>CM029653.1:6228718-7578718 GCA_017311315.1 Dendrocalamus latiflorus | reverse complement strand
CAATACGAACGAATACAAAAAATAAAGAAAAGATAAAAAAGCCTTAAAATAAAAAAGCTAGGAAAAAATGAAATAAAAAATAGTGAAGTAGAAGCCTGATGGCAACCAGCGGTGCAGCGTCTCGCGTGTTTCTTCTCGAGGCCATCGTCCGTCATGTGTCTCTTCGATCGCACGTCGCCCTTGGCTGCATCGGTGGCTCTTTCCTGGAAAGCACGGCGCCAGCGCTCAGCCCCGAGAGCAAGCAAGCACCATTCGCGTGAAGCAGTCATTCACGTTTCAAGCGCCAAGAGAATAAAAGGAGCACGAAGCCCAGAAAAAGGTGCTCCTATGGTGTTTTATTATTTTTAGGGCGAAATTGCTAGTGCACCTGAGAAGTGTAGCACGATTCTAATTGCTAGATTTTGTTAAGTACATACAAATTCGTAGCAACAAATTGTAGCTAAAGAAAATTTGAACTTATAGTTTCTAGTGAAAGTACAATTATGCATATAGAAGGTTTATCTACCCACAACAGGTAATATGAGAAGGGTTCAAATGATGATTCAAGAGGTAGAAACAAAAGCAATACAAGGGTAGATCTAAATCTAGGAATAAGAAGTCGTGCAAGTTTTGCAAGAAGAACGGTCATGACATATCTGAATGCTAGAAGATGCAAAACAAGAGAAGAGGAATAACAACTTCAAGATTGATCAATACGAGGACATAGTTAGAACCACCATTGTCACCAAAGAAGTTCTGATAGATATGTTGTCATTGCCTTTGTCGGTCCAGGTCAATAAACTTGGGGTTCGACAATTTTTGATTCGGTCTATACTTTCCATATAAGTTCGAATCGCGAGTGATTCATTACCTATGAAGATCTATGCCATGTGGATCCGTATTGATGAGTGGTAATTCACCATGCAAAATTATACGCATTAGTTCTATCCAGATCAAGATGTGTGATAGCTCCATCAGAATTTTATCGGATGTTCATCATATTCTGAATTTGAAGAGAAATCTTATCTCATTAAATACTCTTGATGCTCAAAGGTACAAGTATTCAGGTGGAGGCAGAGTTTTCAAAGTCATCAAACGTTCTCTTATTGTAATAAAGGGTGATATGAAAGCAGCCAACCTATATAATCTACGAGGCACTACAATTTCAAGTAATGTTGTTGTTGCCTCAAATAAATCATCCGATCCTGGGGGGATGACACACAGGTACTTCTTGACAACCTTGTGCAGTGGCTCCGGGTCGCTGAGAGCGCTAAGATGGTTTACCAGCCCGGTGAGCCGCAATGCGAAGTCGTCGACAGACTCCCCATCGCGGAATGCAATGCTCTTGAACCCCTTGCAAAGCTTCTGAGCATTGGCCTTGCGCGCTCGATCAATGCCGACGTGCATGGTCTTCAGGGTATCCCATGCCTCCTTGGTGGTTGCCTTGACAGCAAGCGTAGAGATCATCTCCAGCAGAACAGCACGCCAGATGGCCTCCAGTGCCATCCTGTCCTCATGGAATTCAGCCCCGCCGGTGTCAACAGCGTCCCAGAGCCCGCGCGCCAATCACCATAGTTCATCTTCATGAGTCTCAAATACACCACCGATCCCCCCAACCTCCTTCACCACCCTTTGTACCACTAGAGCATCGCCGCTGCCGTCGGTGTGGTCTCTGGGACATGGTGATGAAGACTAGGAGTGCTGGGGTGACGCAAAATCACCTAGCTTCATCGTGGATCAGCGTTCCCTGGCTCTGATACCAATTGTCAGGAACTTCGGCCGATCAACACGCTTGAGCTCATACTCGAACACACACGAAGTTGAGAGAACAAAGCAAGAACACAAGAGTTTTTGTGCTGCTAGAAAACTAGAGCAGTTTTTTTCTATTGTATTAGATTGCTATTTAAAGGAATTCCTAGTCTAACTCTGGTGGTTAAGCCACCCTTTCTCAAGAATAAGCAAAACTACACTAAAACCAGGCAAAAACCAAAACTTGAGATATAACTTACACGTGGGTAAAGAATGGCCAACAAGGCTCTAAATGTATTCCCGTATATCACAGTAAGCAAAGACTCATAAAGATTCGAAGCAAAAACCTTAAGAACAAGAAACTTCAATATTAGGCCAAAACCGAGCAAGACCAGACAACTTCAAAATCCTTCCAGACTTGATGCCTAGATGTATGGGATTTGATCTCCATAAGTCAAAAACAAGAGCAAATCAACCAAATCAAGAAGACACCATGAGTATCAAACAAACTTGACATATTACTACTTGAGGATAAAGATTTTACAGCCACTCCACTTAGAGGACAAGAGAGCACACCACAACACTCACACTTCTCAAACCCTAGCCCTAAAACAAAAGGTTGCCATGGTTGGCTAGATGGTTGGATGGTTGGTTTACCAGCTTTCATCTAAATTTGTTGAATAGATAAGGCAACTAGCTCACATTTAAGATACTATTTACTAGTATATTTGGGAGAAACCTGTTAACCCCACACAATACGGATTTTACTCGCACACTTAACTCATGCATACTTTTCAAAGCACATGAGCCCGAATCCACTATCTTCATATTTTGATCCACATGGTATTCTTAGCTTCTCCTTAACCAAAACCATTTTCTCAAGTACCATAGTTTTAATGCAACACAACTTTTGGTATTTGACAAACTTACCAAAATACCCTTGCCTTAACTCGATCTTTACCTTTTCTTGCAAACAATCACCATGCTTGCCACATGTAGATGCACCAATGGCTTGCCTTGTGTTGACAAGTCTCTTCTACTCCGATTCCGCTGGACCATGCCTCACTTAGATCGATCAGGCAACTTGGTACAACCCGTCACTCGAACCTTCCCTTCAACTTTCCTTACCTTCTTTGTACCATGCTTGTACTCAACCATCTCACCCGACATTTTTGATTGTTCTGGGCCGCGGTTCCTCTATGAGCATAGCCCCGATCTTCGTTGTTAACCATGGTTGACTCCAAGCTTCTCTACACGTTAAAGGGCAAAGAAATCGTTTTTGGGTACAAGTTCTTCGTAACTTGACCCACATTAACTAAAACATACTTTATACAACATTAATGCACCGACCAAACATATATCAAATCATCCTAAAACCAAATTCCCAAAATCCGAGAAATATATTTCAGGGTTGAACACAAAATCTCAAAACCAGAGATCGATCAGACGGGTTGAACACAGTGCAAACGACCCTCTCTAGAATAATGCAACCACCAATAAATCTCCGGTCATACTGCTCAACAGTCTGACCTCCATGGTTATACCGCTCAACAGTGTTTGCTCTTCACCTTCGTGTACATGTACTCTAATCATAGCTTACTCCACATCCTTGTAGTATTCCTCCACCGAGCAACCTCCTTGTCTCAAATTCTATAGTTCATCAAAAAGATCACGTTTATAAGTGTTAAGAACAAAACGTGCTCACAGCTCTAGCTTTGTTTCAGCCCATGATGCAATTAGAGGTTCCCCATTATCTTCTCTTTGGTTCAATACTTGCTCCCACCAAATCAACGCATACCCATCAAACTCAAGTGATGCCATGTGTAGCTTCTTCTCCTCCGAATAATTATGCATCCGGAAGATCATATCTACCTTGAGCTCCTATGTGAGATAGGCGTCTAGATCAGAAGCACTTTCAAATTGGGAATAGTTAATTTGGGTTTCCCAAATTTCTCCTCCCCACACGGATCATCATGACGACGGTCATAGCGTTGGTAGTTGTCATTGCGGTGTAACCAAAAGTCATCGTCGAAGTCCTCAATGTGGGCAGCACCGCCGTGCCCACGGCCATGGCCTCTCCCTTGGCCATGTTCAGCACCCAAAACACCTCCCCCACACCCGGGAAAGGGTGGTCGAACCGCGTTGGCAGCAGCTCGATCTGCTTGAGCTTCTCTAGCGAACCGTACAGCCCTCTCCTCATCGGTCTCATCAAGCTCAACACCTCCTTCATGGATGCCAATTGAACCCCGCTCTTTGTGAAACTCCTCTAGTATCTCCTTCCTCAAGACGCTCATGTTGTCATACAACTAAATGTTGAAATCATTCGTGAACTTCTCAAGGTCAGCCTGTGTAACATATGTTTGTTCTCCTTCTTTTCCTATCATGGTTAGCGCAAATAACAAGAAACGCTATGTATGTGAATGTAGAAAGTTTTATTTGTGGAATCACTCAACCTTATCTTCTCTTACCAACCGAAGTTCTTATGCGTCCTTGATGGAATTGAAGAGCTACACGCACTTTAGTGGTGGTAGACAACACAAGGTGATAGCTTAAGTGAATTCAATTGCATAAACACTATTATAATGATGGCTTATCTATGGAGCTTGGAGGGAAAATATTAACCATTGCGATCTGAAATTCTTGATGTTGTTAAGTTAAGTAATGGTCCAAGCGAGAATATTTTTGCCTAAGTGCTAATCCAATACGTTTAAGTAAAGTGTATGAATGCACGCGCAAAGATCAATGTGACTCAATGCAAATAAAGGAATGAGCTAAATAGAGACAATCTGAAATTGAGGATTAAATAGCTCGTTTTGCACTAAGTATTAGGAGAGACACTAGCCAATTGCAATAATATGAGTGTAAAGGCACAAGATTGTTCAAAAAATTAAATACACGAACTAAAATTATGAACTAGAATTAGCTAACCCCAATTTGGCCAACTCTTTTTTTTGCCGAGGCTCTTTTTTTGTCGACTGCCTTCTTTCTTCTTTTTTTGACTTGTGGTTGGCACTAAGATTTACCTTTCCCTGCACAAAAAAATCAACAGGTGTAAATTAATACCAAAATAGCCCTTAATATAATTATCAAAGACTAGTAGACAGCGGTTACTGCAGTCGCATAGATTTTTGTTCCCCTTGTACTGTGCCAAGCAAAAGATGGTACTGTAGCACTTCACTACTGTAGATGAATAGAGGCAGCTGTAGCGGGGAAATTTAACTTTTTGCCACTCTTAACATTGCCACCTACTCAAATGCCATCCTCTACAATGCAATTAATATTTTGCCACTCCCCAGCCTCCGTGGCGCCTACGTGGCCGCCATGTCACGCCCGCGCCGGCCGCGCCCGCGCCACCGCCTGGCCTCCCCGCGCCGCGCCCGCGCCGCGCCCGCGCCGCCGCCGGCCTCCCCGCGCCCGCGCCTGCGCCGCCCGGCCGCGCCCGCGCCGCCGCCGGCCTCCCCGGGCGGCACAGGCGCGGGGAGGCCGGCGGCGGCGCGGGCGCGGCCGGGCGGCGCAGGCGCGGGCGCGGGGAGGCCGGCGGGAGGCCGGCGGCGGCGCGGGCGCGGCCGGGCGGCGCAGGCGCGGGCGCGGGGAGGCCGGCGGCGGCGCGGGCGCGGCGCGGGGAGGCCGGGCGGCGGCGCGGGCGCAGCCGGCGCGGGCGCGGCCGGCGCGGGCGTGACATGGCGGCCACGTAGGCGCCACGGAGGCTAGGGAGTGGCAAAATATTAATTGCATTGTAGAGGATGGCATTTGAGTAGGTGGCAATGTTAAGAGTGGCAAAAGGTTAAATTTCCCGCTGTAGCGACAGCAGTTTGGATAGATGAATTTTTTTTCTAATTGAAGGATTCAACTAGCAAAAATTTTCTAGGTTTTATGTGGATACAACGATTAAGCGACGCAAAGGAACACGACGATCATCACCTAAACAAAAATTCTAATTGATCAAAACTTAACAAAACTCACGAAATTAACAGATGCAAAAACTAGAGTTTAGATTTTTTTGGCTTTTTGTGTATACAAAAAAAATAAATCTAACTACGGGTAAATTGATCCTACCATGTCAACCGTGCTCTGATACCAAGATGATACGGGGTGCCCGATCTTCACGACATAGGACCGATGACAATAACTTGGATCCGTGCAACCTGACGAACCAATGGTGCCAACCACTGTTAGAATAGCAACCTGCGACAAAAGAATTCGTCCAACCACGCGCTCGTGATTCCGTCTACCCAACAACACAAGTAGACGTGTCGTCGCTCCTGCAAATCACAAGGAATCACACAAACCACGGAGTTGAGAACGCTCAATTCTCCTTTAGGTTGCAGTGTATGCCAAACTCTAGGAAGAACAAGCGTATAGCTCTCTAAAAATAATAAATTAATTTCTATGTTCTGTCCCAAAAAATTAACCAGAGTACAAGATAGTTAAAGGCCAAAGGACCGACTTGCTCGGTCGGACAGATAGACGAGGCGGACTCTACTACTACTTAAAAACGGAAACCTGGCTGAAGCGAACTCTGCTTTGACTAAAAAAACTGAAACAGAAATCCTCACATGCACGAGAAAACACCAAGCGACATGCAAATGGTGCATGTGATTCTGGTGGGACCCACGTTGTACCATGCAATTTAAAGAAAAAGTCTCTTCTATTGCTTCGTGGCAACCGGCTAGATACATGCATGTGTTGTGTTGGCTTGGTCATGCACGCATGATATTCCCTTGGTAGTTACCTTTTTATCATACCAACTGCGCTAAATTTCTTTCTTTGCTTTCCAACTAAAGCTTTTAATGCTGTATGCTGCCTTCCTCTGCACCGCTTTCTTTGTTAATTACCTCCTGTATAAACCTGAGAACAATTAAAATACTAGCATTAGGTAGTAGCCAGTTCTCATATAAATTAAAGCCAAATTTAATTAGAAACAAGTTCACCTGTTGATTAATCTTTTTAGCTCATGCTCGTGTAATTGGACCAATCAGGATGTTTTCATCATCCCCCCTCTTGAAAAGGAGTTGTCCTCAACTCTGATTCTTCCGGCCCAAAAAATGGTGACAAATCAGCAACATTGAATGTAAAACTCACAGCATGATCATCACCTAGAAACTCTATCTTGTATGCATTATCATTGATCTTCTCAAATACGTTGAATGGACCATCTCCTCGAGGCATTAAATTAGACTTACACTTATCAGAAAAGTGTTCTTTACATAGATACACCCAAACCAAATCATCTAGTTCAAATAACAGCTTCTTTCTTGACTTGTTCACCTTCTCAGCATAGTAACATGCCTTCTTTTCAATTCCTTCTTTAGCCTTGACATGAAGTTTGTTCACATATTCAGCACGTTTGAATGTCTCCATATTAACTTGTTCATGTAGTGGAAGCGGCAGCAAATCAAATGGCATGATTGGTTTAAAACCATACACCACCTCGAACGGACATAATTGAGTAGTAGAATATACCACCCTATTGTATGCAAACTCCACATGCGGCAAACAATCTTCCCACTCTTTGAGATTCTACTTGATCATCGTTCGTAGCAGCATTGAAAGTGTTCTATTCACCACCTCTGTTTGTGGGTGACAAGCTATTGAGAATAACAACTTTGTCCCAAGCTTGGCCCACAAAATCTTCCAAAAATAGCTCATGAATTTGACATCGCGGTCTGACACAATTGTCCTTGGCATGCCATGCAATCTTACAATTTTCCTCAAAAACAAGTTAGCTACATGCGACGCATTGCCGTTTTTGTGACAAGGAATAAATGATGCTATTTTAGAGAATCTATCCACAACTACAAAAATGGAATCCCTCCCCCTCTTAGTCCTAGGCAATCTTAAAACAAAACCCATACTAATATCCTCCCAAAGTGCACTACGAACAGGAAGTGGAATATATAAACTATGTGGATTAAGTTTAGATTTTGCTTTGTGGCATGCCACTTATCGTTGTATAAACCTTTCGATGTCACGCCTCATTTTAGGCCAATAAAACTGATCACTCAGCATCATGAAGGTCTTTTCTCTCCCAAAATGTCCTATCAATTCTCCAGCATGAGATTCCTGCAATAAAAGCAAACGCACGGATGAATCTAGAACACACAATTTGTTAGCACGAAATAAGAACCCGTCATGAACATGGAACTTGTCTCATCCTTTCTCATCTTTGCATTTAGAATATAGTTCTGAAAATTCATAGTCGAAACCATATAAATCTTTCAAGCTCTCTAATCTGGGTACATTTACTTCCAATTGAGTCAAAATCACATTCTTTTTAGATAAAGCATCAGTTACCACATTCTCTTTTTCCTTTGTTGTACTTAACAACATATGGGAAAATTTCAATGAATTCTACCCACTTAGCATATTTATAATTCAGCTTAGCTTGGCTTTTCAAATATTTTAAAGCTTCGTGATTAGAGTGAATAATAAATACTTTAGGCCAAAGATAAGGTTGCCAAGTTTCAAGCACACGCACCAAAGCATACAACTCTTTATCACACACAGGATAGTGCAGTTGAGCACCTCCTAGTTTCTCACTAAAATATGCTGCAGGTTTTCCTTGTTGTATTAAAACACCACCAATACCTATCCCACTAGCATCACATTCAATTTCAAAAGTCTTAGAGAAATCAGGCAAAGCGAGCAATGGTGCTTCAATTAATCGTTTTTTTAGTTCTTGAAAGTGTTTTCCTGTGATGCACCCCATTCAAACACAACACCCTTTTTAGTTAACTCATTTAATGGGGCAGCAATGGTGTTGAATTCTTTAACAAAATGACGATAAAAGCTAGCAAGACTATGAAAACTTCTGACTTGACTAACATTCACGGGTGTAGGCCAATTCTTAATCGCTTCAGTTTTAGATTCATCTACCTCAATGCCTTGTCCAGAAACAACATAGCCTAAGAACACAACTTTATCGGTACAAAAAGTGCATTTGTACAAATTAGCATATAATTTATCACTTCTAAGCACTTCTAGCACTTGTCTAATATGATCAATGTGTTCATCCATCGTTTTGCTATAGATCAATATATCATCAAAGTATACCATAACAAATTTGTCAATGAATGCTCTTAAAACATAATTGAGTAATCGCATGAATGTACTAGGTGCATTAGTTAATCCAAAAGACATTACTAACCACTTATACAATCCTTATTTGATGGTATCTACTTCTCAAATCAATTTCAGTGAATATAACAACACTACTAAGTTCATCTAGCATATCATCTAATTACCTAGGAATAGGATGACGATATCTAATGGTGATATTGTTAACGGCATGACAATCGACACATATTCTCCATGTATCATCTTTCTTAGAAACAAGAATTACAGGAACAGCGCAAAGACTAAGACTTTCCCGTACGTACCCTTTTTCAAGTAGCTTTTGCACTTGGTGCTGAATTTCTTTAGTTTCCTCTAGATTGGTATGGTATGATGGACGGTTTGGAAGTGATGCGCTGGGAACTATATCAATTTGATGCTCTATTCTGCACAATGGTGGAAGTCTCGCTGGTATCTCCTCCAGAAACCCGTTTTCAAATGCCTACAAAAGAGAGGAAATCCCACTACGAAGAGAGGTTAAATTATTAGTTGAAAGTAAAACAGTTGCATCTTTGTACACAAGTACAAAGTGCATCTTTTATTGGTCATTGCTCACATCTCTCAAATCAGATTTTGTGGCTAACATAACCAGCTCTCTCTCACTCTTACTTTTTTTCTCCCATATTTGGCTTGTAGCTCTCACTCACCGATGTGTGAAAGTCCCTCTTTTCTTTCTTTTTACCCTCATTGTTAGTAAGCTTCTTTTGCTGAAATTTAATATGTATTTGACTAGGAGTCATTAGATTAAGCTCCTTTGTCTTTCGCTTCCACTTAAAAACATATCTATTGGAACGGCTATTATGTTGCACACTTCTATCATATTGTCATGGCCTTCCCAATAGCAAATGACACACTATCATAGGCACCACATCACAGTCAACGGTGTCCTCATAATCTCCAATCATGAAAGTAACATACACCACAAACTGAACATTCATATCTCCACATATGCTAAACCATTACACATGATATGGACGTGAACGTTTCAGCATCTTTAAACCAAGCTTCTCACATAATTCAATACTAGCCAAGTTATGACAACTACCACCATCAATAATAAGTTTGATTACCTTGTTGTTTACCTTGGCTTGTATTTGAAATAAGTTGTATCGCTGAGGATGTGCAGCTTCTTCTTGTGCAAGTATGCTCAAATTTTTTGTGACAACTAATGTCTCTCCCGTTTCATAATTCAACACTTCAACCTCTTCATTGTCATCCGATGCATTCTCATATATCTCCTTTTTATGACTAACCTCAACCTCATCTTCACTTGCGGATTCATATTCTCTATCTTCCATCACAAGCATAACTTGGTTGTTGGGACACTCTCTAGAAATATATCCTTGCCCCCAAACACTTGAAGCATTGAATTTCTCTACTTTTTGTTGTAGCCCCAATTGAGGATGTAGGGGATAGAGTAGCCTTTTTCTCACTTGGTGTAGGTGCTAATTTTCTAATTGAGGAAGAACGAGCATTACTATTTGAATTAGTACTAGCTGAAAATGTACCTCATCCCAAATTGAGACGTGTTTTAGTGGCATTACAGGATGATGATGGAGCTTTCAAATTGAAGGACGCCATCCTTGGTGTTGGTTTTACATTTTCTAATAACTGCTTCTCCGCCTTGGTCGCTTGATGCACCAAATCGATAATAGTATTGTAAGGCTGATATTGCACAATGCATTTAATGTTTTTGTTTAGACCAAATAGAAAACGCGCAAGTGCTTACTCTTCATCTTTGTGCACATGTGCCCTAATCATAGCTTGCTCCATATCCTTGTAGTATTCCTCCACCGAGCGACCTCCCTGTCTCAAATTCTGCAGTTTATCAAAAAGATCACATTCATAAGTGTTAGAAACAAAGCGTGCTCTCAGCTCTTACTTCATTTCAGCCCACGATGCAATTGGAGATTTCCCATTATCTTCTCTTTGGCTCAATACTTGCTCCCACAAAATCAACGCATAGCCATCAAACTCAAGTGATTCCATGTATATCTTCTTCTCCTCCGAATAATTGTGCATCCGAAAGATCTTATCTACCTTGAGCTCCCATGTGAGATAGACATCTGTATCGGAAGTACCTTCAAATTTGGGAATAGTGAATTTGAGTTTCCCAAATTTCTCCTCCACACGCGGGTTATCATGACAATGGCTATGGCGTTGGTAGTTGTCGTTGCAGTGTAGCCAAAAGTCGTCGTCGAAGTCCTCAATGTAGGTGGCACGGCCACGCCCACGGCCACAGCCTCTCCATTGGCCATGGTCAGCACCCAAAACACCTCCCCCACGCCCAGGAAAGGGTGGTCAAACGGCGTTGGCAGCGGCTCGATCTGCTTGAGCTTCTCTAGCGAACCGTGCAGCTCTCTCCTCATTGGTCTCATCAAGCTCAACACCTCCTTCATGGATGCCAACTAGGCCCTGTTCTTTGCGAAGCTCCTCTAGTATCTCCCTCCTCACGATGCTCATATTGTCATTCAACTGAATGTTGAAATCATTCGTGAGCTTCTCAAGGTTAGCATGGGTCACATATAGAGATGGCAATGGGTACCCGATACCCGAATACCCGACGGGTTTTACCCGATAAAGAGACGGGTATGGAAAATTTTATGTACCCATGGGTACGTTATTGGACGAAATCCTCTACCCGCCGGGTAGGCGGGTGCGGGTGTGGGTATATACTACCCATACCCGCCTACCCGCGGGTAATGAATACCCGCATTAGACAACTAGACATCCCACTCAAATGTTAATTTTGTTATCTACTTGTTGTTGATTGTTTATTTGTTTGTCATATGTTGATATGGTCATGTCAAGTATGTTTATGTGATGTACTAATTTTTATCATTAGACGCTTTTGTGTTTGGCATGTATGATTAATGAATGTCTAAATTGATGATATTCTTATGTGTTGAACCGGGTATGCTTGCGGGTACGGGTTACCCGTCGGGTAGTAATACCCGCGCGGGTACGGGTATGGGTAAATTTTTGTACCCGCGTGCGGATACGGGTAACCCGACGGGTAAATTTACACCTAGCGGGTACGGGTATGGAATGGCAATACCCGATGGGTATTTACCCGTTGCCATCTCTAGTCACATATGCTTGTTCTCCTTTCCGTGCCATGGTTAGTACAAACAACAAGAAAAGCTATGTATGTAGGTGTGAAAAGGTTTATTTGTGGAATCCACTCAATCTTATCTTCTCTTACCAACCGAAGTTCTTATGCGTCTTTGATGGAATTGAAGAGCTGCACGCACTTTGGTGACGATAGACAACACAAAGTGGTAGATGAAGTGAATTCAATTGCATAAACATTGTTATAACAATGGCTTATATGTGGAGCTTAGAGGGAAAATATTAACCTATACAATCTGAAATTCTTGATATTGTAAAGTTAAGTAATAGTCCAAGTTAGAATTCTTTTCCTAAATGCTGATCCAATAGGTTTAAGTGAAGTGTATGAACACACACACGCAAAGATCAATGTGACTCAATGCAAATAAAGGAATGAGCTAAATAGAAGTGATCTGAAATTGAGAATTAAATAGCTCATTTTACACCAAGTACTAGGAGAGACACTAGCCAATTGCAATAATATGAGTGTAAGGGCACAAGATTGCTCAAAGAAACTAAATACACAAGCTGAAATTATATATTAGAATTAGCTAACCCTAATTGGACCAACGCTCACATTTCTTTTCTTTTCTTTTCTTTTGCGAGGCACTTTTTTTCGACTGCCTTCTTTTTTTACTTGTGGTTGGCACTAAAGTTTAGATTTCCCTTGTACAAAAAAAAATAAATTTTCAATAGGTGTAAATTAATACCAAAAATAACTATTAATGTAATTATCAAAGACTAGTCTCAATTAATGAATAAAAAAATATGAATTTGTTCGGCCAAACAACCGACTACAGCAGTCAAAAAAATTTTGTGTTTCGCACTGTAGCATCACTGTTGGTTTACTGTTTATTTTACTGTAGATGGTACTGTAGCAGACTGTAGATGGTACCGTAGCATGCGCGCGGTACTGCAGCTGATACTGTAGCATACACTGGTACTGTAGCACTGTCGGGGCGCTATAGCGTTCGAGACTCTTTTTATTCGGATGAAACGAAGGAACCTCACAACAATGAAGCGACACAAAGAATCAGGACGATCAGCATCTAAACAAAATTTTAATAGACAAAAACTTTTGAAAAAACTCACGAAAAAATAACAGATACAAAAACCAAGGTTTAGATTTTTTTTTTTTGCTTTTTGTGCGTAGGAAAAAATAAATCTAACTACAGGTAAATTGATCCTACCGTGTCAACCGTGCTCTGATATCAAGATGATATGAGTTGGCCGATCTTCATAACGTAGGATCGATGACGATAACTTGGATCCATACAACTTGACGAACCGATGGCGCTAACCACTGTTAGAATAGCAACCTGCGACAAAAGAATTCGCCCAACCACACGCTCGTGATCCTGTCTACCCAACCACACAAGTAGACGTGACGTCGCTCCTGCAAATCATAAGGAATTACAAGAACCACGGAGTTGAGAACGCCCAACTCCCCTCTAGGTTGCAGTATATAACAAACCTTAGGAATAATAAACGTATAGCTCTATAAAAATAATAAATTGATTTCTATGGTATATCCCTAAAAATTAACCAGTGTACAAAATAGTTAAAGCCAAAGGACCGACTTGCTCGGTCAGACATATAGCCGAGGCGGACTCTGCTACGACTTAAAAACAGAAATCTGGCCCAAGCGAACTCTGCTTCGACTAAAAAAACTAAAACAGAAATCCTCACATGAGCGAGAAAAACACCAAGCGACATGCAATTGGTGGATTTGATTCTGGTGGGACCCACATTGTACCACGCAATTTAAAAAAAAGTCTCTTCTATTGCTTCATGGCAACTAGCTGGATACATGCATGTGTTGTGTTGGCTTGGTCATGCATGCATGGTCTTCCCTTGGTAGTTGCGTTTTTATCATACCAACTGCGCTAAATTTCTTTCTTTGCTTTCCAACGAAAGCTTTTAATGCTGCATGGTGCCTATCTCCACCACTCTCCTTATTAATTGCCTCCTATACAAACCTGAAAACAATTAAAATACTAGTATTAGATAGTAGCCAGTTCTCATATAAATTAAAGCCAAATTTAATTAGGAGCGAGTTCACCTGTTGATTAATCTTTTTAGCTCGTGCTCGTGTAATCGGACCAGTCAGGATGTCTTCATCAGCTTCAAGTTTGACTAAGGTGGACAGTCGAAGTTCGACTTCGAGCGAGAAGTCGAAGAGTATCGGACGGTGTTCGAGTAGCAGAGGAGAATCGGACGGCGTTCGAGCGGCTTCAGAGCATCGGACGGTGTTCGAGCAGGTATTGAGAAGGATTAGAGTGAGGAGCTGTCGGAGATTCTAAGTGCAAGAGTAATCGGAGATCCCGGGGCACGCAGCGGTCGGAGGCTGCGGTGGCCGAAACTAACACTCCTTATATAGTGCAGATGATCGTGTAAATTTTCAGTGTGTTATCTTCTCTTGACTTTTCTAGAAAAATCTAAAAAGACTTATTGTCGAATTTAATTGTACTTATCTGATTTAAATAGTTTCAGAACTTACTTCGATATTTATTTTCAGTGCCACAATTTATACTCGTAGCCTTTTTAAGATGGTTTCCACCATGAGTTTTCTTATGCCAACTTTTTAAATCATCTTTTTAGTTTTTCTAACTTGTTTTAAATTTTTTTATTTGCATTAGATGCACTTTTGATTTTTGAAATTCAAACTTTTCAAAGAAACTCCAATAAAAAGCCAAGGAAACAAAATGTATTTAAAAATTTTAAATTTTTTTCCATTTTTTCACGCCCTAGAATTTGAGATGTTACAAGGAAAATCTCAAATTAAAGAGGAAGACTGGATTTCTACCCACGAAAAGAAGAAGAGGAGGCGACCTTTTGAAGAGGAGACCTAGATCGGTGATGCGGTGGCCACGAACAGCCGGCTTCGAGAAGCCCGGGCCAGCTCGCACCACCTCCCCAATCGCCAGCCGCAAGAACTGTCGAAAACGCCACCGAACGAGAGAGAACGCACGCTAGGGTTAAGACCCTTATCTCCTCTTTCTTCAACTGACAGATGGCCCCTTCTAATTCTTTTCCTTTTCAATTTCATCTTTTCTCAAATGAGAAATTACCAAATAGACCTCAAGAATCCAACATAGATCAGGTCTGAAAAAAATCTCTTGTAGGAAAATTCACGGCTATAAAGGATCCGTGCGATGCAATTTTATGTTCTTCCAAATCGTGAAGTGCTCTTTGGTTATTTTATCTGAGAAGAATTCCAAGTGTGCCTAATGAGATGGTATTTATATAGCCTTCGCGTAGCAACCGTATGCTGAGACTGACGAAAATCCCCGATCACAAGTAAATCCTGATATGTTCGGTTATTTAAACTAGGAGATACCATGAGTACCAAGAATTTATATATGTAATTTGGTGACAAAGTACTGGTATCTCCTGCTACTTTCTAAGGATGATAAAAACTCTCTTAAAATATTTGAAAGAGTACATAGCAAATTAAGTTGAGCTTTCGTTGATATAATGTTTCTCTAGTTTTCAAACAACATCGAAAAGTTGCGAATTATGGACAACATATTGCAGAGGAACCAGCTGGTAATTTGTTAACCCACCATATTGGAGGCACTTGAGAAACTACAGTGAAAAACCAAGACACCATTGGTATTCCTCTAGGCTTCAAACAGTGACCCCAACTTTGCTTACAACGAATAATAATTCCGGAGGAATCAGTAGGTAATTTTGTAACCCACCCATATTTGAGGTACTTGAAAGATAATACCAAAACTAAGACTAAAATTTCTAGTAAAACTTTCTTCAGTGGTTTTAAAGATTTGTCATCAAGAAAACCCTAGTTTATTCTTCGTTTTGCGCCGGATATACTAGTATTTGCTAATGCTCGAGATTCTGACAATATTTGGATTCACCCTCAAGAGTAAAATCTTTGATCTGGACTAGCTGATTACACACTAATTTTAATCCATTTTGTTGGTGGGCAAAATTCATGAAACATGCACCACTCAAAACGATTGAAGCAATCAGGAAATCCACTCTCGTTCCCTTTTTCCCCCCTAATTTTGGGTTTTTCCCCTTTATTCCATTGTTGTTCATGTGTAGAAAGTGTTCACGTGCTACTGGTTTAAATGTGTTTTGTTGATCGGTTGGCAATAAGCTTTCCATAATCCGTTGTATCGTTGATCCAACAGAGCATGCAGAGATGTCTTCGCCTTGTACCTGGCCGCGCCACCTGCACCATCGAGGCCTCGCCTCTCCTTGCCCTCACTACGATCTGGACTCGTTCGTCTCACTGGAGGAACATCGAATTCGACTCCATTTAGGTGAGCGTGGGGCGCGCTTCGCAATCGCAGGTGGTGCGGCATCCATGGACGTCTTCGCCGCCGAGGTGTGCTCGCCCAGCCTCCACATCCGTAAGGTCCTCCTCGACTGCGCCGTCCAGGCCGCTGCCCTCACGGCCGACCCGCTCCCCTCCCTCGAGAAGCCTAGTGCATTATTTTTTTAGGTTTTTTTTTTGTTTTTGGCTTCGGTTTCTTTAAAAACCGAGGCAAGCAAGGCAGTTTCTCTAAACAGCTTCTCGAAATCGCTTCTCTAAACGACTTTCCGAGCTTAAAATTATGTGCATCGTCCGCGTCAGTCATCCACATCAGCGTCTCCGCAGTCCGCTGTCATCCTAAAAGCATAGCCAAAAGCCATCAGCCATAACCTAAACGACTCAAGCCTATTAGCAGCTAGGGGTGCAAACGGGTCGGGTTAATCCCGACCGATCCGGTACCGAATCCGATTGGTACCGAATCCGGAGAAAAAAAATATGGGTTAGGATATGGTAACAGCAATATCCGTCCGAATCCGATACGTCTTCAAGTTTGATTTCAGGTTAGTGCTAGTATTTGACGTTTCATTTTCTTTTGCAATGGTAAAATAAAATCTTCCACATCAGCTATTAAGTAGTAACATCAAGTTCTTGACAGTACGTCCTCATACTCCATTTGCTATACTGCATGCATTCCTTACAAATAAGTAGGGGTGCAAACGGGTCAGGTTAATCGCGACCGATCTGGCACCGAATCCGGAGAAAAAAATATGGGTTAGGATATGGTAACAACAATATCCGTCCGAATCTGATCCGTTTGCACCCCTATTAGCAGCCATAGTATTTATTGTGATTCTTTACCACAATATTTAATTTGGTTCATTATGTATATATATGCACACACACTGAACACGAATACTTATACTAAATATATATTTCATTTCATTACGATTTTTAATCAATAGAACATTTTTAAAATATACTCCCAAACTGAAAGAACTAGTTGAGTTGGGCTTGGATGAAATTAGGCCTTATAGTTAGTAAGGCCATGGCCCATTACTAGACACTGCCAACCAAAGGCCCACAAGCCCAACTAGTCCACCCGCCGCCTCCTCGAGCCCCAATCCAGCCACTCGTCCTCCTCTTCCTCTGGCTCCCACCCCACCATGCTTCTTCCTCGCAAGCTTCTCCCATGGCCGCGCGCCCGCGCCCCACGCGGGCCCATTCTCTAGCCCGCCGCCTCCTCCCTCTCCGACCCCGACGACGACCCGCCGTTCACGCGAATCCCAAAGCACCTGGTTCGAGCCTCAACGCCGCCGAAGCCCAAGGCCCAGGCCACCAAGATCAGGCCCGATGAGCCGGGGCGCTCGGACCTGCCCTTTGACTTCCGGTACTCGTACTCGGAGACGGACCCGGCGTCGAGGCCTATCGGCTTCCGCGAGCCCACCCTGTTCTCGCCGTTCGGCCGCGGCCGCCTAGACCGGCCGTGGGACGGCGTCGCCGCCGCGCGCGTACAAGGGGACTGCGGGGATGGAGATGGCGGTGAGAGTAGTAGGGAGGAGGTTCTTGGCGAGCCGCTGTCGGAGGAGGAGGTGGCGGAGCTGGTGGAGAGGTACCGGCACAGCGACTGCTCCCGGCAGATCAATTTGGGTGTGTTCTTGGTGCTATCAGTGCCGAAATGGCGTTTCTTTCTGAAGATTTTAGCTGTCGAAGCTCAATATTGTATTAGCACTCCCGTGCATTACTTTCATGTGGATAGCGCCGTTTGTTCTACTTTAGGGTGCATGCGCTTTGTTTTGTCGTTCCCATTGTCCAAGCTCCAATTTTGATACTCGGTGACCTTTCCGTTACTGAACTCCTTCATGTGTTGAGATAGCATCTCAATATGGAAGCATTTGAATGTATTCCAAGTCGTAAATTTTAAATCAATGCGTTGCATAGCATCTATGGAGTGTCATCATGCAGAATGTAATGGTGCAACTGTAACAATTCAATATTTGATCAATCGTGTAGATCAGGAACATATCGTGAATCTTTGAAGACATATCCATGTTCCTGGTATAAGTATGGTGCTTCATGTTCTCAGGGAAAGGTGGTGTAACGCCTCGATGACATCCACAACCACTGGAAGCGTGCAGAAGCCGTTAGGATCAAATGTATTGGAGTCCCAACTCTTGACATGGACAATATATGCTTCCATCTTGAGGTTATAATGTGTTACCACATGCTTGAGAATACTGGAAATTGTGCTCTCCTTCTCTGCTCTTATATTGTCAAGTTCTCATGTGGGTGCACCATTTTGCAGGATAAAACAGGTGGGAAAATCATATACCGTAACATAAACATACTTATCGTATATCGTGGTCGGCATTATGATCCAAAACAACGGCCTGTCATACAATTGATGTTGTGGAAGCCATTGGCTCCTATTTATTCTAGGCTTGTCCAAAATGTTGCTGAAGGGTTGACTTTTGAGGAAACCAAAGAATTGAGGAATAGAGGATTAAATTCACCACCTCTTATGAAATTAACTTGGAATATTTTTAGCAAGAGCATTGCAAATCATATAAGCTAGTATTGCCGTCCAACAAGTGTGTTGCCAAGATATTGTTTCTTCAATGTTGTGATCTTTCTATCTTGTGTAGCTAGCGATGGTGTCTATGTTAATGTTGTTGATAGAGTGAGAGAGGCCTTTAAGACTGTGGAAGTTGTGAGACTAGATTGCTCTCACGTTGGCACTAGTGATTGCAAGAAAATTGGTGTGAAGCTAAGGGTATGTTTATATGTTCATAGGTTTTTGCTACTGTGTATACATTCAGCCATTTCCAATTCCATGTTCCCTAAATTGCATTGTATCCTTTATTTCTTATTTTATTTTATTGAAATCGTATTGCCCCTAAAAAAGTTGCTGGCATAATCAGATCTCAACTTGGCGCGTGCAAACAGGTAATCAAGAGTTACTGAGATTTGAATTTAATGCCATTAGGTGCATGCATTCATATGCTATTCAGGTTGAGGTTAGTAAAATAAAAGGAATGAACCAGGTTTTTATTAACTACACAAAATTTTATAGCTAAATAACTGTGCTGGTATAGTTAGCTGCAATTGAGATATAACACTTCAGCAGTTTGCATGTTCACTCCTCACGGATGCATCTAAGACTATTATGCCTTAGAAGTTAGAACAGAGAGATATTCCTGTATAATGTATTGATAGAAACAGTGGAGAATTTAGCTTCAATACAAGAAACCAGATACACTTTTATCTCTTGCAAACATAGCAATCTGAATGCTTTTTTAGCTTTTTCTTTCCATTCCATAGGATTTGGTTCCATGTGTTCCCATGTTATTTAAAGATGAACAAATTATTCTCTGGAGAGGGAAGGTGGATCAGGATGATTCTGTTTCAGCTCAGTGTAGTTCTCAACCACAGTGATGCTACTCAGAGAAGCTGCTAGCAGAAGCTGACCTGCTGCTTGGTTGACTTCTGGCAACTCCATGAGCTGTGATCACTAGGGGTGGAAAACGGTAACGGATAATTCATTTTATCCGATATTCGTATCCGAGAAAACGTAAATATGGTAAGCAGAAATCCGTATTCGAAAATGTTCGTATTCGTATTCGAGAATATTCGTATCCGTATTTGAGAATATTCGTATTCGCATTCGTATTCGAGAACATTCGTATTCGTATTCGAGAACATTCATATTCGTATTCGAGAACATTCGTATTCGTATTCGAAAATATTCATATTCGTATCCGTATTCGAGATTATTCGATCCGTATTCGACCCGTTTTCTAGTAAGCCAGTGGCGCTGGCGGCCTGGCACACTGCCGCATGGAAACTAAATTCTAAAGGCGGGAGTCCAGAGTCACGCGCGGGAGTGGACGGCGGGAGATCTGAGATCTCAACCGATCATTGATTCGGTCAACCTGCTGCTGTAGAGTCGTAGACTATAGTGCTCTACTGCTCCCGCGGTCTCGCCTCTCAATCTCTATTCTCTCACGCTCTGCTAGTCTGCCGTGTCGAGTGCCGACTGCCGATGTGCGAGTGGCGAGTGGCGACGGCGACGACGAGTACCGAGCGAGAGCCGAGAGCGAACTCCTTCCTCACTCCTCACTCCTCATCAGTCCTAACTCCAGTAGTCCAGTTCATTTCCTGATTCCTCAACTAGTACTCATTACTCAAGAGTCAAGACCTCAACACTCAACAGCTCAACTAGTACTCCTCACTTCCTCAGTCCGCAAGGGGTTTGATGCTGCGTGATTTACTAGCAGGGGTATGTTTATTCTTCTGGGGAGTATTAAGCCTCTACAGATTGATTCTTCAATTTGTCCAAGTAGATTATTGTTTGTCACGCTCTTTGTTCTATTATTTATACTGCAACCTACCATTGAGTTTAATTTCTTATCTATTTCTACTTTATGGAGGGAGCCCTTTGGTAATTTCTGCAATTACTTTTCTTTTGAATGCTTCTGTTGTCCTTTCAGTGAGAGAAGGGAAAGGAAAAGCTTGATGGTGGAAAGAAACTTGACAGAAACTTTTTTACCAAATCCTGATTACTACAGGCAAGGCTGCATTTGTAGAGTTTTGGTAGATGATGGCAGTGTTCTACAGAACACAATTCTTATGTTATGGCCACTTCTTTTGTTCTCAGTGCTCTACTATGGCATCGGCTTATGGGCAATGGAGTTCTTTCAGTTGATATCAATTCACCGCGTAGGTTGCGTGCTTATGCTCACTGCAGAAAACAACAGGTACAAATTGCAATGGAGTGACTATTACCTTTTCAAGCAAACTACTTGAGATAGTTTTTAAGATTCTTAGATCATGTTACTAAAGTTGAGGTGATATTGCTGTTTTCCTTAGACTTGCGAAATTATGAGTTTACAACTGACTGCTTTGTTATGTCTGAAAATTTGCTATATTTCCACGGAAATATCAAATATCAGCTTATGTTTAAGTCTGTCTGAACAAGCTTATTTCAAAATGCAGCAAGGGATCACTCTCCTCTGTATAATGCTGCTTTATTAGCATTTACTGCCTCTGCATTTTCCGTAGTGTTTTAGACCTAGTATTTCAAAACATAAACAGTTCGCATGATTGTCAGGATATGTACATCTCTTGTTAGGATCGTCTTCTTGCCTTCTTGGGGGCATATGTGCCAAAAAGTTAGCAATTGATGTTTCTAGGTCGTGGAGGATATGAACTTGATTTATTAATATTTGCGATGATTGTTTGTTGATGAAATTTCAAATGTCAAAATTTGAATTTAAAACCGCTAATCGGAAAAACCGGTCGATTACGACATTCGTAGGCGGATATTCGTATTCGACCGAATTAAGCATATATCCGATTCGAATTCGTATTCGTTACGACATTCGATTCGTATTCGTATTCGAGAATATTCGAATTCGTATCCGTATCCGTTTTAAAAACATGAATCCGTATTCGTATTTGAGACTATTCGACCGTATCCGATCCGTTTCCACCCCTAGTGATCACTGAAGAATGTTCACCACCTATCGGCGGATTACAGGAAAACATAAGGAACTACAGTCTGCAGCAAATAATCTAATTGCCCATCTATATTTTCTTGGTGCTGTGTGGAGTCAATTGTCTCAAAAGTATGTGGTGCTGCACGACAGGAAAATGATGTTCTTTTCGGGTGCAGAACAATACAATTCTAAGATATGCAGCAACATCTCCTCACCTGGAAATGACTGCTGCTACGATCAGCAGTGCATCCAGTTGAGGGATTCGTATTGTTCAAGTGTTACCTGTTCCTATTGCTTCAGCTGTCCAATCGGAAATCAACGCTCCAGATTAAGACGTGAGAATCTGAGGCTATGCACAACACATCTGAATGCATCTCAGTGAGATAAAACACCGTTCAAAACAGCTTCTAGCTTCTTTCAAGGTTTCTTAATATGGCTTTTTTTTTCCTTTTTTACTTTGTATTGTTCGTAGAGATATAACGGTTTTTTTCATTTTTTTCACTTTTTTCTTTCATTTTTCTTTAATTAAATATTTCAGCTAAAAACTAACCGCCGCTATAATGTCTATTTTAACCTACAGTCGTAGCTAAGAGACTGTAGCTAAGAACCATCAGCAAAAGCCGTTTCGAACCGACCAAATTCTGTGCCATTAGAAGGGTAAGTAGCCATGTCTATTTGACTGCTCGCCATGTATGTAAGCATGTATGGTAATGTTTCGGCAAAGAATGTTATAAAGAGTGGACATTTCAGGCCACTCATCTGGTTGTGGCTGGCTCTGAATTTTCTGACAAGAGGACAAGAAAACACAGAATATCCTAAAAAAAATGCCCACTAGAACAACAACAATATCCACCACAAGAAAATCGTTGGCAACGAAATTTCTCGAAGACAAACAGAATACCATAGAAAAAAATCAAATTTCTAATATCACAAATCTTTCTCTTGTTCTGTTATGTTTACACCATAGGATTTCCAACCGAAACAACAAGAACAGTGTCCATTTAAAATAACCTAAAAATAAAAATTTGGATTTTTCCATCTAACTTTTTTTTTACTTGAACTGTTGAACAATGCCTTTCTGTCCCTCTATTGAGGACGGTTCTTCCTCCAAGAAAAACAGTTTATGGAACCCTTTTAATCCCAAGAATGAAGAACAGCTAGTGTTTTCATAGTAGAACATTCTTCTGTATCATCGTAGTCGTAGAGCTGTATGCACATACCATCAGTCAGAACCAATGCTCACTGTATGTAACAAATTGTCATTGCCGGCGGTGGCGGTGGCGTTATCGCCGGTGTCCTCCCTCCAGGCGGCTTCTGGTTCGTACCAAGACCGCGGCCGGACGCCGGTGCGGAAGAAGACGACCATTTCCAGGACCTCGAACACCCTATACCTGTCCAGCACCCCGTTCCACATGCCGCTCAGGATGCAGTAGTTGGTGTTGTACGGCGGGCGGTGGTGCGCGGCGTGCTGCGCGCGCGACACGAGCACGCCGGCGGCCTGCAGCGCCTCGACGCCGGGAGGTAGCCTGCGCCGCTTCTCATGCGCCCACGAGTGGAACTGCTGGCTCAGCACCACGCAGGCCGCGAAGACGCCGGCGAACGCGTGCGCCGCGGCAGGGGCCGCGGCGGCCGTGGCGGCGGCGTCGACGGCGGGGAGCACGAGCGCCACGGCGCGGGCCAGCGCGTGCAGGTTGTTGCACGGCTCCCGGCGCGTGATGGTGGAGGGGTAGCGGTGGTGGCCCTGGAACGCGGCGATCTGCGCGCCGAAGAAGGGCGTAGAGGCGTCGCCGTAGTTGTCGACGAACCAGTGGTAGACGCCCGTGGCGAGGTCGGCGAGGGAGTAGGAGGCGAGGGCCGCGGCGAGCGGCTCGGCGAAGGAGCCGGACTCGGCGGCGAGGGAGGCGGACGTGGACAGCGAGGAGACGATGGCGGCCGAGCCGGCCAGCGTCCACACGCGCTGTGGCCACGTCGACCGCAGCTCGTCCGGGTCGGCGCGGGACGGTGCGGTCAGTGCCGGCGACGCCGGCGTCGTCGTCGAGGCAGCACGGCACGGCGCCGGCGCCTGGCGTAGCGGCGGGAGGTGGCAGCGCGGGGTCATGGCGTACATGGCTGGTTCTATGCTCCTTGCACGCGTGTGAAACTGTGAATACGTACGTGGAAGCTACTGGCTATCTCTATAGGCGCATAGCAAACGGAGCTGCGCACTCGTGTATGTATTAACATGTGTGCTGCTGCTGCAAGTGGTTGATATGATCAAGAATGGCAAGCCCTCCCTCCCTCTCTCTCTCTCTCTCTCTCTCTCTCTCTCTCTCTCTCTCTCTCTCTCTCTGAAAAATCGCTCTCTCTCTCTCTAGAAAAGTGCGGAGGTATTTGTATGTGCCTATGTGGTGTGGCGAGGAAGTACGTGGGGAGAGGGAAGGCAGAAGAAGGTATTTTAGAAGCATGGATGGATTGGAGTCGTTCTAGGTGTATGGTGCGTGCGTGCGCAACTTGGAATGTGCCTCTCCATGCTCTTCCTATGTGCAATGATTTCGTACTTACCGGCATGAGCTCACTCGTAGTTCCACCGGTGCAGGTAATTCGTATTTCTCCTAGCACGTAGTCATATAGCCAGAAAAGCCTGTGCCTGTGCCTGTGCCTGTGCCTCTTGAGGTCGGGGATCCGTCCATGGCCTCCGCAATTTCAAAAGTGTGGAAGTGGGTGCACTCGATGCAAGCGTAGTTGTGTGCATGATGTGGTCCGGGGTGTGTGTGAAGAGTCCCACTATCACACATAGGGTCGACGGTTCATAACTCTCATCAAAAATATTTTCTGAACCGTCTGATTTATTGCGGTGTTAGTGATAACATATAGTTATTACAGACAATTCTTTAACCATATGTGATAAGTCACAAGATAGACGATTTTTAAAAATAATTGTCTGTGATATCACATACAAAAAACCGTCAATAATGGTCTACGTATCACGGACGGTTTTGTGTTTTTTTTTGTATAGCTAAAAAAATTATGTTTTTGGCTAGCCTTAGGAAATACTAATTATGTCCTCTGAAAATAAGTAAGCAAATTTCCTCTGAATAATCATATATTGTCGTCAAAGTTACAATTGAATTACAACTCGAAGTGAATTACAATTGAATCAAACGTTTGAACATTTATTAATTGATGTTGTCGAAGTGAAATTCTCCTTTTGAGTCAATGCCTCTATCATCAAGAAGGTGGAGAGCCTGAGTGAAACATGTTTTACAATTGAATCATCTAGTATCTTTTTACATTATCAAATAAACTATAACAAAATTTTCAACGAACATCATTTTCCAAAGAAACAAGGGATTAGGTAGCTACCATATATACACTTAATTTTCACAAGCATATATTGCATATTCTAAACCTAATTAATAGAGTAACTAAATTAGTCTATCAATTATGCATATATGTATAAGGTTGTAACCTATGCATGTCTTTTCCATCTATAATTCATAAGTGCCATATATAGTACACACTAAGATTAAACACTACTAAATATCAAATTAATTCTTAACATTCCAATATAAAAAATCACGGCAGTGTAAACCACTCAAGGCAGTGAGATTTGAGAATGATTAATGGCGAATTTCAATTATCTTACAGGAAAACTAATTACAGCGAGTTGTGAGCATAAACGTGAGCATATTTCACTAAAATAGGAATCCTTAGTACTATGACAAATTACTCACATGGAGAAAATAATGATCTACACAGCCACAGTGTGCATAAATATTGGCTATTAGCAACAAGCACAACAAAAATTATGTAACAAAACAAAGGGGATTTACCATGCGACAACCAGATCTAGCAACAACAAACATGAATCAACTACATATGTTACCATGCGATTTGAGGTAAAGAAGTGGAATTTGGAATCCACACCTTCGGTTCCCGCAAGAACTTCACCCTAAGGTAAGGGAGGGGAGGAAGACCGGGATCGGAAGAAGAAGGGGCGGCGGTCGCTCAGATCCAGTCGCCGCCGATGTCATCCTTCCCTGTGTTGAGTATGGGCGACGAGGGAGGTGGCGAAGGAAGCTGAGCAGGCCTGGATCCGGCGGCAAAGGAAGCTGAGAAGGCACAGGTGTGTTGAGAAAAATCTAAGTGTACACAGGAGTAGTGAGTTAGGTTTTTGCTCTAAGTATCTGTATATATCAAAGAATATTATCACATGTAACTAATATAAAAAAATCGTCTGTGATAAATCATAATACAGAGTCTTGGAGTACGAATCTTGGAGCGCGTTGGATGGTTCAGCGCATGTAGCCACCATCACTCGTGGGAAATCTGCACTCAAAGCTACACCACGAGCGGGAGAAATGTTGGCTCGGGGCGGTGCCACGTGGCGTGAAAGGTCCATAGGACAAGCATGTGGTCTCTACAGAAAGTACGCCTTGTGTTCGTTCACTGGCCAAGGAATGGAACGGAAGCATCAACTGCAGATCATGCAGGTGCGTTCGCAGCCACAGAGGCCCACGGGCTTTGGACTCATGCATCGCCTGTCACGTGTCGTTTCCGAGCAACGGGAAGAAAGCTGTGGAAAGATTAAAAAAAACAGTTGGATCATATACCAATTTTTTATTATTTAATCATTTATTATGGTAATATTTCGAAAATGAACCCCTTCTAATTTATGTACAGAAATATCATGAATCTCTCCTGCGACTCCAGCCAAGGACAATTGTGCATGACTGGTGGGGTTCATCTTTTGAAGGTAAGATTGAACGACCTGTGACATAGGCAGGGTTCATTTTTTAAAATAAGTTGAGAAGAAGTTCAATTTTTAAAATATTATTAAAATTATTTATAAATAAAAATATAATATATATATATATAGGCAGAAATCCTTTCTCAAAGAAGATTAAATAGTTCATCTTTTGTGAGAAATGGAGAAGCAGTGATTTATTAGCATGGCTAGCGCTTTGTTACAAATGATGTACATGACTGAGCACAGGGCACGATGAAGCCAAATAGCGGAATTCCGTTCTTGTTGCATAACGAGAAAGTTCATGAAGAGTCCACAGCCAGTCGAGAGATAAGTAGTCAAGACTGAAACTCTGAATTAGAACAGTCAAGGTTTGCAAACTAGTACCAAAATGCTTGGCAACCTTGCCTTGATAGTCATTTCAGAATGAGCATCGAATTTAAAGCAGCAGCAAAGCTTCTAATGTTGTATTAGACCTGCAATGCTCTGTAGCCCAGAGGCTCTATTGCAATCTTGCTGGTTTTCAAGCATGCTGAAATGGAGGAAAACACGGGAGTTCAAGCCTTCAATGTAACGCCCCCGTTTCCAAGGGGCGCGTACGGACACGGCATTCCGCAACTATTCACGCATGAACAGTTATGGAGTGTCGCGCAAGAGTATACCATTGCATGCTTACAACAAAATCCAGCATATATTTCACATATGGAATAACATCCAGCTTTTGACAGCGGGGCGTACAAGCCCAAAGTAATTACATTACAAAAGACTTTCAGAATCCGCTTGAGCGCGGCGAAGACCTAAAGCCACGGGTCCTCGTCGAAGAAGAGACCCTCAGGGACGTCCTCGACGGGGAGACCTTCACCTTCGTCTTGATCCTCTAAAGAAGGGCAAAAGCAAGCCGTGAGCCAATCATCCGGCTCAGCAAGTCCCAAAGGGACCCTAACTTATTACATGCACGGAACATCAAAGGAGGGGAAAATATATTTGGTTTATTAACTTTGAGTGGATGCAGTTTTATTTGCAAGCATTTTATAAAATGGACTCAAAACTACTTCTTAAGATCTCAGGGGTTTTCATGAAGAGTTCATTAACCAACTAATCAAGTTAAAGCATGTACAAAACTACTTAAGCTTCGCTGCTGGAATCACCCAAGTGACACAGCTCCAATAACCGGGAGCACGGCGTATTCGAATACCATTTATTTGACTCTGCAGAGTTAGCTCAGCTTTACCCACACGCACCCTTAACCCTCATGACTGAGTTAAGGAACCGGGTCTTTTCGCTGCTCAACTCTTGGTATACAATTCACCTGATAGGTAATAATCCCGCACACCCTCGGGCCCGAGTTGTGGGGACCTAATGCGGGGTTTCACTTAAGTTGAGCAGGTACTAAACCAGGGTTGACAAGTCAACACCTGTGGTTGAGCGATCACTATGACATTTGCTCAACGTAAGGGTTTCAGTCCTTATATTTTCACATGGCCCGCAACCCTACCAGGCCCGCGACCCAACCTAGGGTAAGAGTTGGGTGAATAATCATAATCATCTTGCGATGCACCACAACCCCCCCTTCCTTCAATCCTAGGGTAAGAGATGGGTGAATAATCATCTTGCGATGCACCACAAACCCCCCCTTACCCTACCTTGTGCACGCCGGCACTCTCCGCTCTAAGATACGGTGTCCCATACCACCCTACCGTAGAGTCGGGTTTTATAAATTCTGTTGGCTTGCTGCCACGACCTTATTAGTATAAGACTTTGAGTGATAATAATATCTTACAGTTATCTAGATTAACAGATAATTATTTCTAGGGTTACAAAGGCATGGCTACAAGTTTAACATGGCATTTGTCGGTGGTAGGTTTAACTACATAACACGTCATTCTAAACATTTTATTTTACTTTGAAGTAACATTTCACAATTAGCTCAATGCAAATAACATAATAGCACAATTAAATAACATGGGTTGCAACATGATCAAAGGATTTGAGACTTGCCGTCAATCTGAATGATCTCAGCTAGCTCGAACGTAGAAGCTCCTGGATCCTTAGTCTGCTCCTGGGCTTCCGGGATCTCCGACACTAGCGCAAACAATTAAAATAAGTAAATCCGGCTTGCAACTAAACAAGCGAGGAAAAATAATCTAATTAAAAAGGAATAAAATGCATAAATCCTTCAAATGGAATTTTTAGGAATTTATCTGGAATGATTTTGGTGGAAAGGAGGTCAAAAATGGGTCAAGAATATTATTTGGAGTAAAGTGGTGAAATTTGGGAATTTTTGGGATTTTCTGTGATTTTCTAGGATTTATTTGGATTTTCTGGGATTTTAGAAATTAATAAATCCGAGAAATTCGGGATGAACAGTGCTCGGGCCGGCCCACGCTACAGTGCGGCCCGGCCGGGTTTTCAAACGCACGCGCGCGCTCACGCGGGAGCAGAGCGGGCCGGGGAGAGCGGCCCAGTCCCCGCGCGTCCACGCGGTCGGGATGGCCGACGCGTGGCGGGGCGGCGAGCGCGGGCGGTCCGGATGGAGGCGAGGACGAGGGATCGGACGGCTGGGATACAAGGGAGGCGGCGGAGCAGTATGCGGTGGATCGGACGGAGGAGGAGTGGTGCGATTAAGACCATCGGACGGTGGAGGTTTTAAGGGACGAGCGAATCGGTATGGGGAGGCGGACGGCGAGGATTAGAAGGCGACAGAGGGATCCGACGGTGGGGAGGAGGCCACGTCGTCGTCTTCCTCCTCCGGCAAGGCGCGAGCAGCAGAGAGGCAGAGGCGGCGGCGCCTCCACTCTCCGGCGGCTGCAGGCGTTTCCGGCGGCAATGGGGGGTACCACCGGGTAGAGTAGAGCACGGGGAGTCCATTTTGGCTAGTTAAAATCTGCGGGGATCAAAGGAGGGAGCGGGAGGGAGATGGGAATGCCTCGGGTATTTGACGGCAGGGAGGGTTACCGGCGGCGAGAGGGTCCAATCGGGGGCTGCTATACCATATGGGGGGTTGGAGGTTTACAATGGAGGCGGTGGTTGGGGCGGGGAAGCTCCGGAGTAGGCTGGCCACGGAGAGCTGGATCGGCCGGCGGTGAGCTTCGACGACAGAGCTCCTCGGGCGGTCACCTGTCCAGGGGAGGATGGCAAGAGGATTAGGGGCAGACAAGGAAGCTCGGGACGAAATTAATTGAGAAATGGTGGGAGGGAGAGGGAGATCGACTCCAGAGGGTCGCCGGCGCAGGGGAAGACCGTGGCGGCGAGGGAGGCGGTGGGGATCAAATCGGTCGCTCCTGGAGTCTCTCTGGGGAGGTGGGGAGCGAACGAGGACAGTGGCGTTGCTCGGGAAACAAAGGAGGCAAGGGAGCCGCGAGGGCGGGTTTTATACCCGGAGCGGCGAGGGGGAGAGCTTCGGGGAGAAGGCAACGGTCGCGTCCACTGTGGTCAACAGAGGTATGGGGAGTGGGTGGCGAGTCTCCTCCGCGCAGTGGGGTGACGGGGGCGCTGCCAGGCGAGTAATGGCGAGGCGACAGCACAGGATCAGGTGGCCGGAGCGGCAGGGGCATGGCGCGTCCGCGCGCGGGGAGGGGAGGAGGTGGCCACTGGCAGGTGGGGTCGGGGCAGAAGGGCGGCGACGCGTGGCGCAAGGGTTCTGCCGCCTTCAGACCGGCGTGGACGGGAGGGCGTGGGCGCGGGGAGAATCCGAGGCACGGAGGCGATGCGGGAGCGGCGCGGGCGAGCAGAGGCGGTGCGGCGCGGGCGCAGGCGCAGCGCACGCGCGGGAGAAAGCGGGAAGGGAGGGAGACGTCTGCGGGGAAGGGGAGCGGGGCGGGGAGGCGGCGTCCACGGCTGGCGCGGGCGCAGGGCGCGCGAGGGAGAGCGAAGGCGGAAAGAGGGGGAAGCGGCGCCGACGCGAGGAGGGAGGCGCGGGCGCTGGGAAAACGGAGAAGGCGGAAAGGCGGAAGACGCCAAGGGCAAGGGAAGGCGGCATTTCCCGAAAGGGAAAGCGGAATTCGGGGGAAGCTTTCCAAAAAGGGAAACTTTCCAGAAAACACTCAAAAATGCAGCAAAAATTCACAAAAAAATTTTAGGGTTGAAATTTTGGGGTTTTTTCAACCTACCCCCCTTAAAAGAATCTCGACCCCGAGATTAACTTGGTCCAGGGAGTAAGTTGGGAAAATCTCACTGCAAGTCTGACTCTCGTTCCCAGGTGGACTCATCCGCTTTGTGATTCTTCCATTGTACTCTGCAAAATCTGGCATTCGTGTTTCTGAGCTATCTTTCTGACGTCTCAAGTATTTGTAGTGGTTCTTCAGCATACGTGCAGTTATCCTGTAATTCAATATCTGACAAAGGCACTTCATCGGTGGGTTGTCGCAGACACTTCCGAAGCTGGGATACGTGGAACACGTTATGTATTTTTGACAAGTTGGGCGGAAGCTGCACTTGATAAGCAACCTCTCCAACTCTTTCGGTAATTTGAAACGGTCTCACATATCTTGGTGCCAATTTGCCTTTGACTTGAAATCTCTTGACTATTTTGAATGGGGTAACCTTGATATACACATAGTCTCCAACTTCGAAATTCAAGTCTCTCCTGCGGTTATCTGCATAGCTCTTCTGTCGGTCTTGTGCACTCTTGAGTCTGTCTCTGATGATTCTAACATGTGCTTCTGCGTCTTGAGCAATCTGGGGGTCAATAAGTTGTCGTTCTCCTGTTTCTGTCCAATTCAGTGGGGTCCTGCATTTTCTGCCATAAAGTGCTTCAAACGGTGACATTTGGATACTGGCTTGATAGCTATTGTTGTATGAGAACTGAGCAAACGGTAAGCAGCTGTTCCATGCTGCACCATACCCGATTGCACACGCTCTCAACATGTCTTCTAGAATCTGATTTGTTCTTTTTGTCTGTCCATCTGTCTGTGGGAGATACGCTGAACTGAAATTCAATTCAGTGCCTATAGCTTCATGTACTTTCTCCCAAAACTTGGATGCAAACTGTGCTTCTCTATCTGACACAATTCTCTTTGGAACTCCATGCAGTGTCACTATTCTGGTCAAATACAGTTCGGCAAGCTTATCCTTCCCATAGGTCTGCTTGATCGAGAGGAAATGAGCTACCTTGGTCAGTCTATCAACAATGACCCAGATAGCGTCATATCCTTCACGAGTCTTGGGAAGTCTAGTAATGAGATCCATTCCGATGCTATCCCATTTCCATTCGGGTATTGGCAAAGGCTGCAACAATCCCGATGGTTTTTGGTGGTCGATCTGGGTCTGCTGGCAAACATCACATTTCGCTACTTACTCTGCCACTTCTTTCTTCATCAGATTCCATCAATACTTCTTCTTCAAGTCTTGTTACATCTTGGTACCTTCTGGATGAATTGAAAATTGAGACGAATGGGCTTCAGATAGGATTAACTCTCTTAGCTCCTTCTTGTCGGGTATGCGATAGCGATCGCGGAAGGTAAGGATTCCATGCTCGTCCATCACATATTCTGATAAACCTTCTTCTTGAATTCTCTTTTTCAGTTTTTGAATCTCTTCATCTTCATCTTGTGATGTTTTAATCTGATCTGTCAGCAATGGTTGGAGTTCTAATGCTGCCATATTGCCTTGTTCTGTAATCACCAAATTCAGTCGCAGCATATCCCTTTGCAACTCTGGTGGGTACTCTGTCATGCTAACTTTGCTTGGGTGAGCCTTACGGCTAAGGACATCGGCACTACATTAGTCTTACCCGAGTGATATTGAAGCTCAATATCATAATCTTTAATCAATTCCAGCCATCTTCGTTGTCTCATATTCAACTCTGGTTGTGTAAACAGATACTTCAAGCTCTTGTGACCCGAGAATATCTCACAACGATTTCCTAGCAGGTAGTGTTGCCAAATTTTGAGTGCATGCACCACAGCTGCTAGTTCTAAATCGTGTGTGGGGTAATTCTCTTCATGTGGCTTCAATTGTCTTGAGGCATAGGCAACAACTTTTCCATCTTACATAAGTACACATCCCAAACCCTGCTTTGAAGCATCACACTGGATTTGGAACTCTTTCTCTTGCAATTCATCTAACTGTCTCTTGAGCTCTTTCAACTCACTGGCTGACATTCTGTACTGGTGCTTGGCAATTGGCTTGGTGCCTGGAACCAACTCTATGGCAAGTTCTACTTGTCTATCAGGGGGTCTGCCTGATAGTTCTTCTGGAAATACATCAGGATACTCTTGTACTACTGGCACTTGATCAGGTGTAACTGCTAGCATGTTGATCATGCGCCTTTTTGCATCCTTCAAAACTTCTCGGTCTGTTTTCACTATCACTCTCTGACCTTCAGGATTTACCAAGGATACGGTCTTGATTTCACAGTTTACCTTGCCTTTGTTTTTGGCTAACCAATTCATACCTAGAATGGCATCTGATCCTGATATGTCTAACTGCAACAATTCTGCTCTGAAGTCTACCCCTTGGATTTTTTTTTATATTGAGCCCACTACACCCACTGTGGGACTCCATTCTAATCCCAGGGGTTTCAACCACATAGGGTCTTGGCAATGAAACAGAAGGCAACTGATTTATTGAAGCAAAACTCTTCGAAATAAACGAATGTGTTGCACCAGGGTCAAATAAAATCAATGCAGGTATGGTGTTGATTGGGAACATACCGGCAATGATGTCACTAGCTTCAGATGCATCTTCTGCGGACACATGATTTACTCTTGCATAAAACGTGGGTCTGGTACGACCTCTGCTACTGCCTGCGGATGTAAAGTTCGCGGTGCCTGCCGGTGATTGAGGTCCATCTGCTTTGATCTGCAGAGAGCCTCCTTCGGGGGTGCCAGAGCCTGACTGTGACTTTGTTTCCTGCTGCCGCTGGTTTTGGAATTGGAGTTTAGTTGCATCTGATTTCAAACTCCTCCTGGGACACTGATGCTTGTAGTGTCCAGTCTCTCCACAATGGAAGCATGCATCTGTCCTTCGTGGACAGCCGCTAGCAAGATGCTTGCCATTGCAGGTGGGGCACTTGATGGCGAAGGGTAAAGGAGAACTGTACTGTTGAGATTGTCCAGACTGGTTCTTCGGTAGCTTCACAAACTGACGTGAGGGTTGGGATCGGAATGAGAATGATCCCGAGGTTTTGCTTCGCTGGGCACTATGCGAAGAAGACTGAGATTTGTGTACTGCCTTGCGCTTCCTGTAATCTTCCATTTCGCCTCTAGTCTCTTCTGAAGTAATCAGGCTGTTCACCATATCGTGCAGGTCTTTGAACTTCATGGATGAGATATGGAACTTCAATGACTGTTGCAGTCCTGCTCGAAACTTGCTCATTTTCTTAACCTCGCTGTCAACATCCTCCGGAGCAAACCTGGATAGGTGGTTAAATTGATGTAAGTATTCTATGACTGTGTGTCCACCTTGTTTAAGCGCTAGGAATTCCCGGCGCTTAGCCTCCATGATGCCATCCGGTATATGAGCCTTGCGAAAGGCATTGGAAAACTCTTCCCAACTAATCTCTCTGTTCTGCAGTGTGTGTTGATAGTTGATCCACCATGTTGCTGCAGCGCCCTGCAACTGATGGGATGCATACAACACCTTTTCTTTATCATCACATCGAACAGTGTCAAGTTTCCTTTCCACGTCCACGAGCCAATCCTCAGCTACTATGGGGTCAGCTGAGGTGAAAAAGACTGGTGGACGCGTTTTCATAAAGTCTGCCCATCGGGTGGAAATTGGTGCACCATCCCGAGGAACATTGCTTCCATCTTGAATTCCCGGAGATCTGGCTGCTATCTGTTCAAGAAGTCTGGCATGCTGGTCTAACATTTGTAAGATGTTCTGTTCTCCCTGGTATCGGTTCTGCTCCAACATTGCTATCACACTGGCGAGTGTCGCTTGATCTGTGGCAGGTGCACCCTGCCTGTTGGTCTGTCCACTCTGCTCTGCCGGATCCATCTGCCAATTGGGAACTTGAGATCAGCTTTGCAGCGGCTTTGGCAATCAAGAGGGGATAAGTAAGACATCGAATTTTCAAGGTAAGTATAGGGCGAAAAAGGTAAGAACGAGAGTGAAAGGGACAGGAGAAAACTTTGAACACAGGGGGATTACTGATAATTAAGCAAACAACATACAAGGATAATAAATATAGATTTACAATATGCAAGTGGTACACAAACCACTTAGGGTTCATGATTACACATGCTTTACATTACAAAAGCACTACTACAACTCAGGGTCAGTCTAGTCTAGCGAACGACGGCTACTCCTCCAGCTGCCGAGAAACGAAAATTTTGAAGCTAGACAAGAGGAGCAGAAAATATTTTGCGAAAGCAAAACTTAAGCAGAAGAAAACTAAGATAGATGAGGTAGCAACAAGAGAGGAGAAGACAGCAATAATACTTTTGTTTTTCGTAAACCCTTTTTATGGCTTAAATTAAGTTTTTGCGATAAAATCGCTTCCTAGTTTGCCTTAGGTCTCAACCTACGGTCAAGAGCCTGCTCTGATACCACTTCTTGTAACGCCCCCATTTCCAGGGGCGCGTACGGACACGGCATTCCGTAACTATTCACGCATGAACAGTTATGGAGTGTCGCGCAAGAGTATACCATTGCATGCTTACAACAAAATCCAGCATATATTTCACATATGGAATAACATCCAGCTTTTGACAGCGGGGCGTGCAAGCCCAAAGTAATTACATTACAAAAGACTTTCAGAATCCGCTTGAGCGCGGCGAAGACCTAAAGCCACGGGTCCTCGTCGAAGAAGAGACCCTCAGGGACGTCCTCGACGGGGAGACCTTCACCTTCGTCTTGATCCTCTAAAGAAGGGCAAAAGCAAGCCGTGAGCCAATCAACCGGCTCAGCAAGTCCCAAAGGGACCCTAACTTATTACATGCACGGAACATCAAAGGAGGGGAAAATATATTTGGTTTATTAACTTTGAGTGGATGCAGTTTTATTTGCAAGCATTTTATAAAATGGACTCAAAACTACTTCTTAAGATCTCAGGGGTTTTCATGAAGAGTTCATTAACCAACTAATCAAGTTAAAGCATGTACAAAACTACTTAAGCTTCGCTGCTGGAATCACCCAAGTGACACAGCTCCAATAACCGGGAGCACGGCGTATTCGAATACCATTTATTTGACTCTGCAGAGTTAGCTCAGCTTTACCCACACGCACCCTTAACCCTCATGACTGAGTTAAGGAACCGGGTCTTTTCGCTGCTCAACTCTTGGTATACAATTCACCTGATAGGTAATAATCCCGCACACCCTCGGGCCCGAGTTGTGGGGACCTAATGCGGGGTTTCACTTAAGTTGAGCAGGTACTAAACCAGGGTTGACAAGTCAACACCTGTGGTTGAGCGATCACTATGACATTTGCTCAGCGTAAGGGTTTCAGTCCTTATATTTTCACATGGCCCGCAACCCTACCAGGCCCGCGACCCAACCTAGGGTAAGAGTTGGGTGAATAATCATAATCATCTTGCGATGCACCACAACCCCCCCTTCCTTCAATCCTAGGGTAAGAGATGGGTGAATAATCATCTTGCGATGCACCACAAACCCCCCCTTACCCTACCTTGTGCACGTCGGCACTCTCCGCTCTAAGATACGGTGTCCCATACCACCCTACCGTAGAGTCGGGTTTTATAAATTCTGTTGGCTCGCTGCCACGACCTTATTAGTATAAGACTTTGAGTGATAATAATATCTTACAGTTATCTAGATTAACAGATAATTATTTCTAGGGTTACAAAGGCATGGCTACAAGTTTAACATGGCATTTGTCGGTGGTAGGTTTAACTACATAACATGTCATTCTAAACATTTTATTTTACTTTGAAGTAACATTTCACAATTAGCTCAATGCAAATAACATAATAGCACAATTAAATAACATGGGTTGCAACATGATCAAAGGATTTGAGACTTGCCGTCAATCTGAATGATCTCAGCTAGCTCGAACGTAGAAGCTCCTGGATCCTGAGTCTGCTCCTGGGCTTCCGGGATCTCCGACACTAGCGCAAACAATTAAAATAAGTAAATCCGGCTTGCAACTAAACAAGCGAGGAAAAATAATCTAATTAAAAAGGAATAAAATGCATAAATCCTTCAAATGGAATTTTAGGAATTTATCTGGAATGATTTTGGTGGAAAGGAGGTCAAAAATGGGTCAAGAATATTATTTGGAGCAAAGTGGTGAAATTTGGGAATTTTTGGGATTTTCTGTGATTTTCTAGGATTTATTTGGATTTTCTGGGATTTTAGAAATTAATAAATCCGAGAAATTCGGGATGAACAGTGCTCGGGCCGGCCCACGCTACAGTGCGGCCCGGCCGGGTTTTCAAACGCACGCGCGCGCTCACGCGGGAGCAGAGCGGGCCGGGGAGAGCGGCCCAGTCCCCGCGCGTCCACGCGGTCGGGATGGCCGACGCGTGGCGGGGCGGACGGCAGCGGGGCGGCGAGCGCGGGCGGTCCGGATGGAGGCGAGGATGAGGGATCGGACGGCTGGGATACAAGGGAGGCGGCGGAGCGGTATGCGGTGGATCGGACGGAGGAGGAGTGGTGCGATTAAGACCATCGGACGGTGGAGGTTTTAAGGGACGAGCGAATCGGTATGGGGAGGCGGACAGCGAGGATTAGAAGGCGACAGAGGGATCCGACGGTGGGGAGGAGGCCACGTCGTCGTCTTCCTCCTCCGGCAAGGCGCGAGCAGCAGAGAGGCAGAGGCGGCGGCGCCTCCACTCTCCGGCGGCTGCAGGCGTTTCCGGCGGCAATGGGGGGTACCACCGGGTAGAGTAGAGCACGGGGAGTCCATTTTGGCTAGTTAAAATCTGCGGGGATCAAAGGAGGGAGCCGGAGGGAGATGGGAATGCCTCGGGTATTTGACGGCAGGGAGGGTTACCGGCGGCGAGAGGGTCCAATCGGGGGCTGCTATACCATATGGGGGGTTGGAGGTTTACAATGGAGGCGGTGGTTGGGGCGGGGAAGCTCCGGAGTAGGCTGACCACGGAGAGCTGGATCGGCCGGCGGTGAGCTTCGACGACAGAGCTCCTCGGGCGGTCACCTGTCCAGGGGAGGATGGCAAGAGGATTAGGGGCAGACAAGGAAGCTCGGGACGAAATTAATTGAGAAATGGTGGGAGGGAGAGGGAGATCGACTCCAGAGGGTCGCCGGCGCAGGGGAAGACCGTGGCGGCGAGGGAGGCGGTGGGGATCAAATCGGTCGCTCCTGGAGTCTCTCTTGGGAGGTGGGGAGCGAACGAGGGCAGTGGCGTTGCTCGGGAAACAAAGGAGGCAAGGGAGCCGCGAGGGCGGGTTTTATACCCGGAGCGGCGAGGGGGAGAGCTTCGGGGAGAAGGCAACGGGCGCGTCCACTGTGGTCAACAGAGGTATGGGGAGTGGGTGGCGAGTCTCCTCCGCGCAGTGGGGTGACGGGGGCGCTGCCAGGCGAGTAATGGCGAGGCGACAGCACAGGATCAGGTGGCCGGAGCGGCAGGGGCATGGCGCGTCCGCGCGCGGGGAGGGGAGGAGGTGGCCACTGGCAGGTGGGGTCGGGGCAGAAGGGCGGCGACGCGTGGCGCAAGGGTTCTGCCGCCTTCGGACCGGCGTGGACGGGAGGGCGCGGGCGCGGGGAGAATCCGAGGCACGGAGGCGATGCGGGAGCGGCGCGGGCGAGCAGAGGTGGTGCGGCGCGGGCGCAGGCGCAGCGCACGCGCGGGAAGGGAGGGAGGCGTCTGCGGGGAAGGGGAGCGGGGCGGGGAGGCGGCGTCCACGGCTGGCGCGGGCGCAGGGCGCGCGAGGGAGAGCGAAGGCGGAAAGAGGGGGAAGCGGCGCCGACGCGAGGAGGGAGGCGCAGGCGCTGGGAAAACGGAGAAGGCGGAAAGGCGGAAGACGCCAAGGGCAAGGGAAGGCGGCATTTCCCGAAAGGGAAAGCGGAATTCGGGGGAAGCTTTCCAAAAAGGGAAACTTTCCAGAAAACACTCAAAAATGCAGCAAAAATTCACAAAAAAAATTTTAGGGTTGAAATTTTGGGGTTTTTCATTCAAGGTGTCAACTGTTCCCTGCTCAAGTACTGGATTGCATGAAAACAGCAGGCTGGGGATTCAGAATTTAGCCAAATAATTCAAATTTTGAGATTCCAGGTGTCAAACAAGAATTCTGTGCATGCAGGCACTCAGAATTTCGACAAACCATACAAACTGCAGCACTTTAATCTGAATTATGTAAAAATTAATTTCTGGTGAGAAAAAACACAAATTTGCAACAAAAGTAAGAAAGATCAAAAGATCTAAGTTGCTCCAGGTCACCTGCAAACAGTACTCTCAAGATTGAAGCATAACAGAAACCATGTTGAGAATAACACCATCTTTGTGATCTCATTGATTTACCGGTGAGAATGGAACAACTATCGAAACCATCAAACTGGGGATTGGATGACAGTTACCTTCCCAGAATGAAACAGCATTGACGAATTCCCATACAGCTTTTATTTCAAGATACACTCAACCACAGTTCATAGCCTCTGGGGTTCAGGTTGTGATTAACAAATAACAGTTACCTTCCCAGAATGAAACAGCATCGACGAATTCCCATACAGTTTTTATTTCAAGATACACTCAACCACAGTTCATAGCCTCTGGAGTTCAGGTTGTGATTAACAAATAACAAGAAAACAGCAACATAACTCATTATAATTATGACCTCTCATATGAAAACCTAACCCTATACAAGATACTTGCACAAGCAAAATTGGCCTCAGTGCTTGCTACAGATTCTGCAGAGACATTATTTCATCCAAGGCCCTGACCTTACCAACATCTTAACCTCACTGCTTTGCCTGCATCAGAATAAAGTAAAGAAAATGTCAACTTCAACAAAAAAAATATTTTAGATAACATCTATCACCGGAGGCGTTAAAATTGGTTTCTCTTCATGATCTAATTATAGTTCTTGTTAAAATGTAACTTATTGACCCTCAAAGCAATCCATCCTAGTTATAATGGGGCAGAAAGGATAGAAAAGCAACTATATTAACAAATTAAGTTCTATCTATTTCTGCACTTATATGTAGACCACACTTGTAAACACAGATAACCAGTAGAAAGTACTAAACACTACACATACAAAGTTCTGTCCTTCCCTAGTCCAGCAAAAACAAAATTTCATGCCTGTAAATACAGGGCAAGTACAGCCAAAATGAAATCTTAAAGCAACCCAAGTTACCTGAGAATACAGGAATGTGCCAAGGATGGCAATAGCAGCTCCTAGCGCATTGACAGGGCGGACAGGTGTGTGGAAGATAATGATTGACGAAACAATCACTGATATGCGTTTCATTGTATTGCCAATGCTAAACGTCAATGGGGAAATCTCATCCAGAGACATGTATGACACCTGGTTATACAAGTGGTAGAACACGCTCTGTGCAGCAACCCACCTATATAATTCAACATATACAACATCAAAAAAATCAATAAAATACTTTATGCTGTGATATATGCTCTAGTATAAATGCTGACATTAATACAACACAATATATCGATCCTTGTCTACAAGGACTACAAAAAGCCCAACATGAATATGTCCAACAGAAGAGTAAAAGCAATGGTTCTGGAAGTGGGTCAAATATATGTCTCTAAAGCATTGATATGATCCCCCTTAAAATGGCGGGAATGTGATGACCACTTCAAGTTGCCTCATGTAATTAAAGTACAAAATTACAATCTACAATAAAGCAACTGTGGAAGAAAAATTGCAGAATGCTTGATTTCTTTTACCAGACAACGTTAGGTCCAACATCTGCAAGAGCCTTTTGCCAACCAGCAGCCCACATTTGGGGGCCCTCCATAGCGATAGCAAATGGTGTGAGTATGACCAGGGACATTATTGACAGGCAGGCATAGTAATTCATGCCACTGACAGACTTCCCCTTCATGCCCCTCTTCGAGAAGATGTTGCGGAAAACAAATGCAAGGTTTGATATCATAGCACCCATAAATCCTGGTGGGAGGACAAAAGGTAACTGTTAACATCAAGAAAAGAGAACAAGAGAACAGCTGCCTCACCTAACCTGAGCAAGACCAATGAAAACAATTGCATATCTGCTTATGACCCCTATTTCATCTGATTCTTAAGTCTAAGCACGAAACTTCAGGAAGAAATGATAGAACACGGATTTAAGCACGTATCTTCTGGTAGAAAGGAGAATATACTAGCATAAGTTCTGTATCTATTAACTTAAACTAGACAAGGTTAATAGATTCTATCTATCATTCACCTATTGTTTATTGTTTTCCATAAGTTTAAAATCTGAAGCACATAGTTCTTGAAAATTACATAGATCCAGATAGAGCAAAAGAATCAAATAACAAGTCCCTTGTGTGTTCAAAAGCAATGAAGATATTGATTATTAAAGCAATTATAAATGGACCACCTCAGTTAACTCATGGCTACACCTTGTTTATAAAAAAGAACATTGTGACTACTGATTCAAAGCAGAATGCGCATCAATTTCTAAAGCAACAGCAGGGAGAGAATGTCAAAGAAACAATTTATACTTGTTTATACTTACCAACCATATTAAAGTTCAGCTCTGTGACAGCAGCTAGAGCACAACCACCAATGATCGGGACAAGGGAAAGATATACTGGCACTGGAAATGTCTCCCCAAGAAAGAACCTCGACACCAAAACACTGAATGCAGGCTCAGCACTTTTGATAATGTGCGTGAATGACACTGCCACCTTCGACATGCTCACCGTCGCAGCAACGTGCCCAATCGTATGAGCCACAGCAACCTTCATCAATGAAAATTACCAAAATCATTCACGCTTTTCCCAGTAGGCACAACAAAAGGAAAAACAATTGCCAAGAAAAGTTCCAACTCACCGGGAAAAGCACTTTCCAGAAATCTAGGTCAGTCTTGGGGGCCTCAACAAGGCGGGTGGCCCAAGAGACAAGCATCATCGCAGAGCCGCATGCGAGGGAGAGTGTGGAGGTGAGCCAGGGGTACGGGAAAGCATTGAGAACCTTCTTGTTATAGATGTTAAAGATCACATTAAGCGCCCACCAAGTGGCAAAATAGATTGAGATCTTTAACCTCTGAGCAGCTTCCGAGCGGACTGGCACCACCTCAGTCTTGGACTCCTTGTCATCAGCCGCAGAAGCTGCACACTGGAACTCAAGCGGCTGCCTTCGAGGCTTCAGCTCAGAAGTACGTGGGCCATCTAGCGGTGCAAGGTAGAGTGGTCTAAGGGAGGCGACCACAAATTTGGAGGGTTTGAGACTGGAGATGGATGGAGCCAAAGCCGATTTAGACCGTAGGTTGGTGCCAGAGAACGCCACAGGGGCAGGAGAGAACTTCACAGCAGGTATCATGGCTTCTGCAGATCAACCAAGAAGTTTTTAGACATCAGTGGGTGAAGTACCATTTAGAAAGTGCCATAAAAACTTCCTCAAACAGCTTCTTAAAAGAAATTCTCATCTTTCTTTGAATAAAAACTTTCTTTAAGGTGGTCAATTGAATGTATCAGCACCAGAGAGAAAACGACATGAAACAACTTTCCTCAAAGAGCTGCTTGAACGAAATTTCTATAATTCTCCGGATACAAACTTTTTCCTTGAGTTGATCAAATGAATGAATCAATTATGCATGATCCAGCTATTTACGTTTCTTCTTAAACTACTCAACAGAAGGTACTACACAATTCCTGCACGGCTAAGTCATCACCTTGCCCACCGATAAATCCCCAAATGCTAAAAAGCTAAAATTATAGATGAGGACAAATTTTGCATAAGCACATCGCTTTCGTGCGGGATCTACACGTAAGGATACCATCTTCCCTCCTTGCAAAGGCTCATAGTCTCGTGATCTAAATTGGGAGATTAGCTTTGGATCAGAAGTACCCAAAAAATGGAACAAAGAAACTGACAGCGGCAGGGGCGGGAGAAAGGGGAGAAATATGGTACGGGACGCGACGAGATGGTGGTAGAGCGGCGAGGCGCCGGCGCCGACCGCGGGTGAGGGTCACCGTCTGGGTAACAAGAGATGGGGGAGACGGGGACGGCGGGTGGTTCCGGTGGGCGGCGCCGGCGACCGCGTCGGGGAAGGGCTACCCAGCGGCAGGATCATTCACCAGTTTTGCAGATTTTTTTTATATATATATAAAAACCTTTGCAGGATCGAGAGAACAAACCTTTGCAAGATCTCACCTTTCCTCCCACCAATCACCCAAGAACAACTCCTCGCATCAAAGAACAGCCTCCTCTTGGGATCAAACCGGCCGGCTCCGCTCCCAGAACACACCCCAAATCGCGGCAAGAACTGGTAAAGGCGGCGCCTTTTCGCGACGGATTCGAGGCGGGGGGAGCCTGGCTGCCTGGGATATATGCAGGGTGGGGAGAGCTGGGGATCAAACGCCCCAACCCTCGGAATCTGAGATGGGACTCGGAGATCACAAGGGAGGGAGGGAGGGAGGAAGGTTCAGTTCCTGCGAGTATAAAGAGAAGGTGGCGGCGGCTGGTAGGTGTGGAAGTACTCGTGCTCTTTTGGTTAGGTTGGAGAAGTGTGAGGGGTTTCCTGCAAATATCTTATCTACGGAGACCACAGTGTTGTGCATTTGTGCCCTCGGATTTGGTTTGGAGTTTTATGGACGTATAATAGGCACCGACCATGGCCAGTAGAGCACGTAGTTCATGTGAAATCTGTTTTGACTTTTTAGTTATTTACATTTTGTAAATATCTGAAGGTAAAATGTCAATGAGATGAATGTGTAGTGTTCGGATCAATCTTAAAGAGATGAATGTGTAGTGTTCGGATCAATCTTAAAAACTATGTGCTATTATGTATACCTATAGTGTGTTTTATTAAGAATTCGTGTAGATCACGTCCGTTTCCACTTTTCCTTTTCTCTTATTATTAATGTGATAGCTTTTAGTGGTTTTTTATTTTGTAATTTGTGAGAGGATTATTAATCCGTGTAGATCATCTCCTTCTTTGATTGTCGTGTTCCTCTGATATCATCGATTTTTCATGTGTTGGGATTTAAGTTTATTGTTCCAAGTTCATTCAAATATTTCAAGCATTGATAAAAATGGAACATGTTCTATTCGGTTAAATGCTCCCATGTAAGATGATATCTGCATTATTCGTATAAGCTACCCCATTTTTTGAGACACGTATAAGCTAGTAGCATGTAAGGTTTGTTGGATCTCGAGTTTAAAGAAAATTATGTTTAGTTCAATATATTTCAGAGTCCAATTATCTAAAATCTTGTTTAGTTAGGGCAGCATAAAACTTGCATAGCAAAAATAGGTTTTCGTCAAAAACTCGTGTTGAGTTTTATGAAAAGCACCCTCTTCACAGCACTAAAAAGAAAAGAAAAATGCCATTCTAATCTAGTAATAACTTAAAATCCATATTACTGAAACTTAAGTAAAAATACATTAAGCAAAATAACCCATTGAGGTCAAACGAAATTTCAGTTGACGCAACAAACCCTACTAACTCTCAATACTCGCATTTTGAAAGGGCAAAGTTGAAAAACCGGAGACCAAAAATAAGGGGTTGGTAGGAGCATATTCCCAAGATGTACCCGATTTTCCTGAGGAGCCAATGAGCCCAAATGGACGGGCAGGCGCCACGGTACTTGGGTCACTTTGGGCTCTCAGGAAAACTCTTACCTCTGGGGGCTTTTGAACCCTGGCGGCTCTCTGCTAATCCAAGAGGTCAAACAGCTGAACAGCCATGGATGATGACATCCCATTTGCAAAACAGAAATGTTGTTAGACTACAATTTTTCCTCTTGCACTCGATAATTTTGTAGTGAGAAACCCTATCAAAAGATTACCTCTGTTTTGAGTATACCAAGCAAGCAGGTATAAAATTAGAAGTAACACACGTCGCCGTCAAGGCATGAACAATAGTAGAGGCGACAATTATCTATGTATTCTTACATATCGGGCATGTTCTTTTGGGAGGTGGCTTATTTGGCTGCAGCTTATGGTTTATGACTGTTCACGAGAGAGTACAGAGAGAGATATACGCGTGTGCGATTTTGACTGATATAAATAAAGTCGCTGCAGTATCTACTATAATCGAGTTGTAGACCCCTGCCTTGAAAAAGCGCTATGTTTAAAAGTTAATTACTATAGAAAAATTGGTTACTATAGAAAGGTCGTTTTTAAAAGTCAAAAAGAAGATGATCATTATCAAGAAGACAACTTCTACATGGGTTATTGTTTAAGTTTGCTCCGATGAGTCCTCACTATCTATTAATTATTGCATAAAAGAATATTTATTGTACACAACAACTCATACATTGATGTCTGTGTTGTCTACATGTCCTTATTTCATAGGTTTGGATTAGCTCTTTACAAATAGACAACTACACTCTCTCTCCTCCTTCTCTCTCTAAAAAATTTACGTGATAAAGCTAATAGATAGCTAATATCATATCATTGTACATACCCTAGGGACCATAGTGAGCGCTTCCATTTGAGAGCATGAAAGCTTGCATGGAAACATAGCAAGAATCTCCTTAAGCAACTGTAAACCGATTCTTCTTCTTCTATTTTGCTGTATATGAGTTCATATGCCTAGCTCAAGCTAGTTCTGATGTAGAGACATCTTTCTTTTCTCTGTAATTAACAATTTTTTAATTCCTAAAGCAAACTCATTTTATCTCTATAACTAACAAAGTTTCTTTTGATTCCTAAAGCAAACTTCGTACATATAACTCTGCTTTGCCGAAAAGGGAGAGGCAGGATGGTTCTTCATATTGATTTCTAAAAACTGTTTTCTATAATAAATTACTTTTCTAAGTAATTATCTTCTAAACGATGTGTCTTTTTAATATGTAGTTTACTAGTCGATTATATTCATTTATATCGATCAAAATCGCACATGAATTTCTCTTTATATGTATAATTCTTAATAAGTTATTACTATTTATAAATTAAATTCAAAATCCAATAGCAGCCGGTACGGCCCCTCGAAATATCCAATAGCAGCCGTCAACCGGCGTATAATTAACTCACTGAAGCTTCAGAAAGCCGCCTGTTCATGGACAGGCTAGTTAGCGACTTAGAAAAAGGAACCACCTTTGATTATTTTTTTCCTCCGGCGACGTAGCTTTCATGGCGTCTTTCATGTGCACTGTCACGCCGTATCCGGGGACTCTGTTGCATTGCGGCGTGGTGGCGCGCGCGCCGTGAAAAATGCCACCTCCAAGCCGCGCGAGGCGATGGAAATTCAGCTGCTCCCTTCCAAATCGGAGATAACTGCATTAGTTTCCAGCGCTCTCTTTAAGACGTCGTTTTTCGAAGAAGAAATTTGCGAGGTTTAAAGGGAGGTTTGATGTGCTAGTTCCGCTTGTGTATATGATGATTATGATACCGAGTTACCAGCTTATATGTTTGGACAAGTTGTGAATCGTCAGGTTTAGCTCCTGTGGCAGCAACGAAAATTCGATGAGTTTGTGGAGTTGTACACATCGGACCTGCTGAAATACAGGTACGTAGGTCCTAGAAAAAAACCATGGAACAACAGTGGCATTTTTGTATGTACTTGTGCAGTGTTTATTTTTATAAATATTGACTAGTTGATTTTCACTTAGCACGCACGACGCTACAAATTTTGCAATGGCTTTATGGCCTTATCATAGGAATTATAGTCAATCTGGCCCTAACGGCGCGAGATGTCCAGAAATAGTCTCACTTCGTGCGCTTTTTCCATTCTACCCCGGACGCGCTCCACAGGCACGTGACCTCTGGTGGCGCGGCGCCCGACCACGTACAGGAGATGGTGTGGAGCCTGGTTGCGCAAGTTGAGAAGGTGTGGCGCCTGGTCTTGCGAGGTGTACGCTCTAAACAATTTTTTGTTCTAGGAAAAAAGAACCAAGCTGCATGCTCGAGTGCTCCTCGAGCTTGACCACCCTCTGCCGGATCTCCTCCATGCTCATCATCGACACCTGCTCATTGTTCCGGATCGTGTCGACGACATCCTCCTCCGACCCCGCGATGAAGTCCAGCTCGTCGTTCTTCCGCCGCATGTAGCGATCGACGTCGTTGGGGGCCTGGTCAACATTGTTGGACACGAAGAACCACCAGGGCACCGTGATGCATAGGGACAGTTGCTTGAAGAAGAGCACCTGCACCACTGCCTCGTGTGGCCAGACGTCACGCCTCCTCACCTTGTGCGGTCTAGCACCACGCCAGGTTGGGCGCCGCGCAACTAGAGCTCGCGCGCCTGTAGAGCGCGCCAGGGGGCCAGAACGGGAAAAGCGCTCAGAGGGAGGCAATTCCGGATATCTCGCGCCACTAGGGGCTAGATTGGTCAAGAATTCGACACGAAGTGTAGGCACTTTTTTCACTAAACACACATTCACCACCTGCCCACTGGCCCGTTTATTAGTAGAAATAAAGGGCATATTCTTTTGAGTTACAACTTATTAATATAATGACATATACAACATTTGAGATGCGTCAAAACCCATGTGAGAATGAGAGACACATAGTCAAATTGAGTGAGAGTGTTAAAAAAAGTGAGCCGTGTGATCCCACAATATGTGAGTTTGAGGGCATCCAAATTGAGTGTGCGAGAGATACACTAAAAGAAAAGAGAGAGGTAGATATTAGACAAAGTGAGGTTGATTTTGAAATTAACACATTAATGTCTACTTCTAGTGTTATTTCTCATATTGTGCAGGTTGATATTAAAGAAGATGAGCCAAATATTCAACAACTGGCACCATTAGAGATAAACGATGAGAAGATAACCACAGTTAAAGATGAAGTACTTGATGTTTCGTTGTTACATCATGATGATTTAATACCTACAACACCTACATTAACTAAGGAGAGCGATAAAAGTAACAATATTGGTGCTGAAATTACTTGTGAAACGGTGAGTAATTGTGAGAACTCATATATGCGAATGAAAATTCCATGTTCTAAAATTTCTTTGCTCAATTTACATAATGTGGAATTGATTACTCATAAGGAAGTTTTTATTAGAATATCTCCTGATGATTCTTTGTACTATATCATGTTTGATGATCCTAGAGAGCTATATAGTGTAATTGAGAATGTTGCTGAAATTTTATTTTAAACTCACTAATTAGTATCTATGCCTACACATATAAGTTTAATTTAATTGAAAATTACGGTGTAGATGACAGGTTTTATGTTTACCGAATATGCATTACATGTGATAAGGTTGCTGAACTGAAATTGCATATTTTGGATAAACAATTTTTTGTGCCATATCATGATCACAATGAGAAGAGTTTCAACAATAGTGCTTCATGTTTTAAAAGGTTTCTTATCCTTTAATATACAATCATGTACAAATAATCAGAGTATCGCAGTTAAAGCATGGAAGACACTTAAAATTTTCTCCTCCATATTTGAATCATTTGATCTAGTTTTGCCCATTAATGATATGTCCATGTACTTCGCAAAGTCGAGGACGACTTTTTCTTATAGGAGGGAGAATGATGTCAATGAAAATATTGCAATGTATGCATTTGATAGCTGTTATAGTATTAATTGGTTTGTGCAAAGCAGTGAGAATGACACAATAATTGGTTCATACATATATCATACATATGTGTTGTTCTTTTTGTTTACTACACCTCAAGGTAACCATAATGTGATAAATGGAATGAGTGTAACTGACAAATACACACACACACACACACATATATATATATATATATACACCATGCATACACATTTTATTCTTTGTTTAGTACAATTTCAGGCTATCAAAAGCCGAGGACGGCTTTTCTTCAAGAAGGGGTGGATGATGAGGATATCCCAAGGTTTCTATCAAGAGAGGATGGAGATGAACTTGTTGTTGTCCAGAATTGTTTAATGGTACAAGTGGTGAACCAGAGGGTGGCGAGGGAGGAAGGGGCGCCACAAACATGAAGGAAACGCAGCCCAAGACTAGAAGAAGAATCCATGCGCTAATTGAGGAGTTTGTGGGCATGCGTGCCAATGATGGGCTGAGATTATTTAATAGTGCTACGCATGAACAGTAACAGGCCACGCTACAGTATCATGAACAATACCGTGCTGCAGTACCCGTCCCATAAACAGTACCATGCTACAGTACCCCCCTGAACAGTGCCGTGTTACAGTATCCGCACGTGAATAGTACCACATGGAAAATTTAGTGCTGAATAGTTCTTAGGCTGAGACTATATATTGAGGGGTAGACCCCCATTTTAAGCAGACCACTTTTGATAATAGAATGCTCTTGTTCTTTCTGTTGGCCGAACCAACTTGAGGGAATAATTGGGAGTTCATCGAAATCAAGATCGTTCAACCTTTCCGTTGGGAATTGTGAGCGCGGCAGAACTTCATCTTGTGGTCGTGAAGTTCAGCACGTGTGGTTGAGCGAATTACAGAGTGCAACTCTTGCATTGGCAACAGGAGATCACTACGGTTCGTCAAATTCTCATGAGTATCTTGATCCTACGTTGAGAAAATCGGATGACCCCGTATCAGTTGTAGACACCTTTCTGGGCTTATCTAAAGATGGTGATTTGTGTTTAGAACTTTAGATGCACATGGTAGGGAGGAGCTAGGTGGAGTCTGGTTATGAGCCTTCTTTCTTTCAGTCATCTAATTGGATTTTGTCTATCTACACTATTAATCCACCAGTTAAAATTATCCTACATCCACCCAACAATTACCTGCTCCACAGTCATGACCTTAACTACGTCCACACCACAATATGCACCCAGAATTACACCATCCTTAAAACGTCCGCACCAGATTAACTCTCCTCTATTCTCTCTCCTTACTCAACCATATCCAACGGTCATCCTTCAATGGATCTGCAGTACCCCTCCCGCGTCCCGCTCTCCTCTGCAGTCCTTCGCAGTCCCGCTCCCCCGTTCTCCGCGACTCCCCGCCGCCTCCTCCCCCCGCTCCGCCGTTCTCCGCCGCTCCGCCTCGCCTCCTCCTCCCCACCCGCGCCGCCGCCGCCGCCTCCTCCACCGCTCCTCCGCGCTGCCACCGCCTCCTCCTCCTCCCCACCTCGCGCCGCCGCCTCCTCCCCTCCCTCCCACCCCGCACCGCCTCCTCCGTCCCTGCTCCACGCCTCGCCTACCCATCGCCCCCTCTCCCGATAACCACGCCGCGGGCGCGTTTCCCTCGATCGGTTGATCCCCACTCCCTCCGTCCCTCGCCCGCGATCACCTGCCCCTTCTCTGCGCCGCCGTCACGCCGGCCACCGCAGCGCCCAGCCGCCTGTTCTCCTCCTCCACCACCACCTCCACTTCTCCGATGTCTTCGTCTCCTCGCTCACCATACGCTGATTTGAGCTCCCAACCACACTCTGCGCCGCCGCTGCGGCTAGGGTTCAGATTGGAGCCGATCTCCGATTTTGCGGCCGCCGAAATCGTCGACCTCTCCGTCACCACCAGTCCCGCTGCGTGAGCTCATCTCCGCCGCGTCGCTCCTCCTGCTGCTCCTGCTCTACCTCTGCGTTGCCATCGCCAGCCGCCGCTTCCGCGCACGCGGCCCAGAGGGGCCGTCCCCGACCCCATCCTCTGCGGCCTCCCGCGCCGCCGCCTTCCCCAACTGAACCCGTGCGCCTCCTCGGCTCCTCCCCTCTGATTTCTCCGCCGCCGCCTCCCCTCCCTCCTCCTCCTCCGCCGCCTCCTGCCTCCCACCACCGAATCCGTGCGCCTCCTCCCCTCTGATATCTCTGCCGCTCCTCCGCCGTCGCCGCCTCCTCCGCTCCGCCACCGCCTTCTCCTCCCCCACCCCTCTGCTCCGCCGCCGCCTTCTCCTCCCCCACCCCTCTGCTCCGCCGCCACCACCTCCTCTCCCCACCCCTCCGCTCCGCCGCCGTCTCCTCCCCCCACCCCTCCGCTCCGCCGTTGTCTCCTACTCATTTGCATCACCAAAAACTTTGATGGCCAAATTGTGATGCTTGTTTTAGGTAAATAAGGTCATTCGAGGGTGGGAGGAGGAGGAGGAGCAAGAGTGCGAATTTGATCAGGTATTGCTTTCAGTATCCAATCTTTTGGCCCTTTTATTCGTTTGATTGTTAATTTGTCGTAGTTTTAGTTGGATTTACGTGAGCGATTTAGCGGTCTTATGTTTGGGTTTAGGGGGGCTAGGGTTCACATTGATCAAACAAAACGTGTATTTACTACTATATCAGTGGCACATAACTGTAATATGTAGTGTAAGTGTCCTCACGGAGCAGCTAGGCAGTGCCAATTGTGCAAGCAATACTGTAAGCTTCGCTCGGTGGTTTTGAATTGTAGAATCGATTGCACAATTTCTGTACGGGATCAATTAGCTCATGACTGATCTCGGTTATGAGGAAATTTCGTTTGATTTTTGTCATTCAGTGCCAATTATGGAACCAAAACGACACTAAGGTTCCCTCTTTCTTCTCTTGCATAAGAACTATCTCTATTGCAAAGTTGCAAACTTATGCCTCACCCTCCCTTAACCCTCCAGTCTTAGTCCATATGGGACAGATTCCATTTCAAAAGCAGTAATATTAAATATCTAAAACCTTATTCAATGATAGCAATCTACTACCAGCATATAATGTCTTATTACTCTATTTAAGTGGGATTTCTATGAACACTAATGTAAATGCGAGCTCTTTCTATTCGGCTTTTTAATGGAAATTTTCCGTATTCAGCTTACTGTGCTTATACATGTATATTGCTATGTGTTTAGGCATCGAGATAGTGGGGGGATGCTGGTCCCATGTAGATTTATCTGAAATATTCTGTGCTATATCTTATTTTTAGGTTTAGTGACATCACTCATACCTGTCATGTATCTTATTTTTAGGTTTCATTGATTTGAAATTCACTGTGAATCTGTTGTTTAACATCCATTGACTTTCGTACAACTTTCTTGAGAGACAATACACATTTGTTTCTTTCCCTTTTCTTTAGGAGATTGTTTCATGTTCTGGAAAAGTTCACAGTTGCTGTTTACCACCCGACCAGCTTGTGTATGACCCTTTTGTTGGGACCGGGAGTATTTTGGTTGCAGCTGCACATTTTGGAGCCATGACAATGGTTTGTGCCTATTGTGTAAATGAATATACCATTATCCTTTTTTTCGTCAATATGTTTCGCTTATAAAGTTCTTTCAGGGTGCAGATATTGATATAAGGGTTGTGCGGGATGGTCGTGGCCCTGATTGCAATATTTGGAGCAACTTTGAGCAGGTAATTGGGTGGATATTGCAATGTTTCGTTGACTCTGACGAGTGTTGGTGTTGGAGGGTTCTGGGTTTTGGAAATTGACGTTGTCTGGTAGATTTTGTTTACTATGGGATGATTAGTGTAAGTACAGAGCAACGATGGTTACATAGGAACATGAAATGCTGGCTTGAAGCAGTTATGCATTGCATTTGATCTAAATTTCCCCTTAATTGTTACAGTTTTTGTCGAAGAATGGAATTTACGAGTTCTGGAACTGGTTTGATGATAGGACATGGTAAGAGCGTCACAGACAGCTGAATCATTTAGTACTGGGTAAGTTCAATGCAAAATGGAAGGTGTAATACGCACACTTGGGTGATGTTTCACGCTGCTGCTTTGGATTTAGGTATCCCCTTGGCCGTGTGATTGGTGGCACTGTTTATCATGGCTTGACATTGACAGCTGCAACCATTTGGTGGTATGTTATCAAAGGAACACACCTTTACATTCCTTTCAATTGCTGCAAATGTGCCTGAAGTGTTTGATTGCTCTACTAGGTTGCTGAACTCTCTTAACATCCCATTGTCGGTGGAGACTGTTTGTGTGTTCACCGCTCCAATTTTCTCAGCAAATGCTTCGTGGGCTACTTATCTCTTAACAAAGGTTGCTTTTTCACCGAAGCATGAGTTCTCACAGTATTTGTTCTCATCTGGAAATTCTGTGCTTCTTACTTCAACTCTTTCTATAGGAAGCAAAGGGCACTGGAGCTGGATTGATGGCAGCAGCCATTTTGGCAATAGTAATTGCACTAGCGACCTTTCTCCCTGTCACTTTTGGCCATGAAAAATCATTTTAGTATGAAGATTTTTTTACTTGATTTGTAGATGTTAATCCATTTTCATATGTCATGGTGGAAGTAAAAAATGTGAATTCTTGTGGATTAAGCTAGAGATATTGTTAGATAGTTTCAGCTTTACCCGCCTATGGGTGAGTGGAACAAGGAAGAATGGAACAATATGGCATACTATTTATAGTTGTTCATTTCTTTATGCCAAATTAATATTTATAAACTCGTTGGAAATTGCAGAATGTTAGGCCAGGTAGTTTGTACTCTGACAGTGTTAGGCAGCTGCGTGTCGCTGTATAATTGTCATTTGCTTTGCACTTGATGATCGCTCTGTAATTATGTCCAACTTGAATTATGTTAAACTTGTTAGTGCTGATGATTTCACTGCGTTTAGATTTACCGTCAGTATATCATTTCTTCCAGCGAATTAACTGATGCTGTGGCTGACCTGGAGCTCGATTGTTTTACTGCGCTGTTAGAATCTGTGCGCTATCGCTCAAAATCTGGTGCTCGAGTTCGGCCATGCCTTCATGTGTGTAGCAGGAATGGCCGCGTTTGTCTGAGCAGCCTGGGACGTCTGTAATGGCGGGCAAGCGTAATCTCTGATCATCCTGGAAGAAACCGTGGCGCCAAGCTCACTCTTTGCATCAAGGGCAGGCTCAACCGGCTACCGTCGGCCTGCGTCGGCGACATGGTCATGGCCACCGTCAAGAAGGGCAAGCCCGACCTCCGCAAGAAAGTCATGCCTGTCGTCATCATCCGCCAGCACAAGCCGTGGCGCTGCAAAGATGGCGTCTACATGTACTTCAAAGGTAAATAGAACTCTGATCCATGCTACTATCTGGTATGATGTTACTGTATGTTTAGTGTTGGCGTTCAGAAAGTGAAGTTTTTTTTTTTGAAGAAGCAGAAAGTGAAGTTTACTTGCATGCAGGTCTGTCAGTTCTGTGAGGAGAAAACCAGAGATGGGTCAATACTGAGTAACTTATTATAGATGTCGCACATCTCCACTCAGTATTCTTCAAACTTTTATGCATGTATCTAAACCTGCTGGCCAACCATGTCTTGCATGGTACTGCATTTAACTCATATCAACTCTGTAATATTTTTGTGAACTGATCTGCATGTTCAATTCTTTTGCAGTCATGAGATTGGTAGCACTTGGTTCAATATTTGAACATGCTAATTCTCACATAATTGTGTCGATTCCAGACTTCTATCAAAAGAATTCTTGGATGCATGAATTGATCACTGGAGTTTTAATAAATGTACTATTGATGAGTATCCAAGCACATTTTTGTGGACATTGGGTGTTTAAGTGTCTAGAATATGGGAAAATGTGCTCATGAGTTAAATCCTTACTGATGTACATTATTTTTTTGCATTTTGATCTGGCAGATATTTTACTTTATTGGATTTGGAATGTTCTGTCTTGAATCACTGCTAAGCATAGATGTCATTCAGGTGGGTGTTGTTCCCCTCTTGTTTTCTGGATGGTTGGATCTCCAACCTTTTCTATTTGAAAATTTTAACCTGCATATGGCCTATTACATATTAACTATTTTATTTCTTTTCCAATCATGACTGTGTTTACTGCTTGACTAATAGCCAAAAGTCAAAGGAATATTTTGTTTTTCTTTCCATTACCAATTTATGACTATGGACTGCTGACCGTGTTGTTACGGATGAGTAGCTTCATATATGAGACGTGAATCTTAATGAATCTGATTGTTCGTTTTATTTTTTACAAATTTTATTTTGTTTTATATTTTACCGTAGCGTTAGCACGGGCACACTACTATGTGATATAGGCATCAATGCTTCAGTGAAGTGAATTTATGTGAGTGTTTTCCAGATTATATACATGGTGGTATACAATTGCGTGAAACTAAAACTATGAAAAAAAAATCATCATTTGGTTGTTTTCATGTGCATCCCCGAAATGCCGCTGTGGTGTTAGCACGGGTACTATACTAGTACAAGAAATATCCTTCTTTATTTGTAGTGTGACCCATACATAAAATTGCTGACCATCTCTAAGTAGGTACACTACACTTATGTTCTAGGATTAGCTGCTGGTTCTTCTTCTTATTCTTCTTTGCGTGGGTTTATGATTGTCTGAACTAAACTTGCACCGTCATCGGGCTAGGTATGAGGTTTTTATTCCGAAATTAAACCCCGGAGAGCCCAATAAGCCTTGAATCATTTTTACACAGGTGATCACGGATTGATCAAACTAGCAATCGGAGACTGCTACTACAATTAATTGTCCCCGCTGTCACCTCCGCCGCTCTTGAACTGCGACTCGACATCGTTCTGGATCGCCGGCCGGTGGCCATTGGCACGGCTTACTACGCCGACGGCGGACGAGCTCAGCACTAGCCACGTTTTCCCCTTGAATCACACTAGCTAATTTTAGCCTCGTCGAAGTGACAGAAATTTTTGCCGCATGATTTTTCGGAAAAAACAATTGGATTCTTGGACTTGGAATTCTATATAAGATTAGCTAGTCTTGCTCTGATCAACTCGGCTTCGACTTCTGGTTTCTGACTTATTTTTCACTATTCATAAGTTTTGTCTTTTTCTGAACTTTTGACTTTTTGTTGAGCTTTTTTGCCGGTTCTTTTTTCCCGTATTTGTTTGTATTATACGTAATGGGCTAACATATTTTTTTATATTTTTAATTTTTTTTAAATTTAATTATGTTAAATAAACATCTGTCAACTACAGTGTTTTTTTCAGCCAGCTACAGTGTTTTCAACCATAAATCATGAGCTTTTCAGCCGAACCGATCAAGGAAATAGAATATAACGTCCAACCTGTTGCGAGTTCTCGTGGTGAGACAACTTTATCCAAGTCCCTGTGTTTTTTTGGTGCCACTCATTCGATCATATTATTTTGGCTATTCTTCCTCGGTGCTTTTGCGCTCGGATTCTACACCTTTTTTTTATAGTCCCATGTTTCGCTCATTCGTGCGCCTCCAAATTAAACAAGCTAAAGGCATAGCTATTTGCAGCCCGGATTTCTTACCTCTTTTTGTTTGGATGTAATATTGATATTGTCAGAACTTTATGGCTTTATGCTGTAACCAAATCATATAAGATGTTCAATAAATTTCACTGATTCCAATCGCGGTTGGAGAATTATGATGATAAACTTTTGCAAGAGAGGTATTTTAAAGATCTTAAACCTAGTGAAAAAATATGATGAAGCTACAAATATAATACGCTATTTTCAAGGGGTGGTTGGACCTATAATGGTAACTTTTGTAAGGGCGTCCGCAATGGTAATAGCTAGTACTAGCTATATAGTCAGCTGACGTGGAGGTGAGTGACAAAAGCAAAGACTATTTTATACTGTTGGACCCACATACTCCTCTCTCATGTTCTTGGACTACGTGAAATAGATCAGCTATTTGCTCGTCGCTAGTGACTACTCTCTCTCCTACTTTTTCCTTGCCACATCAGATCTAGTTAACTAAATAGTCAGCTGTTGGAGACGCCCTAAGGTTGAGGCTCGCAAAAAAAAAATCCAACTTTTGTAAAGGTTGATTAGTTAGGATGAAGGTTTTAAGGACTTTGGACCTAGTGAGAAATAATGTAGGCTACAACCTATAATGCATTTATGCTACTTTGTTCCATAACTATAGCACATGTCATTACATATAGCATCTCTACTTTGTTCCATAACTACAGCACATGTCAATATATAAAGCATCTCACAATGAATACACCGGAACAATACTTTATAGTGGCACATGCCGATACATAGACATCTCACTACTAAGGGCATCATCAATAATACTATCTCAACTACCTCTTAACTATATTAAATAAATAAAATCCTATGTGAATAAGAAACAAGGTGAGGAGAAGTAATATATTTTCTTTTATGTAAGAGACGATTTGAACTAGTAAACCAACATAAATAGTGAGAAGGTGTGAAGTAGGAAACTATGATAAAAATAGTATATAATAGCTAGAGAAATGGTTTATTGTTGAAGAGGTAGTCTCTAGTGCTGCCTTTAGGTGTGATAGAAGCCTTAGAGAGGCAATCTTAAGAGACAAACTATTGTACATACCCTAATGCACAAGAACAATACTTAAAGTGGGATGCATGTACAACCACACTAAGGCACCCGCTCGTTTTGGTTTCAGTTTTTAGCTTTTGGTTTCTAGTTCATTATTTTTTAATTTCGTCTTTTTAGCCTTTTGGTTTTTTGCCTTTTCTTTTTTGTATTCGTTTGTATTATTCGTGATGTGTTAACATGCTTTTTCTATTTTTAATTTTTTTTAAATTTAATTATATTAAGGATGTGTTTGGTTGGAGGGATGGGGTGGGATGTGATGTGATAGTTCCTTTGACCAAGCCTATCTGTGTGTTTGGTTGGAGGGATGAGGTGGGATGGAATGGTCCAAAGTGGGATGAGCCTGTGCAAATTTAGAGAATATTCTTCTTAGATGATGGACCATGTGGTTCCATTTTTTTTGTGGAACTATCTCATCCCATCACCATTCCATCCCACCCCATCCCTCCAACCAAACACATCCTAAAAAAATCATCAACAACTATAGTAGATGTATGTGCCAACTATTTTGTATATCATGAAATCATGGTTGCGAATGCATATCCCTAACAATAAATACTAAAACTTTTACTCTGGCCTTCATCCATTGAAATCAAGATTGATTGTATCAAACACATCAGTAGGCAGCATAATCAAAGCTTCACCCGTACTACTCAAAACGATACGCATGGCAAGACGCCGTGTAGACCAAAACCTCACAGATACACGCAAGAAAGAATAAAAAAGAAAAAGTAACCCATCTCATGAGATTATATTGCACCTTAGTATTAGCTGTGGCTAATAAATTTTAGCTAAAAATAAATAGTAATTATTAAAAAAGTGGTTTTTAGAAAGAGAGGATGAGCGTAGAGAAAATAAGAGAGAGATACATGCGCGAGATGGGAGTGAAAGAATTGGGGTGTGTGATGCGTTTGTGACCCCTGTTTTATCCCCAGAGCGAAACAGGAATGAGAGGAGTGAGTAAGCCATTTCAGGAAGCCGAGTGTTTATATTGGCTTATGGGGTGTTCATATTAGCTACAACTGATAACTTTTGACTACATCTAATGGTTTTTGGTGGAAAATGAATAGTAGTGGCTAAATAAGTGATGTTTAAAAGGAGAACGAGAGAGTTGGGGAAAGTGAGTGAGAGATACGTGTGTGAGACGGAGCGAGAGGAGCAGGGTGCATAATGCACCTATAACCCCTGCCTTGTCCCTGAAGCAAGAGTTGTGGAGAAGCCGGGTGTTCATATTGAATTCTAACTTCTCTAAGTAGAAGGTCAAATCAGAAGCTAATATGAACACTCCCTAAGGTTTATCCAAAGAGAAGCCAAAAGTAGAAACCAATGTGAATATGCCCGCAGTACCACGCCTTGATTTTTGGTTCAGTTTTGCTTCAACCACTCGAGGAAGAACCATAAACTAAAAAAAGGGAATTGATACGTGTAGGATGTCCGACGCGTTTGTCTTGAGTCTTACGCTTTCATCTACCATCCACGTGTCGTCGATTGATCAAATGCTTGGGTCGTGTAACCACTTCCCCATGTACTCAACCCGCTGACTCATTCACATCCATTCATTCCTCACCTAGGTTATTTTTGCTTCTTAATAGCCGTTGGCTACATTGGGGGCTTCCCTGCTTCTCCTTTCTTAGCAAGCGCTGCAGTGGTGGACCCAGGATTTTACCAAAGGGTATGCCGCACTAAAATTTTCATATGCAATTCACTAAAACCATTTGCCAATTCGGTAAAAAAATTGTAAAATTTGCACCATAATTCGGTATACAGGCACTAAATAATATGATAAGTCTTAAATTTAAGGATTCTAAGGCACTAAAATTTGCAGAAAATCTGAACATGTTTTCATAAATTGAATTCTAAGGTGGACATGGCAGCCTGGCACATCCATCTCAAAACTTCTATCGGAACTAAACATAGGTACCGGTATGTCTTAAACTTAGAAGTAAAAAAAATAGGAATTGTTTTGCTCTTCCACAAAGTCAGAAAGATTATTTGTGTCCGATTTCAAAGATCAAGGAGCAAAATTTCTCTACCCCTTGACAGAGTAATCAAGATGTTGCAGTAGAAGTTGACCATATGAAATGAGTAAAGCTAATGCAGAGTAAACACATGAAGGAAAGTAGGGAGACTTGCCAAAGTCCAGTAAGGTCCATGAATTCGGTTTCATATCACCAGATGCAACTTTGCTAAACTGATTCTCGCCAATGTCTCTCATCTTGGAACTGCAATGTAAGGATACAATCCCACATATCATATGCTGAGTTACACAACAGTCATAGACTCATAATTAAACTCGTAATGTGACATCAAGTAGCTAGTGCATATTCAAGTCACTCTACGATTGAAATTATGTGGGGAACTTCTTGTGCTAAGTCCTAGTTCAACAAGAGAAAGTCGATGCAAAGTAGGGAGTACCTGATGGCATCAATCTGCGCATTCGAGAAAGCGGTGAGAATGATGAAGAACCTAGTCCAGTAGACAAGCGGCTTCACGAAAAGTACACGAATATCGGCAGCCTGTACCTCGTTTGCAACTTTAGCCAGAGAGACAGCAACTGAAAAATAAGGTAAACAATGATCGGATTTAAGACCCATAACAGCAGATGGACTTCTATGGAAAAGAAAACTTCAGCAGCATGCATTCTTGAATTATGCTATGCTAATGTTACTTTTTTCTGAACATTTTTGTTCAGCTTAGAGCGGTTTCTTGGTTTAACTTTGCAGATGGTCGATAAGCATTAGCAGAGACGAGCAAGAGAAAGGAGTGGAGAGGCACGTACAGGACAAGCACTCGGTGTCGTCGTCAGCCTCAATGGCCGGAGTCCCACCTCCACCGGCGCTGTACACCACCTCGCCATGCTTGTTGAGCAAATCCTCGAGCAACTTGTCTGCGTCGTCCCCTCTTCCAGAGTCCTGCCCAACAAAGAGAAACACAGAGAAAATTTCAGAACAGCAGCAGAAGATGGACACAATAGCCAAACTTGTTCAAGAGATAATCACATTAGACGAAGGGGAGGACGGACCGACGGAGAGCGAGCTCGGCAGAGGACGGCGGGGGGCGGCAGGTCGCTCCTCAGGTGGGGGCTCCGGTGGTGGAGGACGCCGCCGGTGCGCCGCGGCAGCGGGTTCAGCAGGACGGCGGCTGGCGGCACGCAGGCGAGGCCGTGGCTCGGGATGGCGGCGCCTCTCATGCTAGCCTGCAGCTATGAAATTTTCCACGGGATCGAGGCGGTGCATGCGGCAGGCGAACCATCGCCGGTACTGAGTTCGCCGGCTGGGCCCCAGAGTATGCCGTGGCCCACCCGGCATACCCTGTGGGTCCGCCCCTGAAGCGCTGCCATTGGGTTGCGTTTGGGCAGAGAAGTCGAAGGTTGCCCCTTCGCTGCAGGCATGGTCCGCGGAGGGCTGGCTTCGTCCTCCTTGCTGGGTATTTAAGCCCCGTGCCTCTTCAACTCCCTTCTTCAGAGACTTTCGGCAGTTGACGCCTTTTCTCAATTCAGGTAGGCCAGAGCTCCCCTTCCACAACTTGTTCCTTTCCCTCGTTTGCTTGGCCACGGACGTGCCCAGCATGGGCCTCGGTTGGCCAACCTGCCCACGAAGCAGGAGGAATGCATGTTGGATGCTCCCATGGGAGTATGTGTTGTTTTTGTTGCAATATTTTGGTTTTATGTGTGTAACATTTTTTATTTTATATGTGCAACATTTTGATTGTATGTATGTAACATTTTGATTTCATGTGTGTACTATTTTGATTTTATATATGCAACATTGATATTTTTATCAATTTTTTGTGTTTCATACATGAGCGAGAAATGTTGCAACCGATTGTACGAAGCTAGCGTCCGAATCAGATGTCTGGGCGATAGCAACTCCCAAAAAAAATAAAAAAAAACAGTCCACACACACCAATCACTTTCAAAAGTAGCACGATCCAATTAGGAAGCTCTCCATATTCCACGCGAGAACTTTAAAAGCTCTACATATTCCACGCGAGAACTTTAAAGCCCTCGCTCTCACCCGGTTTGATCTGGTACGTCGGATCCCAATCGGACGGCCACAGGAACCGTTCCCACCTCTTTATCACAGGAATTAGTTCTGGCGAGCCCAGAACGGAACGGGCCAGAAAAGAAAAGGATCACACGCACACACGATCCTCCTGAGCTTCCCCACTCCCCTGTTACAAATCCCAAATCGGCAACCCGGCCCCTCCTCCGCTTCGCTCCCACATGCCGCCTCCTCTTCCTCCTCGTCGTCACCCTCCCAAACCCTAGCCGGCTCGCCCCCCCTCCAAACCCTAGATCCCCATGGCCGCGGCGCCCGGCGTGGGCCACGTGGTGGAGCGGTTCCGCGCGCGGCTGCGCGAGGAGGCGGGGGAGGACGTCGAGCCGGGCGCGGCGGACGTGGTGCGCGTGTACGGGGAGCTCCTCGCCGGGCTCACCTTCAACTGCAAGCCGATCATCACCGATCTCACCATCGTCGCGGGCGAGCACGCCGCGCTCGCCGGCAGGGGCATCGCCCGCGCCATCTGCGCCCGTATCGCCGAGGTCGCTGCTGCTCCTCCTCCTCCTCCCTCCCTCCCTCCCTCCCTCCCTCCCAGGGTTTTGGGGGGGAGGTTGCGTTGTGTTTTGGGGAAGAGAAGCTTGGGATTCGAGGGTGGTTTGGGCTGGTCTATTTGCCCGACGGATGCTTGCTTGTGGATTTGTGTGGTTGCTAGGGTTTGGTGATATACGTGCTTGTGGTGTAAGTTGAGGAATTCTGTGAAATTGAATTCTGTGAAATTAATTGTAGCAATGTATAAGTTTGGGCTTGATGCGCTTTGTAGACGACCTTTTTATCCCTAGTGTTTTTGTAACTGCTGCATTTCATGCGAGATTTTTGGAGGAATTAGTGCTCATGTAGTGCACAATCTCATAGTCCCTGTTCGTAGATGCTTTGCGGGCTGTAAATTTGGTTGCTAGAATTTAGTAATCAGAGGGAGTTTCGATAGGTTTGAACTAATGGAAATGGAGTGTATAAGATTGGCGCTTAGCAGCATGTGATTTTTAATTGCTCTATTAGTTTTTAATATGGAGTTTCTGAGATTAGGTGTATCGGTAATAATGGTGTTAAATTTCCACCTTGTGTGCATAGGCATTTTGGTTGCAAAATTTGGTTGCTATGATATGATAACTGCTGCTTTGGATAGGAAATTAGGAAGTTTTTGACAGGTTTAATCTGAACTATTTGAATGGTGTAAATAATAGTTATGATGGTATATTGGTTTCTTGGAATACTTTATAGATGGGATTTTGTTTGTTAAGATTTTAGAGCTGTTTCCTTGGTGAAATAGGATTGCAGCTTGAAGTGGAATTGCAGTCAAAAGGAGTTTAAAACTTTGGGCTTACTGGATTGGATACTTGGGCAGTATGAACCAATTAGCTGTTTCTTGGTTGATATGATTTGTTTATTGATGTTTGGCAATAGGCTAATAGTTTTGCTGTACTGTTCTAAAGAGGACAGTCTACAATTTTAAATGTCAATAATATGAGAACTAATCCTAAGAGCTAAGAGTAAATTAACTAACAGAATAGCCTGTAGTTTTCTTGTCATGTTCTGTTGGTCATATGGGACTTTTTAATTAAGATTTTCTCATCTGCATGCTTTCTATCAATTCTCCCCATCCCTAAGGTTCTTTTGCATGACAAGCGTCATTCTGCAATGTTTTTGCAGGTGCCAGTTGACCAGAAATTACCATCTTTGTATCTGCTAGATAGTATTGTGAAGAACATAAGACGGGAATATGTAGGGCATTTTGCCACTAGGTTGCAGAAGGTATTTTGTGATGCATATAGGAAAGTTCATCCCAATCAGTATGCTGCAATGCGACACCTCTTTGGTACTTGGTTGCAAGTGTTCCCTTCTTCTGTGCTCCAAGGGATTGAGGATGAGCTTCAGTTTTCTCCTTCAGAAAATAAGCGTCCTGCCACAGCAGTTAATCTGCGACAATCAGGGTCGCTATCTCCTAGGCCGTCTCATGTCATTCATGTAAATCCAAATTATCTAGAAGCTCAACACCAATTCAAGCATGCCACTACGGTAAGACAATCTGTGAATACCAACTCGATAATATCCAATAGATGGGTGTATTTGTCACGATTCAAGCATGATATATGTTTTTTTTTGTCTATTTTCCTCTGTGGACTGCCAACTGTCAGTCTGTCACACACTTTGTGTTTGAAATCAATTTCAAACCTGTTGTAAGTTTGTGCTTTTTTTATAAAAAAATTTCAGACGCATCAGCCAGCAACTCGAGGCAACAGGCAAATGGCTGATGTGGAGGATGATCAGATAAATGGGTTAACATCCAAAAGTTTGCGAGGATTTCCTGGAACTTCAAAGCTCCAGGTATTGGGTGTTCCATCTCCCCTCTTGCTCTTTCTGTCATTCTTTCACTGTCTCCTATTCCTAGCCTGGCTTCCCACCCTACAAGCTCTTAGGATACCCTTCTAGCACTGATTAATGCTCACTATGGAGTTCACTCTTTTTCTGAACCAGAGAGTAACTACTCCTGTTTGATTTGCTAGTATTGCTTCCATGCTCTTGTGAAAACTAAGCTGTAAAAATCCTAAATCATTATTGTTAGTAGTGGGGCAGTGGGTGGCGGCAAATCAGATCCGTAACATGCTTTAAAATTTGTGCTTTTCACTTTTGTTGGAGAGCATAGAAGCATTAATATTTTTCTTTTCATATATATACTGATTACTGACTCAACAATAGTGGCTCCGATTGTGCTCTTTATTGGTTAACAAAGGAAAACCATTCCTTTGTTGTTTTTTCTGGGGAACATCTATATTTATTTGAGATAGCAACAATCATGTGCCATGTATATTTGTAAACTTGCCTCTATTCCAAGTCTTCTGAGAGCTCCTACCAACTCTTATTTCTGAGTTAATGTTAAATGCCGCCCTCAATCTTATGTAGATGACTTTTATATTGCTTGAGATAATGACATAATGTAATGTTCTCTGGTTTTCTCCATGTGAAATGGGATCCATTTATTTATTTCAAAACAAAACTGCCTCTTTCAGTAACTTTTTTTTATTTTAATTCAAGTACTAAATGATGTTGCTACTTGTGGTTTTTTTACTTATAATGTATCATGTTACTTGTACTTATAACTCAAGTGTTACTTATAATCTGTCTTGGAATCATACGGACAGAAATCTACAATACTGTATGCTGATGATCCGGATCAACAAGAGACATTTCGATCACGAACTGGAATGACAAGGGCAAGTTCACCACATCTTTTGAGCACACATCCCTCCATTCTTAATCCAGAAAGGCCATTAGCCAATTCAAGAGGAAACTTGTCCAGATCGCCACCTCTTGATGTGCTCCCTAGGAATGCATCCCCCAAGAGACCACTGGAGAGGCCACCACCATCTCATTCTGTATTGGGACACAGACTGCCTGGTCGAAATGGTTGGTTTGAACGGAAATGGGCTTTTGATGATGGTGCACAGTGGCCTTCGATGAGCATGCTTGATGAAGAATATAGGAAGCAAAGTGCAAGAGAACTTATTGATGCTTATGGAAATTCTCAAGGCAAAGATGCTGATGAAGGGCTTCACAAGATGCAACGCCTAGTTTCAAATGGCATGGCAAGCAAATCTAGTGCACAGAAATGGCTCACTTCAGAAGAAGAGGAGTATTCTTGGGAGGATATGAGTCCGACTTTGACTGACCGAAACAGAAGCAGCATGCCTTCTTTACGTCCCACTGGAACCCTGAGAACTGGATTTCCTGGGCCAAACACTGGACTACTGGAATCTGATATTGGGAGGCTCAGTTGGCCAGCCCAAGCTCCTCGACCAGCAGTTGATGGTCCAGCATTAAATCTTGAAGACAGGATCACCGCTACTGGTGTATGTCTGATCTCTCTTTAATTATGATGAATAGTAGCATTGATATAACACTTCCTGTGCCTTTTATCACTTCTTTTACTCCCTGCTTTCACAGAAACGTGTTGTTTTTTTGTACTTTCTCATGGACTTCAATATAAAACTTTGATCACTTCGTTTTATTGTAATGTATTTGTAAAATAAATAAAATTATGCTGTTAGGAAAGTATTCTTTGCTGCAAATGTTCTCATGGATTTCAGGTAGCCGGTCTATTACAATGATATTGTTGGTATAAGTTAAAAATATTTGATCACATGCATCCCATGGTGACACTTCTTTGTGACCAAAAGGAGTAACTATATTGTCTTTGCCTATTCCTTTTTTTGTCTGTTGATTCTCATCCTTGGCAGTTACTTATTTGTCCAAAACTGTTCCTTTAGAAACTCACTACCTATATATACTGTTAGGAGGAGCCATTTCAACACTACGATGTTTTAGCACTGTATTTCTTTGGGTTTCAGAATTCGGATGCTATGGAATGTATGCTTTCTTTTATGAAGAGTTCTCAATAATTTTCAGGAGCACATATACCATGCATAGAACTAGCTTATGATTTCCCAGTAGCCTTCAGAAGTTTGAACTCTGAAAAGTATACACCATATATTCTTTCACCGCTTCATTGCCATAATGTCTAACTGCAACTTTTCAAATTTTATCCTTACACCGAGTGAAATGCGTGTGCAGTTCATCTTAAAACAACTGGTAGTGTTGTATCACTATGAATCTACTTTAATTACTGTTGACATAGCATTGCCTTTTTTTTGCAGCCTATTGATATGGCCACTAGTAGGAGATATCTAGGCAATTTTGGTGCTCAGAATGGAACTTTTCTAGAGTACCAGAGTTCTGAACATACCCTCGATCCTGGGCGAATTCCTACCATGTCAGCTCCACCTTGGCAGCAGACTATTGGTCTACCATTGCGAGTACAAGCACCTCAACCTGCATCAACACTGAATAGAATACCACTGCCTACTGATAGTGAAATACCAGTGAAGAGGTTCGCCACTGGTGGCACGTATGATGCTTTGAATGTAGATATACCCTTGGTGGAGAAGCACAGGTCCTCACCTGCTCCTGCTCCTCCTATAGAATGGCCCCTTCATCATACTCAGTCACTAACTGTGCCACCAATTCCACCTGATACAAAACTTGTTAGAAGTGCAGCAGATCTAGAAATTAGGCCATTTATTAGCCAAGGAGCCAATTCATCTGTATTTGTTCCACGGCATCAATATGATGCCTTGGATAGGAAAGCAATAAGTACCGGTAACTTAGCCCAACCACCATATCAGCACCCAGATTTGTTGTCATCAAGTCAACCAAACCAAGGTACAATTTTGGGAAACCAATCTCAGCCTCATCATCCACTGCAGTTTCAGCCCCCTCCCCATCCTCACCTTCAGGAGTCATTTAGAAGCTTTGCGCCCAGCATGTCTGTAGCTCCGCCCCAACATCTATTCCAAGGACAAGGAAGTAATGCAGCAATACAACCAGTTGCACTTCTGCCGAACTCTTTTTCTGTACCATCTGCTGTGCCACCATATGGTGTGCCTTCGATGCCCAGTTTTGCTCTGCCACCATTACCCCCTGGACCACCTCCTGCTTCATTGCAGATGGGTCCGTCATCATCACAAGTTGGGGGCCCTACAGCAATTTTCTCTGGACTGTTAAGTAACCTTATGCAGCAGGGTGTAATTTCACTGGAAGCACCTAGCCAAACTCAGGTACTTCTCATGCATGTGTGCACCTCATTGGCGGTATCTGATATTATTCAGTTAATACGTATGCAATTAATTCGATGGTTTTCATTATACTTGTAAATCTGTTCTTTTAGGACTCTGTTGGAGTTGACTTCAATGTAGACCTCAAGGTACCAAATGAGTCTGTCATTAATGCTCTGTATCAGGATCTTCCGAGGCAATGCAAAACTTGTGGCCTTCGTTTCAAATGCCAAGAAGAGCACCGTGTTCACATGGATTGGCATGTTACGAAAAATAGAAATTCAAAGAATCGTAAGCAGTCTTCACGTAAATATTTTGTCACTGTGGGGGAATGGTTAAGAGCAGCAGAAACAGTAGGAAACGATGGAGTTCCTTCTTTTGAGCCCGCAGAAACAGCCCCAGACAGAAAAGAAGAGAAAGAAATAGCTGTTCCTGCAGATGAGGACCAAATGGCATGTGCTTTATGTCAAGAGCCATTTGAGGATTTCTACAGTGATGAAACTGAAGAGTGGATGTACAAAGGTGCAGTTTACATGAATGCACCAGATGGTAATATTGATGGTCTTGGAAGGTCGCAGTTGGGACCTATTGTCCATGCTAAATGTCAATCTGGGCCCAACAATACTTCTTAGGCGGGCCTAGCTGGTGAGTATATGTGCATTCCATTTACAACAAAAATGTGCAAAATTTAAGTTGGAGAAGACATTATCTCTCGAGCTTGCCTTACTACAGTTGAGAGTATAATTTGTTTCTACTATATGGCTAATGTCTGTATGCTAACATGTGTTCAGCTGCAGTTATATTTTGTTATGATATTAATATTATCTGACTAGATTGTAATGCTGGATGTGATATTAACTTCTTACTTCTTTAAGTTGATTTCAGCAAACATGATCATGTGCATAGTGTAACAAAATCAGCTAATGACTATGGGTAATGATGGAAAGCCCATAATTTAGCATATACCATTTCATGCAATGGTGATTTGCCTAGATGGCAATGTGCACTACAATGTCTATGCTTTTAAGATTTCTGATATTTGTATCTAGGGTGGACAGAACCTTGGGCAGGCTTGGTCTAGTTCGTATAATTTAGGGGTTAATTCAGTCTACTGTGGTGCATGTGTATTTGTGATTTACCATGCTTGCCATTGCAGCCCCACTAACCTGTGCAATTGTCATGTCAGCCCAGCATGGAAAGAATATTTGTTATTTCACAAAGTGCCGCTGCTAATAGCACTGTTCCAATGCTTTTTCTCAAAGGGACATAAAATTACATGAGTTGTCAATTTTACCACTACATTTCTGTTTATCATGCTGGAAATGTTGCACTTTATTTTACAGAATGACACTAATACATGAACGTGATTCATCGCGCATTTTTGTTATTTACCGATGTAAGGTAATATTTTAGTGCTCAAGGTCTTTGTTTTTGTGTGTGTTAATATTAGGCATATATGCCAATATTCTTTGTAATTGTCTGTTCATGGAATAGGTAAACCACATGTAAGCACACATACCATGCAAGTGCTGAGCGGTGGGGTGACTGCTCGCTTACTGCTATTTGGAAGATTGTGCTTCTTGTTACACTGAAGACTGCTATTTCCTTTTGTGTTTAAATACGTAACTGATCTAAACCTCGGATTACTTCATGTAATCAGTAATATCACCTTTTCCTACTTTTCAAAATTTGCCTCTTTGGACAGTAAAACCTCGATAACAGTAGTAATTATAGATAGGAAGATTAGTAGCTAATTGGTAATGTTCTGAAATTGAGATCTATTTAGTGCCTGTTTGCCATTGCTGTGCCAGGGAAAATTGTAGGAATATTTACCTATACTAGTAACATTTTGCTGTTATGGCTCCAAAAAATATGCTTTCAAGTAGTTATTACCAGTGTTCTATAAGGCGGCGTTAGGCGGCCGCCTAGGCGGGCCTAGGCACTGGACGGAGCCCCGCCGCCATGCCTTGGTCAAAATTGGCAAGCTAGGCTGCTAGCCCGTCTAAGCGGCCTTTGGTAGTCAAAGGCGGAGCTGTCGCTGCGCGGAGATGTGTCTGGCTCTGCCATGGCAGCTACCGGAGCTGGAGAAAAGGTGTAGAAGGAGGAGGAGAGAAGCAATCGGACGTTAGGGAAGAGGAAAAGAAGAATCTGGGCTCTGGCGGCGCCGCTGTGGTGTGGAGGGAGCTGTAGAGGGGGCGGCTGTACGGGATTGGAGGAGGCGGTGAAGGACGGTGCGACGCGGTGGAGTTGGGGTGGTGCGTCGAACTGGCGGTGAGAGGAGGATACAGAGGAGGTACTGGGCGGCGAGCCGCGGATGGCACGAGAGTAGAGAAGCAAGAAGGTTAAGGAAGAAGAAGTCCAGGCTCAAAATTGGGGATTCGGCTAGGGATGGGAGAATTTATTAGGGATTGATAATTTTGTGATTAGTCCTCTAAGTTCTACGATATTGCAAAATAGTCCTTTTCTCCTTGAAATTCTTCTGTTGGGACTCGCCAAAAGTTTATTTTCTTCGCAGTTTGATCCTACGTGTCTATGATGACACATACATCTGCAGGATTTACAACTTTACATCAAATATTTAGCTATTTACATTAAATATATATGCATGATTGCTCATCTTCGGTCTGCTGTCCTTATTTTTAATTCGGCCGCCTAGGCCCCCAGGCGTCAGGCCTCACCTTGCCGCCCGTCTAGTGGCTTCTTGGACATTGGTTATTGCATGCGAAAAAAATAGAGAACAAAGGTTCTTATTAAAAGCCACTACAAAAGTTCTTATTAAAAGCCATTGCAATCCCAAACAATGTCTTTGTTTTTTTCCCTAAGAGCAAGGCTAATAATACAGCCAGCAAGCGGGCTGTAAGGTTTCTTGCAGCCTTCTCCTAGCCCACCCATATAGTAGTTAGCTCTTCATCATTAATACATGGCCCACCTGTCTCTCTCACAAAGTTTCTTGGTTCTTGTGTCCAAGCCGACTGTAAGCTTGCAGCCCGCTTATCCTCTCTCTCCTCCCTTCTCTCCTACACGTCAGCATTTAGCCAGCTTACAGCCGATTATTATACTTGCTCTAATATGGTATATGATACTTTCCTATGAAAAATTGGGGGTGTTGGTTCGCTCTTTTTACCATCATTATGTTTGTTTAAAAATGTATTTTGCTGTTAATATCAGCAGAATGTGATGGTTTCAACTTTAATCACAATTAATTGCTAGCAATGGCAATGTTATCTGGAAAATTCTATCACCTTAAAAGAATGATGATTGTGCTTTCTGGGATTACTCTTGGTTAAGAGGATTCTCATGGTCCATATGAGCAATACAATTATGCATCTTCTTTATATTTCAAGTATTTATCGTAACAGATAATGCGAAGTTTGCCATCATCTAATGCTTAACAAAATTCCCTTAGAAGTGTATCATTCAAAGAGATAACTATGTTGTTTGCTGCATGGAATTAACTAATTTTCAACTTAATTGCAGGAACTCTTGCCTCGTTTGTTTCAATTTCTTTGGTTGCGGCTTTAGACAAGACCTGTAAACTACTGGAGAAATCAGTTTTTGGTATGCTTAACCTTTTCCCCACCCTTAACGGTTCAGGTTTGCATAGAATGTTAATGTGACAATAGTGTAAAACTGTAAATGTACTTTGTGTAATCTAGTGATTGAGCATGAGTAATTTTCTCTACAGTCACCTCACTATTGGAGCGTGTTCTATTATTTCGTCCCTTTCACAGTTGGAGCATGCTGCTTCTACATTACTATAATCTATATTGACGTCTCGTGTCTAGGGTGACAGGCAGCTAGTTCAGGACGGACTTATATGTACTGTCACTTCACTGAACATGCAAAAGAATATCTTTCTTGTTTCCTTCCTCTCGTCTCTCTCATGCAGGATAATTCCAGTCTGCTAGTTGGCTGGTAACTCACAAAAAAAACGCAAGGATCATGCAAAACGACCAAGAATGAAGGCATCAGTCAACAGCTTACGTGTTGGTGGATCTGGATGCCGCTATTTTTTTCATCAATCTTTTCTTTCTTTGTAAGTTGTGAGCATTGTAACAGTACTCTGACAATAACTCTTGGTCGCTTGTATGTTTCCACCTTGCTGGATATATTTGTGCACGCCAAATTCAGATGAGATTGCTTCTTAAGCGCCATTCTTCGTTTTGGAAGATATGTTGTTACCAATTGATCTGTGAAACTCCGTTGTTGTACATTTTTTTAAAGCTAGAATATTATGTGCTATGTCGGTTTTATTGCCCAGTAAGCTGAACTGGCTTGTTAACATGTGTAGTACTCGCTTGGGTCTCATCCTTTGCCCTTCAGTGAGCAAGTGACTGGACGCAAAGCTTGCTATCTGCGACTGTATTCCATCCAAGGGCAAGCATCGAATCTGATATTCCGCTGGGCAAGAAAAACGTTTTTTCCCCCATGATTGACTATCCTAATTTGCATTGTTCAATGGACGCAATGCATGTTGCCCAGTAGAATTTCGTTGAGTTACCCTATCATGGCCTCTAGGTTTTTGTACCGTGTTTGAAATGCTGAGCTCGTACATGAAGTGCTCTTTACACTACGTAATTTAGTTTCGAACAAATAGGAACAACTATCTGACAGATAGGAATTCAGCCGTTCATTTAACTAGTAACAACTGGAAACGGAGAAATTAAAGCCTCACCATGTAAGTAGAAAAAACTACAAGCACACATCCTTGTAAATCCAAAAGGAGGCACCAATCTCCATCGTCTCCAACCCCTACTAGCTAGGCAGGCACCGGCCTGAAAGTCTGAACAACAGTAGACACACATCACAAAGTACAGATCAAATTGGGGCTTTATACCCCTCGAAGAGAAAAATTAAGGAGCCCTAACAGAGAGAATTCAGAATAACATGCTCATTAGCAGCATCCATTCATGATGTGAAATATATTGAAGGTGGAAGTCAATGCCCGAACCATCCCCCCTTGCATAGCGGTGACGCATCTCTTCCGCGATATTTTTCGCAAGCGCTGAGTTACTCGCGAAATCGAGCACCACATGGCAAGGAGAGTCTGAGGTGCGTTCTTGACTCCCCAATGACGAAAGCTCCAAAACTTTGCTGCTCCTGCAGAAACTTCAGACACACATGAATTGTCAGAGCATGCCAATCAAGGCAGCAGCACAGCAAGAAAGTGCTCTAAAGCTCGCGGAGCTTCCTTCTAAGGATCGTATATATCTAGCCCTGAAATGACGAAATCAATGTAAGTGCTCTGATTAGAGATGCACCTTGCAAGCATATCCATGAGCTTCTCTGATTAAAGGGCTACTGCGGATTGCTCTCCCTGCAGACGGCGGCCTTGATGCGCTCCACCGTGCAGGCGATGAGGCTGTTCACCGTCGCGACGGAGCCCAGCGAAAGCTTTGCCGTCGGGACGGAGTCGACCAATATCTGGAACGCCACCGTCAGGAGGGACCCGCCGGAGCCGGCGTTTTCCCCGGCGCACCCTCCTCCTCCACCTTGCACGGTGCCCGACGGCCCGTCGGGCAGGATGGCGAAGCCCGACGGCAGGAGCGCCACGTAGTCGGGGTCGCCGCCGTTGAGTACCACGTTCATCGCCACGATGTCCACCGGCGCGTAGACGACGTATGACCCCGACGCGTCGGTGCAGCTCTCCTGCAGGATCAGCATGTTGCCCTGGTTTGAGTTTGCACTCTGCATACAAACACACCATCGATCGATCAGAAACAAGAGCTCATACTTCATCCATGTCACATATTCTTAATCAATCAATACAAAGAAAATCATGTGTAAGTAATCATGTACTAATCAATTGTCAGATGCATGATGAGTAAAATTTGAGTAGATTTGCCGTCATGGGCACTTACATTTACACGAAGAAGCCCGACACAGTTGCCATGGTCGCGGCCGTTGGCGATGTGAGCCATTTCTTGGACGACGCCACCATTGGACAGAATGTCCCACTGCAAGTTAAAAATTTGTCTAGAAAATCCTTCGCCCAGCAATGGCACGTTTTCCTAGGTAGAAAGTAGCAAAGCCGTCGGCAATGCCATGCGACGTGTGCGTACCTCGCTGCGAGAGCTCTCGTCGCGGAGGAAGTCGAAGACCCTCTTGGGCGGGACGGGAAGCCAGAAGGAGGTGGCGGCGTTGAGGACGATGCCCGGCGGCCTGCCAGGGTCGTCGACGCTCTTCCTCGTCATGACGCGCACATCCTCCGCGCCGCTGCCCGACAGCGTCGTCCACTGGTGCGCGACGGACGCCGTCACGCCGCCGCAGAAGCTCGTCACCATCCGCTCCGCCAGCTTCAGCATGCTCTTCCTCCCCTCCACGCTTGTGATCACTGCGAGCAACATGATCGTTCATCGATGCATACAGATACAAATCACATACATGTTGCGCCATTCTTAAATTGCATTTCATTGTGTTGTGTCGCGCAGGAGTGATTCGTGTGTACCGCCGAGGTCGCCGTTGGGGATGTTGCTGGCCATGGCGCTGGCGAGGCGCTCGCACTGCCGGTCCAGCGTGCCGACCCACCGTTTCGCGCCGAATGCGAGGCCGGAGTTCACCAACGGCTTGTAGATGTTGTGCACCGACCTGTCGTCCGCCTCCACATGCTCCACCCAGGTCACCTACATGCACAGCAACTCAAAACATGTAAAACTTCGCCGGCAGTACACTGCCATCGATACGACTTTCGCTGGCAGAACATTAACGATGTTGATTTTGCTGTCCGTAAAATCGCTATTTCGCGGTACAGTAAATCGATGAAGAAATTTCATAAGGAATTAACCTTTGAGTAGCCGTTGGGCATTTCTTGGATAAGGCAGCCGGATGGCCTGCGCCGGCACATCAAGACAGGGCTAGGGCGGAGGCTGTCCAGCGAGATATCGACGACAGCCCATGTCCCGTCAGAATTGTGCTTGCAGTACCTCATGAAGTAGCTCTCCCGTGTCGGCACCAATGGCGACGGCACTTGAAACTCCATTGACATCTTCAAGTTGAACAGCATTGCAGTTGTAAGGTATACATGATATGATTTACAGAATTTCGAATGCGTTAGATACATGCTTGTGCTTTGGTGCATGCTATTGAAACAAGGAGCCATGAACTAAGGAAAAGAAGAAGAGGAATCATAGATAGGATTTAGCCATGGACACACACCACTTGCAATGCACCATTGTAGTTCCCTGCCACGCCGGTCGACAAAACCTCGTGCGTCGAAGCTCTCGACACGATGCTCGAGAACACCGTCACGAATTGATTCTACATGCGCAAATTCAAACAGATCAGGAAATCAATCGAATCCAACTACTAGAATTGATTTACACCATCAGCACTGATACTATAACTGACCACATCCATGAGGATTTCGACAAGGTTGTCATGCGTCATGATCACGACGGCGCTGTCGCGGGACGCCTCCGACTTGAGCCCGTACTGCTTGGGCCCGAGCCCCCTCGGAAACATCCGGCCGTACTCCTCCTCGTTCAGCGCCTCCGTCGGGCCGTCGACGAGCCCGGGCGCGGCCCACAGCGGCTCGTCGAGCCGCGCCATCTGGATGAGCTCGTCCATGGCGGCCACGGCCAGCTCGACGATCATGGGCTTGTCGACGTCGAGCTGGCCGCCGGACACGCTCCTCAGGAGGTCCCCCGCGCTTAACATGTCGGCGCCGAGGCTCGGCTGGACGCCGTAGGCGCCGGCGAGGTCCAGCGGGGAGCGGGCGGCAGCGACAGCCAGCGGGCTGGAGAGCACCGGGAAGGACACCATCGGCTTCCCGACGTGCTTGGCTGCTATCCCCGATATCCTGTCGATCTGGAGTTGCATCAAGAAGATCAGTATCTGTCATGAATCAATTGCATGCTCTTGTGATCATCGACTTGTATACCTCTTCTCGGAGATGGGCGTTCTCGACCCTGAGGTGGTGCTCGTCGAAGGACATCTCGCCGAGGGCGGCGGGGCCGCCGCAGTTGGGGCAGGACGCACTGCTGAGCGCCTCCTTGTAGCGCATGTTCTCCGAGCGCAGCTTGTCGTTCTCCGCGCGAAGCTGCCCGTTCTCCTGCCTCTCGTGCTGGTTCTGCACACCACATCAACATGCACATACATCATGTGGTTACATGCATGCATGGCCTCTCATGCAAGGTTGGACTAATACATACTCTCTCCGGTCACAAAATACGCCCTTCGAATGCATGCAGTCAAAATGAATTAATTTTTCCTAAAGATATGTCTATAAGAGCATCTCCAACAGTATGAGATAGTTACTAGCTCTAAGACAACTTCTCCAATAATACTAACTTTTAGCACATAGCTCATAATATAAATAGCCTCACATGACACTCTCACATAATTTTGGAATGTGTGTATGAGACTAGCTCTTGATCAAGAGATGGATTTTCTCTCTCTTCTATTAAAATATGAAATAATATGCTTAAATCTAGCTCATAAGTCACTATTGGAGATGCTCTAATGTATGCTTTGGATATATTTCACTTTTGTAACTGCTTTTGAATATGTGCTAACAAAACTTAGTGGCCAAAGTCACCTCCTATTGACTTCCAAAAGTTTAAAACCGTCACTCTTCTGTGTGGAGGGATGTGCATGCATAAAGCTAGCATGCAATTGTTTGTTTGCAAATAACTAGCTTGTGTGGTCAATAGTTACATATATAGTAGTAACTGACCATGAATTCAGCGTACGTGTTAGTTGATGAAGAGGTTGTGACGCAAATTTGGAGAAATTAAGCATTGGAATTGAAATTTAACCAAATATTTTTCAATCTTTTCCAAGCGTATTGTTCTGAGGCCACCAAGAACACTCTTATCTAGTACTATGCATTAGTACTAATTATATAATTACCTTCATCTGTGTGCGCTTGTTCTGAAACCAAAACTTGATTTGCAGCGGCTCGAGGCCAAGATCCCGGCTCAGCTCCTTGCGCTGCTTGTCGTCCGGGTGCGGGCACTCCTTGAAGAAACTGATCAAAATTCACAAACATTTACTCACGAATTTACATGAATCTGTCAAAAGTCTTACTAGGAAAGAAGAAAAGTTTGTGGGTTCATGGAAGTCTTACGCTTCCATCTCTTGGATCTGGTGCTGGGTGTGGCGGTGATACCGCTTCTTGCGCGGCCGCTGGTTGGGGTCCTGGTCGTCGCCGGAGACGCCGTCGGCGTCGACGTTCTCGCTGCACGACTTGCTCTCGAAGTCGTCCACGAGCCCATCTGCCCGGCCGTGGATCATGTTGTCGCCGCTGTCTGCTGCCGCCGTCGTCGCCGGGATCTGATCAAAGAGTTGCTGCTGGATTGCTTGCTGCAGATGCTGACTATCTAGCAAGTCAGCCTGCACTTTCAGTCGACACAAGAGGCAGAAATTAAGATCTCATTACATAAAGAGGAAGAGCTCAACTCAGATAGGTGCCTTAAATCACCTAGGTTTTGTGAGTACAAATTTGCACAACTACGAATGAGAAAGCAAGAACTACATATGAGGAAAAGTTATAGGGACTAAAAATCAAGATGGAGGTGTTTCTATACTTTTTTCAAAATGATTTGCACAACTTTTAAAGCAGAACTGAATGATGGACAGTGATTACTTACCCCTTCATGTGCTTTGAGATTAGTACTATTCTTGTTAAAGTAGAAAGTATGGAAGCACTACTCAAATCTAGAATGGAAAATTTTGCTTATTCTTTTTTATTTAAAAACATGGTTTTTCTGAATAGTGGTTACTTTGGGAGCAAAAGGGGAAGTTGCTTCTGTTCGGTAATAAGGGTGCATAAAAAGGTGAAGCAACAACCTTTTCATCTTATTCAATTCATTGTTGTTCTGTGTTTTTGTAGAAGATGCATGCTTGGCAAAAAAGGTCGTAGCTTGCTTTTTAGTAAGTTGCTAAAAATAAAGGCCATGGAAAGCACACACAATCCTCTCTACGTGTGTGTGTGTAAAAGATCTTTCTTGAAAGGAAAAAGATCAGCATGCAAGATCAAGAACTAGAGAAGGCTATGATCCTTGCTTGACTTCAGGTTTAGGCTGATCGATGGTTCTTCCCTGTCCCTTACCATGTATGGAGAGTTGCCACTTAATTACAAGAGATCAACTTGTTTTTCCCTACCTGTATCTCCTGCCTGCAGTACTGCTCATTTCCATTAAATATCAAATTAATCGTTCAGTATCCTCTAATGGTTCGCCCAATTAATTAATACATGCATATCGCCTACTGTTTCACACCGCAATTAATCAAAAAGAAAAAAAAGATACAGATGCACACACAGGAACAAAAACAAAAAGCAAAAGAGCAACAAGTCAACAACAAAACACAAACTTCTCTTTTTTTTTTTGTTTCCAAAACTAAAAGACGCTGATTTTCATCATCTCAAGTTTCTTTCTGAGCTTTACCTGGCTTAGGGACAGCGCGGACGGCGATCCATACGCCACGTCGTTCCGGCCGATCATCGACGGCATGCGCCTGGCCGGCGTCATGGTCGTCGTACCGGCTCTATCGCCACCTAGCTAGTGCCTCCCAAACCCTATTTCTTGCCCACTAGCTCCTGCCATTTGTATGCGTCACAGGCAGTACTCCAACCAAAGGAAAGTACTAGTCAGCCAGCCCATATGCACACAGAACTGGCTTGCACGCCACGTAACGACACAGGTAGCAGCAGATCTAGGGCAAGCACATGCAATAACTGTCAAGCCAAGAACTTTGCAAGGAGCAGCAAAGTAGGCAGTGAGATCTAAGAAAGTGGTCTATATATCTCTGATTTCTCTGTGTAATAGAGCTAGATACTTCTTGTTTCCAGGAAGCATGATATTGCATGCAAGAAGTTGCAGGGTGTGTGTGGTATGTATCTAGCTAACAACGAGATGCAGAGATCTTTGAGAGGAGGAAGAAGAAGCCATGGGAGGAGGAGGAAGAAAGGGGAACGGCGGATGGAGAGAATGCGGAGATGGGGAGGAGTTATTGCTGGGGAGTGTTGAGCGGATGCAATCGCATTTATTGAGAGAGGGTGCAGCGTTATTGCTCAGTGCTCGGGCGAGCGCCGCCGGGTGGGGGGGGGGGGGGGGGGGTGTTAACATTTCCCACAAGAAGCGTACACGGTGAAATCTATGTTCTATTTTTCTCTTGGCCTTTACATTTCATTACCACATGATGATATCTAGACCTTATATATTTACCTAGCGCCTATGTATACAGTAGTTTAGCCTGGTCTTTAAGCAGATAATCCGGGTGCCACACCCCGGCCCGTTCCAAACATCTATAACTTCTGCCTTCCGTCTTTCATAAACCAAATCCAAAAGCCGTTTAGAACATACTACTTTCTTGACGTGTTTTCCCCTCTTTTATCATGGAGATATAACATTATTTTTTCTATTTTTTATTTTCCGTTAATTGAATATATACATCATAAAAAGCTAACTACTACAATGCTATTTCGTCTAAAAGCACTGGCGGATGCAATGTAATTCATGGGTGTTCAGTCGAACACCTAAATTTTTAGACGAAATATCCTTTACTTAGTAGATATATTTGGTATATATATTGGTAATTGGTATACATATTTCATATTTATACCCCTTGTAGATTTTAGCCCACTCAGACACCTCCCCCGCTCAATTCATCTCAAAAACTACAACCCAATTAAAGGTTCAAGAAGATTAACTAGAGGGGACGGGTAAATAGACAATTTAAAATTCTTTTGGCTAAAACTAAGTTTTAAACAGTTTAAAATTATTTTGGCTAAAACTAAGTTTTATGTAGAATTTAAATTCAATGTGGCAAGCGAGCCGCGGCGAGCGCCAAGCGTGGCTTAGCCGGATCACCTACAGCCGGAGTCCCAGGAGAGAGCATGTGGCGACGGTTGTGCCATCGGGGCCAACAAGGCAAGTCGTGCACATCGATAACAGCACAAGTGCATCCCTATTTTCAGGTTCCAAATCCTATATTCTTAATTCAACAGATTTTTCTAAATTATTTAAGATGTTGTTTCTACTACAAATAATTTATAATTTGATTTTGCTACTATAGACCTCTACTTTAACTCTGAACACCCATTGTAAAAATTCTGGATCCGCCACTGTCTAAAAGCCACAACACTTTGAAACATGATCTAAATAGACCATTAAAAAAATAAATTGACTTTGAACAGTCTAATATTGCACAACTTAAATTAGTGAATTTTGTAATATAGTCAATGTTTTTCCAACACCATAACCTTCTACAATATTGGAGTATTAGTTCATATATGATTATTCATTATGTCTTCCAATTTTTAATTTCATGGCAGCATGAGTTGCTACAGTACGTACGTATGTGTGTGTTGAAACACGCAGTGCAAATTCAATTAATGCAGGATCGACCTATTTCATCGTCATGGTATGCTCTCCCAACTCAAAGATCGCGTATGACCATCGGTTTGGTGGGTGACAATATTTATGAAGCTAAGAGACTTGAATAACTAAAATCCAAAATTTGCAGCTTCTTCGTTCCCCCCTTTGTGTGCAGTTATTTTTTGAAGAGTGATTCAATGCTTTCCCACCATATAGTGGCTTGCACTAATCTTAATCAGTTTTGCTATTGCACAGGCGACTGAAATTTTTTTATGTTTCAGTCACCTGAAATTGCACTCTCAATGAACTAAAATTGCAGCCCCCCTAAAAAAAACAGCTGCAACTTTAGGTGATTCAGAGTGCAACTTCAGGTGACCTGAAATTACACTCTCATTCAACTAAAATTGCAGCCCCCCTCAAAAAAAACATGTACAACTTTAGATGACTGAAAGATAAAAAAAATTCCAGTCGTCTGTGCAATAGTCTATCCCAATCTTAATATATTCAAGGGGTAAGTAGTTAAAATCAATCATTGACTATACATCAATATTAGTGCAATTAACTGTGCACTTGGTGCATTGAAGCATCTCACTATTTTTTTTTGTACCTTGAGTTTTCATTTATATTCGAGTGTATCTTGATCAATATTGCACACACTAAATATAAGATTTATATATCCCCTCTTGTCACAAAATATTTTTCTTGAGTGATCGGAGAGTATACAAAAGTATACGAGTGTACTGCTGCATAATTTACCTGGTCAATGCTTGGGACTGTAGTAACTAACAACCATTACTACTTTCTTTGTCCCGCAATATAAGTCATTATTCTTTAAAAGCATCATTTCACAATATATAAGTCCATTGCAGAAACCAAATATGTAGTTATTATAATATTTTCACTATATATACCTCTACTTTAATGCTAAAAATAAGTGAGTGGTTATAGTATGCCATTTAACAGAGATATACATGATTCAATAGTATTAATTTTTTTCTTAAATGTAATGTCTTTTTGATCTGTATATATAGACATATAGTAAACTGTGAACTTATATTATAGAACACAGAAAGTAGTATTTGTCTCTGTTATATCACCATGCAAACCTCTAACTTAAACCAGCATTGATTTTAGGCATTGCTAGCTGCATGTCAACTTGTGATGCTAGCATGGTATTTGCTGGTTTCTCTCTTCTGACTTGCTCAGCAGAGGGAGATGTGACTTTACTTTTTTACTTTGACGTGGTCTAATGCTTTACGTTGGACTTGAATTTATTATTTCCTCCGAATGGGTCAATTTCGCACAGTTGGATGATCTTAGGTTGGAGTAGTACGGTTTCCTTGGACTATCTCATAAATGCATTCGAGAAAATACGGACATGAGTGGATTTGCATCCTTAGCTTGGTCGTTTAACTGATGCAGCAAAGCTGACGCCTCCAGCCGGTCAAATTTGGGGGGGTCAACAACATTCTTCCAGCAAAATAAACACACAAATTCATTGTGCTGTGTGATAGGGAAATATAGTTGGTATATCCAAAATATCGTTAAGTGTCGGATCTGGAAATTCAATTCCAAATCATATATATTTATTGTGCTACTCCATCAATTAGTAGCTAGCATACACTTTATATCGTTGTATCATATCTATACATGAGTAAATACAACAGAGTAGCACATAATATTAATCGGTTTCATATAGGCCTACATGATCGACCAAGTTCACATAAATAGGCTGATCGGCCAAATAGTTCACATAAAGAGGCCTGTAGTGAAAACAAACGATAAATTAAGGCAAAATGGCCATCTTGGTATGCCATAATCTATGAGCAATCGACTGGTTTAACGCCTCAGTATTTGGTATCCTCATCACAAATCTCGTGGCGTAAAAGTAGTCAACTGAGGAATCTTCTTTCTCTTGCTTTGATAGTGTTCAACAGGTAATTGTGAGTACAAAATTGTACTCTACAAGACTTTAAGCAAAGATATTAATACATGCAAGATTTATCAAAGGAGTGGCTGGCCACTCACTCACTACGACTCCTATCGCTGCCACTCAGCTCAGCGGCACGTGACTGCTACAGTGATCGCTGCTTGCCCATGCCGCTTCACTCAGCTCCCTGAGAGTGCTTCAGCGACCAGCCCATGGCGATCGTTATAGTGTCCAACCGTTTGCCCATACTAGGCAGTTAGCCGACTGAGGACGACCTGCGTCACCCATGACCACCCGTGCTAACGCCTGCTACCAACTGCTACAGTGACTAACGCACAACCACGATCGCTGGCTTCATTTTCGTCTTATCTTTGACCACTGCACTGGAGCTTCGACCACGGACACACAGGAGCTACGATCGCGATGCCAACGACTATGACTCTAGTCGTTACGACCACACACAACGTGGTCATAACCGAACATGCACACAAGAACTACGATGTTGGTCGTTACAACCACACACACAACGTGGTCATAACCAACCACGCACACAAGTGCCACGGGCTTCGAGTCCTTCGGGTGTTTCAGTACTCTTACGAGTATAGCGTCTACTGTACTCCTCCGAATGTGACGTCCATAGTACTCCTTTGAGTATAACGTCCACAGTACTCCTCCGAATATGCACTGACTATCGACTACGACTATCGACTATCAGCTACGACCATCGACTATCATTTCGACCATCGACAATCAACTACGACCATCAACTATTGACCACGGCATTACGACCATGGAGTACTCAGAGCTACAATACTCAGTGTAGCTTTATTACTGGTCGTAACGACAAACAATGACTAGTTGTATCGACCATAGATACATAGTACACTAGCAAAACACACATACAACATGATTAACCCAATAGAAATGACTATGGCTAAGGTCAAAGCTCACAAGAAAGAGAACTGTGCAACAGTGATGGCAGCAACAAGAGACGAAGGCGCTACGTTGGACAAGAAGTAAGATTTAATGAGGGGTTTTGAAGAGGATGCAAAATGGCACACAATGACACAAGTGGCGAGGAGTTAGCTCACTAGAAATGAAGTTGGCCTTAGGAGAGCACGTACGTGCACCGGAGCTGAGAACAACGACTACATTCTAGGCAAACCAGAGGAGTAAACTTGCTGGAAATAGGCAAAATGGAGACGACGTAGTGCGGAGAGGAAGGAAATGAGCTTGGCTTGGCTTGGCTTTTATACGGTGAGACGAGGGTGCTATGCTCGTCGATTTCTCCTGGTTGAATGGAAGAATTCACGAATAAGGCAGTCTCTGGTGTCTTCCGCACACCAACAGCTATAGGAGGTGGAGGAGACAAGGCGTGGCTTCATGTATGGCGCTCGAGGAGGTGCAGAGAAGTCGGCTTTTGTAGGCGCGCGTGGGGGCACTGTAGCTAGAGTAGAGCTGTAGTAGCTCGAAGCTGCCTGCATAGCATGGTTGTGAGATGGACGAAGTCACCTGAGGAGCAGGCCCCAAGCGTCAACAGTTGTGGCAAAGAGATGAGGGAGATAGCACATTCCCAAAAATACGCTTTAGCGCGGAGAAAACGTGAAAGAGAAGGCGACTTCGGAGGGGATGGCACATGGGATGGAATGGGAAGAAATAGTAATAGGCTAGGCCGAGGCCTGCGAAGGATTTTCGAATTTTAAAACTTTCCAAATTGATTTAATCCTAGAAAATGCTATTGAGCTTAGAAAATTACTAAACTAAGCTCAAAAATTTTGAAAATATTTGGAGAGGAACTTTAGAATATTTAGTACTCAATTAAAATATTTCCAGGTTTTATCAAGCTTTTTTTTATTTTAGAAAATTAATTTTCAGCTGCTGAAAATTAGGAAAAACCTTTTTCAAATGCTGTTTTTTTAAAAAATTCAAAAAAATGCAGAAATGATGATTTACACATATAGTAAATTGAAATTAGAAATTTTGGGATGTTACACAAAGGCACATACAAAAATTCCTTAGTACAAAATATATGCAGATCTTCAGCATGTGACGTTTCTGATTCTTGTTATACTCCCCGGCAGGGGAACTTCAGGGAATAAATAACCTTCTGCTCCGGATAGTAGCCACAAATAATAACAGCATTATTCCTGGGGGATTCCGGCCCCCTCGCGAGGCCACGTCGACCCCGAGCGCTCGGCCGGCCGGCGCGTGTCCAGCGAATTCGCGTACGGCCGGCCGAGCCACTTTCCTCGTATTTTTCGATAATTAGGTAAAAGTCCTTTTTCCTCGCGAAAAGGTTCCTGGCAGTTTTTTTTCACCGAAATTTTTGCAGGATAGCGCCCCGCGGTTTTCTAAATTACGTACGGGTCCTCGTTTATTACGTACAGGCCATCGATTTTTTACGAAAAAGACCTTTGACTTTCTCATTTATTACGTACAGGCCCTCGGTTTTTTACGAAAAAGACCTTTGACTTTTTCAAAAATACACATGTGCCCTCGATTTTTAAATTTTTTTTTTACAAACTCCTCACGGATTATCGCCTCTTTTACTTCGGTACACACGGTGGCTGACGCGGCGTGGCGCCGCGCCTATGAGGCTAGTTAGTACAAACCCCAATAAACTTCTTGTTCTCCCTCGCCAAAAAAGAAACTTCTTGTTCTTCTTTCTCTCTTCTTTGCGAGGAAGTGCAAACAACTTAGCCATTAAGCACCCACCTAAAACACAAGGCGACATGGGGTCTGTTCTTTACCTCAAAAGCTGGTGGCTTTTGACTTTTGTTACAGTACCTAACTTTCAAACGGAGTATTTTCTTAAGACAGGGTTTACAAGTTAAACGATCTACACGTTAAAAGCCCAACATTTGTACCAACAAAAATCGCAAGTGAATATCTATCTCTCTGTAATCTGTACCGTAAACAGCCAAAATTCAAAAATTTCAACCAAAAACCATAAGTCGCAGCCGAAAAGAACAGGCCCCTTTAGTATCTGGAAACATTCAAAACTACTTGCATATAAACTACAGTACTAGTTAAAGATGCTAATATGCCAAGAACTTCGTACACCCAAAATTCTTTGTACAAAGAGCAACTAGTCCTACAGCTAATTTGCCATGAGGCATGAGGCCAATCAACTAAAAGAAATAAATAGGCATACATGCATAGGTTCCCCATATGCTGCACATGTTCAATAGAAGTTGTAGTATATCATATCCTTCTGCTGCATGATTGCATACCTTCCTATGTGCCTGGATGGTCATGACATGTCACATACTCACAAAAGAAATAACTAAGAAAGCAAAATAACCACAAAAGACTTGCTGAATACAGAGAGTAACAAAAGCCCACGCCAACACAGCAATGTTAAGGAATTGCCCAAATTTGCAGGTCAAAGCCCAACTGCAATGCTAACAGCAAGCGCCTACTTTGTGTGATCAAGTGAAGATCAAGAATATATATGAGAATCCAATAAATTTTCAGCAAGAATTTTGAGTTACATGGAAGAACCTACATATTATTGCAGGATCTTCTAACAAATTAAATGTTATTTACAAAACATACCTGGTTGATAATTTGGCCTTAACAACAAGTTATGCAATAATATACTCTCCAGAAGTAGAGGATACTGTAACTTTGTTAAACCGGAACTTAACTGACCGATTGACTTGGCAAGACAAACTTCAGATATCAATACTTTTGAGAACCCCTGCTGTCCAGCTCATATTGTTTCTTGTTTTCCAGAAGCAAAGGTATCTGACAAAGTGAAGTGCCAAAGCGTAGTCGTCATTGATACAAGACTAAATGCAAGTTTGCATCCCCTTTGTTTCCCTTGGCATGAGGGACATTTGTAGTTAACCTCCTGTACAGGGTAAAGCTACAATGATTTGACCTCTTGATGCAACCTTTTATAATAAGTCACTATTTATACACGTCCATTTTCTCTTCATTTGTTTGGCCATCCTTTTTAGCATACTATGTGCTTGACTTCTTTCTTGTCTACTCTTGCAAAATTTCTATTCTTCTGTGAGATAACATTCCAAAGCTAACATGACTACACATAATCAACGTTAGTAAAGTATTGTTGTACATATTGTGATTGGGGTCGCTAAAAATATGTAAATCATGTATTAGCACTCGAACCTTCAAGGTTTCACGTATATTGAACATAATATGTTTGCATAAAGCTATTCTGGGGTTTAATTTAGTCAAGCACATAGGGCATTGGCCAATAACAATCGATCATACTTATTTGGTCCCTGAATCTGTATTTTTCCCTTGTTAATATATAAATTCAATGTTACAGAGTGTAATAACTATTAGTGTCCCATGTAAGAAGCTGTTCAACATATGGTAGACAAAACATGCCAATCTTTTGGAAGAGAAACCTCTAATAAGGCCTACCATCACTGGCTCACCGCATGACAATGATGGTGACAACCATCCTCCAAGATCGGCCAACTTGCTCAAATATGTAAAGAATTCTTCCCTCCAAGTATTTTTCTTTCTTCCAAGTACTGGATTCTTGAATGGTGAAGAGGGCCTATGCTCATATATCAACTCTAGAGAAGATGAGATATGGCCCCTTTCTCTATCCCATTGGCACAACATGGCATCTTGGTTTCCAAACGGTGAACAAGGGATGTAGATGACGCCAAGTAGCACCTCCTCCAACTCTAAATTATTGGTATACATCCTTTTCGATGATAGCCTTGGACAAAACATGTGGATGTATTCCCCTCCTGTCATGGCCACAGTGAGCCCCACAAATAGGAGTTATCAACTCCAATGATGCCATGCATAACCTCTTGCATCAGTATACTTAAAATTCTAAATAAACAGTAGTCCATGGCTAACGTTTTGTATCAAAAAAGTATAAACACTAGGTCATTTCACAAGAATGGATATTAGTAAACATAATAGAAATGGACATTAGTAAACATCGTAAAACCTACCCTGAAAACTTAATTATCTTCTGGTTAAGGCTATTTGCTTGTATACACAACCGAAGAAATCGAGCATCTAAATATTGAATTGATGATCTCATCTCATCATGGATTGGTTAGAAAAAAGTGCATATGTTGAAGCGCTACATGCATGTACCACCATTCAAAATCACGCAAGTCAGGATCATCACTAATGCTGCATTGACATTGATATTGACATGTGGGTCTCCATGCCTTTGTGTTAATATGTTGGTTGATGTGGAAATACCAACTTCAATATTTCTCTGTGATGCAAGCCATAATGCCAACTTGGAGTGAGGTATTCACAAGGATTAATCCATAAATGTTTGTTCAAGCAGAAACAATAAATTGATTTCCTTTAGGTCACCTTGTTAAGGTTAAATCAAGATGACCCTTAAATGCAACAAACAATATGGTCATAAACATAGGTCATGTTTGTTTCCACTTAAGATTATTATAATCTAACTTATAGGTGGGGATTATATAAGCTAGCTTATAATAAGCTGGTGGAAAATAAGCTGTCAGGTGTTTGACAGCCTGGATTATCAGAGTTATGGATTGTTGTATTCGAATGTTTAAAGACTACAATGCCCTGGGAGAGAGAGGCACGGGAGTTGGGGGTTGGATGAATGGCAAAAGTGGGTAATATTCTTAAAGTTTTATGGTCATTAAGATAAAAGGTGGATCTATAAGCTGAAATAAGCTCATTTTTTGAGTTTATTAGATTACAATAATCTGGGCTATTAGATTATAATAAGTTACCTTATAATCTGAGCTGTTTGTTTCCACTTATGATTTATAAGCTAGATTATAATAATCTTAAGTGGAAACAAACAGGGCCATACTCTAAGCATCAATATAATGTCATATTCCTTCCACTTGCAAATTAGAATTAAGTTGCTCCATAACTCTGAAGGGTAGTATTTAAACTCTCTCAAAAAGGATATACTGCCATTAAATTTGCAGGCTTATCAGCATTAAAAATCGAAATACTAGTTCCTTTACGACTTTAATACTCCACCCTCAGTTATTGCCCAGTGAGGTATAAATATTGCAGCATTAACGATGCAAATTGTTCCTTTTGGTACTTTAATACAACATCCTCACTTATTGCCCAGCAATATAAATATTGCATTTATACACACAAGTGAGGTGTATGGTAGTACTGAAAGTTGCAGCAATGAGGCTGGAAAGAAAAACATGTCCATGTACTAACCTGTTACCTAAATCCTGGGGTATGTGGATCATTAGCCTTCTGATTTGGTGGTGTATATTTATGTGCTTCCTCCGCTTCAATCACTAGTCCAATGTAATTAAGGTTCATGCCCTACAATAACTGGGAGTAATCTTTACGAAGCAAACCGGATATTATTCCTAAGCTACGATAAAAAAGGGGGAAAAAGAGTATTCTGAATGAGATATACAGGTTTACACAGCAAGAATTGAAGGGGGAAGAGAAAAAATGTATTCTGGAGTCTGAACTATATGATTAGATCCGTGTGCTGTAACCCGGTATATATCAACCGAAAGAAAACAAAGTGAGATGCAGTAACTAGCTAAGACAACTGGCTAATCCAAATCATCTAGCAATAAGATGGAGCTTTCAACCCAGCCTCTGATGGGTCATGTTCTAATCCAAATACTAGTACCTACTACCAGCAACAGAAAGTCATCGTGATAAAAATTATCTGAAGCCAACTTGTCCTGGATCTTGGGTATCAGAATCACTTGCAATAGCTGGAAAAATCAACCCCAATCCTGGCACATTCTGCATGGCTTGCAAGCAAGCATCCTCCTCCATGGTGGGCAAGGAAGAAGGTGAGAAGTAAATTGCAGGGCAAAATACAGCAAAACAACAGTGTGCATTTATCTGGTATTGGTGCTTGTGTGGGGAGTGGCTTTATACCTTGTCTTGAATAGTGGGTCACAGGGTCAGCTCTTTCCAGCGCGTGCAGTGGCAGAGGAACACCTCTCATGGTCCCTGGGGACGTAGTAGTAGTATGTCCACTGCATTGGGTATAGTACAAGAGTTACTCACATGCCAGCCTATCGTACTGCGTGCAACAATGCACACATCAGAAGATTTAACTCTGTCAGCTTCTGCTAATCAAGATGAATACTCATCTCAGTAACTGAATTACTTTGGCATGCGTTTGAGAAAGAAATCACGTTCTCGTTTCGGCATTAAGCACTGAAAATCTAATTGCTATTCCAAAATCAAACCAATTTTCATGGCACAGTAAGCTTGCATAATTACAAGATAGGACAACTTTACAATGTGACAAAACTATCTAGTGTATTGGCAGTACATTTTAAGGGAAAGCTTTGATACTTTAGACAAAAAAAAAAGTAATAGCTTATAAAACAGTAGAAGTGTAACATTCTGTTTATCCTTTAGGCCTGGAATGCTATCACCATTGCATTTTTTTTTATTTTCAACCAGTACTCATAATTTTAAGCAACAACTACTTTATTTATATTATAGCGATTAGATACATCATAACATTTTTAGCAATTACTCTAGTATACCAGTAGAGTCTAAAATATACTAACAAAAGTTAACACGTAAAGTGATGCTGGTACGTGAAATTATTCATATGCTACTTCCGTCCGTGTATGACATACTCAACGATCATCTAAAAAAACAAAACAAAGATGAGTTCGGAGATTCAACAAGTACATAATAGGAAGCTAAACGCTACCAAACCTATAAATAATTAGCCAGCCATGTCATTACCATGTTCAAAATATTGTTCTCATGTTTTAACATTATCACACCATTAGTGCAATGCAGCACTACTCTACATGTTCATTTGCTCATCTCATTGCATATACCGGTATAGCCTGAGTGAACACCCGTCAATGTTCACCCTATCGCGAGCCCATCCTCGTTAGCACGGGGATCTTTCCTCTCCCGTGGTGGCCTATTGAAGTAGGTCTTACGGAATCCACTCACGGTGGATCCCAATTCTCATTTCATGAGTGCACATGATGCGAATGCATGTATCCATTGTCATAACCACACTCATCATTAACATCATTAGCAGGTAAGCATCATTGCTCACCCTGCACTATCACCATTGTCATCATTAAGCATCACATATTACACAACAATTATTGTCTACCGCACTGCCATACACTTGCCTGTTTAATTTTTGGGGACGATGCATGGATGGCTTCGGACTAAGACCTCCACCTGCACAAACGTCACCTGCCTTAAAAATTTCAGCAATAATCACGTTCAACGGATGACTCGATTCTACGTGCCATAATCCAACTCTGGCATAAAATTGCCTAGAGTTAAGGACTTGATGCGCACGGTGCAAACTCCCTTTTTTCCTCTTCTCTTTTCTTTCTTTCTTTCTTTTCTTTCTCTCTTTTCCTTCCTTTTCTTACCCAGACCAGATCTCTCTCTTCACTCGCTACAGGGCCTACTCCTCTCCTTCCATTCCCCAACCAGCTCTCCCTCTCCTCTCTTAGATCTAGCACCACCCTCCTCAGATCCGACCACTCCTCGGCAGTTGGCCGCCTCCCATGCGCTGCTCCTCTGCTCCTCTCCCTCAGGCTCTCTGGCCGCAGCTCATAGCCGACCGGGAGCCTGACACCGTGCCTTCCCCCTGGCTCAGTGAGCACATCGCCGATGCCACCTCTCGCATGCCCCCGGCATCGCCCTGGCTTCGGCTACTTGCCATAGCCGTCCGCTGGCCAGGCATGGCCGGCCCTTGGCTGGGGTCCATCGGCGCCGGCCCTATTGGTACACCGTTGGTGTCCTCCTTGTCGGCGCCCCCCTATGAGTAACCACCACAGTTTCTCACCGTCCACCCCCTCGGTTCTACTGGCCGTTGGTTTGATCTACTACCTCCATGCATTTTTTTCTAGTTGTTATTTTCGTCCTCTTTGCCCTCGTTAGTCATGGCTGGGAATGCCTAAGGGGCTATCGTGTCGAGACTTGGGAGAGGGTGCTTGCGCCGGGGAGCAAGTGCTCCCTTCCAAGGGCGTACGGTGGCCCTTACAGGCCGTCGCCGATGACGTGACAATCATGCCGACTATGGTGTGCTCGTGTTGTGGCTGTGGACCGTGAGCCAAGAAAATGGGATGGCGAGACCTTCTTGCTTTGCCGGTCTGGAGAAAAGGATCAGGAGGATGACGTAGGTCGAGGTTGACGTCCGATTCTCTTTAGAGTGTCCTAACGATCATCGAAGGTTCCATGCCCACGGCCGTCGTCTTTGCTCCTTCGTCTTTCCTACACCTCATGCTCCTCTCCTCCTGGCTCTCTCTTCCTCGCTTGCCGTTTTCTGTGGTGGTGGTGGGTGGAATGCTTGGCTTAGCTTCTATGGTTGGCTAAGTGCTGAAGAGTGCTTTGCTCTTAGTGGGAGAATGAAGTGGGATTGAGGCTTGGTTTGGCTAAGCAATAGAGAGAGGGCTCTCTTACTGGCTTGTGCTCTGGCTTACTCTCAGTTTGAGGGAAGAAATGGAAGTGAGACTTGTGTGGCTGGTCTGCTTATGAGGGGCATGGCCGTGAGACTCTCTTGGCTTTATGCATTTGACTAGGCTGCCCCTCTGGCTCCTCTCTCATAAGTCTGTGAGCTTTAAGAACTTTTGGTCCAACAGGTGGGCTTCTGCATTGTTGATGGCTTTTCTACTATGGGAGGTAAGATGGTAAAAATGTGGGTGTTGGCTAAAACTTTCTCCCAAATGATGAGGCGCACATTTGCGAGAGGCGCCGACCGGCTCCAAACGCCCGAACAGTCTGGGAACCTCTGTGAGCGCTAATGCTTCGGCATTATTTAAAACCAAAGGGTCTAACGGTAAAAACCTTTTTTTATTCTCCTTTAGATTGTTTTATTTTTCGTTTTCCTTTACTATTGGTAGTACAAGAAGGCAGAGAAATTAAATGTAAATCTATGGTACAACAAGGCTATATTTATTGTACAACGTATTATAATCTTTTTCCAGGACGCATGAACAATGGGGCATGGGACCACCAAGTAAGCCTTGCACTAATGGAACTACACTATTGAGGCATCATTGCCTCCAGCTATGTAAAATGCGCTTGCCCGTCAACATGATTCAAAGGTTAATACCGCCAAACTATACCATTTCATAATAATCTCCAAAGTGTCCAAGCAACATATTTATGTTCGTGTAAAAAAATGGATCTACAAAATAACGTCTTAATCCATTTACAGTGTCTAAAAGAATCTCAGTACTCTTTATGCTTCTACTTGTATTTTGCTATTTGATTTATCAACTTGGATGGCAAATGATGAGAGATTCAGTATCTCCTCTAGGAATCATTCTTCGTATTATAGCAATTACTGAAGTCTACCTTAGATATCGTAATTTCAGAGAGGTAAAACATGCCAGGGAATAACACAGGTGATTGTCATGATTACATTAAACTGCAAGTAAGATGTAAACTCAAGCAAATTGAACAATAAGAACAGCTACTCCGTAGTGTGAAGAACTGCAAACTGCTGAGTGTCATAACGACAGTGCAAACATGGTCACAACTCACAAACCTAACACGTTATATCAAGAACATGGAGCTCTTTTCTTAAGAACAATGCACTTCATTTTAGAATGAGACATGGATGGTGTTTTGATCATGCTATGGTTAGGTGGGAAGCCAAAGATTAAAAGGATGTAACAGTAACATGCAGTACATTCATGAATACAATAGATAGCTCAGCATAAAGACAACTAGTAGGACATACATGTACCTGAAAAGTTAGCGCTCTGGTACGATTGTTTCCACTTTCCACGAACCATCTATCTGACTGGGAAAGATCTCTCCCCAAATATGTACATCATCTTGCTCAATTTTTCAACTTAAAGATTCAGGTGAATATACAACTGACCACAGAGATATGTCACACTGAATAAACAACCAGAGGGTTTCACCAGTCACCACCAAACAGCATACATGACTGAATGCATCAAGGACAATAACCATGAGACTCCACAGTTGCATAAATAAGTGAGCAAAACATTAATACATTCAGGTAGCGAATGTAATTTTACTTTCCAAACAGAAGCAGCCCATTATCTTACTTTCCAAAGCTAGCAGTAGCAAATACAATGAAATTTACTGAGCTTACATCACTGGAGAAGATCATCCGAAGTTTCTTGAGGGAATCTTTTTGATAGATGAAGAGATAGAATATCATGTACCCCAACACCTACACAACCTGGCAACCAAAGCAATAGGACGATGGCGGGATGCCTCGCGAAGGTGGAGGCGTCCAGTACCAGCATCGCCGCCGCAGAAGCAGAGAGGGTTCCGGAGAGGCGGCGGCGGCGGTGGAGATCGGCCGTCGCAAATGGCTGGAGGCGAGACACCACCGCACGACGAGAGTTCTGAGTTGGCGCGGGGGGAAAGAATTATACAGCCCAGATTGCATGGCGCACAGATTCCACGATCCGGATCGGCTAACGGTTTAGTCTGACTCGTGCTGGGCTGGACCGAATCGCAATTCGAAGAAAAAAAAATTCGACGACAGAGTTAGCGATGTAGCTGGGCCGGATAAGTACAAAAGAAGTGCTTCATCCGTTTTGAAATACCTAGCACTATTAATTTCTTTTTTTTCACGGTATTTACTGTTTAACTTTGGATTCTTAGTATTTATACTGACATATTTGTAAAGAGTTATGAAAGTAAAATATTACTAGTATAGTTTTTTTAATGATTATGACAGTAGTACGTACCATTTATTGTGATCAATCTAGATATTACGTAGTTTGGCCGATGCCAAGTATTTAACAACAGAGGGGCATATTCACTGTAAGTATTCTTAAAATCAAATTTACTGTGGTAAGGTGGGTATGAAATTCTACTTCATGTAGCACAAACTTTTTTGCCAAATTGCCAGCGAACAGGACTATCTTTAAGCTCCTGTGTCCAAGGTAGGGCTGAAAACGAAAACGGTAATTCTCGGTTACCGAAAATCGTTTTTGAAAAATTACCGATTTTTCCCCTAAACGGAAACGGTGACGGTAACCGATCAAACGGAAACGAGAACGGTAAAAATATCCGATAACGAAAACGAAAACGATTTAGCTCTCTTCCGATCGTTTTCGAAAAATACCGTATTTAATCGGTAATTACCGACGGTAATTACCGATCACCACGCGGCTAGGAGTACCGGGACCCATCTCCGCAGGACCGCAGCTCCGTTGGACGGTTGGACCGTTGAGTCCCAGGGCCCAGGCGGCCAGGCCCCTTTCCCAGTCCCATTTCCGTCACCCGCAGGCCGCAGACCCGCACGGCGCGGCCCGGGGCTGCCACTGCATGGGGCGCTAGCTGACTAATCATCAATCGCAAGAACACATATGGATATGGTGCAAGGCGAGCAAACTAAGAGGAGAGAGATTTGTGTCTATGCATGCAGCGTATTTTCTGATAAAGAAACACTAGCTATATACCTGATTAATATGTGAACAGGCTGCCGTCCAGAACTGATAGAGCCGTACGTCGTCATATGCATGGTCATATCCAATTCATTTGGCAAAACCGAGTGGCATTTATTTAGTTACTTATGCATGAAACGTCAGAAAGGAGAAGGCTAGGAAACGGTAGGAACTCAAATCTTTGCATACACACACGTGTGTCTACACATACATATTATACACACACACACACACACACACACACACACACACACACACACACACACATATATATATATATATATACACACATATATATATACATATATATGCATATATTATATATGTATGTGTATATATATGTATACAAGTATGCCTATATGTTTGTGTGTATATATGTATATGCACATATATGTATGTATGTATGTACGTACACGTACGTAAGTATGTATATAGCATGTATGTATGTATGTGTACATATGTGTGTATATATATGTTCATGTATATGTATGCACATATATGTATATATATGTACATGCATATGTATAGTTGAGAATTTGTGATATGATGATATGAGTTCATGGCTTAGAATTGATTATGGTTGCATGTTTTGGCTTCCTTAGATGTGGAGAATATCGTATTTTAGCTATCGCTTTCATGATTTTCGATCGTTATCGATGCACTTTTGATCGAATAGTTTCGTTTCCGAATTTACCGGAATATCGATGTCGTTCTCGTTTCCGACAATATCGTATCGATTTCGTTTTCGAAAAAATAATGTGAAACTGAAAGTGATTTGACCTCCTACCGATCGTTTCCGACCGTTTTCAGCCCTAGTCCAAGGTCCATTTGAAATGTAGAAATTTTATAAGAAATTACAAAAAAAAATTGTATGAAACAATTCAATTCCTACGTGAACGTAGAAAACTTCCCAGAAAATATATTTTTAGGTATTGCTAACCCCTCAATTTATTTCGAAGAAAAATGCCAAAACTGCCCTTGCCCTTCTTCCTCCTGCTCCCTGTTCCTTCTTCGTCCTCCTCCCTCTGTCCACGCCGGCGCCGTCGCACACCACCCGAAATCCCTAGAGCCTACACCGAAACCATCTATAACCGCAAACAAGTAGCAAGCATTGCCGCCTGCCGCCGCCGAGAGAGGGCGTTGGATTGGTCCAGGAGGGGAGGAAAAGACGATCGCCGACGTGCGGTTTTCTCCGGCAAAGTTGATATCTTTTTCCGATTACAAAAATTAGTAGCAAACGATCAATACACGCCATGCTGTCCAAGAACAAGATCGTTTTCCACCACGCGCGAATCCTCGTCTTGCTTACTCCAGCGATTAAACTTCAGCTTCTCTAACATTGAATTTAGCAGTCTCTCGGGATGAGGAAGGAGAAGGGGGAAAAAAGAATTGTCTTTGGCATTCACTCGGGCACCAAGAAATGACATAGGTGGCATTATGGATTGTGGAACCATAATGGCCAACTTATAATTTCCGAGGTCTTGTGGGAACTGGGTGCATTCATTTAAATGTTTTCGGTGGGTTTTCTCATTGGAATATACTGAAGTAGTAGGATGCGCGTGGCATTGCTTAATGATCACATAATTGCGGAAGTATATATATATTTTTTCAATTTTGTGCCTGCTATTATAACCTGTATTTGCACTACTGCAAAAAGACTAATACTAGACGTTTCATTACAGATAGTTAATCAAAACCGTTAGTATTAAATACAATCATAGACAGTTTTGATTTAGAAACTGTCAGTGTTGCTGCCAAGAGTAAAACCTGTCTGTGAAGATGTAATGTCACAAATGGTTCACGGTGAAAACCGTCTGCGAATAATCACAGACGATTATTAACAAGAACCATCTGTGATATTACCAAATATCACAGACGATTTTTTACTTGAACCATCTGTGATACTTCACAGACGATTTGTATTAAAAGCTGTTTGTGATAATTAATCATCACAGACAGTTTGTATTAAAAACCATCTGTGATATTTTGCAGTCCAACTTTTCCACCTCCTCTATTCAAACTTTCAAACTTAAGCGGCGCTTCCGAGTATGATTTCGTTCCAAGACACTTTTAGTAAAATGGACATAACTTTTGTATACAATATCCGTTTTCAACATTCTTGTACGTATTGGAAAGCTAACGACGAGTCCGATCCAAAAAAAATGACCTGCTTATGCTAGTCACCCTCTAAGACCCCCAAAATCAGCCATCTTTAGCCTCAAATTTGTGTCACAAGTTTTCGTTTTTTGTTTTTGCCAAAATTTTCAATCTTCCCTTCGTAATTTGGGGTTCACCTCAACTGCAATGTTGTAGATATCATCAAAACCTTTTGTGTGTGTGTGTATTGCCTTTGATAATTATGTATCATAGACGGATTGTGGTTCAAACCGTCTGTGATAATTATGTATCACAAATGGATTATGGTTCAAACCGTCTGTGATAATTATGTTTTACATATGGTTTATGGTTCAAACCATCTGTGATAATTATGTCCCTGACTGCTGGGCCCGTCGATTCTCCCCAACGCAATCCCAGTCAATAGAAACCCACCAGCCCTCACCCCATAGATCGTAGCTCCACCCCTCCGTCTCTGCACCAAAAATTTTCTAACTCCCGCATTTCCCTCCCCTATAAATACTCACCCAAACCATTCCCTACCTACTGCATACGCTCAAAATCCCTCCAGCCTCCTCCTCATCCTCCTCCTCGACCCCAACCCCGATGGCCCTTACGAAGTAGATGACACGCAAGTTTACGGGTGGCAAGGCACCACGGTAGCAGCTGGCTACCAAGACGACGCTCAAGTCGGTGTCTGCGACGGTGGGCGTCAAGGACATCCACCTCGCTCGTTGCATCAGGGGCGAGAGGGCCTAGGCATAGAGGCCTCGTCGGTGCGGTTGAGCTTCTACTGTCTGCTAGGATCTCTGCTTCTTCTATGGTCTTGCTATGTTTAAGAGTTGGGTTCGTAGAATTAGGAGATGTGTTTTTGCCATGTTCTTACTGTGTTATATGGGTAACTTGCTCGTTATCTTGTGATGCCGTAATGGTGGATTATAATCTTAATGAAAATAGAATGTGCTTCTATGTTTATTGTTGTATTTGCTTATTCTTGAAGGGCATAGCTAACATTTCCTGAAGCTAGCCGAAAATAAAAAAGGTATAAACCATCTATGAAAGACTATCACAGACGGCTTAAACCAAAAAACTGTCTGTGATACTCGCACATTACAGATGGTTCTAGATACCAATCATCTATGATAGACGAGTATCACAGACGGTTGTAACTACCAACGGTTTGTGATACTCGCCCATCACAGATGGTTGGTAGCTAGAACTATCTGTGATACTCGTCCATCACAGACGGTTGGTAGTTAGAAACGTTTATAATATGTGAGTATCACAGACGGTTTTTGGTTAGAGCCATCTGTGATAGTATCCTTTACAGACGGTTCTTAATGCGAATCGTCTGTGTTGTGGCTTATCACAGATGGTTCAAAAATCGTCGGTGATAACCTGATGTTATTACTGACCTATAAACTCAAATAGCTCATGAAACTATTTGTAATGTTGTTTTTGAATCGTCTGTAATAATCTTTTTCTGTAGTAGTGTTGTAGAGTGTTCTTAGGGTTCAAGTCTCATGATCTTTTCTGTCTCTTTCAGATTTTTGTGATGGAACGGTGCACCACGTTTCACGAATCGTATCCGGGTTGATGAATCCAGTATGCTGTACGCAGGGGCTGTGGTGAATCTGGGGACTACGGGCCTGTTCTTTTCGACCGAAGTTAGCGGCTTTTGGCTTTTGCTACAGTATCTAACTTTCAAACGGGGTATTTTCTCAAGACGGGGTCTACAAGTTAATTGTAGTATACGTTAAAAGTCTAACATCTGTATTAACTAAAATCGCAAGCGAGTATATATCTCTTCGTAATCTCTGTCGTAAACAGTTAAAATTCAAAAAATTTAGCCAAAAGCTATAATCCGCAGTCAAACCAAACAGGCCCTATGGTTGGCAAAGAGGATAAAGGGAAGGGTCGGGCAATGCTTACCTTTTCGATAGCCTCTTATTTTTTTCTGGAGTCTGGACCTCAAAGCGTAACGAAGAATGGTTGATGTGTTCAATATTTCATGATCCAAAATGGTCTTCCAAAACTTTCTGGAGGAAAATGGCTTGTGGTTTTCCTTTTCTGGTGGATTGCTAGAATTTTGCCATTATACATACATACATGTAGGATCGTATGACGCAATCAGAGGAGGTGAATGATTACTTCTGCCTTTTTGAAACCTAAAACCAAAACTCAAAGTAGAAGAAAAGTAATTTAAATTACCGCATATAGATTTTGATTGTAAACCGTTCAATTGCTCGGCTGCTCGCTACGATTGCTTTTGCACGTAGTCGAAATTTTCCTCCGCTTGAAAAGCTTCAATCGCTCGAACGCTTCGTCGCTCGAACATTTTCGACTGCTTGAACGAGTACAAACTGAAGACAACACCGTGCTCGTAGCACACTGGATCACGATGCGTTAGCACACCGACGAGAACATATAAAGGCAATGTTCAGGAAAACACGCCGTCGATGAATTTTTCTTGGAATAAATCTGATATATTATTTTTATATCATATTTGTGACTACAAAGTGTCTTTACAGCACCTCTAAAACTCTATGACAACATGATTCTGAGGATTCCAGCTCGAGGATTAACGCAGCGATACCTCAAATGCTATACCAAGCACTTGTCATTATCACTTTTGGAGAAGTTTGAAAAACAAAATTTCAATTCCTTTGGAATCTTTAGTTTCGACTTTCGACCCCTGAATACACTTCTAATCGTTCAAGTATGACATTGCCATAGGGAGCAGAAGCAAACATTTTCTAATACAAATGGACAACAGAAAGACACAAACATACCTACACTAGCAAAATGTAGACCAATTTTGAAGTTAACGCCCTCATCAGCAGCATATCACAGGCACACAGTCATGACAGACATCATAAAGCAATAAGGGATTGCAAGTACTAGTGTACTCGAACAATATCATATTGTTCACAACCACAAATTATTCATAGCAGAGAGAGAGAGACTCGTTGTCATACTTTGACGGAACCATAACAAGGTACGACAAGGCCAATTCAGAAACACCATAGTGCAGAGCAAACATCACTAGCTCACAGACCACCACGGAGGCGGAGGACGAGGTGGAGGGTCGACTCCTTCTGAATATTGTAGTCAGCAAGGGTGCGTCCATCCTCGAGCTGCTTGCCGGCAAAGATGAGGCGCTGTTGGTCCGGAGGGATACCCTCCTTGTCCTGGATCTTTGCCTTCACGTTGTCAATGGTATCTGAGGACTCAACTTCCAAGGTGATGGTCTTCCCAGTGAGTGTCTTGACAAAGATCTGCATCCCGCCACGAAGGCGGAGGACAAGGTGCAGTGTAGATTCCTTCTGGATATTATAGTCGGCAAGGGTGCGGCCATCCTCGAGCTGCTTGCCGGCAAAGATGAGGCGCTGCTGGTCCGGGGGGATGCCCTCCTTGTCCTGAATCTTCGCCTTCACATTGTCGATTGTATCAGACGACTCCACCTCGAGAGTGATGGTCTTGCCAGTCAATGTCTTGACAAAGATCTGCATTCCACCGCGGAGACGGAGCACCAAGTGGAGGGTCGACTCCTTCTGAATATTGTAATCGGCAAGGGTGCGGCCATCCTCAAGCTGCTTGCCAGCAAAGATGAGGCGCTGCTGGTCCGGAGGGATGCCCTCCTTGTCCTGAATCTTCGCCTTTACGTTGTCGATCGTATCAGATGACTCCACCTCGAGAGTGATGGTCTTGCCCGTCAATGTCTTCACAAAGATCTGCATTCCACCACGGAGACGGAGCACCAGGTGGAGAGTTGACTCCTTCTGGATATTGTAGTCGGCAAGAGTCCGGCCATCCTCTAGCTGCTTGCCGGCAAATATGAGGCGCTGCTGGTCTGGGGGAATACCCTCCTTGTCTTGAATCTTCGCCTTAACGTTGTCAATTGTATCAGACGACTCTACCTCAAGGGTGATGGTCTTGCCAGTCAGTGTCTTGACAAAGATCTGCATCTGAAGAAAGGTAACGGATATGTTAGATCAGTTACAAACATCTACAAGTTCAAGCAATCGATTCTGACACTTGCAATCATATCGCAAAGCACAAAGACACGACAGTTCATCAACATAGTTATGGAAAACATTGTTTCCTGCTGATACCAGATAGCAATACAGGCATGCTCTAAGATAGCCGCAGACTTAATTACCCAAAAGAGGCACAACTTTTAATGGTTCTTCTCTATACAGCTAATTACCAAAAGAATCTGCCTACACATGAATTGGCAAATTCTGAGTGCAAATTTTTGAAGGCCATCTGGCATGCAAATTGATCAGCATCTATGTATTTAGAGAAACTTTTCCCATGCAGATCACAAAGAAAACTATTGATTCGACAGCCAAAATTTGAGACCGAACAGATCGAAAGTTCCAGGTAAAGATATTGAACCCGCTAATCGAAACCACATGCATAGGAACAAAACCACCAACGAACACTTTATGCGAGTCGATTTCACAAAGCTATCCACCACCACGCAAACCAGATCTACGAGAATCAGGCGTAATAGCCGAACGAATCTACCGAAAACCGCACACCAAAATAGAGCAAAAATCAAGGAACCGAATGGGACCCAACCAATCCCTACGAACAAACACGGCGTAGAATTATAACTCTAGGAACAACTCTACGGAATTAGGCGAAAAACAAATCGCAATAGCAGCCAGATCGATTCAATAGCATATCTAAAACGAAGGGATCGGAAGGCGGCAGTAAGATCGATCCATAGCAGATGGAGAAGCAAAAAACTACAGGATTATTACGAGGCAGATCGACTCATGGCGAAGATAGAACTAGGGGATCAGAAGGCGATTAGAGACGAGAAGGCGAGGATTAGTTACCTTCAGAAGGCGATTAGAGGACGCTTCTTCTTGATTCCCTTAACGATCGCGAGGAGGAGGATTGGACGGTGGAGAAAGAGCAGCGTGGGCGTGGGTATTTATAGCCTGCCGGGTTGCGCGGTTCGGAGCGATCCCGGTAAGGTTACCTGTTCCGATGCGCTGTAGAGTGGACGGTCGGATCGGGGTCCACGTCGTGTTCGGTTGGAACCGCGTGAAAGGAGACGGCGTGGTGCGTGGTAGGTCACCACTCGCGCGCGGTGTGCCGAACGGGAGACGCCTTGTGCGCTTACGCTACGCCGTCTTTGTTGGCGAAGAGGTTGGTCTCCGACTTGGCTTTGGTTTTGCCGACTGAATTTTCCTTTTTCCTTTGTGTTTATAAGTTTATTATTAGTTTTAAGTCGTAATTGGAACTGAAAATTTCATATCAATCTTGTACCTCGTACGAATTATTTTCCATAGTTTATTGTTCCAAACAAGAACATGTCCTTTATTAAATGAATGAATGTACAAACTTTGTTTACCTCTTTTGCAAGTCGCGGTACCTTTCACTTTTATATAAAACTGGTATCTCAGTATGTGCAGAACTACTCGGCTTTCAACCAGGGCAGGGCCTCTTATTTGGGGTATGTGGTCTAAAAACAGTACTTAGACAAAAGCAGCACAGGATCCGATCGTAAAACCATATGAGTTGGGTTATATTTTGAGTCATCGCAAAGTCAAAATTAACAATCATTATGGTTAAACTCTTTTGCCTTTGGTGGGCAAGTTCGTACATTTATTTATTTATTTTTAAGGGCCCGTTCGTTCTCACTTTTTTTAGTGACTTCAATCTATTGTCTTTTAACTTAAATTATACTGTGACAACTGTTATTTTTTTCTGAGTCATTTAATTAAAGAAATATAAGAAAAAACACTATTACATCTCCATAAACAATGCAAAAGAAAAAAAGAGAAAAAAGTACAAGGCAAAAACATATTAAGAAGTCAACGTGTTTATTTTGATTTCTACCTTCTAGAAGCTAGAGGCTGAATCCGAAATAAACATGGACTTAAGAAAAGAAATGTCTCGGTTTGGAACATAGCCTCATGATTTTGAGCCATATTAGCCTGATGGAATATAGGTGTGTTCCTATTGTTTTTCTGTTCTAGTTTCTGTTTAGAGAAGTTAGGAGTTAATATAAACATATAGTGCTCCTACACTCCTCTCGTTCTAAGGATAAGGCAGAAATTGCGAGTGCATTACATATCACATTTCTCTCGCTCTTATCTCGCACACGTATCTCTTTTTACACCATTCATACTCTTCTTCTAAAAGCTATTTTTTAATAATATTTATTTTTAGTTAAAAACTATTGGGTATTGATAAATATTATCCGGATGTTTTCTTTCTAACTATCATCCAGATTTGTTACCATTGGATTAGAGATCCAAGGGCCACAAATTCTCCCCACCTCCTCCAAAAAAAATTCACCCCCCTCCAAAAAAAATTTTCCCCCCTCTAAAAAAAGAGACCGTTGGATCTCTAATCCAACGGTCCGAAATTTGGATGATTGTTGAGAAGAAAACATCTGGGTGATACCTATACACACCAAAAACTATTAACCACAGCTATAACCGGAGTCGCAGAGCCCGCGCCTCGCGGAGGTCGTGGCCGACGCGCGCATCCCCGTCGTGGACCTCGCTTCCCCCGACCGCGCTGCGGTCGTCTCCGCCATTGGCGCCGCATGCCGCTCGCACGGCTTCTTCCAGGTGGGCAAAACGCGCGTGACAAGAATTGCTTTGAGTACCTAAACATGCATCATGCATGTCCGTAGCAGTTTCGTTACTGAAAGGCAGTGGTGTGGGTCAATTTGACGAGGTTGCAGGTGCTGAACCACGGGATAGACGCGAGGCTTATGCTGGCGGTGATGGCCGTGGCGCGGGAGTTCTTCCTGCTGCCGGCGGAGGAGAAGGCGAAGCTCTACTCCGACGACCCGGCCTGGAAGATGCGGCTGTCCACCAGCTCCAACGTGCGCAAGGAGACGGTGCACAACTGGCGCGACTACCTCCGGCTGCACTGCTACCCGCTCGACCAGTTCGACCTCAAACCCGGCATCCTTCAAGTACAAGAATATTTTCTCTCTCCAGTCATTTCTTGCTTTTACTTTCTACCACTAAATTAACCAGAAAACTGCAAGTTTACAGCAATCCTAATTAGTCAGCAAGGAAAATGCTCAAAAAACACCAATATCATTAAGCATAAATCATATTTTTGAACCAACTGAATTTTCCTTGCTGCTTATCCAATGGTTCAAAAATATGATTTATGCTTAATGATATTGGTGCTTTTTGAGCATTTTCCTTGCTGACTAATTAGGATTGCTGTAAACTTGCAGTTTTCTGGTTTAGTGGTAGAAAGTGAAAGCAAGAAATGATTGGAGAGAGAAAATATTCTTGTACTTGAAGGATGCCGGGTTTGAGGGCCAGTCCGGGACGAACTGGTCGAGCGGGTAGCAGTGCAGCCGGAGGTAGTCGCGCCAGTTGTGCACCGTCTCCTTGCGCACGTTGGAGCTGGTGGACAGCCGCATCTTCCAGGCCGGGTCGTCGGAGTAGAGCTTCGCCTTCTCCTCCGCCGGCAGCAGGAAGAACTCCTGCGCCACGGCCATCACCGCCAGCATAAGCCTCGCGTCTATCCCGTGGTTCAGCACCTGCAACCTCGTCAAATTGACCCACACCACTGCCTTTCAGTAACGAAACTGCTACGGACATGCAAGATGCATGTTTAGGTACTCAAAGCACTTCTTGTCACGCGCGTTTTGCCCACCTGGAAGAAGCCGTGCGAGCGGCATGCGGCGCCGATGGCGGAGACGACCGCAGCGCGGTCGGGGGAAGCCAGGTCGACGACGGGGATGCGCGCGTCGGCCACGACCTCCGCGAGGCGCGGGCGCTGCGACTCCGGCCGCACGTACTTGCCGGGCATCGTCTCGTGCACGGCCGTCGAGAGGAGGTGCTCCGCCATGTCGCTTAGCTCACCGCCCAACGCTGAATACGACTTGCACGTATATATAGCGAGAGGCATCAGGAAAACTGGTAGCAGTGCCGAGTCATACCGGCTGTTGGTTTTTTTCCCCCTGAAATTGCATTATTACGAATATTAGCTTTTTTAGTTAGTCAATTAAAAAATAAAGAAAAATGAGAAAAAAAAATAAAAATATCATTGTATCTCTATAGATAATGCAAAGAAACAAGAGAAAAAAGTTAAAATAAAAAAATCAATATATTCTAAATGACTTCTGATTTTTAAAAGACGAAAGTCACAAACCAAAATACAGCGGCTATAAGCGGCTGCGCCCAGTCGTCATACGCACCACAGCGTGCAACGGTTTGACTCGGAGCACCGGTGGTCGCGTCAGTGGTTAGCCCAGAATTGGCGGCACCACTGTGATGGCAGCATGCGTCGATGCGTTAAGATCCGCCTCTAATCCTCAGCTCGATCGGTGGTGTCTGCCGTCCTACGCTTTCCTCCATGTGGGGCGAATGGCAACTCCAAGTCTCCAACCACGCTGTTGCAAATAATGCATAAAAAAGTAAAGGTAAGAGGTATAAATTTTTACATAAAAAACTCATATAAAAAACCACAAAAATACAAAAGACAAATCACTATAATGAAGAGAGATTACAATAAAGTGTTTTCTCTTCGTATGGGTTATTGTGGTATATATAGGGCAAGTGAAACGAGTTCTACACAGAAAGGAAACCGAATCAGAGTTGGTTACTACAAATTGACATGACGTCTGATACAACTTGCGCATGGCCCTGGCACCTATCATACTACGTCTGACATGAGGCGATGTAGTGTTCTACATATCGAAAACAAGTTTTATGGAGTTTCAAATAATTCAAACAAGTTACTTATTTCAGGCAACCACTGTGGTCGCGAACTCTTGTTTGATGTTGCGTCAGTGACCATCACACTGCGCTTGGTCACCGTTGCACCCACTCCTCTACCACGCCGCCTCTCATGAATATGGCAGTCATCTCGCGCCTCACCACACGCTTTGAGGTGGACTCATTGTGAGATTCATAGGGGTGTGACCTTCGTGATGGAGGGGATTGGGATGGAAGAGAGCAGGTAGATGGAGAATACGAGGCATTCTAGAAGGAAAATAAGTGGAAGGAGATCATTCGGGTGGGTAAGGATTTAGAGGTGGATAGTGATTAGGAGAAGGCAATCGGATAGCTGATCGCTATCCCGTTGGTTTTGGAAGAAATACTATAGCGTTTTGGAAGAAATACTATTTTAAGAAAGGCTATCTTGGTCCAAAATCTGTACATTTCGTCAGTGAAGCTTCAGGTACAGGGACCGGTCAGGCGGTCAGGTACACAACAGCTACACAAGCTGTCTTTTTGTTCGACATGCTCGCACAGAGTGCGCGTACTGGCAATCCCCAACGTCCTGCGAACGCTCGCAGCTCTTTCTCCTGTCCTTGTCGCCGTCGTCAGTAGACAGATCGTGAAACTGTTTCTGCGTTTACTCGTTCTATGCTCTGCTTAGCAACTTGGAATCGCTCGCGGCTGAAACAGGTGGCGCACGTCTAGTCGGATAGTAGCTGCGGCTCGATCGATCACACAGCGCGCCGAATATGCTTGCAAGTCAATAACTTGAACGCGTGAAGCAAGTGGCTGCTCACGCGTTGATCGACGTCGGGTCGCTGTTGATCTCTGCAATCGAACGAAACAAGTCCGCCACTTGCGTCGATTGACCGGAGTGAGGTACGCACGTAGCTTGCAGCAGCATGAGGACACACATGATGTTACATGTTATCATCGATTACTTTCTCCTTTCCCTTCTGCTGTCAGATAATTGCCTGTGTTCAGCGTTTCTCAGTTTTTTCCTTCCATCCTCTCAAGAAGAATGAAAGTTAATTAGGTCATCTAGTCAAGTGTAGTGCCTGACAATGGTTGAAACTTTTGAGTTATGGTTGGGTGTCCCACCTGCCTAGAGTGACTGAGGAAGGGGTTGATTTCTACTAAATTTGAACGCGTATGACGGCGTGGTAATGACTAATGACTATGAGCTAGCTTCTGGGAGTTCAACATTTCGTCATGGTCAAAAATTCACCACGGAAATCTCGCCAGCTGACGTGCAAGTTAAGCGCATCGTCGGGTCGTTGCCGGCCGGTGCCAAACACCGTGCGCGCATGGATCACTCTTGCCAACTTTTGACTGCCATTGGCAGAAAATTACACTAGGCCTTGTGTATAATGTGGAATTTTAGATAACAAACGCATGTGTTTTTTTAAGACTATATATGTTTTACGATTGCAGTTAAAATTAGAACAAAATGCCAGCTCAAGCTTTGGCTCATGCTGTACAACACTACAAGCTATATATACAAGTACTCCCCTTGGATTTATTAATCAACGCATGGGCAGCATACATGTCACGTTCCTCCTTGATGAACACACAGTAACACCAAAAGGGCAACAGCAAATAGCCAATCCAACCTCAGATTCAAGTATTTGTCACGGACCAATTATGGGCTAAGCCCTGGGACTTGGTCGTGTGGGCTGCCTTGGTCCATGGCCCAAGGAGAGTTTCCATGATTAAGATTTTTCATCCAAATTTGAGACATTTCATTCATAATTAAGACTTTCTATCCTGATATTATATATCATTGCACTTGCACTCATCTAAAAGCAATCTAAAGGCAGAGAGGTTTGGTGCCCGGACACCCTGGTGTCCCGTTTCAGCGTCCTATATATGTATGTGTGTGTGTATATATATGTATATATATGTATATATATGTATATGTGTGTGTATGTATGTATGTATAGGAAGCCTCTTTTCTACTCCCGGGTGTAATTACACCCTATATCGTATCTCACAACGTAGGAAGTATCTCGTATAACGGAGGATATGTACGTGTAGTATCCGAGTATTTAAGACCATATAGGTGGTATGAACAATTTTTCAGAGGTGGTATGTAAATATTTTCCACATACTTTTTTATGTGCGTATATGAAGGTATTTATAAAATACGCTAAAAACTATGGACTCCCTTGCAATTTTTTTGTATGGTTCACATTGGAGTATCTCATAATTAGTATATGAGTATACCTAAAGTGATAAAGGAGTATTTCAAGTTTGTTTAGATGGTATATTAGAGGTGGGTGTAATTACACCCGGGGGTAAAAGGTATTTTTCCTGTATGTATGTATGTATGTATGTATATGTATATATGCATATATATGTATATATGTACATGTGTGTGTGTGTCTATATATATATATATATATATATATATATATATATATATATATATATATATTCTATATTAAAAGCTCATGACAAGTCTTTTAGAGCTGCTAAGAAAAATTAGAAATAGATTAGAAATTCTCACTAAAAAGTAAAACATCTAGTTCTTAATTTAGTGGACCCTAACTAAGTTGAACTATAGCAACCATCAGATGATATTATTTGTTATTCAAAGAAAAACATATAGCGAGCCATCTAGTGGACCTTAGTTATAATGGCTTAGATTAAAAAAAAAGAGTTAGTGTCAAGTACAATAAATATAACATAAATTTGGAATAAAAATAAAAGAAAATGAGTCATTTGATTTTTCATACAAAATCAAAATTAAAACCCATACATAACTAAAATTTGAAAAAAAAATACGTAAAAATTAACAGTTGGATTTGTATGCGAACTCTAACCTAAAACAGATATTTGAAACTAAATAAAAATAACAACAAAAATTCCTAAAAATTCAAAATAAAAACATAAAAGTAAATTAGCAATGTGATTTTCATATAAACTCGAAATTAAGGGCCCCTTCATATTGGTTTTAGCTTCTACTTAGAGAAGCTAAAGCTAATACGAACATCCAACTTCTATAAACCGCTTCTATCAGCCACTACTATTTATCAACTACTATTTTATGATTTCATATGTTGTAGGTACTTTATATTTTATTATACCACAATTCCGTAAGTCGAATGGCAGTCCAAATATTATCGTACCTTTTGTTGCACTAATTTTCTTACATAATGCACTCCGCAATAAGTCAAAAGCCATAAACTAATATGAACACCCCAGCTTCTATTAGCCATTACTATTCATCAGTTACTACTATTTATCAGTCACGACCAAAAGTCATCAACAAAAGCCAATAAGAACGAGCCCTAACACCCATAAATAGTTGAAATTCGGAATAAAAATTACATAAAAATTAGCAGTTGGATTTGTATATGAATTCTAACCAAAAACTAATATGCAAATTAAATTAAAGTAATAATAATTACTACAAAAGGAACTTAGCAATGTGATTTTCATACGAACTCAAAATTCAAACCCGTACGTAGCTGAAATTTGGAGTAAAAATTACCAAAAAAAATTAGTAGTTAGATTTGTATACAAATTCTAACCTAAAACCAATGTTCAAAATTAAATTAAACATAACAATAAAAATTACTAAAAATTAGGAATGAAAATAAAAGGAAATTAGCAATGTGATTTTTTTATTAAAACTCCAAACTAAAACCCATTACGTAGCTAAAATTCAGATTAAAAATTAGATAAAAATTAGCAATTGGATTTGTATACGAATTCTAACCTAAAACATAAACTAAAAATTAAATAAAGAATAACAAAAATGAAAAATAAAATGAAATTAGCAATTTGATTTTCATATGAACTCCAAATTAAAATCCTACAAAGCCAAAATTGAGAATAAAAATTAACAATTGTATTTGTATACAAGTTATGGACTAAAACTAAAATTTAAATTTAAAATAAAATAAAATAAAATTTTAGATTAAAAAAGAGTCCATGTCAAATATAACAAAGAATAAAATATATTTGAAATAAAATTTAGCAAATAGATTGATGTACGAATACCATCTTAGGACTGAAAAGAAAGTTCGTAAGAAGTATAATCCAAAAATATGCACATTCAGAATAAACATCAAAGTAAATTAGTGATTGGTTTTTAAATTCCAAACTAAGGTCCATAGAAATTTTGGTTTTATTCTGAATTAAAATTCCGAAATATGCCGCTTCATGAAAAAATAAGGCAAGGAATTTGATTTGTGTGTGTATTAGGAATCAAAATCTATTATGTAATAAAAATCGATGACAGGTGATCTACAGTCGCTAAGAAAAAAGAGAATACACTAAAAGTTCTAACAAAAAGGAAACGTCCTGGCCTTTTATTTGATGGACCTCCATGGGATGAAAGGATTGAGAGGGTGATACATCGATAGGTGCTCACTCAGCTATACTGGTATAAGCTATGAGATATGCATTGTGAGCATATATTATATACAAGTAATAGGAAACGGAGTGAGTATTTTCTTTCTTATAGTATATAGTATTAAAATATCACAAATGAAAGTTCTGCAACAATCTATTTTTCAAAAGAAATATTACATAGTTATTGCAATGTTATTCAAACATACTTTAAGAATGATGTCTGGATCTGGTACCTAGTTAATTTAAGAGTAAATTACACTTTGCACTAGGTAAATTGTCACTTGTTTCACTTTACACTAGCTTTTACACATACTTTTACTTTACATCAGGGTGGAGCAGATGTTATTTCACTTTGCACTAAGGTGAAAATCGGAGCCGTAGCCATGGTCAACGTCGAATCAATAGTCAAGGGGCCATGGTCAAAGAGGGGCCATGCTCAAAATCAATGTCGTGGTCGAAGTCGATGCCGTTGTCCAAGTAGAAGCCGTGGTCAAAGTCGGGGCTGTAGTCGAAGAGGGCCGTAGTCGGAGTCAGAGCCTGATACAAAGTGCAATTTATTCTTAATTTAACGTTGCGTGATTGCCTCATAATATGTACCCTTGCACGAGTACAGTTTTTGGCTGATTGCGTGCGCTAGCCTGAGAGACAGGGTCGTCACCACCAGCACCCCCATCTTGCATCGCTGCAGGTGACGTCCACTAGGAACTACGCTCTCCAAATTCCTCATCCGCTTGAAGATTCGTGCAGGTGAGTTTTCTAAGGCTGACTTTTTTTAGATCGGTGATTCACGGGATTTCCAAAGAAAAACTAGGAATCCGCGATCCTCTGAAATAAGTTCTGTACAGACATTTGATTTGCAGGAATTGGTCGAAGGAATTCCATAGGTCCAATTTCATTAGAAATTAGGTATCCACTTGGAGTGGATGGAAATTTTCCTTCACGGTTGAGCACGAGCGACGCAGAGACACAGCGAGAAGGGGAGAAAACACAGAGAATATTACAACTATAGTCATCGCCAGAGTAAGGTCCCGCCATCGGCACTCCGGTCGCCACCGTGTCCGCCTCGCCGGCGCCGCTGCGCGCGCTGAACGGCTTCAGGGCTACCATCCGCAGCCCGCTAGCTTGTCTAATGACCCCAATATCTCATTAGTCTGCAAATAAACATTTTGTACTTTACTGATTAAACAAATAAGATCACATACATTGGCTCTAAAATTCTGTGCAGTTTCTCTATCTGCGAATCAAACACCCAATTCTATAAAATTCATGTATTTTCCATTTCTTTATTTTACGCATGCATTTCTATAGCCTGGATTGAGTTGAGGCCTGAGAGAACTCACATCTGGTCCACGTTTAGTTTATAGGCCCAACCGGCCCATACCTGATCAACTCCAGACCGGGCTAGGCGGGTGATGGTGTTCAGCTTCGGCAGCGGCAGCGGCCATGCATTCACCGACCACAACCAGCCGTACGCAAGACTTATCCCGACAACTCGACCACAACTAGAGACGTCGATATCCAGCAAGCAGGCATGGCAGAATGGCAGCTATAAAGCCAGCACAACATGACTGTGTTCAGGCAGCTCGATGTCGTGTTCCTGGAGAGAAATCGAGGGTTCTTGAGAGGATCGAGGAATGGGATTGGAAGGTAGAGGAAGATTTGGGGAAGCAAGCAGGAAGAGACAGAGATATGGGAATTCTGTGGTGTTCTCTATTCGATGTCTTAATAGTATTGGGTGTCTCGGTTTATGCTTCCATCAAGTCCCCTTCTCAGGTTACATCGCACAGGCCATGCTCACTGTTTCCCAGTCCGACAATACAATTCCCTTGCCATGTACTCATCCGCGGCCCAATCGGCCCAATACACGCACTCTGTAATGCTAAGCTACTCCTGCTGTTTCACCTGCATGTCCATGATAGTCCCCCTCCCTTCAGTAACGGCTTGACACCAAGCCGGTGCACCTGGAAAGCGATGACGCATCTCCAAGGCGGGCTCTCATGTTGCCATTATCGCTAGAAGGCTGGTCCATTGAATCAGTTCTCTGCCATATTGCACTTGTGAAGATCTTATCCCTGTCAGATATCATGATTTGAGGTATGCCACGCAGTTTGTAAACATGATTGAAGTATACTTGGGTGACTTGAAGGGCTGTGTAAGGGTGAGAGAGGGGGATAAAATGCCCATACTTGGTAAATTTGTCAATGACTACTAGAATAACATTGCACCCCTTCGAGACTGGCAGACCTTCAATGAAATCAAGGCTCACAGTCGTCCATGCTTGGGATAGGATGGGTAATGGTTGAAGCAATCCCGGCAACTTCACATGTTCCACCTTATCATACTGACAGATCGTGCATTCTTGCACGTAGTGACGAATGGTTTCTTTCATCCTGGGCCAAGCGAATAATGACTTGATACGGTGATATATGCCATGGAAACCAGAATGGCCACCCACACCACAATGATGTAATGACCGCATGATGTGTTGCTAAGCCAATGGGTTATTGCCCACCCAAATACGGCCTTTAAATCGAATTAACCCATCTTTGAGCTGGAAATCCTTGTGTGTAGTTGGTTGGATACTTAATTCTGCGAGCAATTGCTTTGTGGCTGGATCCTCTTGATATCCCTCAGCTAAATTGTCCATCCAAGTGGGTGTACTACAGGATACCGTGGCCAGATCCCCTTCCTACTGACGTGGTAAGGCATCTGCCGCAGCATTGAAGCTGCCTTTCTTGTAGTGCATGGTATAATTGAGTCCCATGAGTTTGACAAAAGCCTTGTGTTGGATACCCGTTTGAATGCGTTGCCCTGTCAACTGTACCAAACTTTTTTGATCTGTACAGATTATAAACTCACCATGTTGTAAATAAGATTGCCATTTCTCCATAGCCAACAGTATAGCCATGCATTCTTTCTCATATGTGGATGCCGCCTGATTGTTCACACTCAAACTCTTACTCAAAAATGCTATGGGGTGGCCATCTTGCATCAGAACTGCTCCGATCCCAGTTTTGCAAGCATCTATTTCAAGTACAAATGTCTTGGTAAAGTCAGGGAGGGCTAACACGGGGGCCTGTACCATGGCCTGTTTTAGGGCTTTAAAGGAAGCTTGTGCTATTGGGTGCCATACGAATGAAGTATTCTTCTTCAAGAGGTCTGTTAGCGGACGACGATAATTTCGTAGTGTTTAATAAATTTTCGATAATACCCCATGAGGCCTAAAAATCCTTGGAGCTCTTTCAGGTTTTTTGGTGTTGTCCAATCCACTACAGTCTACACTTTATCCGTTGACACCTCTTAAGGACCAATGACATGGCCAAGGTAGTCTAGTTCTTGTTTTGCCAGGGAACACTTGGACCTTTTGACAACCAGTTGATGTGATCGCAACCGCTGGAAAATCTCCCGTAAATGCTGAACATGATCTTCCAATGTTGTACTATAGACTAGAATATCGTCCATAAAGACAATCTTGCGCAAGACATCTTCAAATACTCGATTCATAATCCCTTGAAAAGTTGCCGGGCATTTGTGAGGCCGAAAGGCATTACAAAAAATTCATAGAGTCCATGATGAATTTTGGATGCCGTCTTGTATTCCTTGCCCGCCATAATGCGTATCTAATGATACCCGGATCGAAGGTCTAGCTTTGTGAACCATTTGGCCCCTGCGAGCTCATCAAGTAACTCATCCACAATTGGTAGAGTGTGTTTATTTTTCACCGTAATAAGGTTGAGTTAGTGATAGTCCACACAAAATCGTCAAGTACCATCTTTTTTCCTAACCAATAAGACCGCGGATGCAAATAGGCTTTGACTCTTTCTGATGATAGCAGTGTCTAACATCTCAATCACTTGTCTTTCAATCTCGGTCTTTTGCTGGGGTGAGTAGCAGTACGGTCTCACATTCACTAGCTGTGCACTGGAAACTAGTGGAATGGAGTGATCTTCTTGACGAGAGGGCGGCAGTTCCTGGAGAGAAATCGAGGGTTCTTGAAAGGATCGGGGAATGGGATTGGAAGGTAGAGGAAGATTTAGGGAAGAAAGCAGGAAGAGACAGAGATATGGGAATTCTATGGTGTTCTCTATTCGATGTCTAAGTAGTATTGGGTGTCTCGGTTTATACTTCCACCAAGTCCCCTTCTCAGGTTACATAGTATGGGCCACGCTCACTGTTCCTAGTCCGACAATACAATTCCCTTGCCATGTACTCATCCGCGGTCCAAGAGGCCCAACACACGCGCTCGTTAATGCTAAGCTACTCCTACCGTTCCGCCTGCGTGTCCATGACACACTACAACACACTTGTATACGACAGACGCTTCTCATGATCTCGTCTCCCCTTTCTTCTTCTCCATTTCATTTATCTCGCTTGCCTTCTACTCAATCCAGAGTTCCTCACGATATATATATATATATATATATATATATATATATATATATATATATATATATATATATATATATAGGAAAATTACATAAGGCACCTGGGTGCCTAGGCACCCACATCAAGAACCGTCCGATACATGTGTATGATTGATAATTTTTTTAAGTTTAGGTATGAAATGTTTTATACCCTTGATATATTTATGGTAAGTAAGTTTTGAACTCAGTTCAAACTAGCTTGAACTACTTTTGAGTTCAATGCGACTGCAGTGAGTATATACCATAAAAATAGTTCAAACTAATTAAACTGAAGTTGAATTTATTTTTTTTCGGAGTTTGACATCTCAAATTTATTTTTTTTATGGGTATATGAAGATACCCACATCAAACGTTGCGAATCTCAAAGCAAATCAACGGGTATTGATATGGGTGCCTAGACACCTGGGTGCATGAAACACTCGATATATATATATATATATATATATATATATATATATATATATATATATATATATATATATATATATATATATATATATATATATATATATATAGGAAAAATACCTTTTACACCCGGGTGTAATTACACCCACCTCTAATATACCACCTAAACAAACTTGAAATACTCCTTTATCACTTTAAATATACTCATATACTAATTATAAGATACTTCAATATGAACCACACGAAAAAATTGTAAGGAAGTCCATATTTTTTAGCGTATTTTATAAATACCTTTATATACGTACATAAAAAGGAGTATGTCAAAAAAATATGCATACCACCTCTGAAAAATTGTTCATACCACCTATATGGTCTTAAATACTCTTATACTACACGTGTATACTCTCCGTTACGCGAGATACTACCTATGTTGTGAGATACGACATAGGGTGTAATTACACCCGGGAGTAGAAAAGAGGCTTCCTATATAGGAAAAATACCTTTTATATATGCTTTGCTTTGCTTTGCTTTGCTTTTTTTTGAATCGGTCCATTGAAAAGCGTCTGGCCAGCAACTTTCTAGAGCAAGGCAAAGTCTCGGCTGCTTTCTTGGCTTACAATATGCAACACCTACCACACGTGATACTTTCCAATCCGTCTAATCAACACACCCAATCCAGCAGCTAGCACAGTGACAGCTAGCACAGATGAGAGAGTCGCATGCATTTGCACATCTATCTGCACCGGAAGAAAATATTCGATTGGATTATCCAAATTAGAGTGGGCCATGCCGTTGATTACTTAACTAATTTTTTATTGACAAACATGGACTAGTATGTCAATGGAGAAAGATATGCCTTAGAAAAAGATCAAGCAGAGGATGACCCGAGAAAAATAGAGAAGCATTGGCCACAAACGGGTGAAGTCTGAAGTGAGCTAGTTAGACAAAAGTGCGATGCTACCATGTCGAATCCAAAAGTTAATTAAGACAAGTGCAATGCAACCATGTCGTCGTCCTCCGGTGGCAGGCTGGCAACCTTTTGGATGCTTTTTTAAAATGAAAGTGTATGTTGTTGTTCTTCTTCATTCCTTCACCTCTTCTTCATTCTTTTTTGAATGAAAGCATCTCGCCCATTTTACGGCCGATTCCCCTATAAGTAGCAGCTCGACGAGAAACAAAAATCCTAGGACAAATTTCGTCGAGTCAGGGTATGCTCCTCTTCTTCTTCTTCATTCCTTCACCTCTGCGCAATTTTTCCGCTTCTTGTAAACCTGTTTCATTTCGAGTTCTTACACCCACGGTGATTACCGCCAGGTGCGGCGAGTACGCCTACGCGCGTACGTCTGCCTCGAGTACGCCGGCACCAGCCTCTGCACCGTCAATCGGTTCACCTGCTGCACAGGTCCGTTTCACCAGACTTTTTCTTTGTTCGAGAACGCTTCACTCTCGGGTGAGCTTCGCGTTCTTCACGTACCGACCACCTCGCAGTACGCCGGCGTCTTCACCAAAAGTCTTCCCACGGCTATCTTTAAGAGGTTTTGTTCTAGCTTGAACGTTCACCTCACTCCCGTTCCAACTGCATAGGGGGGTGTCAGCCTACCATGCGCATACATATGACGCATTGGTTCAATTAGGAGATTAATTTGCATGTGACACCTCGGTTCAACTAGAAGATTAATTTGAGTTGCTACATACATTTATATTAGTGTTACAATTGTATATGTACTCCTAAATACCAATAAATCAGTTAAGTATTTCATTTCTATAAGCCTTTAGTTTGTGGCTGCTTCTTGTTGATGGATATAGGAGGGTGATTTCTCTATCTTGGTTAGATGTGCATACAGCTTCACAAAATTTTATGAGATCATGCGAAATCACAGAAGTTGTGAGTTCGTACGAAATCAAGAAAGGACTTATCTATTCACAATGATATCAAACACAAAATTTATTCTAAAATAACTGACTGATGTGGTCAACCCCTCACAAAGGAGGAGGAAAAAAACTACGACGACGAAACGGACAGTATTCTCTTCCAAACAAGATTGACGTGCGATATGCCTAGCTAATTGCCAGAGTTCAATTCCTACCAGACCACCAATTAAGAACTCGTTTCCAGCTGCTTTAGGAAGCTTCGTGCTTTCTTACTTGGGTAAGTGATCGTCATGAGTTGAAAAAAAGAGAGGCAACATCACTAATCTAGTACTATATGTTTGTGTGCGCCGCTCTCGGTCTTGGATTTAATTGGTACATCAAGCGGATGAGTCGTTCGTATCCAAATTTGTATCCCATCAAATCAAAACAAGCATGTAGGATGCGCGGATTTAATTAGCACGGTGTATGGACTGATTGATGTGGACAACGTTCACAAAGAAGTCGTAGAAAACTTCGACGACGAGGGCGACGAAGAAACGGACACTATTCTCTTCCAAACAAGATTGACGTGAGACCGGTCCAGATGAGTTGAACCCTACGCAGGGACGCGATACTAGCATGTCGTCCTCCGTTGGCAACCCCTACGCCAAAGCTAAATCCAAAAGTTCTTTTGCGGGGGAAATCCTAAAGTTAATTAGACAAAAGTGGACGTAACTACTAGTTCTACCAATCTCGACTATTTTACGGCCGGATCCCCACGATCGCTATATAAGTAGTAGCTCGCCAAGAAACGATATTCCTAGGACAAATTTCGTCGAGTCAGGGTATGCTTTCTTCTTCTTCTTCTTCTTCTTCGTTCCTTCACCTCTGCGCAATCTTTCCGCTTCTTGTAAACCTCTTTCATTTCGAGTTCTCATACCCACGGTGATTACCGCCAGGTGCGGCGAGTACGCCTACGTACGTACGTCTGCCTCGAGTACGCCGGCACCAACCTCTGCACCGTCCGTCAATTGGTTCACCTGCCTGCTGCACAGGTCCGTTTCACCAGACTTATCGGTTCTTTCGTTCTTTCCTTCTTTTTCTTCCTCGTTATTTGCATGATCAGTATCTACTATCTTAAGCTTGGGTATTATTACTGTGCAGCTTTACTAACTAGTGATGTTACAACTACTAATTAACAGAGGCCGGCAAACACCATGAATTCTCCCGGCAGCTGGATGACGACCATGGCCTTCTGCATCATAATCATTGCAGCCACTGGCCTCGTCACCCCCGGCGGCCATGCCCCACTCGTCAGCTTCCTGGGTGTCCTTTCCGGTGTCAACCTCGTCATCGGTGGCGTCTGGATGCACGAGCATGACAGCCGGGTAGGCAGGGGGGCGCTCACCAAGCACCCGCGCCAGAACCTCGCCGTCGTCGGGATCGTCATCGCCGCGTTGGCCGTTACGACGCTGGTGGCCGTCGGCACGGCCAGTCCTGCGCTCTGCTTCGGCCTGTTTGTTCTGCTCCTGCTGGGGATCTGCCTCGTCATGCTCCGTGTTCTTGGCTCATAGGACTGTAGGATGGGTGGAATAATCTTGCCGGCAAGCAGCTCGAGGATGGACCACCTCGTCCTCCGCCCCCGTGGTGGTTTGTGAGCTACTGATGTTGGCTCTGCTCTATGGTGTTTCTGTATTAGCCTTGTCGTACCTTGTCATGGTTTCGTCCTCGTCCTGTTAATTGTCAAGCTCCTAGCTCAAAGTATGACAACGAGTCTCTCTCTCTCTCTCTCTCTCTCTCTCTCTCTCTCTCTCTCTCTCTCTCTCTGCTATGAATAAATTTGTCGTTGTGAACAATATGATCTTTTTCTAGTACACTAGTACTTGCAATCACCTCTTGCTTTTGATGTTGTCTGTCATGATTGCCTGTGATATGCTGCTGATCAAAATTGTATTCTGCCCAACAGTTTGCTAGTGTAGGTATGTTCGTGTATTTCTGTTGTCCCTTTGGATTAGAATATGTTTGCTTCGGCTCCCTATGGAGCTTAGCCTAAGCTAGATGGCTGGAATTTTATTCAGGGGTCGAAAGTCGAAACTAAAGATTCCAAAGGAATCGAAAATTTGTTTTTCAAACCTCTCCAAAAGTGATAGTGACAAGTGGTTGGTATAGCATTTGAGGTATCGCTGCGTTAATCCTCTAGAGCTGGAATCCTCAGAATCATGTGATCAGTTTGGAATCTGGCGTTGGATTTTAGCTTAAAGCCGGCTGCAGGAGCAGCATGCTTTAATTTGGTCGGCACGTACGCTCGCTTGGTAGAGGTCGCTGGGCAAGCTTGCGCTAACTGTCAAGCCAGTGCCATCATTTTATAAATCGGATAACACAATACTCCCGACAAAGTTGAAGCAAAATGCATTTGCATTTGGATGTGATGCATTTGCATTGCATGTCTTCAAGCCTATAAAAGCTGTTGGATACTCCCGACAAAGTTGAAGCAAAATGCATTTGCATTTGGATGTGATGCATTTGCATTGCATGTCTTCAAGCCTATAAAAGCTGTTGGGTTAATCTTGTTGTATATGTATTTTGCTCAACTGTGTGTTCAATCGTAAATGGATTCTACGGGTGGATAACCCACCACAGTCCCAAAGACATGAGCCAAAACAAGGCTCTAGTATGTCATCTATGAAAGTTCTGATCAAAAAATCTTTCATATTTCATAGCATCTGAAGCACCAGCCATTACTGAATTGTAACAAAGTTCACAATAAAATTTCTGGATTGTTGAAAATGTAAGCAATATTTTAATTATAAATATCAACAGAAGGCGTATGTTAGAAAATACGAGTAATGCAAAGCTCATGACAAACAGTGGTAGGAAAATTATATTGTACTCAAATATATGTAAGAACAAAATTATATCAGAGTTGATCGGTTACATGATTGACTTATAGTGGGGTTGATGAAGAGAAAGAAGTAGCTTAGAAACGTGCGATCATGGAAGTAGTCAACGTCGATGATGAAAACGAGCGGTCGCGCAGGTTGCACTGTCCGAAAACCTTATTGCCGCCTTGTGCATGTTTTCGTTGCGGCAATGGCTCGATGATAGCTGCTCTTCCTTCTTCCCAGTGCATGCCGAGAAGAAAGCCTGGTGTGGTTTGACTGCTCAACAGATCCAACATAAATTTACCAAAGAAAGAAGACGATGTGAGAAGAAATGGAGGAATTCAGTTATTCTAGCCTGGACGTCTTCATATCTTATATAGATGTGCAAATTAGTTTCTAATAACTAACGCTATTAAGGTGAAATAATTTACTTGTACCTGTTAATTCTAATCAGTGCTAACTACTAATTTAAACTAAATAATGGTAGTTAAACAGTTTCCTAACTTGTTAAAGAGAGAGAAAAGTAGAATTTAGCAAAAATAGGCGAACTCTGTCCGTGACCAGACTACATCACGTCTCCGAGGGGAAAAGAAAATTCAGTCGGCAAAACCAAACAAAGTCGGAGAACAAATCTTCGCCAAACAACACGGCGCAGCGTAAGCGCACAAGGCATCTCCCGTTCCGCACACCGCGCGCGAGTCCTGACATACCACGCACCACCCCGTCTCCCTCCACGCGGTCCTAACCGAACACGACGTGGACCCCGATTCGACCGTGCACTCTACGGCGCATCGGAACAGGTGACCTTACCGGGCAACGCTCCGAACCGCACAACCCGGCAGGCTATAAATACCGACCCCCACGCCGCTCTTGCCCCATCAGCCAATCCTTCCCCTCTCGATCCTCTAGGGAATCAAGGAGGAGCGTCCTCTAATCGCCTTCTCAAGGTAACTAATCCTCGCCTTATCGTCTCCAATCGCCTTCTGATACCGTAGTTCTAGCTCCGCCATGAGTCGATCTGCCTCGCAATAATCCCCTAGTTTTTTGCTTCTCCATCTGCTATGGATCGATCTTGCTGCTGCCTTGCGATCCCTTCGTTTTTAGATATGCTAGTGGATCGATCTGGCTGCTATTGCGATTTGTTTTTCGCCTAATCCCGTAAGAGTTGTGCGTAGAGTTATAATTCTACGCCGTGTTTGTTCGTAGGGATTGGTTGGGCCCCCTTTGGTCCCTCGATTTTTTGTTCTATTTTCGGTGTGCGGTTTTCAGTTGATTCGTTCGGCTATTGCGCCTGATTCTCGTAGATCTGGTTTGCGCGTGGTGATGGATAGCCTTGATAGCTTTGTGAAATCGACTTGCATAAAGTGTTCGTTGGTGGTTTTTGTTCCTATGCATCTTTACCTGGAACTTTCGGTCTGTTCGGTCTCAAATTTTGGCTGTCGATTCAACAGTTTTGTCAAATTTTGGCTGTCGATTCAACAGTTTTGTTTGTGATCTGTATGGGGGAAGTTTCTGTATCCTCATCGATGGCTACAATACATAGATGCTGATCAATTTGCATGTCAGATGGCCTTTATAAATTTGCACTCGGAATTAACCAATTCATGCGTGTCTCATATTTTATCCTTGTGGCTGGCTGCTGCTATGACTAAAGATGTGTGTTGTGGGGTGTTTCATAGCAAATTATCGGAACAGAAACAGTTTGTTTTAGATTATTTTGGTAATGAGCTGTACAGAGAAGAACCATTAAAAGTCATGCCTCTTTTGGGTAATTAAATCTGCGGCTATCTCAGAGCATGCCTGTATTGCTATCTGGTATCAGCAGGAAACAAGTTTTCCATAACTATATTGATGAACTGTCGTATATTTGTGCTTTGCGATATGATTGCAAGTGTCAGAATCGATTGCGTGGACTTGAAGATGTTTGTAATTGATCTAACATATCCGTTACCTTCCTTCAGATGCAGATCTTTGTCAAGACTCTGACTGGCAAGACCATCACCCTTGAGGTAGAGTCATCTGATACAATCGACAATGTGAAGGCGAAGATTCAGGACAAGGAGGGTATTCCCCCAGACCAGCAGCGCCTCATATTTGCCGGCAAGCAGCTAGAGGATGGCCGGACTCTTGCCGACTACAATATCCAGAAGGAGTCAACTCTCCACCTGGTGCTCCGTCTCCGTGGTGGAATGCAGATCTTTGTGAAGACATTGACGGGCAAGACCATCACTCTCGAGGTGGAGTCATCTGATACAATTGACAACGTTAAGGCGAAGATTCAAGACAAGGAGGGTATTCCCCCAGACCAGCAGCGCCTCATATTTGCTGGCAAGCAGCTAGAGGATGGCCGGACTCTTGCCGACTACAATATCCAGAAGGAGTCAACTCTCCACCTGGTGCTCCGTCTCCGTGGTGGAATGCAGATCTTTGTGAAGACATTGACGGGCAAGACCATCACTCTTGAGGTGGAGTCATCTGATACGATCGACAATGTGAAGGCGAAGATTCAGGACAAGGAGGGCATCCCCCCGGACCAGCAGCGCCTCATCTTTGCTGGCAAGCAGCTTGAGGATGGCCGCACCCTTGCCGATTACAATATTCAGAAGGAGTCGACCCTCCACTTGGTGCTCCGTCTCCGCGGTGGCATGCAGATCTTTGTCAAGACATTGACTGGCAAGACCATCACCCTTGAGGTGGAATCGTCCGATACAATCGACAATGTGAAGGCGAAGATTCAGGACAAGGAGGGCATCCCCCCGGACCAGCAGCGCCTCATCTTTGCCGGCAAGCAGCTTGAGGATGGCCGCACCCTTGCCGATTACAATATTCAGAAGGAGTCGACCCTCCACTTGGTGCTCCGTCTCCGCGGTGGCATGCAGATCTTTGTCAAGACATTGACGGGCAAGACCATCACTCTCGAGGTGGAGTCATCTGATACGATCGACAATGTGAAGGCGAAGATTCAGGACAAGGAGGGCATCCCCCCGGACCAGCAGCGCCTCATCTTTGCCGGCAAGCAGCTCGAGGATGGCCGCACTCTTGCCGACTATAATATCCAGAAGGAATCTACACTGCACCTTGTCCTCCGCCTTCGTGGTGGGATGCAGATCTTTGTCAAGACACTCACTGGGAAAACCATTACCTTGGAAGTTGAGTCCTCAGATACCATTGACAACGTGAAGGCAAAGATCCAGGACAAGGAGGGTATCCCTCCGGACCAACAGCGCCTCATCTTTGCTGGCAAGCAGCTCGAGGATGGACGCACCCTTGCTGACTACAATATTCAGAAGGAGTCTACCCTCCACCTCGTCCTCCGCCTCCGTGGTGGTCTGTGAGTGATGTTTGCTCTGCACTATGGTGTTTCTGTATTGGCCTTGTCGTACCTTGTCATGGTTTCGTCCTCGTCCTGTTAACTCTCCCTAGATGAGTCTCTCTCTGCTATGAATAAATTTGTGGTTGTGAACAATATGATCTTGTTCTAGTACACTAGTACTTGCAATCCCTTCTTGCTTTATGATGTCTGTCATGACTGTGTGCCTGTGATATGCTGCTGATGAGGGTGTTAACTTCAAAATTGGTCTACATTTTGCTAGTGTAGGTTTGTTTGTCTTTCTGCTGTCCATTTGTATTAGAAAATGTTTGCTTCTGCTCCCTATGGCAATGTCATACTTGAACGATTAGAAGTTACAGGTTAAGCTAGATGGCTGGAATTGTATTCAGAGGTCGAAAGTTGAAACTAAAGATTCCAAAGGAATTGAAATTTTGTTTTTCAAACTTCTGCAAAAGTGATAATGACAAATGGCGGAGTCATCCGACACGATTGACAATGCGAAGGCGAAGATTCAGGACAAGGAGGGCATGCCCCCGGACCAGCAGCAGCGCCTTATCTTTGCCGGCAAGCAGCTTGAGGATGGCCGCACTCTATAGCGGATTACAATATCCTTAGAGAGTCCACCCTCCACCGGAGCTTGTTCTGATGGGTTTGCCTGTACACTGGACTCTACTTTCTAGTGCTTCTTCGAGCCTCTGTCAAGGTCTTGGAAGCCTGATGGAGCACTGTAGTGATGGTTAACTTTTTCTAAGATATTTAATTAAAGAAAAATAGTAGAAAAATAAAAAATAAAAAACATATCTCCATGAATAATGCAAAGAAAAAGAGCAAAAAAAAAAAAAAAAAGAGCAAAAAGAGAGAAAAGCTAAAACCAACACGTTCTAAACTGCTTATGTCTTCCGGAAGAATAAGCAGTAGTCCAGTTTGTCGGTACCTAAGAATTGCGGTGAGCAGATATTATGGTCCAGTTTGTCGATACGTAAGAATTGCTGTGAGCAGATATTATGTTGCTTAAATTTGCTCATTGTTAAGTCGCCTTCTGCTTAATTAGTTTAGCAATGCATGCTCCGTTCTGCATCGTTTGATGATCTGATCTGGTCAGCTAGTTATCAGAATGCTGCAGACATTCATGTGTTATCTGGGTGGGCGCAATTCTTTTGTTCTTTGGCTCTGCCATCACACTTCAATTATGCTGCATGTGTCTGTTGCGCTGCTCTAGTAGTTGTGCTATATATTATTTGGTTAAACTTGGTGAGTTGGCTGTGTTTACAATAGAAAAAGAAGTTTATGTGAGTTATAGCTTAACTCTCATGTTGGGCTGGCCTAGCTATTCCTGAGTTATGAGGTTTATACGTTCTGCTTCGACCAGGATTAACTGACTGTCTAACCTGCACGGCTAGAGAGGTGTTTGGTAGATCAAAACCCCTGTCCCATCTCATGACCCCAAATCGAACAGGGCCTCTCTTGGGCACACGTCATTTCCCTTCTTGATGGTTTCCTTTTCCATTAATTTCGACATTAGGAGCACAGGTTGAAAATGGGATGGATATTTTCCGGCCCTGGATCGGATTAAGGAAGGGATTTTACTATCCATCTGAATCCATAATGGGATCTGGATAGTTGAATCCGAATTCGGGATATGATACAGAGTAGGAACTATCCGTTGGATCCGGGATGGGACTTAGATATCGAGATGTTTTCTAACCGGATATCCGGAAAAGGGCTAGAGTCTGGGCCTTACATTTGACGTGCGATGTGGGCTGCACTGCATGGTCGCTCCTCTGTAGTTGCACAAGGCCGTAACCTTCCTGCTCTCTCCGGTGCTGTATGCGCCAAGGTACTATCTATACGGGTAAAAATAGATTGAGTAGATAATGATTTTATCATATTTATTTTTATATTTTTCCCGGATGCTGATATGAATACGGATATCTCGAATATGAATAATGTCGAATACATATACAGAACGAATATGAATCGAATACGGTCATGAATATTTCTCAGAACAAGAAAACCATTTAAATTGCACGTGTAAAATGAACAAAAAAAAATATAACTACTTTATTTGATCTAAACATTCATGAAGAATATTTATAAATTCTTCGTATAAGTTAAGGTTCTTTCGCTGACTTCATGTATTAATGTATATATTAATGTATGATAGGTTACTAAAGTATCTTATAAATAGGTTGGGTTGTGTTGTAGGGGTGGCCCCCACCTAAACCCAGCAGGCCTGTTGGAAGGTTATAGGGCCCAAAGTAGGGCATGTGTAATGACTCAAGTACCCCTGAAGGGGATGTAATGATGATAGGGCATAACTGTAAAAGCACACTCCGTATGAATATATATATCAGGGAAAGGTGATGGGGAGAGGCAGGACACTCCAACTCTCCACTACCATCTCTCTCTCTGTTTGGTCTGTAACCACAACAGTTGGCGCCGTCCGTGGGGAGGACAGGAACAAGCCTGAAGTTCGAAGGAGGATGGCACAGAAAAAGGCTTTGTCGACGGCGGCGAAGGGAAAGAAGACGGTGGGGGTGGAGCGCCGCATGAGTACCAGGGCTTCGGCACCGGCTGTCGTGGGCGCGGGTGACGACGCGGGCGCGGCGGTCGAGGACGCCGACGTTCGCGCTGCGACGACCGACCCCGCCATCGGCACTGCGACGACCGACCCCGTCGCCGGCACTGCGACGACCGACCCCGCCACCGCCGCTACCAACAGTTCGGGAGCTCGCGGGTTGGTCGTACCCGCGCCGACCCGTCCGCTAGGTGCACCAGCGGCCCCGCCCGCGCCGGAGGTGGAAAGCGCCCTGCTGGCGGCCCTACACGCGTTCCAGCGAGAGCTAAGGGACCTTCGCGGGGTTGTCCGAGGCATGCAAGAGGCTCGGAGCCAGCAGGCCGCGCCGGTGGCCGCGCTGGAGCCCACGCCGGAAAGGGCGGACAGCCGCGACGCCCCCACGTCCAGCCGAGGGCCGCTGCGGCGCGTCGATCCAGAGTCCCTGCTATCGGCGGGAGTACAGCAGGCGGCATGGCCCAAAGACTTCAAGTTCCCTAGCGTCATCGAGCCATCAAAGGCGATACGGACCCCCGCGAGTTCGTGCGCGTATACGAGACTGCGATCGAGGCCGCGAGTGGAGATGACACCACGAAGGCGAAGGGGCTCCCCCTCGCGTTGCAAGCGGTGGCGCTTTCCTGGTTTTTTACCATAGAGCCGAACTCCATCTACGCCTGGGAGCAGCTCCGCGACCGCCTCCACAACAACTTTCAAGGGAACTATGTTGAGCGGGTCGATGCGGACCAACTTTTCGCCGTAAAGCAGAAACCTTCGGAGAAGCTCCGAGACTACTTCACGCGCTTCACGAAGATACGCTGCCAAGTCAAAGACGTTAACGAGACCACCGTCGTCAATGCAGCCATACAAGGCCTTCGCCCGGGCCCGATGGCCGAGTACAATGCACGGAAGCCAATCAAGACGGTGACGAAGCTCTTCGACAAGATGGAGGAGTACGCCCGCGCGGAAGAAGACGTGCGGCGAAGGCTAGGTGACGACTCCGACACCAACCGGGCCGATGGCCGGCGAAGACCGAAGACCCGCCGAAGGACGGTTCTTCGAAGGGAAAACGCAAGCAGGAGCCGTCCAAGGACGCGCCCGAGCGCAAGGACGCCCCGCACAAGGAATCGTCTGGTAGATCCAAGCGCGGCCAACAGAGGCAGCAGCGAAACCGATATGTCTTCGACATCGAAGGCAGTTCCGAAGAAAACGCTCCCGCTGGCCGTGGCGGTCGGGGGCGCCGGGGCCGCGATGATAGAGGTCGTGGAGATTACGACGACCAGCATCATGGGCTGTGGTGCGAAGTCCACGGTCGCGGCACCCACGACACGCACGCGTGCACCTCCATCGCGGCGCTTCGCCAAAGCGTCGCCAGGGACAGGAACCTGGAGGCACGCCCGCCCGTGGTGCCCCACGTCCAACACCCATACGAAGCCCCCATGCAGATCCAGGTACAAGGAACGCAGCCCTATGAGGGCCCTCTGCGGGTCCAGGCTCATGTGCAGCAGTCTCGGGAGGGCCTCCTACAACTGCAGGCCCCGGAGGCAGCACACCATAGGGTTATCAACGTCATTTCTGGGGGTTCTTCGCTGGGGTTTACCTTAGCACGACAGCAGAAGGCCTACGTACGGAGGCTACATCACGTAGCGGCATACCCGGCGCAGGCACCGCCAGAATGGGCACAGCACGAGATCACGTTCACACCCGCCGATGCCCAAGGCGTGGATCTTCCTCACCAAGACCCTTTGGTCGTCCGGATCGTCATAGCGGGGTGCGACGTGGGACGTGCCCTAGTGGACGGAGGCAGCTCCGCGAATGTCCTGTTCGTCGCAGCCTTCGACCAGATGGGGATCCCTCGAAGCCGCCTCAGCCCGCCGGGAGTCCCGCTGCAAGGCTTCGGAGGACAACCCCTGCAGGCGCTCGGCCAAATATGCCTCCAAGTCTCCTTCGGCCAGGACGACAATGTAAGGGTTGAAGATGCCACATTCGACGTGGTCAATCTTCTATACCCCTACAATGTCATACTGGCCGTCCCATCATCAACTCCTTCGGAGCGGTGCCACACTACGGCTACTTGTGCATGAAGATTCCAGGGCCGCGGGCCATCATTACCGTTCGTGGCGACCAGGACATGGCCCGGCGCATCGAGCACGACGCCAGATATCCTCGTCGCGACGCTCAACAGCGCGCTTAGAATTGGCATCGCAGCGCGGGGACCTGCGGCGTCAGATGAGGGCGCCTCGGCAAGCCCTACAGAGAGTCCAACTACTAGAGGCTCCGCCTAAACCAAGGGCACGAGGTCAGTACTTTCGCTTTGTGTAAGACGCTCGCCCGCGCAAACGGGAATTCAATAAAGCTCGCTGTTCAAAAAGAAAAGGCGGAACCGGTGTTTCCTGGCAACAATGGGCTGCATGAATAAGTCGTGACGTCGAGGTCCGCCTCCGCACGCGACAGTCTACGGACTATAAAGAAGTCGTGACGTCGAGGTCCGCCTCCGCACGCACCAGTCCACGGACTCTAAATAAGACGCAGCGGGGGGACGCCCTCGCGCGTCCAAAGACGCACGTTCGCGTGTGCACTCGCCGTAGCCGAGGGTACGGGTCTGAGTATAAACCAAAGACGCACGTTCGCGTGTGCACTCGCCGTAGCCGAGGGTACGGGTCTGAGTATAAACCAAAGACGCACGTTCGCGTGTGCACTCGCCGTAGCCGAGGGTACGGGTCTGAGAATAAACCAAAGACGCACGTCGCGTGTGCACTCGCCGTATCCGAGGGTACGGGTCTGAGTATAAACCAAAGACGCACGTTCGCGTGTGCACTCGCCGTAGCCGAGGGTACAGGTCTGAGTATAAACCAAAGACGCACGTTCGCGTGTGCACTCGTCGTAGCCGAGGGTACGGGTCTGAGTATAAACCAAAGACGCACGTTCGCGTGTGCACTCGCCGTAGCCGAGGGTACAGGTCTGAGTATAAACCAAAGACACACGTTCGCGTGTGCACTCGCCGTAGCTGAAGGTACGGGTCTGAGTATAAACAAAGACGTGTGGGGGGACGCCTTCGCACGCACTCTACGGAGTATAAAGAAGACGCAGATGTTTTCCCTGCGCACTCTACTGAGTATAAACAAGACGCGAACCCCGCGCACGCCAGGGACTTCGTCCTTGTGTGTACTCTACGGAGTATAAAGAAGACGCGGATGTTTTCCCTGCGCGCTCTACTGAGTATAAACAAGACGCGAACCCCGCGCACGCCAGGGACTTCGTCCCTGTGTGTACTCCCCGGAGTATAAATAAGACGCGGATGTCGATCCTGCGCACTCTACGGAGTATAAAGAAGACGCGGATGTCGATCCTGCGCACTCTACGGAGTATAAAGAAGACGCGGATGTTTTCCCTACGCACTCTACTGAGTATAGACAAGACGCGAACCCGGCGCACGCCAGGGACTTCGTCCCTGTGTGTACTCCCCGGAGTATAAATAAGACGCGGATGTCGACCCTGCGCACTCTACGGAGTATAAATAAAGCGTGGGTGCTCCCTCCGCACTTTGCGGAGCGCAGCAAGGGCATGGATAGTAACCGCGCGCCCCGTAAGAACATCGAGGCTCGCCTCCGCACAACGTAGGAGATGTACGTAAGGTGCACAAGAAAGGCCAGCGAAGCGCGCCAGAGGCTGGTCCGGGAGGGCGCGCAAGCGGAGTACGACGTACACCAGAGGCTCCCCCCACCTTCGAGGATAAGGGAACGGAGCGCGCACATATCCTCACATCGACTATGCGCCAGTCCACGGACTCTAAAGAGGCGAAGCGTCGAGGTTCGCCTCCGCACGCGCCAGTCTACGGACTCTAAAAAGGCGAAGCGTCGAGGTTCGCCTCCGCACGCGTCAGTCTACGGACTCTAAAAAGGCGAAGCGTCGAGGTTCGCCTCCGCACGCGCAAGTCTACGGACTCTAAAAAAGGTGAAGCGTCGAGGTTCGCCTCCGCACGCGCCAGTCTACGGACTCTAAAAAGGTGAAGCGTCGAGGTTCGCCTCCGCACGCGCCAGTCTACGGACTCTAAAAAGGCGAAGCGTCGAGGTTCGCCTCCGCACGTGCCAGTCTACGGACCCTAAAAAGGCGATGCATAGCATGCAACATTTGTGATGTATCAGCGAAGCCCAGAACGGCATCAACGAGCAGCGCATATCCTAGCTGTCAGCAAAGTCTATACATTGGAAAAATTATACAATAGCAGAGGCTCCGCCCTGAGCCACTATTCGGCAGGCTCGTCCTTAACACGCGCTAAGGACGGAGCTCCGCCAGAAGAAGGTCGGCCTGCCCAGAAGTTCAGCGACTCCTCGGCCCTTCGCCAGCGTCGAAGGCACCGCCGGGTCGCAAGGTCGGACGCAAGCAGTCGTCCCCGGCAAGGAGGCTGCCCGGGACACAGGTCAAATGGTCAAAATCCATAAAAGCAAGGGCACACTTTATTGAGGGGGACATTACAACGCACGCCTACACCTCGCCACCTTGGTGTCGCACCTGCGAGTTCTCGGCGCCTCCGGAGCCCCCCGCATTACCATCGTCGCGTCGGGGGACCTCGTCTAGAAACTGGCCGACGCTCCCTTTCCCGTAAAGGGACTTCCTGAGCTCGACCTGTACGGCGCCCACTCCGGCGTAGTCCCAGATCCGCTCGTGGAAGTGCTGCATGGCGGGACGAACGGCGCGGACGGCGTCGGACATTACTCCAGCCCCGCCAGGCATCTCCAGCTGGGGGTCTTCCAGCCCGGCGATGTGCATACAACCACGGTGCCATAGGAGCGCGCACACCATACACGACGCCACATAGGCACAGTGGTTGCCAAAGGTCGTCGCGGCACCGCGCGCAGCGTCGGTGCCGTCCTTGATCCAGCGGAGGGTCCGCGACAGCTCCTCCGGCCCGAAGGCGTGGTCCGGCACTTTAGCCACCAGCCCTTGGAGATGGCTCTCGAGTGCTTCCATGGCAGCCCATGCAGCCACCGAAGCTTCATCAAGCGTCCAGTCGCGCTCCGCCAGAGTTAAGGCGAGCTCGCCTTTCTCCTTCTCTAGCGAGGCGACCTGTTGCAGAAGGCCATCCCGCTCCGCCGCGAACTCCCGCTGTGCCGCCTCCGCGGCTGACTCCCGCGCCGACGCGGCAAGTCCTTCGGCGTGCGCCTTCACCTCAGCGCACTCCGCTTCCAGCTGGCGAATGCGGGCATCCTGGGTAGAGCGGAGCCCCGCAGCTTCGCGTAACCCTGCCTCGGCGGCCCACAGCCTGTCCTCAAGCGCCCTTTGTGCTTGAGCATAGGCCGACTGCACGTTTTGCTTTGCTCGACCGGTCCGCGGTTCAGCGGTTGGGTGGGAGTGGGACGTCCGATCCATCGCCCTCTCCATGTTGGTACGCTCGAATGCATCTTTTTTCCCTTCCTTCTGCCTTTTTTTTGACCGCATCTTGCTTGTGTTACGTGCGGCCGTGCGGGGGTGGGAACGGTTTTTGGACTTTTAGCTGAGGTGACTATCGAGCTGATACTAGCTCATACTCACGACAGAATTGTAGTGGACGGTTATTTGTTTTTGGTTAGTTTCTATTTTCCCCCCTTCTTTATCTAGCCAGTAGCTACTAGCCTACTACTTCCCTATCGCTCTAATGTCACATGAGCACCAAATTTGTGCCTCATCACATGGGTGTTTTGTGCAATCAGACACTACCCAAACTTCCTCTCTTTTTTTTATTGTGGTGAGATAAAAACACAACCCGAGTCTCTTTTAAAACAAGAAGAGAATCATTTAGAAGTTCAAAAAGAAAAGAAGAAGTGATGGATTTAGTACAGGAAGAAAAGAACACCCATGTCCCTGTCGCCCCAACCCTGTCGCCCAAATCGGGGGTATCTGCAAAATTGCCAGTAGAGAAGTACGAAGAAGCAACAAGCAAGTACCACTTCTGCCCGCTGTTTCCGTGGTTTACAACTTGTGAGAAATAAATGAAAAAATAGTAATTCTAATAAAACATTCCGCCCTTGATTTAGTGGACTATGATTAAGGCCCTGATCAATATGGCTTCAGCTTATTTTTGCACTATTCATAAATTTCGTCTTTTTCTGAACTTTTGGCTTTTTTTGAGTTTTTTTACCGGTTCTTTTTTTCCTCGTATTTGTTTACATTATACGTGATAGGCTAATATGTTTTTTCTATTTTTAAATTTTTTTAAATTTAATTATGGTAAATAAGCCTCTGTCAGCTACAGTACTTTTTTCAGCCAGCTACAGTGCTTTCAGCCATAAGCCATGAGGCTTTCAGCCGAACCGATCACCACTAAAGCTAACCCGTCCAAAAAAACTAGGACAAACATGAAAGAGTCTCGTATCATACAAACAACTCTAATTATGATGTATAGTAAATTAAACTGAAATTGCATTGCAGTTATCACGGCTATCCGATGGAACGAGAAACATGCCATTAACAGGAACGGCAGGCTCTAGTGGTGATCAGTTGGGCTTAAAAGCTCATGTCTTATGGCTGAAAACGTTGTAGTTGGTTGAAAAAAATACTGTAGCTGACAGAGACTTATTTAGCATAATTAAATTTAAAAAAAACTAACAATATAAAAAATATGTTAGCCCAATATGTATAATACAAACGAATACGAGAAAAAAAAAGAACCGGCAAAAAAGCTCAACAAAAAGCCAAAAGTTCAGAAAAAGACGAAATTTATAAATAGTGAAAAATAAGTCAGAAGCTCAAGCCGAAGCGATCAGGGAGAAACTCCTAAGCAACCCCCAATCCATGAATCCCATTGGATTTGAGCTCAAGGCGGTTGACGTGTCATCCCCACGAGAACGGCAGTGGGGCCCACATGTCATATCTCGTTGCACGTTCGAGAATCCATGTATCCCATTTTATAGTTCTCCATACTTGCACCCCTTTCTAAGAATAGATGCGGACAAGGACCAAACTATATGCTGAGGGTTAATTGGATGATTGGGCTGGTGTTTGAGCATCTGTGGGGCTAGGGTAAGCTTGTGGAAGTGGCGATTTAAGCGGTGGTGGCCAGAGTTGGGCTGACCATGGTGAGGTGGTTCGACCGTGCGATGGGTCTCGGCACAGGGGAAGAAGGGGGCTCGGGAAGCTATGGCGGCGGTTTGGATGAGTTTCTAAGGACTTGAGGAGGCTACGGGTGGGGTTAATTGGAAAATGATGGACCGGAGAGGTGACATTGAGTTGAGAAGGGGTTTCGACCACGTTGTGAAGCATTCGACGGTGGGGATTCTCAGGGAGGCGATGCGGAGGTGCCGACTCGAGGAGGCGACGCTAAGGTGCCGATAGCGGCGGACGGATTCCATGCGCGTGGACCGGCGAGGGACGGTGGGGGTTCTCGGGGAGGCGACACGGTGGTGCTAACTCGGGGAGGTGACGCGGAGACGTCGGCGGCGGGCTCGCGCTCGGATCTGGGAGAGGAGGGTGGACGGCGGACTCATGCTCGGATCTGGGAGGGGAGGGTGGGCGAGGTCGGATTGGGGGTCCAGAGAAACGGAGGAGAGATAGTGGCTTGCGCTCGGGATTCGTGTAGAGAGAGGAAATAGGGTCAGATCTCAAAGGAGTTACTTCTACACACTAACACCACAGTGCATGAAGGTATGTCCGCACAAGACACCTCTGTAAGTCCCCAGAATTTCATACGCATTGCTTTTGTGCTTCTGCCAAGTTAGGCCAGTTTCCCACTTGTCATTGTAGTTGTTTCTCCACTAGTACGTGCGCGATGTGCAGCAACGGTTGACGAGACACCGCTTCGAACCAAGCAATCACGTTCCTCTCGTCTCATCTGCTCGCTCCGCACTCAGACGCGCCGACGAACCGGCGCACGTGAGGACCATCGCGCGTCTAGATGCACCATAGATTTCCCGTTCTTCCAATTGTCATATGATTTTAAGGCCTCGCAGGCTTACAAATGACACTTCTCACAGATATCCTTGAAGAGCAACGGCACATTTGTTTCGTACAAATACATGAATTCTTCCACGCGAACATGGGTTCGAAGCATCACAGCCGTCCACTCCTCTCGTTAGTGGTCCGGATTCGAGCAACGTAGTTTATGAATTCAGTTCGGTCAATCGGTTGGGTCGTTAATATGGTGCAACGCAAAGTGGAGCCCTGGGGAGCGTTCCATCAAGGGGCTGCACCCACGTCCACGTGTCCGGCCAGGACGTGACTGGTCGTTACAGTGAGCCGGCTCACTGGGTCGCTCTCGCTCACCTGCCGGGGCGCCAGCCATGTGAACTTGGCGTGGCCGGCCAATTTCAGCCTGGACGCTTGACGGCACTTGAAACTTCAGCCTCAAGGCAAGTTTCGTCCACGTGGCACGGGTAGTCTGGTACGAGGACCAGCCGGGGCTCGTCCTAGTACTCCACTGAAAAGATTACACAAAAATTCAGAAGCAGCGATAGGAAATCTCCTTGTTTTCTATTCAATTGACAAGCTCCGGTGGCTAGCGCTTTGTGGACAGTGGAGTCAAACTAGCCACTTGCAGAATGGGTCCAAAATGGATGACTTTTCTGCTTCGCAAACAAAAGTCTTGCACGTAGCTAGCGTGACACTCACTAATCTAGTACTACATCAAGCGGATGAGTCGTTCGTATCCAAATTCGTATCCCATTAAATCAAAAAAAGCATGAAGGATGTGCGGATTTAATTAGCACAGTCCATGGACTGTTGATGTGGACAACCCCTCACAAAGGAGGAGGAAAAAACTACGAGGACGACGACGACGAAACGGACAGTATTCTTTTCTTATTAAACTACGGGGACGACGACGACGAAACGGCCAGTATTCTCTTCCAAATAAGATTGACGTGAGATATATCTAGCTAATTAGGTCACCCTAATGTTTGTTGGAACCCCAAGAAGCTCAGTCTATGTGTGGCCATCGATTCAGTCTAATGCACAGTATGCATTTAGACTTTAATCGTCCTTTATTTCATGTGTGGAAGTAATAAGTTAAATTTTGCATTGAAAATACTCAAATGGTTAATTTTCTCGTGATGATTAGATGATTGAATGATATTAATTAATTCAGTCAATAATAGAATGATATGTTCTGATATTTGAAGTATTTTATTTATGTGTTGATTGTCTTCTAATATATATTAATAAAGTACTTTATATTGGAATGCGTGTGGCGTCCTTTGGAGGAAGTGTGCTTAGTTGTCAGCAGCACAATAAATACCATCTTGAGAGAGACAAAGTTCTTTCAGTCAATTAGCAAGAATGCTAGCAGCCTTACAACTATTGCCAGTAGCGATGCATATATAATAGACTCATGAATAGCCACAATTATACTCCCAATGGGCACAACTTCGGAAATTCAAGAAGTTTTGTTGTACTCAGAATTGACTAGAACTTTCATCAGTTTTAAGGATATTTAGCTAACGGTTTTAATGTTGAAACTGAAGAAGAGTGTGATAAGAAATACCTGCTCATTACAAAACATGAAGCAAATGGAAAAAGGGTATTAGAAAGACTTACTTCATTTGAGACTAGGCTATACTACACTAATATTAAGGTACCCAATTTATGGTAGCTTATACACCAAGATGGAAATATAGGATCCGTTCTGGGTATATCGTATCACAACGAAAACATGATTACACTGTATTGCCATTTAATGGAAGCAATACTTAACAAATCTTTTCGGATGGAAAGTAGAGGTCTATAAGGTAAGAAAGCGATAATCGATCAGAAAACTGATATCAAAATTAATGGCATGATTGGCACCGTGTGGAAGCCGCGTACGTTGCTTGCGGCCTTCGCTTGTACCTATAAAAGGACAGACACATATCAGACAGAGTGGGACAAAAAAGGAGACCCGATTACATCCATATACACAGAAGCAAAGACACACATCCCTTTGCACTCATACATGCAGAGGAAGGAACACCTGGAGATGAACACGGAGGTGACAGACGAAGGGAGGAAGTAACACACACATCCATTGGCATGATCTGTGCAAGCTAAAGTCATGGTGTACCACGCTCAAGATGGCAAAAGATCTTTCCCTTTCTCTGTCTTTGTTATTTAGCTAGCATGTGGGCCAATGGATGGCGACAGCGATGGGAATGTCGCCAACGCCTACAGTTGCTGCTGGTAATGCCATTACTTAGATGCTTCGGAGCTTGCCATTGTGCAGTCGATAGCCATCACGACTGAACTACCGAGATTGCATACATGTACCTCCAATCTAGTGATAGTTCTTCAGGGTGGAGCAAATGGCACTACTCGCAAGATCTCTCTGGCGCTCAACACATGCGGTGTCACTGACGATTACTGCAATTCAACGAGGATGGCCAGCCCTTGTGATCTTGGTGTCCTCCTGTTGTGCGCCTTCATTGCATTGGAATCGTGTCAGCTTTCTCCTATAGTATGCACCGCGACATACTCCTTATAATATTTGGTGGTACCCGGATGTCGCTGATCGCCCAAAGTGCTCGAACATCACTTACGACCACCTGTCATACTTGGGCATCGTTGATCAAATTTGATAATCAGTCGTTTTCGATCGCCCGCGGTATTCGAATGCCTTTGACCAGACGCTGTACCCAAATGCCTACGATTGGACGCTATACCAAGACATCTCTGATCATTGGTGATACTCAGATATCATCTACTGCCCTCAGTGCTCGAATGTCACTGACTGGCATTGTATTCGGATGTCATCGACCACTGGTGATACTCAGACGTCGGCAACCACCTTTTGTGCTCGGTCTCTTACGACCCCCGGTGACACTCGGTCACTTATGACCACCCACAATACTTGAGTGCCTTCGATGCTCACAGTACTCAGACGTCACTAGTCACCCAAAGTACTTGAACATCACCAAATACCTCAGTGCTCGAGCACCACTGATCACTCACTGTGCTCGGACATCACTTACCGCCTTTGATATGCAGTTGCTTATGACCACCTGTGATACTCAGTCACCTACGACCGACCATAATACTCGAGTGCCATCGATCACTCACAGTACTCTGATGCCTTCGACCGCCAGTGATACTCAGTCACTTACGACCGCCTACTGTGTTCGAACGTCTCTGACCGCCTGCGGTACTCGAATGCCTCCGACTGGGCGTTGTACCCAGATGCCCATGAACAGACACTAAACCCGGACGTCTCCGATCACCGGTGATACTCAGTCGCTTATGGCCATTTGTTGTGCTTGGTCATTTTTGACCACTAGCTGTGCCCAGTCACTTATGACCACTTGCCGTACTCAGGCGCCATCCACTGCCCACAGTACTCAGATGTCGTTGATCGCCCGAAGTATTCAGACGTCGTCAACCACCCTCAGTGCTCGGACGTCATCGACCGCTCGTTGCGTTCGGATGCTTACAATTGCTGCTGCAATAACCGGTCGTTCTACAGTGCCTGGTCGAGCAGTCAGCTGTTTTCGACCACTGACTATCGACGACTTTCGATGGCTTTCGACCACGGACAATTTTCGATGGCTTTCGACCACGGACGACTTCCGATGGCTTTTGACCACAGGCGGGCAGTCGGCTGCTTTCGACCACTGTCAGACCCAGATTTTGCAATCCGGAATCTATTGTGTTTAACTGCACTATTCCCTGGATCAGTAGATAGTGCACACAGTTACAGTTCTGATTATCAAAGTACATATCATGCGGAAACGTAATTAAAATAATAAACTTACTCATGGGCCGATCAGGCCGAAATCAATAAATTGCAGCAGCGGAAGAACGAAGCATACAGGTGGGACCTTCAGGACATGCCCACAGGCAGCCAACTGGAGGTTCGCGACCTAGCCCTTGATATCTTCATCTTTATCTTATCTGCCAGCTTGTCCACTCTTGTTGCTGAGGCGAGGTGATTTGACTCCTGTTTCTGAATTTTGCCGCAAAAGCGAGCGTGAGCACTCCGACCCCGTGCTCAGCGAACCAATACAAAGAATGCAAGTAGATAATATGCATGGCTTAACAAAGGAGAGGCTCGGGTTATTTTGTTTTGCAAAGAGTGCTTTTGAATACAATTATATAAAAATCCTTAAGACCTAGCATTTTGAACAAAAGCATATTGTTCAAGAACATGCAATATTAATAGTGATTCAGATTCCATCTACTTTTACATGGCATCTGCACCATATAGCAATTCTTCAGCGTTATAGCCGCTTAACTTACCACTGGGACGACACCCAGGACAATTCCAAACTAGGGCCTTACACTGCCCTTCCACTTTTCCAACCCATCATAAAGCATTTTGAAATAGAACTATATCTGGTTAAGTTCCCATGTCCGCCCTTGACCGTGGGCACGGCTATTCGAATAGTTTTAGACTCTGCAGAGGTTGTACACTTTCACCACAAGAGACAATCAACTCGTTGCCCCACACGATTCCTTAGACGTGTGGTTGAGCAGACCATCACAGTGACTTTTCAAAGTATCTAGACCCTTTTGTCATCTCACTTTTATGGGAAACTGCCCACTTGCGGTGGGTCCCATCTGTGCGCGGGATGTTTTCCCCAGCCCCTACGCAGCCGGACTTCTACCTCTCCGCAACGTAGGACAGCAGGAAAACTTCACCCTCCACTGGTGTCCCTTCAGGCCCCCTTGCCATAGCATAACCCCTTCACACCCCTACCAGTGAGATGAGTCTGGAGTTTCGATAAATTTACTTAGCCAAGTTGTATTTTACAGACTTGTGGTTGTACTGTTTTACACAAGAGGTCATGACAAGATTCAGTCCTTAGTGGTATCTGGGCGGTCTACCACTAACCCACTTTGTGCTTCCACTGCACCACACTCACACCCTCAAACCAATCCGCCCAGATATTTAAACAAGTTGGGGACTTTGAGGGTATAAAATAGTCATGTCAAAATATGCCAGTCATTCCCAATATGACTGCCCAAACTATTTTCTCATCATTAAAAGCGATCATGATGTATGGGGCATTTCAGCGCCCCCTGAGTATTAATGCAACACTAAGCATAGCATATCATTAGGAACTTATTTTCGAAATATTAGTATTATACTTTTGCTAGGGCGACAAGGTTTACACATTCAATCATTCCAAAGGAGGGGTAATACTATTCAAGGTAAACATTGGCATATAACTAGAATATCAAGTTTAGCATGTATTTGCATAAAAATAACAGCATGCATTTTGTTAATTTAACACAAAGTAATTTGCATAAATGTGGGTTCAACATGATCAAAGTATTGACTCGCCTGGCGCGGTTTGCTGCGGTCTTGAGCTCACACAATGCTTTCTCTTGAGTTTCGGATCTTTTCTTCACTTCACTCTTGATCTCGCTTGATCCGTGGAATCTTCGGACTTCAGTTTCTAATTACGCGACAAACGACTGAATCCAAAAAGAAAGCAAATAACTCAAAAGATCCAAATAACTCGGAATAAACTCAATTTAGTTTTATTATGATTTAATGGGTGATTTGAGGCAATGCTGATTGGGTGCAGAGGACTGACGGGGTTACACGAGGTTGGGGGCAAAGTGATGGTTGGGTTAAGCAGAGGCTAAGGAGGGTTCAGGATACAGGGATATTGACGATGTTATTCTTACTTTGGATTTGAGGATGGCACCGAATACCACGAGTTAACCCATCTTATTTAATAACTTCTTTTTATTACTTTTATATTTATCAAGGAGGTTCCAAGAGCCATATTAGACCTATGGGCAGACGTAAGACTGTAGTGGAGTGTAGGGCAGTGCCTTGTCCAATATTAACTTTCTAAGAGTTAGGGCATGAGGTACATACACAATGTATATGACTTCTGGTTTGTCGAATTAATCTTATAGCTTATATTTTTAGCGGTTTGAGATGTATTTATTTATTTTTAGGTCGCTCTAATATTACCCTGTTCATTAAAATACGAGGTGGTAAAATTATTTTAATTACCGATTACATAGGGATTTTTGTAGGTACTCCAACATGACCTTTTTAATTAAAGAGGCTCTTCAGATTAGGTATCGTAGATATTCTGCGTATATTATTATTACAGTGTTTGACGTTATTATTATTGTTATGTAAATTTATTTATCTAGAACCAAGCATGCTATACTTAGGTCATACCTTACTATCAATATTCTACCGAGTCTACGGTTGGGATTTATTTGTCGATGGCACGCTTGTGATGATTACTAGTCACACCGCTACATTAGGTAGATTGCTTTTAACACCTGATGTCCTAAGGGTTACTTTATTATACTTGCCACGCATATATAGACATTTCTACTTAAAAGACACCCTTGATTAAAGGTTACTACCAATTTATGTATCTTTAAAGATATAGGAATGACAACCATATCTTAGTTGGCTACATTTATATGAATCAGAGGTACCACTAGAATTAAATTAGTAAATCTAGATTTGACGTATAGTAATCCCAGGCTGCATCTCTATTTTGCATAAATCTTAATTCTAGTGTTTTAACTTAATCTGCCCCTACATCATGTTTTATTTGTATTCTTATTTGCATTCCAATTAATTATTTAACTTTTACCAAACTATTTCCCTTAATCACATAATTGTCCATATGCTCATAATTCTATATTTGATGTACAAGTAAATTTTATTTGAACTTAAATCAGTTATCTTATTTTCCTGAGCTTCGCAAGCTATTTTAATCGTATGCGAAAATTTGGATCAAAAGAAAATGTCAAAACAAAATATTACCAGAATTTCAAATGAACTCTAAAAATTATGATTTCAGTTCCACTGGACAGGTCTTGAATTTAGATGAATTTAGAAATTTGTCTCATCCAATTTGGAGTTAAAATGAAAAGGTTATGTTTATTTGAAGTTCTCAGTTCAGTAAATTCCAAAATTTATTAAATTTCTGACAGTGGGACCCGCATGTCATTTTCTTAATTTTTATCTTTTTCTTTATTTATTTATTACTGTGTCTATGGCCAGTAGGGCCCATATGTCAGCGTATTCGGTCACTGACATGTGGGACCCCCTTGTCAGTGGACATGGCGGTGCTGAGTCACTGGCAGGTGGGACCCAGAGGCCCTGGACCCATCTGTCAGCGGGTGCGCCGACAGGCGGGGCCCAGAAGGCAGTTGGCCCGCTGGCCACAGCAGCTGACGGGCGGGGCCCAGCTGTCAGAGATGCATTTTAAAAGAAATGCTCGACCGCAGGCGCGGAGCCAGAGGCTCGAACGCGCGCCGCGGGAGCGAGGGGGAGAATGAGTTAGCGCTGGAAGCCACTCGGCCGAGCCGAGCGATGCTTACCCATATAGGGTAAGTATACCTTTTGAGGTAGCTCCGGGAGGCGGCCGGGCAGAGGAGTCGGGGGCGACGGTGGCCGGCGGCGAGCGGTGGTCGGGAAGCTCGGGAGCTGCGTGGAATGTAATCTCTGGTTGCTGGGGAGTCTTCTGGTGTAGGCGGCCGGGGTGGAGGAGCACGGTGGCGGGCCGGCGGCGTGCGACGGCGGAAGCTCGGGCGGGGCTCCGGCGACGGCGGGCCACGAGCTTCGGGAGGTGCGGGGGAGGCCGGGGTTAGCTTCACCTCGCTCCCGCGAAACTCTGGGAGCTTGGGGATCGCCCGGAGGTGGCCGGAATCGGCGGGGAGGGTGGCGCCGGAGTTGGGGAAGAAGGAGGGGCCGGCGGCAATTGGGGGCGTTACGGCTCGATTACTTGCAGGGGAAGGGAGAAGGGGTATTGCGACGTGATTGGAGCTCCCAGGCGAGGTATTTATAGCCGGGAGAGGGGGCGCGTGGCGACGTGATGGCGGTCTCCGCCCTGCTCACGCCGACGAGGGGAGGTGAACCAAATCTCGCCGGGATTTTGTAGGAGAGAGGTAACAGGAGGTGCACTGAATTCTGCCCGCGGGTGTGAGAGAGAGAAGGAGGAGGATTTGCTGCAGAGGAGCAAACGCGAGGAGGAAGCTGCGTCGCGGGCGCGTGGAGGAGGAAGACAAGTCTGACGGCTCGGGCCCGCTCGCAGAGGGAGAGGCGCGGGTGAAGGCGCGAGGGAGCGGTGAGGCTTCGGGCCCGCGGGCAGGGAGAGAAAGCGGGGAAGGGCGGTCCACCGCGCAGTGAGAGCGGGCGCGCTGCGCACGCGGGCGTCCGCGCGGCCACGCGGCAGCGGGAGGAGAGGCGCGGGCGGGATGCGGGCCCGCATGGCAGCGGCGCGCGCTGCGCCCGCGGAAGCTGGGCCGCGCGATAGAGGGCGCGGGTGACGCGTCGCGCATCGGGGATGGCCAGGTGGCGGCCCGAGAGGAGGAGGTGAGGGTTTTCTCCTTTTTATTTTTAAAGATTTTTAGAAATGCCCAGTTAATTGAATAAGTCTCAGAAAAATATGAAATTACTTCCAAAAATTTCAGGAAAATTCACAGAAGTTCCTGATGACATTTTGGACTTAACAAAAATATTTTCAACTATTGTTGATATTTACTTTATTTACTTCCCTTGCTACTCATGTCATTATTAAGAATAAGATTTTATATTTTAGGCTTATTTCTCTCCCCTTTATTTTCTAGATCATCTTTTCATATTCTTAATTTAGATTTTAACTTCCTATTATTTAAACATGTTTATTTCTCCTTTAACTTTTGGAACCTCCATCAATTTTTCTCAGAAAAATTCCATAAACTCCAAATCCAAACAGAAAACAAATAAAATAATCTAAAAACTCTATAATTTAATATTTATATTCTTCAGGATGTTACAACCACCGACCACCGATGACTTCCGATAGCTTTTGATCACGGACAACTTTCGATGGCTTTCGACATATGCTGATGAGCAATAGTAGGCAATTCACTTCAACAAACTCCACGTTATTATCCCATTGCACGATCCATAGTTCCACACTCATGGATCACTTGGCTTTCTCACTCATCGTTATTACACATAGTAGCCACCGAGCACACGGAGGGTGATCAGGGACAGACCACCCAACAGCAGCACGAAGAGGCCGAAGCCCGCAGCAGGGGTGGCTGTCCCGGCGGCGATCCCAGCGACGGCCGACGAGGCAGCAACCATTCCCATGACTGGAAGAAAGCGGCCGACGTGTCCAGCTAATGCACCACTGCCTCCGGCGGCAGCCACCTTGTTACGGCCGACTGCACTCGACCGGATCGCCCGTCTTGGCGCCTGTAGCCTTAGCAGCGAAAACCTGAAACTCGTATAGACAGAGTTCAGTGTGTGCAGTAGCCCAGTACTGCTTGTATGTTTTGTGACTTGTCGAAGAGGGGGGGGGGGGGAATATGTCCAAAAAATTCTAGATATCTTGGCAATCGTTCAAAGTACTCTTAACCCATTCGAAAGGCCAAAGGGGATATCTGACGAATAAGCAGATTGATGGAATGGACAAAAAAGATACGCTTTTCTTACTTGATGAGCGAACGGGGGTGCCTCGTCGGCGGCCATGCAGGCCTCACCTTGCACGAACACGGCGTCCATAATCGCAGGCTTGGCGGCCAGGCCGGACTCGGTCACCTTCTCGGGCTCCATCTCCGGTCAATTCGAATTGGAGGTGGTAGACCGGTAGTGGCTTGTGCTGTGGCTTTCTTGCGAGGGAATGGCACGTTTAAAGATAGCTGGTTACCACGAGATCTCGACGCCGTGAGATATGGGACGTACGCGTGGCGGTGCTCGGAGCTCCTGGCCATCCGTTGAAGGCAGGGGGAGGTTGTTGTAAAATTTTTGCTTTTTAGCCCAAAATTTGAAAGTTTTTTACATATGGACCCCTGGAGAAAAGATTTGCAAAAATGGACCCTTACCACGGCGCCAAATCATATAGCGCCCAGGGTACATGTCACGGCGCCATATGATTTAGCGCCATGTATTGACACGTCGGAGGCACGGTGGCACAAAACGGCGCCATGTCACACGGCGCCGTGCTATGCACGTACGGCGCTGAAGGTAGTGGCGCCGTGTACTGCCTTAGCCACTCAAGCGTGGTCGCCGTGCCTTGCGTCCACCTATTTCGGCGCCAAACATACAAGCGCCGCACGTAGCTTACACGGCGCCATACCATGTGGCGCCGAGATGTGTATATAAGGCGCTCGACTGTTTGGCGCCTCTTTTGGCGCCAAACATTTGGGCGCCGTATATACACATCTCGGCGCCACATGGTATGGCGCCGTGTAAGCTACACCTGACAAAAAACACAGCAAAACAGCAAACTTTTCTGTAAAATATATGCACATACACAGACATACACACATACATTCACACATGAAACATCTGAAAACCTAAATAACAACATCGTTATCAATAAGTCTCAAAATACCACATAAATATACAAAAGTCTCAAAATATCACATAAGTCTGAAAATATGACATGTCTATAGAAAAAGTCTCAAAACATCACTGCCTCTTGGCCTTCCCCTTGCCCTTGGCTAGAGCATCACTCCCTGGAGTATACGTGCTCGGGGGACGAGCCGAACGACGAGGCCGCTGCGAAGCCTGAGTAGACGGTGCGTCAGGCATCTGCGACATCCCAATCTCGTCGTGGGTAGATGCCTCCTCGTCCTCGTGCTCCTCGTCGACGTCGTCACCCTGCTCCTCCTCGACGTCGTCACCCTGCTCCGCCTCGTCGTCGTCGTCGTCATCGCCCTGACTAAAAGTCGGAGTGCGTGACGAGCTCCTCGTGGACTGGCGCGTGCCGACGTGTGACGACGAGGCTGCAGCGGCACCCGAGCGCTGGGAGGCCGCCGGTGGTGCGACGTCCGTGCGTGCGCGGCAACCACACCGACCTGCCGCCCGACCGAGGCGACGTCGAAGTCTCTGCAAGTAATGATATGTCATAATTGCATACATGCTGAATCGATCTAACCTAGCGAATTATCTTCGTACCTGCAGGAAGTCCCTCAGGGGGTGGCTCTCGCTGTCCAGGTGGCCGAGAACCTCGTCGATCTCACGCACCGAGGTTTGGAGAGAAGTCCCCTAAAGAAATAAGTAAACATAAGTGCAAGATAAACGTATGGAACCAAAGTATTGCAAATATCATGCTTTCCGTACCACTCGATCGAGAATCGGAGCGGCCTCGACCACTGTGCCCTCCCTCGCACGCCTGTCGTACGCAGTGTCCTCGTCCTCGGACGAAGCGAGGTCCGCGTAGTCGACATCAGTCCACTGCTGCCTCAGCCTGTAGCGGGTGGCAGAATGGTACCAGGACAAGTACTCCCGGAAGCTGGCGTTGCTGTGAGGGGTACTGTCCGGCTCGCAGTTGTCCTCCATCCTCCTCCACCACTGGACGTAGTCTCGGTGGTAATGAGCGAAGTCCGTCACCTTTCGTTGGCGGACCCTGTCGAACCTGTACATATAGCAGATGTCAACAATAGTTGTTAGTACGAACAAAAAGAATTTTAAATGAAACACAAATTGTTACTTACTTGTGCAACTCAACAGAAGTCGACATCCCCTCTGGGGGGAAGAACTGCACGAGGCCGAACTGACGCGCAACTCTGTGGGGGAGGTGAATCTCCACGGCGTAGAAGCAGATCAGCGGACACCTCATCCTCCAAATATGGGAGTCCCTGCGGCACATGGTGCTGAGCGGTAGCGCTAGAACCTGTGCCTCGGAGTAAGGCTCCCAGGACACCTAGTAAGCGAACACACGATTAGCCATGTACAAAAACCAAGAACTGTAGAAAAAATAAATGCAGTACCAATTTCTTACCATCGTGGGAGACAAGGTGTCAAGCTCGTTGCTGAAATCCACGTACGCCCGCTGAGTAGTCGCGAACGGGACTGACACTGCATCCCACAGGTACGCAACAGTGGGGCCGAGGTCATCCACACCCTGTGGATGCCAAGGCTGCGCCTGCAACACTCGAGGGCGCCCCACTGGAATGCGTGTCCACATCCACACCTAGCAAGCGAACATAGGGGCAAACATACGATTAGCCATGTACGAAAACAAAGAACTGTAGGAAAAATAAATGCATTACCACACCTGCAGGAGGAAGACGCAGCCACCAAGCGTCGACGTGGGCGCCTTGCGTCTGCAGGCCTCGCAGAGCTGGCGGTAGAGGAACGCGAGGACCGCCGAGCCCCAGCTGAACTGTCCAGCGTCTCCCCAGTCCTGGAGGCAGTGGATGTACATCCACGAAGCAGCATCCCCCGTGGCGTCCGGGAACAGCACTGCCCCGAACATGTGCAGGACCCAAGCGCGGCAGTGGAAGGTCACCGTGGCGTCGTCCGCGGCATCAGGGCATTCACCAAAGGTAGCCCGCAACCATCTAAGGTGGACCCCCGAGACGCGGCCTCGCCTGGAATTATCTGGTACACGAGGCAATGGCATGCCTAGGAAGGCCTCCACACGTGCCCTCCAGCCCTCAGACACCGCCGGGCCGACCACCGGCTGTCCCCTGATGGGAAGTCCAAGTATCATCGCCACGTCCTGCAGCGTGACGGTCATCTCCCCACAGGGTAGGTGGAACGTGTGTGTCTCTGGCCTCCACCTGTTAATAGTACAAGGAGAAAAGAATTAGTTACGTATGTAAAAATATAGAAGCGAAAACAAATAGACCCGATAGAGAAAATGCACCTGTCGACAAGTGCGGTCAAAGCGGGGTGGTTGAAAACCGGCATGCCCCGCCGTATTAGGTTAGCGACCGTGTGAAGCCCAGCACGACGCAGCAGTGGGGTATAGCGGTTGTCGTATCTCATCAACTGGACCGCATCATGGGTTCGAGGACGAAGTATGGGTATGTCCTGAAAATTGCTATAAAAGTTAGCTGCGTGACCATCAAGTTGAACACATGTACAATTCGACCACACACATACCTGGCCGTCCTCCGTGAGCCTGCCGCGGTGCTCCCTCTCGTAGAACTCGTCTAGCAGCCGGTATCTCGCCATCCTGTGATAAATTTTAGAATTCAATGTTTAAGAAATATTCAAATAAGAAATTTATAAAACATATTTACAAATAAAAATAAGAATCAAATTGAATTATGAAATTTGAATCAAAATGAAAGTATTAGAGATTTACCCTTGGTTAAATACATGTCAGCTTGTATATGATTTACCCTCCATAGTTTTTTTTACGTATTTTGCAAATACCTTTATGAATAGTTTTCACCGGTAGCTTATTGATAATGAGGGCAACAAAATGATATAAGTCTCACCAATGAACGATAAATGCATCTATTCTCCGACATCAATCTTACTCAAATTTCTAAATATTCATCAATCTCACAAAAATCAAATCCTAAAAACGATTGTATACACAATACTACTCTTACATTACGCATTTCTATTGCAAATCTAACCTAAAACCGATCCAAATTGAACTAATTTCATCTAGGGTTTCAAATATTCCCCCACGAAATGTAGCTCAAATAATCCATATCTATTGCAAAAAATCAAGGGAGGGGAGAGAGTTCACCTTACTTGTTCGATTTGGAAGCAAAACCGTGAGAAAAATCGGTGGATTTGAGAGGATTTGGAGGGGGAATAGAGGGGAGGCGGCGGCGGTTTACTGTTTGAACATAGCAGAGAGAGGGGGAGCTGGGGGGCCGGGGGCCGCGCTCGGGCTTAAGTCACGAAGCACGGCGCCATCACAGTTAGCGCCTAGGGTACATGAAACGGCGCCACAGACCATGGCGCCGTGCTGTGCCACCGTGGCTCCGACGTGTTAATACACGGCGCTAAAGCATATGGCGCCGTGACATGTACCCTGGGCGCTATATGATTTGGCGCCGTGGTAAGGGTCTATTTTTGCAAATCTTTTCTCCAGGGGTCCATATGTAAAAAACTTTCAAATTTTGGGCTAAAAAGCAAAAATTCCACGAGGTTGTTTGGGGAAGCGAGGGATAAATACCGTGGCGTGCTCGGTGCTCCTAGCCATCCGTCGCACCGGTAGTGTTTAGCGCGTCCTTTTCTGTTGTTAGTTGGGGCCTACTACTCACTAGCCCAGTCGCCCTGCTCTGCTCCGTTGCGTGCTAGCGTAACACATTTTTGCTGTTTGCCGTTAGAATAAATCAAAAGTTGATAAGTTATTTTTAAAGGATTATTTTAATAAACTGTTTTGAAATAGTGATAGAGAAACTGTTTGATTTATTTGTTTAAGAAAAATGATACATCATAAGTTATAAGCTAAATTAAACTAAAAAGAACGGAATTGCGGGGAGTAGGAGCTTTGACAACATTAAGCAGGAGAGGGACTCTTCGATGTTTTAAAGGCATTTTCCTGGGTCTTCGCTTTAAGGCATCCAACCGGTCGTTATCTTCCCCTTGGCCAGGAAAGAAAAGGAAAAGGTCAAAAGGCCTCTATTTCTCACAAAAATGAAAAGAAAGGTGACGCCGCACAAGTCTGAGATTCTCTTTTTCCACTGTGTCATCACATAGAAAGGGTTCTGAACTTCTGTTATATATTTCATATCTTCAAGGCGACGTATAACTTTGAACTTTCATTTTCTTTGCCGTTGTCATTAATCTTCATGTTCTTGATCAAACCCTAGTTACCGGACGAACTTTACACTAGTGAGCAATAGTGCTACCCAGTTCCATCACTGTTGACAGAGTTTTATTTTAAGGTAATTTGGTGATGTTAGATTGGTGGATACGAAGGATCTCTCCTGCACGAGATGAAGCCACAAAAAAGAAGGAAAAATATATACATATGGGTCTATTCCGTTTTTTTTGTTTTTTTTGCTGTAGCTAATAGATTTTGGTTAAAATTTTTGAATTTTGGGTTATTCGTCATAGTGATTATAGAGAAAGATACTCGTCTGCGATTTTGGCTACTATAGATATTGAATTTTTAACGTGTTGTTGGACCGAAATGGCGACAGAGGGGGGATGAATGTCGACTTTTAAAATCGCCCCCAAGAGTATTCGCAAAAATCTCTACTCTTCGATAGCTACAGAAAGCTATGATGAAGAAGACGTTTGATCGAAATAACTATTCTGGAGCACTAAGAGAAAAGACCAAAAGCTTTAACTGAAAAAGGAGAAAAGAAAAGATAAAGCACAGGAAATGAGAAAAAGATCAAGTGCTAGCAGTTCATGATCAAAAGGAACTGGTCTTTGTAATGCTTTCGGCTAGCACCCAGAACAACAAATAAAGCATAGGACATGCAGTTTTTGCCTTGGCCGAAGCTTTAAAAATAAACTGCACTGCCACAAGCTGCCGAGAGACAAGAAAAATTGCAGGAACTAGCAGCCGCAAAACAGAGCAAAGGGTTGGCAGCCAATCCGAGAGAAACACCCAAAACACACACTAGAGAGCAAACACGTACCCTGTCTACCCGAGGGTGGCCCAACCCTCGCTAGAACCTACAAGAAGTGAGTGAGCTCAATCTAGTGAGATAAGAAGCAGCTAATAAGAAGCATCCTGGAAGCACAAGATAAGAGTAGGAAGTCTAAGCAACTAGGCAAGAGAAGGACTCTAACCTACGCTAGAAGGACTAAACCCAATGCACCCAAATGCAAAGAGACAGAAATGAGACAGAAGCATAATCAATATAGTAAAGCAGTAAAGCCCAAAACTCCCCCTCACTACAGTCCATAAGGACAAACCACCCCAAGCTCTCCCCGCAGAGCTGAAAACCTCGAACTATCCAATGGCTTGGTGAAGATGTCAGCCAACTGGTGGTCACTCTCCACAAACTGGAGCACTATATCGCCATTCTCTACATGGTCTCTAAGGAAGTGAAAACGGATATCGATGTGCTTGGTCCGAGAGTGTTGCACTGGGTTCTTAGCAATGTTAATCGCAGAAGTGTTATCACAAAAGAGTGTAACACTGTCGATAACTAACCCAAAGTCCCGCAGGGTCGAAGCCATCCAGAGTACCTGACTGCAGCAGCTGGCTGCAGCAACATACTCGGCCTCTGCGGTGGACTGCGCAACACCGGACTGCTTCCTTGAAGACCAGGAAACAAGAGAAGTGCCAATAAATTGGCACGTGTCAGAAGTGCTCTTCCTATCTATCCTATAGCCAGCGAAGTCTGCGTCCAAGAAAACTCTCAAGGAAAGACAGGATGATGAAGAGTACCAGATACCATAGTCAATGGTAGCTCGCAGGTACCGAAAGATGCGCTTCACCGTCTGGCGGTGAGAAACGCGAGGAGAAGCCTGAAAACGAGCGCACAGACACACAGAAAAATGTATGTCTGGTCTCGAGGCAGTGAGGTACAAGAGGGAGCCAATCATGCTGCGATACTCCTTCTGATCAACTGGCTTGCCATCCTCATCTGGGTCAAGATAGGCTATAGAAGCCATGGGAGTCGACACAGGCTTACCATCACTCATGTCGAAGCGTCTCAGGAGGTCACGAGTGTACTTTCCCTGATGAAGAAATGTACCCTCCCGAGTCTGCTTGATTTGGAAGCCAAGGAAGAAGGTCAACTCGCCCATCATACTCATCTCAAACTCGGTGCTCATGACATCCGAGAACTGTGAAACCAGAGTATGAGAAGAGCCGCCAAAGATGATGTCATCGACATAGATCTGGACGAGCAGAAGGTCATTGCCATGACGGTGGATGAACAAGGTCTTGTCTACTTTACCCATTTCAAACCCATGACTCAACAAGTAGGACTTAAGCCTCTCATACCATGCTCTGGGGCCTGCTGAAGTCCATACAACGCTTTCGAAAGCTTGAAGACATGGTGTGGGTATTTGGGGTTCTCGAAACCTGGAGGCTGTCTGACGTAAACTTCTTCCTCAATGACTCCATTAAGGAAGGCACTCTTGACGTCCATCTGGTAGAGCTTGAAACCCTTAGAAGCTGCAAAGGCAAGCAGGATTCTAATGGCCTCAAGTCGAGCTACAGGGGCAAAGGTCTTCTCGAAATCTAGACCCTCAACCTGGGAGAACCCCTGAGCTACCAGTCTAGCCTTGTTCCGAATAACCACTCCATCCTCGCTCTGCTTGTTCTTGAACACCCACTTAGTCCCAATAATATTGTGACCTCGCGGGGGCTCGACAAGCGACCAGACCTTGTTCCTCTCGAAATTTTCTAGCTCCTCATGCATGGCATTGACCCAAGACTCGTCGGAAAGAGCATGAGAAACATCCTTGGGCTCAAAGGAGGCAATGAAAGCAGAATAGAGACAGAATTGAGATAAGCCAGATTTTGAGCGGGTAACACGCTCGAACAGGTCTCCAATCATCTGCTCAGAAAGATGCCTTTTCTGGATATGTCTGGGAGGTCCTGGATGAGATGAAGAAGTGGCCTCTACCTCGTGAGCTGACGAGGTAGGTTCAGAGCCACTAGCTCCGGAGGAAGCAGTAGGCATGGGCTGATCACCTAGAGGTGCGGTGGAAGACGGCACCTCAAGGGGTGGATAAGGGACTGGATCGGGTAGACAACCCTCATCTCCATCATCCTCGTCATCTACGAAGATGGTCTCGGACTGCTCTAAAGAACCTGAGATATCAGGCCTAGTTCCCGGACTGGCCTCGTCAAAGGTCACCTCACAGGTCTCTACCATTTTGCTAGACTCACAGTTCCAGACCCTATAAGCCCGCGAAGAAGGCGAGTAACCTAGAAAGATCCCATCACAAGAACGTGACTCGAACTTATCTAAGTTCTCGGACTTCAGAATAAAGCACTTGCAACCAAACACACGAAAATGAGAGACGCTGGGCTTTCGCCCGTATCTCAACTCATAAGAAGTGCGGTGCAAGTGTGCCCGAAGAAAAACTCGATTTGAGACATGGCACGCGGTGGCTATAGCCTCAGCCAAAAACTTCCGCGGTGTAGAGTACTCATCAAGCATCGTCCTGGCCATCTCGACCAAGGTACGGTTCTTCCTCTCCACAACGCCATTTTGTTGTGGGACGTGCGGAGAAGAGAACTGGTGCTCTACACCTGTCTCACCACAGAAACTCTCGAAGTAGGAATTCTTGAACTCCGTGCCATTGTCACTGCGGATCGCTCGTAAGGCACCCGGGAGCTCAACAGAAAGCCTACCGAAAAGACCTCGAAAAAGTGAAAACGTCTCATCCTTCGAGGCTAAGAAAAACACCCAAGAATACCTCGAGAAGTCATCGACTACGACAAGAACATACCACTTCCCTCCTGCTGACTGCACTCGAGCTGGTCCCACTATATCCATGTGGAGCAGCTGTCCCGGTGCATCGGTGATAGTAACTATGACTGGAGGGTGAGAAGCGGCAACCATCTTGCCGTGCCGGCATGGAGCACAAACTAGATCTTTGACCATTTTGAGCTTTGGCAGACCACGAATGAGGTCGTGGCCGCTAACTCGGGTCAAATGGTCAAATCCGATGTGTCCAAGTCTCCTATGCCAGAAAGAGAGGTCGCGGGACTCAGAAGCAACTAAACACCTGAGAGGATCACCAGAAGACTCAGAAAAATCAGCACGAAAGATCCTCCCAAAACGAGAAATCCCGCAAACCAGACTACCCGAAGAATCAAGAATTTTGCAATTGTTTTTCTTGAAGCTCACCTCGAAACCGTCATCGGTAAGCTGAGAAACAGAAAGCAAATTGTACTGCAGCTTACTAACCAAGGCAACATCCTTAAGAATAAAAGAGGCATTAATGCGCACAGTACCTTTGGCGATGACGCGTCCAGACGAAGCATCTCCGAAGGTGATCGTCTCATCACCTGGAGCGCGGGCTAGGGAGGAGAACCAACGGGAGTCTCCGGTCATATGACGAGAACAACCGGAGTCTACAAGCCAAACCTTCTCCTTCCCTACCCGGCGAACCTGAGTCAAACAGAGAGTAAAGTCTCAGTACTGGGATAAATCAAGAGAGATTTTGGCACCCAATACTGAACAACACGTCGAGCAGATGAAGTCGTCAAGCACGACTGACCTCTATCTATCCTACGCTCTCTGTGACTCAAAGAAGCAGAAGGTCTGTGTGCAGACCTGAAGCTGTTGCTAGGTCCGACTGCTATGGGAAAGTGAGTCGAAACATCGGCAACCTGCTGATCACGCCGTGGGTAACTGTCTCGACGGGGGAAACGAGATGTACCCTCAGGACGGCGGAAGTCACGACCTGGAGCAGCACGAGAATGAAAACCAGAAGACTCAGAAAAACCAAGTCCTCGATGCTGCCCAAACCTGTCAGAAGCAAATCTGGAACTCGTGCTAGTCTTAGGTGCACTCAGGATCTGGGGCTGACCCTGAATACGCCTAAGTGCCTCTGTACGGTCTCTACGCGCAATCCTGGCGCGCCTGAAGCATCTCTCGATCGAGTGTCCATCCTTCTGACAGAAGGTGCAGTGGTACTTCACCTTTTGAGAGGTGGAAGTAGCACGAAGATGCTTCGCCTTCTGAGAGGCCAAAGCAACAGGTGGAATCACCTTACTGTCAGAGATCTCTTGGACAAAGCCCGCTGATTTGAATTTGACCTCATCAGATCTGGGCTCGACCTCGATCACACCTCCCACTATGGGTCTGAGAATAGCAGGAGGATGCTTCCTCATATCCTCATAGAAATCATATCCTAGACCTTGATTGAACTTACAAATCTTGGATTGGTCTAGAATAAGATTAAGCTTCTTCTTGCCTCCTACAAATCTCTCGAGAGTGTTCATAAGATACTGACACTCCCGAAAGAGAGAGGTGCAAGAAGAGCAGGGAGAAGAGGGAACAGCAGGAGGTAAGGGAGCAGAAGAAGAACCAACAGTAGAGGAAAGAATGGATTGTGCACGCACAGCCGACCCTGAGGGGACAGTCCTACTACTAGCAGGTTGGTTCGCGTCTCTAAGCGTCTCATCCTTACCCTGGGGCTTCTCCCCCACACCATCAATCACATCACAACCAGATTGTGGCTTCTCTAGTAAGTCCTTAGTTAGCTTCACACATTTGTCATTCAAAGCAACGAGTTCAAGTTTTAGTTTATCACAACTAATGCATGGTGAGCTAACAGGATCCTTAGTCGCATACTGAGCTATTTTCTTGTTGTTGTCAATCATTTCTTGAAACTGTTTTGAGACAGATTCAAGTTCAGCAGTTAACTTTGGACAATTCAAACATGAATCAATAGGCTCAAGTAAAGAAGCACTCAACTCAGCAATCTTGTGATATGCCCGTTTTAGGTTCATCTTCAAGTTATTGCAATTTTCACAAGACTCGGGCAGATCAAGGAGCATGGCATAAGGTCCTCTAGCAGCAATGTCCTTAACCTCACATGAGGTGGGAGAAGTAGTCTCATCAGTAGTAAGTAGGGTAACAGCCATCCTACTCAACTCTAACTCAGCAAGCAGACTAACATTTTCCACCTTAACAATATCAAGCTCGGAGGACACACTATCATGCGAGGTCCTTAATTTCTCCATGTCACCCAACAAGCACAGCATGTATCACAATCATTACAGGAGGGAGCAGATGTAAGTGAAGTAAGCTCCCGTGATAGTCTATCTACTTCCTTCTCTAACTCAGTACACCTAGCCCTAGCTCTAGCATGAAAACCACCTAGCTTAAGAAAAGCATGATTGAGCTGGTCGTAGGTGGGGCATACCTCGTCCGAGTCGGAGTACAGCTCGCTGTCGCTCAGTTCGCCCTCGAGGGCCATGAAGCACATGCCGGAGAAGTCGTCGCCGCTCTTGGGATCTTGGTCACCCGTCCCGTCGTCGTCGCTCCATCCCTCCACCTCGCTGAGGTCGAGGTCGTCGAACGCGGTGAGGACGCGGTGGAACAGCTTCTTGGCCTTCCCGAAGTCGCGGAACTTCTTCTTGCCTTGAGCAGGTGCTGAGGGCTTCGTGTTGCGGTTCTTGTTGATGTAGTCGTTCTTGCCCGAACCGCCGTAGTCGCCTTTGCCCTTTCCCAGCTTGGGGCAGTTTGCTCGGATGTGGTTGGGGCCATCACACTCGAAGCAAATCACGGGCCCTCCTCTCTTTCTGTCCCTCCTCCCCTTGTAAGCATGGGAGAATCTTCGAGCAAGGAGGGCTAGCTGCTCATCCGCAAGCTGCTCTAACTGATCATCAGTTATGTCATAGAGAGCAGCAAGGGAGAATCCGCAAGTAGACTCAGAAGAACCGGAAGCCAACGTGGGATCGGTGACTAGGGCCATCGACTGTGACTTCGACTTGCGAGAGACAATGTCAATCTCGTGAGTCTTGAGGCGCGAGTACAACACATCGAAAGTCAATGTCCTTGATGGTAGTCACCTTCATCTCCCAAACACGAAGGTCGAGTGCAGCGAGCATCTGTCGAGCGTTATCCGAGTCGGGGTACGTGAGACCGACCGCTCGGAGGTTGCTCAGAATCTTATGAAAACGCGCAAAACACTCATCCAAAGACTCACCAGCAAGCATCTCAAATTTGTTGTAGTCACGCTTGAACTGGTCCTGTCTCACCGTCTTAATCTGGGTGGTGCCCTCATGGTATGCATCGAGGGTCTCCCAGATATCGAAGGCGGACGAAAGATGAGATATGCAGTCAAACTCGCTACGACGCAGGCCCTGGATAATGATGTTCCTTGCCTTAGCGTTCGCCTCAACATCATGCATATTTCCAGCATTAATGTTCTCATCGGTAGGAACAACAAACCGGACCTTTACCTTGCGCCAGATGGCGTACCCAGAGCCTGGATGTATGTCTCCATTCGGCTCTTCCAGAAGGGGTAATCCATGCCATCGAAAACGGGCGGCTTGGTCGAGTACTTGTCCGTCGCCATGGCTCTTGAGACCGGTTAAGATCTATTGATTAGAGCTAACCGGCTCTGATACCAATTGTTGGACCGAAATGGCGACAGAGGGGGGTGAATGTCGACTTTTAAAATCGCCCCCAAGAGTATTCGCAAAAATCTCTACTCTTCGATAGCTACAGAAAGCTATGAAGAAGAAGACGTTTGATCGAAATAACTATTCTGGAGCACTAAGAGAAAAGACCAAAAGCTTTAACTGAAAAAGGAGAAAAGAAAAGATAAAGCACAGGAAATGAGAAAAAGATCAAGTGCTAGCAGTTCATGATCAAAAGGAACTGGTCTTTGTAATGCTTTCGGCTAGCACCCAGAACAACAAATAAAGCATAGGACATGCAGTTTTTGCCTTGGCCGAAGCTTTAAAAATAAACTGCACTGCCACAAGCTGCCGAGAGACAAGAAAAATTGCAGGAACTAACAGCCGCAAAACAGAGCAAAGGGTTGGCAGCCAATCCGAGAGAAACACCCAAATGCAAAAAGAGACATTCTCATTCCCATCCGAGAACTATCAAGGCATCCAAAACCAATGATTAAAAAAAGACCTTGCTGGAAACTTGAGATTAAAGAAGGCATTAAATGAAGCTTCTTTGCCGCAAGGACCAAGGAAAAGCAAAGCTCTTTAATTGATTGCCAGCAAGAAAAGCTACTGCACTGTATGTACTGGCCGAATGATTAATGGTTATTGGAAATGGATGCTTCCAGCCGAACACAGTACAGAACAAGCAGAGAGACAAAGATCAACCAAAGAACTGCATGCACATTTCTTGCATTGGCCAAACGGGGAAGAACTTCTTAAGAACACAGGAAGAGCATAGAGCAGAGAGGCACAAAGAGACAACGCAAGATCATAACAGCTTAAACTCAGTAATCATGAAATCGATACGGAGACATACATGATTGATAGAGTGTTTACATCTCAGCTCCTCTCACTCTCAGATCAAACACTACGTCCCCATACGCCTGGAGAGCATAGAGAGAAACTCACACCTCCTCTCTTTCTCTCTTTCTGAATTTTTCATGGAGAGAACCAAATGAAACCCTAACTCTTACACCCACTCTCTCAAATTTCAGCACACAATCTCCCTCTCTATTTATACCCTCCACTAATGGGTTCACCAAGTGCTTTACCCATTTAGCTTTTGCGCTTTACCCACAATCCACTTCCTTTAGTGCAGCTTTGCGTTTTTACCGAAACGCCCCTCGCGCACCTTCCAGGAAGCTTCCTCATTCCTTGCCCTGCAAGCTACGCAGTTTCGCCGTCTTCGGCACACCTCGACCGTTCTGACCTCAGCGCCACCTGCGCCTAGTCCGGTCCACCGTGCCTCGCCACGACTCCACCTCGAGTCCACGTCGTCTTCGACACATCCCGACCGTTCTGACCTCAACGCCACCTGCGCCTAGTCCGGTCCTCCGTGTCTCACCACGACTCCGTCTCGACGTCCTGCAGCCAACACAGACAAGAAACACATCGCATAGCACGGTACAAAACATGTAAACATGGTTAGCACCTACAAATCCTACTCAAGCGAGAAATGACCCACGTGGCCAACCGGGGCGACGCCCACGCGTCAAATTTGTCTAGTCACGACCCGACCTCGCCAAATGCCAAAAAGGCACGAATCACTCAAACTAAACTCACTCTAACCAAACCACGAGTCAATTACTCATCACTAACACGGGATTTAGACCACATGGTCTCTCACGTGTACTACGATTAACTTGTAGACTCTATCTTGAAAAAATATTTCATTCGAAAGTTAGCCAATATAGTAAAAGGTAAAAGTCGTTTTTAGAGTCTGCAAAGAATATACCCTATAATATCGATCTATTCAGATATTAGGTAAGAGATTGATTATAGAGCTAGGACTGATAGGATCTGGTGGTGAAGTACCATAATGAATTAATAATCGTGTCATAACGATATGGAACAATACGTGCTTGTGACACCATCGAGGATAGATACGAACGGAGCGAAGGCTTGTTCAATATTGCAGGGAGACTACACACTAGGGTGGAGCAGACAGGTCGCATGTAGTTACTCCTATACCATCTAAATAAAATTAAAATATTTTTTTAGATATGCTTATATAAGAACTGAAACAAAACGAAAATTTCAAAAGGAATTTGAATTCTACTTAATTTTGATCTCTTGAGTTTCCTAACCAAATCCGACACTCAATCACTCCAGCTCTGCCCTAGACCCCCAATTGCTCTAGTGATCGTTACATCACCGTCGACCTTCGAAAACCCCAAGTATACCGCCAATTCAATTCTCCTTGTACAATCAATTTCTTTTGGTCAGTAGCATTCTTGTACTCCTAGTAAACACCCCAAAGTAATGCCCTAGCTTGCCAAGTCTTATAGTCCACCGGTGGCTAGCTTCCCCGCCCAGTCGCATCACCCCACCGTGGACAACCCACCATAGACATCCGTGACCCGAACCGCGGCCACCCGAGCCACCGTGACCAACCCTAGATGGTTAAAAAGCAACCAATTAGGGGGGAGAACCTTCCTGTAGCTTCTGTGCCATGGAAAACCACCGCGGAGCCACCTCGCCGACCATCCCCGATCGCGCCCAAGGCCAAAAATGGAAGCCCCTCGTCCCCAGGAGTCCACCCATACCCCTGGTTTTCATTTCTATGCACCACAGGTCGAGATTTTCCCGGTTTTCGATTTCTCTATTTAGCGGTTACTGCAATAGCGCAGGGAGGAAGACAATAAACAATGTTCGCCCGGTACTGTAGCAGCCCAACCTACAATAAATAGTAACCAGACCCGGCACTGTAGCAGCCGACCCATTATAAACAGTAACCAACCTGAAATGAATAGTGCAAACCCGCGATGAATAGTAAAATACCCGTTATTGTTCATCCATACCTAAAAATACAAAATACATCCATTTTGACAATTTTGACCCTGTGAAGTCAAATTTCTATCCCATTTGGTCAAACCAGACACAACTAAAATTTTAATTAAGCTCAAATACCATTCCAAATCCAAATTCAAATACTTTTCAAGCCTTTTTACTCACCGAAACCCTAAAAATATTTATACACGCATTTTGATCATTTTGAACCCATCTACCCATTTCTCAACTCCATATTTTCTCATATCGAATATCGGTAATCCTCAAAACCTCTAAAACACATATCCAAACCCTACCCCTATTTCGATCCGAACTCTTTTCGTTCGCCGAAACCCTAATGACACATATACCCTTTTATCATTTTGAGCCCGTCCACACCTATCCAACTTCGCTTTGCCGTCTTAGACTGGTAAAGCTCTAAAAAACCCAAATAAATATACTGACCCTAAAATGTAATACCATCTACACCTTTAGCCGTTCACTGAAATCCATACAACGCCTATATACATCCTCGGCCATCTCAAACCCACCTAACCTAATTCCAATCCTGTTGAGCCAACCATCCACCGCCTTAACCCTGATCTCACCACCTACGTTCTTTATGTCTTTTTGTTATTTATTTGTATTTTGTTCCCAGCTTGTGTTCTGCAAAGTAGGAACTTATTTGTATTCGTCTTCCATGATAGTACTCGGACCACACGAGTTGGTCAACAGAAAGACTACAAGAGCAATTAAAGAAGTCGGTATCCAATTCGAAGACCACAGTAAAGATAACCAGAGGCTATGGATAAAGGGACAAGTCGCGTGTCTTTGATCATGTTTGTCAGACCCCGGATTTTTCCATCCGAAATCCACTGTGATTTTGCTGCACTATTCCCTGGATCAGTAGATAGTGCTCACAGTTACAGTAATGAATATCAAAATACATATCATGCGAAAGCGTAAATACAATATTAGACTTACTCATGGGCCAATTAGGCCGAAATCATTAAATTGCAATAGCGGAAGAAAGAAGCACACAGGTGGGACCTTCAGGACATGCCCACAGGCAGCCAACTGGAGGTTCGCGACCTAGCCCTTGACATCTTCATCTTCTCGGCCAGCTTGTCCAATCTTGTTGCTGAGGCGAGGTGATTTGATTCCTGATTCTGAATTTTGTCGCAAAAGCGAGAGTGAGCACTCCGACCCCGTGCTCCGCGAGCCAACACACAGAATGCAATATTTAACATGTATGGCTAATCAAAGGATGGCTCGGGCTCATTTTATTTTGCGAAGAGTGCTTTTGAATACAATTATATAAAAATCCTTAAGACCTAGCAATTTAGAACTCAAGACTTTTATTTGTAAAGTAGGTTGATCATATAATTGACACAGATTCCATCCACCATTACATGGTATCTGCACCATATAGCATCTTTCAGCGTTATAGCCGCTTAAATTACCACTGGGACGACACCCAGGACAATTCCAAACCAGGACCATCAGCAGTCCTACACATTCCCATTATCACCCACTAAGATTTTCGAAATAGAACTATATCTAGTTAAGTTCCCATGTCCGCCTTTGACCGTGGGCATGGCTATTCGAATAGTTTTAGACTCTGCAGAGTTTGTACACTTTCACCACAAGAGACAATCAACTCGTTGCCCCACACAATTCCTTAGAAGTGTGGTTGAGCAGACCATCACAGTGACTTTTCAAAATATCTAGACCCTTTTGTCATCTCACCTTATGGGAAACTGCCCACTTGCGGTGGGTCCCATCTATGCGCGGGATGTTTCCCACAGCCACTACGCAGCTCGGGGCTTCTACTTCCCGCAACGTAGGACAGCTGGGAAACTTCACCCCCCCACTGGTGTCCCTTCAGGCCCCCTTGCCATAGCGTAGCCCCTTCAATCCCCTACCAGTGAGATGAGTCCAGAGTTTCGATAAGTCTACTTAGCCAAGTTGTATTTTACAGACTTGTGGTTGTACTATTTTACACGGGTTGACATGACAAGATTCAGTCCTTAGGGTTACCCGGATGGTTCTACCACATTTCACAATTTGTGCGTCCACTGCACCTCATTCCAGCCCCCAAACCATCCATCCAGGCATTAAGCAAATTGTGGGATTTTCAGAGATAGAAAATATTGTGCCCACTTTCTACAGTCATTTCATCCATAACTAACCCCAAAACATATCATACTTTGCAAGTGTTGCTTTTGGGGCAGCTATGTACCCCCGTTTTATCTAGCAATACTAAGCCACGCAATATTTATTTGGACTTACTGGTAAAAGATATGATAATATAAACTTTTCTAGGGCGACAAGGTTCACATGTCCAAGCCTTCCAACGGATCATTATTAGCAAACATTATATTAGGTGTATAGCTACCTGTTCTGGAAATGAACATATTTTACCTCATAAAATAGCAGCATGCATGTTGATAATCTAAAAGAAACTAACTTTGCAGAAAATGTAGGTTCAACATGATCAAAGTATTGACTCGCCTGGCGCGGTTTACCGCTGTCTTGAGCTCACACAATGCTTTCTCTTGAGCTTTTGGTTTCTATCTTCACTTCGAGCTTGATCTCGCTTGATCCATTGAATCTTCACGACTCCCAATTTATAATTACATGACAAACGACTGAATCCAAATAAAGCAAATAACTCAAAAAGATCCAAATAAATTCGAATAAACTCAATTTAGTTTTATTACGAGTTAATGGGTGATTCGGTGATTTGAGGCAAGGTTGGTAATAGCATACAATAACTTGATCTTTTTATTAATAATCTCTTTTTATTATTTTGTTATTTATCAAGGAAGTTCCATGAGTCGGGTTAGACCTATAGACTGGTGCAGGAGTTTAGTGTACAAATTTTATATTTAGGGTATGCATTCCTTGCAACTCAGGTTATGGTAAAGGCAAACTGGACTGATGGATGAGATCTGTACTTATTCTATAAATCTTTTAGTCGAAGGTATTATAACATTTGGATATCTTTATTAAGTTTTTAGAATAATCTCTGATATAGGCTTTTACTATTAATTAGATTAAGATAAATAGCAAGGGCTCAATATTTATTCTTATATGGTAATTAATTAGAATTTAAATTTCTAATAATCCCATTATTATATTTTATGTATCTTCATTCATAGCTAGGCTAAATTTAAGTTGAATTAGGATCCATTCATATGGGTCCTAACTTGTTATATATGCAATTATGTTCAATACTATTATGTACTAAAGCTAGTGTTAAGATTTAATTAATGGCACGACTATTAGCTTGCTCATACTTTAGCTATTATTAGGCTTAGCTTCAATTCTAATTCTAGTTTAAACTTGGTTATCGGGGCAGAGCTTGGGATGCAGTATTTTATGCGACTCTAATTACCCGTATTATTGTTTAAATGTTTATTTTAGAGTATTTACATGCTTGTGAGATTATTTTTGATACTTGATAACTTAGGGCTATTATATTCTAGCATATGTATATTACTATGCCCTTTTAATTTGAGTGCTCTCTAAAGTGCTATTGCTACTGATATTTTATCCCTTTATAACTCGAACCTGCCATGCATGATGGTATTTTGTTATCATTATTAACTAAAGCTACCATGTAAGATTTTCTTATTGGCAGTACTTTTATGACAGTGTTTACATGTATATATATTTTTAATAGGGCCTACGGTGAACGCAAGAATTGTACTGCTATATTTACTTGTGGGCTGCATACGTGCTATCTGCATTTCTCTAACTTCTTATTTATATATTCATATAGGTGTTTATATTAAAAGATTGCTTCAAGAAATGAATTGAGAGAGGATACCAGTGATATACACTTACCAGGTGCTACCTCTTAGTGGGGCCCACATGTCATACAGAGAGAAAGAAATCGGTTCGGCAGTGAAGGGGTACTCCTGGCTGAGGCAAAAACGAAGACAAAGGAGGGAGGCCGAGGTATGGCAGCGGCGGCGACGCCGGCGAGGAGCGGCCGCGGAGGCGACGGAGGTCGGTGAAATGGGTTGCTCCGGTGACGATGGACCTCAAGGCGGTAGCAGTTTCGACCGGGAGATACGGTGGCGGGCCGGCGACGATGGAAGGCGGCCGGGTGAGGGGAGCCGATCGGGGCGCCGGCGACTGGGAAGAAGGGAAACGAATTCGGCGGGCGCGGGAGCACAAGGGAGTAAAGAGGAAGCTCACCAACGTTTTTGTGAGGTGGGAGGTGCGCCGGGGAAGGTTGACGACGGAGGTCGGGGTCGGGTGGTGGAGGCGCACGGCGCCGGCTATCTAGGGTGGAGGGAAAGCTCCGGCGGCAGCGGTGTAAGATCGAGGAGGCCGACTAGAGGGGGGGTGAATAGGCGGTTTAAAAAATTCTCTACAAAATAATATTAGCAATTCAAAACCTTTTCTATTTGCCTAAACCAAGTATACAATGCGGAAGCTAAATTCAAGTTGGTTTAGCTCAAATAGCGCCTACAACAATTAAATTCGCCTAAGTGCACTAATAGTTCTAGCCTAGGTCAAGGTTTGCAATTCTAAATATACAAGCAATCAATTTAATTCTATGAATGTAAATTGCTTGAATATAAATAGAGCATAAGAAAACAAACCACAAATAACACAATCACTTTTTACCGTGGTGTTCGGAGACTTGCCGGTCTCCCCTAGTCCACGTTGAGGTTAGCCCGAACGAATCGGACCGGCTCCACGAATTAAGCCGAAACACCTCCAATCCACTAGTGGTAGCTCTTTCCCGCTCCGGGTAGGTGAGCTCCGACCTTCACAACTTCGCCGGGTCTTCTCACAAGCTTCTTGAGAAGATCACCGCGCACGACGCCTCCAACGCCGTCTAGGAGTCGGCAAACTCCAAGAGTAACAAGCCAAGTCCCTCACTTGACTCTCACCACGTGCAACGAATGCACAAGCTCAATTGGACACTAAGTCCACCTCTAGATGCAACACATGCACTCTAGATCACCTCTCCTCTCTCACAAAGTGCAACACATGCACAAATGAGTGGAGAGACTCACTCTAGCTCAAGAACACAAGAATGGGTTAAGCAACAACATCTCCAACCAGCCTTGAGGGGGTATTTATACCCTACACACAAAAACTAGCCGTTGGAGCAAAGAGAGGCTGAAATCAGCCTGAGGGCCGGTACTACCGCAGTTAACACGGCCGGAACTACCGCCCTACCAACGGTCACAAGAAACTAGCCGTTGGAGCCAAATCCGGAACTACCGGAGTACAAATCGCGGAACTACCGGTTTTCCCGAGGCTAAGTCATTCAAAAAATCGCTCTCCAGAAAAAACATTCCGCTCAGAATCCGGAACTACCGGAATCGCGGAACTACCGGAAAAATCGAAACTACCGCAGTACAAATCGCGGTACTTCCGCAAAATCCGGAACTACCGCAGTACAAATCGCGGTACTTCCGTTTTCCGGTTTTTCAGCACAGACGACACTCGGAAAAACGGTCATAACTTTTGACTCCGATGTCGGAATTGAGTGATCTTGGACTCTATGGAAAGCTTATTCAGAGGGCTACACAACCCACCTATTTGCATGATCTCAAACACATTAGATCAATGCAGAAATCACAAGACATCCAAAGAGTCACTATCACGGTCTAATATCAAAGGAAATAGCGACAAATAATTTTAGACCATGCCAAGGGATAATGCATGATCTTCAACTTTTGCAAAACACATTTGCAAACTTAGATCATGCTACAAGGATTAGGTACATGGACTTCTCACATTTGCGAAACACATTCACAAACCTAAGTCACATACCACAAGGATCACAACATGATTTCCAACAAGTTGCAAAATATATTTGCACACTTTTGAAATCATGACGCAAAGATTAAATAAGAGCTACAACTATTTGCAAAACACATTCGCAAATATAAGCCTCATACACAAGGAATGGAAACATGGACTTCGAGCACTTGCAAAACACATTTGCAATGCATAGTCCCATGTTATTAGAGTTCAATACATGAGCTTCGACCATTTGCAAAACATATTCGCAAATGCAAGCATCATGTCAAGATGAGCTAGAGCAAGTGAGGTTTGAGCTATCAACACATGATGAGACTCAAACTACTAGACATGACCCCTCTTAATAGTACGGCAACCTAAACTAGCAATCCGGTCTTCCAACCAAACACCAAGACCGGTAAAAGACTAGGAACACATCCTTAACCCTAGCTAGTCATACCTTTGCCTTGGGTCATTGTCTCGATATGCATCAACTCATGATGCATCCTTTTCTTCAACTTCATCAACACATGATGATCTTCACTTGACTTGATGATCAACACATGATCATCTCCTCATGCATCAACTCATGATGTGTCTTCCTCTCTTTCTTGATGGCCTTCAACACATGAAGCCATTTTCTTCTCGCATCTTGATTTGATGACCTTCAACACATGAAGTCATCCCAAGTCGTTCTCATTTTTGGAACCTAACCTATTCATCCAACTCATGGAAACCGTTAGTCCACAAAGCAATTGTCATCGATTACCAAACTTCACCAGTTTGGTAATTCATGACAATCTCAACAAATGATGAGATATATAGTTGATTTGCGAGTATACAACTTGTACACAACAAATGTATACTCTAAGATAAGCTTTAAACAAAGCTTACTTATCCGGTTGTCAAAAATCGTTCATCCATTAACACATGATGGAGAAGCTAGATGACAACCCGATTACTCATGAGTATATATGAACTACACAAGTTATATATATACTCAAGAATGTATTTTAAAGTAAAGATCCAAAATATGCATATTGAAAGAAGCATGGATCAATACTTATGAAACTCCAAAATATATAGAGAGCTCCCCCTAAATGTGTGCATACAAGTGTATATGGTGAAGACATATGCACATATTCATTTTAGACTAATTGAGGATTTCAATCTATATTTTGGATCTAAGGAATGCATTTGTAAATGAGAAAGCGATTTCGAATGCATACCTCTTTGACTTCACATATTCATCCAAATGAGACTAACCAAAGATAAACTCAAATAGACATGTTAGTCTCATAAATTCATTTATCATTTTCACCAAAACATTATAAAAGTATATGTCATTAATATCATAATGTCATATTGGCATTTGTCATTAACACCAAAACCAACTTAAATGGAGCTTGATCTTTCAAGCGGAAATAGGTCCGGGGTGGTGAGGAGTCGCTCCCACCGAGAGGAATCGGAGGGAGCTCAGCCGTGGAGGGGACGACGGCGGTGGAATCGCTTTCGGCCGGCGACGAAGAAGAAGGAAATTCCGGCGAGCTTGGCACGAATTCCTTCAATTAACTTTGAGGGGAGGCAGAGGGGGAGTGGGCGGTGCGTTCGGGGAGCTGCGCCGGCTTTTATAGGCGGCAGGATGCTCGCGCCACGCGGCCGAGTCGACGCGACCAGGCGGAGGAGAAACCGTGGGCAGTGGAGCCGTACCGGGGGCGGGGCAACGAAACCGGGGGAGCGGTGGTCTCGCAGGCGCCGCAGCCGGGTGACGGGATGGCTCGGGCAGGGCTACGCCAGCGCATGCGTGCCACGGGGCGGAGAGAAGCTGAGCGCCGCAGAGAGGGGAGCGAGCCGCGGGAGGAAGAAGGAGAGAGGGGGAAACGGGTGCGGGTGCGGGGCCAGCGGCAGAGAGAGCGAGTGCGGGGCCCGCGTGGTAGAGAGAGCGAGTGTGGGGCCCGCGGGCTGGTTGACGCGCGCGCACGGGTGCTGGGCCGGGGTGATGGCCGACCCGGCTCCTTTGTATTTTTTTTATTTTCTTTTTCCTTGTCTTTTGTTTTTGCTTGTGATTATCAATTTCTTTTGCTATTCATTCCATTTATTCCTGGGTAAGATTTTATGCTTAATAGAAACACTCTCCTTATATTTTATGGATCATCTTTTGAGATTCTTATTTTAATTTTTTCTTCTCTATTATATAAACATTCACCAAATTTTTCAGAAAAATCCCATAAACTCCAAATTCAAATAAAACATATTGCAAAATAACTCAAAAGCTTCACATTTTTAAATTTCAAAATTTTGGGGATGTTACAATGTTGAACCTATATTTCCTCTATTTATTTACTTATTAGTACTTTCATTATGCTATTTACGCACTGTTATTTTATCTACAATAATTGTTTAGAATGACATGATATTAGTTATGTCCTACCACCCGAAAAAGCCCAGTTTAACTTGATGGCCATATTCACCTTGACAAAATATAGTGATATTAAATATAATAATAATGTAATCATGGTAGTTTAGAAACTCATCAAATTTTTCCGCTGTTAAGAAATTTGGCATTTGTTGATAGAGTTTTGAAAAGTGAATCTAGGGTAAACGAGGATCGCAGAAGGCCATAAGCGAGCCGGATCCCAAGACCTTATTCTAGGGTGGAGGCTTGGTGGCAGTGCCGCGGGCGCTGAATATGGGTTTGTGCGTGGAAGTTGCCTCAGTAAAAATATAAGGATGAGACCCTTATGCTGAGTAAAAACATAGCACCCGCCCAACCACAAGCGTTGACATTGTCAAACCTGGTCTAGTAGCTGCTCAAGTTCGATTGAACCTTTACAACTGGCCGGGGGGGACCGAGGGTGAGTTCATATGGGAGGTGGTTAACCATACAACTGTAGGGCTGCGACAAGTCGGGCGAGATCCATAGGGTCACCCAAGCTTGTTGAGATAAAAAAAACCTACTGGGTGGAGGCTATATAAAGAATTGAGCAGTGAAAAGCCTAATTTTCTTGAACCCGGACACGGGAGTTGAGAAATCTTGTGGGTAAAGCAGGACAGCTCTGCAGAGTCATGATTAATTGTATTCGAATACGTCGTGTTTCCGGTAAATGAAGCTGTGTTTAATGGGTGAATCTAACAGCAAAGCATAAGTAAATTTGGAAAAGATTTGAAAATGCTGAAGCCTAGTGATCAAGTTTTGAAACCCAAATTCCTTAAGAAGTTATTGATCTTTTGTGTTTAAAAATGTTTACAAATAAAACTGCATCCACAACTACTTAATCAAACCCATATATTCCTATCCTTTGGAAACCCTGGCAAGTAGCTATATAGCATTTCCCCATGTGACTTGTTGAGTACGGTTGGTTGTACTCAGTCTTGCTTTATTTTTCCCAACACAGAGACCAGGAGAAGAGCAAGATGTTACAAGTTTTTGTGTTAGGGTTACAGCCGCACTCAAGCGTTCTTGTGGAGTTTTCATTAGTTCTTGTGATTGTAAGTTAAGTTTTAGGTTTGGACGCCCTTAAAATTTTTAAAATTGACTATTAAGTCTTATTTTAATCAAATTAACCCTTTTTTAAATGTTCGTGATTAGGCATGGTACTTTTTTTGTCCGTAACTGAACTCCTGAGTTGTTACGGAAGGTAATGATGTTCCTGTTTCCAAAAACGAGGGCGTTACAAGAACTATGTAGTTACTTCCACTAATATTATTCTCAACTAAATAAAGTAAGTGCACCAAGCTACCCAGAATCAACATCCTACGCCCCAGCGACACCGCGCATGACCAGAACAAGGCCAACCAGCAGCAGCAACAAGAGTCCAAAGCAGAGCACCGCGTCGGCGGCTCCAACGCCAACGACCGCTGTAACCGCCGACGACGCCATGACGATTCCGAGGACGGCAAGATTCTGCCGCGTGCATATAGCCCGGGCAGCTGTGGGGTTGTCTGACATCCAGATGGCGAGTACGATGATGTTGATGCCGGCGAGGGAGCCGATAAGGCCGAGGAGCGGCGCGTGGCCCCCGACGGCCTGTGTGGTGCCGAGCGAGTTGACTACCACGCAGACGCCGAGCAAGGTAAGGAGTTGGCTGATCTTCGTCAGTGAGCAGCAGCTGCGACTAGGTGCACTCATCTTGACGTCCTCCATTGTCGACCTTATCTGCACACGGCAAGGAGAATTTGAATATTGACAAGTTTGGTGAACGAGAAAGAGAATAGAATGGTGACGATTGGCGACGCTCCGACATGTGGGCCCCACGGAAGGTCGCCTGGGAAGGTGGTGATCCGCTCACCGGGGCAGCGGAGGGGCTGCTGGGTGGTGGCGACGGACGCCCGCCCGCTTGGTCGCGAGCAGAGCAGACGCCCGATGAATTCTAGCTAGGACATTACTAGTACAAACACGGAGTAAAGTGCAAGGACACATGCAAATTGATTGCACCAATAATGACATCAGTATTGATCAGTACCTCCAGATGTGCTTGCCAAGTAGCTTATCGAGGAAGACCTGCCAACAAGTGCAAACGTGATGTGAGAGAGGGCGCCGATGATTACAGACGCTAGGCTAATTTATAGCGTGTCCTAAAATTTCTAGTGCTACTCCGTGGATGGGAACCGATCGATCACTAGCGGGGGATATTTATAGCCGAGGAGAGGCTAGTTATATCAACAACCCAAATGGAAACCAAGCGTCCAAGTCTTCGTGGTTCAAAAAACACGGGGGAGGACGACGGTTTCACTCTAGGGTGAAGGTCTGTGTTCTTGCGCAAAATTGTGGTGTCATTTCTTTGCTATAGCTTTAGCTTCTGGCTTCTTAATTTTATTTTTATTTATTTTTTATTATTTATTTTATCTATGGTGATATAATCTTTTTTATTTTTAATTTTTTTAAATTTAATTATACTATACAGTAAAAAAAACCACACCTAACGCTGTTCCGAGTTTCGGGAGAGGGGACAGGCGTAACTTCTGCCGGGTTGGCGATTACACTTGGAACATGGCCCACATTGGAGATAAGCAAGGCCGGAAAAAAGGCAGGGACACGGAGTAGCGCGTGGTCAACTTCCCGCAGCGGTGGTCAACTTCCCGCAGCCATGGTGATATATATCGTCTTTTGGGCCTGTTTAGCTGCAGCTTATAACTTTTGGCTAAAATTTTTGATTTTTAACTGTTTACGGTACATATTACGGAGAGAGAGATATTCAATTACGATTTTGGCTAGTACAGATTTTAGACTTTTAACGTGTACATCGTTTAACTTGTAGACCCCGTCTTGAGAAAATACTCCGTTTAAAAGTTAGGTACTATAACAAAAGTCAAAAATCACCAACTTCGGAGGAAAAGAGCATGCCCTTTGTTTCTTCAACTCAACAGCTGTACAAAACTAAGATCAGTCGTGTAAATTTAAGAAATGAAGACCTGACCTTCCATTCCGATCAAAAAGCACTCAACCAGGGGAATACAGCCAAAATGCATTGAAAGGCTAAGATCAATTAAGTGACAACTAATAAGGTGGCCCACACATTTGTGAGGTTAGCTTTGTTTCAAAGTTAGTAGCATCACATGATGTAATTTATATATTTGAGAATATATTTGTGTATATTAAAGCTATTTAAAATTTTAAGACATCAAAAATATTAGAAATGACAATAGAAACTTAAAGAAAAATACTTATGGAACATAATTGAAGTATAAACTTTCATAGAAGAAAATCATTGATCATAATAAGTTTATGAGGTTCTTATAGAAATAACCACTCTTCATCATGCATGAATTATATAGTTGTATACCTTTATTCTTTCTCCATTAGTTACTCTTTTCCAAAATATATGCATGCATATGTTTCTCTATTTTAATCCCAAGTAATACGTTGATTGTGTGTGTGCAAATTATCTTATTAGTTTTTATGGTATTAAAGTACATTGCTGATGTATACACTGATGCACCATAGGTGTCTTGAATTTATCTTCCCTCATATAATAGCTGCCCTATCAAACCATGTGTCTTCTACCTCTTCTCATCGCCATAATTTTTCTGCTTCAACATCCAACAGCGAGCTTAATTCTTGATCGAGCCCTCTCAGCTGCTACCCCTTACAATGCAATATTCTACCATATAGTTATCTTCTATTTCTCTCCAATTATTGCTTAATATTGACCGTTCTAACATCAAACACGTATACATGTGCAATCATCGCCAATACCTGCCGGGGACACCCGTCGCGCTCTCTTCGGTGACCCTGAGCCTATTTCCTATGGCTGCATCATCTCTAATAGGGGAGATTTTTTCTCCTCACTCCAAGCTCTTTGCTCCTCAGCTTTTGTATGACTGTGTTTCTATTCGTACATATGCATACATATATATACTCATGCACGATGTATATATGTTTGATGTCCTCTTTTACCGTGTCAATCACTCTTCTTCTTCTTCGACGTTAGCCAACTCAACACATGGCTTCCTCACTAACTGAGGCGACCTCCTATCTTCATTGATGCTGGCACTGTCCCTATTTCTTTAGGCTATGGCCGATGGCTTTTGTGTATGCTTTTGAGACGGCGGTGAATAACGCACATAGTTTTAGGCTTGAAAAGCCGTTTGGAGTGTCAGTGCAATCCTCAATGGCAACTCAATTGCATGAATGATTCTTCAGCAGAACCGAGTCCTGCGGTAGCCAAAGCTCTCCTGCGTGTCACCTCTCCAAGTCCTATGGCAGCCAGTACTCGCATGCATGCCAAAGCCACCTGCATGCTCTCTCATGTAAATCTAAATAATGCATAACCTGTATCTCACTTGGAACTTCCTTTCGTACTGCATATAAATGTGCTAATGATCAATACAAAGACATATTGAGTTTTCCCAAACTATATGGTATTAGAGCCACTCAGCGACTAGCCCTTCTCTTGTCTTTTTTGCTGTCCTGCGTGTCACCTCTCCAAGTCTTGCGACAGACAGTACTCATATGCATGCCAAAGTTGCTTGCATGCTCGCTCATGCAAACCTGAACAATGCATAGCATGTATCTCACTTGTAACTTCTTTTTGTACTACATATAAATGTGTTAATGATCAATATGAAGGCATATTGAGTTTCCCCAAATTCACAGAGAATCCGCTTCAAGAAGCCGCCCCATTTCGATGATTGGTTTTTCAACTTTTAGAGAAACCAAAAGCTAAAAAGAACACCCTCCTTGTCTTAATTGGACTACTCCTACTTGATGAAGGGATCCTAGCCATTATGTTTACATGTGGGTCGTCTAATGGAATGGACGCTTGAGATCTTTTCTTTTCTAGAAATTTGTCTTTTTGTGATTTATGGATTATTATGGGAGTTTTTTGGCATTTAAAATGTATTTCCCACATAATTGCATGGCTGGATATTGCAATATATTGTATTTGTTATATAACTCTATTGACTTTCAAAAATATAGTTGTATTTGTTATACAATTATAGCATATATAATATCTATATATGATTAATCTGCACCATTATAATCTGACCTCACCAAAATAAGTGATGTTGATATTCTCTTTTTCTCTTGATTATTGAGAGAATTTCTAGGAATTTTGCTTCTTCTGATGTAAGGATTACTGTGAAATTTTGTGGACCTCTAAAGCGAAAGAGGTAGCTTAAATATCACCTGCTGTTTCCAGATATATATGGATAAACCAAGGCTTAAAATAAGGCCAAAACTACCAATGATCATACTGGCAAATTAAATGAATACCTTTAAAGAATCAGTGATTAATCAACGAATGGAATGGCTACACCGGCCAGCATGCATGCATCAATACTATGCCTCAACACGAAGCCAACTTCCCAGAGACGGAGGCAGCACCTGGCGAGCCTGGGCAGCTGCCTGGGTTTGCTGGCACTGAGCAATGAGAGGAACAGTGATTAGTGGTGGTGCTGGCGTAGTCCCCATCTGTGAGTTCCCGACACTGCCCACTGGGCGGCGAGTGACTTGGGCAGTTAGGCTTGGTTAGGGTGCTGCTGGGCTATTGGGGCAGACAGGCTCACAGGCAGTGGCCAGTGGGGTTGAAGATGTGAAGTGAAGTAGCAGACTAGCAGTCCAGTCCATGGTCCATGTGAGTATGTGACTTTCTGAGTTTGAGGGTCTCCACTCATCAGTCCATCCCATTTAGCCAGTCATTCCATCCCAAAGCGGTCGCACTCCCCTAACCCTAAATCCCTAATCTCATTCCATAATCCCTATTTTGGCATTCCCCAATCCAGTAAGTGGCAAGCCAAGCCCTATCTCATATCTGACATTTTGGCAGCAAGCAAGAGCAGCTGAGCAGGCCAGCAGGGTGGGCGCTTGACGCTGGGTGGACACTGGACAGGACGGGTCGCTGGGTAGCACTGCAGTGAGTGGTCGGGCGGATGGGGGTGGCAAGACAGCAAAGGGCGCAGCTCGCAGGGGTAGGCTGACACTCACGTGGTCGGGCGGCCACTCGGCCGTAGGCCAACGAGCATAGGTTGAACCGCTCATGGCTCACCACTGAACGCCTAAACAAGTGAAGAAGTACTGAGGTTTGAAGATAGACTTATATTTGTAATTTGTGTATTTTAGTATTTGACTATTTGTCAATGATAGTGAATGATATTTCATAGTTGTGAATTTGTTAGTGAATGATATTTGTCGCTTTGTCAGTGAATGATATCGATATTTGTGATTGTCAATTTGATATTTGTGATTGTCAATTTGTGAATGAGATGACACTATGACAGAATGAATGACTGGATGAGTGAATCAGTGAGTGATTTTTGTTAATGTGTGAAATTGTGAATCGGTCAATTACTCAATTTGTCATGCACTCACTCATGCAGTCATGATCCATTGCTCCATGACTCTTTGTGAATGAGTTATCATTTATCAGTGAATGAGTGAATCGGTAAAACTGATAAAGTTATTTGTCAATTGCTAGTGAATTGAGAGTCAGAGAATTGAGGAAGGAGGATCATGCCTCAGTCAGTCATGGATAATTAGATATGATATTTATAAATTGTGAATTGTGATACATTGATTCATAGTCGTAGTCATATGTATTTGAAAATTTTTCCTAAAGTAATGAATAATTGAATTTTCAATTTAAAAAAATGAGAAGGTTATTGGTTGAAACGGAAAGCCTCGCAAATGATGGAACTCATGGAAGCACAAGTTTAGCACAACCGCAAGCTTCAGAAGCACTGGCAATGTTGCTAGGGAGTTCAATCCGGATGAAATTGTAAGTGATCCTGGTCTTAGGAAACAAATTTATGAGTATATCCCTGAAATTCAAAATCAAGTTAGGAGGGCACACATATTGAAAGGCAAAATTCAAAACCAAGTTAGTAGGGCGCACATATTGAAGGGTTCAACCCGACCTAATGTGAAATTTTCTTACAAAAATAAAAATGCTTTTGCAAACATGGCATAAGAAGTATGATTGAATAGAACATAGCGAGTCTCGAGATGCATCATATTGTTTCTATTGCTTCCTCTTTAAGCAAGAAGGAAGGGCGAAACACTTTAGTTATGATATCTATTCTCTATTTCTTTTTAATGTAAATATATTACAATGTTATACGATACACTAATTTACATATATATATATATATATATATATATATATATATATATATATATATATATATATATATATATATATATTGTAGAACCTCTTTTGGATATGTGATTGAACTTTTTTTGGTGACTTATCTAAGCTTTTGTAATGTTGTACTGAGATACTTGTTATCGTATAGACATTTAAATGTGTATTTGATTTTAAAACTATTATGATTGTCAATTATTTTGTCATATTTATATAAATTTATTCGTATTTAGTAGGTATGCTTAGACTCACGTCACGTCGTTGCTCTCACAAAATTCTGGCACTGCTACTGCAGTATCAGAGCAAGTTTAATAGAAGAGGTGGCTGTCACCTCTAGGACTAGCCACATAAGCAAAAAGAGTACAAGTGGCTCATGTGGAGGTAGCTAATACAATAAGTTGAGTAGAGGTTATCTCTACTAAAGCACTTAAACATTTAATACTTGCATAAATATATCAGGGGTCACTTCTTGCATGAGGGGCAGCTTGCCTCTCTCTCCTCGTATGATGTGCTAGAGGTCACCTCTTGTATGAGGGGCAGCTTGCTTCTCTCTCCTCTTTTCTCTCTCTTCCACTTAGGATTGTGTATTTGTGTTGACGTGGATTTCGTTAGAGGCGACCTAGTCAGCATTATTGTACTTGCTCTCATACGGATTAGAGCAAGTATAATAAGAGGCTGTTAGTAGGCTGTATGCTGAGGTGGAGGGGAGAGAAGAGAGGTGGGCTGTAAGTTTACAGCCAGCTAAAACACAAGAACCAAGAAACTTTGTGAGAGAAAGGGGTGGGTCATACAGCCTTCAGCTGGCTGTAAACTACTATATGAATGGGCTGATAAGTGGGCTGTAAGTGTCCACACAGTCAGCTGAATGTTGTATTATTAACCTTGCTCTTATGTAAGGCGGCACGATACGGTCTCCTGGTTTTGCTATAATGCAGGGGCTGAGCAAATGACAGGGAAGCGATGGGACAGGTCTAGACTAGGCCGGTTGGGCGGCAGGTGACAAAGTCCAGCGCACAAATGCGTCCCATTGGGTAGCAAGGTGATACTGTCTACAGTACTACTACCTCTTCCATTTTTTTCCTGCTTTTTCCTTGGAGGCGAAGCATTGCTCTGTCTAGATGGATCCCAGCACAACGGGAAACTAGCACTTCCGGTAGCAGTAGAAAAAGAATGAAATGCGATCTGCTCTGGCAAAGAAAAATGAGCTGTTGTCGTCTGGTAGTTGCCGAGAGAGAATTGGCCTCCTCTTCTTTTGCGAAAACTATTCGAGTGCGCACACTTCGATCGGACGACTGCACTCTCCGCTCACTGTCAAAGCCTAGATTCTATTAAACGATTCTAAGATCTTACTATCTATAATTGACTAGATCATCTATAGATTTTTTATGTTCACTATAATTACTAGTAGTGTGCCCGTGCTAACGCTACGATAAAATACAAAATAAAATAAAATTTGTTGATCTGCAATATATAATATTTGACGACGACGAGCGTGTTGTAAAGGCAACAAAGATATTGTCGTACCTGATACCAATGCAATACAATAAGCGCAACAGTCATAAATGTGGGGTGGCATAAGATAAAACAGGATACCATATAGACTTACGGTTTGCGCCTTGTTCCCTCACCAGCATGAGCCTCGAATGCTGAGGGGCTAACCTGAATATTCCTCGTAGAAAGGTCAATTACTTCATAAAGAATATGATGAATATAAAGAAATAGTTTCGATGAGAAAAGAGTCGCACCACTCTATTGCAGTGATTACAGTAGATTCTTTGATCCTTGATATACCCATCGACCTTTCTCTGCATGACGCGAGTGCAAATTATCAACCAAAGAAATTCAAGGAGTGGTTAAGAAAATCGGGAAATAACTCTTGGTTTAACAACCTTCCCGTCAACATAGTAGGCTACTTCAGTGCCATCAAGCAAAACCTTAAAGACCAATTTGTGTAGGCCAGTATCTCTGAAGAAAGTATCAAGCAATGACCAATGAATTATGTGCTCATGTAATAGGAAATACAAAATAAGTATAGAAGTACCAACTTTGTTGTAACTTTTCCAGCACTACCACCCTTCTTACTCGATGATATCTTCTTCAACAAAGAATCCTTGGAACGAGACAGGCTACAGACCACCCCAAAAAAACATGGAACGGAAATATCATTTGTAAATGCAATAACATAAGTTTGCAAATTAGAATTCAACCAAATTACAAGGCCATTCACAGGGCCAAGAAACATCTTAAGGAATTTCCCTAAAAATTCAGAAAAAGTATATTTAAATCATAACCCATAAATAACAACTAAACTTCATCCTGAAACGGGGGGGGGGGGAAACATAGCAAACCATTTCCATTGCTTGGGAGAAATGCAGCCACGTCACTATCTGATATAGCTACCCTGGCACGCTCCAGTTCCTCCTCAGCCTGCACATGTGACAAGGAAGTACAAGTGGCAAAATGAGAACACTTCCACAGCAGATAAGAGTATAGAAGAAAACATAGTAGCAAAAAAAAAGTGCTGAAGGAAAAAAGAAAAGTCTGAAAAATAAGAAGTGCGATATATTGGGAACTGCAGATGGTGATTCTTGCAACAATTTACAAACTACAAATGGTAATGCATTGTGTCGAAGGACAAAAATGTGAACTGGAATTTACATGCCAGAATATTAAACAGGGTAGTAATAAGCCCTAAATAAAGCAGAACGAAAAACACAGGTACAAACAACAACTGGATATTAAATTACCTCGAAACGGTTCCAAAAATATAAGATTAGATGCTGCATGAACGCAGCCATAGCAGAGAAAGCCAGGTATGAGAAGCCTGATAGGACACTCCCATTAGTTTATCAATAGTGAGTTGCAGAAAAATCCTAGCAGGTATATGTGATGGCTAACCAATGTTACATACCGTAAGTGTATGAGAAGAAGTAGATGTGGAAAACCAGGAAATACAGCAAGAAAAAGCGTGGAAAGAACTGCATTGATATAGATGTCCGCACGCTGCAAAGTAAGGAGAAAAAGCGTGGAAAGAACTGCATTGATATAGATGTCCGCACGCTGCAAAGTAAGGATGCAAGATTTAAATTAATTCAGTTTAAACTCAATTTGCTATGCACAAGATTAATTCTGATAAGTGCATGCTTGTCAGTGAACCTATATAATGTTCAAGTGCCTAGTGATCCCTGTAAAGCTTTCTCTACCCTGAAATATATCTAACTGCTCCCCCAGCAGTTCAATGAACCTCCTAGTTATTCCCTCACAATCTCACATGCATAATATAGTAGGATGATAATTTCAAAGTAGAAGTAATCATAAAGCATTCCAGCAATATGTTCACGGAAACATTACCTGATCATCGTGAATAGCTCACATAACCATACAAGAGTCAAAACAAGAAACACAAGCAACTAATCATCGTAGAACTCAAATAGAAAAAAGAGGATTCCAATCATAATCTACAAAGATCAGAACAGAAGAATTAGTAAGTTCTGCAAAAAATTGTTGAAGGATACAGCTATACATTTTCACCATGAATTTAAGCCAGTTAAATACATTGAAGAAAATTTCATACCGGAACAAAAACCAATAATTCAATGACATGCACGAATATCAATTGAAATGTGGGCAGTTGGTGGCGTGCATGGTGTTGAAGCTGCACTGAAAATTTCAAGGAAGAAACATGTATTATTTATAATTCGTGAAGTATTAAGTTAAGCATCTAGCAGTCCCAAGTCGCAACTCACAAGCATGTAGCAAGAAACACAAACCTGTGAACCTAAGCATGCGGGATTGTGTTTCTCTCAGAGTAAATGAAACGGACATGGTGGTTGTGAAAAAAACAAAGAGTGACATTAGAAGGACACCACATTTGGTCACAAAGTAATCTGCAAACACCAAAGTTGCAATGTATCAGATTTTGATACACATAAATGAGATAGGACTCTTGTAAGATATGAAGGGCTATAAAAGGGCTGTTATGAAATTTGAAAATATTTCAGTTCCACATTTTCCAATCAAAGTTCACTGCATATTAGCAATCAGAAACTCAGGTATAAAACATCGATATCACTAATAGCTCAATACATCATAAAAACGCGTCCAGCAGTTGGGTCAACATATTTGAGAGAACAAAGTTTGGAAAATTATACAAACCTCCAAATCTTGTAGGCCCTGCTAGCGGTTCATGCCCGTAGCTGAGATCATAAAGCTCCTTTGTCTGAAAGTTATATAGATAGCCTGCATATTATACCAAAGTACAGATGAATGTAGTTTATAATGGGTGATGTTGAAGAAAAATTAAACAGTGCGCTAACAACTGAAGTTCATCATGCTTATAAGCAAGCCCAATGCATCATTAGTTTATCGTGGACTAAGTTCCTGACCACTATGTAGAATCATTCTGATGGTTAAGACCAGCACAAGCACAATCATATCAGAAGCATACCATGACCAGGAGAATTCACTAAGCTGTTTGTAAGTATAGTATCATAGCCAACAATGCTGTTTAATAAAAGCTGCTGCCACCTGAAAAGAAAAAGAAAACAGGAAAAAAGAAATATCTGAAAAATAAGAAGTGCGATATATTGGGAACTGCAGATGGTGATTCTTACAACAATTTAGAAGCCAAGGAAACTATATCGTTTCTGCATGACCTGCTGACCTGCAGGCTGCAGATATTCATCTCTAGATCAATGAACGGACAGCTGAAGGCCTGAAGCAAAGAGCCAGAGACAGTGCCTGATCTCTGAAACCGCAGAGAAGTTTGCGCACATCAAGTCATCAAGATCCTGAAATTGAAAAGAAGCACTGACATATTGTGTTCAGATTTCAGAAGACAGAAGTCCAGCATTGCCTCACTTGGCTTCTTGGTTGCAGCCTCTTGATAGCTAGAAATGCAGATGAAGTAATACAACCACAACTGGCATCGAATGCTCGTTGCATAAACAAGATTTGAATATAACCAGTGGTATATTTCTCGGGCGAAACGAGCAGAGCTAAAGAGAAATAAAATTTGCAGAGGGTATAACACAAATCCTAAAATAATTTACATCACGATAATATGATATGATCTGAATTCTGAAGTACACATAAAAAAATGCAGCAGCAGAATACTACGTCTTCTTTCCCATGTTCATACACGGATACACCTTTCTTTGTTAGGAGAGCCAAAAATACCAAATTGGCCGCAAAATTTGTACGGGAATGCAGTAATTCAAATCAAAATACACAAGAAAAAGTACGAGGAAATGGAAGATAGACAGAGTAAGTCCTGAGAAAGATACAAAAGCAGCATTGATTTTTTTAAAAATCCCCTTTTACATTAAATTTCCTTTGAAATGCAAGCCAAAAACAAATCAATTTCCTCCAAACCAAAGAAGAAGCAGATGAGGACTGTAAGCCACAACCCCAACAAAAGAAATCGCCGAACTTCGCATCACCAAAAGAATGATTGCTGCTTAAAAAATAACAAGAAATGGGGTCAAAGGCACACGCAAGATCGAACCTTTCCCAAGCCTAGAGCCGCAAAGAACAACATTGAAGAGAAAACCAAGAAACAGAGAGCACAAAAGGATAGAGCAAGGCGCTCCTCACCCAGATCAACGCGGCCGATTCCAGGTACGTACGCTCTCCACTGCTCTTTCCTTCTTCCCCCTTTGCTTCCTTACGGAATTCTTGGCCCCATGCTTCTGCTCGTTCCTTGCTAATATGATAGAGAATTGGTAGAAGGTTGGGGGGTGCCAGGCCCCCCAGCCCCCCCTCTCTCCACCACTGTTAACCCCGCCACCATGAACACACCAACCATAGCCACCGATCGACGAAACCGCATCAAAACCTAACCGCCCCAAATCTGACCGCTCCAAACCCTAAACACCTAAAACCGAACTCGATCGAAACCCTAGCAGCGCAAAAAACCCTAATCGACCGGCGGGGGAATCGGAGACGGGGTTCTCACCATCGGTGGGGTTGCTGTAGTTGACGTAGGCGTACCCGAGCGACCTCCGCGTGGTGACGTCCCTGCAGACGCGCACCGACACGACGCCGCCGACCTGAGTGAAAACGTCGAAGAGCTGCGCGTCCTGCACGCTGACGTCGAGGTCCCCCACGTACAGCGACGTCGCCGGGAACGCCGCGGCGGTGGCCGCAGCCGGGGAGCCGCCCTCCGACGCGGAGCTCACCGCCTGCACCTGCGTCGCCATCTCCGATCGAAGGATTTGGGTTTTTTCGGGTTTTTGCGGATTTTTTTGGGTGCGGAGGGAAGAGAAGTCGGGAGGCGCGGGATTCGCGCGGGGGCGGGGTGGGCAGCTTACCGTTTTGCGAGGCATGCATGATCCAAATAATATTGACCTTAGGATCTTCAATGAGTAAGAGAAAAAGATTTGAGGAGAGATCCAGATCATTCATTTGTATGAAGTTGGATTACTTTGGTACACAAATCTGGGTGGACTTAGATTAGGCATGACTGTGGGGGTGGTTAAGAGGGGTGGATTTAGCAAAGAAAATTTTGATGAATTATAGAGTAGGGTAGATCATAAATTAACACATGATCTTACATTTACTCTACAATTTGTAAACAAAAGTTTAAAAGACAATTTTAAAAATACAGTAATGTCATAATACACTATAGATTTAAAATGTTTCTTCAATAGAATCAGGTAAATATTAGATTCTACATCGATCCTACGATTTGCAATCCTACCAAAGAACCTCCGATCCGATTCAGAATGACGATTCTGACAACCTTAAGCAGTAGCACTGAGAAGTGACTAGTCCTTCGATCTGATGCCAATCACCTTGCTAGGTCTACATGTCAACGACGTTTTGGGACAATATCTCAAGCAAATCAACTCAAAGACATCGTCTCTTTTCGTTTCGTTTAAAATCTAGTTGCCGTAGAAAAAACAGCTTTTAAAAATAAAAAACAGGAGACCCATTGTACCAACTCCACTAAAAGCATCTTCTGTGTCGCTGCTATTCCAGTAATTTGTTACGTATACGACGGGAAGTAACTGGGTCAAACGGCCAGCACCGATGAGCTCTGGCGGCAGCTGGGTGATGGCCACCGGGCTCCTCGTCGCGATGCTTGCTGTCGGTGCGGGCGTCGGCTCGTCCGGTGGGGCCGACACCGTCCAACCGTACTCGCTCCCCATGGACATGAGTTTGACTAGGAAAAGACTGATTTGCCCCCCTATTCACAAGAGCTAACCAATGGCTAGTCCAATTGGTGTCTTGTGGCTAAAGGTCACGGTTAGAGTCCCACAAACTATACATTAGACAGGGTTTTTTTTTTAACATATCATTTGATGATGAAATGCACTTCACGAAACAAAATTAAATCGCAGAAAGTTTTCGTTTTGTAACGGATCAGGCAGAATGGATGCCTACAAGTTTCGATTGCTGGCTAGGCCTGCTTAATAAACTGTGTGTTAGTAATTGGTCCATTTGAGTATGATCTATTTCCTTAATTCTAAAGTATGTATGGTTTAGTACTATATTATTAAGAAAAAATGAGGAAATCGATTTATAAGGTAGAGTCCTCACCACTCCTTGAATATAGATAGAGATAGTATGCGTAAGGTTTTGCCTAGTCACACACATGCGCCCGTATTCGCATATTTTCGCGTTAAAATCGTGTGATTTGTGTGCCGTGACATGGCACGCCACTTGGCAGATCAAGTCCATCTTTATTTTTTGCTGAACCCTGCACCTCACTCTCTCTGTTTGAATAAGATTCAAACATTTGAATTTGAGGTTTAATTGAGTTTTTGATGATAGGCAGTTACCAGTGGGTAAATCACTGGTTAAATATTATCAGTTACCAGTGAATAATTGAGCAGTGAACAGTTACCAGTGAATTATTTCAGTTCAATGGGGCAGTTACTAGATAGTAATTTGTATATCTATATATACCTGGAGACATCCAAGGTATAGAGGTTAGAATCTCTCACTGCCTGCATCTCTTACTTTTGCCAACTTGTACTGTTGTACTGCGTCGTCTGAACTTCGCCAACCTTTCTTCTCGGCGTGCACCTGGAAGGAGGGAGAGCGGCTATCTCTGAACCATTGTCGTAGAGAGTATACCTGCACGGGGCAGCAATAAGGTTTCTGGGCAGCGCATTTGCGCGCCCGCTCCTGCACTACATCGTCTACATTCTGTACTGCATCAATCCTGCACTGCTTCCTGCTCTTCATCAAACCCAGTTGTAAGTTATTCGCTCATTCATTTGACTTTGGTACTATAATTTACTTGTGTACATTCTGAAGTATGATAAGTAGCCTGCTATTAGTTGCGAGTTTCGCATCACTCATTTATTGTATTTGTCTCCTAATAAAACTTGAAATTAAAATATTGCCCACTTTTACAACACTGTGGCCAGTCATAGCCTAAAACACGCTGATTATTAGGTAATCCGGGACGTGCCTGGTGCCGACTGTGCGGCGGGTAGCGTGGTGCTGCACACGGCCCATAGGCCATGGCCAACTCAGCGCCACAAAGTTCGAGATGATTTTTTTTCAATTCGAAAATTCAAATCATCACATCATCTTAACCGAGCATCTAATTTGCGATCTGTTTGAATCATCATATTTCTTACTATGAAATCTTTAAAACAAACGGCACTTGTGTGTATTTTGGCTTAATAATAACATCATATGTCATATATTTCAATAGATAAAACAAAGTATTCCATACGTTACTTCCTAAATGTTACAGTACATTATAATTGATGTTCTAGTGTGTATCTTTTAAATTGAGTATGTGGAATGAATCAGATAGGTGTTGGATTTTTCAGTAGGTAAAATAAAATATTCCACGTATTTGGTTTCGATGTTCTAATAATTCATCAACAATATTTTACATATTTGATTTCAATGTTCTAACAGTTTATCCATGATATTCCCAGAGGTAGGGCAAGTTGAATTGGTCAAGTTGAATTGGTCGGGTGAGAGATAAATCAAGGCAATTAGCTAAGAAAATAAAAGATATTAAAAGAACAATAGCGGAAAAAATGAATATAATGAACAACAAAGAAGAGTTATCACGACATTTAGCAAAAAGTTGCAACTAAATGAAAAAAATAAGAAAAAAAGTTTCAATCCAGGCTAAAAAGTTGCAACTAAATGAAAAAAAGGAAAGGAAAAACACGATATACGTTAAGGTACAGCACTACAGCAATACTGGACACCGTGGCTAAATGAAAGATCTTTTCTTTTCCTTTTTTTACAAGCCTATAGTGCCGGATAGCCTGGGCTGCACTGTTCCCGTGGCGGCTCCTCGAGAAACAGGCTACGAGAGTTGGAAATTGGGCCGTGGGCTGCGCGCTGGCATATACCCTATTTGGATACGCTTATCTGAGAATCGATTTTAATTTGATCAGGATTTTCTGATAAGTCACGGTCTGAAGAATCTGCAGTCTGAAGAATCGTCGCGGTGGAAGAAACGGCCCCTTGGGCTCGCGGTACAGGATTTTGGATTCCCAGTGCAAATGCTGATCTTTCCCACCGCGGCGGTTGAAAGAATCGAAAAATAATCAAAGCGTTTGGGTGGGATTCTCGCTTAATTCTACCAGAATCGGATTTTAAGCGTATCCAAACAGGGCCATAGGCCCTGTTTGGATACGCTTATCTGAGAATCGATTTTAATTTGATCAGGATTTTCTGATAAGTCGCGGTCTGAAGAATCTGCAGTCTGAAGAATCGTCGCGGTGGAAGAAACGACCCCTTGGGCTCGCGGTACAGGATTTTGGATTCCCAGTGCAAATGCCGATTTTTCCCACCGCGGCGGTTGAAAGAATCGAAAAATAATCAAAGCGTTTGGGTGGGATTCTCGCTTAATTCTACCAGAATCGGATTTTAAGCGTATCCAAACAGGAGTGTTTCCGAGGTAATCCAGTCTTGAGTCGATCTGCCATTAATTTGTTTCGTTTGGGCCCTCCTTGTAGGATTTTTAGAAATTTTAAAGGCATTTAATCCTATAGGAAAATTTTCTATATAGCCCTTTGAAACAAAGGATTGAGATCATAAAATTTCTGTGAATTTCTAATAGAATGTCTCTTTCCATAGGAATTTTGAAGGAATTCTAACATGAGGTTTTGACCTGATGGAAAACTTCATTTGAGTCTTGCATGTACCCTCTCTATCTTCAAATTCCTGCCAAATTCTTGTGAAGCATCCAAACACTACTTTTGAACAATTTCTTTGTTTTGTGTTTATGTAGGATTGTACCGACATTCCTATGCAATTACTGTGATTTTTCTATTCCTGCGTTTTTCAATTACTAAAGAGGCCCTTATCAAATTTTGTGCCCCAGATGGTGAGATGGGCCTCTACGGAATCACCTTCCGGGAGCTCCATATGGGCCTGCAATGTAAGTGGGAGCCTTACGAGATTCAAACTCCCATAGGCCGTTTCGCGCGCGCGTCCTGCCGCCACAACACGTCAAGCACATCATTGACACGACGTCTTTGCACAACATATATCGGAAAAATTAAACCGCTAATATTCTTAATCATTGATTAATTACGTACGGTGCTACAGTAGTACGAACTACGAAGTCAGATCTATAGATTATTTTTTGAGTTTCGTCTATAGTGATGTGAATTGTCAATAACAGGCTAATATAGTAATATTTCATAATAAGCGAGCATGCGAATATGCGATTAAATAGGTGATTATTGTGGCTATAGACTAAATAATAAACAAGAGACTAATAGAGTGAGTGTAGAAATGAGCTGTCTGACTCTCTCCTTTCCCAAGGCTACATATATACATTGCCATAAGATTTGTTTACAATGATACCCTCCTACAGTGGCCCACTATGCTAGAAGTGTAGGTGTTTTTTATATGTTTTATTGGGTCTCTTGATCCAATAGACTGAATGGGTGTAGGTGGGAGCCACCCATACAGTGATCCAACACGGGGAGTGTATGTGTAGGTAGGAATGTGCAGGCACGATCTAGGAACCCAAAAGGTGAATGAGTTTACCGCAAACCAGGCACATGCTGTACGATGATGAGAATTGAGACGACAGTGAAAAAATATGAAATATGAACCGATTGACAGAAACGCAAGTAAGCGCCTTATCGCAGGAAACTGATTCCTCTGTCTCAAAAAAGAAAAATAAATCCTTTGCTTGCATGATGTGACCACGAAATAAGATTACACGGTTCATCGCTTACTTAATTATTTCTAGAGAAAATGATCACGACATATCGCCGTTTCTCTTTCATGATGCTTACCTTATTCCTTTCTGGCTTAGTTGGGGAACTGCCTGCCCAATATTTCTACTACGTGGAGTAGTCACCAACTGTACCGCGCTCTCCTTGTCCAAGAAGTCCGGCCAACGCAATCAGCAGGAATGGCACAAGCGACGCCCGGGCGGTGGCGCGCGCGAGGACACCGCGGCGGGCGGGGCCGCGCGCCACCCAGACGCTGAGGAGCACCATCGCGAGGCCATGCGCCAGCAGCACCAAAGGTGCAAGCACGGCCAGGATCCCTCCCTTGGCTGGTGGCCCGGCGCCGTTGATCAGTGCCGCGACGGCGACGACGGAGGTGCCGATCCCGAGGTGCTCGAGGACCCGCCGGAGCCTGGGGATGGGCAGGTTGTCGTCACCAAGCTCAACGTACAGCTTGATCATCTCGCCGACGTCCATATCATGTATGTATACAACTCCAATGCCTATAAAGAGCAAAACAAAGTTACTAGTAATATATATAAGCAAAGAGTAATTCACAATCCTTACATTTACGAACGATCGAGCTGAGTGAATGAAAAAGGAGACAGACCATAGCTAGCTTATATAGGATTAATTCGAGCTATGGAGATTGCACGTTGCCTTGTTGGCAGTGGCATAGGCTTTGCTTTCCCACTCGCGCCGTCGATGTCTACAAAGCTTGGTTTAGCTAGCTACCTCCCGGCCGGGACGCAAGAAATTAAACCCGACGCCGCGCGACGGAAAATTGGAGATAGGGGGCCATTGAAGACGCCAAAATATTACTAAGAGAAATCTGAGAATGCGTAGAAGAGGAAGGCTGTGGAACAAAGTGCCGAGAAACTCCAAGCAAATCATGACAAAACTTGGTTTCAGTAAATTCCGAGAAATCATACAATATGCTTCCTATTTACAAGCGGCGAAGACGATTCCCTACCTCTCTGCCCACTAGAAAAGCATATATATGATCGGTTTAGAAACCATACTACTATGCTCGGAGTGGACTAGCATCCAGATGACGTTGGCTAAGCTTCGAGCTGACTGTAGACGGACAACAAGATAGCTACAATTAATGATCAATATAAACCACGAACCTCACAACTCGCATGCATGTTTTTTTTTATTAACTACGCACGCATGTGTGTTACAGGGCGTTAGTAGGCGGCGGCGGAAGACGGAAGCAGCAGCGGGAACCGTAGGCGGCGCGGCGATGCCTACGTCATTCCGGGGCAGCGCCCTTCAAATCTGGAAGAAGGGGATCGAGTTGTGTGGCTGATGCGAACAGATGGTTGGGTCCAGCCGTGATTTGGTTCAGTACTGTAGAAAAGATCGTCACAGACGATTTAAAAATATCATCACAGATAATTTTATGAGCCATCTGAGTTTATAAGTCAGTAATAATATGAAGTCATCACAGACGACTTTCGAACCGTCTGTGATACAGTCTTTCACAGACGATTTCTACTACAAACCGTTTATGATAGTCGACTATCACATACCATCATGAGTTAATAACAGTTTGTGATATTCTTTTCTATTTATAAATTTATTATTTCTGTTAGTTAGCTAGCCTCAGGAAATGCTAGACATGTCCTCTGAAATAAGCATATCAACACAGTATACACACACATGTATGCATACATAATGTATACATACATATATGTATACATATACATATATCCAATTCACATTCATTCATTTTAGAAACAAGAACATCTATTTCATAAATCAATTAACTGATATTAAATAAATTATCCATCCATAAACAAATACACATATGAACAATTAAGTTCAATCTTATCCCAGTGAAATGCATTGTATAACAACAAGAACTACACGCACTGTCCTCAAATCTGTTTGAGATCGACCTGTTCTAATAGAGTTGTAGTGATGGACACAACCTGTCGATAGGAAGATCAATGTCGTGCATACATATATAAATTGATAAGTATGAAATAGTTGCCGTAAGGTTGACAAACCTGAGGATCAATATTGTTCTTTGTGGAATCGAGGAGTAGTTGCATGTTGTGGCAAACATAGAATCCACATGTGTTGCCCGGTAGCTATTGGTGGCACTACAAAAATAGAATTTATTAGTTTGAGTGACATTACTATGAAGTGTTATATAGGATTAATGTGTACCAGCGAATACCGAGAAATCTAGATCGTGTCACAGGACGTCGATCCCTTCATTGGATTTCTCTACATTTGCAACGTACGTGGCAAATGATCTACGTGATTCCAAAAGTTAGCTTTAGTCATTAAGAAGGAAGGAAATACTACAATAGAGTTATTTATAGAGAAAATATGTTTACTTGTTGATTAATTATTGGACAACCATGTAATCGATTTTGTTCTTCCTTAGGGAATCAAGCTATATCACCCTGTTCTATTTTGGTATAATTACAATTAGAATCTAGTGGAACCTACACATGTATGTCATGGTTATTAAATCTAAGTTCGTGTTGCTTATAGAGTACAAATCGATAAGTATAGCTACTAGTACAGCACTTACCCCTGGTTGTAGGGCATAAGTATGAATTTCTTGTCATGGTAAGCCTCCAATGCTATCGTGATATAATTCTCGACGAATAATGCATCCTCCTTGATATAATTCTCGACGAATAATGCATCCTCCTATATACAGTTGTCAAGGCAAGTCAAATCTGGTATTCTGGTGTGGTGATTTATTGATTTTGTAGGTATGAAACACAAACCTATATTTTAAATTTGTGTAATTGTGATTAATTTAGTATTTTAATTTTATTTATTGTTATTTATTGATTTATAGAGTTGCAAGAAATGGATACAAGTAGTACTCCTCATACTAATGAGAGTCGAGTAAAGAAGGCTCGGGTGGATTTTAGTCCCAATGAAATCATCGCTGATCCAGCAAATCGTATACCTATTAATGAGTATGCCAATGAAATTAGAGATCAAGTGAGGAGGACGTATTTGTTGAGAGGTCCAACCCAACCAAAAGGCCATGATTTTCCTCACAAAATGCAGAATGATTGTTCAAGGGCATTTCAACAATCTTGGTACAATAGATATGATTGGTTAGAATATAGTGTGGAAAAGGATGCGGCCTTTTGTTTATATTGTTTTCTTTTCAAGAAGCCTAGAATGTCTGAAAAAATTGGTAGTGGTGTATTTACAACAACAGGGTATTCTAATTGGAAGAAAACTTTAGGGACATTTGTTAAACATGTTGGTGGACCTAGTAGTTATCACAACATTGCAAGGGGGACTATGGGGATTTTAAAAATCAAAGGGCAAGTGTGATACAAAAGATTTTCTGATCATGGCCGAGAGTCAGAAATTGCATATAAAATTCGTTTGACTGCTTCTTTAGATTGTGCAAGATTTCTTCTAATGAAACGTGAAGCTTTTCGAGGACACGATGAATCTTCAACTTCCATCAATAAGGGAAATTTTAAAGAATTGGTTGAGTGGTACAAATATAAGAATGAGGAAGTGAAGAAAGCATTTGATAAAGCTTCCTTAAATTGTCAGATGATTTCTCTAAAAATTTAAAAGGATCTTATGAAACCTTGTGTGCAAGAGGTCACGAAGGTGATTATGGAGGAGATTGGAGATAGGAATTTCTCCATGCTAATTGATGAGTCACGAGATATATCAATAAAGGAGAAAATGGTCGTGATTTTGAGGTAGTTTATTTTATGTTTTTACATTGTTCTATTTATTTGTGTAATTATATGGTTGTGTTTTAACTTAGCATAATCTATGGCAATTGGCATACAGTTTGTGAATGATCAAGGAAGGTTCTTGAAAGGTTTCTTGGTATTAAGCATGTATCAAATTATACATATGCTGCATTGAAGGAATATTTATTTGATTTGCTTGGAGAGCACCAATTACCAATTTATAGGCTACGAGGGCAGGGTTATGATGGAGCTCCAAATATGAGAGGAGAATTTAATGGTTTGCAAAGGCAGATCCGAGATGAGAATCCGTATGCTTTTTATGTCCATTGCTTTACCCATCAATTGCAGTTTGTAGTTGTGACTGTTGCAAGTTGTAGTAGAGCTATTGCTGATTTTTTTCAATTATATTCCCTTGACAGTGACCACTGTGAGTGCATCTTGTAAAAGAATAGATACATTGTTTGCAAAGCATCAAGATGTCTTGTTAGAGAAGGTAGAGAATGATAAGACTTTTACTGGCACAGGGTTGCATCAAGAAATGAGCCTAGCTAGACCTTCCGATACTATATGGGGCTCTCATCTAAAAACCATACTGCGTATTTACCAAATGTGGGAGGCAGTATTAGAGGTACTAGAGATTGTGAGTAAAGATGCATGCCAACCATCAAGTCATAGTTGAGAATCTGGATTGATACAGAAAATGAAAAACTTTAAATTTGTTTTTATCTTGCATTTATTAATAGATTTGCTAAGTATTACAAATGAGTTATCACTTGCTTTGCAAAGGAAGGATCAAAATATTGTTGAAGCTATGGATTTGCTTGTAGATGTGAAAATGCGTTTGCAGGACATGAGAGACAATGGATGGGAGCCATTATTCCAGCGAGTAAAAAGCTTTTGTGAATCAAATGAGATTCATGTGCCAAATATGGAAGAACTCATTCCAGTTAGAGGTATGTTTGCACGTAGAAAGTATACAGTGACTTACCATCACTATTACCATGTTGAGATTTTCATTACTACTATTGATGCCATTACATCAGAGATGAACCCATCGGTTTAATGAAGTTTCTTCAGAGTTACTGGTATGCATGTCTTGTCTTAATCCAAGAGACTCTTTCTCCATGTTTGATGTAGATAAGCTTGTTTGACTTGCTGAGATTTATACTAATGATTTGATATAGCTGACCATTTGTTGTTAAGAAATCAGCTTCAAACATTTGTTCTCAATATCAAGAGAAGTGTAGAATTCCATGGATGTGGTGATATTGCAAAGCTAGCTCAAAAGATGGTTGAAACAAGAAAAAATAGAACATTCACATTGGTCTATCACCTCATTGAGCTAACATTGATCCTTCCAGTAGCAATGACATCTGTTGAAAGAGTCTTTTCGACAATGGATATTATCAAGACAGATTTGCGCAATAGAGTAGCGGATGAGTGGTTCAGTGACTTGATGATATGCTACACTGAGCGAGAGATATTTAGAAATCTTGATGATGATAGAATTAGAAAACGTTTTTAAAGCACGAAATCTCGTAGAATACTATTGCCTCGTACTTGCACTACTACTACTCAATCCTAGTTACTGGTATGTTTCATCCTTTTTTCAATCTTTATAACTATTCACAAATACAATTTCTGATTTCATCACTAAGTTTGCTAATTTTGGTGTGCAGATAACTGCTTACATATATTTATAGGCATTAGAAGGCACATTATCTATTATCAAGGTACAATCTTTGTTGTATTTTATATTTTTACTATGTCCCTATTCTCATTATATGTGATTTTGGATTGTAAAATATAGTTCGCTTTATGTTTAATGTGTTTATCTTTTGTACATTATGTCATGTTAGCCCTCCCTAAAATTTGGCTCTGGATCCGCCACTGTGTAAAACAATCGAACTTAGCACCAGAGAGCACGAAGGTTACGGCCTGGTGCAACCTATAGAGGAGCCACCATGCAGCTAGGGTGTTTCTAATCGGTTGAATAATTTTCAAATATGAATTATGTTGGTTCAGATATTTATCGGATCAAAAATGAATATGGATTCGGTAGTTTACTATCCGTCAAATACAATACAGATCCGAATTATCTAGATATTCAGGGTTAGATATCGGCATCCTACATCCTCTATTTCAACCTGTTGTGGTTACAGACCAAACAGAGAGAGAGATGGTAGTGGAGAGTTGGAGTGTCCTGCCTCTCCCCATCGCCTTTCCCCGATATATATATTCATACGGAGTGTGCTTTTACAGTTATGCCCTATCATCATTACATCCCCTTCAGGGGTACTTGAGTCATTACACATGCCCTACTTTGGGCCCTATAACCTTCCAACAGGCCTGCTGGGTTTAGGTGGGGGCCACCCCTACAACAGGAGCCTCTCATGGTAAAGGGCTTCATAGGGCCGAAGCCATGCTGCCGAGTCCTTTGGCCCCCTCCGTCCCTGTGGCCTGTGAGCTCCTCCTAACTTGCGACGAGGCCCGGGATCTGAAGCCGAAGCCCGGAGTAGTGGCTGAGTGGATGGGCCTTGCGTGCTTGACCCCGGGCGGTTTGGGCTTTCCGAAGCGCTCCTCGCGGCGCAACGTGCGCTTTAATGACACGGCTGCACAGTCCGCCTTCCAGCGCGCGTCGTCAGTGCTGAGCAGTTGTACACCGCGGACAGTTGGATCGCCAGGTACCCGTCGCTTGCGCTCCCGCCGATTGGCGTGCCGCCAACTGACCTTCCGCCGGCCTGGCGACTCTTCATCGGGTGAGCCTGGGTATAAATACGTCGGTGTCACAGACTGCGCCTTGGTCGTCCCCCCAATCGTTCGTCCTACACCTGCACGCAGTTAATTTCTCACGCGCAGGCCAACTATTGTTCATCTGCGTTTGATGACTGCGTCTCCTGACGCTAATGTCAGCGAGCGCTAATGAACAATAGTCGGCCTGCTTATGGGAATACGGCCCGTCTTGCTGCAGACATGCCGGACGCCGACAGGGTCCTGCTGGCGCGTCCCTCTACCCTTCGAACGGGCGGTCGCAGAGGCTGGCGCCTAGTCGGAGTAGATGCGCGCGCTCCGTCCCTCACCCTTCGAACGGGTGGCAGCGGAGGCTGGCACCTAGTCAGAGTAGATGCGCGTGCGCTCCGTCCCTCACCCTTGGAACGGGTGGCAGCGGACGCTGGCGCCTAGTCGAAGTAGGCGCGCGCGCGCTCCGTCCCCTACCCTTCGAACGGGTGGCAACGGAGGCTGACGCCTAGTCGAAGTAGACGCACGCGCGCTCCGTCCCTCACCCTTCGAACGGGTGGCAGCGGAGGCTGGCGCCTAGTCGAAGTAGGCGCGCGCGCGCTCCGTCCCCGACCCTTCGAACGGGTGGCAGCGGAGGCTGGCGCCTAGTCGAAGTAGACGCGCGCGCGCTCCGTCCCTTACCCTTGGAACGGATGGCAGCGGAGGCTGGCGCCTAGTCCAAGTAGACGCGCGCGCGCTCCGTCCCTCACCCTTGGAACGGGTGGCAGCGGACGCTGGCGCCTAGTCGAAGTAGACGCGCGCGCGCTCCGTCCCTCACCCTTCGAACGGGTGGCAGCGGACGCTGGCGCCTAGTCGAAGTAGGCGCGCGCGCGCTCCGTCCCCTACCCTTCGAACGGGTGGCAGCGGAGGCTGGCGCCTAGTCGAAGTAGACGCGCGCGCGCTCTGTCCCTCACCCTTCGAACGGGTGGCAGCGGAGGCTGGCGCCTAGTCGAAGTAGGCACGCGCGCGCTCCGTCCTCTACCCTTCGAACGGGTGGCAGCGGAGGCGGGCGCCTAGTCGAAGTAGACGCGCGCACGCTCCGTCCCTCACCCTTCGAACGGGTGGCAGCAGAGGCCGGCGCCTAGTCGAAGTAGACGCGCGCGCGCTCCGTCCCTCACCCTTGGAATGGGTGGCAGCGGAGGCTGGCACCTAGTCGAAGTAGACGCACGCGCTCCGTCCCTCACCCTTCGAACGGGTGGCAGCGGAGGCTGGCGCCTAGTCGAAGTAGACACGCGCGCGCTCCGCCCCGCACGCTTCGAACGGGTGGCAGCGGAGGCTGGCGCCTAGTCGAAGTAGGCGCGCGCGTGCTCCGTCCCCTACCCTTCGAACAAGTGGCAGCGGAGGCTGACGGCTAGTCGAAGTAGGCGCGCGCGCTCCGTCCCCTACCTTTCGAACGGGTGGCAGCGGAGGCTGGCGCATAGTCGCGCCTAGTCGAAGTAGACGCGCGCGCGCTCCGTCCCTCACCCTTCGAACGGGTGGCAGCGGAGGCTGGCGCCTAGTCGAAGTAGACGCGCGCGCGCTCCGTCCCTCACCCTTCGAACGGGTGGCAGCGGAGGCTGGCGCCTAGTCGAAGTAGGCGCGCGCGCGCTCCGTCCCTCACCCTTCGAACGGGTGGCAGCGGAGGCTGACGCCTAGTCGAAGTAGGCGCGCGCGCGCTCCGTCCCTCACCCTTCGAACGGGTGGCAGCGGAGGCTGGCGCCTAGTCGAAGTAGGCGCGCGCGCGCTCCGTCCCTCACCCTTCGAACGGGTGGCAGCGGAGGCTGGCGCCTAGTCGAAGTAGACGCGCGCGCTCCGTCCCTCACCCTTCGAACGGGTGGCAGCGGAGGCTGGCGCGACCTCCGATTTGGCTGTGCGCTTTTAATGGTACCTAGAATCGTGCCGACGCCCGCCCTGTCAGGGCACGGGCTATCCCGTCGTGCAGTCCGCCTTCCCCTGGGCGGGGCACGCGGCGACTTGTGATTGGAACACCGCGGGATGCCAGCGGTTGCGTGACCACGGCTGCTCGCCCTTTCCCAAGGGGATAGGGACACGGGGCGAGCGAAGAGTGGCGTGTCATGCGGCGTGTAGCCGCTGGCGCGTCGCGCCCTGACGGTCCTTGCTTCCGCGGTCGCGTGCGATGCGTACCGTCACGACGGCTCGTCTTTAGTTATGGGGAATCGTGCGGGACAGGCCTCTGTGCGACTGCGGTTGCATCCGGCGCACGGACCGTCGCGATGCTTCGGTTGCAGCTGACGGAGCGAGGTGGCTTGAAATAGCCCTCGTAACAACGCCCCCGCACTTCTACGCCTTCTTCTCGCTTGCATCGCCTTCTACCCCCGTGATATTTTCCGCCGCCGCGTTCTTCTGCGAACTGTGATGGCACCGGGCGACAAGCGCGACCGTGCAGCTGGTGAACGCGGCATTCGCCGGCGGTCACCCCCACTGGAGATAAAGTATTCGCTCGGCGAACGCGACCCGGCGACGGCGGATAAGCGGTGGCTGGCGGTGGAGAAGGGGGGCTCGTTCTCTAGTGATCTGGGCCCCTCGCTCGTGACCGAGAAGACGATCGAGGGGCTGCTGCGCGAGGGGAAGCTCTCCGAGTGCGAGGCGGTGCGGCTGCCCGCCATTGACGAGACGGAACCGCGCCCCAAGGAGTCGGAGGCGCTTGTGTTCGTCGCCTTCCTTGACGCAGGGCTCCGCATCCCGGCGGCGGCGATCGTGGGCGACGTGCTGCGGACCTTCGGGCTGGAGCTAGCACAACTCACCCCGAACGCCGTGGCCCGTCTCGCTGTGTACAGTTGGGCCTTGCGCTCGGGAGCGTGTTGGCCCAGTGCTTCGTTATTCGCCTACCTGCACGAAGCCCGGTTCCAGCCAAAGGAGCGGAAGGACGGGACCCTGTTGAACTTCGGCAGCGTCACCTTTATTCTTCGGTCGTCCTGCGGCAAGCTCTTCCCCGCAAACTCGACTCGCGGGAAGTGGGAGTCCCACTGGATGAAGCGGTGGTTCTACCACCGTGTGGCGAGCGGGAGCGGCCTCGAGCGCACGGGCCGGCCGATCGCATTCAAGACGTCGCCCGGCCGGACGCTTGATAACGTGGACAAGCGGAGGGCCCGACGACTCATGGGCGTGACCGCCCGCTTCAATATGCGCGACCTCGCCGAAGAGTACACGATGTACGGCGTGGCGCCGCTTGCCCATGACTGGCGCCTTGCCGCCGAGAGACGTCGAGACAACGGTGTTTCGCCATCGGTCTGCCTGCTACCGGCACCCTTCGGTCCTCGTAAGCCGCGACCGCCTCCCCCCGTTTCATTCACGCGGAGCGCATTTCCTGCTAAACTTGCCTCTACTTGTGCTTTAGAGATTTGCTTGGAGGACGCGGAGCAGGCTGCCCGCATATTCCTTGGGCCGTACACCGGCCGGGAACATGAGCAGCGCGCGTCTGCTACAGCGGAGGCTGGGCTGGGGCGAATCAACCGTGCGTGCGAGGCCTTGGGTCTTGTCGTGCCGGAACGTGTTCGGCCGACTTCGCAGCACCAAGACGACGGCGCGGCGAGGACAAAGGCGCCGTCTCGGAAGAGGACCCGAGGTGGGGCGTCTGCCGTGCTCGGTATAACGGCTGCCACTGTTGCTACTGCTCCTGGCGGCGCAACAGATGCGGAGTCAGATTCGGCGAGGCATGCTGACTCAGGCTTGGACGGCGCAGACGTCGGGGGCGAAGGGTCCTCGGAGGGCGCCCTGGTCGACGGGTCTGCCGCAGGCGGCCGGAGGGAGGAAGTCTCGTCACCTGCGGCGGTCATCGGGACAGGATCCGTGCTGACCGGCGAAGCTGAGGAGACTTCGACTGTGGCTGCTACGATGCCGACGACGACGCCTTTGCCGGTGGCAGCGGTGGAAACGGAGGTACCCCCCGCTGAGGTTGGCGTGGTGGGGTCTTCGTCCGCAGGTGCTGTGGCTGCAGAGACCTCCCCCGCGGCTGCTACCAGGGCGGGGCCGTCGCCACTTGCTTCGGCTAAGCGGCCGTGTCCGCGGCCGGGGCTCCTCCGGACGTCGAGGGGATTCACCGTGGTGACGGGCATCCGGAGCTTGTGGGACTCTGATACACATGCCGAAGCCCCCACTGCGCGCGTTCCCCCTGCCCCTGAGGCCACGCCGTCCGTTGTGCAGCAACGGGTAGCGCCAGCCCCGGATGCGGAGGCTCCGGCTTCTGGCGGGACCTCACCCCCCGCGGGGGCTTGCGACACCGCTACCCTGCCGGGGGCTAGGGGATCGGGCCCCCGAAGTCCTCCGTCCGCTACTGAGGGTAGGGTGGCTTAACTTACCCTGGTGTATTTTTGATTGTTCCTTGTGTTCTCAGCTGTCCCTCTGCCTGCAGCGTCGCTTATTCCGGAGGAGGAGCCTTTGCCAGTACCTGAAGGTCCTGGCGCCGGTGGCGCAAACACCATGCGCTCGAGCCCGGCGGACTTCGTTCCTCCGGAGGAGGCATTGAGGGCGTGGCATGCGGTTGTAGACGACGCAGCCGCCAGCGTCGATCAGCAGGTGCTGCAGGCCTACGGGGTGGGGCGTCTCGGGGACACCCTGGAGGTGTCGGGGGTGAGGATAAGTACCTGTTGCTTATATGCCAATGCGTGGTCGCTGTGAGCTTGCTGAGCCATTCTGTTTTGTAGACCCTCGTGCTGGGGCAGGCCGCACGTAGCGCGCGCGCGGGCGGAAGCGGCACCAGCCAACAAAAATCTCGACCGACCGCGACCGCGACGGCCGGCCTCGCGCGGTGCGATCGAACCTGCAGCCGGGATCAAACTGAATGGAAGAGCTTTTCACGAACCGAACTTGCTCCTCGTCACGAGTGCGAGGGTACGTGCGCCTCGTCACCACAACAAGCAATCACAGACTCGATCGGATAATATCAAGTTTCGAGGGTACGTCCTTTTGATTCCAAGAGGTGGACTTTTGATGTGGGGTTTGCAGACACGACAAGCCGGCTCATCTGAATCGAAGATTCGTTCCAGTGCTCAAGTCTAACTAGCACTCCAGTTGGTACAAGGTATGATGTTAAATGCTAAGCGAAACCTGTAGTAGTATACTAGTACTTGGAACGTCTTGCAGGCTGCAGCTTCGTGGAAGCTCACCTGCCTTCACTAAAAAATATGTATATATACCCTTTTCACGCATCGCTCCGCTCGCTCGTCTTCAGTTCTCCACCATCCCAACCATTCTCTTCTTGCCCTGCGTACGGTCCCAGTTGTGCTTCCCTTCCAATCCCCTTCTTGCTAGCTTTGTCATCTTCTCTCTAACGGCCGGTGATTTATTCTGTTCCTTGACAGGGAGGCGGCCTCTGCTCTGCTCTGCACCAACGGATCAATGGGCACCTCCGTCGCCGGCGTGTGCGTAGCCTCGGTGGCCGTGACGGCCGCCGCCGTCCTCGCGGAGACCCTGGAGGGGCCCTACAGGACGTGCGTCGTGCTTGCGTTATGCGCCGCATTTCACGGCGGCATGGCGCTCCTGTTCCACGGCGGAGCTCGGCGGTGGGGCCCGTGACCTCGCCTTTATCTGTGAATACATTAGCAGAATTAATATGTTTTTAAGGGTTTTGTATGTAAATGCAACCACCGACTAGGTGGCTTAGTCACCACTCACCACCACCTTCATCTGTGAATACATAGCCGAATTAATATGTTGTAACGGTTTTGTGTGTAAATGCAACCACCGACCACAGAATACATAGCAGAATTCATATGTTTTTAAGGGTTTTGTGTGTAAATGCAAAGGAGGCCGTTCTCTTGTGTTTGGGATGTATCTAATGGTAAAGTTCTTCTGAATTATCTGTCTAACATCGATGATCACACCCAATTTGATACCCGTGCGGAATTCCACTTCTTGAATAAATCCGAAACACCGGCGGTCCGCCGTCTGCCCAAGTGTTAAATCAGAAGCGATATATTATAGTATCCATGTTTTCCTTTGCTTATCTTTTTTTTGTAGATAAACCCTAGAATCTCCATCATTACAGAGCGCTACTTCATAATTTATAAACTGAAGAGCTTCAAATGTTTCTCTCTCTCAGACCAAATATGTGATTTGTGATGCGGCTGTGCCGTTGTGTTCTAGACGACGAATTCAACAAAACGAGTCCAATATTAGACATGTTTGAAGCTACAAAAACGACCCTTGATGTTCTTAATTACAAAATTTCGAAATAACCGATGTTTCTATTCAGTTGGACTGCAAGTTTCTTTTCGTGAAATTCCAATTAAAATACAGGGTGTGAAAAGCATTTCTACAGAATTCCATCCCTTCAATCCTGCTATTCAAAGGACAAACAATACTATCCAATCCAACAAACAGAAGCGTGCCATCATCTACTAAAAAAGGAGAATAACTACCAGAAACGACGCGCGTGCCATTATCGAGCTCTTCCTTTCTTCTGCACCGGCTCACTCTCTCTCTCTACTCTCGAGCACGCGCGCGCAAGGAAGACGAAGGAGGAGGAGAGAAAGAGAGCAATTTCAAGTGGTGTATCTCACATACGCGTTCCCACACCTGACACCTTCTAATCTGGATCCTCACATGATTAATCTCTCTTGTTACCTTGTCTTCATCTGACGCAGATGAGCACCACCAAGTGCGACGGTGCCGAGCGTCATGCGCATGGCCGGCCTCAAGCTGGCTACTACGACAACGGCCGCGTCGGAGGGATGCAGATCTTCGTCAGGACCCTGACCGGAAGGCTCGCGCTCGAGGCGGACCGCTCGGACACCGTCGGCATGGTGAAGGCCAAGATCGAGGCCAGGGAGGGCGTCCCGGCGGGCCAGCAGCGCCTCATCTTCGGCAGCAAGGACCTCGAGGGCGACCGCACCCTCGCCGACTACAACGTCACGGAGGAATCCAACCTCCACCTCGTCCCGCGCCTCCGCGGTGGGAGCCGCGGCAGCGACATGCCGGCAATGGCGTACCCAGAATTTTACCAAAGGGTATGCCGCACCAAAATTTTCATATGCAATTCGGTAAAACCATTTACCAATTCGATAAATAATTGTAAATTTTGCACCGTAATTCGGTATACAGGCACTAAATAATATGATAAGTCTTAAATTCAAGGATTAAGTTGGAAACTTACACAAATTACAATATAAATAGTTCAAACACCATACTAATAGTCTCAAATATACATAAAAGAGACTTACAATACTACTTATCTGACTTTTTTGGCATACGCTTTCTAAAGAACATGAAAGTCTCAATTATATCATCTTCATCTATTTCAAAGAAAATATCCCACTCATTGAATATGACTAGACAATCATCCAAAAGACTATCACCCATCTTATTTCTTAACTTTGATGCAATTCATGTAAAACAATGGGTCATCGAACAAGAGGGATGAAGCATGCAAAAACTAGTTGGTTTTGTCCGTGTTATAGTTTCATAGTTTAGTCATGAGTTGTCGTGAACATAACTGAAGAACGCCAACTAATATAGCGCACATAGATGATCAACAGAGAAGCATCAAATACTCGAGCTAAACTAGCCACAAAAGAATTGGCCGGATCAAAAAAAAAATCATGAATTGGCCGCGAAAATACACAAACTCTTTCCCGTTTGACGGATCGTAATTCATGCGCATAGTATGAGAGAACAGACCATAAAACGAGAGAAAATGAGAGAAAAATTACACAAGCATCGTAAATCCTGTCAATAGAAGGCAATTTACACGGACCAACACGAGCGACGGCACCCAATCAATTCAAACAAACGGGCAGAATCGCCCCTTTTTTGCGTTTACTAATGTCGACTCAGATTAGAAGAAGTTTCGCTACTTTTTTCTACACAAATAAATCAATTACTCAAGTCCACCGAATCAACTACTGCCTCAGTTTCGCACAAACCCAACTTACCACGCGAAACCATACCAACTTTTAACCAAATAAACTAGCTCCAAAAGAGGCAAAAAAATTTGCAGGGAAAATAATGCGACGATAGGAGGCGCGAAATCGAACCTGAGCCAGCACCCCCGCCAGGATTCGCCATCTCCATCGCCGCTGCTATCTTCTGCAAAACACGGAATTCCCGCGAATCGGGCGCTGCGGGGACCTCGCCTGGCAAACCCGAGGGGCAGCGGGGAGCGGCTGCGCTGCCGGATCCGGGTCACGGCTCACGGGGGAGGAGGTCGCCTTCCGGGAAGCAGAAGCAGAGCGGCGTGGCGGCTGAGGATCGAGGCGGCGCGTGCGGTAGGCGATGCCGGACGGTGCCGCGGTGGGCTCGCCCCCGCTGGTGAGATTTGCGTGGCTGTGGGTGCGCCTGAACCGCTTGGTGAGGTCCTGTGAGTCTTCGGCTGGGCCTCAGGGTATGCCGTGGCCCACCCGGCATACCCTGTGGGTCCGCCCCTGCATGCCAGGAGAGATGCTTGAAATCGAGGAGGATATCACCCGGCAGCGCCGCGTTCTTGCGCTCAACAAGGTTTGGGTTGCGAAAGGCCAGTCTTTCGTTCGTAATCTCTCTTGTGATTTGATGTAAATTAGACATTTCTTGACTGATAAGCGCGATTAACTGTTCCTTGACAAGGCCCGAGCCGACAGGATGCGCGCTGCCGGCAGCTGGGCGACGACCGTCGGCCTCTTCATCACCGTTATTTCAGTCGGGGGAGCGCTCGACCACTTGTTCAGTGGAGGCACCGACGGCTTCAGCGCCGCCCTCCTCTTCCTCAAGTCGGTCCTCGTCGTCGCCGGGGTGAGCCTGATCACCGCCGGCGTCTTCCTGGCCAGCACGGCCAACCCAGCGCCCTGACCGTGCTGATCACCAAAGCAGCCGCCTTTTGCCGTCAGAACCTCGCCGTCTCGGGTGTCTTCGCCGCTTCGTCGGGAAGCACGGGAGTCATCGCCGGCACCGGACACCGGTGCTCTGTTTTGGTTTCTTTGTTCTGCTTCTTATCTCTGTTCCTGTGGTTTCAACTTGGCTTACTCTGCATTATTAGCTCGTCTTTCAGTAGATTGTAAGAGAGTCCAAATTTGCGCTTGCGATTCTGCAAAGATCGTAGAGCTTGATATTGATAAAAATAAAGCAACTTGTTTTTGTGCCTTGTCATGGTCTTGCTCATGTCTAATTCAGGTGTTTAGGACTCAAGTCTATCAGTGACCATCTTGGCACTATGCTGTTATGAATTAGAACATGTGGTTGTTCTTCGGTCATGTTTTCTGCTCTTATTAATCTCTTATGACGTATGTGTTTTGTCCGTTGTAGACTTAATTGCGATGCTCTCTCTAGGAGCTCCAATGGAGTCTGGCAGATTTTGGGCAATTTTTCGTTAATTCGTTCGCAGTGCAATCTAGCATCTCCAACTGATGTGATGAGATGTTCCATTCGACATCTATCTTCGCCCAGATCCGCTAGATTTAGCCTCTAAATTTACATAGAATGGACTTGCTTTTAGTTAATGGTAGACTACTTTGGCTACGAAGACAAATATCGTATATTTATTTATTATGTGCGTCACATTTGTTTGTTTCTACTATTATACATGTGGATGTCAACCAAGTCAACAAGCTTGACTTAGCTCGAGGTAGGTTCTAGAAGAGTTTTTTGCTATTATGATACCCTCTAAGTTGGGCTTCGCTGAAACGGTATTTATACCGTGGGCTTCTCCCAAATAGTACCATTGTTGTTAACACCTCTCCAAAATAGTATTCTCAGGGATTTGAACTAATTTTCATTTGATTTTTGAATTTTAACTCCTTCATATGACTAAACTGCCCCTGCTCATTTTGTTTCTTCCAGTTCCAGTAGCACGAAAGAACTCTTCCATTTCTTTTTGTCTGGCGGGAGCTCCTCCATCCTCACGGCGGCGCTCTTCCATCCCCATGCCGCGATGAGGTCACCTGCCGCGTACGTGGTCCGGTTGCCCCTGCCGACGTGCGACCGTCCCTGGCTGGCGTGCGATCGTCCGTGGCCTGGGGTGCGCGCACTCCCGTGCGATCCTTGCCGCGCTCTCGCCTGGCGTTGACGGCGCCACGCCGAGTATTCCGATCGGCCAGTCGGCGTGCCGCCGTCGCCAATGAAACCCAAACGATGTGAAAAGAAGAAAATAAAAGTGATTAGGGTTAAACAAAGTGATTAGGGTTAAACAAAACAAAATGAAAAGAAGAAAATAAAAGTCAATTGGGGGAGTGCAAATTCGAAAATCAAATTATTTGAGTTAAAATCCCTGAGAATACTATTTGAGAGAAGTCTTAAGTACAAGAGTACTATTTTAGAGAAACCCACGACGTCGATACCGTTTCGTCGAACCCCAACTTAGAGGGTATCATAATAGCAAAAAACTCGTTCTAGAAGGTTCCAATTTCATCCTAGATGCCCGGGGTCAAGCTCATCCCAAATGTATAGGCCATTAGCGCTTTCCCAATTGAAATTGTTAACAGTCCAATTATCAATTCAACTACTGTCAGTGATCATTTTATATTTCATTGGTACATATGTGTGATTGGCTCAATTGTACGATACTAAAATCCTGTTCGATTTTATCGTAACTTTTCATTGGCCGTTTGGCCTCCTGAGCACCAGGATCGTAGCTTTGATATAGTTCGCAAGCACCAGGATCGTTTCCTGTTATTTGCAACGTATGGCTTGTAAGCAAAGGTTGCAAATTTGCAATTTATCAATATTGGACTAAATGTCTATCTCGCAAAGCAGTAGGCTCAATAAAAATAGGCCCCTCAAAAACATGCGTTTCTAGTTGTTACCACTGTGCAAATGCAACAATCAATCAAACTTTACATCATCACAAACCAGTACTGCTGGACACCAAGCTGAACCTTTTTTCTTCTGAAACCCCCCAAACTGAACCTCAGTTTATGAGGGCAACAGAAACTTAGGAAGTTAAATTGTAAAAGTACATCACTAAAGCAAACTACTAGTATTTGCTTGCCAGGTGAGCAAACTGACTAGCAGAGTTCCTATTTCTGACAGCATAACTAGGTAGTGCAACAAGGACAGGTAATCACAGTTTCAGTTTGGTAGAAAATCTGATTGCGTGGGGCATATCGCCACAGTTTCAGTTACAGTACAAGCCATGCATTCTTACAAACGAACTGCTGGGCTATGTCGAGTGATGAGTTCAATCATGGTTGTTTCAAAATGGAAAAATGAATTCAACTATGCGGCCCACGCGCACTTAGGAGGATTGGCCGCCACGGCTTGGTGGTGGAGTATATCGGACGCAAAATGGAACAGTTTGTTGTACTCGGGTGTGCCTAGTAATTATTTAGATGTTTTCTTTCAAATAATTTTTTAAATTTATGGTCCTTAGATTAAGATCTAAAAATCACAATCCTTTTCCTCATACTATATAACCCCTAACTCTATCTTGACCCCGCCACCTCCCACCCGGCACCCTTCGTGCCGCCCCCTCCTCGTCACCCTCCGCGCCCTCTCCTCGTCGCTGACGATGAACACCTCCCACAATATCCTCCTCCTTTTTCTCGCCAGAGTAGCTCCGCACGCCACACCCCCACCCCCGCCCCCTCCTCCACCACCCGTGACCGGCGGCGCCCCTACCGCTCCCTCCCTGCCGCGTCGCCCCCGCCCAACGTAATAGTTAGTGCTTTCCGCCATCGCTTCCCTCTAGCACCACCCACCACCCTCCTACCCCGCCCGTCGCCCCCACCGCTGGGCCACCGCCCCTCGACCTCCCTCTATGCCTGGGGGAACAGTGAACCCTAGGTGCGTGGGGCGGGATTCTTCCCTCGGGCTCGTCGGCGAGGCAAGTGAAGGGATCACCAGAGAAGAAGGTGGAAGTGGCGGCACATGAATCTTCACGCATACCCAAAGATGAGAAATTTGGATGATTTTTAGAAAGAAAACATCTGGATGATGTTTATCAAAATCCTATAGGGTGCGTCATATATATATATATATATATATATATATATATATATATATATATATATATATATATATATATAGGAAGGCGAAATGGGACTCCAAGGAGTCCAGGCACCTAACCTATCAACCATTGATCGCATTGAGATGTGCTAGTTTGTAGTAGGTATGAGATTAACGGGTATACCCGCCAATACTGCTTGCCGTAGTATTCAAACGGCTGATTGAATAGTGCAAACCGGAATATTTATTGCCATAAATATCTGCTTGCCGTAGTATACCCATTAGCCAATACTGCTTGCTGTAGTATTCAAACGGCTGATTGATTAGTGTAAACCGGAATATTTTTTGCCATAAATATCTAGCGATCTGAATGGGCGTCATTTATCCGGTTTGCTGTGCGTGTGCGATCCTAGTTCTCCGCCTTGTGCGTGCGCGATCCGGATTTGTTATTGCCATAAATATCCAGCGACCTGATCCTTTTGAAGTATGTGTGTAGATCCTTTTGAAGTAACGTGTAAATATGTATGTGTTAAGATCATTATTTGCCATAAATAAATTCCCTGCTCAATGTATCATTAACGTGGAATAGGTATGTGTATCGGCGATGTAATAATTAACCTGGAGTAGGTATGCAAATCCGTACGGTAGTATTGTAAGTATGCTCGCTTGTACATATATATTTAATAGTATATGGTGCATGCAAAATATCATTACGTGTAACACATGATGAATCATTGTGATCAAATCGAGTATTATACTCAAAAAAAATTTAAGTGGTCTACTTACGGTATAAGAAAAACTGTGCTGACTTTCAGTAATTTTTATACACCGCACGAATTGATTCAGAGCGGTGAATTCGCACGTGATGTTATTAGGTAAGGTGAGTATCTTATGTGAATTTTTCAACTCAATCGGACAACAAAATATTGTATTAAATGGATGATGGATACGAACGGCATAGAAAAAACGAGTATGTTGACTTGCATTATTTCCATTAATTTTTAGATGTCGCACGGAATGATTTAGAGTGGAAAATTCGCACGTGATGTTAGCATTCAAGGTGAGAATCTTATGTGAATTTTTCATCTAAATCGGACAACAAAAAGCTATATTAAATGGTTGAAGGAGACGAACGGCACAGGAAAAACGCGTATGTTTACTTACATTATTTTCTATACGCCGCACGGAATGAATTAGAGCGGCGATTTTTTACGTCATGTAAGAGGTTAAGGTAAAAATCTTATGTAAATTTTTTTATCTCATTCGAGCAACAAATGCTCGTTGAATTGTTGATGGACACGAACGGCGTAGGAAAAACTGCATGTGTTGACTTCCATTTTTTTTATATGTCGAAGGGAATGATTTAGAGCGGCGAATATGTACGTCATGATAGGGGTTTAGGTTAATATCTTGTGTGAATTTTTCATCATAATCGGGCAACAAAATGTTATCTTAAATTTATTGATTGTATCGGACAACAATCGCGTGTGTTGACTTCCAATAATTTTTATACGACGCACGAACTGATTTAGAGCGGCGAATTTGTACATAATGTTAGCAGTTAAGGCGAAAATATTATGTGAAATTTTCATATCATTCGAGCAACCAATTCTTGTTGAATGGTTCATGGAGACGATCGGCGTAAGAAAAAGCGTATGTCGCAGTGAATGATTTAGAGCGGTGAATTTGTACGTCATGATATTAGTTTGGGTGAAAATCTTGTGTGAATTTTTTTAGTTGAATTGGACATCAAATGTTATCTTAAAACGTTACGCATCTCCGAACTGGTATACAAATGTCTGTCCGGAGGTATGCACACACAAATCACTCAAAATCACAATTGTATATACTCAATATGAAAAGATAAATCTAAAGTGAAATATTGTATCAAGTGCAGAAATTTCATTAATTTCAAACAGAAACAGTAATGGAATTTAACTCATTATTGGGCAAGGAAATTCCTAATTTCGAAGTAATACTAGCCAGTAGTAACACAAGTGGATGCGTAGTGTCCTGGTAACTTGCACTTCTGACACACCTTTTGTATCTTGGACTTGGAAGAGTTCTCCGGATTATAAGGGCAGCTAGTTCTGTAATCTTTGTAAAACCCAACTAAAAATGTACAAACAACACAACATTCGAGTTACTAAAGATTTTCCCCAGGGGCATGGGTCCTAACTTAACAATTAATGTTGGCTTGATCATGGTTTGCAATATGCCAATACAATGGGTACATAATTGAGTACAGTAAGAGTGGGCTGTGAATTAGTAGTGACATTATGGTGGTGACTTGCAGTAAAAAATGTAAAAAAATAATTCAATCAATTTTTTCTGGCAACACAAAAGGCCAATCCATTATTCTTTTGACAATTCAATATGATCAAATAAAGTGAATTACAAAAGGAAATGAGGACAACATCCTATTATGGCAAAAAATGTCAAATCTTTTTTGTTTGAATCATTGTGTTCAGCAGAAGCAAGACATATTATTTAATTAAGATACAAGAACAAATTTTACTTCCCACAATGCACAACAGATCCTTAAGAACAATTTTAGTCCCTAATTGTACTAAATCAGCCTGTATAGCACAGGTCGAAAAACAGATTGAGTTGCAAATATAATCTTTGTAAACCCAACTAAAAATGTACAAACAACATAGCATTCGAGTTACTAAAGATTTTCCCCAGGGGCATCGGTCGTAACTAAACAATTAATGTTGGCTTGATCATGGTTTGCAATATGCCAATACAATCGGTACATAATTGAGTACAGTAAGAGTGGGCTGTGAATTAATAGTGACATTATGGTGGTGACTTACATTTGGTAGTTCAATACAAACAAAGAATTGTTACAGAGATTACAGATGTAAGCTTTGTCAAGTAATCTTCTACTTTACAACACAAGACTGACAATTTTAAAGAAAACAAACAAAATGGTTTCAGAACCGTAAAAAGAAGCAATATTGACAAACAGTTAGTATGAAATTATGCAGTCCCAAGACCGACCATTAGCAATCTACATTTTTAGCATCCCAAAGGATCACATATTGAAGTATTTCATGGCACTCGCTGTAGAAAAAGTCCAGAACCTACAAGAACTTTGCAATCTCTATTTTCAACATATACTTCACCTCAAAACCAATGAAAGACATATTGTGGTTATAGCATCAAAAAGCTAATCTTTACCCAAACACTCTCATACCTAACATACCTGGGATGATGAACCAGAACCCAAGAAGATAGCACTGATCGGCAAAACTATATCCGGATTGATGAGCTAGAAACTGTAACATCCTAAATTTTGAGGATTCAAAAATATGGAGTTTTTAAAACTTTTCTTGCGTTTTGCTGGGGTTCAAAAATTCCTTTTGAAGATTTATTTGAAATTTCTTGAGTTTTGTGGCATACAAAGTAATATTTTGAGAAATAATACCCAAATTTTAAAAGCACTGAAGGTGTAATAAAAGAAATGGAAAATTTGAGCATCTGCATACAAATTAACGTTAAGTATTAAATAATGACAATAAGAATTTGAATTTCAATTTACCTAGGTAAAGAAAAATAGCAAAAAGAATATTACCAACTTAAGTCCCAAAATAATAATAATCGAAGTGCAGATTAAGACTCCAATTTTAAAGGCCATGCAAAAATTAACATCAGTAAACCCTAATATAAATTAAATTGCAAATTAAAAATTAAGTTGAAAGTCTAAATCTCAAAGTGTTGGCTTCAGCCTCCATTTTATCTTTTCTCCTCTTTCCCTTCTACTCTTCCCTCTCTTCCCCCTTCCTTCCTCTGCGCACGGGGCCCAGCTCCTGCCCCCGGTCTGCCCTCCTCCTTTTCCTCTGCGCGTGGGCCTGCTCCCCGATCTCTCTTCTCCCTCCTGCCCGCGGGCCCTCCTTCCTCGGCCTCCCTCTCCTCCCTCTTTCTTCTTTTCTCTTCCGTGCGCCTGCGCCTGCCCCGGTCCCGTCTCCTTTTCCCCGCCCTTCACCTCGCGTCAGCTGGCCCCGCCTCCAACTGCTCCCCATCCCCGCCCGTCGTCCTGCGTCAGCCGCCACCTGCCCCAGTCGCTATCGCCGCACGGCGCCCCACTGCGCACGCACGTCGCCGCCCATCCCGCGTGCGCCTACTGCCATGCCCTGCGCGCGCCTGCCCCGCCGTCCCGTCGCCCTCGATCGTCGACCACAGTGGCACCCCAGTGCCCTTCGCCGCTATAAGAAGCCCAGACTCCTTCCCTTTGCCTTCCCTCCCCCTTGCTCCCTCCGCTGCGGAACCGTGCCCGCGCACGGGTGGCATCGCCGCCACGGCTTCGCGCCGTTCCCGGCTCTCCGGCACCCCTCGCCATGGGCCAGCTGCGTCACCTCGTGCACCTAAGCCTCATCTCCTCTCCCCTTCAACTAATTGGAGATCGATGCAGTGGAGGCCGCCGACGGCATCTTCCGCCCCAAGTCCGGCCGCCGACACCCCCATCTCCGCTGCTGCTTCTCCAGGGCGTCACGGCTCGATTCCTCTCTTCAGAAGCAACACCACGCCGCCACGGAGCTTCTCTGAGCACCGCTCCGCTCCTCCCTTCACCGTAGCGCGCCGGCCACGGTGACCTCCTCCGCGCCGTCGCCGCGCACGCCGCTGGCCCACCTCGGCTCCCCTCCGGCCACACCCGCCACCTAGGTGAGTTTCACTGGCCTCTCTCCCGCGTACGCCTTCGCCAATCGCCGCCCTCCTCCCCGCCGGCGCCGCCGTCCCGGTCCACCCCCACCCCCGGCCGCTAAACCTCGCCGACGGCCTGCCTCAGTTATCCCCGACTCAAGCCGCAACCTCCCCAGGCCTCCTCACTTTGGGGACAACCCATTTTTGCCTGCTCGCTGCCCCTCCGGCCGACGGACGCGCCGGCAAGCCCACCTGCCCCGACCGCCGCGCACCTCCTCTGTTTCGACCGGCTAACCCTGTCTTAGTCCCCTGTTACCACTCGCTTCTTCATGTATTATTCCCCACAGCTTATCACGAAACATCGAAGGCTCACTTGGCTACCCGAGCGCTTATAACGCACATAACACTCCCAGGTCCCGAGCGCTTAACCCACATTTTTGTTTTTAACTTTTGTAGCCCATTTTAAGTAAGAAAAATCATGGAAAATCTGAGAATAAATTAAGAAAAGCTAATAAATTTAATTAGGGTATAAAATAAGGATTCTTAAGATTTGATGTTTGATTATTTATTATATGAGCAACTAATGTAGCTTAAATATTTATTTGAAGTCTAATTATCAATTGGAGGCATTAATAAAATGCGGTTTTGTTTATAGTCCAAATTTAATAAGGAAGCTAATTAAAAATATATTCAAGTTAGAATTTAAGAAAATGCATTGGATGTTATGTTAAAGCAATGAAAACAAAGCTTTAAGTTAGAAGATTATCCTTAATTATAAATAAATACATGCCATAACATTTGTCGCGAAGGCATAAAATAAATCTTAATGGTAAGTTAAATTAAATTAGGCCTCTTCATAAAATTAATTAAACAATAGGGTGAGACCATAAACATTTAAATTAGAAGGTCCTAATAAAATCCTCGCCATTAGCACGTCACCGATAAATAAATCTTAGCGATGAATTTAGTGGAATAAAATTTGGGCATAGCGAGCTCGGTCCTATGTAAATAGAAGTTTAACTAAAAGATGCTAACGCAAAGGATAAAGTAACAATGACAGTTGGTCCTCAGGGTATTTCCAATTGAAAAGTCGTGTTAATGTATAGATGCTAAAGTATAGTAGCCCTAAGTCATCGAACGTTGAGATAATCTCACTAACAAACAATCCGAAGAAACATATAATATTATGGTCACTAGCTGCAGATGAGTAGCAAATAAGAATATACTAAAGTTTTCTATTAAACATCAATGAGATAATTAAATATGCACGTATGACACTGAATCATTAAAAATTAACCATTAGGTGTACACCTCGAATAATTGGTAAATAAAAACCCCATAAAAATACCATAACCTAAGTTATGAGGAATACATACCCATAGATGAATTTACTGCACTAAACTCCTACACCAGTTGATAGGACTAACCTAATGCATGGAACTTCCTAAATGAATATAAAAATGATAAAAGAAGTTATGGAATAAAAAGATTGATCCATGATACTCTAAAGCCAGCTATGCCTAGCCATTCTCAAATCCGAAGTAGAGTATTCCAGTAAATATTCTAGTACCATGAACTTTCCTTGGCATTCGTCTCAATAAATCTTCTTTGCCCATTCAATCACTTCGCTCCAACCCCAATTGACTCCGTCAATACTCCGCGCTCCATCAATCTTGCCTCAAATCACACGAATCACCCATTAACTCATAATAAAACTAAATTGAGTTCATTTGGATTTATTTGGATATTTTGAGTTATTTGCTTTTATTTGGATTCAGTTGTTGATCGCGTAATTAGAAACTGGAGTCTTGAAGATTCCACGGATCAAGCGTGGTCAGAGCAAAGTGAAGATAAAGAATAGAAGCTCAATAGAAAGCATTGTGTGAGCTCAAGACCGTGGTGAACCGCGCCAGGTGAGTCAATACTTTGATCATGTTGAACCTACATTTTCCGCAAATTTACTTTTGTTTAAATTATTAAATTGCATGCTGTTATTTCATATGCAAATATATGTTTGTTTGAAGATTCTAGTTATATGCCCATTAACCAACTTGCTAGTATTATACCTCCTTTGGAAACAGTTGAATATCTGAGCCTTGTCACCATAGCAAAAGTTATAATGATAACCTTTTGAAAATAAGTCCATAACTATACGTCATGCTTAGAATTGCTTAGATAATCGGGGGCACTAAAAATGCCCCAAAGCATCACTTTGAATCATGAGAAACTGGTTTGGGCAGTCATGGTGGAAATTACTGGTATATTTGGTTATGGATATTTTATGCTCCCAAAAATCTCAAGTTGCTTAATTATCTGGGCGGATGGTTCGAGGGTGTGTGTGTGGTGCAGTGGAAGCACAAAGGGGATAATGGTAGAACCGCCCAGATAGCCCTAAGTACCGAATCTTGTGATGACCTCCTAGTGTACAACAAGTACAACCACAAGCTGGCAAAGTGTAGGCAGGGCTAACTAATTTGCATCAACTTAGTAAGGGTTGCGCCGGTGTGACCACGGGCGGGTAGAGGGTGGCCACATCCTCCGACGTGACGGCGCAAGAGGGGGCTTCTGGAAGGGTAGTCGTACCCCGAAGGAAGTGGAAACCTTAGCGGACGTAACTCTGCTAGGAAAAATGCATTGTAAAGGTCCTGTGACAGTCTACTCAACCGCATGGCTAAGGAATCATGTGGGGCAACGAGTGGATTTATCTCTTGTGGGTAAAGTGTGAAAACTCTGCAGAGTCAAAAACTATTCGAATAGCCGTGCCCACGGTCAAGGGCGGATATGGGAACTTAACTAGATATAGTTCTGTTTCGAAAACTTTGTGGGTGGAATCGGTAAAGTGGAGGGCAGAGAAAGGCCCTTATTTGTGTTGCCCTGGGTGTCGCCCCAGTGATAAGTTAAGCGGTTATGACGCTGAAGGATTAAGCATATGGTGCAGAGGCCATGTAACGGTGGATGAAATCTGGATCGCTATTATTATTGCATTCTTTCACACCTTATGTTTCAGTTCAAACTGCTAGGTCTCAGGAGATTTCTATGTATCATATTTCAAAAGCAATTTACGGCAAATAAAATAACCCGAGCCTTCCTTTGATAAGTCATGCATACTATTTAATTGCATCCTGTGTGTTGGCTCATGAGCACGGTGGTTGTGCTCATATTCGCTTTCCTCACAAATCCAGAATCAGGAATCAGATCACTACGCTTCAGCAATACTTTTGGGTCATGATGGCGAAGAAGATGAAGATATCAAGAGCTAAGTCGCGGACCTTCAGTTGGCTGCCTGTAGGCATGTCCTGAGGGTCCCACTTGTGTGCTTCGTTTCCGCTGCTGCATTTTGTTGATTTTGGCCCAATCGGCCCGTGGGTAAGTTTACTATTATAATTACGCTTCCGCATGATATGTACTTTGATATTCAGAACTTTAATCTGTTAGCACTATCTACTGATCCAGGGAATAGTGCGGTGGAATCACAGAGAATTTCGGATGTTAAGATCGGGGTCCCACAGAAACGATTGGCAGATATTGGAACGAGGAAGAGAGCATATGACACCGAGCTTAGAAAAATCCGTAAGAGGTATTGGAATCACACTTAAATGGAAAGAACATCACACGGTTTCATTGTTTTTGACAAACAAAAGTTGAACATGCAAACTACGGTATAATTTGCATTGCTATACATGGAAACAACTCTTCACAATGCTATAACTACGATAAGAATCATCATTCCGTATATATGGAAATAAATCATCGATCGACCCTTAATACAGGAAAAAACTGACAAAATCCCCAAAATCTAAAATTGTTGAAATACAAACGATATGGGTGGCGGCGGTAAGAAGCTGTCGTGGCTGAGGCGCCGCGGTGGTGTGAATCGGGTTGAGGTGAGACTGCCTATGCCCTCACTTGTGGTCGGATCCATCTTCGGTCGTCATCGCCCTCATACTCGCCAAATTTGAGCTCTTATGGGCCGCTGCCACCTTTGGGACGCCGCCACCTTCCCGGATCTGGCTCTCCCCGATGTTTTCTCAGCATGGATCCAGACACCGAGGTCACCGCCGCTAACTCCTCGGAGCGCCGCCTTCTCCGGCCACCACCCTTGGGTCGACGCTACCCTCCCGGGCCGCCACTATCGGCCGTCGCCTCCTCTTCATGGAGGTGACGCGGTGTTGTGAACGGCGGATCTGGCCTCCGGTGAAGCAACCCCGCGCGCGATTTGGGGAAAGAGGCGAGACCGGGGGAAAATGCGTGACCGAGTCTGAAGAGAGACGGAGATTCCTATTTTGCCTGCGGTCTGCAGAAGGAACGGATCTATCAGCCGCCCAACCCGTTAATCAACATTTCTACGGATCACTGCGCGTGCGCGATCGGACGGTTCTGGATTGAGGAGTCCGGACACCTAATAGTACTCAATATTTTTAGTATATATATATAGTATAAATAACAGGGGCACCATGGTGCCTAGACTCCATGATTGATTCAGCATGCTAAATCAATAACTTCCTTTTTAAATTAATGCCTTTTTGAATTAATGAATGTTAACGAATTTGCTTAATAAATACACTTGCATGCATCTAAAATCAATCCAAAGGCAGGGAAGCTTGATGTCCAGACACCATGGTGCCTCATTTCAGCGTTATATATATATAGAGAGAGAGATAGTGTGTGTGATATTAATGGTCGCATTGATGGAGCACTTTTTAGCTTTTAAGGCCCCACTCTAAATGGCTTCACCTTCTGGCTTATTTTAGTTTCTATCTTTTTTTAAGCCAGAAGCCACTTGGAACACGCTAGCTTTTAATTTTGGCTTTTGTTTTTTCTCCCTTTTCCTTTGCATTATCCATAGAGATATAACGGCATTTTCATTTTTCTCTCTCATTTTTCTTCATTTCCTTTAATCAAACGACTAAAAAAACTAACAGTCATTATAGTGCAATTTCGGTCAATAGCCATAAACTAGTTGGAGCGGCCCCTAAAAATTGCTTTTTGGTTTTTTTATGATAACTAACTTTCAAACGGGGTATCTTTTTAAGACAGAGTTTACAAGTTGATTAAAGTACACACTGTAGCGATTTCATTTATATCGGCCAAAACTACACTCGAGTTTTTGTTACTCTGTACTCTCTCTTACGAATAGCCCAAAAGTCATAAGCCGAAGCCAAAAGAACATATACTAGTTTTCATGTACAATAGTATTATGTCATCTATCTATAAGCATCGTCATGTAGGACACAAGACGATGTGGAAGGGAGAAGGGAAGTATAGAGAATTGGACCGTCTCTACAATAGTCAATTATAAGCTATCTATAAAGACATGTAAAAAGACAAATTGATATAGCAGCTATCTTTAATGCTATCGATATGGAGTGATACTATAGATAACAGTTGTCTATACTATTGTACATGTCATCAGCATGCTATACCAGGCCCATTGATGGACCAAACACCGTTGAAATTCCTCTTATATAAGAAGAGGATGCCAAGCTTGCCAGGCCCAATCCATGCATGCATAGCTGCATTCGCATTATTCCACAGCATCTAGGTACCCTAAGGCAGCTGTTTAGTACTAATTCCCTCCGTCGAGAGGAGAGGGAAGGAATTGGCCAAGCTGAGGCATCTCGTTCGGTCGCATATGGCATAGAGTTCTGCGTGCAGGGCGCCCGGCTGAACGTCGCCCAAAACACTTCTACTAGTCGCATATATGGACGTTGGCCAGAAGCCCGCGCTATATGTGGAGCTGGGCAACGCCAACTTGCCCATCCCCAGGCTTCCGCGGGTCCTCGAGTACCTCCGGATCACGAACGCCATCGTCGCCATCGCCGTCACCGCATTTAGCTCCAGGCCACGGACCGGCGCCAATGCGTGCATAGAAACCCTTTCTACGCCGCACCATCGGCGCTGATGCTGTTTGCCATCACGCTGGTGCTCCTCGATGTCTTGGTCTCACGCCGCCCCGCTTGCCGGTGAGACGTCGCGCTCGCCGTGGCGCGGGCGTTGGTCGTACCGTTCCTGCTAGTTGTCTTCGTTGGAGCTGCACGCGGTGCAAATATTGGTGGCCCCATGTAGAGATGGACTCCATTCCAGACATGCTATATCATCCAATAATTGCCCAGATAAATGCCAAACAAGTTTTTCAATTTTTTAAAGAGGAATATGTTGGGTTGATCTCGGCTAACAACCCCGAGATTTCAGGGAGACTCCGTCTCCACCTCGCGCCTTGATCGGAGGCGGCAACCGACCCCGTTTGGTTTTGGCCCCGGTCACCTAGCACCATATAAAAGATTTAGGGTTTCGGCAGGGCCTCGGTCACGAGTTGTTCTAGGCCTCTCAAACCCTAACAAACCCGATCTATAACGGTGTGCTACGGTGAACGAAGGCCGAAGTCCTCCTCCGTCTCCGTCCACGGCTTCGTCGTCCCTGCCGGCCACCTCTGCTTCACCGACATCGCCGACCAACCCCATGGCCTCTTCGAGTTCGGGTACGTTGACACTTCCACTCTAAAGATTAAGCTAGGTGTTCATGTTTCTTGACCTAGGGTTAAAGCTTGTTGGTTATGTTAGACTTAGATCACATTCACATTTGGTATCAGAGCACCCTTAGGATCAGCATGAACCCTAATCAAACCCTAACCGAACTCGGATTTATGTTTAAAGGTTGGATCTAAAGTTTAATGGCTCGGCTTAGCATTTAGAAGGAGGGGACTTAAGAAATTTTCAAAAACCCTAATAAAAAACCCCAAAATCCCACCACCCGAACACTAAAACCCAAATCAAAATTTTAGATCGGCGGCGGAACTTACGGTTTTTCAGAGGGTGGCGAAAATTAGATCTCTGGTCTCGGGCGTCGCCGATGCCACACCACCGTTCTTTGCGAGCGTGCGTCATCGCTGCGCCGCTGCTCCGCGAGCGCGTGCGCCGTCGCCGCTCCGTTTTTTCGCGTGAGGAGCAGTAGGAATGAAATTAGGGTTAGGGTTCAGGGCTTTTTGTGTCGGCTGCGGTGCAGGTTCGGCCGTCCGATCAAATCGGACGGTCGTCCTTTCCCGGGGCGGAAAACAGCTGGGCCGGCCGCGCGCATGAGCCGTTCGATCGGATCTGACGGCACGGGCAAGCAGGCGCCTTTCAGCTGTGGTTTTCGGCCGTCGGATCAAGATCTGACGGCGCGCGCGAGACGCGTGAATGGGCCGCGCAAGTGTTGGGGGCCGCGCCCGAATTTTGGCCTGTGCGCTTGCGCGTGCGTGTTTTCTTGGGCCCCACATGTGCGCTTTTGTGGGCCGCGCCGGTGCATTTCTTTTTGGGCCGCGTGGGATTTTTAGGCCGTACAATTTTTTGGGCCACCCGGATGTTTTTAGGCTGTTTCTTTTTTTTTTTGGTCGCCTGCAATAGTATTTTTTTTGTTTTTCTTTTTCAGTGCATTTCCTTTTGTTTCAGTCTACCTTTTGTGCACTGTTTTAATTATTTTCAGTGGCCTAAATTACGATGTATTATTACCATATTATTATGTTTTGTCTCTGATTAAAATTGAACCAACGAGAAATTTTAATTAGAGATTTTTATGTCTTATTTTGGCATTATGTATGCATATGACTACATTCTGACCAACGTTGATTGTAATCATATGTCGCCATATAAATTGTTAAATTCTTCTTCATTTTCTGCCCAACGGTGATATGAATTAGAACTATGGTTTTGCATGTCATTAATCAGACCAACGTAGGTTTAATTGCATGCAATATATATTTTTATGTTATTTCTGATTTCTGCCCTATATTTTTATATTCAGCAATAAATGCTTCAAATGTTGCCGCCACAATTGATAACATTGAGCAGCTCACAGGGAGCAATTTTCCTACATGGAAAGAAAGAATTCATGTTGTCCTTGAAGTTTTGGACCTTGATTATGCTTTGAGGGTAGCCGTTCCCGTTCCCCCCACCGAAGGTGTGGAAAATTATGATGAGCAAAAGAAAATTTATGAAGTTAATGCTGAAAAATGGGAGCGGTCCAACCATCTATCACTAATGATTATGAAGACCTCTATTTCAGTTGGGATCAGGAGAGCAATCCCCGATTCCAAAAATGCTAAGGAGTACTTGGCGTCAATAGAGGAGAAATTCAAAGGCTCCACTAAAGTTTATGCCGGTACTTTGATTCAGAGGCTCTTAACCACTAAGTATGATGGGTCCGGCAGCATAAGAGAACATATCATGATGATGACCGATATGTCAGAAAAGCTCAAGGGCATGGACATGGAGATATCTGATGGTTTCCTAGTCCATTTTATCACGACTTCTCTTCCTTCTGAGTACACGGCATTTAAGTTTAATTACAATACTCAGAAAGAAAAATGGAGCATGAGCGATTTAATCGCCATGTGTGTCCAGGAGGAAGAAAGAATAAGGACAGAAAAGAGGGATTTTGCTCTTAAAGTTGGTGGCTCTAACAAAAGGAAGTTCCAAGGGGACTTTAAATCCAAGAAGAAGCTGCAGTTCTCCCCTAACTCAGATAAGACGGGGCCTAAAGTGCATAATGCACCGAAGCCCCATGTTGCTCCCGCTGGAGCACCTAAAGGGGGAATGTCACTTCTGCAAGTAGCCAGGGTATTTCCAGAAGGATTGTGTTGGTTTCCTAAAGTGGCTCGCAGAAAGGGGTAATGATACAATAACGTTTATTGATGAAACTCTTTATGCTGATTTTTCTCTTAATTCTTGGTGGATTGACTCATGTGCAACTGTGCACATTACCAACTCTTTATAGGGATTCATTACCATGAAAACACTAAGGAAAGGGGAGCGAAGTCTTAGAGTCGCGGATGGAAAGGAAGCCGAAGTAGAATCAGTTGAATCTGTTTCATTAGTTTTAGATAGCGGCTTCATGCTTCGTCTTAATAATGTAGTCTATGTTCCTTCTATTAGGAGGAATTTGATTTCAGTTTCTTTATTGGACGATGAAGGTTTTAAATGTATTTTTGGTGACAATAAATGCATTATTAAGTTTAATTCAAATGATGTTGGTCTTGCCTTTAGACAAGACAAGCTCTATATGCTTTCCCTTAATGAATCTCCTGTATCTTTGAATGTGTGTAATGTTAAGCGTAAAAAGAATGACGAGACTTCTTCGAAATTGTGGCATTGTTATTTAGGCCACATTTCAAGGGGGAGAATGGAGCGTCTCATTAAAGGAGAAATTCTCCACCCATTAGATTTTTCTGGCTCAGACCACTGCATTGATTACATTTAAGGAAAATATGTAAAACAAATAAAGAAGGGAGCTACTCGCAGTGCAGGACTCTTAGAATTAATTCATACTGATATTTGTGGTCCTTTTCCTGTGACATCGGTGGATGGTTTTGATTCATTCATCACATTCACTGATGATTTCTCCCATCATGGTTATATATTTCCCATTAAAGACCGATCTGAATCACTTGACAAATTTAAGATATTTAAGGCTGAAGTTGAAAATCAACACAACCTAAGAATTAAAGTGGTAAGATCGGATCGTGGGGGAGAATATTATGGAAGACATGCCTCTTATGGGCAAATTCCTGGCCCTTTCGCTAGTTCCTTCAGGAAAATGGCATTGTTGCCCAGTATTCTATGCCGGGTGAATCTCAGCAGAATGGGGTAGCTGAAAGACGTAACCGTACACTTATGGATATGGTACGGAGCATGCTTAGCCATTCTAGTTTACCAATTGGCTTGTGGATGGAAGCACTAAAGACAGCCGCACATATTCTTAATCGGGTTCCCAGTAAATCAGTACCTAAAACACCTTATGAATTATGGACTGGGAGAAAACCGAGTATGAAATATTTACGAGTGTGAGGTTGTCGTGCTGAAGCTAAGTTATTTAATCCACACATTGGGAAATTAGATTCTAAGATATAGAATAACTAAGTTTGTAGAAACAAGGCACGTTGTGTTCTTATAAAATAACGAGGACCTGGAGCCTAGGAAAATAGATCTTGAGGAGAAGCGGGTTTATGTTCCTTCACCGCTCATCCCAGAGACCTTTATTCCTGTGCCTCAGGAGGTTGCACCTCCAGTAGAGAATACTGTTGTTGTACCCACTGTTGAGGTCTCTGAAATTCCTAATGTTATACCTAATGATGAGCCTCAGCAATCTCCTGAAATAACTAATGAACCTATTAGAAGATCACAGTGGAGAGAGAAGATCTGCCATCCCAAATGATAATGTTGTCTATATGAATGAGGATATTAATGATATAGGGAAGGTAGATGATCCCACCTCTTATAAGGAGGCCATGATGAGTGAGCATTCTTCTAAATGGCTTGAAGCCATGGAGGATGAACTGAAGTCTATGAGCACTAATGATGTATGGGATTTAGTAGAAATTTCTGACGGAGTCAAAACAGTAGACTGTAAATGGGTCTACAAAACCAAACATGACTCTAAGGGAAATGTCGAAAGGTTCAAAGCAAGGCTTGTAGCAAAAGGCTTCTTACAAAGAGAGGGGATTGACTATAATGACACTTTTTCTCCTGTCTCAACTAAAAATTCATTCAGAATTGTTATGGCACTTGTAGCTCATTATTATTTAGAGCTGCATCAGATGGATGTTAAGACGGCATTTCTTAATGGCGACTTGCAAGAGAATGTTTATATGGCTCAACCGGAAGGTTTTGTCGTGGAAGGTAAGGAGCACATGGGATGTCGACTTAAGAAATCCATTTATGGTTTAAAACAAGCGTCGAGGCAGTGGTACCTCAAATTCGATAAGATCATAATGAGTTTTGGTTTTAAGGAAAATGAAGTTGATAATTGCATATATGTTAAGTTCAAGGGGAGTAAATTCACCATCTTAGTACTTTATGTGGGTGATATCTTATTGGCCAGCAGCGATAAGGATATGCTGTTTGAGACCAAGTGATTTCTTTCATCTAATTTTGATATGAAGGATCTTGGTGATGCCTCTTATGTTCTTGGCATTGAGATTCACCGAGATAGGTCCAAAGGAATATTAGGTTTATCTCAGAAGGCATACGTTGACAGAGTACTAAAGAGATATAATATACATAAGTGCTCTGGCTCGCCTGCTCCTATTGTTAAGGGCGATAAATTTGGGACATTTTAATGTCCAAGGAACCAATATGAAACTGAACAGATGAAGTTGGTTCCTTATGCTTCAGCTGTCGGAAGCATTATGTATGCTCAAGTATGCACACGCCCTGATTTAGCTTTCGTGACCGGGATGCTTGGCAGATATCAGTCAAATCCAGGACCGAACCACTGGAAGGCTGTTAAGAAAGCTTTGCGCTATATGCAAGCTACTAAGCATTTCATGCTCACATATAAGAATTCTGATAGCCTTGAAGTTACTGGTTATTTGTAACATCCTGATTTTCACAGCCATTTTAAAGTTTTAAAAATAAAATTCACCATTTGTATTTTTCTGTAATTAATTAAAGCTTAATTGGAATTTTTATTAATTCAAAAGATTTAATATGATTAAATTAAACATTAACATTTGCCAAACAAATATTTTATTTGAATTCCTTGAGCCTCAAGGACTTTTCTGTAATTTTCTGGGTTTTTTCTGGATTTATTTGCTATTTTCTAGAGCTCAAAAGGTTTAATTGAATTTCTGAAAAAGGAAAAACCTCAAAAATCCCTAAGGGCTTGGTGGGCTGAAGCCCAGCCCACCTTTCTCTCTCCAGCCCGCGCCACCAGCCGGCCCAGCCTGCCCCGCACCCGCGCCCCGCATCTCGGCCGTCCGCCGCCCTGTGCCACCGACAGGTGGGGCCCGCCTGTCAGGGTCGTCCCCGACCCGGACTCCGCCTCCGTCTCCGAGCAGGACGCCGCCGCCGCTTGCCATCTCCGCCGCCGTAGCCAACCCAGACTCGACCTCCATGTCCGCCGTGGACTCTCCGCCGCCCGGGTATAAAAGGGGCCCCACCCCCGGGGTCCTCCTCGTCCCGCAGCCGCCGCTTCCGCCGCCGCTAGCCATCGCCGCGCAGGGCGCCGCCGTCGAAGGTCGCCGGTCATCTCGCCGAGCCGCTGCCTTCATGACGCGCCGCCGTCGTCCGCCGTCCTCGCCGCCGTCGTCTGCCGTCGCCGGTGAGCGCCCATCGCCGTCCCAAGTCGCCACCGGCCAGGTTCTGCAGCCGCACCGCCCGCCGGTTAGCCGCGCCGCCATTGCGCCAGAGCCGCCCCGGCCGCTTCACCTGCTCCGATCCATGCAAGCGCCCGCTCGCCTTCCCGAGCACCTGGTCCACGGTGCGCCACGCCGCCGCCGTATGGGCCCACCTGTCAGCCGTAAACCCATAGACTGAGCCCCGTCAGCCAGCCACACAAGCCGGGCCACGTCAGCCCTAGGCCGACGTGTCACGCCACGTCAGCCCTAGCCGCCGCGTCATCAACCCAGTCAGCCGCATTGTTCCGTGCGCCGGGTCCACCGTAGACCGACTATTCCATGCACCGTGTCCACAGCACAGTGCAATTTCCGATTTTCAGCCTTTTTCCCAAAATTAGATTTTCCAAGAGCCCGTTCTCCCTCATCCGAACTCCAATTGACCCGATTCTTTTTCCTAAATTCATCTAAAATTGAGCTCTACCTTTTGGTTCAGGTTTGGAAGTTTTTAGAGTTCATTTGAATTTTATTTGAATTTATTTTGTGTTTCTATTTGCTTTCTCTCTAGTTAGATCACGCGTTCGAGGGAGCTGAAGTTGGATTCGAAGATCAAGAGCCGTCAACTGAGCAAGGCCAAGGCAAGTCGTGTTCTTTGATCATGTTGAATCCAGTTTTCCAATCTATTATGTATTATTTTGTTTTACATTATCATGCATCGCTATTTTATTATCAAACCCTTGTAATGGTAGTTAATGACCTAATTGATTATTTCCTCCTTGATAATTTGAATACCATGAATCTATTGTCACCATAGGATGGGAAATTATTAGTGATGCAATATTAGTTGTCACATTGGTGGTACGCTTAGATCTGCTTAGCCATGCTTGTAGTACGTGAAGTCTATCATCACATGTGGATAAATAATCTTGACTTAATGATATACTTGAACGTGATGGTTAGCCACAGTTATAAAACTTGTTTGCCATAACATGGGTAGTGTCATTGGTATTGGTTATACAAACTTGGTTTCACCTGGGCGATTGATCGTGTAGTAAAGGGGGTGCAAGTTGCACATGGGATGTGGATGTGTTGCATGGGTAAATTTAAGGACTTAACTTTGTGCGCCATTGATCTGAGCTTTACCGCGCAAACCACATGTCTAGTATGGGATAGACCTGGCATAATAATTTGTGAAGTCTCAACTTTGGTTTCGCTACTGATGTTGTTGTGGCGCAAGGGGGGCAATTATCGACTAGGTGGGTAGCCTACTCGACGGCGAAACCTTAGCGAGTGGGATCAGGTTGAGATGGATCATTGTAAAAGCCTTGTTGTGATTCTCTTTAACGTGAAGATGATCACATCGTGTGGGCACAGTTGTGCAACCTCTGCAGAGTGTAAAACTATTCGAATAGCCGTGTCCTCGGTCATGGACAATGCTCGGTGATTTCACACGAGGGGTAGAGTTTTCATGAAATCTTGGTTGGGTTACGTGAATGGGTAGTTCACGGGTGAATTCATGGGGTGGATGGTTAGTTCACTCGTGGTTGGTCTCAATTCCTTTGATTATGAATTTATTACCATTTGTCAAAGTTTGCCTTTCAATCTAATTATTGTATTTACTTTAAATTGTTGCCTTCTGCGAAATTAACCCTTTTAGCCATCCTTTGGTAAGACTGGCATATTATATTGCATACTTTGTTACAAACGACTTGCTAAGTACTCTATGTACTCACGGCTTCATCCATATTTGCTCAGTTGAGGAAGAAGGACCAGACCAGCAAGAACTGTTGGAGGGAGGATACTTCGAGGATTTCGCGGATTAGGACTTCGCTCCCCAGTCGATTGCCTGTGGGCATGTCGAATGGCTCATGAGTTTATTTTGTTTTCCGCTGCTAGTTTCTTTAAGCCATTCAGGCTACTAATTGTAAGCTTGGCCATAAGGTCGTACTCTGATAATTACTAATAATATTTGGATTCCTCTTAGCTTATCGTGATGTGGATGATATTTATCTTTGTTTATATTGTGTGCACTAGCGTGATCCTGGACTAGTTCAGTTTACACAGGAGAGTCCGGATTTGCATATTCGGGTCTCGACATTATTCAGATTCAGATTTTGTGGGATGTGTTGATACTAAAAAATCCACGTCAGGTTATATCTTCACACTTGCTGGAGGAGCTATCTCGTGGAAAAGCTCCAAACAAACCCTTACAGCATCTTCAACGATGCAAGCTGAGTTTGTGGCATGTTATGAGGCTACCGGGCAAGCTGTATGGCTTAAGAATTTTATCTCAGGTCTTAGAGTGGTAGACAACATTTCTAAACCACTCACTTTGTATTGCGATAATGAACCAATAGTCTTTTATGCAAATAACAACAAGTCAAGTGGTGCTGCCAAACACATTGACATTAAGTACCATGTTGTGAAAGATAGAATCCAGGATCAAACCATAAGTATCAAGCATATTAGTACTAAGTTAATGCTTGCGGATCCGCTTACTAAAGGCTTACCATCCAATATCTTTCGTGATCATGTTGCCGGCATGGGTTTATTGGAAAGCCTCTGATTCTGGATAAAAGGACCTTAAAGAAAACCAACTCCCATTAAATATAATGAATATCCATTTCAAGATAGGATAGTACACTATAGGTACTGGGGTTGTATGGCACTTCATTGGCCATGCAACACATTGTCTTGGTATGCTGTTTTATTGAGAATGGGCTTATGATGTTAACCTTACGATCAAAGGGGAGATTGTTGGGTTGATCTCGGCTAACAACCCCGAGATTTCAGGGAGACTCCGTCTCCACCTCGCGCCTTGATCGGAGGCGGCAACCGACCCCGTTTGGTTTCGGTCCCGGTCACCTAGCGCCATATAAAAGATTTAGGGTTTCGGCAGGGCCTCGGTCATGAGTTGTTCTAGGCCTCTCAAACCCTAACAGACCCGATCTATAACGGTGCGCTACGGTGAACGAAGGCCGAAGCCCTCCTCCATCTCTGTCCACGGCTCCATCATCCCTGCCGGCGACCTTTGATTCACCGACATCGCCGACCAACCCCATGGCCTCTTCGAGTTCGGGTACGTTGACGCTTCTGCTCTAAAGATTAAGCTAGGTGTTCATGTTTCTTGACCTAGGGTTAAAGCTTGTTGGTTATGTTAGACTTAGATCACATTCACAGAATATGCCAGAAGGCTAGGATCATGAGGGACAAAAAGCCAACTCACTCATCTCTGATATAGGCACACGATATATAAGAAAGAAGTAAATAAGAAGAGATGTTCGTGTGGTATATTTTTTATTTTTTTAGGGTGTTTATTTTTTAACGGGATGAAACGTGTTATTCTTATTAGGCCAATTTTAGTTTGTAGCGTTCAGTCTAGTAGGCAAATTTTAAACAAAATAAAGTGTTTCGTCGAATGTTTTTCTGGATTCCGGGTCTTCTTTTGCTTAACTTTCCAAGTATCAGCCTTCAATCTGCATCTCTGTCTCCAAAAATTAGAATTACTGACGGCAAAATGAAGTCCTCAGAAACAAATGATGCAGTATCATCCCCAACTCCCTCTATTAACTTCGTAAAATCATACATGTCACTGAAGTTTGGTGAACAAGAGTGCGGTCAACATTTAGTGGGCCCCGAGATGAACCTGGCCTAGTCCTTTTGGATCAAGAAAGATTGTAATTCTATGGATGGCCTCCACTCCAGCAATTTATCATGCCGGATTTGGTTTATGCCTGACACATAAAACAAAAGACCTTTCTAGGCCTACGGACGCATCAGTGTAGATAGGCCGCTCCAGAGAGGAGGGAGGCAGCTGACATTTGGGGCCCACGTTCTCACAGGGGGCAATTTTGTTCTCTCTTAATAAGACCTGACAGCCAAATAGTAGTCAAACGGTGAGTAGAATTTTTCTGGACCAATCTACGAGCTAAGGCTCCATCTGGAAGATTACAGTGACAACTACGCCTTTGTATGTGCGTTCCTCTCTGTTTCTCTCCCTGGTACGTAAGTGACCTCGGTTCGATTGCCGGTTGCTCTCGGTTCGATTTGTAACAATCAGTATAACATTAGTGTCATCATATAAAAGAGATACAAAAGTAATGTGTGATGCATCAAGATCAGTAGAGAGTCAACAAAGCTAAACAATTTTTGAAGTAGTAGTAGTCAACGCTCAAAGCTCAGCCTTAGCACTAGACCATGACACGGCAATCCGTTTCTTGGATATCCAAGCAATGAGAAAAGATCTAAGAAATATGCAATATCCAAAAACAAACCATCGATGAACAGGATCACTTGCCCAATTTGAATCAGAGCAAGCATGAAGCTGATGCTGTCTCGACTGAGAATAAAAGAGACAATGATCAACAGTCCCCCTTAAATAGTGCAACAAACATAGTAGGTGAGCATAATAAATAAATGTGGGAACAGAAATAAATTGGGTGAGCACATGAACAGAATGAGCAATATCAGAATGTGTTACTGTAAGATAGATAAGACTCGCAACAATATAACGGTAACAAGAAGAATCCTTAAGAGGAGTGCCACCAGTAGGATGAAGTTGAAGATGAAGCTCTATAGGAGTAGCAGTTGTCCAATTATCAGTGAGACCAGAACAAACAAATAAATCCTAAATATAACACTGTTGAGACAGATAGTAGCCATCATTTGTGCAAGTAATCTCAATTCTCAAAAAATAACGTAGAGGATCCAAATCTGATATCAAAAATTGCTTACTGAGATGTTGCTTGATAAAAGTAATGTACTTCTTGTCATCTCTAGTAATCAGCATGTTATCAACATATAGTAAGAGCATACACAAATGAACTGAACCGCTCAAATTAAACATGAGGGGCTTGTTTAAGGCCATAAAGAGCATGACAAAGGTGACAAACATGACTAGCAGGAGGCACCACACCCTGCGGTGGCTGAATATAAACTTCCTCATGTAAATCATCATGAAGAAAAGCATTCTTCACATCCATCTGAGAGATAGTCCAAAATAGCAGCCACAACAACAAGAGTGCAAACCGTTGGCATATGAGCAACAGGAACAAATGCCTCATCATAATCACGACCATATGCTTGCTGAAAACCACGGGCAACAAATCGAGCCTTGTACCTCTCAACAGAGCTGTCAAACTTGGTCTTGACCTTAAACACCCAGTTGTAGGTAATAGTAATAGCATAAGCAGGTAAAGGAACAAGATCCCACGTACCGGTATGATCCAAAGCAGCCAACTACTCAGCCATAGCTAACTGCCACTCAGGATGAATAACAACCTCTTAATAAGTGTGCAGCTCAAGCACAACAGTAGCATAAGAATAACTATATCTATCAGGAGCAGCAATAGTAGTATGATCATGGAGCTCATACCGAGATGACGGTGCCGGTGGAGGATCATCAGAAAGAGTATTATCAATACTAGCCATGCTATCAGAGGAGTGAAATGTAAAAGACTGAGTATCAGGAGGAACCCTAAACCGACGAGTATAGTGAAGAGGAAACAATGATATGACTGAGGACGGAGAAGAGGATTCCACAAAAAAGGTGTATCAGACGAAACAATAGGTGGAAGGTAAAGAAAAGAGAGAGACTCAACGAGAGAACAGGGCCAAGTGGTAGACGAATAAAAGTAGGGATGATCCTCAACAAAAGAAATGTCACAGGAAATGCACATACGCCGAGCAGAAGGATCATAACAACAATAACCCTTATACTCAAGACTATATCTAAGAAAAACACACTCAACAGATTGAGCTATTAACTTGGTGCACTCACAAGGCAGAAGCAGAACATAGTAGGTACAATCGAAAACTCGAAGATGGTCATATCGTGGGGGAGTAGAAAACAAGAGCTCTCTAGGACACTTGCCCTGAAGACGAGAAGATGGCTGCATGCTAATAAGATAGATAGCCATAGAAACGGCTTCAACCCAAAAATGTTGCGGAACATGAGATGCAAGTAAAAGAGTATGAGCAATCCCAATAAGATGGCAGTGTTTACGTTCAGAGATATCATTATGAGTATAGCACTAGGATAGGAGTTGAAAGCTAGTTGTGAACAATATGAGCAAAAGACTGATAAATGGACAAGAGTTGATAATGATGTTTCATAAAATAGACCCAAGTATATCGATAATAATCATCAATAAAAATTACATAATAGATATGACCACCTTTGGAAGCAAAGGGAGCAAGACCCCAAACATCATAATGAACTAAGGCAAAAGGACAACTAGACTAAGATGTACTGCTAGGATATGGGAGTTGCATTTGTTTACAAAGCTTGCAACCTTTACAATTATAACTAGTGTCGACAATGACATGACCTAGGACACCCTAACGAACTAACATAGAAAGATGAGAGCCACACAAGTGACTAAGCCGATGATGCCACTAAGGAAAACTAACAGAGACTGACGCAAGAACTGAAGACGCATGAGCAGAGGAAGATGGAAAACTCAGATGATCAAGGAAGTAGAGACCCTGAGAATCTCTAAGGCAATGGCTAGTACCAACAAGAACTCATGTCTGATGATCCTACGCATAGCAAGTAGAGTCATCAAATCCAATAAAATAGTGCATATCAGCAAGCTGACCAATAGACATAAGATTCATAGAAATATGAGGCACGAATAACACATCATGAACAATAAAATTAGAAGTAGATAGAGTACCCTAATGGGTGACTGGACATGAGTACCATTAGTTATCTGTACACAAAAACCATCCATAATAGGTCAACATGATGCAAGGTGAGACTTATTCGATGTCATGTGAATAGAAATTCTAGAGTCCAAAACTCATGGAAGACTAGTACCTAACATGGAAGAAGAGGCTACAGCAAGACTGACAGGCCCACCAGGAGGGGCATCAGATGAAGACCACTGCTGAATTTGAGTTTGAAGAGCCTAAAACTGGGACTGAATCTGACCCAATTGAGTGGCAAAAGCAGAATCCCCAACATATGCAGGAGTGGAGACAAAGACCACACCATGACGATGACCAGACTTCTTGCAATGAGAGCAGATAACTTGGTTTGATGTAGCATCAGGAAGTGGAACAGGCTGGTAAACCTCCTGATGAGGGGCCACAAGAATAGACAGAGAGCGAGGTTGAGTCTCCTCAGCAATTAATGTAGCAAGGGCCTCCTTCATAATTGGAAGAATAGCACATCCCAGGAGTTCAGCTCGAATAGACTCAAACTCTAGGCGAAGACGCATAACAAAGGTGAACATTAAATTATGTGTATCATGACTCACCTTGCCTACACATCCAGTACATCTAGTAGGGATTATAGAGGTCAGCTGTCATAAATTGCGAGTGAAAGAACTATAACACTCCTCAATAGATATATCCTGCTAACGTAAATCATGAAGAGTCTGTTGGAAGAGGACATGGACTTTTTGATAAAACAAACTTAAAGTTCAAGTACTGAGTTAACGAACTTGAAGTCCAAAATTTGATAAAAGAATCAGCGTTGACCAAACTTAAAATTTTTATAATCTTATTTCAGAACATGGACTTTCTAAACACTCAAGTTACCATTCCCTCTATTTCGAAAAAGATATAGCGTACAATTTTTATAATCTTATTTCAAAATAAAGGCATACATAAGCATAACAGAGCTTCATCTTGGAAAAAAGAAACTCAAGGCACTGACATCTGGGCCAGTTTGACATCGTGTACTCTGTACTGTAATCCCTATAATACACAGGCACTACTACAGAAAAAACTCATTACAGATAATTCAGAAATATCACAGATGGTTTCCTGAACCATCTATGATAACCCTTATCACAGATGATTCTTAACTAGAATCGCCTGTGATAACTGTTATCATTGATGGTTCTTACTATGAACTGTCTGTGATAGTCTATTATCACAAATGATTCTAGTTAAGAACCGTCTGTGTTTGCATTCTCGTGGTATCATAAATAGGCCTCCTTCAGTTCATCAATATTCTCTAATTGCGCTATAAAACAACACAATCAGAGAATGCAGATGAACCAAAATTATGCCTATATATAATTGGTGCCATGTCTTTGGTGGCTCGTTGTTTAGATTGTAGGTGCTATCGAAGTGTCGTGGTCGAAGCGCGGTGATCGAAGCATCGTAGATGAAATGCCGTGGTCTAAGCTTGATGGTCGAAACCATGGTCGAAGTGCCGTGGTTGAAGTGTCGTGGTCAAAGCCGTGGTCGAAGTGTCATGGTTGAAACTTCATGGTCGAAACCGTAGTCGAAGTGCCGTGGTTGAAGCTTCGTGGTCAAAGCCGTGATCGAAGTTCCGTGGTCGAAGTTCTGTGAGGGAATTTCTCTATCACGGAGGGCTTCTTTCCTTTAGCTCCTGCACACACAAAATCACTTCTCCAAGTCACTACTACACGCCCCAACCAAAAAGCACGACACTGAAACAACAATGAAAACACACATAAAAATTTGATTTTAATACCTTCCAAAGCGATTTGCTGGCAGAGTGCGCCTGCTCGATGCCCTGCGGTGCCAGCCTGAACTCTGGCTTCAAGCCGTTCTCCTACCAGCACCAAAAAGATCGTTTCAATCAAAACTCTGAATTAGATTTGCAATTATTGGGATAGAAAAATTAAAGAAAGATAGCTACTTCGAATGGATTTGTACTAGGGAGGAGACAATGAGGCCGCGCTCATTGGGGACTTTGCGGCTATGGTGGAGGATCAAGTACATACCTGTTGTGTTGGCTCTTGGAGTGAAAATAGGGGAAAGGGTAGGAGATTAATAAGGGGCGAGAGGTGGGAGGAGACCCGATGCCTGCCATTCGATGCGGATAGAATAGACGGGTGGAATCGAGATCCTGAAGGAGATAACGCGGATCGATGACGTGACAAGGCATTATCACAGATGGTTCGGATTAAAAATAGTCTGTAATATGCAGGCATCACAAATGATTTTTAATTTGAATCATCTGTGATAATTCACAAACGGTTCTAAGAACCGTCTGTGATAATTATGTATCACAGACGGTTTTAGCTATCGCTAGTAACATAGACAATCATGTTTGTAAAGCTATCTATGATAATTACAACATAGACAGTTCTATCGAATCATATATATATATATATAGGAAAAATATTAATTACTCCCGGGTGTAGTTACACCCTATTCATCCACGAATTGTATGTGATCTCAATTCGTTCTCGTGCAACTATTCCGACCATGCTTCAGAATGCGTTTACTGCTTTCTGAGGAAGGATAGAGACCCCAGATGCATCCACCGCTGTGATGGTCTGTCGGCCCTCAGGCAATGTAATACTAAGCAACTGCAGTAAACAATGTACCAATGTAGTATGTACCAAATAGCAAATTAAACTAAGCAACTGCAGTAAACAATGTACCAATGTAGTATGTACCAAATAGCAAATTAAACTAAGCTATTGCAGTAAACAATGTACCAATGTAGTATGTACCAAATAGCAAATTAAACTAAGCTATTGCAGTAAACAATGTACCAATGTAGTATGTACCAAATAGCAAATTAAACTAAGCTACTGCAGTTAACAATGTACCAATGTAGTATGTACCAAATAGCAAATTAAACTGAGCTACAGCAGTAAACAATGTACCAATGTAATATGTACCAAATAGCAAACTAATTAAGCTACTGTAGTAAACAATGCTCAAAACCCTAGTCCATCACAGAAACTGCTCACAATACTCAAAACCCTAGTCCATCACAGAAAGTGCTCACAATGCAGACGGTAATCGAGGGGAGGTGGCCGGCGAGGGGCTCGACGAGGGGCTCGGGGGAGGCGGCCGGCGACGGGCTCGACGAGGGGCTTGGGGGAGGCGGACGGCGACGGGCTCGACGAGGGGCTCGGGGGAGGCGGACGGCGACGGGCTCGACGAGGGGCTTGGGGGGAGGCGGACGGCGACGGGCTCGGGGGAGGCGGCCGGCGACGAGCTCGGGGACGGCGACGGGCTCGGGGAGGCGGAGGCGACGACGGGCACGGGATTTAATTAGATCTAGATCGAATAACTGCGCAGCGCACATGGAAAACCCTAGCCAGTGGGTATATATAGGGAGGTTATCACAGACGGTTCTAAACTTAGAACCATCTGTGATGAATATCACAGACGGTTCTAAGTTTATAACCGTCTGTGATAGTTATACTATCACAGACGGTTTTAAACTTAGAACCGTCTGTGATATTGATATCACAGACGGTTCTAAGTTCAGAACTGTCTGTGATAAGCCTTTGCGACTGTAGTTATTAAGACAACACCAATAACCACAGCTGCATTCATATCAACCACCAAACAGCTGCATTCATATACAACACCAACCAGCTGCATTCACACAGTGTATTTCTTGATACATTTTGTCATTCTCAAATACATCACACTGCAGCATTGTTCTATACATAAATGCATGCCAATTCACATGTACATCACACATATACATCACATATACATAAATGCCAATACACAGATACATTTTCACATATGCATTTTGTCACACATTTTCACATATACATCTCAAAATTGACTATATCACACATTTTCACATATACATCTCAAAATTGACTACATCAGATATTTTCACATATACATCTCAAAATTGTCACACATTTTCACATATACATTCTTATTGTACTTGCTTATTTTCTTTAAAAATTAGCCTTTCATCATGATCAATGCGTACGTAACTAGTTTCATCACGTTGTTCATCGTCGACCCTTATGCCATTTCCAAAAGGAGGTAACTCGTCAAATTGATTGTATTCCTCCTCGTCCACTACATTATCCACTCTGACAATTCTCCTTTTTCCATGAAGAACTACATGGCGTTTCTTATTTGCCGGGTCAGTTACATAGAAAACTTGAACAACTTGATTGGCGAGTACGAATGATTCGTCTTTGTACCCAACATGTTGGAGGTCCACGGTCGTGACACCGTACTTGTCAACCTCATGACGAGATTAAGGGACACCTATCGGTTGAATCTGAGCCATATAATCAACACAAAACTCAATGACCTCTTCGCTTGCATAACCTTCGACGATGCTGCCCTCCGGCCGACAACGATTCCGTACGTAGGACTTGAGAATTCCCATGAACCTCACAAATGGGTACATGCTACGTAGGAATACGGGCCCGCACATTTTTATCGCCCACACAACGTGAACAATGAGATGGACCATGATATCGAAAAACGAAGGAGAGAAATACATTTCAAGGTGACATAGAGTCATCACCACCTCGTCCTGCAGAGCATCTAGTCCTTCAGGATCGATGACCTTCTGAGCAATTGTGTTAAAGAAATAACATAGCCTCATGATTGTCTCTCGGACTTTGATCGGCAAAATATTTCTAATTGCAATAGGGAGCATCTGTGTCATCAGCACATGACAATCATGAAACTTCATGCCATTTAACTTCAAATCTTGCATCGAAACAAGTTTCTTCACGTTGCCGAAGTAACCAGACGGAACTTTGACACCATGCAAGCACTAGCACAGTTCTATTTTCTCAGCCTTGGACAGAATGTAACACGCAGGGGGAAGGTACGTTCGTTCATTATCAGTGCTTGTCGGTGCTAACTCAGGCCTGATGTCCATGTCAGCCAAGTCAAGCCATGCGTTGACGCCGTCCTTTGTTTTATCACGGATGTTCCGTAAGAGACCAATCAAGCTGTCGCATACATTTTTTTCTACGTGCATGACGTCAATGCAGTGTCGAACATCTAGGTACTCCCAATAAGGTAAGTCCCAAAATATTGATCTCTTCTTCCAGGTGTTCTTCTCATGAGCCCTCAATTTACGTCCCTTTCCGAGGACAACATCTAAATCCTTAACCATATCATAAAACTCGTGTCCCCTTAAATGCCTTGGAGCTGAACCTTCTTCCTTCTCTCCGTCAAATTGTTTCTTCATCTTGCGGTATGGGTGAGCCCTCCGAAGGAACCGGCGGTGACGCATGTAGACGGTTTTGCGTGAGTGGTTCAGCCACACACTCTCGGTACAATCTAAACAGTGAGTACAAGTTTTGCCACCTTTTGTACTATGGCCCGATAGGTTACCAAGGGCAGGATAATCATTTATGGTGCAGAACAATAAGGAGCGCAGAGTGAAGTTCTCTCGTTTGTATGCATCCCATACCTGTACCCCTTCGTTCCACAGTACTTTTAGATCTTCCACCAACGGTGCTAGGAACACATCAATATCATTCCCAGGTTGTTTTGGCCCTTGGATAAGTATCGACAGCAAAATATACTTTCGCTTCATACACAACCAAGGAGGAAGGTTATAGATGCAGAGAGTCACGGGCCATGTGCTCTGTCGACTGCTCATGCTACTAAAAGGATTCATTCCATCTGTACTCAGTCCAAACCTTATATTCCTTGGTTCTGCACCGAAGTCTGCAAAACTCCTATCGATGTTTCTCCACTGCGCGAAATCAGTAAGGTGTCTTAGCATTCCATCCTTCTTGCGCTCCTTCGAGTGCCAACGCAGCAGTTTTGCCTCCTTTGAATTTGCAAAAAAACCTTTTCAAACGGGGAATTATAGGAAAATACCATGCCACCTTAGCAGGAGGTCCTTTCTTCTCCTCTGTTCCCTCGCCATCATCTGATTGATTGTTACGTTTGTATCGGGATGCATTGCACACCGGACATACATGCATGTTTGCATACTCTTTACGGTAGAGGATACAGTCGTTCGGGCATGCATGTATTCTTTCTACTTCCATTCCCAACGGACAAAGAACCTTCTTGGCTTTATACGTGGTTTTAGGCAACTCATTTCCCTCCGGAAGCATGTCCGGTAAAAGACCTAGCAGCGCCGTGAAACTCTTGTCAGACCAACCGTTGTTTGCCTTCAATTTCAACAGTTCAAGCATGGCCGACAACCTCGTGTACTTATAGCCCGTGTACAAAGGTTTCTCCGAGTCCTCCATCAAGCCCCGGAATTTAACATACTCTCTCTCATCATAGTTCTCTTCTACATCGCGAAGCATCTGATCCAGATTATCATCGTGCAACCTATCCGAATCCAAATGACAATCGACATCATCCGGCGGCATGTCATTCACTTCACCGGTGATGTCATCCGGCGGCATATCATTCACTTCACCGGCGATGTCATCTGGCGGCATATGATCATTCACTTCGACATGACTGGTCCAACATGTATAATCCTTTTTGAAACCCCTCCGAATCAAATGCGCTTCAATTTGCCCTCGGTTCTTAAACATCTTCAAATTCTCGCAGTCAGTGCATGGACAGCACATATATTCCACCCCCTTATTCAACATATCCTCCTCGGCGGCTCTTATAAAAGCAGACACGCCATTAATGTACTCTTCACTCACACGGCTCGCGGCATACATCCAGCTTCGGTCCTATGTTACGTACATATATAACAACTTAGTATTAAAATTTAGATTAACTAATTATTACTACATATATACCGGCCATATTTATTATATTGAGACTTAATTTGCTAGCTCAATTCATATTATAAACACAACAGCTATTATATAACCAACAATTTTGCAAATTAATCATCTTCAATAACACTCATGGATTACTTAGACCAAAATTGTAATGCAATTAAAGAAAAAATAAATTTCATTACTAACCATATCTAGAGCAACCAGGAAAGTATGAATCTTCAAAGCTCAATCTCTGCCTCTTCCCACCAAATTAACTGGCCTGAAATCGCCTAGCTTCCTTCCGAGTGAAAAAGTGCGCAGCAGTGGCTAGATCTGGATAGAAATGAAGACAGATGCGGTCTGAGCAGCGCAATAAATGCCTTAGTGCCATTATCACAGACGGTTTTTATCACAGACGGTTTTTAATTAAAAACCGTCTGTGATAACTAGCTTATCACGGACGGTTTTTTATTAAAAACTGTTTGTGATAATCTGGGATTATCACAGACGGTTCTTAATATAGACCGACCGTCTGTGATACTCTTTTTTCTCGCCACAAATACCACAGACGGCCTCCAAATTACAACCGTCTGTAATAGTGTTCATCACAGATGATTTCACAAAACCGTCTGTAATGAGGCGTCTACTATGAAGTTTTCTGTAGTAGTGCCGATTCCCATGTTATATGCAAGCTCAGGATTGGAGAGAGAGTTCAATACCGATGCATTTACGAGAGAAAGTTTACAGTATGGGAGTAATTTGAGGGTGACATGGTTATTTTTTCCACTCCCTTAATTCTTATGCACAAGGACAAAACGACTTACAAAAGGAGTTAGAGGAAATACTAAGTACTCTTGTTATATGCGTGCCAGCTTTCACGAGGTGAGCAGTTCCTCTCATTCTCAGGCATTCCATCGATTCGTTGGTTCTGCGATGACTATTCGTCGCGTGCAATCATAATATTTACATGTGAAGTTTTTCTTGGTATTTTTATGTATTTTAATGGTTAAAGTTTACAAATGAGATTGTAAAAGCAGCATCTTTTAGGCCCTACTCAAAAGAGCTTTTTTGAGTGGCTTATAGCTGAAAAGCATTGTAGCTATCTGAAAAAACACTGTAGCGGACAGATGCTTATTTAGCATAATTAAATTTAAAAAATTTTAAAAATAGAAAAAACATGTTAGCTTATCACATATAATACAAACAAATACGAGAAAAAATAACCGGAAAAAGCTAAAAAAAGCTAAAAATATAGAAAAAGATGAAATTTATGAATAGTACAAAATATGCCAGAAGCTAGAAACTCAAACCGAAATGAGCAAACCTTAGAATCGATAGAGCATACGTAGTAAATATGTGGAACCGTCATTCCAATGCCGTAACACCTGATGGGTGACTCGTTACCTTATCTGATGCTGTGCACCCTGTTTTTATATTTGATGGAAAGATTCGGTATGTGCATGCCGAATTTTAGTTTTGCAGTCAGGCTACTGCATGTCTACATCTCATGCTGCGCGTAAATTGTGTAAGATAATGTAGAGAAACAAAAGATTTGGGCGATAGGGGGGGGGGGGGGCCAGGGACATGGGGATAGGTTCGGAGTGATCCAGGGGGCGGAGATGGGCCTCGGGCCGGTTGGGCAACGATCCGAGGCCCAGAAAAAATTATAGTGTAAATATGTAGGTACTGTTCCTTAAAAAAATACTATTTAGTAGATGGGCCCGAGGCTTATTGGACGGCCCGACCCATTTTTCTGCCGGCCCGAGCAGTCGACGAGCGCACCACCGCGGGCCATCACGCCTCCACGGCCCATCACGCCCGGGCGCTCGGCCTACCCTAAGCGCACGGTCGCGTGGAGGCGCCCCTCCGCCTCGCAGGCTCGCACCCAGCCGCCTCCAGCGCATCTCCTCCAGGCTCCAGCCGCAGATGCGACGCGCCGCCCCCAGCCCCCCGCCCGCCCATGAGCTTCTTCTTCTCCGGCTCTCCGCAGATCTCCGCTTCTTCTTCTCCGCCTCGGATCCCCGCTTCTTCTTCTCCAGCTCTCCGCCGACCGCCGCGGCACCGCCCCCCCCCTCGCCTCCTCTCCGCCGAGCCCGCCGGCCGCCTCGGTGCTTCCTCTCCGGCTCTCCGCGACTCCGCCGTCGCCTCCTCCGCCTCGGCCAGCGGCGGCGCGGAAGTGCGGCACCGACCCCCGCCTCGGTTGCTCGGTGCCTCCCCTCCTCTCCGCGACTCCGCCGGCGCCTCCTCTCCGCGGCTCCGGCAGTCCGCCGCGACGCCGGCCCCACTGGCCACTCCCGCCTCCCGATGAGCTTCTGGCCACTCCTCTCCGCGACTGTGACTGTGAATTGTGAATTTGTGATTGACTTGACTGATTGTTCATTGTTGATTTGTTGTGACTTGTGAGTAATTCAATAATCAGTATGATTGTGAGATTGTCACTGACTCACTCACTCACTTGTCAATGTATGTCTGTTAGTCTGTATCTGTTCATAGTTCATTGTGAGATTGTCAGTATGATAGTGTTATTATTGTAGTTTGTTTATCAGACTAGCAGTCTATTAATTTGCTATTTAAATTTTTGCGATACTAGAATTAGAAATACATGATGAAGAGGAAAAAGACATTCTTCTTTTGCTATGTTTTATCTATTTTGTCGTATCGTTCAACATGGAATTCAAATTTTGTTTTGATTATGTATTTGTATTGTACTTTTGTTATATCTCAGTACTGATAGTATTTTATACTAGTTATAGACTTATGTCCTCCTTAGTTTTATGCCCGAGGCTCCAATAAATCTTGGCTCCACCACTGAAGTGATCTACACCGTTGCATCTCCATCCAACGTTGTGGTGGTTTTGGTTTGTAACCTTGAGACAACGGCTTTTTTATTTGACGGGGTGGGTTCACGAGGAGAAACCTTAAAAAAAAGAGAGTATATTTGATTTGTTTTGCACCGTGATGAAAAGCTGACCACGTACCACTCCCTGGCCTTTTTGACGCCATGCTTACCTAATGAAGTAATGATGATGCGATTTGATAGTATGGCCATCTTATCTCTTAAAATTAATCTACAATGATTCTGGACCAACATTAGAACATTAATGAAGAGGGAGGAAGTATGTTGATGAAACGGATAGATTATCGAAGACAGCACAGGAAGTGACTTCTCTTTCTCGTTCACAACTTGTCAATGCTCAAATTCTCCTTCCCATGTGCAGACAAGGTCGACGATCGAGCACGTCAAGATGAGTGCACCTAGTCCCAGCAGCTGCTCACTGATGGCGATCAGCCTACTCCTCACCTTGCTCGGTGTCTGCGTGGCAATCAACTCGCTCAGTGTTCTTTGCTGGGCTAGATGCTGCGTCATGAGTCGCAACGCGCACATCCGCGTTAGCGATTTCGTGTGAACTAGATATCTTCATATACATGTGCACATACAATTGCATATATACAGTCAGTCGAACATGCCTAGGCCCAATTCGGCCTAGGAAGATACGAAGATGGGCCCAACTCGACTATCCAGGCCTATAATACTAATAGGCCGACATTGTCTGGACCCAACACCTCTCGAGCCATTGTGGAAAATGCGTTAGAGCCCACCCCAACATCGACACGTACGTCACACGACAGATGCAAGGATTTGAGGGACCGACCAAGCTCATATGGATACCCAAGCCGCTGTCCACTGCACGTCACCTCCACGCAGGCCACACCACCCAAGTTGCCTCCGCCCAATCCGCCACCGGCGATGGCGGATCCCGACGCCGGTCACCACCCCCTCCTCTCCTGTGCGGCTTATCGGCCGACCACTCTACTATGCCTTTTTCACCTTGCACGTCACGTCCGCCGTCTTCATGGCCATCGCGCGCCGGTGCCCATGGATCCTCTGTCTCCTTCGAGTGCTCACTTTTTCGCAAAAGAAATCTCCCTGTGCTCACAATAAAAGAATCTCCATACACCTGTGCTAGATTTGTGTTGTACACTTCTGCTAGTTTTTGTGTCGGTAGGTAAGATCAAAATGTGTTCTTCCTTAGTTTTGGTTTGGCTCCGGCTCTGGCTCTGGCCACTGTGAAGTTTTCCTTTTCCAAAGTTACCCGTAAACAGAAGAAAAAATCTGGTACTACTACTTAATTATATGTTCCGCTCCTCGCCATTTGTTTTGGCATAAAGTTCGTTTCTACTTTCTGTAAACTTTTGTCTGTGTTCGGAAAAGAGTAAAAATTAAAGGAGCTCAGTACGGAAGAAATCTAATTGGATGCTCGTTCTATGGCTGTTTGGAACGGCTGTTTTTTTTTTTTTTTTTGCCCAAAACATAGTACTATAATAAGCCTGTGCTCACAAAAAAAATAATCTCCATATGTTGCTGTTGGGTGGCCACTCCCTGATCACCCCCGTGTGCTCGGTGGCTAGTATGCGTAATAACGATCAGTGAGAAAGCCAAGTGATCCATGGGTGCGGAACTATGGATCGTGCATGCCATGGGATAATAATTTGGAGCTGCACACTGATATTCGATGCATGTTTGGGGTTCTGCAGTCAGTTAACTCCCTGTCCTTGTTTTGTTCTGGTCCCTAGCTTGATACTCCTATCTTGAATTTTTTTATTAATAACTCAGATTTTATTTGAAACAGCAGTAATATATCCATGTGAATATTTTTAATAGAAATGAGCTCTAGTCGCCTAACCATTCGACGACTAGGACCTATCGCCCAAAGGTCACATGTCATGCAAGCTGTCTATGGGCCATTGGGCGACAAGTTCCAGTCGCCCAACGCTTCGGTGGCTGCAGCCTGTCGCCCAACGGCTGGGCGACTACAATTACAGTCACTCGGTTGTGCAGCGACTGCAAATAAGAGGCAGTGTGGGTTAATCCATTTGTGATTTTCGTAGATTATGAATGGTAGATAATGTGTTAGATTCCCAATAAGAGTTTGCGATTGTTGTATGTTATTGTAGTGTGAGAAATTTTGTGAAATTTTTTAAGAATGATTGAAATAACAACGATCGGTAAGTACGAAGGTAAATGATATCGTGATGTAACCGGGAATTCGTATACGGAGGAGAACTGGTTTATTAATGTCGTTGGATAACTTGCTACGGGAATAATTGAATGTGAAAAGATGAGGAAATACGTTTGTTCGAATTAAAATAGACTTTATAGTACAGTTGGGAGTAATATGGTGCGTAGGGTTTAATTACATGCATAACAAAGATTATCATGTACGACGCAACAAACCGAACTGCTCTTACGATACATATACGCCTTTTTGTAATGGAACTAAATTCGATCTTCGGAAAAGCAGTTAGTGCGGGACGGCCTAACCTACTACATAGACTGGGGCTATTTTTCCTTCCTTGTGAGCTCGACGTTGAACTCCTTGGCGGCCTCTTTTATCTTGGCCGCCATTTCCCTCTTTTTCTCATGCTCCCTTTCATGAGCCTCGCGCTCTTTGTGCGTGCACACCTCGAGATGAGCTTTCATCTCCTGATATATACGCTTGGTTTGCTAGTCTTTGCGATGCTCCTCCTCTCGGATCTTGCACGACCTTATGACATTCCACTCCTCGAAGTTGAGAGCTCACTTGTCCTCTGGGTGGATCTCAAAATAGATCCATTTGCGGTAGCCGCTTACGGGTTCCGAGGACTGTGTGTACACAAGAAAGGTTAGTGCGTACTTTTAAGGAGAAAAAGTAGGGGGGACATAGTGTAATTGGTCCTTACCGGCTGCCGATAGCTGGTGGTGTCCTGACGGCGGTCAGGATAGTCGCTGGAGTAGTTTGTGCAACTCCAGTAACGCATACCCAGGCTGAGGCGGTACTTAGACTTGAAGAATTTGCATGGGTCCCGGCACCAACATAGGAGCGACATCTCCCCCTCGAGCGAGAGTTGCGGTGAACGCTCGGTAGGAACATTCGGGATATGGTTGTTGCTACGAGTGACGTCATTGTGGGAAACTGACCTCGTAGCACGCACGGCTTGTTCGGCCCGGGCCGCAGCAGACCTTACTAGGTCACGGGTCTCCTCCCATTGCTTCATCATCTTACTCTATTGCTTCTTCTACTTCTTATCCATCCCGGTGTGGTGAAGTAAGCTCCGGTGTAGTGATGGGCTTGCTTATATAGTGTTCTCTCTGAAATCTCTTCGACCTCCTTTTATAAGGCCCGTGTGGCCCTCTCGCCGCATGAAACTGCCCCGCGTGGTCTTCTCGTCGCATAAAGTTGCCCCGCCTGGTGTAGTCACTGCGTAAAGCTGGCTCGTGTGATCTTCTCACTGTGCAAAGCTGGTCCATGTGGTCATCTCACTGCGCAAAACTGGTCCGTGTGGTTATGTCGCGGCGTAAAGCTAGCCAGTGTGATGATGTCGCTGTGTTTAATGGGTGATTCCAGTAGCAAGGCATAAGTAGATTTCATTATGTTTTAATTTAAGTAAGCTGAATAATTAACTATTGAATGAAATTCCCCTTAAATCTTAGAGGCTGGTGTTTTTAGTCTTGTTTTAAAAAGGCTTGCAAATAAAATTGCATCCACTTGAATTAATAGAACCAATATATTCCCTTCTTTGATTATCCATGCAAGTAATTAAGTTAGGATTTACCCTTGTGACTTGTTGGGTACGGTTGTACTCATTACTTGCTAATCAACATATAGAAGATCAATAGAACTACGAAGACCAAGCTAATGATGAAGCTCTAGAAGAACCCTACTACGTTGAAGACGACTGATTTTAGGTCTTAGCCATGCTCAAGTTTGTCTGGGAACTTCTTTTATATTGTAAGATAACTTTAGGCTTACACACCGTTGTGTGAAAACTAGATTGATAAACTATATTTCTGTAATAAAAACTTGGCTCTTTGTTGTACGTTTGTGTTATTGTGATGCACACTCATGTACAGTTCTCTGCAACTGAATAGTGTTGGGCAGTTGCGGGGATTACTAGTGTATCCAGAAATGGAGGCGTTACACCACATAGAACTTAGAGTGAGGTGTGGGAGAAATTAATGAAGAAAGAGAGGGAAGCAATGTCCCATGCAACACATTGCATGAGCACAAAATCCAAACACAAGAAACCACCAAAAACTTGTATTAGGGAGAAATTACAATGTCTATGCTAACTTTTCAGAGAGTGGGAGGAGAGGGGGGCAATATGGAATGGTGAAATTTATTGTTTGGGTCCACATATAGACATCACCCACTGAAATAGTTGTGTTTACAATAGTTTCTTGGTGATATGAAGGGATATGAACATAGTTTGAGGTGTTTACCATTGAGAATACCTTGATTGGGCCTAGACCCACCTGCACGACCAAATAAGAGCATACTTGTTTGAAACCGGCCCAAGGATCCAATCCAACATAGTGGCGCATGGAAGGAAGGTTTAGGGTGGATTCTTTCTCAACTGTAGTTGATGGCTTATGACTGCGATTGATGATTTTTGTTCTAATGTAATGTGAGTGCTTATGTAAATGAACCGAATATCGATAAGTCACTTCGAAAAGATTCTTTGAGCCGATAAACCGCTCCTAAATCATGATAGGTTGGATTCGTACATAGGCTATTTGTTTGGAGGCGTGGGGTTACGGGGAGAAAACTTTAAAAAAGAGAATATTTGATTTGTTTGTTATTTTATTTTCTTTTGCAATGAGAAGTTGACCACGCACCACTCCCTTGCCTTTTTTACGGCCATACGTACTAACGTAGATGCGATCTGATAATATGACCATCTTATCTTATCTCTTAAAATTAATCAACAATGATTCTGGACCGTCTTCCGGGAAAAAAAAAATTCAAAAGCACTTGTACGTACATCCACATGTACCATCCATCCTCACCTTTTACGGCCATGCGTACTAACGTAGATGCGATCTGATAATATGACCATCTTATCTTATCTCTTAAAATTAATCAACAATGATTCTGGACCGTCTTCCGGGGAAAAAAATTCAAAAGCACTTGTACGTACATCCACATGTACCATCCTCACCGTCTAACATGCTTGTAGATTCGTGTTATATTCCCTCTCTCCTCCAGATCCCCCCTCTCTCTCTCTCCTGAGAGCCACTGACTTCTTGGATGGGTTGGATAAGTCCACAGGCTTTTTATTTGACGGCAGGGAGCCACGGGGAGAAAACTTTTTAAAAAAGAGAGACTATTCGATTTGTTCGATTTTATGCTGTCCCAACGACTCACTTATTGTTTGTCTATTTGAAAAGGGTTACTTTTGTAAAAAGATAAATAATAACATAACAGTATACTCTTAGTAGAATTGCCCTAGAACTCCCGACCTTTCAGCATAGCTTTTGTGCAACGCTAATTTGTTGCAGCGCAGTTTCTGCTCCAACATCCATCCAGTCCCGTGCCAGATCAGGTGCAGTGCATGGTCCCAGTGATGATTCGTTTAGATCCCCCTACATCTCGCAGTTTCCAAAGCCATGTACGACTGTGGCTGACAGAGAGAGATAAAGGCATCCATTCCAGGCATCCAGCACGCCGGCGGGTCCGTCCGGTCAAATCCAGACTTGTCAAATCGATTTGGATTTGAGGTCCCTATCTTAGTACTCCTGTCTTGGTGTGAGGTCGTCAGTAAATTGAAGATCAAAATGATCTTCCCAGTTTTGGTTTGCCAGGCTCTGGCACGGTGAAGTTTGCCTTTTCATGGGAACCGTAAACAGAACAAAGCTGGTAGTACTATTTAGGTACCGCTCATTTGAGCTAAGGGCATCTGTAGTGTATGAAAAGAGAAGGTCTTAAGCCACCTTAAGGTCAACTTTATACATTACAGAGGTGACCTTAAGCAGACTCTAAGCAAAAAAAAGCTTAAAGCTGGTCCTCAAGCTAAAGACCTGGCCACAAGCATTAAAATACAATTTTTCTTTATCTGCCAAGTGGGACCATCTTAAGGTCTATTGGGTTATATACATTATGGAGTTGGTCTTAAGGTTTAGATGGGACCCACCTTAAGACTCTTTGGGTTATATACACTACAGATGCCCTAAAAAGGTGATTTGAGCTAAAAAGGTGATTTACAGCTAAAATTTTACCCTACTTAGTTGAAATTGTATTATAATTGATGATGACTTATTTAACGTAATTAAATTTAAAAATAGAAAAACATGTTAATCTATCATGGACAATGAAAATGAATACGGGAAAAAGAATCAGTAAAAAAGCTAAAAAAATCAGAAAAAAACGAAACTTAGAAATAATGAAAAATAAGTCAGAATTCAGAAATTAAGCTGAAATGAGTAGGGTCTTAATTATGCGTTACACCCTCGCCATGTCTTAATATAAACTTCGTTTCGGTTTCTTTCAGTCTTTTGTCTGTTTCGAAGGAGAGTCACAAAGTAGCTCGTACGGAAGAAATCTAATTGGATGCTTTTAAGCAAAGCCCTTGGTGTTCACCAAATCACCGAGGAATGATGAACAGATCCTTTTTCAATGTTGTAGCCGCTAACAACTTGTCCTAAGCCTGTTTGGAATGGTTGAATATTTGTGCCAAAATATAGTACTATCGTGTCAGTAGAGTTGCCTTGGAATTTCCGCGTTCCATTTCCAAGCAGGCCTCTGCCCTTCCAGTGACGTTCGGGCATGGCTTTTGTGCAACATGTGTTGCAGCACAGTCTTTGTACCAAATGTTTTGAATTGAAACCTGCAAAAGTCATGCCCCTGCCTGCTCCCTTCGCTCTATAAATTCTCACTATCCTTGCCCCCTCCCTCCAAGATTGTGTTGTTCCATTCTGCCGCATTCTTCCCTCCAAAATTGAGCAAGCCTTCGCTAAATATCCTCGACGTCGTCCCAAGCAGGTATTGTTCCATATCATCTTGAATTTATTTATGTACGTGGCCGCGCCGCCGCACTCCGGCAAAGCTCGCACGCCCGAGCTCCAAGCGCGGGCGGCACGCTCAAACAGCTCGTTCGAGCTCACAGCGCCGCCCAGCTCGAACGCATCGTCGAGCGCGACGGCGCACGACTCGCCGGAGTGTTTGAGGGTGGTCGCGCCAGCTTGCCAGAGGGCTCCTCGATCTCTCCGGAGTGCGCGCCGTGGCCTCGCGGGAACGTTCGAGCTCGACGCGGTCTGCTCGTCGGTGGTGCTGTTCGAGCATGCCGAGCTCGACGCGTCAAGCTGGCACGCATGGCGCTCGCGCCGGCCAGCCGCCGCGCACACACGCTTGCACGCCTGCAGCGGCGGCGGCGGCGGCACGCCCCGTGGCGCGCTCGCACGCACACGGCCGTGCGCATGGCCTGGCCGGCGGCGGCGGCGGCGCGGCCGAATGCCGTTCACGTCGGCATTCGGCCGCGCCACCGGCCAGGCCATGCGCACGGCCGTGTGCGTGCGAGCGCGCCACGGGGCGTGCCGCCGCCACTCCCCATGCCGCCGCCGCCGCTGCAGGCGTGCAAGCGCGTGCGTGCGCGCGGCCGGTGCGAGCGCCATGCGGCTGCCGCTGCGCGCTGGCCAGCCGCCGGCCGCCGCCGCTGCTGCCGGTCGCCGCTGCCGCCGCGCCATGGCGACGCGTGCGAGCGGGCGCGCGCGCGCGCGTGCGTGCAGTTCGGCCGTGCCGCCGTCGGCACCGCCGCCGGAGCCCATGCAGCCGCATGCACGGGGGGGAGAGAGAGGGAGGCGCTGTTCGAGCTGGGCGCGGCGCGGAGGCGCTGTTCGAGCGCGTGGCGGCGGGCTCCGGCGGCCGCGTCAGGATGCTGGAGGAATGCTGTGCGACGTGCGCGTGGCGAGCTGTCATGTTGGGAATCGGGGACCGGCTGCGCTCGCGCGCTTAGGAAAAGTGATCCCAAATTCCCAATTCGGAAATTTTAATGTTCTTTCTGTGTTTCTCGCTCGTGCAGGTGACTGCAAGATGCGTTTCTCTCTGAAGGCCGTCGGTTTCCTATTCACCTTGTTTGGCACCGGTGTGGCATTGATGAACTCGCTCAGCGCGACGCAAGACGGCGACACCTACACTCCGCTCCTTGGCCTCGCGGCCGTCCTCGCCGGCGTGAACCTCCTCGCTTTAGGCTTCTGGATGCCTGACAGCCCCACCTACAAGCGCACGTGCGCCTTATCCGCACGACAGAATCTTAGCAAAGTAGGTGTTGTCATGGCATCCTCGGCCGTCACAGCAGTCGGGACCAGCACCGTCGACCCAGTGAACTGCTTCGGACTCTTTGTGCTCATGCTAGTTGGCCTTTCTCTGGTAATGATTGGTGTCCTTGGTGCATAGGATGGGAATGTTTGGGGTGTTGGATGGTTGCTTGGTCTTGAGATCAAGATTTCTATGCGACTATGTCTGCTCGTTTTAGAACTAAATAACACGAGCTTTGGACTTTCACCAATTACTAATATAAACGCCGTTATGTCCATATCATTTTGACCGGCAGTCATCATTTTATATTTCATTGGTACAAATGAGTGATTGGCTGGATTATGTGATACTAAATCCTGTTTGATTTTATCATAACTTTTCATTGGCCGTTTGACCGTAAGAGCTTTGATATAGTTTGCAAGCACCCGGATCGTTTCCAGCTATTTGTAACATATATGGCTTGTAAGCAAAGGTTGCAAATTTGCAATTTATCAATGTTGGACTAAATGTCTGTCTCGCAAAGCAGTAGGCAAGAAAATTAGGCCCCTCAAAAATATGCTTTTTCTAGTTGTTACCACTGTGCAAATGCAACAATCAATCAATCTTTACATCATCTCAAACCAGTACCGCTGGACACGAAGCTGAACCTTTTTTCTTCTGAAACCCAAAACTGAACCTCAATTTATGAGGGCAACAGAAACTTAGGAACATAAAGAGAAAAAAAGAGAGCAGAGAGTTCATGTTGGAAGCTGCACGAGTGCACGTATCAAATGGTCAAGACAACCGGCCTATTGAGGCAAGATAAACAACCGCAGTATCTTGGTGCGAGGTCGTCCGTAGATAAAGATCAAAATGTGTTCTTAGTTTTGGTTTGGCTCTGGATCTGGCCACTGTGAAGTTTTCTTTTCCAAAGTTACCCGTAAACAGAAGAAAAAAGCTGGTACTACTACTTAATTATATGTTGCGCTCCTCTCCATTTGTTTTGGGATAAACTTCGTTTCTACTTTCTTTAAGCTTTTGTCAAAAATTAAAGGATCTCAGTAGGGATGAAATCTAATTGGATGCTCGTTCTAAGCCTGTTCGGAACGGCTGAACCGACCCGTATTCATGTGGGGTCGCCCTTTTGCTTGGCACAAAAAGGGCTGCTTCCTGTATCTACCAAATTAAAGTCCAATTCTCTCTCTAGAAAATAATCCAAATCTGCCAAGACGTTGCTTTCTTGTATTCTGTGAATGTTCTGAGAATATATGAACAGCAGATAGAGCTAGCTCCTTGTCCTTGCAATCAGCACAGCTGCCTCATGGGTGATAGATTGATAATGAGTTGGTGACAATGCCCCAACAAATTATTGCCCTAGCATAGCAATAATGATATCATCACTGTACCCACCAAACAGATTCATCCGACGCTAAACATAGTATCAGACGCAATGTCAGATCAAGAATTTTTCCATATATAACGCCTTTTAAACACATGATTATAAAAATAACCGTATACATATGATATTAATAAAAATAAACAACATATAACGTTTGCCGTTCGGCCACCAAACGACAGATGGCCTATGTCAGGAGCATATAAAATTCCCCAAAAATTGCACAATTAGCTCGATTATGTTGGGAGAATTCACACAAAATTTTAACTCATTTGCTATATGTAACAACTCCTACAAATAACAAAATTATAAGAATGTTTGAGCAACATTCAAAATAGATAAAATTATCAAAAAAATTACACAATGAATTCGTAATTTTTTGAACTCATTTGCTTTGTTTTAAAAAATTGAATAAATATAATGTAAAATTATGAATTTAAGAAGGTAATTAAGCCGACTAATTAGCTGGCTAATTAATTAGCCGACTAATTAATCTCCTACCATTTTGTGGGTGGACGACAAAGTGGCTTGCTGTCTGGTGGTCAGGTGACAGGCCACTTACCTTCTAGTGGCTGGGCGGTAGGCGCCTACCACCTCACGACCAGACGACAGGCGTCATGTGTCGTCTCCGGGGCGCTGCTATCCGGTGGCCGGGCGACAGAAACGCTGTTTTTATCATACTTATATGTATATGGCTATTTTTTATAAATACGAGTTAAAAAAATGCTATATATCACAAAAATTTTGTCAGGTCCACACCTGGTAGTAGTAGTAATATACTAGTACCCGCGGGCCGCGGACAGAGATGCTTGGATTGTGAATGTTCTGAGAAATATATGAACAGCGGATAGAGCTGGCTCCTGCAAGCAGCAGAACTGCCTCATGGGTGATAGATTGATAGTGAGTTGTTGACTCAATGACCTAACAGATTTTTTTTTTTAAAAAAAAGAACACGCCTTGCAGCTTCGTGGAAGCTCGCCTGCCTTCGCGCACGCTTAACTCCTTCCCTCCATTCACGCATCACTCGCTGGCTCGTCTTCAGTTCTCCACCATCCCAACCATTCTCCGGTTCTTGTGCTCACTTCTTGCCCTGCGTACGGTCCCAGTTGTTCTTCCCTTCCAACCCCCTTCTTGCTAGCTTTGTCATCTTCTCTCTAACTGCCTGCTGATGGAGACTCGGGGGAGATTGGGGAGGAGGCAGGAGCTGCGCCGTCGTCGAATCGATCGAGAAAGCTCCAAAGTGGTTGGTTCCTGGTGGTGCGCCGGCTGCTATTGCTCTGTTCAGAATTGAGATAGGAAGGGAATTAGGGATTCGGATGGAGAAGGGGAATAGCTGAGAGCCTAAGCATTTGGGGAAGGCCTCAAGGGGGCTGTGGGCGAGGCCATTGGCGTGCGCTGAGGCCTGTGGGAACTGGGAAGTGTTTGGGCCATGGGATAGTCGGGCCTAAATTTAAATACCAATGAATTATTTGATCGAACTGCTTTTATTTCGTAGGATGACGAATTGAACGAAAAAACAAAATTTTACCAAATTTTCGCTAAAATTGTGAACCCTGGGACTAGCTATGCTCGCGCGCTTAGGAAAAGTGATCCCAAATTCCCAATTCCTAAGAACCGACCCGTATTCATGTGGGGTCGCCCTTTTGCTTGGCACAAAAAGGGTTGCTTTCTGTATCTACCAAGTCCAATTCTCTCTCTAGAAAATAATCCCCAAGACGTTGCTTTCTTGGATTGTGAATGTTCTGAGAAATATATGGACAGCAGATAGAGCTAGCTCCTTGTCCTTGCAATCAGCACAGCTGGCTCTTTCCGCTGATTTGGATGTGTTGTATGATGACCAGCACTGCCGTTTTCTTTGCTGTCTCTTTCAGATTTTTTTTACGAATAATCTATTTTTTATTTAAAATTACAGAAATGTACTTGTGAGAAATTTTTTCACAAAAATAGGCTCCAGTCGCCCCCCATTAGGCGACTGGAGCCAATCGCCCAACCAGAAGGCGACACGTGGGCAGTTTGGTAACAGTTGGGAGAGTTACTGCTGTCGCCTGGGTGTTGGGCGACTGGACTTCAGTCACCGTACGGTTGGGCAACCAGGATGTGTCCTTGCTTCTTGACTTTCCAATCGCGGGAGGTGCTACCTTCCTACTGGAGGCCCCGGCCGAGTGGCGCGTTTACCTACTCGGCAAATTCGAGAGGGTCCTTCCACTGGGTGCCGCGGATGACTACCACATTTTCCCTGCGAGTCAGACCCACGGGCCGTCGCTAAGGTGGCTCGCACAGTTCCGGGTACGTGGTCTTTACAATCAATCGTGTCATCGAAACTCTTATTTGCGTTATTACATACTAATAACATCTTGTTTGCATTCAAGTGGAGTAGATGGATCCAGAGGCGGATGATCACCAGGTCTCGCGCCACTTGGAAACGTACTTGTTGTGGCTGTTTGGTTGGGTGCTCTTCACCACCAGCCACGACAATAGCGTCGTAACCCGTTGCAGCGGAGAACGCTCAAACGGGGCCGTACGGGAGGACACGGGCATGTAGACGGGACAGGCTAGGGTGGCAACTTAGGGTAGTTTTGATTGTACACCATTTTTTCATGTACTGCTTACATTTGTTATTTACGATGTGAACTTTTTATACTATGCCGTACTTATTTGTACTCCTCGTTACCTACTCAATGCACGCTCCAAACAAATAGTGAACTTCAATGATGACAACCGTACGAAGATTCTTAGTAACATCAAAATATCACTTACCATCGTATGTACCGATCGTTCTACGGTCAATTGTTCCTAAAATTTTTTTCAAAATTTTTTATGCACCTACAACATACAATGAATATAAATTTTTATTACAACTCCAACAGATTTTTTTACTAGTTTAAAACTACAAAATTTAAAACATTCACGGGGGGCTGAGTGCAGTTGCCTAATGGGGGCGACTGCATGAAAGTCGCCCAATGGGGGGCGACTAGCTGCAGTCGCCCGAGGGTAGGGCGACAGGGACTCTGTCGGTCCCTGGTTGGACGATAGACTTCAATCATTCTCCATTGAACGACTTGAGCCTATTTTTATAAAAAAAATCTTCCTATAGGTATATTTCTGTAACTTTAAATAAAAATAAATCATTCGTACTAAAATTTCATCTCTTTCCGCTGATTTGCTTTCAAAATGCAGTCTCTCACCCTCTCTGTGTCTGCGATACGGTAGGAACAAACACAGCTTCCCATCCAGGGATGACTCTGTTTGTCTCCCATCTAAACACCTACAAAAATGGGTCCATCCCATCCCGTCCTACCTAGTCTTTGCAACCAAACACATGGTTAGAGAGAGAGTGATGCGGGATGGGCGTCCCCGTCAACCATAGAATAAGGTCACGTCTTGCAGCTTCGTGGAAGCGCACCTGCCTTCGCAGTTCGCACACGCTTAACTACATAAAAAAAATGTACCCTTCCTCTTGTGTTTGGGATGTACCTAGTAGTGGAGTTCCTCTGAATTATCCGTCTAACCGATGTCAATCATATTTAATCGGTATTGGTAAGACGGTAGTTTTTAGCTGAATTCCACTCCTTAGATATATCCAAAACACCAGCGGAGCGCCGCCTGCTCAAGTGTTAAATCACAAGCGGTATATTACAGTATCCATGTTTTCCTTTGCTTATCCTTTTTTGTCTTCTTTTTCGTGTCCTTTAATTGGATATGCTCATGTCCTTCTATGCTTAATTGGTGATCGAGTTACTAAGTTAAATTGTCCTTTCTCTTTTCCCCTTTTGTTGTTTTCGGACAGCAAAAACTAACATGCGTTGCAAAGGACATGAGAAAAGAAGACATTTTCTTTAAAACAAGAGTCGAATGGTCAACCAGCATTATATTTAATAAAAAAACTGGAATTTCGCATTTGTACGGACGAACTTGGCCTGTGAAAGAATCTGTCAAATATGTAGTCCTTCACAGCATCTTGCCCCTCTCAAGTAGAGTTTGTTGTTCTGCGCTTGTGCTGCAGGAATCTCATCGGAGAAACGATTTGCAAAAGAAAAAGAAAGAAAGAATAAAAGATTCTGGTTGGAGAAACAGGACAGTCAAATCCAGCACATCCGTTCACTGAATTAAACTGAAAGATTTTGGGCTAGATCTCATCGGAGATCAGCCCTTGTTCATTTTATGCATACATGTTGAATGTCTAAATTTGTTGGCTTTTCGAAACCCTAAACTTGTTGGATTCAGTTCAATTAAGAACGTACATAGTTTGGTCCTGTCCGCATCTATTCTTAGAAAGGGGTGCGAGTACGGAGAACTATAAAATGGGACTAGCTGAATGCCTGTGCGTTGCTACGGATTTTAAAATTTTATCATACTACATGTTCTAAAATTAACGAGTGGTAAAATTTGTTGGAACGTGCATATAAATATGTTCTATTTTTTTTAAATCCGTAGCAACGCACGGGCATTCAGCTAGTGATACATGAAATTTTTGGCCACTGAAAAATAATTAATAACAGTGCACAAAATGGAGACTTAAAGCATAAAAAAATACACTGAAAATAATAATAATACTGCTGCAGTTGGCCCTTAAAGAAAACAGCCCAAAAACCAAAAATGCCCAGCCGAAAAACTCCCCGCACGGGCGTCCAAAAATGCCGGCCCAAAATCCCGGAACAATGCGCATGGGCTAAAATGCCGCACGGCCAACCTTATGCGTGCGCGGCCCTCAAAGGTGCGCGTGCGGAGGGCCAAAACTCATTGGGCGCGCGGCCCACAATACACGTAGGCGTGGCCCTGAGATCCCACGCACGCGCCGTCGGATCTTGATCCGACAGCTGCAAAAATCGACCGGCCCATAAGCTATTCGGCCCGCAAAAAAATGGCCATCGGATGAGATCGTGTAACATCCCGAGAAATATAAATAATAAATTATGAAGTTTTTGGGATTATTTTATTTGTTTTCTATTTTGAATTTGGAGTTTATGGATCTTTTTACAAATATGAAGGAATTTTGAATATAAAAAGAGGAAAGAAATCAACATATAAAATAATAAAACATGAGCGTCAAAATAAAGAATCTGGAAAGATGATCCAAAAGAACTATAAAAGTAAAAATAATAAGTATTTACAAGAATATACATACATACATACATACATACATATATATATATATATATATATATATATATATATATATATATATATATATATATATATATATATACACACACATATGTATGTATATGTATATGTAAGCATACAATTAAACATAGCAAGAAAATAATCTTTATGTAACAAATATTAGCAAAATGAAAGATATAAAATTTCAGGAGGAAAGGAAGTGAATATATGTATATGTATACCTATATATACACACAAGAAAACCCAAAAGAAAAATCAAAGAAATAAAAATAGAAAAGAAAATAAAAAGAAAAACTCAGCCGGGCCGGCCATCACCCCGGCCCAGCCCTCTCCCCACGCGCGCGGACGCACGCTCGGCCCAGCGCGCCAGCGCCGCAGCCCATCTCCCGCGCGCACCCCGCGCCTCACTGCGCCGTGGCCCCGCACTCCGCCCGCGCTTCTCCCTCTGCGCCGCGGGCCCTCACTCCACCCGCGCCTCTCTCTCGCTGCCCGGTGGGACCGAGCTGTCAGGCTCTTCTCCCTCCTCCCTCTCTTCTCCACGCGCCCGCGCCGCTCTCTCTCTCTCGCGCTCACTCCTCTGCGCAGCAAATCCTTCACCTCGCGGGCAAATTAAAAAGTACGGTTACAGGAGGGGAGATGCACCTCCCCGCTACCTCTCTCTTCCACAAAATCTCGGGGAGATTTGATTCATCTCCCCTCACCGGCGTGAACAGCGGCGGCCGAATACCGCCCTCGCCGTGCGCCGCTTCTCCGGCTATAAAAGCCCCCCCGGGAGTTGCAATCGCGCCGCAATGCCTCTTTCTCCCTTCCCCTGCCCGCAATTGCCCTGCAGTGCCTCAGATCGCCGTCGGCCCCTCCTTCTTCCCGAACTCCGGCGCCGCCCTCCCCGCCGATTCCCGCCGTGGTAACTCGATTCACCGCTCGTGAATCATCTCCGGAGCATCACGAAGCTGTTCCCGGTCTCCCTCGCACCTCCCGAAGCCCGCACCTCGCCATCACCGGAGCACCCGCCCGAGCCTCCGTCGTCGCACGCCGCCAGCCCTCTCCGGTGACCGTCACCTCCGGCCGTCTACACCTGAAGCTTCGCCATCACGCGGGGGTTGTATTTCACGCAACCCCAGAGCCTCTCCGACCACCACTCGCCGCCGGCCACCGTCGCCTTCTTCATCCTCTGCCCGGCCTCCTCCGCAACATACTTCAAGGGAATAAATTGCCCTTATAGGGTAGGCAATGCCTCCCCCGCTCACTTGGTTATCGCAGCGCGTCTCTTTCCCCCTCCGCTCCCGCGGCGCGCGTTCGAGCCCCCGGCTCCGCGCGTAGCGGTCGAGTTTCTTTTAATTTCTGCGCTGACAGGTGGGCCCCGCTCGTCAGCCGCCGCGGGACCGTAGGCCCACTGACAGCCGGACCCCACCCGTCAGTATCTAACGCCACTGACAGATGGACCCCACTGGCCATAGACACAGTAATAAACGAATAAAGAAAAAAGATAAAAATTAAGAAAATGACATATGGGACCCACTGTCAGAAATTTGATAATATTTGGACTTAACTGAACTGAGAACTTTGAATGATCATAACTTTTTCATTTTAACTCCAAATTGAACGAGACAAATTTCTAAATTCATCTAAAATCAAGATCTATCCAATGGAACTGAAATTGTGATTTTTAGAGTTCATTTGAATTTCTGGTGTTATTTGGTTTGATTTGCTGTTTTTCTTTTTATACAAATTTTGGCGCACGCTAAAATAGCTTACGAAGCTCAAGAGGAAGAGTTCGAGGCAGCAGCACTAGAAGCTCCGGATAATCAAGCACCCGACCACTGTGACCAAGGCGAGTCAATACTTTGATCATGTTGAACCCACATTTATGCAAATTACTTTGTGTTAAATTAACAAAATGCATGCTGTTATTTTTATGCAAATACATGCTAAGCTTGATATTCTAGTTATATGCCAATGTTTACCTTGAATAGTATTACCCCTCCTTTGGAATGATTGAATGTGAAAACCTTGTCGCCCTAGCAAAAGTATAATACTAATATTTCGAAAAATAAGTCCCTAATGATATGCTATGCTTAGTGTTGCATTAATACTCAGGGGGCGCTGAAATGCCCCATACATCATGATCGCTTTTAATAATGAGAAAATGGTTTGGGCAGTCATGGTGGGAATGACTGGTATATTTGACATGACTATTTTATACCCTCCAAAAATCTCAACATGCTTAAATATCTGGGCGGACTAGTTCGAGTGTGTGAATATGTGGTGCAGTGGAAGCACAAAGTGTGTTATTGGTAGACCGCCCAGATAACCCTAAGGACCGAATCTTGTCATGTCACCCGTGTAAAACACTACAACCACAAGTCTGTAAAGTACAACTTGGCTAAGTAGATTTATCGAAAACTCTGGACTCATCTCACTAATAGGGGGAGAGAAGTAATTATGCAGGGGCAAGGGAAGGCCTAAAGGGACACCGAGTGGAGGGTGAAGTTTCCCAGTCGTGCTAGCGCAGAGGGGAGTGGAGCCCGTACGCTAGTAGCTGTGGGGAACATCCCGTGCAACATATGGGACCCACCGCAAGTGGGCAGTTTCCCATAGGGTGAGATGACAAAAGGGTCTAGATACTTTGAAAAGTCACTGTGACGGTCTGCTCAACCACATGACTAAGGAATCGTGTGGGGCAACGAGTTGATTGTCTCTTGTGGTGAAAGTGTACAAACTCTGCAGAGTCAAAACTATTCGAATAGCCGTGCCCACGGTCAGGGGCAGACATGGGAACTTAACCAGATATAGTTCTATTTCAAAATGCTTTGTGGATGGGAATGGAAAAATGGAGGGCAGTGTAAGGCCCTAGTTTGGAATTGTCCTGGGTGTCGTCCCAGTGGTAAGTTAAGCGGCTATAACGCTGAAGAAATTGCTATATGGTGCAGATGCCATGTAATGGTGGATGGAATCTGAATCACTACCACTACTGCATTCATTTACAACATATACGTGTGTTCAAAATGCTAGGTCTTAAGGAATTTTTATATAATTGTATTCAAAAGCACTCTTCGCAAAAGAAAATAAACTTAAGCCATCCTTGATTAGCCATACATGTTATATACTGCATTCTGTGTGTTGATTCGCTGAGCACGGGGTCGGAGTGCTCACGCTCGCTTTGCGGCAAAAAAAATCCAGAAACAGGAGCGCAAGACCACTACGCTTACGAGGAAGCTCCCGCTACGGAGGAGAAGAATGACGAAGAAAACTAAGGCGCAGGCTTCGTTGTTTAGTCATGGACAAGTAGACATATGGCGTTGTGTGCACGTATGTTACTAGTTAGCTGGTGACATATAATGCACACAGTACCTTCCAGTCGCTTGCCTGTGGAGTTGGGTTTGCTTTTGCTGTATTTCCGCTGTGCGTGTTTGTAATAAAGATAATTGGCCTGATCGGCCCCTTTTGTAAACTCTATCACCCGACGTGGTGTATTTCAGTTTATGTAATATAATGGTTGATTATGCGATGTATGAAATGATTCAGCAATGTACCTGTGTGCACTAACTACTGATCCAGGGATTAGTGCAGTGAAACACAGTAAGATTCGGATTGAAAAATCCGGGTCTGACAGCGCTGGTATCAGAGCATACGACTGCAGGGTAAAAGCCATAGAATGGTCGTTAGAAGCACCTTAGGGTGGTAATTTCTAAATTACAAAAAGCATTTATGAAAATATAGCTTAATATTGCCAGAGAAGGCGGTGGGAAAAAGAGAGAAGGCGGAGGAGGCGTGGAGGTGTCGCTGGAAGAAGGGGAGGAGAGGAAGAGGCGCTGGCGGCGGAGACACGGGCAGAAAGAAAAGAATAAGCGGAAGGAACGGGGGAGTCAGGAGAATTGGGGGAGGGCAGGGCCGCAGGAGGCATCGCCGCTCGGGCCATCGGTTGGGCCGAGTCAAGCTGGCTCGCGAGCCAGCTCGCGAGCTGGCTCGGGCTTGGGCTCGTTTAGATCCCGAGCTTTTTTGCTGGCTTGGCTTGGCTCGTTTCATCTACGAGCCGAGCCAAGCCTCTACGAGTCCGAGCTGGCTCACGAGCCCGAGCTTTTTTGCCAGCCCTAGATGCACCATCACCTTGAACTCCTCCTTTTAAGGAGTAGAGATTCATAGATTCTCGAACGTGCAACGAGATATGACATGTGGGTCCCACTGCCGTTCTCGTGGGGATGACACGTCAACCTCCTTGAGCTCAAATCCAAAGGGATTCATGGATTGGGGGTTGCTTAGGAGTTTGTCCGGTTAGAGCCTGCCGTTCCTGTTAATGGCATGTTTCTCCCTCCATCGGATAGCCGTGATAACTGCAATGCAATTTCAGTTTAATTTACTATACATCATAATTAGAGTTGTTTGTATGATACGAGACTCTTTCATGTTTGTCCTAGTTTTTTTAGACGGATTAACCTTAATCATGGTCCACTAAATCAAGGGCGGAATGTTTTATTAGAATTACTATTTTTTCATTTATTTCTCACAAGTTGTAAACCACGGAAACAGCGGGCAGTAGTACTTGCTTGTTGCTTCTTCATACTTCTGGCAATTTTGCAGATAAATCCCCGATTTGGGAGACATGGTTGGGGCGACAGGGACATGGGCGTTCTTTTCTTCCTGTACTAAATCCATCACTTCTTTTCTTTTTGAACTTCTAAATGCTTCTCTTCTTGTTTTAAAAGAGACTTGGGTTGTGTTTTATGTCACCACAAAAAAGAGAGGAAGTTTGGGTATTGCCTGGCATGTTTTTTCAACTGCGGCTTATGGCTTTTGGCTGAAAATTTTGAATTTTAGATGTTTACGGTACAGATTACGAAGAGACAGATACACACTTGCGATTTTGGCTGGTACAGATGTTAGACTTTTAACGTGTAGATCATTTAACTTGTAGATCCCGTCTTGAGATAATACTCCGTTTGAAAGTTAGATACTGTAACAAAAGCCAAAAACCACCGACTTGTGAGGTAAAGAATAGGCCTGAAACACCCTACAAATCAAAATATGCACTGGTACATGCCTGACCAAAACACCCATGTGATGAGGCACAAATTTGGTGCTCATGTGACATCAGAGCGATAGGGAAGTAGTCGCTACTAGCTACTGGCTAGATAAAGAAGGAAAAAAAATAGAAACTAACCAAAAACAAATAACCGTCCACTACAACTCGCTCGTGAGTATGAGCTAGTATCAGCTCAACAGTCACCTCAGCTAAAAGTCCAAAAACCGTTCCCACCCCGCACGCAACACAGGTGAGATGCGGTCAACAAAGAAGCCAAAAGGAAGGAAAAATATGCATTCGAGCGTAGCCATCGACCCATCCACCATACCATTTGCCAACATGGAGAGGGCGATCGATCGGGCGCGCGCGCGCGCGCACGGGGCTGACCGGTAATCAAAGCAAAACTCACGTCCGCGCGCGGGCGGCAGCGGCACACGTCGACGTCGCGTGCGAGTGACGTGTCGACGCTTACGTAATTATGATGATGCGATTTGACCGTATGGCCACCTCATCTCTTGCCCTGTTCTTTACTACTTCTAAACGTGATTTTTGATTTTTGTTACATTACCTAATGTTTAAATGGAGTATTTTCTTAAGGCGGAGTCTATAAGTTAATTGTAGTACACGTTAAAAGCCCAACATCTGTATAAATCAAAATTGCAAGCAAATATCCCTCTGTAATCTCTGTCATAAATAACTAAAATTTAAAAATTTCAACTAAAAACTATAAATCGCAGCAGAAAAGAACCCAAAATTATCTTCCAGCATTAGCTAGCCCGACGGCACCACGCAAGGCGAAAGAAAAACAACACTATTCCCCTCTCCTCCCCTTGTACCTTCTACCCCCGAGAAAGAAGCCGTCCTCCCCTCTCCTCGGCCATAAAATCCCCCTCGGTCGTTTCCCATCCACGGAGTAGCGCTAGAATTTTTAGGACACGCGATAAATTAGCCTAGCGTGTCTCATCATCAGCGCCCTCTCTCACATCACGTTCCACTTGTCGGCAGGTCTTCCTCGATCAATCAAAGCTAGGATCAATCAAAGCTACTTTGCAAGCAAATCAGGTACCGATCAATACTGGTCTCATTATTGCTGCAATCAACTTGCCTGTGTCTTTACACTTCAGTCCATGTTTGTACTAGTACTAGTAACTTGTGAAGTGGAGTCCTAATGTCTAGCTAGAATTCAGCGGGCGTCTGCTCTGCTCGCAGCCAAGCGAGCGGACGTCCGCCGCCACCACCCACCAGCCCCTCCGCTGTCCCGGTGAGCGGACCACCACCGTCCCAGGCGACCTTCCACGGGGCCCATGTGTCGGAGTGTCGCCGCACCATCGAGGGGCGCTCTCGCGGTCGGGGGACAGAGGCGCCGGGCAGCACGAGGTTGCAGTACGGTTGTTCGAATTGGAGCATGGAAGAACCGAAGGAGGCGTGCTTCGAGAGATTCGGCAGTGGTGGAACATGCGCCGGCCGGGCTGTGTCGCTTGGCGATGGCGGGGCCACGCGGCTACGAGGTGTTCGATTCACGGCCACTCCGCGTGGCGCCCACCGGCGAAGTGCGGCGAGCTCGGGTTGAGGCCAGGCGTCGGGTGCGCCACCTTAGAGGTCCGGCGATGGGCGGCGCCCACTCGGCCAAGCGGACGCCGATTTTGGCAGGTTGAATTGTCTGACAGCGTTTGCAAGGACAGCGACAGAAGGCGAAACCAGAGGGAGAAAGCGGGACCATTGGTTTCGTCAGACGAGATGCCCCAATCGATCGTCACGTTTCTATTCTCTTTCTCGTTCACCAAACTTGTCAATGCTCAAATTCTCCTTCCCGTGTGCAGGTAAGGTCGACGATCGAGGACGTCAAGATGAGTGCACCCAGTCCCAGCTGCAGCTCACTGACGGCGATCGGCCTACTCCTCACCTTGCTCGGCGTCTGCGTGGTAGTCAACTCGCTCGGTGCGACACACGCCGTCGGGGGCCACGCGCCGCTCCTCGGCCTTATCGGCTCCCTCGCCGGCGTCAATGTCATCGTACTCGCCATCTGGATGTCAGACAACCCCACAGCTGCCCGGGCTATATGCACGCGTCAGAATCTTGCCGTCCTCGGAATTGTCATGGCGTCGTCGGCGGTCACAGCGGTCGTCGGCGCCGGAGCCGCCGACGCGGTGCTCTGCTTCGGACTCTTGTTGCTGCTGGTGGTTGGCCTTGTTCTGGTCATGCGCGGTGTCGCTGGGGCGTAGGCTGTTGATTCTTGGTGGATTGGTGCACTTACCTGAACCGCGATCAAGCTGAATTGGTCTGTTACTCTCTAGTTTTTGTCTGTCGTCTGTCTACTCATTGTAGCCGAATAAGAGCTTTTGTGTCGGTAGATAAAATCAAAATGTGTTCTTAGTTTTGGTTTGGCTCTGGCTCTGGCCACTGATGTTTTCCTTTTCAAAATGTGTTCTTAGTTTTGGTCTGGCTCTGGCTCCTTGCCTGTTTTGGCATAAACTTCGTTTCTACTTTCTTTAAGCTTTTGTCTAGAAGAAATCTAATTGGATGTTTGTTCTAAGCCTGTTTGGAACGGCTGATTTTTTTGCCAAAATATAGTACCAAATGGAATTGGAGTATTAGTAATTTTTACGTGGTTGGCAACGTGCGTTGCGGGGGTCCAAAAGTCTCCAAGATTGCAGCGGAAGGGGAGGCGCAGCGCAGTCGTGAAAGTGTTGTCTCCGGGCCACGCCTTGCTTTGTTTGGTTGTTTTGTATTTTTTTTTCATGATTTGCATCAAAGTATCTTAAAGTTAGTATATATGAGTATATCTTGCAAAGCAGTAGGAAAAATAGGCCCTTCAAAAACATGCTTTTCTAGTGGTTACCACTGTGCAAATGCAACAATCAATCAATCTTTACATCATCACAAACCAGTACTGCTGGACACCAAGCTGAACCTTTTTTCTTCTGAAACCCCCAAACTGAACCTCAGTTTATGAGGGCAACAGAAACTTCTAGAATTAAATTGTAAAAGAACATCACTAAAGCAAACTACTAGTATTTTATTTGCCAGGTAATGCAAATTGACCTTTCAGTATTGACAACGGCATAGAAAATAAAAGTTCAAAGTTATACGTCGCCTTGAAGATATGAAATATATAACAAAAGTTCCCTTTCTAAGTGATGATACACAGTGGAAAAAGAGAATCTCGGGCTTGTGTCGTGTCACCTTTCTTTTCATTTTTGTGATAGAGGCCTCTTTGACCTCTTCCTTTTCTTTACTGGCCAAGGGGAAGATAACTAAGAACCGGTTGGATGCATTGGCAAGCAAGATCCAGGGCTGAGTTCTTTTAGGTTTATTGTATGTGGTTTTTTATTTTTATTATAGTAACTAGTTTTCAAATGATGTATTTTTTAAAGACGTAGTCTACAAATCGATTGTAATAGATATTATATTAACTTTAGTTATACCAGCTAAATCATATACAACTATCTCTCTTCATATTGTCTCTCACGAATAATTAGAATTAAAAAATTATAAGCTAAAAATCACCGTACAAAAGAACTCACCTCAGGGATATGTCTTTAGAACATCTAAGCGTAGAAAGCTAGCAGGCATCTTTGACCTCCCTCTCCTGTTTAACGTTGTCGAAGCTCCACTCGATTCTCTGTATTCAGGCTACGGTGACGGGGGGCGAGATAGGACACGGCCGCAGCGGGCAGCGGGCGGCGGTCGGCGGCGGCGGCGGCGGCAGGGCAGCAGGCAACTGTCCAAGTCTTCTTTTCCTCGAGGGGCCGGGGGGAAGAGACCCCACCGACCTGGTACTACTGTACTACTAGTAGTAGTATAACCCCTCCTGCTCCTCCAGTGGAAGGCATTTCAATTGTGTGTTGGACTTCGTCGCCTCTCTAGTAACAAAATGTGTTTCCTTTCGCTCTCTCGCTGATGCATCGACCTACCAAACAAGATAATGGTATTGGAATTCATTGCAGCTTGGTGCAAGATTCAATTACTTTACGACTCATGAGGTGGTGTCCGTATTTTGTTAGGTCCATTTGAAACGTAGAAATTTTATTGAAACCATATAGAAAATTATATACTTGCAGCAAGCAACTCTAGGAGTAGATTTTTTGTCTTTTAACAAAACCGTAACGTATTGGGGTTCATCTTTCCAGCTCCATGGTTGAAGTAGTAGTACGTATCTCATTCATCCAACCAAGTGGCAAGTAGTGCTTTGTACTAGCCACGTAGGCGTGGCGCCACGCCACGCCAGCCACCGTGTGGACCGAAGTAAAAGAGACGACAATTTACAGGGGTTTAATAAAAAAATCGAGGACACATGCGTAATTTAGGAAAAATCGAAGGTCTTTTTCGTAAAAAAAATCGAGGACCTGTAAGGACCTGTACGTAAGTAAATAAGGACCTATACGTGATTCTGGAAACCCGCAGGGTGCAATCAAAAATTTTTTTAGGAAAAAAACTTGCAGGGACTTTTTCGAAAAAATCCAGGGACCTTTTCGCGAGAAAAAAAGGACCTATACGTAATTTTCGGAAAATCGGAGGGAATTGCCTCCCCCGGCCGTACGCCAAAACGGGCGACACGCGCCGGCCGGGGGGAGCGTGGGGGGGGGGGGGACGTGGCCTCGCCTCGTCGCCGGAACCCTTCCGGGTTTAATCCCGGTAGGATTAGCTATAATCTTCGTATGCATGTCATCTCCATCCTACCTGTCCTTCGTGCCGCTGCCTGGGATGAAGGTCAAGTCACCGCGTAGACTCGCACACATGCAGCAGCTCCTTTCCCGAATTTTTTTTTCTATTTTAGCCCTTTTTTGAAAAATATTCACATTTAGACTCCTGGTAGTTTTAATTCCGTTTTTGGACCCAGAGGTCGGCACCGTGGGTCACGGCGCCGAGCTAACACGTCTCGGCGCCCTGGTCCATGGCGCAGAGGTCGCAGGCCCGCTCCAGCGTGGTGGACGAGGTGGCGCCGACGTGGCTGCTACCTCGGCGCCGTGGGTCGTGGCTCTGAGCTCGGCGCCGTGGATCTTGGCTCCGAGCTCGGCACCACCGGGTCCTTTTTCCCCTCTGTTTCTTTCCTTCTCTCTCCATCATTTTCGACCTCGCGCCTGCCGTCCCCGCCCGTGTCCCCGGCCTCCCGCCTCCCCGCCGCCGCCCCCTGGTGCCGCCCGGCCTCCCGCCTCCCCGCGTCTGCGCCCAGCCGCCTCCCCGCGTCTCCGACCGCCGCCCCTTGGTGCTGCCCGGCCTCCGGTCGCCTCCCCGCGTCTCCGGCCGCCGCCCTGGTGCCGCTCGGCCTCTGGTCGCCTCCCCGCCGCGGCCGCCCGCGCGCCTCCCCGCCACGGCCGCCGCCTCCCCGGCCCACACCGCCTCCCCGGCCGCCCGCCTCCCTGCCCGCACGCGTCCCCGCCGCGGCCGCCGCCCACCCCATCTTCGGACAGGTAAAATTGCCAATGTATCAAATGTATCCCACATGCTTTAAAATGTTATGCTTGAGCACTCGGTTGCTTACAGTTCCATTGGTCAATGTATTCTGCTACTTGAATCATTTAGTTGCTTGCATATAGCTGGACTGTGATGTTGTTTGCAAATCTTTTGGGGTGAACTCTCCACTGGAGGTAGAAATCCCAATTCATGTCTTGTACACAAGAGTAGAGACCATGATGTATGAAATGCTATGCTTGAGCATGTTTTGGCCAATCGGCTGTGCAACCAGGTCACTTAAATTAATTGTATTGTTCTCATGTAACATATCATATGTAGCTTGATATTCCAGTTGATTGTTTCTGAGAGTTGGGGCCTTTGAAGGGAACTAGAAAATTTTCATTTGGTGCCAAGTAGGCATGGAGCTCGTGAAGCATTTATTTGTTTACCGTTTGTATCGTGAAGCCATCCTTGTGAAAAGCTCTAGACTATAGTGTAGAAAAAACGGTATCATAAGTCACAACTGCTTTAATAAGCTTGTATGCAAGTTGTTAACAGCTCTAAACCGTTTTGGATCTTTATTTCAAGTTGAAAGTTAGTGACTAGGTACGTAGTTAGTGACTAGGTACTTATTAGTTACTATCTAGTATCCAATTTCGATTAAAGGTACTTATTAGTTTGGTTTTCTGTATGAACTAGATGGACAACCTAGTCACCCTATATCATGGAGGCGGTGTGACAAGTGATGATTATGGAAATGTTCGATTTGTTGAAATGCAAAGGGTGCCTCTGATATTCAGTGATCGGCCGTCGTTTAGTGAGTTGGTTGCTAGGGCTCGGGAGGAGCTACATTGTCATGCAAACGAGGAGAGCATCACAGTTGAGGGGTTACTTCACTTCGGTTCGAAAGACACAATTCTAAGACGGTTGATCTTAATTGGTTGTGAGGATCAGTAGGACAAATATGTCAAATTGGTTATGAGGAATGAGTTCCAATGTTTGGACCTTGTTGTGCGGAAGGTGTCCATTGATTCCTCCCGTTGCTCCATCTAGTAACGTTGAAGAAGTCTGCAGGGACTCCAATAGTGTGGATGTTCAAATTGTGGATGATCTGCAGCCTTACGAGATCGCAAGGGCCGTTGAATCTGACGATGACCGCCCTTTTGGAGAGCTGACCGAAAGTGATATTGAGCTGATCAGGCGTTATTGCCCTGGCCAGGATCCATCAGTTCATGAATTCAGCGATCTTAGGCATTCTCATGGGGCTTATGCAGAAGGAAGGGATGACGAGCTGCTAGATGCTCCTGAGGCCGGGTCAAGCATGACAATTGAGAAGGGCATCGTGTTTGAGGACTTGTCTGCATTGAAAAGGTGGCTGCAGGAGTATTCAGTGATTCGTAAAAGGCCATTCAAGGTGAGACATTCTTATGCGGAGCGGAGGTACACAGTTGTGTGCGAGAAGGAAACATGTGAATGGAGGGTTTGTGCTAGGAAACAGAAGGACACGGGAAAGTTCAAGATCACAAGAATCGTTGGCCCACACACTTGTGCCGAAGCAGAGCTCAAACAGAAGCATCGGCAGTTGACCTCTACCATTATTGCCAAGTCACTGTGTCACATAGTAAAGGGAGAACCCAATATGAAGGTGAAGACACTTGCTGGGATTGTTAAGGAGAAATTTAGATACGAGATAAGGTATGGAAAAGCATGGAGGGCAAAGCAACGCATCTGGAAGATGATATATGGGGACTGGGAAGATGGGTACTTGCAGTTGCCAGCACTCTTCAATGCAATCAAAGTGGTTAATCCAGGCATGCATTATGAGTACGTCCCGAAACCAAACGAATGGACTCAAGATGGGATGCAGATATTCTTCCGTGCTTTCTGGTGCTTTGCTCAGTCCATTGAGGCCTTTCGACATTGTCGTCCCGTCTTCTCCATTGACGGTACGTTTCTTCTTAGCAAGTACCAGGGCACACTTCTGATAGCCATTTCCTGTGATGCAGACAACGCGTTGGTTCCTTTGGCGTTTGCTTTGGTTGAGAGGGAGAACAAAGACAGCCGGGGATGGTTCTTGCGGCTCGTTCGGAGGCACGTGGTCGGCCCTGGTAGGGAGGTTGGTGTCATATCTGATAGACACCAGGGCATACTTGCTGCCGTACAGGAGCAGATACCGGGGTATGCAGCTTTGCACCACCGTTGGTGCACTCGGCATCTTGCCAAGAATCTACTCCGTAAGGATGGAATGAAGGATAACTTTCCTCTGTTCGAGGAGGTCGCGCGAATGCTTGAGGTCAAGTTCTTCCAGGAGAAGTTGGAGCAGCTTAAAACTGCAACAAACGCAGAAGGTAGATAGTGGTTGACGGGATTGATGAGAGATGTCGACAAATGGACAAGGGCTCATGACGATGGTGGCTGGAGGTACGAGTTTCAGACAAGCAATATGGTCGAATCCTTCAATAATTTGCTTAGGGGTATACGTGGTATGCCCGTCAATGCTATCGTATCCTTCACCTTTTACAAGCTTGTTGCCTGGTTCAACGAAAGACACGCACATGCAATGGCGCTACAGAGTAAACAAGTGAGATGGGCACCAAAACCGAAGCGCCACCTTGAAAGGGCAAAGGCGAGGGCTGAGGCACATGAGGTACATTGTTTTGACAACGCCACGGGCACTTACGAGGTTGTAGAAAGGGGTGGTACAACGACCGATGGAGAGATCCGGCCGACGAGGAGGCATAAGGTTGTCCTTATTTCTTTCTCATGCACATGTGGTAAACTGAGGCAGTACCACTTTCCGTGTTCTCATTATGTGGCAGCAGCAAGGCATCGCAACTTTGACTACGAGAGCAAGATACCTCGGGAGTTCAGTGTTGACAACCTTGTGCTTACGTGGTCTCCCCGTTTCGAGCCTTACCGGGATGAGGGAGAGTGGCCACCATACACCGGGCCCAAATACATTGTGGATCCGGGTAGCCGTTGGAACAAACGTGGAACCAGGAAGAGGACGAGACACAAGATGGTTATGGATCAGCTTCCAGGAACAACGAGGCGAGGGAGAGCAACCCCCTTTCTTACTGACCCCGAGCAGAACCAATGTAGCAGATGTGGTAGACTTAGCCACAATTCACGCACATGCCATTGGCCACTTAGTCAGGTGCGAGTGCTTGTTGTTCGTTATGTTTCATAGTTCGTCCAGTTGTTTTCCCATATGCAATTTGCTATGTTTCTTGTTTAATTTCTTATTCGTTCCATATTTTATGCATGTTCAATTCTTTGTTTACTTATATGTTGGACTAATAAATTCAATTTTTTTGTAGGATGGCGCAATTCCACCTGCTAGACCCATACTACGAGGAGAACCACCGAGGACGGCTCACCGCCGAGGGGAGGGTACTGCCTTCATCACTTCCTGTGTAATTTCAGTTTATGTTGATGCATTAACTAAAAAAATTGGTGTATTCTATACAGGAGCTGCCCATCCTTCGTCCTCGAACCCATGACGGGTTCCTGGACATGCAGTACGACGAGAGGTACACTCCCTTCCTGGAGAGGGTTGGCCTAGACGCCATCTCTTACCAGGTTCGCCGTGGGTTGCCCACCTTCAACCCCCCGGCCATCACTGCACTGGTTGACAGGTATTCTCCTAAACCATTGCTCCACTTGCATGTTCATTGTTTATCGGCTATGTGCGCCCTCAAATTCTCTGACATGTAGTCCTCTTTTTTGTATCATGTAGGTGGAGGCCGGAGACTCACAGCTTCCACCTCTCTTTCGGGGAGATGACTATTACGCTCGAGGACACTCAGAAGATACTTGGTGTCGCCATTCACGGCCGTCCAGTGATCGGACCGTGCGTGGCTGCTGGTTGGAGAGCCCGAGTAGAGGCCTTCCTCGGGAGAGAGCTTCGTCCTGAGGCAGGCCATCGCACTTCTGGAGTTCCAATCACCTGGCTCCGGCAGACTTTCGCAGTGTGTCCTGAAGGTGCGGACGAGCAGACAGTTGCCTACTACTGCAGGTAGGGGTGGATATCGAGCCAACTCGTCGTCTTATCGAGCTTTTTCTAAAATTGACATAGTTTGATTTAATATCATTTTACATATAATTGCAGAGCGTGGATCCTTCACTTGTTTGGCTGCGTTCTCTTCCCCGACGGAACGGGAGACAGCGCGTCGTGGATGTACATCCATTGCCTCACTGACTGCGACACTGCGGGGCAGTACAGCTGGGCTTCCGGGGTGTTGGCGTTCCTTTACCGCCACCTCTGCGAGGCGTGTCGTCGGACTTCGGCGAACTCATCAGTAGGTGGTTGCCTCTACCTCCTCCAGCTGTGGATGTGGTGTCGTCTACCAGTTGGTCGTCCCACGCCTTTGCCTCCTCGTCCATGGTTCGCAGAGGTTCCTCTTCGTCGACGTCTGACAGTTGCATATCTTTGGGACCAGGTCTCAGTTCCCTACGCCAGGACGAAGCGGGCCTACCTAGAGTTAACGAACGAGCTAGATGCGCTCACGGCCTCCAATGTAAGTTAATTCCATTTGGTATCGTGATTTTCATTTGTTAGTATAGTACCTTACAAGTAAATTGTTGCTATGCAGGTTAAGTGGGAGCCATACGCCGAGCAAGAGGTGGAGGCCATTCAGTTCAACGCACTGTGCAGCATAGACGAGGCCCTCTACAGGATGAGGTGCCCCCTAATCTGTTTCTATGCTGTTGAGTATCACCTGCCACATAGAGTTGCACGCCAGTTTGGTATGAGGCAGCTGTGGCCAGTAGCGCCGTTCTCCACGTCTGTGGCCTTGCACAAGTAAGTGCCATGCAATTTCAATTCTAACCTTGGATTCCAATTGCACAGAGTTTCTACTAATTTTAACTATTGGTTTACGTGACATGCAGATTTGATCGTCAGCGACAGAAGAAGGTCACAGACTTCGAGCAGCACCACCACGTGTACGTTGAGGAGTGGGGACACTTTCAGGACCACGTGGACGACAACGACGAGCCGCACAGCAACGAGCACTTCCGGCGGTACCAAGTTTGGTACCAGCGTGCGACGCGGTCCAAGCTTAAGGGACAATGGACTCAAGATGACTATGCCGACATTGAGTCCTCCGACGACGAAGACACGCCCTACGACCAGTCTACTCGACTTGGGACGCAGGTGGAGATAGCACCAGTCCTGGACCGTGTGGTAATGTTCAATCTCATTGCTTATTTTCCAATAGACATAAATACCACTACATATAGCAAATTATCCATTCTTTTGCTTGTTTGTAGGGCAACACCCTGAAGCAGTCCGTACAGGACATAGAGCGTTTCTCCAGGACAGTCGACGACGTCAGGACGCGTGCTTCCTAGAGGTAGGCTTCGACAAAGCCACTCACAAAATTAGTAACTAATATCTTCGTATCTTGTTGGTTAACAAAATGTTGGATGGCAGAGGCTAGCAAGTCAACTACGTCGTGCGGCTGGTCGTTGTGGTTGCAGCACAGGCGCGGCGAGGGACGTAGACGTGCCTTCCACACGACTTTCTGACCCGACGCGGCGAGGGTCGTACACGGGACAGAGCTCGTCCCCCACGAGCCAGGGCGGTGAGGACGACGACGAGGACGACATGGAGCAGACTTACGATGAGATAGGCCCGTCTCAGCTCGTAGACGCTCCTTCGACTCAGCCTTCACAGCCTCTACCACGCAGACGCCGCCGCGAGCCTAGCCGTTATACTCCAGGCACCGACGCACTTGCTAAGGGTAAGGGTAAGGGTAAGGCTAGGAGGCAGTGATACATGTGTAGGCTTGTGGTTGGGCTTAAAAGTCGTTGTATATATGTTGTAATGAGCTAGGAGGCACTTTGTAATGAGCTACTTGTTGTATATATGTGTTACTCGTCAACTGCAAATACTTAGAGCTGCATCTACATGTTAGAAATCTCTCAAGATTTCTCACTCTCTGTTTTGTATTTTCTATCTCTCTCAAGAAACAAATACAAACCCACTCTTACGTGTACTTTTCTATCCCTCTCAAGAGACAAATACACATCCACAGGAGACAAATGACTCTCTACAAATGGCTCATTTATTGCATTCGATTGAGATGCTTAAATAGATACAACCTAACCGCATATGTAGGCTACTCACCCACTACAGCCACACGACTCGGACTCTGACAATGACTACCTGTGATCCGGTTTTACTGGCCTCACCTTCTCACGACTTGCGCACACTGCGCACTACCTGAAAGGCTCGGTCTCGCTGAGACCAAGTCTAGACTCCAACAACTTACAACTATATCTCTGCTATAGTACTCTAAGACTGCTCGACTCCGACTGTGAACATTCCTTCTACGACCGCTTGACTCCAACCACGACCGTTCCTTCTGCGACCGCTCGACTCCGACTACGACCGCTTGACTCCAACTGCGACTGCTCCTTTTATGACACCTCGACCATGGTGCCTCGACCACGGTCACTTCAGCCACAACGCCACAACCACGTCGTCTCGATGCAACTATGGTCGTACCACTCACACATAGCAGGTACTACTGGTTTTCAACCACAGCTAGATTATTGACTCACATATTTCCCCTAATTTAGCTACTGCAGTTTACTAACACACAGACTCTTACACAATTTACATGTCAAGATTATAACTAACAATTTTCCCTCTAATCTTGACACGTCATGCTTCATATGTCCTTAGAAAAGAGCTGGTTTGTCATCACTCAACATTTCACATATACGTGCTTTCTTCTCCTTCCCTTTCGCAGGATACTCATAGGAGTAATGCCCAAACTCTTCACAATCAAAGTAACGCACCATAGTTTTATCTCTGCACCGTTCTTCTCCGCATTCTCAACCACGGCCACGCCCTCGCGACAAACCAACTTCTCTTACCATAAGAACCTGCTCTTCCATGCGTGTGTCATGATGTCCCTGAGATGCTCCTCGTGCGCCTTTTGGGACCCAATGGTCTTTTCCAAGGTCATGCTATTAATTTCACCAAATAGCTCTATCGATGAAGCAATATTGATGAACTTGTCAGACACCGCTCACGGCAGCTTCTTCATAATGGACTTTGTTGTAGGGGTGGCCCCCACATAAACCCAGCATGCCTGTTAGAAGGTTATTAGGATCAGAGTGTTACATGTATAATGACTTAAATACCCCTGACGGGGGTGTACTGATGTAAGGGCACAATTTTAAAAGTATACCCTATACGGATATATATATATATATATACTAGGGAGGAGCCAGGGGAACCCAACTCACTTCCATCTCCCCACTACCATCTCTCTCTCTGTTTGGTCTGTAACCACAACAGTTGGCGCCGTCCGTGGGGACGACAGAGGCAAGCCTGAAATCTGAAATACGAAGAAGGATGGCACCGAAGAAAGCTTCGTCGACGGCAGCGAAGGGAAAGAAGACGACGGGATCGGGGCGTCGCGTGAGCACCAGGGCTTCGGCGTCGGCCGTTGCGGGTGCGGGTGACGGTGTGGCCGCGGCGGACGCGGACGTTGACGCTCGAGCGGCGACGACCACCGCGACGACGACGGCCAACCCCGCCACCACCGCGACGACGACGACCGACCCCACCACCACCGTGACGACGACCGACCCCGCCACCACCGCAACGACGGCCGACCCCGCCACCACCGCGACGACGACTGACCCCGCCACCACCACGACGATGACGACCAGCCCAGCTACTGCCGCGACAACGCTCAGCCCCGTCACCCTCGCCGCAACGCTCGCTGGCAGCGTGGATCGGGTGATTGGAGGTAGCCGCGACAGAGCAGCCAACAGCTCGGGACCTCGCGAGGCGATCGTCCCCGCGCCGACCCGTCCGCTAGGCGCACCGGTGGCCCCGACTGCGCCTGCGGTGGAAAGCGCTCTGCTGGCGGCCCTCAACGCATTCCAGCGGGAGCTCGGAGATCTCCGCAGAGCTGTCCGAGACATGCAGGAGGCTCGGAGCCAGCAGGCTGCGCCCGTGGTCGCACCAGAAACCACCCCGGAAAGGGCAGACAACCGTGATGCCCCCACATCAAGCCGAGTGCCGCTGCGGCGTGTAGATCCAGAGTCCTCGCTTTCGGCGGGACTGCAGCAGGCGGAGTGGCCCGAAGACTTCAAGTTCCCCAGCGTCATCGAGCCATTCAAAGGCGACACGGTCCCCCGCGAGTTCGTGCGCGTGTATGAAACCGCAATCGAGGCCGTGGGAGGAGATGACACCACAAAGGCGAAGGGGCTCCCCCTCGCGTTGCAAGGAGTGGCGCTTTCCTGGTTCTTTACCATAGAGCCAAACTCCATCTACGCGTGGGAGCAGCTCCGCGACCGCCTTCACAACAACGTTCAAGGAAACTACGTTGAGCCTTCACAACAGCTCTTCGCCGTGAAGCAGAAACCCTCGGAGAAGCTCCGGGACTACTTCAAGCGCTTCGCGAAGATACGATGCCAAGTCAAAGACGTTAACGAGACCACTGTCGTCAACGCAGCCATCCAGGGCCTTCGTCCGGGCCCGATGGCCGAGTACAACGCGCGGAAGCCAATCAAGACAGTGACGAAGCTCTTCGATAAAATGGAGGAATACGCCAGGGCGGAAGAGGACGCCCGGCGAAGGCAAGGTGATGACTCCGACACCAACCAGGCCGGTGGCTCGGCGAAAGCCGAGAACTCGACGAAGGATGGCCCTTCGAAGGGCAAACGCAAGCAGGAATCGTCCAAGGACGCGACCGAACGCAAGGAAGCCCCGTATAAAGAGCCGTTCGATAGACCCAAGCGCGGCCAACAGAAGTCGCACCGAGGCCGGTTCGTCCTCGACATCGAAGGCAGCTCCGAAGATAACGCTTCCGCGGGCCGTGGCGGTCGGGGGCGCCGAGGCCGAGGACGCGGCCGTGGCCGGGGCCGCGATGATAGAGGCCATGGAGATTACGACGATCGGCAACACGAGCTGTGGTGCGAAGTCCACGGTCGCGGTACGCATGACACGCGTGCCTGCACTTCCATCGCGGCGCTCCGCCAAAGCGTCATCAGGGATAGGAACCTGGAGGCGCGCCCGCCCGTAGTGGCGCACGTCCAGCACCCATACGAGGCCCCCCATGCAGGTCCACGCACAAGGGATGCAACCCCCGGAGGGCCCTTTGCGGATCCAGGCTCATGTGCAGCAGTCTCGGGAGGGCCTCCTACAGCTGCAGGCTCTGGAGGCAGCCCACCGCAGGGTTATCAACGTCATCTCTGGAGGTTCCTCGCTGAGGTTCGTCTTGGCGCGGCAGCAGAAGGCCTACGTGCGCAGGCTGCACCATGTAGCGGCGTACCCAGCACAGGCACCACCAGACTGGACACAACATGAGGTCACGTTCACACCCGCCGATGCCCAAGGCGTGGATCTCCCTCACCAGGACCCCCTGGTCATCCGGGTTCTTATAGCGGGATGCGACGTGGGGCGCGCCCTAGTCGACGGCGGCAGCTCCGCGAACGTCCTGTTCGCAGCAGCCTTCGACCAAATGGGGATCCTCCGAAGCCGCCTCGACCCACCGGGAGTCCCGTTGCAAGGCTTCGGAGGACAACCTCTACGGGCGCTTGGCCAAATATATCTCCAGGTCTCCTTCGGCCGGGACGACAATGTCAGGACCGAGGATGCCACATTCGACGTCGTCAACCTCTTGTACCCCTACAACGCCATACTGGGGCGCCCAATCATCAACTCCTTCGGCGCGGTGCTGCACCACAGCTACCTGTGCATGAAGCTCCCAGGGTCGCGCGCCATCATTATTGTCCGCGGCGACCAAGACATGGCCCGGCGCATCGAGCATGGCTCCAGATATCCTCGTCGTGACGCTCAACAGCACACCTAGAATTCGCACCGTAGCGTAAGGACCCGCGGCATCATACGAAGGCGGCTCGGTAGTCCAACTACTAGAGGCTTCGCCAGAACTACGGGCAAACAGTCAGTACCTTCACGCTGTAAATTGCTTACCCGCGCAAACGGGGATGTAATAAAGATCACCGTTTGTCGCCAATCTCTTCTCGTTACAAGAAATATACGCGATAAGAGCACGCGTAGGCCTCGCCTATACGCGCGCTCCCGCAGTATAAACCAAAGACGCACGTTCGCGTGTGCACTCGCCGCAGCCAGGGGTGCGGGTCTGAGTATAAATCGAAGACGCACGTTCGTGTGTGCACTCGCCGTAGCCAAAGGTGACAGGGCTGAGTATAAACCGAAGACGCACGTTCGCGTGTGCACTCGCCGCAGCCAGGGGTGCGGGGCTGAGTATAAATCGAAGACGCACGTTCACGTGTGCACTCGCCGTAGCCAAAGGTGACGGGGCTGAGTATAAACCGAAGACGCACGTTCGCGTGTGCACTCACTGCAGCCAGGGGTGCGGGGCTGAGTATAAATCGAAGACGCACGTTCGCGTGTGCACTCGCCGTAGCCAAAGGTGACGGGGCTGAGTATAAACCGAAGATGAACGTTCGCGTGTGCACTCGCCACAGCCAGGGGTGCGGGGCTGAGTATAAATCGAAGACGCACGTTCGCGTGTGCACTCGCCGTAGCCAAAGGTGACGGGGCTGAGTATAAACCGAAGACGCACGCTCGCGTGTGCACTCGCCGCAGCCAGGGGTGCGGGGCTGAGTATAAATCGAAGACGCACGTTCGCGTGTGCGCTCGCCGTAGCCAAAGGTGACGGGGCTGAGTATAAACCGAAGACGCACGTTCGCGTGTGCACTCGCCGCAGCCAGGGGTGCGGGGCTGAGTATAAATCGAAGACGCACGTTCGCGTGTGCACTCGCCGTAGCCAAAGGTGACAGGGCTGAGTATAAACCGAAGATGCACGTTCGCGTGTGCACTCGCCGCAGCCAGGGGTGCGGGGCTGAGTATAAATCGAAGACGCACGTTCGCGTGTGCGCTCACCGTAGCCAAAGGTGACGGGGCTGAGTATAAACCGAAGACGCACGTTCGCGTGTGCACTCGCCGCAGCCAGGGGTGCGAGGCTGAGTATAAATCGAAGACGCACGTTCGCGTGTGCACTCACCGTAGCCAAAGGTGACGGGGCTGAGTATAAACCAAAGACGTGTGGGGGGACTCCTCCGCACGCGCCAGTCTACGGACTCTAAAAAAGACGTGACCGTCGAGGCATTCCTCTGCACGCGCGAGTCCACGGACTATAAATAAGATGCGGATGTTGTCCCTGCGCACTCTACGGAGTCTAAACAAGACGCGAATCTCACGCATGCCGTGGACATCGTCCCCGCGCATACTCCCCAGAGTATAAATAAGACGTGGATGCTGATCCCACACGCTCCACGGAGTACAACGCATGAATACTATCCCTGCGCGCTCGGCAAAACTCAGACGCGGAAGCCCGAGGAAGCAGTGCAGTACACCAGAGGCTGCCCCCACCTGGGAACATAAGGGAACGGAGCGCAAGTCCACCCACTTCGGTCACGTGCCAACCGCGTCGCCTCCGCACGCGACAGTCTACGGACTTTAAACAAGTCGTAGCGCTGAGGTTCGCCTCCGCGCGCGACAGTCTACGAACTTTAAACAAGTCGTAGCGCTGAGGTTCGCGTCCGCGCGCGACAGTCTACGGACTTTAAACAAGTCGTAGTGCCGAGGTTCGCCTCCGCGCACGATAGTCTACGGACTTTAAAAGTCGTAGTGCTGAGGTTCGCCTCCGCGCGCGACAGTCTACGGACTTTAAAAGTCGTAGTGCTGAGGTTCGCCTCCGCGCGCGACAGTCTACAGACTTTAAACAAGTCGTAGCGCTGAGGTTCGCCTCCGCGCGCGACAGTCTACGGACTTTAAACAAGTCGTAGCGCGGAGGTTCGCCTCCGCGTGCGACAGTCTACGGACTTTAAACAAGTCGTAGCGCTGAGGCTCGCCTCCGCACGCGACAGTCTACGGACTCTAAATAAGTCGTAGTGTCGAGGTCCGCCTCTGCACGCGACAGTCTACGGACTCTAAACAAGTTGTAGTGTCGAGGTCCGCCTCCGCACACGACAGTCTACGGACTCTAAACAAGTCGTAGTGTCGAGGTCCGCCTCCGCACGCGACAGTCTACGGACTCTAAACAAGTCGTAGTGTCGAGGTCCGCCTCCGCACGCGACAGTCTACGGACTCTAAATAAGTTGTAGTGTCGCGGTCCGCCTCCGCATGCGACAGTCTACGGGCTCTAAACAGGCTGTAGTGTCGAGGTTCGCCTCTGCGCGCGATGATCTACGAGCTCTTAACAGGTCGTCGCTCGCAACGCTGGCGATGCATCAGTGAACTCGAAATGGAGTCAGCACGCAACGCATATCCTAAAGTGCTAGAAGATCTATATATCCGAAAAGCCATACAAGTGGAGAAGCCCACCAGCGCCTCTGTCACTCTAAGCCATCATTCGGCAAGCTCGTCTTTTACACACGCTAAAGCCGGGACCTCTCCCGAAGAAGATCGGCCTGCCCAGAAGTTCAGCGACTCCTCGGCCCTTTGCCAGCGTCGAAGGCGTCGCCGGGTCGCAAGGTCAGGCTCGAGCAGTCGCCTCAAGCAAGGAAGCTGCCCGGGGCATAAGTCAAACAGTCAGTTGCTGAGGAAAGCGCGCACTTTATTCATTAAAGAAAGGGGCGGACATTACAACGCATGCCCACTCCTAGCCACTTCGGCCTCGCACCTGTGAGCACCCGGCACCTTCGGAGGCCTCAGCACCGCCCTCGTCGCGCCTCGGGACTTCGTCCAGAAATCGGCCGAGGCTCCCCTCCTTGTAAAGGGACTTCCGGAGCTCAACCCGCGCGGCGGCCACCCCGACGTAGTCCCAGATCCGCTCATGGAAGAACTTGATGGCGTGACGAACGGAGCGGACGGCACCGGACATTACTCCGGCCCCGCCGGGCATCTCCAGCTGAGGGTCCTCCAGTCCGGCGATGTGTGCGCAACCACGGTGCCTTAGGAGGCCGCACACCATGCATGCCGCCACATAGGCACAATGGTTGCCGAAGGACGTCGCAGCGCCATGAGCAACGTTGGTGGCGTCATTGATCCAGCGAAGGGTCCGCAACAACTCCGCCGGGCCGAAGGTGCGGTCAGGCACTTTAGCCACAAGACCTTCGAGGTGGACTTCCAGCGCTTGCATGGCATCCCATGCCACTACCGAAGCCTCGCCAAGGGTCTGGTCACGCTCCGCTAGAGTCAGGGCAAGCTCGCCCTTTTCCTTCTCTAGTGAGGCGACTTGCTGCAGAAGGCCGTCTCGCTCCACTGCAAACTCTGACCGCGCCGCCTCCGCGGCCGCCTCCCGTGCCGACGCGGCAAGGTCCTCGGCACGCGCCTTCACCTCGGCGCACTCCGCCTCCAGCCGGCGGATGCGGGCATCTTGGGCAGCACGGGTCCCCGCGGCCTCGCGTAGCCCCTCCTCGGCGACCCATAGCCTCTCCTCCAGCGCCATGCGCACACGAACATGGGCCGCCTGTAAGGCTTGCCCCAGCACAAGTGTCTGCAGAACGACAAAGACTTAGCAAGCTCAGCGAGGCCAGGCATCATTGTGTGAGCAGGTACTTACCCTCACCCCCGACACCTCAAAGGCGTCCCCGAGACGCCCTACCCCGTACGTCGACAGCGTCTGCTGGCCGACGCTGGCAGCTGTGTCATCCACGATCCCGCGCCACACCCTCAGCGTCTCCGACGAAGGCGCGAAGCCCGCGGGGTTCGGGCGCGCAGAAATCGTACCACTGGTGCCAGGGCCCCCGTCTTCCTCCGAGGCCTCCTCCGGAATAAGCGACGCTGTACGAAGAAGTACGGGTGAAAACACCGCAAGGCATCATAGAGAGCATGCCAAGGTCAGCCACGCCGTCTTACCTTTAGTAGCAGACGGAGGGCTTCGGGGGCTTGCTCCCCTCGCCCCAGGCGGGATAGCACTGGCACCAGCCCTCGGCAGGGGCGTTGCCTCGCAACGAGCGGACGCCTCAGTGTTTGGGGCCGGCGCTGACTACTCTCGCGTGGGAGACGGGGTAGCCCGACGAGTAGTGGGGGAACGCGCCAGAGGAACCTCGGCGCACGCATCGGAATCCCACAAGCTCCCGATCCCCGTCACCACGGTGAACCCCCTCGATGTCTAGTGGAGCCCCGGCCGCAGGCACGGCCGCTTGGCCAGAGCAGGTAAGGCAGCCTCAGCGGGGGATGCCTCGGCCCCGGTTGCGGCCGTCGGCGAACGCCCGGCTTCGTGCGCCCCCATGGATGGCGTCTCTGCTGCCGTGGTGGTCACCGCCGGAGGCTGCGTCGCCGGCGCCAGGATGGCCGCAACCAGGGCTCCATCTCCAGCACCGTGACGGCAGCAACCGAAGGCTGCGTCTCCGGCACTACGGGGGCCGTGTCCGAAGGCTCCATCTCGACATCGCCAGGCGGCACAGGTTCTGTGCCCATGACCGCCGCGGATGGCGGGACTTCCACTCCCCGGCTGTCCGTGGCGAGCCCGCTGCCCAGCGCACCCCCTGAGGACCCTTTGTCCTCGGCAGCCGTGCCATCCAAGCCCGAGTCGGCGTACATCGCCGAATCCGACTCCGCGTCCGCCGTGCTGTCGGGGGCACTAGCAGCAGCAGCGGCGGCTGCTATGCCAAGCACGGCAGCCGCTCCGCCTCGGGCCCTCTTCCGGGACGGCGGCGCCTTCGTCTTCCTGGCGCCGCCCTCTTGAGGCTGCGAAGCAGGATGAGCGCGGTCCAGCACGACAAGGCCCAGGGCCTCGCACACGCGGTTTATCCGCCCCAGCCCTGCCTCCGCAGTTGCGGACGCACGTTGCTCGTGCTCCCTGCCGGTATATGGCCCAAGGAACACGCGCGCGAGTCGCTCTGCGTCCTCCAAGCTAATCTCTAAATTAAAACAAGAGAAAACAAGGGGTCAGCGATTGATGTACCCCACGCGAGCGGAAGGGGAAACGCGGCCAGCACTTACGAGGACTGGCGGGCGCCGGCAGTATGCAGACCGACGGCTCAACATTATCGTCTCGACGCCTCTCGGCGGCGAGGCGCCAATCGCTGGCAAGCGGCACCATGCCGTACATCACGAACTCTTCGGCAAGGTCACGCATGTTGAAGCGGGCCGCCACGCCTACGAGTCGCCGGGCCCTTCGCCTGTCTTCGTCGTCCAGCGTCCGGCCGGGCGAGGGCTTGAATGCGAGTGGCCGGCCCGTACACTCGAGGCCGCTCCCGCTCTCTACACGATGGTAGAACCACCGCTTCATCCAGTGGGACTCCCACTTCCCGCGAGTCGAATTCGCGGGAAAGAGCTTGCCGCAGGACGACCGAAGAACGAAGCTGACACTGCCGAAGGTCGACGGTGTCCCGCCCTTCCGATCCTTGGGCTGGAACCGTGCCTCGTGCAGGTAGGCAAATAGAGAAGAGCTGGGCCAGCACGCTCCCGAGCGTAAGGCCCAACTGTATACGGCGAGCCGGGCCACGGCGTTCGGAGTCAGTTGCGCCAACTCCAGCCCGAAGGTCCGCAGCACGGCACCCACAATCGTCGCCGCCGGGATGCGGAGCCCTGCGTCCAGGAAGGCGACGAACACGATCGCTTCCGACGGCTCAGGGTGCGGCTCCATCTCGTCGACGGAGGGCACTCATACCGCCTGGCGATCGGATAGCTTCCCCTCGCGCAGCAACCCCTGGATTGTCTCCTCAGTCACGAGCGAGTGGCCCAGCTCGCCGGAGAATGAGCCTTCCTTTTCCGCCGCCAGCCACCATTTGTCCGCCGCCGCTGGATCGCGCTCGCTAAGTGAATATTTCACCTCCAGCCGGGATGACCGACGGCGAATGCCGCCGCCGCTCGCCGCTGGGCCACGGTCGCTGCCGGATGCCATCGCTTCTCACGGAAGGAGTACGGCCACAACAATAAAGGGCGATGCGGGCGTAAGGGGGGCGTACAAGTGCGGGAGCGCTGCTCCGGGGGTTATTTCAAGCCACCACGCCCCGAAGGCTACAGCCGAAGCGTCGCGACGGTCCGCGTGCCGGATACGACCGCAGACACAGAGGCCTGTCCCGCACGATTCCCCATAACCAAAGTCGAGGCGTCGTGACGGTACACTGCACGCACAACCACCGAAGCACATCACCCCCCCAATGGCCTCCCGCCTCGTGGCAACTCCAGCACTTCCGCCTGCAGTAAGACCGCCCCCGGTGCTCGGTCCACGACTGCGCTCGGGGGGCGACCCCTTCATACAAAGGCCAGCTGGCGGGTCGTAGCCTCTGCGTGCGAGGCCGCAACCCGTTGCTGGAGTATGTTTACAACCTCGGCACGACAGCTGCCAGTCGCAAGGAACGGCGGATGATGGGCACACCGCTCAACGCGACCCTAAGCCGCCTGCCTCGTGTCCTTCTTTTTCCTCGGGAAGGGGCAAGCTGCCTAGGTCACGCATCCGCCTGACCCCCCACGGCGCTTCAATCACAAACCGCCACGTGATCTGCGCGCGGCGGTACGGGCTGCACCACAGGACAACCGACGCTGGCAAGCCGGGGGCCGGCGCGATCCCTGAAACCATTAAAAGCGCACTACCGCGCAGCCTAGGGGACGGAGCGCGCGCGTCTACCCCGACTAGGCGTCAGCCTCCGCTGCCACCCATTCAAAGGGTAGGGGACGGAGCGCGCGCGCGTCTACCTCGACTAGGCGCCAGCCTCCGCTGCCACCCGTTCGGAGGGTGAGGGACAGAGCGTGCGCGCCCCTGCTTGGACTTAGGCGCTAGCTCCGCTGCCACCTGTTCGGAGGGTGAGGGACGGAGCGCACGCGCGTCTACCTCGACTAGGCGTCAGCCTCCGCTGCCACCCGTTCGAAGGGTAGAGGACGGAGCGCGCGTGCATCTACCTCGACTAGGCGCCAGCCTCCGCTGCCACCCGTTCGAAGGGTAGGGGACGGAGCGCGCGCGCGTCTACCTCGACTGGGCGCCAGCCTCCGCTGCCACCCGTTCGAAGGGTAGGGGACGGAGCGCGCGCGCGTCTACTTCGACTTAGGCTCCGGCTCCGCTGCCACCCATTCGGAGGAGGAAGCACGGAGAGCGCGCGCCTCTGCTTCGACGTAGGCACCAGCTCCGCTGCCACCTGTTCGGAGGGTGAAGGACGGAGCGCACGCGCCTCTGCTTCGACTTAGGCGCCAGCTCCACTGCCACCTGTTCGGAGGGTGAGGGACGGAGCGCACGCGCGTCTACCTCGACTAGGCGCCAGCCTCCGCTGCCACCCGTTCGAAGGGTAGGGGACGGAGTGCGCGCGCGTCTACCTCGACTAGGCACCAGCCTCCGCTGCCACCCGTTCGAAGGGTATGGGACGGAGCGCGCGCGCGTCTACCTCGACTAGGCGCCAGCCTCCGCTGCCACCCGTTCAGAGGGTGAGGGACGGAGCGCGCGCCTCTGCTTCGACTTAGGCGCCAGCTCCGCTGCCACCTGTTCGGAGGGTGAGGGACGGAGCGCACGCGCGTCTACCTCGACTAGGCGTCAGCCTCCGCTGCCACCCGTTCGAAGGGTAGGGGACGGAGCGCGCGCGCATCTTCCTCGACTAGGCGCCAGCCTCCGCTACCACCCGTTCGAAGGGTAGGGGACGGAGCGCGCGCGTGTCTACCTCGACTAGGCGCCAACCTCCGCTGCCACCCGTTCGAAGGGTAGGGGACGGAGCGCGCGTGCGTCTACCTCGACTAGGCGCCAGCCTCCGCTGCCACCCGTTCGGAGGGTGAGGGACGGAGCGCGCTCGCCTCTACTTTGACTTAGGCGCCAGCTCCGCTGCCACCTGTTCGGAGGGTGAGGGACAGAGCGTGCGCGCCTCTGCTTCGACTTAGGCGCCAGCTCCGCTGCCACCCGTTCGGAGGGTAAGGGATGGAGCGCGCACGCGCCTCTACCTCGACCGGGCGCTAGCCTCCACAGCCACCCGTTCGAAGGGTGAAGGACGGAGCGCGCACGCGTCCACCTCGATCGGGCGCCGGCGGACTTTCAAAGAATACAGAACAGCGCGTGCGACCCCAGTAACTCTAAGAACGTGAGGGCTGGTTTGCGGCAAGCGTGGGCTTGCTCTCGAAAACAGATATGCTCCACTACCGCAGCGCATGCTCATTGGTACAATTAGGGGCGTGGAGTTCATATCTGCCTACGAGAGCAGGTCAGGCCTTGCCGTGTCCACATGAAAGCATCGTATGCAAGTAGGATCCTGTGGGCGCCCAGGTTTTCCACACAAAGCTGTGACGTATTCCCATAAGCAGGCCGACTACTGTCCATCCGCGCTCGTTGGTATTAGCGTCCATCGACGCAACCATCAAACGCACATGAACAGTAGTTGGACTACATGTGAGAACATGACTGCGTGCAGGTATAACGTGAATAGCCGGGAGTGGCCAAGGAGCAGCCCGAGGCACCGGTGTATTTATAACCAGTCTCGCCCGGCGAAAAGTCGCCAGGCGGGCGGAAGGGCAATCGGCGGCACTCCAACCGACGGCAGTGGCGCAATCGAGGGACACCCGCCGGTTCAACTTCACGCAACAGACGGACGCACCTGCCCACATCCCACGACGCATCAGTTACAAGCCGCCGCGTGCCCCACCCGTCGGAAGGCAAAACGCACGCTGCGGCAGCCTGCCCCCTGACAGGCCAGGCGCCATTAAAAGCGCACTACCAGAGAAGGGGTCATAGCAGCTTCAGGACACAGTGATGTGGCCGGTGCAAGGCCCACCTCCAGCGCCGCGTCGACCACGACCTCGACCTGGGCGCCAGTTCCGCTGCCACCCGTTCGAAGGGAGCGCGCGCGATTACTTCGACATCAGCTACGGTTTCGGCCTCAGCCCCCGGGCTCCGCGGTTCATTAACGTTCTACAAGATCGGAGGTTCACAGGCCGCAGGGACGGAGGGGGCCAAAGGACCCGGCAACATGGGGTGGCCCCCACCTAAACCCAGCAGGCCTGTTAGAAGGTTATTAGGATCAGAGTGTTACATGTATGATGACTTAAATACCCCTGGCGGGGGTGTACTGATGTAAGGGCACAATTGTAAAAGTATACCCTATACGGATATATATATATATATATATATATATATATATATATATATATACTAGGGAGGAGCCAGGGGGAACCCAACTCACTTCCATCTCCCCACTACCATCTCTCTCTCTGTTTGGTCTGTAACCACAACAGACTTCTCCCTCCGTCTTCTCTCCAAGCTCTCTAATCTGGCCAACAAGTACCGTGATCTTTGCAGTGAAGTTGTCCACCGAATCTATATCACGCATGCTGAGATTTGCAAACTCCCAGCATAGAGTTTGGATCCTTGCCTCTCTGACGCGCTCAGTGCCCATGTGTAAGGAGCGCAACGTTGTCCAGACCTCAAGGGAGATGCCTTTCTCTGCAACCTGCATCAACGTTTCATCGTTGAGTCTCTGAGAGATAATTGCCAAGACCATCTGATCCTTCTTCTCATCGACCACCTTTGATGGGCTCTTAGGATCAACCACATCCCACATGCCATGAGCTCTTATGAGGACTTCATCCTCATAGTGCATGCCACGTAGTTCATCCTCGTCAGTTGTAGATACTGGAGTCTCACCTTCGCCGAAGCCATCGCTCGCAGCGACGCACTTGACGACCCATCACCATGCCGCATCACCTGGGATCACACCACGCTTTGATACCAAATGTTGAAAATCTCTCAAGATTTCTCACTCCCTCTTTTGTATTTTCTATCTCTCTCAAGAAACAAATACAAACTCACTCTTACATGTATTTTTCTATCCCTCTCAAGAGACAAATACACACCCACGAGAGACAAATAACTCAGTGTAAATGGCTTATTTATTCCATTCGATTGAGATGCTTAAATAAATACAACCTGTCCACATATGCAGGCCACTCACCCACTACAGCCATACAACTTGGACTTTGACAACGACTACCTATGATCCGGTTTTACCGGCCTTACCTTCCCACGACTCACGTATACCGCACACTACCCGAAAGGCTTGGTCTCGCTAAGACCAAGTCCGGACTCCTACGACTTACGACTGTATCCCTGCTACAGTACTCTGAGACTGCTAGACTTTGACTGTGAATGTTCCTTCTACAACCGCTTGACTCCAACTGCAACCGCTCCTTTTACAACCGCTTGACTCTGACTATGACCGCTTGACTCCAACCGCGACCGCTCCTTCTACGGCACTTCGACCACGACCACTTCGACCATGGCGCCACGACCACAGTCACTTCTGCCACGGCGCTACAACCACGCCGTCTCGACGCAACTCCGATCGTACCACTCATACATAGCCGATACTACTGGTCTTCGACCACGGCTATATTATTAACTTGCATACTTCCCCTAATCTTGCTACTGCAGTTTACTAACACACAGACTTTTACATAATTTACGTGTCAAGACTATAACCAACACTACACATGCATTTCAGGTTTTCGGTGATAAGGCAATCGCGGCAGTCGACCGGGACAAGGTCGCCGCCGGTGCATTCGCTGAACGCGTGCGCCGCAGCCTTCCAGTCGTGGGAATTGCTACCGCCTCGGTGGCCACGACTGGGCGTGCCGCCGGCGCGGCCACCCCGGCGGTGCCCTTCGCAATCTTCACTCTGCTGCTGGGCGCCCTCTCCCTCGTCACCTTCGGTGTGGTCCGCGCGTAAATTGAAGGTAGGTGATGGACATGGTCGTTGCGACTGGGACGATATCTCGCTTGGTTAGAATCTGCTCTGAGATTTATGGGAGTACTCCGACGTGTGCTAGAATTTGCGGTCAGTGCACCGCATGTCTTTCAGCTGTACTATTTTAGTATTTTGGTCTCCGGAGTTGTTTATTCTTGGTGTCAGTTCATCAATAATAAAATCATTCGAGTTTTGGTTTGGCTTCGGTTCTGTCATAGTGAAGTTTGTCGTTTCAAAGTTACCCGTAAAGATCGAATAAATGCTTGTAACAGTTGATTACTTTATTAGGGCCTGTTTGGAACATAGGAATTTCACAGGAATTTTACAGGAAACAGTTCAATTCCCGCAGGAATCGGAGGAAAATCCCGCATTCCAAACAGGGCCTAAAGTATTGCATTCCAATTCTAAAAAACATGGTCAGACTTCTATCTTTTTCGAAAGGGTCAGAAAACAAAAAGTCGTGCGGAAGAACATCCATTGGGCAAAGAAGTCTGAAAGAACATCAATTGGGCAAAGAACATCCACTGCAACTTTTGTGTGCGGTAACTAGTTACCCGACAGGATCATCTCAAATGAATCAACGGAACAATCATTCTCGGATAATTAATTTGGATTGGCTCCGGCACCTTTGCACCGCCTCTCCCCTCTTTTCTTCCATACGAGCAGCTCCCTATCCCTCCTTCGTCTTTCTCGCCCCCCCCCCCCCCCCCTCCACCACTGATAGCTGACGGCGATCTCGTCGCCTCGCCTCGCCGCGCCACCGCCATCACTCCGCCCAACTTAATATTCATAGCGCCACTGTCTCGCCTGTTCCTCCCTCTGCCATTGCATACCATCAGGCCACCACCTTCCCGGCCTCTCTCAACATCTAGGAAGGGGGCGTGATGAACCTATCATCGCGGTGGCATTTCACTAGATCCAAAGTTGAAGGCAGCGGGGAGGAGGAAGGAGAGGCTTCGTTATGTTGTTGGCAAAGGAAGAAACGGTATACCGTCCGTAAATTCTTCTCAATAAAGAAATGTGATCACGAAAGTAGCCAGGGATCATACGAAGGCAGAGAAGAGTCTTGTTAATTCCACTAGTCTTCAGTCGTCAGTATCGTTTCATCATGTGCTATATCCAACTGCTAAACATGCGGTCTTGGCGCTGATCATTCCTGGCGTGATATAACAGCAGTGAGTTCCTATGCACTGCAGCAACGAGTAAGTCAAGGCGGTCAAAACAAAACGAATCATATCGGGGGTTTATATTAAAGATCATGCCGCGCGTACGAAACCAACGTTTCATCGTCTAGCCTCGGGAGCATTTCATGTATCTTTATACGGGAAAGCCTAATCTTCTTTATATAGGATGGTGGCCTGATGTGTAAAATTTTTGCTTTTTAGCTCAAAATTTGAAAGTTTTTTATATATAGATCCCTGAAAAAAAGATTTACAAAAATGGACCCTTACCACGGCGCCAAAGCATATAGCGCCCAGGGTACACGGCATGGCGCCATATGCTTTAACACCGTGCGTGGCCACGTAGGATCCACGGTGGCATCACACGGCGCCAAAGCCCATGACGCCGTGCAGTGCAACAACGGCGTTAAAGGCCGTGGCGCCGTGCTCTGGGACTTAGCCTGAAATAGTTTTGGTGCAATGCCACATATCACGGCGCCAGACGCTTTGGCGCCGAGACTTCTATATACGACGCCAAAAGATTTGGCGCCGTGCTGGCTACACCAGAACAAACAGCAAGCTTTGCTGTTTTTTTGCAAAACATATGCACATACATATACAAAACAGCAAACATATACATTCACACATAAAACATCTGAAAACGCAAATGACAACATCGCATAATTATCAATAGTCTCAAAATATTACATAACATCACATAAGTATCAAAAGTCTCAAAATATCACATAACTGTCAAAAGTCTCAAAACATCAATAAGTCACTGCCTCTTGGCCTTTCCCTTGCCCTTGGCCAGGGCATCAGACCCTGGAGTGTACGTGCTCAGGGGACAGGCCGAACGACGAGGCCGCTGCGAAGCCTAAGTAGATGGTGTGTCGGGCATCTACGACATCCCAATCTTGTCGTAGGTAGATGCCTCCTCGTCCTCGTGCTCCTCCTCCTCGTCATCCTGCTCCGCCTCGTCATCGTCATCAAACGTGTGACGACGAGGCTGCAGCGGCACCCGAGCGCTGGGAGGCCGCCGGTGGTGATGCGACGTCCGTGCGTGCGCGGCAACCACAACGAGCTGCCGCCCGACTGAGGCGGTGTCGAAGTCTCTGCAAGTAATGATATGTCACAATTGCATACATGTTGAATGGATCTAACTTAACGAATTATCTTCGTACCGTCAGGAAGTCCCTCAGGCGGTGGTTCTCGCTGTCCAGGTTGCCAACTGGATAGCTGAGAGCCTCGTCGATCTCACGCACCGAGGTTTGGAGAGAAGTCCCCTAAAGAAATAAGGAAATATAAGTAAGTGCGACTCACGTATTGAACCAAAGTAATGCAAATATCATGCTTTCCGTACCACTCGATCGAGAATCGGAGCAGCCTCGACAACTGTGCCCTCTCTCGCACGCCTGTCGTACGCAGTGTCCTCGTCCTCGGACGAAGCGAGGTCCGCGTAGTCGACATCAGTCCACTGCTGCCTCAGCCTGTAGCGGGTGGCAGTGTGGTACCAGGACAAGTACGCCCAGAAGCTGGTGTTGGTGTGGGGGTATTGTCCTGCTCCAAGTTGTCCTCCATCCTCCTCCACCACTGGATGTAGTCTCGGTGGTGATGAGAGAAGTCCGTCACCTTTCGTTGGCGGACCCTGTCGAACCTGTACATATAGCAGATGTCAACAATAGGTGTTAGAGTACGAACCAACACAATTTTAAATAAAACAAAAATTGTAACTTACTTGTGCAACTCAACAGAAGTCGACACCTCCTCGGGGGGTAGTACTGCACGAGCCCAAACTGCCGCGCAACTCTGTGGGGGAGATGAATCTCCACGGCATAGAAGCAAATCAGCGGACACCTCATCCTCCAAATATGGTAGTCCCTGCGGCACATAGAGCTGAGTGGTAGAGCTAGAACCTGAGGCTCGGAGTAAGACTCCCACAAGACCTAGTAAGCAAACATATAGGCAAACACACGATTAGCCATGTACAAAAGCCAAGAATTGTAGGAAAAATAAATGCATTAACAATTTCTTACCATCGTGGGAGACAAGCTATCCAACTTGTTGCTGAAATCCACGTACGCCCGTCGAGTGGTCGCGTACGGGACTAAGACACTATCCCATAGGTACGCCACAGTGGGGCCGAGGTCATCCACACCCTGTGGATGCCAAGGCTGCGCCTGGAACACTTGAGGGCGCCCCACAAGAATGCGTGTCCACGTCCACACCTGCAGCAAGACGACGCAGCCACCGAGCGTCGATGTGCGTGCCGTCCGTCTGCAGGCCTTGCAAAGCTGGCGGTAGTGGAACGCGAGGACCGCCGAGCCCCAGCTGAACTGTCCAGCGTCGGCCCAGTCCTGGAGGCAGTGGATGTACATCCACGAAGCGGCGTCCCCCGTGGCTTCCGGGAAAAGCACGGCCCCGAACATGTGGAGGACCCAAGTGTGGCAGTAGAAGGTCACCGTGGCGTCGTCCGCGTCCTCAGGGCATGCACCAAAGGTATTCCTCAACCATGTAATGTGGACCCCCGAGATGCGGCCTCGCCTGGCATCCTCTGGGACAGGAGGCAATGCCATGCCTAGGAAGGCCTCCACACGTGCCCTCCAGCCCTCAGACACCGCCGGGCCAACCACCGGCTGTCCCCTAATGGAAAGTCCAAGAATCATCTCCACGTCCTGCAGCGTGACGGTCATCTCCCCATAGGGAAGGTGGAACGTGTGAGTCTCTGGCCTCCACCTGTTAATAGTACACGGAGAAAAGAATTAGTTACGTACGTAAGAATATAAAAAACGAAAACAAACGGACCTAATAGAGAAAATGCACCTGTCGACAAGTGCAGTCAAAGATGCGGTGTTAAAGACCGGCATGCCCCGCCGTACTAGGTTGGCGACCGTGCGAAGCCCAGCACGGCGAAGCAGTGGGGTATAGCGGTCGTCGTATCGCATCAAGTGGAACCCATCATGGGTTCGAGAACGAAGTATGTGAAGCTCCTGAAAATTGCTATAAAAGTTAGCTGCGTGATGAAAACACATGTATATTTCGACAACACACGTACCTGGCCGTCCTCCGTGAGCCTACCGCGGTGCTCCCTCTCGTAGGACTCGTCTAGCAGCCGGTACCTCGCCATTCTGTGCATTCAAAAATACGTTAATGATAAGAATAACAAAAAACCCTAAAAACATATGTATTTCTAAACATTCATCAATCTCGCTCAAATCAAATCTTAAAAACATATGTATTTCTAAATCAAAACTTTTATCAATCTCGCTCAAATCAAACCCTAAAAACATATGTATTTCTAAATCAAACCCTAAAAACATATGTATTTCTAAATCAAACCCTAAAAACATATGTATTTCTAAAATAGACCCTAAAAACATATGTATTTCTAAACATTCATCAATCTCGCTCAAATCAAATCCTAAAAATATATGTATTTCTAAATCAAACCCTAAATCTAAACTTTCATCAATCTCGCTCAAATCAAACCCTAAAAACATATGTATTTCTAAATCAAACCCTAAAAACATATGTATTTCTAAAAATCAAACCCTAAAAATGAATCTATACACATTACTACTCTTACATTACGCATATCTATTGAAAATCCAACCTAAAACCGAGCCAAATTGAACTAATTTCATCTAGGGTTTCAAATCTTGCCCCACGAAATGTACCTCAAATAATCCATATTTATTGCAAAAAAATCAAGGGAGGGGAGGGAGTTCACCTTGCTTGCTCGGTTTGGAAACAAAATCATGAGAAAAACGGATGGAATGGAGTGGATTTGGAGGGGGAAGGAGAGGGGCGGCGGTGGCGGTCTGTTTGAACAACAGGGGAAGTGAGGGGGTGGGGGGCCGGGGGCCACGTTCGGGCTTAAGTCCCAGAGTACGGCGCCACGGCCGTTAGCGCCGTTGTTGCACAGCACGGCGCCATGGGCTTTGGCACCGTGCTATGCCACCGTGGATCCTACGTGGCCATGCACGGCGTTAAAGCATATGGCGGCGTGCCGTGTACCCTGGGCGCCATATGCTTTGATGCCGTGGTAAGGGTCCATTTTTGCAAATCTTTTCTTCAGGGGTTCATATGTAAAAAACTTTCAAATTTTGGGCTAAAAAGCAAAAATTTTACGCCTAATGATCCGTGCCTGATCTCCCGTTACGCAATGGATTTCCAACTCTTTGAATTTACCTAACCACACACTTAGAGATAAAACCACCAAGACCATCGAGTAGATGTTATCAAACCCTCAATTCTCAGTGAAAAAGCAACAATTAAGATCTTTGGTAGAAGCAACACCCTAATCCCCTCAAGAGTTGGTTGTGCCGAACTTAGAAAGACAAGCGTGTAACGCTAATAGATGCAATTAGCAATATAAAATTATGAATAAACATGATCTAAGTTATATGTATGTGATACAATAACTTGTATTGCCCTCCTAAGACATTTCAACAAACTTGGACTTCAATACAAGCAAAAAGAAATACTAACTTCACAGGCGTTGATTTGTTTATGATAGGTGGTGCATACGCGTAGAATCTAAGGTTGGAACTTGATCTATCATGTGGGCCTCGGAATAAGCATTCCAACAAACACTAACACGTCTAAAATAGATCCTGTTTGTAAAAGTTATGAACTTTTTAACGCGGCCCTTGCTGAACGTGACGAGCCGAATCCGAATTAGATCTAACTTTGATGTGTTGGAAAATAGACTTAATAAGCTCTCCATGTATATGTAATATACATACTGGAACCTTCTGAGTTGCTGCATATATCATCATCGTAAACTTCACGAACAGTACTACGCCATCTTTTGTTGGTGCGCGACATTGCCTCCTTCGCTTGAACATCCATCCAACATGTTCCTCTCTTTTTCTTGTGGCGCCCCTTATCTCTTGTTCTTCCAACTTTTTTCTCGGTTTTTGATAGCTAAAAGTGTATTAAATAAAGAGAACAACATACGAATGGAGCTCTTCTGATTTAACATACGAATTGGATGATTAATTTCAACGGAGTCCCGCCCTCAGGACCCATTCAGAACACACTGAGGAGCGTCATGCGCCCGAGTGTTTATACCTAAGTACAATGCAATAGTTGTGTGTTCCCCCTGTTTTGTGTTGTTTCTTGGAATTAACACTGCTAATGCAATATCATTTATTTATACAATGGAAATAGTTCCACCGTGGTATTTCTCCTGTGACTGTAACGAAGAGTTTTGCTTCATATAACGATTGTCCCTTTGGTAAGAAGAACAGTACGAGTTTTGAACTCGTAATAAAACGATTCTTTAAACTCATAATAAAAAGGATGATAAAGCCATACATCGGAGGACCTAACATTTTGGCCTGGAGTGTGCCGAATGCATGGGCTGAGCTAGTTCATGCTAAATGGAGGACCAATAGAACATGCAGATCTCAGCCCAAACTTTTGGGCTGGACAGTCAAAGCCTTGCAGTCCCGAGTCAAAGCTAGATCGTGTACGAATTGTCAGATTTCTTTTCTTTCCTTTCCTTTTTGAGAGAGAGAAGAGACTGGTAGAAAAGTTCAAGCCGTCGTAATTGGCTGAATTAGATGTCCCAAAAAAGTTTCGGCTGTATAGATAGAGCATGTTGGGAATTTCTTTTGTTTGGGCAATCGGGAGACTGCAAAATAAAGCATAGCTTGACAATATTTTTTTATTATATCACCCAGTGCGGTGTTGTATCAAATTTTGATTATATCACCCAGTGTCTATACACACATACATGTTAAGTGGGAGAGTATAGATCCATGCTTCAGAGACCATTTAAGCCTTTGATTAATTTTTCTACACTCTAAAGACCGTTGAAGCCTTGATTAATTTCCTAACGTATATAGAAGATTAGGCATTTGTGCCCTTGCGATGTGAGTGTGTTCTGTATGGATTGTGCGCGCGTGTCTACCTAAGAAAAGTTAGCAACCAAGAGACTATGAGTCTGTTCTTTTTTGCTACATCTTGTGATTTTTGGTTGCAGTTTGTGCCTTTTAGGTTGTTCGTGCAACAGAGTAACAGAAATTTACGTGTGATTTTTACCGATATAAATGAAATTGGTACAGTATATACTATAATTAACTTAGTAGATTTTATCTTTAAAAAATACTCTGTACTGTAAAAAAACCGACAGCTTTTAAAAACAAAAAAACAGATCTATAATGATTGCCATCCTGAAGAGGTGTGCAGTTCAGGCAACAGCGACGACACGTCGACACCTGCAGATGCCTTGAAGCTGATCGGATCCGATCAGCTTTCTTTTCATTAGACGCCTTCTGACCTTTTCCTTTTCTTTCCCACCTAGCAGCCTAGCACGCAAAGGAGCCCTTTCCCGGCCGACTGGGCTAGCGGGTAGTAGCCTAGTAGGCGCCAGCTAACAACAGAAAACGACGCGCTAAGAGCAAGTATTTGGCTATAAGTCAAGTTATAAGAGCCAAGTTATACAATAATTTATCTTCTATTTGTCTACAAAAGATTTTTTTATTATTATGTGGTACCATGTCTCACATTCTCTTTCCTACTCCTCCTCACATACATTTATTATCTGGACCCACCACTGCATAGGCTCTCGTGTGCAGCTTGTTGCTTGCATGAGAGCCAAGCTCTCCTCTCTTCTCTCCTCCACATCAGCAAAAATGCTGACTAGCTTGGCTATAAGACCATTGTTGTACTTGCTCTAAATTCTACCGGTGCACTCGCGTGGACACGAAATTTTTTTGCCTTTTAACCCAAAATTTGAAAGTTTTTTACATATAGACTCCTAAATAAAATATTTGTAAAAATGGACTCTTAGCACGGCGTCAAAAGATATGGTGCCCATGATACATAGCACGGTGTCATATGCTTTGGCGCCGTACGTGGACACATAGGAGCCACGGTGGCATAGCACATGGCGCCGTGCTTGTAACCACGGCGCTAACGGCTGTGGCGCCGTGCTCTGGGACTTAAGCCCGAGCAAGGCCCCCCCCCCCCCCCCCCCCCCCACGCCATCACTCAACCCTGCGAACAGACACAGCAGCCCGCCGCCGCCCCTCTCTTCCCCCTCCAAATCCACTCCAATCCGTTGCTTTTTCTCGCGATTTTGCTTGCAAACCGAGCAAGCAAGATGAACTATCTCCCCTCCCTTGATTTTTTTCCATTAGATATGGATTATTTGAGGTACATTTCGTGGGGCAAGATTTGAAACCCTAGATGAAATTAGTTGGATTTAGCTCGGTTTTAGATTGGATATGCAATAGATATGCGTAATGTAAGAGTAGTCATGGGTATATATTCGTTTTTAGGGTTTGATTTGAGTGAGATTGATGAATGTTTAGAAATAGATATGTTTTTAGGGTTTGTTTGCTTGTTTAGAAATAGGTACGTTTGCTTGTTAGAAATAGGTATAGGTGTAGATTCGTTTTTAGGTTTAGAAAAATTTGGTAGAAGTGATGAATGTTGGAGAGAAATTAGCGATTAGTGATATTAGTAATTTAGTTTATCCGATATGGTATATCGGTTTTTGTTAATAGTTATAGCATTTTGTTGTTGCGGCCGATTCAACTGAGGTATGTTTGCTTGTTGTGCTATAGATGGATAAGCTTGTGACTTTGCACCATGGTGGAACTGTGAAGAGAAATGACAATGCGGGTGTTGATTTGGCGGGCATGGAAGAGATCACGTTGCTATTTAGTTCACGTTCGTCGTGTGGTGAGGTCGTTTGTCGATTGAAAGAGAGGTTGGGATGGACAGATGAGCATGGTGATGTCGTTATGCAAGGATTGATTGATGTTGGATCGTCAAAGGGGCCGCGTATAAAGAGATTGGTTTCAATTGGCAGCGACGGTGAATGGGATAACTATGTGGCCATCGTTTTGGACTCAGAGGTCAGAGCACTTGACTTGAGGGATCGCGTGTTGTATCTCGAGAGCCACGCAGGATGACCCTGAGGTGACCCTTACCCATTTAGGATGAGTTGTTAGGCTAGTTAATAATACGTTGTTATGAGCTGTCAAGCTTTCTCTTTTGTCGACAGCTGTAACTAATACTTATGAGATTAATAAAGATTTTATTAAAGTTGAAATTTTTTTGTTGCACAAAATATCACCTATTCCCTCCTTTGCCTTGAGTCTCCTCTCTCCTAATTCTTAAAAGCAACCAGTAGATGGTGAACACAAGGAACAACGGCAACAGCAGCCTCAATGGAGTACAAGGAAGTCAGTCTGTTCCCACTTCTCCTCGAGCAAATGAACCTGACTGGGCTCAGATGATGGCAAACCAGACCCAGCTCATACAATTACTAACGCAGACCATCAACAACTCTACACCACCAGCTCCACTTGTGCCAGCTCAGGCTCCACAATCAAGGTTATCGGAGTTTATGAGGTTGCATCCCCCGACCTTCTCCAGCAGCACTGAACCCATGGACGCATATGATTGGCTCAGGGCCATAGGAAAGAAGCTGGACATTATTCAATGCAGCGATCGGGAAAGAGTGTTGTTTGCTTTGCATCAGCTGCACGGACCAGCATCAGAATGGTGGGACACTTACACCGCCGCCCATGCCAACGTTCAAGCTATCACTTGGAATGAGTTCGTGTAGAACTTCCGCAAAGCTCATGTTCCCACTGGCACTGTTACTCTCAAGAAAAGGGAATTTCAAACACTGCGCCAAGGAAGCCACTCGGTGAATGAGTATCTGCAGAAGTTCAACCAGTTAGCCCGTTATGCACCTGAAGACGTCGCTGCAGACGTCGCTACTAGGCCTAGGGCTAGTATCATAATCCACAAGGGTCATGTCTTTGAGGATATGTCGGCGTTGAAGATGTTGTTGAAAGAGTACTCGATCGTGCACAACCGTCCATAGCAGGTTAAGAACTCATACGCCAAACATCGGTACACCATCAAATGTGAGAGCACAGGGTGTACATGGAAAGTCTGTGCTAGGAAGGTGAAGGGTACAGAGAAGTTTAAGATTACAACTGTGGATGGACCGCACAGTTGTGGGTCTTCTGAGCTCGGCCAGAAACATCGTCAGTTGACTTCTCGGTTCATTGCAATCCGCCTATACCCCATGATAAAGCATATGCCGACGATGCGCGTGGCAATAGTGATAGAGGCTGTTAAGTTAAAGTGGCACTACACAATCAAGTATGGGAAAGTATGGAGGGCGCAAGAATGTGTTTTGAAGTTGATTTATGGTGATTGGAAGGAGGTGTATGAGTGTTTGCCAGCTATGTTCAATGCAATGAAAGCGGTGAATGCAGGAATGCAGTATGAGTACGTGCCTAAGCCCAATGTATGGGTTAATGGGAGACAGATTTTCTTTTGAGCATTCTGGTGCTTTGGTAGTGTGTCGAGGCTTTCAAACATTGTAGGTCTGTTCTATCAATTGATGGGACGTTGCTATTGGGCAAGTATGAGGGGGACGTTGTTGATTTCTATTGGCTGTGATGCAGACAACTCGCTTGTGTCGTTGGCTTTTGCTTTGGTGGAGAAGGAGGACAAATCTAGCTGAGCTTGGTTTCTATGGCTTGTACGGATCCATGTGGTTGGCCCGGGGAGGGAGGTATGTGTGTTGTCTGACACGCACGCTAGGATCTTGAGCGCCGTTAAGGAAGTGATACCAGGACATTTACCTGTGCATCATTGTTGGTGCACAAGGCACCTTGCAGAGAACTTGTCCAAAAAAGATAGGGTGAAGGACAACTTTGCACTTTTCGAGGAGGTATGTCGCCAGAGGGAGGTAAAGCTGTTCGATGAGAAGTTGGAGGAGTTGAAAACGAAAACTAATGCCGAGGGCCGTGATTGGATAAGGGGTTTAATGAGAGATGTGCAGAAATGGTCAAGGGCTCATGACCCATTGGGAAGGAGGTATGGGTTCATGACTAGCAACAAGGCAGAATGCCAGTTACCGCAATTGCGGCCTTCACTTTCTACAAGTGTGTTGCATGGTTTGTTAACTGGCACCAGGAAGCCTCAAACATGTTATCCTTACCAAAGCGAACATGCAGGCCAATGAACAGGAGTACCACTGTTTTGACCATGTGACGGGCACGTATGAGGTTGTTGAGGGTGGAGGGACAACCGAGAATGGAGAGCTCCGAGAGGCCCAAAAGTATAAGGTCGTGATTACATCCTTTACATGCACATGCGGTGTTCCCGACAAGTTCCATTTTCCATGCTCCCACATGGTGACCGCATGTAGGGCCCTTTGGGTAGAACGGCGCCAAAGGGCCTGGAGCTGAGGTATTCAAATACGGCGTCAGGCCCTTTGGCGCCATGCTTATGGCGCCGTAGTCGAATACCTCGGCGCCAGGCCCTTTGGCGTCGTGCTATTTACATACGGCGCCAGGGTATTTGGCGCCGTGATAGCTGAACTTGCATTAAAACTGCAAGTTCGGCCAGTTCTTTCGTTCCATTCGCGCAAACAATACTAATTGACATTCCACCAAATAAATAAGCACGACACATAGCATTACGACCCAATACAAACATACATACATAGTCCACATAAATAGTTCATAAATTCTCAGAAAATACATACGTCCACCTACATTAAACATACATAGCAACAACCTACTGAGTGCATCGAGGCCAGTTCCCTTTCCTTTGAGCATCAGGGTACTCCTTAAGGGCTGCCTTGGCACGTCACGCTCTCTCTAGCTTCTTCTGCTTTTCACCTTTGCGTCTTGCCGCGGCCCTCCTACGCTCCTCCTCGCGGTGTTCCCTCGCGGCCTCCTCCTGCTTCTTCTCCCTTTCCCACCTCTCCTTTCTTTCTTCATCCCACTTCTTAGCGGCGTTAAGGTAGTTCTTGTCATCCTCAGCGATCTCAGTGTAGATCCACTGCTCAAAATCACAAAGCGGTGGAGGTTCCTACAAATGTACGCATTCGTTAAACCAACAGAATTAATACCAAGTTAATGAATCGACAATACAATATACCATCTTGCCGAGGACGGCGGCGGCACGTGGCGGATCGAACGCCCAGTTGCCACACATCCAATACCTCTGCCTATATGTCTCCGGTTGTGAGAGACCATGTGGAGATGTCTCCATGTCTGTGATGAGTAATTGTCCCCATATTAGTTGTGTCATATATAATTCACATCGCTATAAATGAACTCGAAAAATAATTTATAGTCTGACTTCGTACTACTATAGTACCGTACGTAATTAATCAATGATTAAGAATATTAGCGGTTTAATTTTTTTCCGTTATATGTTGTGCAAAGACGTCGTGTCAATGATGTGCTTGATATATAAATTTTGAAGGTTGTCTAGGGAAAATTTGAATACTTAGTTGGTTAAAGTACTCAAATTTTGAGGCCTCGGACCTGCAATATCAAATGGATTTCCAAATGCTGCTGCGACAACGACGAAGGCAAAAAGTCTGCAATGCTTGACGTATTGTGGCTGCAGGACGCTCTCGCGAAACGGCCTATAGAAGTTTGAATTTCGTAAGGCTCCCACTTAAATTCGAGGCCCATATGGAGCTCCCAGAAGGTGATTCCTTAGAGGCCCATGTCACCGTCTGGGGCACAAAATTTGATAAGGGCCTCTTTAGTAATTGAAAAACGCAGGAATAGAAAAATCACAATAATTGTATAGGAATGTCGGTACAATCCTACGTAAACATAAAACAAAGAAATTGTTCAAAAGTAGTGTTTGGGTGCTTCAAAAGAATTTGGCAGGAATTTCAAGACAGAGAGGGTACATGCAAGACTCAAATGAAATTTTACACCAGGTCAAAACCTCATATTATAATTCCTTAAAATTCCTATGGAAAGAGCCATTCTATTAGAATTTCACAGAAATTTTATGATCTCAATCCTTTGTTTCAAAAGGCTACATAGAAAATTTTCATATAGAATTAAATTCCCAATCGACTAAGACTGGATTACCTCGGAAACACTACATGCCCCGCGCGCGGCCCACGGTCCAATCCCCAACTCTCGTAGCCTGCTTCTGGAGGAGCGGCCACGGGAACACGTGCAGCCCAGGTTATCCGGCACTATATGCTTGTAAGAAAAAAAAAAGATCTTTTATTTAGCCACGGTATCCAGTGCTGGCTGCTGCACGTTAACATATATCGTGTTTTTCCTTTCCCTTTTTTCGTTTAGTTGCAACTTTTTAGCCTGGATTGAACAACTAACATATAGCCTATTTCTTTTTTTTCTTACTCTTTCATTTAGTTGCAGCTTTTTGCTAAATGTTGTAATAACTCTTCTTTGTTGTTTATTATATTCATTTTTTCGCTATTGTTCTATCAATATCTTTTATTTGCTTAGCTAATTGCCTTGATTTATCTCTCACCCAGCCAATTCAACTTGCCCTACCTCTGGAATATCATGGATAAATTGTTAGAACATTGAAATCAGATACGTGAAATATTGTCGATGAATTGTTAGAACATCAAAATTAAATGCGTAGAATATTTCATTTTATCTACCGAAATATTCAACACCTATCTAATTCATTCCACGTACTTAATTTAAAATATACACACTAGAACATCAATTATGATCTACTGTAACATTTAGGAGCAACGTATGGGACATTTTATTTTATCTATTAAAATATATGACATAAGATACCATTATTAAGCCAAAATACACATAAGTGTGGTTTGTTTTAAAGATCTCATAGTAAGAAACACAATGATTCAAACAAATTGCAAATTGGATACTCGGTTAAAATGATACGATGAGTTGAATTTTTGAATTGAAAAAAATCATCTCCGACTTTGTGGCGCTGAGTTGGCCGTGTGCAGCGCCTCGCTACCCCTAAAATCCACCAGTTCAGTTCTTTCCTACGACCACCCCAAATTGTGCCCCCAGCAGTCATGAGTTTTCCTGCGTCCACACCAATTCGTTTCCCCAGGAAAACCAACCAGTGAAATCAACGATCAAGGATCAATTCCCACCTTTCTCTCTCCTTACCCACTCATATCCAACGATCCAAAAACAAATGGCGCCGCTGCCTCCTTCCCCATCCGCCCACCGCCTCCCGCCGCATCTGCCCATCTCCTCCTCGCCCATCTGCCCCCAAACTCTCCATCCCCTCGTCACCGCCTCCCCTGACCACGCCGCCCCTGTCCTCACGTCGACCGCGCCCCCTCCATCCTCTTGGCGACAATGGCGCCGCTCCCGTCCTCTCGCTAACTCCGCCAACGCCGCCGCCGTAGACTCTGACGCGGCAGCGTCCCGACCTCCTCTCCTCGCCATCCAACCGCTGCCATCGGGGTTGAAGCGGAAGCCGGAGTCGCCGGCGCCGACGCCCTAGAAGCTCCCGTTCCGGGCTCCCGAGAAGGCGGCGGCGCGGAGCCGGTTCAGGTTGGTCCCACCTCCCCTCCTCGCACGCCGCCCTCACCCGTCTGCCGTCCGCCTCGCCTCCTCCTCCTCCCACCCCGCGCCGCTGCCTCCTTCGCCCCCCACTGTCTCCTCCCCTCCTCACGCGCCGTCCTCACCCGTTTGCCGTCCTCCTCCGTCACTTCCCCTCCCCATGGCGCCATTACCTCCTTCCTCGGCTGCCCCCTCCCCACCCCCGTCGCCATCAAATCCGACACCTCCACTTACGGACTTGCCGTCGCCATCATATGTTCTTTTTTAGGGTTTTTTCCGTGTGATTAGAGTTGTGAGGGTAGGGCGGAAGGATGGCCGAGCCCTCCAAGGTGATCCACATCCGAAACGTCGGGCATGAGATCTCCGAGGTAAGGGAATGTTGGCCCTTTTGCAGGTTCTAGAGTTGCTTGTTGGAATTTCTTGCCTGGATTATTCGGCTTTCTGGTGCAAAGATTGATCCTCTTTGGTCTTCCCCGTTGCCTGCAGAGTGATCTGCTCCAGGTGGTGCAGCCATTCGGCACGATCCTCCCGTGCGCCGCCGACGCCTCAACAGCTCCTCCACCGGCGCATCACCACTCCACCGACGGCGGCTTCTTCACTGCTTCCCCTTCAGCGCGGCCGCTGGCCACCACTTCATCGACTCATCGGCGACATCTCCACTTCACCGACAGCCTCCCCTCTGCTTCCCCTGCTGCTGCTTCATTTCTTTGGTTCATCCCCAAATTCATCTCCCTTTACCTCTTTGCTGATTCTCAATTACTATTCAACTGAATTGCTGTTAATTCCCTGTCAATTAATGCTTTGTGATCTGTGATGTATGAACTGCGATATATTGCTGGTTGCAGTGCTCAACATTTTATTTTCTCTTTGAATAGTGGGTATGGGATGTTATTTGCTGTTGATAATGGATCAATACTCAGAAACTGTCCAGTTTGACCCATTTCATCTATCCCAATTTAGGCTTGTTTGATTCTTCTGTGGTGGTAACTGTCCATTGCCACCAATTCTGTAAACAATGTGTCCGTTCATGTAATCAAGTTAACGACAAATGATGGATTCACTGCAGATAAATAAAGAAGTCCAGGAGCTTTTAAAGCTTACATAAGCAAGGCCGGAGCCAAGCTGACTGAGAATACCATATTCAATCGGATCATCACAGACTCTAACGGCTCAGATCCATTTAATGGTAAAGTTTTCTCAGTTAAGTTGATGACCTGTTACATTTTTAGTCTGACAGGTATATTCCTGGTGTACATGTAGGTTTATATGTGGGAGCATTTAGTCCTTATGGGCCAGAAGTTGTGCAACTCCGTCGAAAGTTCGGCCACTGGAACAGTACCGATGAAGTAGAGTTTTTCGAGTATGTTGAAGCTAAGTTCATTTAATTTTTGGATATCTTTGAAATGGAAGCCTATAATAATGGTGACAGTTATCATTTAAGAGTAGTATTCTCTTTTGATGTGATAAAATTTCCTTCTAAACGTTGGTGGCTTGGTTCTATATATACTTCCATGCTGATCTTCATCATATTAATATGTTGCAGGAAATTACTAGAGCTCTTGTTGCTGAAGGTATGCCGAAAGATAGAATATTAACAAACTTCTGACTGCCATTAGAACACATTTCTGGGCCTTCTGGCTGTTGTACCTTATTACTACAGTTCGGTGGCTATTCTTTACAGCAAGTGCGACTTAAGCTCACCACATAGATACAGTTAGGCACCTACAAATAAGGGCGATTCAAAGTGCATTACAAAGTTTAATTGCTCACTGGGCATCCATTTCCTAATTTGAAAACCCACACTCATCTGCAACTTCTCTTTAGTTAACTTCACATGGTCAATTGATTTGTTGTAGAAGAGAGCAGGAGCAATACTTCTTCAGAAAAAGATTTCTTTTATTTTGTAGTGTGCAATTGCTCAGCCTTTGATATTATGATCTCCCACCATGTTAGCGATAAATAATTCAGGAAATCTCATGTCGTGCCACGTTTGGTTGAAGTGTTATCATAATGCACTGCTATCAAGATAGAACTTTTCATTCATCAGTTTCCTATGCCTGAGATAAGGTTATGAGATAGATGTAGGTGTGGAATTGTAGACAACAGAGTTTTGCTGTAGCAGTGTGTTGGATTTCAGTATCTTAAGAAAATGTTTCGGAATCATCATGCTTCATGTTAAATTGTTAATTCACGTGCTAATCTGGGGATAGCCTGAATCCTAAGTATGAGAGCATACACTGAATGTTTACTAATATTTATTGCCTTGCCAGATCGGTGTAGGACTTTCATGGGCTTAGAGCCATCGGCCACTTACAGTGCTCTAATAGGTTTGTTACTTGGATGAATTCCCTCCATGCTACGATTTGGTAGGTGGCATTGTGAAATCTGTGATCAATCTGGGGAAAGGCTGTAATGTTGGGAATTTATATCAGTGATTATGATTGAAATTATCATTCTTTGGAGGCACATTGTGAGTTGTCACATCTACCACTTGGCTATTTGCATCTTGAGTTCCTTCATTAGCTGTTGGTCACGATTTTGGTCATTTCTTGTAGTTAATGAGGAGATGGTGAGAGAGGTGGCGCAATTTTTTTGGGGCTGATATTGCCTTCATGCTTTCCTACTCTCCTTCATTATGACGTGTATGCCATGTGCTTGATGAAATGTTCAAAAAATACTAATTTTGATATGATAAAATGCATTGAAATAATCTTGTAGGAGAATACATGCCTCCTATTCTGTGGTGTTTGTGAATGCTAAGGTTCTTATAGCTGATCAGAAAGATCGCAAGCATAAGTGAAATTATTCCCCTTTTGGTGACCGTTGAGAGCTCTGCTGTTTATAATCGCTGAGGACATTGTGAAGATTTGGCAGCTCTTGTGGTTCATAAGCTCTGAGGAATACTTAATGTTGTAGCGGCCAAAGCCCCAAATCTTCGTGAACAGCGGATGGATGTCCTTCAGGATATTGCCATTGACAGTTTTTTCCCCGCAACAAACAATGACGATATGACTAATTGGCATCATTTCAGGGTGGTGTCCACAGGTGGGACGCTCGATCGGATGAAAATTTGCATTGTGCATCTTCTATCCTGCCTTGCGGCTGCATGTAAGCACTAACACGATATGCAATGCCTTTCCAGCAAGCATTATATAGATGGACATGACGAAAGATCAGCTCTGCGTCGAGGTCTCCAGCTATCAGCTAGGTGGTGAGAACAGCACTGCAGGAGATCACTCTGTGCAATGTTAGTGGCAGTTTCGTGGACTCTGAGCTCTGGAACAACAAATTAAGAGAGCAGAGAGGTGAGCAAACATGAAGCCATACGTACAGCACAATGGAAGCTGCGGGGAACTGGAATGCATCACGCTGGAACAAGGTTAACCTTATTATGCCCGTTGCATTCAGTAATAGTAGCTGACGGGATTATATATCTCTATTGTGCATGCTTGTAATTAGCTGTAAATCTGTGGATGATGCAGGTTAGACAAGGCTTTCAATCAGCATCGCCGGCTTGTCTTGGTGGTGGTATTTCTTCTTGGAGATGATCTTTGGTGTGTGCACTTTTATCCTATAGCTTTTATGGTTCATCTAGAGAATCTTTTTTGGTTTAAGATTTAGGAGATCGGAGAATACCCTACTAACTATTATCCATGATCCATATTTTCTCTACCCCTCTATAATACACCAAAATTTTCTTTACTAAATTCACCCCCCTCAACCACCCCCACAGTCATGCCTAATCTAAGTCCACCCAGATTTGTGTACCCAGATGTTTAAATTGGATTTAGCAAACTATTTAACTCTGGAAATTACTAATGTGGCCATTCGATCATCAGTCGTTATGTGACATTTATTATGTGACAAAAATATTTGGTTATACAATATATGAGACGTGAATCTTAATGAATCTGATTGTTAGTTTTATTTTTTACAAATTTTATCTTATTTTGTATTTTACCGTAGCGTTAGCACGGGCACACTACTAGTTTAGGAAGTAACGTATGGGACATTTTATTTTATCTATTAAAATATATGACATAAGATATCATTATTAAGCCAAAATACACATAAGTGTGGTTTGTTTTAAAGATCTCATAGTAAGAAACACAATGATTCAAACAAATTGCAAATTGGATACTCGGTTAAAATGATACGATGAGTTGAATTTTTGAATTGAAAAAAAATCATCTCCGACTTTGTGGCGCTGAGTTGGCCGTGTGCAGCGCCTCGCTACCCGCCGCACGGTCGGCACCTAGCACGTCCCGGATTACCTAATAATCAGCGTGCTTTGGGCTATGATTGGTCCCAGTTTTTCAAGCAGGCCCAGCCAGCGGAATCGGATCCTCTGACTTTGCACAAGCAAAGTCAGAGTGACTTTGCGCGATCTGAGCCGTCCGCCGGAGAAAGAACGGCCCAGATCAGATGTTGCTACAGTGTTTTTTACTGTAGCAGTAAAAAAACACTAACATCTTATCTGGACCGTTCTTTCTCCAGCGGACGGCTCAGATCGCGCAAAGTCAGAGCAAAGTCACTCTGACTTTGCCTGTGCAAAGTTAGAGGACCCAATTCCCAGCCAGCAATCGAAAGCTGTAGGCCTTCACTCTGCCAGATCCGTTACAAAACGAAAACTTTCTGTGATTTAATTTCTTTTTTTTCGTGAAGTGCATTTCATCATTTCATTATCAAATGATATGTTTTAAAAAAACCTGTCTAATGTACAGTTTGTGGGACTCTAACCGTGACCTTTAGCCACAAGACACCAATTGGACTAACCATTGATTAGCTCTTGTGAAATCATCTATACCGTACAGGGAATAAGGGGGCAAATCAGTCTTTTCCTAATCAAACTCATGTCCACATGGAGCGAGTACGGTTGACGGGCGAGCTATAGCCGCCGACGGTGTCGGCCCAACCGGACGAGCCGACGCCGGCGCTGATAGCAAGCATCGCGACTGTCAGATGATATCTTCTGTTGATCGAGTCTGCCGCATGGTTGAGATTCTTTCCTATTTTTAGCGATCAATGCTGCCGCCTTTTATGCCAATTCCACAGATCCTTTTTCCATAAATCTCGTGGTTAGTTTGGCATAGGCTTGGCTATATATGTAACGTGTATTCACCGTTCAATGTATTGCGACAATTACTCGTTATCATGGTATCAGTTTGGTTCATTCCTACGATCCGCTTTCCGCTCCAACACTAGGCTGCCGCCGTTACCTTCCCGATGGTCGGCGACGACTCCGCCCGCCAGGCCACCGCTGCTACGGCTAAGCGGCAGGCTGCTGTCGAGGCAGAACGCCTCCGTCAGGCCACTCTCGCCTAGGACGAGGCAGCCTCTGCACGTGCCCTCGCCGCCCAGGAGGAAGCCCAGCGCGCCTATGACGACGCACAACCCAGGCTGCGGCCGCTGCCTAGCATGCGCAAGCGGTCGCCGTCCTTAATATTCGGGCTCTCGTTCCGGTCGTCCTCGATCAACTCTCGCGACTTACAGCAAATGGCGGGGCCTCTTCCTCAACACTCTCAGCAAGTACGATCTCGCTGATCATGTCCTATCCGACGACGTGGTGGACACCGGTGATGTTCACTGGCAACGAATGGACTGCGTGGTGCGGTCTTGGCTCTTCGGCACAATCTCCTCCGAGCTCCTCGAAGTTGTCCTCACCCACAATTGCACTGCCCGCTCGATCTGGACGACTCTTGAGCAGCAGTTTCTTGGCAATAAGGAGACCTGTGCCCTCTATCTTGATGCTCAATTTCGCACATTTATGCAAGGTGATTTGTCTGTTTCAGATTATTGCCGCAAGCTTAAGGGGATGGCCGATGCACTTGGCAAACTCGGCGAGCCGGTTGCTGATCGCATGCTCGTCCTTTCCGTCCTTCGTGGCCTCAATGACAAGTTCGCCTACATGGCTGCCCTTCTCAAGCACCAAAAGTCATTCCCGAGCTTCACCGACACCGACATCCGCTCCAACATGGTCCTTGAAGAGCTCACCATGCAGTCCAAGCCCGGCTTGTCATCTGTGGCACTTGTGGCCACCACGCCATCTGCTCCTCGCGCCCCTACCCCTGCTGGCCATGGCTGCGCTAGCGGCGAGGCGGCTGGACACGGCAAGTCTGGCCATGGCGAGCCGGCTGCCTCTCCCGCCGTCTGCACTGGTGGGCACTCCTCCGGGTCTAGTGGTCGCCGCAATCGTCGTCGCGGCCGCCGCAACGACAACAACGCCGTCTGGGCCACTATGTACAACCCGCTGACCAGCACGTTGCAGGTTTGGCTGGGTTCCGCGGCTTCCTGACCCGCTGTTCAACAGGGACAGCAGGACCAGTCCGGTGGTTTTCATCACCGACCACCTCAAGCACTCATCGCCGATGCTATTCCGAGCGTGTCGGGGTTCTACCCTCCGTCGCCTGGCGTGTTGCCACATCTACCACTGGCGTCGAGCCCTTTCCCGGCTGCTCTAGGTCTGCTACCGGGGCTCTAGCTCAAGGCGAGACCTGTGTCATCCTCTTAATAGCTCAATCACTCTCTCGATTCCGTGATGCATTATAAACTTGTGATTGACTCCTCAATCACCTTGACATGGCCATGCACTTTCATAATCCATTACATCGAGAGGCCCAGAGATATCTCTCCCATAAGGAGGGGCAAATTCTATCTTGATCATTCACATCCCACTACATGTTTCATGGCAAACCCGAAGACTACTTTTATGACTACCCAGTTACGGAGTAGTGTTTAGTAGTCCCAAAATAAGCTACTACGTATGTTGGGAACCATGATGATCTCAAGTCACACTACTTGAGACCAACTGATGACACATGGAATCTCTGCAGTGTCTCATGGCGGGTCTATCCAACATATGTTCACTAACACATGTCCATATTATTGATTTGGTATCACCATACTATGATCCATGAGACATGATCATCAATCAATATATATGCTGATCTTTGAATCATATTTGTTCCTCATATGATATATGATCAGGGATCATTTAGAAATAGCAACATTTTAGTATTAAGAGTCTCATGAATAAGTCACATACTCATTGATCAATAATGATAATGTCTATTTCAAGGAACAAAGTAATGTATCATAAATAGAGATGGCAATGGGTACCCGAAACCCGATACCCGGTGGGTTTTTACTCTATTAGGGCATGGATTTGAGTCAATTTCCTAACCCATGGGTCTCTTAATGGGCAAAAAGCCCAACCCATCGGGTCTGCCGGGTTCGGGTACGTTCCTATAGTACCCAAACCCGTAAACACAAGCTCCCAGCCTCCCAGGCAAACCAACCCAGCCCATTAGCCATTTAGCCCCAAGCCTCCAAATCCAATGCGGCAATGCTCCATTACACATACGGCTAACCCTAGCTAGCACTCGCCACGGTCACTACTCACTCCTCCCCAGTCCCCACCCCGATTCAACAGCCGCCGCAGCGGCGGCGCATCTGGCGCTCCGCGCTCGGTCTCCGGCAGTCTCCACGCTCGCCCTCCCGTCCCGCAGCTCCCGCTCCTGCTCCCGCCACTCTCGCCGCACGCTCGTCCTCCCGCACGCCCTCGCCGTCGCCTCGCCTTCCAGTTCAGCCCGCCGCCCCCACGCCGCAGCCAACGCGCATCACAGCAATAGGACCTTGGCCATGGTGCTGCCCTCCGGCTCCAACGAAGATGGCCGGTGAACTTCTTCCTCCTCTCCATTAACCATTGTTGCAGCTCGCATTACTGACCCGACGGGCGACCCATGGGTACCCGTTAACCCAGTGGGCATGGGTCTGGGCAAAAATTTGCACCCGTCACGGGCATGGGTTTTTTAGCGGGCACGTCCAACTTTCATGGGCACGGGTTTGGATAGCAAAACCCAGCGGGTTTATGCCCGTTGCCATCTCTAATCATAAACATAGTATGTGATATATATAACATCTCCATGTTGCCTCTAGGGCACATCACTAACAGGCTCTACCCAGCCACGCCATCTACACCACCACAAGTACCTCTGGGTGACCCAGGTTCAGCTGGATGGCCACCGGCTGCGCCTGTGTCTCCTGCCATGCAACCCTCCACCTTGCAGTGGGACCAGAACACTTTGGCGTACGCGTTTAACACGATGACACTAACGTCGCCTCCGACGACTGCTTGGATCATGGACACGGGTGCCACTACTCACATGACGGCGAACTCTTGTAATCTCCTTGTGTCTCACCCACGTAGCTCTTTCAGTTCTTCAAATATTGTCGCTGGGGATGGGACCTTGCATCCGGTCACTGCCACTGGGTCATTGTCTTTTCTTACTCCACATGGTCCTTTGCACCTTCGTCATGTTCTTGTTTCTCCACATATCATTAAGAACTTAATTTTCGTTCGCCAGTTCACGATCGATAATATTTGCTCTGTTGAATTTGACCCATATGGTCTCTCTGTGAAGGACCTCTACACCAAGAAACTGATCGTTCGGTGCAATAGTTCCGGCGAGCTTTACCCTCTACATGTGCCCGTGTCGTCGGTGTCTTCACCTCACGCTCTTGTGGGCTACTGCTTCCTCCATGACACTTTGGCATCGTCGTCTCGGTCATATTGGCCATGAGGCTCTCTCCAAGTTGTCCTCCATTTTTTGGTATTCCTTGTAATAAACCAATGTCGGATAGTTTATGTCATGCTTGCCAACTTAGCCATCATGTTCGGCTCCCATTTAATAGTTCCACCTCGCGTGCTTCCAAGAATTTTGATTTAATCCATTGTGATCTTTGGACATCGCCCGTTCCTAGTGTCTCTGGTTTTAAATATTACCTTGTCATTCTTGATGATTGCTTGCATTTTTTGTGGACCTTTCCCCTTCGTTTTAAATCCAACACCCTCACCACTCTTTCCAATTTTTTCGCCTATGTGAAAACCCAATTCGGCTACACCATTAAGAGCGTCCAGTGTGATAACGGGCGTGAGTTTGACAACTCCACTTCCCGCACCTTTTTTCTTACTCATGGCATCCTCCTTCACATGTCGTGTCCTTACACCTCCCCACAGAACGGTCGTGCCGAGCGGATTATTCGTACTATGAACAATATCATTCGCTCCCTTCTATTTCAAGCTAGTCTCCCTGCTAGTTATTGGGTTGAGGCGCTTCACACTGCCACTTACCTTCTTAACCGCCATCCCACTAAAACCCTCAATTTTTAAACTCCCTTTTTTGCTCTCTTTGGTGTCTAGCCTGACTACTCCACCTTCGTGTTTTTAGATGCAAATGTTACCCTAACACCTCTGCTACCGCCCCTCACAAGCTCGCCCCACGTTCCACTCTGTGTGTGCTCCTTGGCTACTCTCCTGATCACAAAGGCTATCATTGTTTGGATATTTCCACTAATCGTGTGCTTGTTTCTCGGCATGTAGTGTTCAACGAGACATCTCTTCCTTTTGCAGAGTCCTCCGTTGCTCCTCCTTCCTCAGATTTTGATTTCCTCGTCGAGCCCGATTGCACGCCTCCTTTGGTTGGTACCTGTTTTTTTGCAGGTGACGCTCCTTGCCATGCCTGCCCTACTGCCCCCGACGGCCATGCACCTCGGGTTGTTGCCAGCAGCGCAGGCCTGGCCAGCCGCATTGCTGCCCCTGCTGGCCTTGTGCCGCAGGCTGCTGCCAGCAATGTTGGGCCTGCCGATGCTACTGGCCCACCGGGATCTCCACCGGCAGGTTCTGTCGGTGTTGGGCCGGGTCATATTAGCTCAACTGGCCCCATTTGCTCTCCACCGTGGACTGCTGCCCCTACTGGCTCCTTGCCACAGGTGGCTCCTCGTATCCCATGTCCTCCTGATGCTAATGTTGTTTTGGGCAAATGGGTATTTCGTCACAAGCTTAATCTTGATGGGTCCCTTGACCGTTACAAGGCCCGTTGGGTTCTTCGTGGTTTCACGCAGCGCCCCGACACTGACTTTGGCAAAACCTTTAGTCCGGTTGTTAAACCGGCTACCATCTGCACGGTGCTGGCAGTTGCGTTTTCCCAGGACTGGCCTATCCATCAGCTTGATGTCAAGAATGATTTTCTCCATGGTACCTTGACTGAGATTGTTTATTGTGTTCAGCCTACTGGTTTTGTTGATCCTACTCAGCCTCGTGATGTTTGTCGCTTGAATAAGTCTCTCTATGGCCTCAAACAGGCTCTCCGTGCCTGGTATGATCGTTTTGTCACTCACCTGTTGTCACTGGGATTTCATGGTGCCAAGTCAGATACCTCTTTGTTTGTCTACCGCCGGGGCGGTGACACAATGTATCTATTGCTTTATGTTGATGACATCATCCTGACAGCTTCTTCAGCTTCTCTCCTACGTCGGGTGATTTTAGCTCTCCAGAATGAGTTTTACATGAAGGATCTTGGGCCATTGCATCACTTCCTTGGTATTTCTATGACTCGCTCTGGGACAAGCTTACTTCTCTCACAGTGACAGTATATTCTTGATATTCTTGAGCGTGCTGGCATGATGGATTGCAAGCCGTGTTCCACTCCTGTTGACACCAATGCCAAGGTTTCTGCTTCTGATGGTACCCCTGTGCCTGATGCCACGCACTAACGTGGTCTTGCTAGAGCCTTACACTATCTCACGTTCACAGGGCCAGACACACCTATGCTGTTCAACATGTCTGTCTTCACATGCATGATCCTCGGGATCCCCACTACGGCACGGCTTCTCTTGTTGCTTATTCTGATGCGGATTGGGCTGGGCAAAGACACCCGTCGCTCTACCTCTGGGTATGCCATCTTTCTTGGTGACAACTTGATCTCCTGGTCTTCCAAGCGCTAGCAGACCGTGTCCCGTTCCAGTGCTGAGGCTGAGTATCGTGCAGATGCCAATGCTGTTGCTGAAGCCACTTGGTTGCGACAGTTGCTCATGGAGCTTCATCTCCCTCTTCAGCATGCTACCGTGGTGTATTGTGACAACATCAGTGCGGTCTATTTGTCCACCAACCCAGTACAACATCAGCGTACCAAGCACATTGAGATCGATCTCCATTTTGTCCGTGATCAGGTTGCTGCTGGTGCTGTGCGCGTGCTTCACGTGCCCACCTCTTCCCAGTACGCAGACATCTTCACCAGGGTCTAACCATCATCACTCTTCATCGAGTTCCGGTCCAGCCTGAATGTTCGTTCTACTGTCGTTCCGACTGCGGGAGGGTGTTAGATGATATCTTCTGTTGATCGAGTCTCCCGCATGGTTGAGATTCTTTCTTATTTTTAGAGATCAATGCTGTCGCCTTTCATGCCAATCCCACATATCCTATTTCCATAAATCTCGTGGTTAGTTAGGCATAGGCTTGGCTATATATGTAACGTGTATTCACCGTTCAATGTATTGCGACAATTACTCACTATCAGCGATGAGGAGCCCAGTGGCCATCACCCAGCTGCTGCCAGAGCTCATCGGTGCTGGCCGTTTGACCCTGTTACTTCCGATCGTATACGTAACAAATTATTGGAATAGCGACGCAAAAGATGCTTTTAGTGGAGTCGATACTATGTTCTCTTCTTTTCGACTTCTAAAAACTATTTTTTACTTTTTTATATAAAAACTGGCTTTTAAATGAAATATTTTTTAAGATAGAATCTATAAGTTAATTGTAATATACACTGTAGTGACTTTATTTATATCGCCAAAATTACACATAAATTTATATTACTTCATACTCTTTCTCATAAATAACCCAAAAATCATAAACTGCAGCAAAATACATAAGCCAAAGTAAAAAAAAAACATATCTATATACCAGATGAAATGATTATATCCAAAACGTAGCTGACATGTAGACCTAGCTAGGTGATTGGCATCAGACCGGAGGGCTAGTCACTGCTCAATGCTGCTGCCTGCTGGTCGCAAGTAGGCTTTCAGAGTAACCGGAGAGTGCAGTCATTCGATCAAAGTGTGCGCCCTCGAGTAGTTTTCGCGAAAGAAGAGGAGGCCACTTCTCTCTCGGCAACTACCACACGACAACAGTTCATTTTTCTTTGCCAGAACAGATAGGATTTCTTTCTTTTTCTACTGCTACCGGAAGTGCTAGTTTGGCCGTTGTGCTGGGATCCATCTAGAAAGTGCAATGCGTCACCTCCAACGAAAAAGCAGCAAAAAAAAAAGGATGGAAGAGGTAGCAGTACTGTAGACAGTATCATCTTGCTACTAATTTAGTAAGACCGTTGCCACCCAATGGGACGCATTTGAGTGCTGGACTTTGTCAGCTGCTGCCTAAACCGGTCTAGTCTAGACCTGTCCCATCAGCCCCTGATTATAGCAAACCAGGAGACCGTGAGTGTGATCAAAATGGCTTGAGCTTTTGGCTTCAGCTTATTTTTGCACTATTCATAAATTTTATCTTTTTCTGAACTTTTGGCTTTTTTTGAGTTTTTTTACCGGTTCTTTTTTTCCTCGTATTTGTTTACATTATACGTGATGGGCTAATATGTTTTTTCTATTTTTAAATTTTTTTAAATTTAATTATGGTAAATAAGCCTCTGTCAGCTACAGTGCTTTTTTCAGCCAGCTACAGTGTTTTCAGCCATAAGCCACGGGCTTTTCAGCCATTTTGATCACAACCCGTATGTGCCGCGTTACATAAGGGATTCTGTGGTGTATATAACACAAAGGGTCTTAAGATGAGTCTTATCTAAACTTTAAGGTTGATTCTATAGTATATATAACCTAAAGGGTCTTAAGACGGTCCCACTTGGTAGGTAAAGAAAAATTGTATTTTAATGCTTGTGGCCAGATCTTTAGATTGAGGATCAGCTTTAAGCCTTTTTTTTGCTTATAACCTGCTTAAGGTCACCCCTGTAATGTATAAGGTTGACCTTAAGGTGATTTAAGACCCTCTATTTTCATACACTACAGATGCCCTAATACCTATGATATTGCAGTCGCAAAGCTAGGATTTGGTAGGAATCTGAACACTACACGAGTCCAAGGCGGTAGGACACGTTTCGCAGAGAGAGAGAGAGGGTGAGATAGTGAACTGTATTCTGAATAGCTAGTCTCTTAAACAATTTTGTAAACAGTTGTTTTAAAAACTATTTAAAGAATTTGTCTCTAGGTGACGAATGTATCATCTATTTCTTATATCCGCCTAGACCCACCTGCACAACCAAATAACAGCATACTTGTTTGAAACCGGCCCGGGGATCCAATCCAACATAGTGGCGCATTGAAGGAAGGTTTAGGGTGGATTCTTTCTTGACTGTAGTTGATGGCTTATGCTGCGACTGATGATTTTTATTCTAAGGCCTTGTTTGGATCCCATGGTCTAAAGTTTAGTTGTCTAAAGTTTTGGACTAAACTTTAGTTGGCTAAACTTTAGCCACTTTGGTCCTGTTTGGATCTTGTACTAATGGATATGACTAAAGTTTCAAAAAGATCATACCACCTCTCCTCGTTTCGTACGTCAGCCATTAAATGGGAGGTGAGAGGCCAACATGCATAGGTAAGCACGTCTTTGTGCCTAAGAACCCAAAACTTTAGCCCTCATTAGCTGAGTTTGGCCAACTAGTTGGCGCTTTGGCTAAACTTTAGGTGACTAAAAATTAGTCAAGTGCTGTTTGGATACATGGACTAAAAGGTAGTGGCTTTCATGGGCAAAGACATTTATACCACTATATTTGTTAGTGTGTTGCATGTGGAGTAGTGGAGAAAGGGTAACGGAGGTATTTTCATCTTTTGCTGTTTGGTACCACCTTTTAGTCCACATTTGTCAACTAATAAACTAATAGCTAGTTAGGGATAAACTAAAAATTAGTCCAGATATTAATTCACCTGTTTAGATGGATTAAATCTAAACTTTAGGTGACTAAAAATTAGTCAAGGGATCCAAATAGACCCTTAAGTCGGAGAACAACTCTTCGCCAACCAATACGGTGCAGCCAGCGTAAGCGCACAAGGCGTCTCCCGTTCCGCACACCGTTCCCGAGTCGTGACCTACCACGCACCACGCCGTCTCCCTTCACGCGGTTCTGGCCGAACACGACGTGGACCCCGATCCGACCGTCCACTCTACAGCGCATCGGAACAGGTAACGTTACCGGACTACGCTCCGAACCGCGCAACCCGGCAGGCTATAAATAGCGACCCCCACGCTGCTCTTTCCCCCTCATCGAATCCTCCCCCTCTCGATCGTCAAGGGAATCAAGAAGAAGCGTCCTCTAATCGTCTTCTCAAGGTATAACTGATCCTCGCCTTCTGGTCTCTAATCGCCTTCTGATCCCGTAGTTCTAGCTCCGCCATGAGTCGATCTGCCTCGTAATAATCCCGTAGTTTTTGTTTCTCCATCTGCTATGGATCGATCTTGCTGCCGCCTTGCGATCCCTTCGTTTCAGATATGCTACTGGATCGGTCTGGCCGCCATTGCGATTTGTTTTTCGCCTAATCCCGTAGAGTTGTGGCTAGAGTTATTCTACGCCGTAGGGATTGGCTGGGTCCTCTTTGGTCCCTTGATTTTTGTTCTATTTTTGGTGTGCGGTTTTGAGTAGATCCGTTCGGCTATTACGCCTGATTCTGGTAGATCTGGTTTGCGCGTGGTGATGGATAGCCTTGATAGCTTTGTGAAATTGTCTCGCATGTTCGTTGGTGGTTTTGTTCCTATGCATCTTTACCTGGAACTTTCAATCTGTTCGGTCTCAAATTTTGGCTGTCGATTCAACAGTTTTGTCTGTGATCTGTGTGGGGAAGTTTCTGTATTCTCATCGATGGCTAGAATAGATAGATGCTGATCAATTTGCATGTCAGATGGCCTATAAATTTGCACTCGGAATTAACCAATTCATGCGTCTCATATTTTATCCTTGTGGCTGCTGCTATGGCTAAAGATGTGTGTGGTGGGGTGTTTCATATCAAATTATCGGGAACATGAACAGTTTGTTTTAGATATATACCCTTCCCACCATTCACGCATCGCTCCGCTCGCTCGTCTTCAGTTCTCCACCATCCCAACCATTCTCCGGTTCTTGTGCTCACTTCTTGCCCTGCGTACGGTCCCAGTTGCGCTTCCCTTCCAATCCCCTTCTTGCTAGCTTTGTCATCTTCTCTCTAACGGCCGGTGATTTATTCTGTTCCTTGACAGGGAGGCGGCCTCTGCTCTGCTCTGCACCAACGGATCAATGGGCACCTCCGTCGCCGGCGTATGCGTAGCCTCGGTGGCCGTGACGGCCGCCGCCGTCCTCGCGGAGACCCTGGAGGGGCCCTACAGGACGTGCGTCGTGCTTGCGTTATGCGCCGCATTTCACGGAGGCATGGCGCTCCTGTTCCACGGCGGAGCTCGGCGGTGGGGCCCGTGACCTCGCCTTTATCTGTGAATACATTAGCAGAATTAATATGTTTTTAAGGGTTTTGTATGTAAATGCAACCACCGACTAGGTGGCTTATAGTCACCACTCACCACCACCTTCATCTGTGAATACATAGCCGAATTAATATGTTGTAACGGTTTTGTGTGTAAATGCAACCACCGACCACAGAATACATAGCAGAATTCATTTGTTTTTAAGGGTTTTGTGTGTAAATGCAAAGGAGGCCGTTCTCTTGTGTTTGGGATGTATCTAATGGTGAAGTTCTTCTGAATTATCTGTCTAACATCGATGATCACACCCAATTTGATACCCGTGCGGAATTCCCCTTCTTGAATAAATCCGAAACACCTGCGGTCCGCTGTCTGTTCAAGTGTTAAATCAGAAGCGATATATTATAGTATCCATGTTTTCCTTTGCTTATTTTTTTTTGTAGATAAACCCTAGAATCTCCATCATTACAGAGCGCTACTTCATAATTTATAAACTGAAGAGCTTCAAATGTTTCTCTCTCTCAGACCAAATATGTGATTTGTGATGCGGCTGTGCCGTTGTGTTCTAGACGACGAATTCAACAAAACGAGTCCAATATTAGACATGTTTGAAGCTACAAAAACGACCCTTGATGTTCTTAATTACAAAATTTCGAAATAACCGATGTTTCTATTCAGTTGGACTGCAAGTTTCTTTTCGTGAAATTCCAATTAAAATACAATGTGTGATAAGTCGTTTCGAAAAGACTCTTTGATCCCGATAAACCGCTCCTAAATCATGATAGGTTGGATTCGTACATAGGATTTTTGTTTGACGGCGTGGGGTCACGGGGAGAAAACTTTAAAAAAGATAATATTTGATTTGTTTTTTTATTTTCTTTTGCAATGAGAAGTTGACCGCGCACCACTCCCTTGCCTTTTTGACGGCCATGCGTACTAACGCAGATGCGATGTGATAATATAAATTTTTGTACGGATAACCCATTTTTTATTCGAAAATACAGAAATATACCCGCGACAAAAATTTTTACACAAATAGGCTCGAGTCGCCAAACCATTGGGCAAATTACACTTGTCGCCCCACCAAAACGCGACTTATAAAGAATCTGGTAACCGTTGGGCGATTAAATGCAATCGCCTCCCCGTTAAGCGATTCAATTGAATCGCCCCCCCCCCCCCCCCCCTTCGGCGACATAAAGAAGAGTCGCCCAACGGGGGGGCGACTGCATGTGAAACAGCCCGACGGCCGAGCCCCTTTTCTTCCCCACGCCTGCTCGCCAATCTACCTCTAGGCGACTGCATGGATCCTGTTAAGGGTTTTGTGAATTTTGTAATTTGAAACTCGTAAAAAATGTTTAATATTTGTCACATTACTTGATATAGAAATAATTTTATATACGAAAAGAAGAGATAATAGCATTGTTTGAATTTAAATGAACTTTATAATATAACGCAGTAACATGCCGCGTATTTATCCATTACATGCATGTCATACACCCCTCACTCCCCACCCTAAGGTGCTCCATCACCGCGCGCGCGTCCTGCCATACGGCCCCGCTTGGCCGTCCTCCGGTGCAACGGATTACGGGGCGGCGGGGGACGAGGGTCCGAAAAAGTAAAACGAGCAGGTGGGTTTCGCACCCGCGGCTGGGCCGGTGGAGTCACCTGCACCTCCGGCTGTGTGGCCTCCGGTGCACCGGGGAGGCCACCGCTGGAGAGAACCTCCGGTGCTGTGTCGGAGGACGGCCCAGGCCAGTCCGCAAAAAACTGGTCCACCTCGATGTGGCCCGGGGAGAAGCGTCCCTGCTGCTGGTAAGGACCTGCAATAGTAGTATCGTTAGTTCGTTGCATGTCGTCTTAGGTTAAAAACAAGATCGGACGATGCGTACCCGTACATGGCGCCATGAAATCATCCGTGTGGAAACTGGGGATGTACGTAGGAGGCCGTGACCAAGGAGAACTCCCTGGCTGGTCCGGGGGAGGTGTACGTGTCCACGTAGAACTCCCTGGCTGCTCCGGGGGAGGTGGACGTGTCCACGTAGAACTCCCTGGCTGCTCCGGGGGAGGTGGACGTGTCCACGTACTACCTCCGGAGTAGTGCCACGCTGGTCGGGGTGGCACTGGTGGTCGGGGTGGCACTGGTGGTCGGGGTGCACTGGCCGTAGGTGTGGAGACCACCGGTAGCCTCGTGCAGGACAGTAGACTGACGATACGTCTACACCCTGCCTCCATCCGTCGCGCAAAGCTGACGGCCTCCTCGCGGGTCAACTCCCCACCTGTGCCCCACCTCTGCACTAGTGCGGAGGACTTCGACCACAGCCCGGCACCGACGTCAGCCTGGACAAAAAGACATAGAATGGTCCATCATCGAAACGATATTGCCATTTGAGAATTTTTGACAAAAAGACAAGTTACGTACCGCGATGTGAGCGTCGCGTGCGAAATGCGCAGGGTACGCGTCTGTCGGTGCGGCGACGTGTGGGGCAGGTGGGTCAACGACATGTACCAGCCTGATACGAGTCCGCGCCTGGTACCAGATGAGGTACTCCGCGTAGTCGGCTATGTCGTATGGCCGGTCCTCCTCCACGCGGTCATCCAGCGCACCCTCCCACTGCGCAATCCAGGGCTGCATCCTCCTGGACCAGTCCGTGCCTTTCTTGACGCCCTTCGTGGTGTGCCTGTTTATGGAACCATTACGTAATGTAAGTACTTGCGATCACAATAGTAAGTACGTACAAACATATCAGAAGGGATCACTCACGCGTGCACGCGGGGCGGAATCGGCGGCCCGACTGGTACAGGAAGTGTCTGCCGCAGCCCAAACTGCCGCATGACGCGCTGCGGTGCGTAGTCCTCGACGTAGATGCCGTACACGAGCTTCCGGCGGGTCAGCCAGAAAGTCTGGTCGCGCCAGCACAGTGCAGAGAGCCAGTCAGGAGCACGGGCCTGCACTGCCTCCGCTGCGTAAGGCTCCCAGCGCACGTCGGAGTCTGCGAGGCGGTCCAACTGCTCCACAAAGGGGTGGTACGCCCGCGTGACCTGCACGTGCGCGAACTGTACCTGCAAGAAAGGCAAATTATTTTAGTACGACGATCGTTAATAAGTTGAGTACGATAAAATAAAACTCACTCGTCGACGACACCAAATAGAACCCATCGTCGGCCGGTCGATGTCTCCCCCCAGGTACATATCGGGCCCGTAGGGACCCATGTCGTCTAGTACATGTCGTCCGAGACTGAAGCGCTCGAACGACCACAACTGCAGCAGCAGGGGACATCCCGTGAGGATCGAGTTCGCCTTAATCCTCGTGCACGCATCGCACAGGCCGCGGTACGTCGCGGCAAGTGCGGCCGATCCCCAGCTGATCTGGACGGCCTCGCCGTCCGCAATCGCCCTCGCATAAGCGATAAGGCGCGCGTCAACGGTGTTGCCGTGGGTGGTGGTGAAGAGCACCCAACCAAACAGCCACAGCAAGTATGCCTCCAGGTGGCGCGCGACCTGGTAATCGTCAGCATCTGCAACCATGCGCTCAACCTGAATGCGAACAAGTTTTTATTAGTATGTAATTGCACAAATAAGAGTTTCGAAGACGCGATCGACTTGAAACACCACGTACCTGGTACTGTGCCAGCCACCTCAGCGTCGGTCCATGCTTCTGCCTCTCGTCGAAGATGTGGTGCTGATCGGCCGGTGGAAGGACCCCCTGGAATCTGCCGAGCAGGTCCTCGCGCCACTCGGCGGGAGCCTCCGGTAGGAAGGCAGCGTCTCCCGCGACCGGAAGGCCAAGGAGTATGGACACGTCCTGCAGGGTCGGCGCCATCTCCCCGACTGGTAGATGGAAAGTGTGCGTCTCGGGCCGCCAACGGTCCACCAAAGCCGTCAGCAGGGAACGGTCGAACAGGAAGCGTCGTGATCGCTCCACGCCCGCCTCGTCCCCCTCCCCGGCCAAGGCACCTCCATCCTCATCCGTGGCCTGCACCATCCGGGCAAGAGGGAGAAGTCCAGCATCCCGCAGCCTGCAAATAAAGTGAAGGTCAGCATTAAATATTTTTATGGTAATACTAAAACGTTGGCGTAGTACAAACCTGGCAGTCCAACGGGGGTCGAGTCCCCAGGCCACACGAGGTGTGCGTGTCCGGACCACTCCCAGCTCAGTCGACTCGTCCGTGCTCCCCGGTGGCGGCGCACGACGGGAAGCGCGGTGCACGCGGTCCAAGTGCTCGTCCAATAGCGTGTACCGCCAGTCACCCGCCATAACTGTAAAATTATCTAAATGTAAATTTGTACACTACATTTTCTACAATAATACATGAAAAATAGTATACAAAATTTCGACACAACAATTTTCTACATTTAAATTTTCTTCATTTCAATTTTGTAAACTGCATCTACATTTGTACATTGAATGATCTACAATAAATTTCTAAAGTAAATTTTCCACAATAATACATTACAAATATTATACAAACAAACTATATTTTTCTACATTTAAATTTGTACATCTAAATTTGTAAACTGCATCTACATTTCTAAATTTAATGTTCTAAACTAGATTTTGTAAACTAAATATCTAAACTAAATATCTAAGCTAATTTTCTAAACTAAATATCTCTACTAAATATCTAAGCTAAATTTGTAAACTAAATATCTACACTCTACACTACATTTTCTAAACTGAATTTATCTAAACAAATTTTCTAAAGTCAATTTTCCACAATAATGCATTACAAATATTATACAAAAAACTATATTTTTCTACATTTAAATTTATACATCTAAATTTGTAAACTGCATCTACATTTCTAAATTAAATGTTCTAAACTAGATTTTCTAAACTAAATATCTAAGCTAATTTTCTAAACTAAATATCTAAACTAAATTTGTAAACTAAATATCTACACTAGATTTTCTAAACTAAATTTATCTAAACTAATTTTCTAAAATAAATTTTCTAAAAGTAGAAAAATACCTGCAAATCCCGCGGCTTCTCCTCCTCTCCCTCTCCTCCCCCTCTCATTCTCTTCTTCCCTCTCCTCCCCCTCTCCTTCTCTTCTTCCCTCTCCTCTCCCTCTCCTTCTCTTCTTCCCCTCTCCTCCTCCTCTTCCTTCCTCTCTTCTGCTCTGTCTTCTCGCGCGGTGGAGAGAGTGAATGGCGAGCGAGCAGGCGTGGGGAAGAAAAGGAACTCGGCCGTCGGGCTGTTTCACATGCAGTCGCCCCCCGTTGGGCGACTCTTCTTTATGTCGCCGAACGGGGGGGGGCGATTCATTTGAATCGCTTAACGGGGAGGCAGTTGCATTTAATCGCCCAACGGTTACCAGATTCTTTATAAGTCGCGTTTTGGTGGGGCGACAAGAGTAAATCGCCCAATGGTTTGGCGACTCGAGCCTATTTGTGTAAAAAATTTTGTCGCGGGTATATTTCTGTATTTTCGAATAAAAAATGAGTTATCCGTACAAAAAGCCATCTTATCTCTTAAAATTAATCAACAGTGATTCTGGACTGTCTTCCAGAAAAAAAAATCAAAAAGCACTTGTATGTACATCCACATGTACCATCCTCACCGTCTAACATGCTTAGAGATTCGTGCTATATTCTCTCCTCTCCTCTAGATCCCTCTCTCCCGAGAGCCACTGACCTCTTGGATGGGCTGGGTAAGTACATAGGCTTTTTATTTGACAGCAGGGGACCGCGGAGAGAAAACTTTTTTAAAAAAGAGAGAATATTCGATTTATTGGATTTTATGCTGTCCCAACGACTCACTTGTTCTATATGTCTATTTAAAAGCGGTTACTTTTTGTAAAAAGATAAATAATAACATAACAGTATGCTCTTAGTAGAATTGCCCTAGAAGGCTAGAACTCCCGACCTTTCAGCATAGCTTTTGTACAACGCCAATCTGCCGCAGCGCAGCTTCTGCTCCAACATCCATCCAGTCCCTGTGCCAGATCAGGTGCAGGCATGGTCCCAGTGATGATTCTGGACTGTCTTCCAGAAAAAAATCAAAAGCACTTTTTGGCTTTTTGTTTATTTTCAATGGCGTTTGGTGGATCTTGGAGCCGCACGGGATGATTTCCGTGCGGATGTTGGCCGTTCGTTCGGCGTGGGGCCGCCTGTGGGTGGGCGCGGCATTTTTGTTGGCCGATCCGTTCGGTTTTTGGGTTCCCTTTTTTGGGACTCCGCTCGCTTTGTCAACAACGGATGAAACCGGGTATTGATCTTATCCATCCATACGCAGTAATTATCGGTCCATCCTTTTTAGGTTATAATTTATGTTTTTTTACGTCCTATTAGTTTAACAAATAGAATTTGTTAAAATAAGTCGAAGTTTTCAAAGCTGAAAAGAACATGATGGTTTACCGACGCTTTAGATGGTACTTATTTAGACATTTAAGCTTGAACTTCTAACTTTTTCACTGGTGCTATTTTTTTCTATTACAGTTGTTAACTTTTAGTGTGATTAAATATAAAAAATAAAAAGGTTACATCATCACGAATAATACAAAAAATAAAAAAATCTAAAAATACGAAAAAAAGTCAAAAATCTAAAATAGATAAAATTAAAAAAAACTAGAAGTATGAAGTTTATGTTGAGAAACCGTCGCTGGCGACCAGTCCGAACGATTCCTCTGCTTAGAACAAGAACGAATCAATCACAGAATCACAGAATAATAGATTGAACACAGAGAGGTAGAGAGAACTCCTGGTCTTTTTTTATTGCTTTAGATTGCATCGGGGTACATAATGAGGGGGTCTAGGTCCCTATTTATAGTCTACAGTGGGGGTGCCCAATTAGATCAGGACTCTGGATAAAGTCCAGGTTTCCTAACACTCCCCCTTAGGCACTCACCCAACATGCTCATGCCTCGTCAAAACTCCATAAAAACCCAGTGGGAAAAATTTGGAGAAAGAGTACATGATACATGTGATGCTGCGATGCACGAATTGCCTCGTTAAAAATCTTAGTCGAGAAACTTCATGGAAAACTCGTCAAGGAAAAAAGAGTACAATTCACCCAAATTCATTTGGTCTGCAAGACTTTATTTTTGGGTACTTAATCTTCATGATCAAGATTTATTAGCGGGCTTGTGCGAATTCTCCCCCTGAATTCTGCACTTCTCTAAGTCTTATCATTCCAATTCCACGCACGCACCTTTCAAAGCTAGATGCGGGGAGTGACTTAGTGAATAAATCTGCGAGATTTTCACATGACTTAGTATGCAGTACTTTAATCTCGTCCATCTTTTGCAATTCATGTGCATAGAAGAACTTGAGGTTAATATGCTTTGTGAGATGACTCTTCACATAGCCCGTTTGCACTTGTGCAACGCAAGCTGCATTATCTTCATAGATAATTGTGGGGGTTTGCACAATGTTCATCCCACATGACTACTGGATGTGGTGTATCATTCGGCGGAGCCAAGCGCACTCTCGTGCGGCTTCATACAGTGCTATAATTTCTGAGTGGTTCGTCGAAGTAGCTACCAGGCTTTGCTTAGACGATTTCCATGAAATTGCAGTTCCACCACACAGAAATACATAGCCTGTTTGTGACTTAGCGGTATGCAGGTCTGATAGATATCCAGCATCTGCATAGCCACTCAAGTTCAGATCTTGATTCTTTCTGTAAAACAATCCAAGGTCCTTGCTACCTTGGAGGTATCGGAAAATGTCCTTTATGCCCTGCCAATGCCTTTTGGTGGGCTCTGCACTGTACCTTGCTAACATGTTCACGGCAAATGGAATGTCCGGTCTAGTGCAGTTTGCTAAATACATAAGTGCTCCCACTGCACTCAAGTATGGGAATTCCGGTCCCAGGACTTCCTCCCCCTCTTCCCTTGGTCGGAAAGGATCTTTTTCTTGCTGTAAAGACCTATCGATCATCGGTACTTTCGAGGGAAATACCTTCTCAAAGCCAAACCTTTCAAGCACCTTCTGGGTGTAGGTCGACTGATGTACCAAGACTCCTTCAGGGACATGCTCAAGCTGCAAGCCTAAGCAAAACTTGGTCTTGCCCAAATCTTTCATTTCAAATTCTGACTCCAAGTAGGAGCTTGCTTCTTTTATGTCTTCGGCTGTCCCGATGATATTCAGATCATCTACATACACAGAGATTATACAGAATCCATTCTGGGATCGCCGTATAAATACACAAGGACAGTCCCTTTAGTTTTTCGGCTCCAATGTGTGCGCACACATCCATGCCGATGGGGATATTCAGATCCGGTATGCCCTTTTCGGAAGGTGTCATACTTGTGCCAGGTCTCAACTGGCTCCCCTTCTCATTCTGGGGGACTTCAATGATCGGCTGTGATAAATCCCTTTTATCCTTTTTCGCCGGGCGTCCCTGGTTACTTTGGATTCGAGGAACCGGAGTTCTCGTCCTCTTTTTTATTTTTCTGAGGCCTCTGGACGAGATTAGGGATACCTTCTGCTTTCTTTGGTATTTCAACCCTCTCCGGTGCAGTGTGTGCAGGCACATGCGACTTAGTCACGCTCTTCAAAACACTAAATTGATTAGGCAGTTGATCTGCTAGTTCTTGCAAATCGATTGTCTTCTAGACTTCTCTTGTCTTCTGGACTTCTATTGTCTTATAGACTTCTTTTGTCTTCTGGACTTCTCTATTTGCTTCACTGATGCGCAGGTCATCTACATGGATTCCCCAGGCTTGCCACGTAATTTCCCGACATTCTTCATCAAGGGGTTGATTTCCTCCCCCTAATGTTGGGAAATTTTTTGTGGTGACACTTGCGCTAGTTGCATAGGTGAATGGATGTTATAGGCCGAAGGTCTAAGGTTGATGAGATTCGCTGCATGCAGGACTGCGTGTCCCCAACATGTAGCTGCTAGATTTCAATTATGCAAGAGGGTTGGACAATAATTCTTTTAATTAAAGCCTCTGCTAAACCATTCTGGGTATGGACATGCGGTACCGAATGCTCAACTGCAATTCCCATCGCCATGCAATAATCATCAGATGCCTTTGAAGTAAATTCGTCGGCATTGTCCATTCTAATGGACTTGATGTGATGTTCAGGAAACACATTTCTGATGCGAATGATCTGCGAGATCAATTTTGCAAAAGGCGTGGTTCCTTGTGGACAACAAAACCCACATATGACCACTTCGAATAAGCGTCAATGAGCACCATGAAATACTTAAATGGCCCAGAGACGGGTTGAATGGGACTGCAAATGTCTCCCTGGATGCATTCCAGGAATGCAGGGACTTCATCCTTCACTTTCAGAGTGGAGGGTCTAGTTATTAGTTTCCCGGTGGCACACGCAGGGCACACAAAATCTTCATGATTCGGGAAAATCATCTTATTAATATTATGCCCATGCGAGTTATTTATTATATTTCTCATCATCCTAAGACTTGGGTGATCTAATCTGTCATGCCAGAGACAGAAGAGTTCAGAGCTTCTAAATACCGTCTTTAGGACAGTGCACGCTGCAGGCGCCTTAATGTTGGTATAATATAGCCCAGTTTCTATTGAAGGAAGTTTTTCTAATACACGTTTTCTTTTCATTATCTGCGCGCTTTATAATGAGCAGGTATTCCTTACCGTACTTTTCTTTAGTCTCAACGTGGAAACCATTGGCGCAAATATCCATCAAACTTAGGAGAGTTTCTAGTCGATTCTGGATACAATAAGGTTTCTTCAATAACCAAAGTTGTGCCCATTATGGCTCTTCCTGAACCAATTATACATGTATCGCTTCCGGCGATTGTCGTAAGGCTGCCAGTGCTCTTACGGATCGACTGGAAATACTTAATCTCTCTTAAGATGGTATGCGTTGTGCCGCTGCTGGCTAAGCACACTTCCTTTATAGGGCGCTACACGTGTTCTAATATATGGTATTTTATTAATATGCATGAGAAGGCAATCAACACATAGATAAAATACACCAATATCAGAACATATCATGCCATCATAAACTGAATAAATGAATGAATTCATCAAATATCATCCAACCATCACGAGAAAATAACAATTCTTAAGTACCATCTATGCAAATTCTAACATATTCTTCCACACAAAATAAATGACAATTAAAGTCGAAATGCATTCAGTGCACTAGACTTCTTCTGCTATTTTCTCGGGGGTTGACATTCTCTTCAAGAGAAATTATGGCATTGGCTGCTTCTAGGTCGAGAGGGGGTGCTGCTGCCTGGATGGTCTAAACCTCCATTAACGCGGGCAGTTGCTCGGAACTCTCCCCCTCAACCGATGCAAAGTGGGCTTCATGCTGCCCTTTGCCATCCCGTTTTGGCTTGCTAGCCTTATTCTCATGTGGAGCGTCTGATTTGCCTTTCTGGGCTGCGGTCTTACCCTTCCTTCCCCTTTTCTTTATCAAGGGCTTTCGCACCTTGTTGCTCCCGGTGTTGGCTTCACGGCCAGTGGGGCTACCAGATGGCTGAGTGACTTAGTTCTTGCGGAGAACTTCGTCCTGAGCTTCCGCAATTTGCATCATATCAAATAATTCGGCATATTCCTCATAGTCGTCTTGACGATTATTGCGTGCGGATTATACTACATTGGGGTGGAAGGATTTTCTCAATTTTCTGTATTGGGATTGTTTTCCCGGACCGTCTTAAAGTCGGCAAACCTCAGTCTGATACATTCTTACTCTGCTTGAGAAAGAATGGTGTAATTTAGCCACTCAAACCGCTTCTGGAGTGCGGTCCAGAGTGCCAGCGCGCTCTTCTCCGTCATATACTCATTCTTGAGAGTGAGGCAGAGGTGGTGCCTGAGAAAATGAAGTGCCTGATCATTCTCCTCAGGTTTTGGTTGAGCGTCATTCAGTCCGCCAATCCCAATAGCAGCGCGGAGCTTCCTGGCTCCAAGCACAATCTCGACATCGGATGCCTACGTCAGATAGTTTTGGCCATGCTGGGTCAGCTCCTCGAACTTCCAGTTCGTTATGCTAGTCATCTAAATGTGTATAAGTCTACTGCTGGTAGACATGCACGGAATAATTCACTGCAGGTAAATAAATAGTACAAAAGGTTCTCGCAATGTTTCAGAATTTTCTATAATTTTACTGCTAATTTCAGCGATTAAAAGCAATTTTCAGCAATTACAATTAACCAAAACAGTAAATAAATACAGAAAATACAGGGAATAATAATGGCATAAATAAATAAGCTTCAAATGCTAAAACATAATGCAAAATTCGGATTCCCGAGGCCCTTTTATGCTAAAATATGAAATTTCAGCAAATTCTGCATTTTCTGGGGTTTATGCGCAAAATTTCAGTTCAGAGAAAAATTCGCGTAATTTTCTGATTTACCGATGGGTTTTCTGCAAAATGCTGGACCCGCTCGTAAATTTGAGGGCTTATTCGTATTTTTCAGAATTACAAGGCCTTCCCTGCAAAATTTCAGGACTTGTATGCAAATTGTAGGGACTTTTGGTAATATTCAAATTGTCCAGGGGGTTTTCTGAAAAGGTGCAGCTCCCTCCCACCCGATTCGGGTTTTTTTCTCTTTTCCGCCTGGCCCACTTCTATTTGGCCTGGCGCGGCCCATCCGGCCACCGACCGGCCCATTTACGCCGCACACCCCCTGGCCCATAAGGCCCATACGGCCGGCAAGAACAAGAGGAGGGGATCTAGGGTTTCCCCTCCCCTCACTTGCAACTGCGGCGGCGGCGGGAGGTCAGGGCGCGCCCGTGCGCGCGGTACGGGAGGTGGCAGGCCGGGGCGCGGCTGCTGGCCGGCGGGTCGGGGCGCGGCTACTGGCCGGTTGCGTGCGGGCGGGGCGAAGCGGCGACCTCGTCGGCGGACCGGGAAGCCGAGGCAAAAAGGGGGCCGGGCGAGCGCGACCCACGGGCGGCGGCGACCGGCCACCGAGGGGTCCCGCTTCGGGCGGCGTGGCTCAGGTCGGCGCGTGCGTCCAATCGGCGCACGGGGAGGCAAGCCGGCGGCACTTGTGAGGTCGAGGCGGCGCGTACACGGCGGGGGAAGCTTGCGGGCGCGGCAAAGGGGCGCAGCCAACGGCGTGGTGGCGCGCGAGGCCGGCTCGGCGGCGTCGATGCATACGGGCGCGGGCGCGTTCGTGGAGAGGCCGACCGACGGCGACGCCCTGTAGTAGAGCCGATGGCGGCGTGAAGCTGACCGCATGCGGGCGGCGGGCATCGACCGGCGGTGGGGCGGCGCACGTTCGGGCACACACCCCAAGCGGCTGCAGAGGGTGACGTATGCATGCATAACTCCGAGCGGCGGCCGTGTTAGCCACATGCGGGAAGAAAGACTGGTGGCCGGCGGGCGCATTCGGGCGCGGGTCCGGTGGCGGCCGCACGCAGACTGCAGTCGGGATTGGTGCGGCTGCGGGCGTGGTTGCCGGTGGAGGCCGGCTGCAAACCGGCAGATGGGCGCGCTAACAGAGGGCAGTGCATGCGAGCGCACATCCAATCGGCAGCTGTCGGCGGGACCAGCGGTGGCTTCGGGCCGGCGATCCATGTCGGCTTCAGGCCGGCGGCGGCCTCTTTTTTTTTTCTTATGCAATAGCCATGCAAGATCCGAACAGAGGTTATGCAAAAATTCCCTTCTTTTTCATGCAATTGCTGTGCAGGAAATAAACAGGAACGTAATGCATATAGTTTTCAATCTAAGATGCAATCATCATCTACCCCTTTTCACAATCTACCAATCGACATTGTGCCAGCGATTTCAGATCTGCTCGCAGTAGATTTAGGGCGGATTTGCATCGTTCTACAGTGCAATCAACATCTATCCTGTTTCACAATCTACCGATCGGCATTGTGCCGGCGACTTCAAGTCTGCTCGCGGTAGATTAGGGCGGATTTGCACCGTAGAATTTCAATCTAGAACGCGAAAAGAAAATACAGATTCAAAAGCGATCTAGAAAATTCAATCTGTGCTTCGATGATTACCTCGTTCACCAGAGCGAAGTCGTGCTGATAACGTGTTGAGAAACCGTCGCTGGCGACCAGTCCGAACGATTCCTCTGCTTAGAACAAGAACGAATCAATCACAGAATCACAGAATAATAGATTGAACACAGAGAGGTAGAGAGAACTCTTGGACTTTTTTTATTGCTTTAGATTGCATCGGGGTACATAATGAGGGGGTCTAGGTCCCTATTTATAGTCTACGGTGGGCAGGTTTCTAACAGTTTAAGCTCTAATGAGTGACCCTCTAAGTTTTACGTTGGTATTAATTATCTAGATTTGACTTGGTAGACATCAGTTCGTAACTGTTCCTCCTGTTTTCCGGAAACATATTGGAGTGACGTTATGTCAACTGTCAAGAGCACCCAATCCGTCATGCCCCTGCTTGCTCCCAGTCATAGGGCTCACACGTTAGTAACCCAACGTCACCTGACGTTACGTCAAGAGCACCCAATCCGTCCTGCCTGCTCCCTTCGCTCCATAAATTTCTCACTTTCCTTGCCCCCTCCCTCCAAGATCCTGTTGTTCCATTCTGCCGCTTCTTCCTCCAAAATTGAGCCATCGGCCCATCGCTAAATATCCTCGACGTCGTCCCAAGCAGGTATTGTTCCATATCATCTTGAATTTATTTATGTACGTGGCCACGCCGCCGCGCTCCGGCAAAGCTCGCACGACCGAGCTCCAAGAGCGGGCGGCACGCTCAAACAGCTCATTCGAGCTCACAGCGCCGCCCAGCTCGAACGCATCGTCGACCGCGGCGGCGCACGACTCGCCGGAGTGTTCGAGGGTGGTCGAGCCGGCTTGCCAGAGGGCTCCTCGATCTCGCCGGAGTGCGCGCTGTGGCCTCGCGGGAACGTTCGAGCTCGACGCGGTCTGCTCGTCGGTGGGGCTGTTCGAGCATGCCGAGCTCGACGCGTCAAGCTGGCACGCATTCGGCCGCGCCGCCGGCAGCCGGCCAGGCCATGCGCACGGCCGGTGCGAGCGCCATGCGTTCGCCGGCCGCCGCCGCCGCCGGCCAGGCCATGCACACGGCCGTGTGCGTGCGAGCGCGCCACGGGGCGGGCCGCCGCCGCCGCTGCAGGCGTGCAAGCGCGTGCGTGCGCGCGGCCGGTGCGAGCGCCATGCGGCGGCCGCCGCCGCCATGCCGCCACCGGTACGGGCCGCCGCCGGCCAGGCCATGCGCACGGCCGTGTGCGTGCGAGCGCGCCACGGGGCGTGCCGCCGCCGCCGCTGCAGGCGTGCAAGCGCGTGCGTGCGCGCGGCCGGTGCGAGCGCCATGCGGCTGCCACTGCGCGCCGGCCAACCGCCGGCCGCCGCCGCCGCCGCCGGTCGTCGCCGCTTCCGCCGGTCGCCCCGCCGCCGCCGCGCCATGGCGACGCGTGCGAGCAGGCGCGCGCGCGCGCGTGCAGTTCGGCCGTGCCACCGCCGCCTCCGCCGCCGGAGCCAGTGCAGCCGCATGCACGGGAGAGAGAGAGGGAGATTGGAAACTAGGAGAGAGAGGGAGAGATCACCTGGAAGAGGACAACTGTGCGTTAGAGGAGAAAATTGATACTATGCCACTCCAAAAGGAGTGGCTTCGATAAAATGCCACCCTCTAGGTAGCAATTGTTAAAATGCCACCTAATACATGATTAGCTCTATAATTTGCCCTTTTGGAGGATTTAGCCTTTTTATTTTCGTTTCTTATTTTTTTCCACAGAAATTGCATGGGAAAGACCCTAATACCCCTACTCAAAAGCACATCTCTGTTTATCTGATACTGGTGGCAAACAAGTGAGCCATGCGCTCATCATTTTTTTTGCGTTCCAGGAGAAGGTCGCCCCCGCCGGTACGGGCCGCCGCCGCCGCACCCGCGCGCACGGACGGGGCCGCTGTCGCCGCACCTGTCCACTATCCTTCTGCTGTTTATTGAACAAAATAGATCTCATTTGAGTATAAACTTACAGCTCTCCATTCCTGAAGTGATGCTTCGATTGCTTCAACTGTTTGTCATGCATTATTCCAAAAAAGCTATCCAGAATGCAAGGTCACTGTGGTTGCAATTTTGCTGCTTGAAACCCGCTGAACCATGAATCGCAATCATGGGCTATGATACTGCAAAGGCGGGTTTTGTTTGTCGGTAACTTCTGTGTGGTGGATTCTGGAGCATCTGAGGTGGAATATAACTGTAGATATAGGTCTATATCGTGCTAATTTACCAGGGGTTTATGTCACGAAGGTGGCTACCCTGTGCCTTTACCAAATTGCAAGCTCTTGATGGTAGAGGAGAATGTAATGACGCCCCTTGATGGTGTCCTCATCTTGTGATACAACTCTTTTACTTACCTATAACATATGGAGCATAATACAACACCCATCTTTGCTGTGACATTTCTCGTGTTGCTTCGGGCTTTCAATTCTTTGTGAATATTTACTTTTGTTGTCTGAAGTATGAACGCAAGAAGAAATTGTGTGTTCGTTTGTTTTCGCAGTTTAAGCCTGTTTAGTTTAGCCAAGCTGAAGCCCATTCATAAATATTTGCACAAGTCCTGAAATTTTTGCTGGTGCCAAATATATGTTGCTTTGCCAGAACAGATGGTAACCTTGCATTGAAGCATTGTTACTTATCCTCTCTTCCGGTACAGGAACAGAAGAAAATTGAGCGATGACAAGAATCATCAATATCCAGCGCAGAAAGTTACATTCGGGCCTACAGAGGAGAGAGTATTGGTGTGGAGGGTAAAGTGGTCATTTCCCATGCAATTTCTGTAGGAAAAAAATAAGAAACGAAAATAAAATGGCTAAATCCTCTAAAAGGGCAAATCATAGAGCTAACCATGTATTAGATGGTATTTTAACAATTGCCACCTAGAGAGTGGCATTTTATCGAAGCCACTCTAAAGGAGTGGCATAGTATCAATTTTCTCGCGTTAGAGAAAAAGCGGGAGGGGTCCCCTATTTAAGATTGTGATTAGATTAGGGTTTTAGTTTTTATTTTGGGTGCTAGTGTGCTACCCTGTTCGAGTGCGGTGAGGCTAGCCCCGTCAGGTGTATTACTCGTGGAGACGTTGTTCGTGCTGGGCGCGGCGCGGAGGCTCTGTTCGAGCGCGTGGCGGCGGGCTCCGGCGGCCGCGTAAGGATGCTGGAGGAATGCGGTGCGACGTGCGCGTGGCGACCTGTCATGCTGGGAATAGGGGACCGGCTGCGCTCGCGCGCTTAGGAAAAGTGATCCCAAATCCCTAATTCTGAATTTTTAATGTTCTTTCTGCGTTTCTCGCTCGTGCAGGTGACTGAAAGATGCATTTCTCTGTGACGGCCGTCGGTTTCCTATTCACCTTGTTTGGCACCGGTGTGGCATTGATGAACTCGCTCAGCGCGACGCAAGACGGCGACAACTACACCCCGCTCCTTGGCCTCGCGGCCGTCCTCGCCGGCGTGAACCTCCTCGCTTTAGGCTTCTGGATGCCTGACAGCCCCACCTACAAGCGCACGTGCGCCTTATGCGCACGACAGAATCTTAGCGATGTAGGAGTTGTCATGGCATCCACGGCCGTCACAGCAGTCGGGGCCGGCACCGCCGACCCAGTGAACCGCTTCGGACTCTTTGTGCTCATGCTAGTTGGCCTTTCTCTGGTAATGCTTGGTGTCCTTGGCGCATAGAATGGGAATGTTTGGGGTGTTGGGTGGTTGCTTAAATGCTTACTCTTGACTCTTGAGGTCGAGATTTCTATGCGACTATGTCTGCTCGTTTTAGGACTAAATAACACGAGCTTTGTACTTTCACCAATTACTAATATAAACGCTGATATGTCGATGTCATTTTGACCAGCAGTCATCATTTATATTTTATTGGTACAAATGAGTGATTGGCTCGATTGTGTGATACTAAATCCTGTTCGATTTTATCATAACTTTTCATTGGCCGTTTGACCGTATGAGCTTTGATATAGTTTGCAAGCACCCGGATCGTTTCCAGCTATTTGTAACGTATGGCTTGTAAGCAAAGGTTGCAAATTTGCAATTTCTCAATGTTGGACTAAATATCTGTCTCGCAAAGCAGTAGGCAAGAAAAATAGGCCCCTCAAAAATATGCTTTTTCTAGTTGTTACCACTGTGCAAATGCAACAATCAATCAATCAATCTACGAAGCTGAACCTTTTTTCTTCTGAAACCCAAAACTGAACCTCAATTTATGAGGGCAACAGAAACTTAGGAAGAGAAAAAGAGAGAGCAGAGAGTTCATGTTGGAAGCTGCACGACTACGACCTGTGAGGGTGTGAGAGACTCAAGATATGACTTAAAATGTATTCCTATAGAATTCCATCGCTTGAATCCTGCTATTCGAAGGACAAATCATACCTATCAAATCCAACATGTAACGTGCAACTGGACGTGGAGAGCCTCCGATCCAAGCTCTTTGTATACATGTTGCAATTTTTTTTTTATCCCGGCGTATCAAATGGTCAAGACAACCGGCCTATTGAGGACAAGATAAACAACCGCAGTATCTTGGTGCGAGGTCGTTCGTAGATAAAATCAAAATGTGTTCTTAGTTTTGGTTTGGCTCTGGCCACTGTGAAGTTTTCTTTTCCAAAGTTACCCGTAAACAGGAGAAAAAAGCTGGTACTACTACTTAATTATATGTTGCGCTCCTCGCCATTTGTTTTGGGATAAACTTCGTTTCTACTTTCTTTAAGCTTTTGTCTGTGTTCGGAAAAGAGTAAAAATTAAAGGAGCTCAGTACGGATGAAATCTAGTTGGATGCTCGTTCTAAGCCTGTTTGGAACGGCTGAACCGATCCGTATTCATGTGGGGTCGCCCTTTTGCTTTGCACAAAAAGGGTTGCTTCCTGTATCTACTAAATTAAAGTCCAATTCTCTCTCTAGAAAATAATCCAAATCTGCCAAGACGTTGCTTACTTGTTTTCTTGTATTCTGTGAATGTTCTGAGAATATATGAACAGCAGATAGAGCTAGCTCCTTGTCCTTGCAATCAGCACAGCTGCCTCATGGGTGATAGATTGATAATGACTTGGTGACAATGCCCTAACAAATTATTGCCCTAGCATAGCAATAATGATATCATCACTGTACCCACCTAAGAGCAAGTACAATAGTATAGTCAACTAGTGGCTATAACACTTGTCCATTTCATCTATAGCCTTCAAAAAAATAGTTCATACAATAAGGTAGCTATTATAATAACTATTTGGCCCCACGTGTAAGAGAGTGAAATGCATATTTTTACGTGCTATAGCTAGCTGTAATTTAGTAGCCAGTTTCCTTCTCTCTCTTCCTTTCTCTCTCTGCCACGTAAGATTTGGTTGATATTATATTTGCTATAGTCTGCTGACTAAGCCTTATTGTACCTGCTCTAACAGATTCATCCGACGCTAAACATAGTTTCCGGCGCAATGTCAGACCCAGAATTTTTACCATATATAACATCTTTTAAACTCATAATTATAAAATAACCGTATACATATGATATTAATAAAAATAAACGACATATGACACCTGCCGCTCGGCCACCAGACGGCAAATGGCCTATGTCAGGAGCATATAAAATTCTCAAAAAATTGCACAATTAGATCGATTATGTTGGGAGAATTCACATAAAATTTTGTAATTTTTGAAACTCGCCTACTATATGTAACAACTCCTACAAATAACAAAATTGTACGAATTTTTTAGCAACATTCAGAGTGGATAAAATTATCAAAAAAATTACACAATAACTTCGTAATTTTTCAAACTCATTTGCTTTATTTAAAAAAATGAATAATATAACGTAAAATTATGAATTTAGACAGGTAATTAAGCCGACTAATTAGCTGGCTTAATCACCTACCATTTTGTGGGTGGACGACAAGTGGTCTGCTGTCTCTGTCTGGTGGCCGGGCGACAGGCCACTTACCTTCTAGTGGCTGGGCGGTAGGCGTCTACCACCCCACGATCAGACGGTAGGCGCCATGTGTTGTCTCTGGAGTGTAGCTATCCGGTGGCCGGGCGACAGAAATGTTATTTTTATCAATACTATATGTATATGGCTATTTTTTATAAATAAGGTTAAAAAAATACTATATATGGCAAAATTTTTGTCAGATCCACACCTGGTAGTAGTAGTAATATACTAGTACCCGCGGACAGAGATGCTTGGATTGTGAATGTTCTGAGAAATATATGATCAGCAGATAGAGCTGGCTCCTTGTCCTTGCATGCTGCAGAGCTGCCTCATGGGTGATAGATTGATAGTGAGTTGTTGACTCAATGACCTAACATATATTTTTAAAAAAGAACACGCCTTGCGTCTTCGTGGAAGCTCACTACGCTTAACTGTGAAAAAAATGTGTACCCTTCCCTCCATTCACACATCGCTCGCTCGCTCGTCTTCAGTTCTCCACCATCCCAACTATTCTCCGGTTCTTGTGCTCACTTCTTGCCCTGCGTACGGTCCCAGTTGTTCTTCCCTTCCAACCCCCTTCTTGCTAGCTTTGTCATCTTCTTTCTAACTGCACGCTGATGGAGACTCCGGGGAGATTGGGGGGGAGGCAGGAGCTGCGCCGTCGTCGAATCGATCGAGAAAGCTCCAAAGTGGCTGGTTCCTGGCGGCGCGTCGGCTGCTATTGCTCTGTTCGGAATTGGGATGGGGAAAGGGAATTAGGGGTTCGGATGGAGAAGGGGAATAGTTGAGAGCCTAAGGCATTTGGGGAAGGCCTCAAGGGGGCTGTGGGCTGGGCCATTGGCGTGCGCTGGCCCTGTGGGAACTGGGAAGTGTTTGGGCCATGGGATAATCGGGCCTAAATTCAAATACCGATGAATTATTTGACCGAACTGCTTTTTATTTCGTAGGATGACGAATTGAACCAAAAAAAATGAAATTTCACCAAATTTTTGCTAAAATTGTGAACCCTAGGACCAGCTGTGCTTGCGCGCTTAGGAAAAGTGATCCCAAATTCCCAATTCCTAATTTTTAATGTTCTTCCTGTGTTTCTCGCCCCTGTAGGTGACGGCAAGATGCGCTTCTCTGTGACAACCGTTGGTTTCCTATGCATCGATGTGGCATTGATCAGCACGATACAGGACAGCGACACCTACACCCCGCTCCTCGCCCTCGTAGGCGTCCTCGCCGGCGTGAACCTCCTCGCTCTGGGCTTCTGGATGCCCGACAACCCCACCTCCACGCGCGTGTGCGTCTTATGCGCACTACAGAATCTTGGCATTGTAGGAGTTGTCATGGCATCCTCGGCCGTCACAGTGGTCGGGGCCGGCACCGCCAACTCGGTGAACTGTTTCGCACTCTTTGCGCTCCTGCTACTTGGCCTTTTTGTGGTAATGCTTGGTGCCCTTGGCGCGAAGGATGGAGATGTTTGGGGTGTTGGATGGTTGCTTACTTTTGAGGTCGAGATTTCTATGTGACTATGTCTGCTAGTTTTAGGACTAAATAACACCAGTTTTATACTTTCACCGATTACTAATATAAACGCTGTTATGTTCATGTCATTTTGACCGTCAGCGATCATTTTATATTACATTGGTGCAAATGAGTGATTGGCTCGATTGTCCGACACTAGATCCTGTTCGATTTTATCATAACTTTTCACTGGCCGTTTGACCTTACGAGCTTTGATGTAGTTTGCGAGCACCAGGATCATTTCCAGTTATTTGTAACGTATGGCTTTTAAGCAAAGGTTGCAAATTTGCAATTTATGAATGTTGGACTAAATGTCTGTCTCACATTAGCAGTAGGTTCAAGAAAAATAGGCCCCTCAAAAACATTTTTTTTCTAGTTGTTACCACAGTCAAATGCAACAATCAAGCAATCTTTACATCATCTCAAACCAGTACTGATGGACACCAAGCTGAACCTTTTTTCTTCTGAAACCCCAAAACTGAACCTCAATTCATGAGGGCAACAGAAACATAGGAACATAAAGAGAAAAAAAAAAGTAAAGCAGAGAGTTCGTGTTGGAAGCTGCACGACTGCGACCTGTGAGGGTGTGAGAGACTCGACTTCAAATGTATTCTTATGGAATTCCATCGCTTGAATCCTGCTATTCAATGGACAACCCAAACCTACCGAATCCAGAGGAACGTCGAATGTATACATGTAACTGGACGTAGAGAGCCTCCGATCCAAGCTCCTTGTATGAAGATGCGAATTTGATAATATGACCATCTTATCTCTTAAAATTAATGTACAATGATCCTGAACCATCCGAAAAAAAAATCAAAACCACTGGTATATCCACCCACATGTATTCACCGTCCAACATGCTCCGAGATTCGTACTATGTTCTTTCTCCTTCCTCTCTCCTCTCCCGAGAGGGCTCGTCGGAGGCGAGCTGCGCCGCCGGCCAAGCCATCAACCAGTCAGCACAAGTGAGGCCTCAGGGACATCCATATCTGGTAGTAGCCCAAGAGCTACAGCTGTATCAACAGGGGTAATGTCCCGACTATGCAATACTTCATGAATCGTCAAAAAAAAGTTAGCCCATCGTTAACTCTTTACTTCCCAGGTTTCCCCTTTCGAAGCAAGCACCCAAAAGTTGGCAAATTAAGATATGCTATAAACATCCCCATCCACGGAGTAGTACTACAATTTTTAGGACACGCTATAAATTAGCCTAGCCATATCTAGTGAAAATTTGATTTTCTCCAATTTTAGAAGTTTTAAAATTTCTTAAAAAAATAGTATGTAGGGAAAGATATGTTCTACACCTTTGCACAATTTCAAAAGACAAATACTACCTAAAATAGTTCTGGAATAGTGTTTTCACTGTTGCGGTACGTATTTCCCTTTTTTATATCTTGCAAATATGATCGGGCTTGGTCTTGAAAGTTTCTAGAGACGTAGAACAAACATTTCCCTATATATGTTTTTTTAAATTTAGAAACTTCTAAGTTCGGTGAAACATGAATTTTCACCGGATTAGGATTTTCACGTGGCGCCGCCGAGATGGGGCTGCAGTTGGTGCAAGGCATGATGGCAACTGCTACATACAGAACCTGCAGATGCCCTGATGCCGATTGAAGATTCATTCCAGTGCTCAGGTCTAAGCTAGCACTCAACTTGATGGCCTTCTCATCCCCCCGCCCCAAATTTTGTTTGCTCAGTGCTGTTTTTGGCAAATGTGTGTCTGTTGGATGTTATCTGCACGATCATTAAAAAAACACTAGCTAAAAACTTTATTGATGACAATCGAGCAACAAAGATTTATCTCCTAAAAGACAGTTAAAATTCCACTATTTGTACTCCACAAGCTCAACAAAAATACTCCCACAAGCCCAAAGCCCAAAACCATTTGTACCCCTACTCTATTTTTATCCTAAATTGGTCCCTCCAAGTCCATGCTTCTCATAATTCGTAACACCAGTTACCTTTTGATTCCATGAGGTGGACGTGTGGTTAGCAGACACGACGAACTGGCTTATCCAAATGCGTCACATCAATGGTCCATCCGTCAATTCTACCGTGAAGCATAGCAATGATGATAGCAATCGTCCGTTCTTTGATTCCTTCCGGTTAAATTTGTTCCGAAGTCCTGACTGGTTTTCTAATTAATAAAGAGATTTCAACAAGGACTTCAGAAGAAACAGTCAATGAGCATACAAATCTCTACCACACGGCCTTGCCGCGGAGTCCAGAAGTCCACCACCACACGTCAGCACAAAATTTCTAGAACTCTTTCTCATATTCATCTCAGAAAAAGATAAAACACTTCAATCCTCATGCACAACTACACTAGGATTAAAAGAAGTTGGTGGCAAAGGGAGTGCTGCAATTGCAGGGCAATGACATGCGCGTCCGATCGATGGGGAAGCAGTGGCACACATGGAAGAACAGTAGCAGCAGCGCTACTACAACGTGTATCAACATTCCTTTCACTGACAGTGATGTGCGGGCCATGTTGGCCAGAAAATTTGGGCTTGCTCAACTCGACGTACGGCGCTATTCGAATTGGTTTTTATGTTTTTAAATAGTAAATAGTATTTTTATATTAGTTAGATTTTACTAAAGTGTCTTTTTAAAATGAAGTCTACTAATCAATTATAGTACACAATATAGTATCTTTATTTATATTAACTAAAATTATATACAAATGTCTCTACAAAATTCTCTATAAGAGCAAGTATAATAAAAGGCTGTTGGTAGGCTGTATGCTGAGGTGGAGGAGAGAGAAGAGAGATGGGCTGTAAGTTTACAACCAGCTGAAGCACAAAAACCAAGAAATTTTGTGAGAGAAAGGGGTGGGCCATACAGCCTTCAGCTGGCTGTAAACTACTATATAAATGGGCTGATAAGTGAACTGTAAGTGTCCATACAACCAGCTGAAGACTGTATTATTAACCTTGCTCTAAACTATCACTGCTTATAAACCAAAATCTAATAAGAACCGACCCGTATTCATGTGGGGTCGCCCTTTTGCTTGGCACTAACTACCAAGTCCAATTCTCTGTCTAGAAAATAATCCCCAAGAGGTTGCTTTCTTGGATTGTGAATGTTCTGAGAAATATATGGACAGCAGATAGAGCTAGCTTCTTGTCCTTGCAATCAGCACAGCTGCCTCTTTCCGCTGATTTGGATGTGCTGTATGATGACCAGCACTGCCGTTTTCTTTGCTGTCTCTTTCGGATTTTTTTTACGAATAATCTATTTTTTATTCGAAATTATAGAAATATATCCATAAATTTTTTTATACAAAAATAGGCTCCAGTCGTCCCTCCATTGGACGACTGGAGCCAATCGCCCAACTGGGAGGCGGCACGTGGGCAGTTTGGTAACGATTGAGCGAGTTATTGCTGTCGCCCGGGCGTTGGGCGACTGGACTTCAGTCACCGTACGGTTGGGTGACCGGGAGGCGACCCTGCAGGATGTGTGCTTGCTTTTTGGCCTTCTGATCGCGAGAGGCGCTGCCTTCCTACTGGAGGACCTGGCCGAGTTATGTGTTGACCTACTCGGCAGATTCGAAGGGGTCTTTCCACCGGGTGCCGCGGATGACTACCACATCTTCCCGGCGAGTCAGCCCACGGGCCGTCTCTGAGGTGGCTCACACAGTTCCGGGTACGTGGTCTTTACACAGTTCTGGTGGGGATTGTTGAATTATGTGGGCTAAGCCCATACAAAAGAATAATTCCTTTTAAATCTCAAAGGCCCACTCATGCAAAGGAGGCATGCATGTGAACTTTAGTACCATATTGCTAGTTCTAAGAGAGGAAGACCACCTTAAAAGGGATGGTGCACTCCTAGCCACTTGAGGCATGTGTGGGAGAGAACTAGAGGATCACACGCGCGCGCGCTTGCTCGCCTCGCCTCGCCTCGCCGGGCGGGGCGGGGGGCGCGGGTGCACGGCACCTGCGTGAATGGTCCGCCAAAATCGGCTCCAGATGCTTGCGCAGACGCGGCTTCCTTTTGCAGTTTTATTTTTGCTGTTTTGAGTAGCGGTGAATCCGGATCGGTTACGCGCGACTAATCCGTTTCGGTTATGAGTTATGGAGAACGTGCAGGCGTCTTGATCACACGTCCTGTTTCCTCCATAAATACTGAGTCGCCGACTCCATACAGCAAATGCGAATCAATCTAGGGTTTTGCCTCCTCCATCGTGATGCGCCGTCCCACGTAATCTACTCCATCCCGTCCGCCGGCGTGCACTGTCGTTCGGAAGAGCAGGTCTCCGGAACCGTCGCCTTCGAAGTCCTGAACCGGGAGAGGGCGAATAAGGTTTTTGGGAACCGCTCTGCGCGACTGCTTGCTGTAGCTCTGCCTCGTCTTCCTCGTCGTTCGGTTTCGGCGAATCGTCATCGACCTCGTGTCATCCACACCGTGCCTGCAGCGTCAACATCGCCAAACCGGTCAGAACAGAATCATCGGTACGTAACAGTCATGTTCTCCATATTAGATCTATTCATGTATAGTTTCCTGGTTTACATGTCTAGATTTTTTATGCCTGTGATGGTTCTGTTATTTTGCGTGCATGATGTCATGATTTATTTATGGAATAAATTAAACCTACATGTGTTTATATTTTCAACAATCCAAAAACCTTATTGTAGGCACTGTGGTTTTACTATGGCTGGATTTGCCGATGCACTGAGGCCGGATAAGTTCTCCGGTGTGCACTTTAAGAGATGGCAGATCAGGGTCACTCTGTGGCTTACTGCTATGAATGTATTCTGGGTTAGTAATGGCAAGCCTGAAGGTGTTCTTGATGCTGAAAAGCAGAAAGAATTCGAGACTGCCACTACTCTCTTTGTTGGATGCATTCTTAGTGTTCTTGCTGACCGTCTATGCGAGGTGTATATGCACATGATAGACGCAAAGGAGTTATGGGATGCACTGAATTCCAAATACGGTGCTACTGATGCCAGCAATGACATGTATGTCATGGAGCAATTTCACGACTACAAGATGGTTGATAACCGTTCTGTAGTAGATCAGGCTCATGAGATACAGGCCATTGCCAAGGAACTCGAACTCCTGAAGTGTGCCTTACCCGACAAGTTTGTGGCTGGATGTATTATTGCGAAATTACCTTCTTCATGGAGGAATTTCGGAACAGCACTCAAACACAAGAGACAAGAATACTCTGTTGAGAATCTGATTGGGTCTCTTGAAATTGAGGAGAAAGCTCGGGAAAAGGACGCTGTGTCTAAGGGTGATGGAGGGCAGTCTAGTGCCATGTGGTACAGAAACCCTCAAACAAGAACAAAGGGAAATTTGTCAAAGCCCAACAGACAACCAACTTCAAGAAGAAGAACAACAACAACAATCAGGATGATAGAACTTGCTTTGTGTGCGGTGAGCATGGTCACATGGCCAAGAAGTGCCCACAACGCAAAGGAAAGAAGGCACTTGTAGGACAGACTTCTAAGTCTGTCAACGTGACCATTGGCAAGACTGGAGATGGGACTGGGTATGGTAATTTACCTACTGTTCTTTCAGTTAGTCAATCTACCAATTGGTGGATTGATACAGGAGCTAATGTACATGTGTGTGCTGATATTTCGCTGTTTTCTTCTTATCAGGTTGCCCGGGATTCCTCCGTCCTAATGGGGAATGGGTCACATGCTACTGTTCATGGTGTTGGCACGGTAGATCTGAAGTTTACTTCGGGAAAGATCGTGCAGCTAAAAAACGTGCAGCATGTCCCTTCTATAGACAAGAATCTCGTTAGTGGCTCCCGTTTATGTAGAGACGGGCTTAAGTTGGTATTTGAGTCTAATAAAGTAGTCGTGTCTAAACATGGATATTTTATTGGTAAAGGCTATGAGTGCGGAGGCTTGTTCCGCTTTTCCCTTACAGATTTCTGCAATAAGACTGTGAACCATATTTGTGGTAGTGTGGATGATGAAGCTAATGTTTGGCACTCACGTCTATGTCATATTAATTTTGGTTTGATGTCTCGGCTTTCCAGTATGAATTTAATTCCAAACGTTTCCATCACCAAAGGTTCTAAATGCCATAGCTGTGTGCAATCAAAGCAACCTCGTAAGCCTCACAAGGCTGCCGAGGAGAGAAACTTGGCACCACTAGAACTCCTGCATTCAGATCTTTCTGAGATGAATGGTGTGTTGACAAAGGGTGGAAAACGATATTTCATGACATTGATTGATGATGCAACTAGGTTCTGTTATGTGTATTTATTGAAAACGAAAGATGAGGCTTTAGACTATTTTAAAATCTATAAGGCAAAAGTTGAAAACCAGTTAAATAGAAAGATAAAAATACTTAGGTCAGATCGTGGTGGAGAGTATTTCTCAAACGAATTTGACTTATTTTGTGAGGAACATGGTATTATACATGAGAGGACGCCTCCTTATTCCCCCGAGTCAAATGGGATTGCCGAAAGGAAAAACCGCACGTTGACTGACTTGGTGAATGCCATGTTAGACACTGCGGGCTTACCTAAGGCATGGTGGGGGGAGGCTTTGCTAACATATAATCATGTATTAAATAGAGTTCCTAACAGAAATAAGGACAAAACACCATACGAGGTATGGATTGGGAGAAAACCATCACTTTCTTACTTGCGTACATGGGGGTGCTTGGCGAAAGTTAATGTGCCAATAACTAAGAAACGCAAGCTTGGACCTAAAACTGTGGACTGTGTCTTTCTGGGATATGCTAATCATAGCATTGCCTATAGATTTTTGATAGTTAAAACTGAGGTACCTGACATGCATGTTGGTACAATTATGGAGTCTCGAGATGCAACATTCTTTGAGAATATTTCTCCAATGAAGGTTACACATAACACTACTAGTCAACCTTCTGAAATAATTCCTAGTTCAATCACACCACCTAAACCTTTTGATCATACACATGAACTTGTCCATGAGGAGGATGACAGTGGAGCTCCTAAAAGGAGCAAGAGACAAAGGATATCCAAATCCTTTGGTGATGATTTCACTGTGTACCTTGTGGACGACACTCCCAAGTCTATTTCAGAAGCGTATGCATCTACTGATGCAGACTATTGGAAGGAGGCTGTCCGTAGTGAAATGGATTCCATTATCGCTAATGGCACCTGGGAGCTGACAGATAGACCTTATGGGTGCAAACCTGTAGGATGCAAGTGGGTGTTCAAAAAGAAGCTTAGGCCTGATGGTACCATTGAAAAGTACAAGCCTCGGCTTGTTGCCAAGGGCTATACTCAGAAAGAAGGCGAAGATTTTTTTTGACACTTACTCACCTGTTGTTAGACTGACCACAATTCGAGTACTACTTGCTTTGGCTGCCTCACATGGTCTTCTCGTTCATCAAATGGACGTTAAGACAGTTTTTCTTAACGGAGAGCTGGATGAGGAAATTTACATGGAACAGCCTGATGGATTTGTAGTACAAGGTCAAGAAGGCAAGGTGTTAAAACTGTTGAAATCTTTGTATGGTCTGAAACAAGCCCCTAAGCAGTGGCATGAGAAGTTCAATAGAACACTGACATCTGCAGGCTTTGCTGTCAACGAGGCAGATAAATGTGTATACTATCGCTCTGGTGGGGGTGAGGGAGTTATTCTATGCTTGTATGTGGATGACATCCTGATTTTTGGGACAAACATCAATGTGATAAATGAGGTCAAATCATTCTTGTCTCAAAATTTTGTATGAAAGATCTGGGAGTGGCTGATGTTATTCTAAACATTAAATTGGTTAGAGGTGAGGATGGGATTACACTTTTGCAATCTCATTATGTGGAAAAGGTCTTGAGCCGTTTTGGTTTTTCTGACAGCAAGCCTTCTCTAACACCTTATGATCCTAGCGTGTTACTTCGTAAGAATAAGAAAATTGCTAGGAATCAGCTGGAATATTCTCAGATAATTGGCTCACTTATGTACCTAGCTAGTGCAACAAGGCCAGACATCTCCTTTGCTGTGAGCAAGTTGAGCCGGTTTACATATAACCCAGGAGATGATCACTGGAAGGCGCTTGAGCGAGTGTTGCGCTATCTGAAAGGTACCTCGAACTTTGGACTTCACTATACTGGGTATATAGTAATTCCAACTGGATCTCTGATGCTGATGAGATCAAAGCCACTAGTGGATATGTTTTCACTATTGGTGGTGGTGCTGTTTCATGGAGGTCTTGCAAACATACCATTTTGACGAGGTCAACCATGGAAGCAGAGCTTGCGGCACTAGACACTGCTACTTTTGAGGCAGAATGGCTACGGAATCTATTGATGGATCTACCTACGGTGGAAAAGCCAGTGCCAGCTATCCTTATGAACTATGATAATCAAACCGTTATCACTAAAGTGAACAGTTCTAAGGATAATATGAAATCGTCTAGGCATGTCAAGAGACGATTGAAGTCTGTCAGGAAATTGAGAAACTCCGGAGTTATAATCTTGGATTACATCCAAACAGATAAAAACCTGGCAGATCCCTTTACAAAGGGATTATCACGGAATGTGATAGATAGTGCATCGAAGGAGATGGGTATGAGACCCATGTGAGTTATCTATGGTAGTAACCTAACCTATGTGATCGGAGATCCCGTGAATTAGGATCTGGGAAAAACAAGTCATTAGTTAACTGGAGGAGAGTAATTTCAACCCTCTCTATGTGAAGATGCAATACTCTCAGAAACTGCAAGGCAGGTTGGTTAAGGCCTTAATGTGTTCCATTGGCTTTCAGAAGCGAAGACGTTATCCTGCAGAACGTTCTTGAAAGAACACACCTATATGAGCCCGACTGTTAGTCGCAGTCTATGGAGATTTTGGGAAGATCTCCTACTAAGCTCATGAAGAGACCAAGGAGTATGACTTATACGCTCCAACCGAGGGGTAGCCTACTGGCGGCCTAGTATCAGTTAAGTCTCTAAGTGAAGCTTGCTTGCACCAAACTTGCAATTCAAGGCGTAGTCCATTGTTCAAGTTGTGAGTAAGTGTAGCTTGGAGTTCTAGGTGGATGTTCAACCTTAATCGGTCTCCATCGAAACACTGATATATAAACAGTACATTGGAATTCAGGCAAATCTCTGTGGGACTTTGAGATCTGGTGGGGGATTGTTGAATTATGTGGGCCAAGCCCATACAAAAGAATAATTCCTTTTAAATCTCAAAGGCCCACTCATGCAAAGTAGGCATGCATGTGAACTTTAGTACCATATTGCTAGTTCTAGGAGAGGAAGACCACCTTAAAAGGGATGGTGCACTCCTAGCCACTTGAGGCATGTGTGGGAGAGAACTAGAGGATCACACGCGCGCGCGCTTGCTCGCCTCGCCTCGCCTCGCCGGGCGGGGCGGGGGGCGCGGGTGCACGGCACCTGCGTGAATGGTCCGCCAAAATCGGCTCCAGATGCTTGCGCAGACGCGGCTTCCTTTTGCAGTTTTATTTTTGCTGTTTTGAGTAGCGGTGAATCCGGATCGGTTACGCGCGACTAATCCGTTTCGGTTACGAGTTATGGAGAACGTGCAGGCGTCTTGATCACACGTCCTGTTTCCTCCATAAATACTGAGTCGCCGACTCCATACAGCAAATGCGAATCTATCTAGGGTTTTGCCTCCTCCATCGTGCTGCGCCGTCCCACGTAATCTACTCTGTCCCGTCCGCCGACGTGCACTGTCGTTCGGGAGAGCAGGTCTCCGAAACCGTCGCCTTCGAAGTCCTGCACCGGGAGAGGGCGAATAAGGTTTTTGGGAAGTGCTCTGCACGACTGCTTGCTGTAGCTCTGGCTCGTCTTTCTCGTTGTTCGGTTTTGGCGAATCGTCATCGACCTCGTGTCATCCACACCGTGCCTGCAGCGTCAACATCGCCAAACCGGTCAGAACAGAATCATCGGTACGTAACAGTCATGTTCTCCGTATTAGATCTATTCATGTATAGTTTCCTGGTTTACATGTCTAGATCTTTTATGCCTGTGATGGTTCTGTTATTTTGCGTGCATGATGTCATGATTTATTTATGGAATAAATTAAACCTACATGTGCTTATATTTTCAACAGCACATCCGTTCACTGAAAGGACCTTCATTGTGGGCTGGATCTCATCGGAGATCAGCCCTTGCGGGGGCGAAACTGGGTCTCAGGTTAGGTAGGCTATAACCCGAGACCCAGCAATGTCACTAGTAGTATTCTCTCTACCCACTGCTCAGTAATATAATTGATATAACAACCCAGCCAAGACCTCAGAAGCTATTAACTCAGCCCAAACAACAAGTGAGCCCACCAAAATAGTAGTCCATAGCCCATCCAAACAGCAGCCCATGAGTCATCCAGTAACACCCAGTAAAAAAACCCTAATCCCCAACCCAGCGGCCAGCCCCAGCCGACCAGCTGCCAAATCATTCACTGCTTTAGATCTGAGCCCCGAGCCCCCTGATCTGGCGATCCGCTCTCGCCTGCGCGCGCGCCAACCGCCGGCCCCCGCCCTTGCCTGCGCGCGCCCCCACCTCCGGTCGCCGTCTCTGGCCTGCGCCACTGCGTGCGCCCCCACCATTGGCCGCCGCCTCGCCTCATGGACGGTGGACCTGCGCGGGCGCGGCTGCGCCTCCGTGGCTCTGCCGTGGTTCCGCCCTCACCCTCGTCACGCAGCGACGCCGTGGTCCACCGGCTGCCGCCCGCGCGCGGCGCCGCCCTTGTGGACCTCCCGTCTCCAAGTCTCCGACCTCTAGCCTCTGACCCTCCGTGGCTCCGCCCTCGCCCAGTCTGACCCGCAGGCCGCACCGCCGCAGCCTGCAGCCGAGCGAGAGGAGCCGAGCACGGGGAGGCGGCCAGGCGGGGAGCTCTTGCCGTCTCGCGGTCTCGACTCTCAGAGTCTCGAGCACAGGAGCAAGCGAGCAGAGAGGTAGTTTCGCAGAGAAGAGAGACCGAGAGAGTCGTGCTGGGCAGCGGAGCAACCGAGGCGAGAAAAACTGAGCGGAGCGGGACAGCAGCCAGCAGCAGGTAAATGAGGTGAGGGTGTTTCTGTCGTTTCGCCGTAAGGGACTAGGGATAAATGGATAACTGCACAGTGTGCACTAGATAAAGATGAATCAATGAATCATGAATGGATTATGAATAATTGGAGAAACCGATCAACTGAGGAAATATATTTAGGACTTTAGTAGAAATTATTTTTATGATTCGAAATTAATACGAATGAATGAATGATCAGGTAAAGTGACATATGTTTAATGTTTAGTATTGAGCATTAAGCAAAAATTTTATATCAATAATGCATTTATGACGTATTTTTTGTTATATCATAATATAGTTCTAGACGGTATGCTAGATTATTATTTGGTTCAAATTTAACCTGGGGCGTATTCTAATCTTGGATTCGCCACTGAGCCCTTGTTCATTTATGCATACATGTTGAATGTCTAAATTTGTTGGGATTTTGAAACCCTAAACTTGTTGGATTCAGTTCAATTAAGAACGTATATAGTTTGGTCCTTGTCCGCATCTATTCTTAGAAAGGGTTGCAAGTATGGAGAACCATAAAATGGGATTCATGGATTCTCGAACATGTGGGCCCCACTGCCGTTCTCGTGGGGATGACACGTCAACCTCCTTGAGCTCAAATCCAGTGGGATTCATGGACTGGGGGTTGCTTAGGAGTTTCTCCAGTTAGAGCCTGCCGTTCCTGTTAATGGCATGTTTCTCCCTCCATCGGATAGCCGTGATAACTGCATTGCAATTTCAGTTTAATTTACTATACATCATAATTAGAGTTGTTTGTATGATACAAGGGCGGAATGTTTTATTAGAATTACTATTTTTTCATTTATTTCTCACAAGTTGTAAACCACGGAAACAGCGGGCAGAAGTAGTACTTGCGTGTTGCTTCTTCATACTTCTCTACTGGCAATTTTGCAGATAAACCCCCGATTTGGGCGACAGGGTTGGGGCGACAGGGACAAGGGCGTTCTTTTCTTCCTGTACTAAATCCATCACTTCTTCTTTTCTTTTTGAACTTCTAAATGCTTCCCTTCTTGTTTTAAAAGAGACTCGGGTTGTGTTTTATCTAACCACAAAAAAAAAAAGAGGAAGTTTGGGTAGTGTCTGATTGCATACACAGTTCCAATTGAAGCTCCCTACAAATCAAAATATTCACTAGTTCATGCCTGACGAAAACACCCATGTGATGAGGCGCAAATTTGGTGCTCATGTGACATTAGAGCGATAGGGAAGTAGTAGCTACTAGCTACTGGCTAGATAAAGAAGGGGAAAAAAATAGAAAATAACCAAAAACAAATAACCGTCCACTACAAATCGCTGGCCGGAGAGTATGAGCTAGTATCAGCTCAACAGTCACCTCAGCTAGAAGTCCAAAAACCGTTCCCACCCCCGTACGCAACACAAGCAAGATGCGGTCAAAAAAGAAGGCAAAAGGAAGGAAAAAAGATGCATTCGAGCGTATCCATCTGCCATACCATTTGCCAACATGGAGAGGGCGATCGATCGGACGAGCGCGCGCACGGGGCTGACCGGTAATCGAGCCGATCGGACGACCCACCCAACCGCTGAACCGCGCACCGGTCGAGCAAAGCAAAACGCACGTAGCGCGCGCGCGGGCAGCGGCACACGTCATGCTTACCTAATGATGATGCGATTTGATAGAATGGCCATCTTATCTCTTAAAATTAATCTTCCAGCATTAGCTAGCCGAACGGCACCACGCAACGCGCAAGAAAAACAGCACATAATCCTCTCCTCCCCTTGCACCTTGTACCCCAGAGAGAAACCGTCCTCCTCCCCTCTCCTCGGCCATAAAATCCCCCGATAGTTACCGATCATTTTCCATCCACGGAGTAGCACTAAAATGTTTAGGGGACACGATAAATTAGCCTAGCGTCTGTTATCATCGGCGCCCTCTCTCACATCACGTTGCACTTGTCGACAGGTCTTCCTCGATCAATCAAAGCTACTTGGCAAGCAAAATCAGGTACTGATCAATACTGGTCTCATTATTGTTGCGATCAACTTGCATGCACTTTACTCCATGTTTGTACTAGTAACATGTGAAGCGGGGTCCTAATGTCTAGCTAGAATTCAGCGGGCGTCTGCTCTGCTCGCAACCAAGCGAGCGGACGTCCGCCACCACCACCCAGCAGCCCCACCGCTGCCCCGGTGAGCGGATCACCACCGTCCCAGGCGATTTTCTGCGGGGCCCACGTGTTGGAGTGTCGCCGCGCCATCGAGGGGCGCTCTCGCGGTCGGGGCAGGTGGCGCCGGGCAGCACGAGGTTGCAGTAGGCGGACTGCGAGCTCTCCGGCCGGGGGGTTCGGCGGTTGAGGGGCCGGGGACTGTACGCTCGGGTGGAGGCCAGGAGTCGGGTGCGCCACCTTAGAGGTCCGGCGATGGGCGGCGCCCATTCGGCCGCGCGGACGCCGATTTTGGCAGGTTGACAGCAACAGAAAGCAAAAGCAGTGGGAGAAAGCGAGACCAGATGCCTCAATCGATCATCACGATTCTATTATCTTTCTCGTTCACCAAACTTGTCAATGCTCAAATTCTCCTTGCCATGTGCAGATAAGGTCGACGATTGAGGACGCCAAGATGAGTGCACCCAGTCCCAGCTGCTGCTCACTGACGGCGATCGGCCTACTCCTCACCTTGCTCGGCGTCTGCGTGGTAGTCAACTCGCTCGGTGCGACACACGCCGTCGGGGGCCACGTGCTGCTCCTCGGCCTTATCGGCTCCCTCGCCGGCGTCAACGTCATCGTACTCGCCATCTGGATGTCAGACAACCCCACAGCTGCCTGGACTATATGCACGCATCAGAATCTTGCCGTCCTCGGAATTGTCATGGCATCGTCGGCGGTCACGGCGGTGGTCGGCGCCGGAGCCGCCGACGCGGTGCTCTGCTTTGGACTCTTGTTGCTGCTGCTGGTTGGCCTTGTTCTGGTCATGCGCGGTGTCGCTGGGGAGTAGGCTGTTGATTCTTGGTGGCGTAGGCGATCAAGTTGAATTGGTCTGTTACTCTCTAGTTTTTGTCAGTCGTCTGTCTACTCGTTGTAGCCGAATAAGAACTTTTGTGTCGGTAGATAAGATCAAAATGTGTTCTTAGTTTTGGTTTGGCTCTGGCTCTGGCCACTGTGAAGTTTTCTTTTCCAAGGTTACCCGTAAACAGAAGAAAAAAGCTGGTACTACTACTTAATTATATGTTGCGCTCCTCGCCATTTGTTTTGGGATAAACTTTGTTTCTACTTTCTTTAAGCTTTTGTCTGGAAGAAATCTAATTGGATGCTTGTTCTAAGCCTGTTTGGAACGGCTGATTTTTTTTTTGCCAAAATATAGTACCAAATGGAATAATTAGTAATTTTGACGTGGTTGGCATCGGAGTAATTTTTACGTGGTTGGCAACGTGCGGTGCGGGGGTCCAAAGTCTCCAATATTGCGGCGCCTGGGAGATGCAGCGCAGTCGTGAAAGTGGAGTCATGTCGCCGGGCCACGCCTCGTCCTGTTTGGTCGTTTTGTAATTTTTTTACATGATTATCATCGAAGTATCTTAAAATTAGTATATATAAATATGTCTTGGTCTGCCTCATAAAACAGTAGGCATATAAATGCGTCGTTTTGTAATTTTTTTACATGATTGTCATCGAAGTCTCCAAGATTGGAATTTTGGACCCATTTGGACCCCTGGATACCAAAAATTCCAGTTTTGGCCCCTGATCGAAAATTATTCCGCTTCTGGACCCCTGTTGAGCGCGACTTCACGGGACGCCGACACGTGGGCCGGTCGTGCGGAACCAGTCCGCACGACCCAGCTAGCGCCGCGCCCGAGCGCGCGTCTCCCCGCCCCAGCGCGCGTATGCCCCCGCCGACCGCGCGTCTCCCGTCCCGCCTCGCCCGACCGCGCGTCCGCCCCGTCCGACGGAAGTCCACCCAGCATGCAACGCGCGGGAATCTCGGTCGTGCGCTGGGGACGGAAGTCGCGCGGTCTGCGGGCCAGACGCGCGCTCGGCGGGCAAGACGCGCGCTCGGGCGCCAAAACGCGCGGTCGGCGGGGGCGTACGCGCGTTCGGCGGGGAGACGCGCGCTCGGGCGCGGCGCCAGCTGGGTCGTGCGGACTGGTTCCGCACGACCGGCCCACGTGTCGGCGTCCCGTGAAGTCGCGCTCAACAGGGGTCCAGAAGTGGAATAAATTTCGATCGGGGGCCAAAATCGGAATTTTTGGTGTTCAAGGGTCCAAATGGGTCCAAAATTCCCAAGATTGCTGCGGAAGGGGAGGCGCAGCGCAGTCGTGAAAGTGGAGTTGTGTCTCCAGGCCACGCCTTGCTTTGTTTGGTTGTTTTGTAATTTTTTTCATGATTGGCATCAGAGTATTTTAAAATTAGTACATATGAGTATATCTTGCAAAGCAGTAGGAAAAATAGGCCCCTCAAAAACATGCTTTTCTAGTGGTTACCACTGTGCAAATGCAACAATCAATCAATCTTTACATCATCACAAACCAGTATTGCTGGACACCAAGCTGAACCTTTTTTCTTTTGAAACCCCCAAACTGAACCTCAGTTTATGAGGGCAACAGAAACTTCTAGAATTAAATTGTAAAAGAACATCACCAAAGCAAAATTGCTAGTATTTTATTTGCCAGCTACAGCAAATTGACCTTTCAGTCTTGACAACGGCATAGAAAATAAACGTTCAAAGTTATACGCCGCCTTGAAGATATGAAATATATAACAAAAGTTCCCTTTCTAAGTGATGATACCCAGTGGAAAAAGAAAATCTCAGGCTTGTGTCGTGTCACCTTTCTTTTCATTTTTGTGATACAGAGGCCTACCTTTTCCTTTTCTTTGCTGGCCAAGGGGAAGATAACTAAGAACCGGTTGGATGCATTGGCAAGCAAGATCCAGGGCTGAGTTCTTTTAGGTTTGTTGTATGTGGTTTTTTATTTTTATTATATTAACTAGTTTTTAAATGATACATTTTTAAAAACGTAGTCTATAAATCGATCGTAACAGATACTATACTGACTTTAGTTATACCAGTTAAAATCACATACAATTATCTCTCACAAACAGTCAAAATTTAAAAATCATAAACCAAAAACCACCGCACAAAGAACTCATCTCAGAATATGTCTTTAGAACATCGAAGCGTAAAAAGCTAGTAGGCATCTTTGACCTCCCTCTCCTGTTTAACGTTGTCAAAGCTCCACTCGATTCTCTGTATTCAGGCTACGGTGACGGGGGCGCGATAGGGCACGGCCACGGCGGGGGCCGTTCGGCGGCGGAGGCAGGGCAGCAGTCAACTGTCCAAGTCTTCTTTTCCTCGAGGGGTCGGGCGGAAGAGATCCCACCTACCGGTAGCGTGGACGGTCGCGAGACACGCACGGCTCCACCTGGTGGGGGATAAGATTCCAACGAAAGCTTAATTAATGAGTACTACTGTATGCTCCCTCAGTGGAAGGCATTTCAATTGTGTGTTGGGACTTCGTTGCAGACTTGCAGGTTGGTGCAAGATTCAATTACTTTACGACTCATGAGGTGGTGTCCGTATTTTGTGAGGTCCATTTGAAACGTAGAAATTTTATTGAAACCATGTAGAAAATTATATACTTGCAGCAAGTAACTCTAGGAATAGATTTTTTTGTCTTTTAACAAAACCGTGACGTATTGGGGGTTCATCTTTCCAGCTCCATGGTTGAAGCAGTAGTACGTATCTCATTCATCCAAACAAGTGGCAAGTAGTACTTGGTATTAGCCTCACACATATGCAGCAGCTGAACCTGTCCTTCGTGCCGCTGCCTGGGATGAAGGTCATGTCACCGCGTAGCCTTGCACACATGCAGCCGCTCCTTTCGGTTTCAGGCGCCGCCAAGACACTGTACGCGTATGATACGGTCGTGCACGACTTCTCGGTGCGGCTCGCTGAGCAGGAGGCCAACATCCGAACTCGAGGGGGGTCGAATTTTTTACCCCTGCGGGCGCCGACTGGCTGGTAATTACACGTCCACTTTGCTATATAAACGACGCAGCGCGCGCCTGCTCTCGCAAGCTCCACACGGTCTCCCCGCTTCATCCTTTCCATCCTTCAAATTGCAGTAACCGCAGAACCAAACTAAAGCAGGCAGCAGCCAAGAGTGCAACAGTGGCCGGATCAGGGTTTACATTTTCGGTTTAGAAAAATTTTCAGACCCATTTGAGAAATCTAAAATTCGGAAATTTAGAAGATTTCGGCCGAAATATTCAAATATATCATTTAAATTCAAGAAAAATACAAAAAATACAAACAATTTTTGTCTAAATAACCGGCGCCGTCTCCCTCCCACTGCTGACGCTGGCGCCTCCCCTTCCGCAGCCGGCGTAGCCTCCCGCTCGTAGCCGCCCACCGCCGGTACCGCCGCCCGCATCGCTCCCCGCTGCCCGAGCCACTCACAGCCGCCGCCGTCTCCCGCCACTCGTGTCACTTGCCGCCGCCCGCCGCCCGCTCCACTCGCCGCCTCGATCGAGGTTTTCCCGATCTGCCAACATTTGATTTATGTGGAGCTGGACTACTGGGGAAGTAGATCATGGGCCAAAGTTTTTGAAATGGGCCGAATATTTTGACCGAAATGAACTTCTTTTAAGGTAGGCCGAGAATACCGAAAATCAGCGAATTTCGGGAATATAGGCCCAAAAATGTAAACCCTGGGCCGGGTCGGACATGGCGTCCGAGAGGATGAGCGAAGCTGACGGGGGCACGGGCCGGGCTGAGAAGCGTGGCGCCGTCTACCGCCACTATGGCATGTCTGCGCTCGAGGATGGCATGACTGGCGCCGGCGAGGCGTCCCCGTATGCTGAGCAAGTTAGAAGAAGCATACCTTTCTTTGGCATGCCCAAACACAGCCTCAATTGGCTGCCTCAAAAGCATTAACATCTTGCAGTGAAAAGCTTTCAACTACTGCTTTTGAATGGGTTAGACAATTAGAATACTTTCAACTACTGCTAAAGATATCTAGAATTGTTATCCCCCCTTTTCAACTAGTCACAAAACTTACGACTAATACAGTAGTACTACTCGTCAACTGCAAATACTTAGAGCAGCGTCTACATGTTAGAAATCTCTCAAAATTTCTCACTCACTGTTTTGTATTTTCTATCTCTCTCAAGAAACAAATACAAACCCACTCTTACGTGTACTTTTCTATCCCTCTTAAGATACAAATACACATCTACAGGAGACAAATGACTCGCTGCAAATGGCTTATTTATTTCATTCGATTGAGATGCTTAAATAGATACAACCTGGTCGCATATGTAGGCCACTCATCCACTACAGCCACACGACTCTGACTCTGACAACGACTACCTGTGATCCAGTTTTACCGGCCTCACCTTCCTACGACTTGCGCACACCGCGCACTACCTGAAAGGCTCGGTCTCGCTGAGACCAAGTCTAGACTCCTACGACTTACAACTGTATCTCTGCTACAGTACTCTAAGATTGCTCGACTCCGACTGTGAGCATTCCTTCTACTACTGCTTGACTCCAACTACGACCGCTCGACTCCGACTACGGCCGCTCCTTCTGCGACCGTTCGACTCCAACCGCGACCGCTCCTTTTATGACACCTCGACCACGGTCATTTTAGCCACGACACCATGACCACGTCGTCTCGATGCAACTCTAGTCATACCGCTCACACATAGCAGGTACTACTGATCTTCAACCACGACTAGATTATTGACTCACATACTTCCCCCTAATCTAGTTACTGCAGTTTATTAACACACAGACTCTTACACAATTTACATGCCAAGATTATAACTAACAATTTCTCCTCTAATCTTGACATGTCATGCTTCATATGTCCTCAGAAAAGAGCTGGTTTGTCATCACTCAGCGCTTCACATATAAGTGTTTTCTTCTCCTTCCCTTTCGCAGGATACTCATAGGAGTAATGCCTAAACTCTTCACAATCAAAATAACGCACCATACTTTTATCTCTGTACCGTTCTTCTCCGCATTCTCAGCCGTTGCCACGCCCTCGCCCTCGCGACGAGTCAACTTCTCTTACCATAAGAACCTGCTCTTCCATGCGTGTGTCACGATGTCCCTGAGATGCTCCTCGTGCGCCTTTTGGGACCCAATGGCCTTTTCTAAGGTCATGCTATTAATTTCACCAAATAGCTTTATTGATGAAGCAATATTGATGAACATGTCAAACACCGCTCGCGGTAGCTTCTTCATAATGGACTTCTCCTCTGTCTTCTCTCCAAGCTCTCTGATCTGGCCAACAAGCAGCGTGATCTTTGCAGCGAAGTCGTCCACCGAATCTACATCACGCATGCTGAGGTTTTCAAACTCCCAGCGTAGAGTTTGGATCCTTGCCTCTCTGACGCGCTCAGCGCCCATGTGTATGGAGCGCAGCGCTATCCAGACCTCAAGGGAGGTGCCTTTCTCTGCAACCTGCATCAACGTTGCATCGTTGAGTCCCTGAGAGATAATTGCCAAGGCCACTGATCCTTCTTCTCATTGACCACCTTGGACGAGCTCTTGGGATCAACCACATCCCACACGTCATGAGCTCTCATAAGGATCTTCATCCTCATAGCCCATGCCACGTAGTTCATCCTCATCAGTTGCAGATACTGGAGCCTCATCTTCGCCGAAGCCGCCGCTCGTAGTGACGCACTTGATGAGCCATCACCATGCGGCATCACCTAGGATTACACCACGCTCTGATATCAAATGTTGAAAATCTCTCAAGATTTCTCACTCCCTCTTTTGTATTTTCTATCTCTCTCAAGAAATAAATACAAACTCACTCTTACATGTATTTTTCTATCCCTCTCAAGAGACAAATACACACCTACGAGAGACAAATGACTCAATGTAAATGTCTTATTTATTCCATTCGATTGAGATGCTTAAATAAATACAACCTGGCCACATATGCAGGCCACTCACCCACTACAATCATATAACTCGGACTTTAACAACGACTACCTATGATTTGGTTTTATCAGCCTCACCTTCCCACGACTCACATATACCGCACACTACCCGAAATGCTTGGTCTCGCTAAGACCAAGTTCGGACTCTTACGACTTATGATTGTATCCCTGCTACAATACTCTAAGACTGCTCGATTTTGATTATGAATGTTCCTTCTACAACTGCTTGACTCCAATGTCTCGCTTGGTTAGAATCTGCTCTGAGATTTATGGGAGTACTCCGACGTGGGTGCGGCTCTGGTTGGTGCTGTGCCCCCCTGCACGCGCTAAGTGCGGGGGTGCGCCCAGGAGCCGCCACGTGTCCCCAAAAATTCAAAAAACTTCCGAAAAATTCTAAAAAAATGCTTTAAAAATCCGAAAAATTGTAAAAGTACTTTTTGTAAAAATACTTTTATTAAAAAGTATTTTTAAGTACTTAAAAAAATACTTTTTAATAAAAGTATAAATCAAGAAAATTTTTTAAGTACTTAAGAAAATACTTTTTACAATTTTTAAGTACTTAAGAAAATACTTTTTACAATTTTCCGAATTTTTAAAGTATTTTTTTAGAATTTTTCGGAAGTTTTTTGAATTTTTGGGGACACGTGGCGGCTCCTGGGCGCACCCCCGCACTTAGCGCGTGCAGGGGCACAGCACCAGAGCCGCACCCCTCCGACGTGTGCTAGAATTTGCGGTCAGTACACCGCATGTCTTTCAGCTGTACTATTTTAGTATTTTGGTCTCCGGAGTTGTTTATTCTTGGTGTCAGTTCATCGATAATAAAATCATTCGAGTTTTGGTTTGGCTTTGGTTCTGCCATAGTGAAGTTTGTCGTTTCAAAGTTACCCGTAAAGATCGAATAAATGCTTGTAACAGTTGATTACTTAATTAGTATTGCTTTCCAAGTCTAAAAAACATGGTCAGACTTCTATCTTTTTCGAAAGGGTCAGAAAACAAAAAAGTCGTGCGGAAGAACATCCATTGGGCAAAGAAGTCTGAAAGAAAATCAATTGGGCAAAGAACATCCCTTGCAACTTTTGTGTGCTGCTGTAACTAGTTATCCGACAGGATCATCTCAAATGAATCAACGGAACAATCATTCTCGGATAATTAACTTGGATTGGCTCCGGCACCTTTGCACATATGAAACGAGTAATAAAGAAGAGGGCTACTACCTAACACTACCTAATGCTATCCCATTGGACCTCAATCCAACGAGATAGCCGCCTAGTCGTTCCCTCTCCTCTCCTTCTCATTGTCGCTTCCTGGCCTCCCTCCCAGCCACTCCCTAGCCGTTACCCACTGATGCTCCGCCTCCCCCTCTTTTCTTCGATACGAGCAGCTCCGCACTCCTCCTCCGCTTCCCCCGCCCCTCCTACACCATCGACAACTGGCGGTGACCTCGTCGCCTTGCCGCGCCGCCGTCTCCCCCTCCCCCACCGCTACCACTCCGCTGTCTCCCCCTCCTCCACCGCTACCATCCCGTCCAACTTAATTGTAATGCCCTAGGGTTCAAACCGGCTTAGGCCTAAGCTCATTCTGGATAGGCCACGCACACATAGCAATCCGCTTGCACTTTCGTCATCGCTTCGTACAAAACGGTTAACCGGGTGTTCTACCATGGAACTCCTAGACTTATATGTAAGTGATTCTCAAGCTAACCTAGCAAGGTGGGACTAACCCACACCCTCCTGTGGCCCAGGGTGTCAAGCGCGAAGCTACTTGGCAGTTGGAGTACCAAATGCGCGCAAAGTATCTCGATTTCTTTTCCTCAGGTTCAGTTCCTTTTCTTTCCTAGTGATGCTCTCTATTCTGTAAATTCATTTCCGAAGTGGTCGATTCGAGGCTGAATATTTTCTAAGGGGGGAGAGCTGTAGCACTCAGAAAAAAATTAAATAAATATAAAAATAAATAAATATAAAACCCTAATCTAATCCAGTCCTTAAAAAGAAGACCCCCTCTCTTTCCGTGCGCATCACTTTTTTCGGATCCAGGTTAATCCCTCTCAATCTCTCTCTCTCAATACCTCTCTTAATCTCTCTCTCCCCCTCTGCCCGCGCATTAGTAGGAACGCTGGCCGGCGGTGGTGGCACCAGCGGCGGCGGCGGCCGGCAACGGCGGCCAGCGACGCATGCAGCACCAACCGCCGCTCGTGCATGCGCATGCATGCAGATGCATGGTGCGGTGGCCGTGGCGCAGTGGAGGCGGCGGCGGGGGCCGGCAGCGCATGCAGTGCAACGCCTCACACGCTCGCGCCCATGTGCATGCATGCAGCCGCATGGCGCGGCGTCAGTGGCTTGTGCGGTGACGTCGCACGAATATGCGCGCACACGCGCTCAGCAGGGCCGTCGACGACAAGATGGCCAGAGGCAACGGCGCGGCCGAGTGGCCGTTCGCGCGGCTGAACGGCAGTTCACTCGGCCGAACTGCTATTTTTCCTTCCAGTCATTTATATCTTGTCGTTTCTTAACCAAATTCATCATATCTAATCGGTTGTCTTCCATATCACCCTGTAGGTTTTCACGCGGCTGTTGAGGGAGCAGTTGGGCAGTTGCGCATCTCAGACCCATCGTGCAGCTGTAAGATCGAGGAGGCCGACTAGAGGGGGGGTGAATAGGCGGTCTAAAAATTCTCTACAAATTAATAATGCAATTCAAGAGCTTTTCTATTTGCCTAAACCAAGTATACAATGCGGAAGCTAGATTCAAGTTGGTTTAGCTCAAATAATGCCTAGAACAAATAAATTCGCCTAAGTGCACCTACAATTCTATCCTAGGTCAAGGTTTGCAATCCTAGGTATACAAGCAATCAATTTAATTCTATGAATGTAAATTGCTTGAATATAAATTAAGTACAAGGAAACAAACTACAATTGACACAACGATGTTTTACCGTGGTGTTCGGAGACTTGCCGGTCTCCCCTAATCCACGTTGAGGTTAGCCCGAACAAATCGGACCGGCTCCACGAATTAAGCCGAAACACCTCGTATCCACTAGTGGTAGCTCTTTCCCGCTCCGGGTAGGTGAGCTCCGACCTTCACAAATTCGCCGGGTCTTCTCACAACCTTCTTGAGAAGATCACCGCGCACGATGCCTCCAACGCCGTCTAGGAGTCGGCAAACTCCAAGAGTAACAAGCCAAGTCCCTCACTTGACTCTCACCACGTGCAACGAATGCACAAGCTCAATTGGACACTAAGTCCTTCTCTAGATGCAACACATGCACTCTAGATCACCTCTCCTCTCTCACAAAGTGCAACACATGCACAATTGAGTAGAGAGCCTCACTCTAGCTCAAAAACACAAGAATGAATGAAGCAACACCCTCTCCAACCGGCTACAAGGGGGTATTTATACCCCACACAAGAAAACTAGCCGTTGGAGCCAAACCCCTGAAAATATCAGGAAAAACGGAACTACCGCAGTACAAATCGCGGTACTTCCGTTTTCCTCGCCAACGGTCAGAAAACTAGCCATTTCTCAGCGAAAACGGAACTACCGCAGTTCAAATTGCGATACTTCCGTTTCTCCCGAGGCTAAGTCATTCAGAAAGTCGCTCTCTGGAAAAAACGTTCCGCTCGGAAACCGGAACTACCGGAAAAACGGAACTACCGGAAAAATCGGAACTACCGCAGTACAAATTGCGGTACTTCCGCAAAAAACGGAACTACCACAGTACAAATCACGGTACTTCCGTTTTCGGTTTTTCAGCACAGACGACACTCGGAAAAACGGTCATAACTTTTGACTCCGATGTCGGAATTGAGTGATCTTGGACTCTATGGAAAGCTTATTCAGAGGGCTACGCAACCCATCTATTTGCATGATCTCAAACACATTAGATCAATGCAAAAAAATAAAAGACATCCAAAGAGTCACTACCATGGTCTAATGTCAAAGGAAAAATCAACAAACAATTTTAGACCATGCCAAGGGATAATGCATGATCTCCAACTTTTGCAAAACATATTTGCAAACTTAGATCATGCTATAAGAATTAGTTTCAAAGTAAAGATCCTAAATATGCATATTAAAAGAAGTATGGATCAATACTTATGAAGCTCCCAAAATATATAGAGAGCTCCCCCTAAATGTATGCATACAAGTGTATATAGTGAAGACATATGCACATATTCATTTTAGACTAATTGAGGAGTTCAATCTATATTTTGGATCTAAGGAATGCATTTGTAAATGAGAAAGCGATTTCGAATGCATACCTCTTTGATTTCACCTTTTCATCCAAATGAGACTAACCAAAGATAAACTCAAATAAACATATTAGTCTCATAAATTCATTTATCATTTTCAACAAAATATTATAAAATATATGTCATTAATATCATAATGTCATAATGGCATTTGTCATTAACACCAAAACCAACTTAAATGGAACTTTATCTTTCAACAGCGTGTTCATCGAGCGTGCTCAAGGCAAATACTTCGCGGCCGTAACCTGTTTCTTCCGCACGTTTATGTCACATGATTACCTGTTGCCTTAGTGTGATTTCCGATCTTTGAACTATATTAATTGCCTGCTGTAGATTGTGGTAGCTTTAATAAATTTAGAATATGATGAGTTAGTTAGTATTGAATGCTTGTTATTAGTATAATGTTAACCATATAGTTCATGTGCGTTAAGGATGTAAATAAACATCTAAATGGTAATTAGGGTTGCGAATAAGTATACTCAAATTTAAAGTTAACCACTAGTAATCTTTAATACTGGACGGTCATTGTTATGACTTGTTTTTGCGAATCTTAACTATCAATTAGTAATTGTGAGCAGTAGTGATTTAGTTGCTGTACATTAATCTGCCTAATAATCACTTATCACCTAATAAAATTTTATGATTGACAACCCTTGTGTGTGACTCCGGTTAGTATCCTCTCTATCGATAGATCTTGTCCCTATCACCTAGTATCACCAATCCTGTCTCTCCGGTCTCATTGTATTAAATCGTTGCCCTCATAACTTTACCTTAAATCATTCATGACTCCCTAATTATACCATGGATAATTCGCTAAATAAAGAACTAAGGGTTATAATGCCGGGACTACCCACATATAGGGGAGATTTCCACCCAACCTGGTATATACGGGGGGGGGCGTACATTCTCGTTACACAGGATATTACACCACGTCTGCGGTTATACAGTCGAGGACAAGGTTGTGCCTGGCTATTCTCGTATAACGGGGTGTGTGGGATGAGGTCGTTGGCACTCTTGCTATAACTTGTCACATAACAACTATCCTTAATACACAGTCTCCGTGATATCCGCCTCCCATTTATGACAGTATTTCCGGTACCAGTTGTTCGTTGCTTTTATCATGTATCCGTTGTTTACTTGTGATGCTTGTCCTTTAATTCGCATGGTTGCATTACCTGTCTTTACTCTTGCGTTGCGACCGTTGTTGGGTACTTGCTGAGATTTCCAAATCTCACGCTTGCTCTTTCCCTTCTCAGGTAACAGGCCAGTAGATTGATAGCGGCATGCATGGGTGGGAGCACTCGAATTTCAGCACTGTGGCTTGCCACTACTTTTGCCATTTACTTTATTTGTCATTTAATTAGAAGTGGACCGGTTCCATATTTTAAACACTATTTCAACTTCTGTTGATTATTTAATACAGTACTTTAAAGGTTTTGATTGGTGTATGAATTCTATTATTGTCTTTTATTATTACTTTTATTCTTGGCAATGACGTTCCATAGTAGTATTCTACCTCGGCTGTATGTGGGGTACTACAGTTGGTATCAGAACCGACTCTCGCGGTTACAAGGGCGCGTGCTGGTCAGGGGCGCGGGCATATGGCCATGGCGCGTGTGGGCCCGGAGTGGATACACGACATGGCATATGTATTGGCACTGAACGCACGGACATATGCCAAGAGGGAGATCCTTATCATTTGCCCCAGTGTGGGTATGTTGGTCTAACGAGGACGTTGGGTCCTTTGAGGGAGATGTATGTGACACCCCGGCCCATATGAGGCTGTGGGTTAATCCCACCTTGCTAGCTTAGCTTGAGAATCACTTACATATAAGCCTAGGAATTCCAATGGTAGCACCCCCGGTTAACCGTTTTGCGCGAAGCGAGGATGAAAGTGCAAATGGGTTGCTACGTGTGCGTGGCTTATCCAGAATGGGGTTAGGCCTAAGCCGGTTTGGACCCTAGGGCATTATATTAATATTCACAGCGCCACCGTCTCGCCTGTTCTTCCCTCTGCCATCACCCACCGTCGGGCCATTGCCTCCCCGGTCTCCCTCAACATCCAGGAAGGGGGGGCGTGGTGAACCTTTCGTCGTGATGGCGCTTCGCTAGATCTAGAGCCGAAGGCAGCGGGGAGGAGGAAGGAGAGGCTGCTGTTAGAAATAATCATGATTTAGAGTTCAAGACGTAGTAGAGTCCGTCTCCGTGTGTAATTCAAGTTGAAGTTGTGTCCAACTTGAAGTCCGAATACGTATGCTAGTAGGAGATTATTAGCATATATATTGAGAAGGCTTGTAGCCGATTTTGTAGGAGAAAAGCAAGACAAAGGGGGAGCAAATAAGAGAATAGAGAAATTCAGAAATTCTCATGTATTTTTTCAGTTTATTTACGATGTGTGCGTTTTCTCCTGGGATCAAAGTTAACAAGTGTATCAGAGCCTAGACGAGAAGCAAGTCGTTGAAAAAAATTGTCTCGATGATTTTGTTTCGCGCTTGTCTCGAGCGGTGCTCCCGAGGCCTCCACGCGCGCATCGTATAGCTGGAGCAGCAAAAGTCAGCAAGACAAGTCCAAGGAAAAAGAAAAAACAGTGCAGTTTTTCTCTCTGTTCCCTCGGTTCAAGAGCCGCTTCAAAGTAGCCCGATTTCTTGATCCGTGCTCAAGATCATGTCGCGTTCTTCAGAAAGTGTGTCACCGGTGACGAGGCATCATCCAGTATGATGCGAAGGAGAGATCTGATGCTCACGGTGGGCAATTATGCAGCCTGGGCAATCAAGATGAAGGTGTACATGAAGGCTCAAGAAGTGTGGGATGCAATCGAGAACGGAAACGTCGACGTGCGCAAGGATCAGGTGGCATTGGCGGTCATCTATCAGGGCATTCCAGAGGAGACGCTCTTCCTACTGGCCGAAAAGGAGCCGATCGTGTGAAGGAAGCAAAGATATAAACTCTCAAGACTGAGTTCAAGGTGCTGTGTATGAAAGAAACGGAGTCGATCAATGACTTCGCCGTCCGGTTGACAGTCATCGTCAACAAGATTCGGGCCCTTGGCGAGAAGGTGGAAGAGTTGTATGTAGTGAAGAAATTTCTTCGTGCTGTTACCTCACAGTTTCTCCCAACTGCTTCGGTCTTAGAGCAATTTGGAGACCTAAAGACAATGACCATGGAGGAGGTCATCGGTCGTCTTAAGGCATATGAGGAATGCATCCATGACAATAGTAACAAAGGCGATGGACAGCTCTTGTAGAGCCGTGCTGAGTGGGAGATCTTATCATCGAAGCGTGAAGGCAAGAACACTTCCAGGGGTGGTGGCCAAGGCCGTCAGAATCAGAAGTTTGATAAGGCAAAAGTGAGGTGTTATAATTGTAACGATTATAGACACTTTGCTTCAGAATGCCTCAAGCCGAAGATGAAGAAAGCGTTTGTTGCTAAAGCGCTTAGGGATGATGAATCAACAGTGCTCTTATGGTGAGTTGAGTTAGGGACGTCGAGAAGATATATCACTGTCCAAACTCAAGCAAGGTGACGTTGAGGAGATGTGTTACCGTTCTATATCAAGTATGAGTTTAGTAGGTCGTAGTTGAGTCCAACTGCCTCAATGTTTTAGAATATTTGTATCCAGATGAACCTGTGCCAACTAAGTTGAGTTCCTACATGTAGCTTGCATGTAGAATGCTTCATGTGGAGATGTGACTGGTAGTTCATAATGCATTAAGACTAAAACTAGAGTATGTCAAGTTAAGATTAAGGAGGAGATTGTTAGAAATAATCTTGACTTAGAGTTCAAGACGTAGTAGAGTCCGTCTCCGTGTATAATTCAAGTTGAAGTTGTGTCCAACTTGAAGCCTGAATACGTATGCTAGTAGAAGATTATTAGCCTATATATTGAGAAGGCTTGTAGCCAATTTTGTAGGAGAAAAGCAAGAAAAAGGGGGATCAAATAAGAGAATAGAGAAATTCAGAAATTCTTAAGTATTCTCTTAGTTTATTTATGATGTGTGTTTTTTCTCTTAGGATCAAGTTAACAGCTGCACTATGCCGTTAGCAAAGAAAGAAACGGTATACTGTCCGTAAGTTTTTCTCAATAAAGAAATGTGATCACGAAAGTAGCCAGGGATCATACGAAGGCAGAGAAGAGTCTTGTTAATTCCACTGGACTTCAGTCGTCACTATCGTTACATCATGTGCTAGATCCAACTGCTAAACATGCGGTCTTGGCGTTGATCATTCCTGGCGTGATATAACTGTTGAATTATGTGGGCCAAGCCCATAAGAATAATTCCTAAATCTCAAAGGCCCACTCATGCAAAGGAGCAATGCATGTGAACTTTAGTACCATATTGCTAGTTCTAGGAGAGGAAGACCACCTTAAAAGGGATGGTGCACTCCTAGCCACTTGAGGCATGTGTGGGAGAGAACTAGAGGATCACACGCGCGCGCTCGCTTGCCTCGCCGGGCCGGGCCAGGCCGGGCTGGGCTGGGCGGGGGGCGGGGGGCGCGGGCGCATGGCACCTGCGTGAATGGTCCGCCAAAATCGGCTCCAGATGCTTGCGCAGACGCGGCTTCCTTTTGCAGTTTTATTTTGCTGTTTTGAGTGGCGGTGAATCCGGATCGGTTACGTGTGACAAATCCGTTTCGGTTACGAGTTATGGAGAACGTGCAGACGTCTTGATCACGCGTCCTGACTTTTCTATAAATACTGAGTCGCCGCCTCCATACAGAATAAGCGATTCAATCTGGGGTTTTGCCTCCTCCATCGTGCTGCGCCGTCCCACGTAGTCTACTCCGTCCCGTCCGCCGGCGTGCACTGTCGTTCGGGAGAGCAGGTCTCCGGAACCGTCGCCTTCGAAGTCCTGCACCGGGAGAGGGCGAATAAGGTTTTTGGGAAGCGCTCTGCGCGACTGCTTGTTGTAGCTCTGGCTCGTCTTCCTCGTCGTTCGGTTTCGGCGAATCGTCATCGACCTCGTGTCATCCATACCGTGCCTGCAGCGTCAACATCGCCAATCCGATCAGAACAGAACCATCGGTACGTAACAGTCATGTTCTCCGTATTAGATCTGTTCATGTATAGTTTCCTGGTTTACATGTCTAGATCTTTTATGCCTGTGATGGTTCTGTTGTTTTGCGTGCATGATGTCATGATTTATTTATGGAATAAATTGAACCTACATGTGCTTATATTTCCAACAATCCAAAAACCTTATTGTAGGCACTGTGGTTTTACTATGGCTGGATTTGCTGATGCACTGAGGCCGGATAAGTTCTTCGGTGTGCACTTTAAGAGATGGCAGATCAGGGTCACTCTGTGGCTTACTGCTATGAATGTATTCTGGGTTAGTAATGGCAAGCCTGAAGGTGTTCTTGATGCTGAAAAGCAGAAAGAATTCGAGACTGCCACTACTCTCTTTATTGGATGCATTCTTAGTGTTCTTGCTGACCGTCTGTGCGAGGTGTATATACACATGACAGACGCGAAGGAGTTATGGGATGCACTGAATTCCAAATACGGTGCTACTGATGCCAGCAATGACATGTATGTCATGGAGCAATTTCATGACTACAAGATGGTTGATAACCGTTCTGTAGTAGATCAGGCTCATGAGATACAGGCCATTGCCAAGGAACTCGAACTCCTGAAGTGTGCCTTACCCGACAAGTTTGTGGCTGGATGTATTATTGCGAAATTACCTTCTTCATGGAGGAAATTCGGAACAGCACTCAAACACAAGAGACAAGAGTACTCTGTTGAGAATCTGATTGGGTCTCTTGAAATTGAGGAGAAAGCTCGGGAAAAGGACGCTGTGTCTAAGGGTGATGGAGGGCAGTCTAGTGCCAATGTGGTACAGAAACCCTCAAGCAAGAACAAAGGGAAATTTGTCAAAGCCCAACAGACAACCAACTTCAAGAAGAAGAAGAATAACAACAATCAGGATGATAGAACTTGCTTTGTGTGCGGTGAGCCTGGTCACATGGCCAAGAAATGCCCACAACGCAAAGGAAAGAAGGCACCTGTAGGACAGACTTCTAAGTCTGTCAACGTGACCATTGGCAAGACTGGAGATGGGACTGGGTATGATAATTTACCTACTGTTCTTTCAGTTAGTCAATCTACCAATTGGTGGATTGATACAGGAGCTAATGTACATGTGTGTGCTGATATTTCGTTGTTTTCCTCTTATCAGGTCGCCCGGGATTCCTCCGTCCTAATGGGGAATGGGTCACATGCTACTGTTCATGGTGTTGGCACGGTAGATCTGAAGTTTACTTCGGGAAAGATCGTGCAGCTGAAGAACGTGCAGCATGTCCCTTCTATAGACAAGAATCTCGTTAGTGGCTCCCATTTATGTAGAGACGGCCTTAAGTTGGTATTTGAGTCTAATAAAGTAGTCATGTCTAAACATGGATATTTTATTGGTAAAGGCTATGAGTGCGGAGGCTTGTTCCGTTTTTCCCTTTCAGATTTCTGCAATAAGACTGTGAACCATATTTGTGGCAGTGTGGATGATGAGGCTAATGTTTGGCACTCACGTCTATGTCATATTAATTTTGGTTTGATGTCTCGGCTTTCCAGTATGAATTTAATTCCAAACGTTTCCATCACCAAAAGTTCTAAATGCCATAGCTGTGTGCAATCAAAGCAACCTCGTAAGCCTCACAAGGCTGCCGAGGAGAGAAACTTGGCACCACTAGAACTCCTGCATTCAGATCTTTCTGAGATGAATGGCGTGTTGACGAAGGGTGGAAAACAATATTTCATGACATTGATTGATGATGCAACTAGGTTCTGTTATGTGTATTTATTGAAAACGAAAGATGAGACTTTAGACTATTTTAAAATCTATAAGGCAGAAGTTGAAAATCAGTTAAATAGAAAGATAAAAAGACTTAGGTCAGATCGTGGTGGAGAGTATTTCTCAAACGAATTTGTCTTATTTTGTGAGGAACATGGTATTATACATGAGAGGACGCCTCCTTATTCTCCTGAGTCAAATGGGATTGCCGAAAGGAAAAATCGCACGTTGACTGACTTGGTGAATGTCATGTTAGACACTGCGGGCTTACCTAAGGCATGGTGGGGGGAGGCTTTGCTAACGTCTAATCATGTATTAAATAGAGTTCCTAACAGAAATAAGGACAAAACACCATACGAGGTATGGATTGGGAGAAAACCATCACTTTCTTACTTGCGTACATGGGGGTGCTTGGCGAAAGTTAATGTGCCAATAACTAAGAAACGCAAGCTTGGACCTAAAACTGTGGACTGTGTCTTTCTGGGATATGCTAATCATAGCATTGCCTATAGATTTTTAATAGTTAAAACTGAGGTAGCTGACATGCATGTTGGTACAATTATGGAGTCTCGAGATACAACATTCTTTGAGAATATTTTTCCAATGAAGGATACACATAACACTACTAGTCAACCTTCTGAAATAATTCCCATTTCAATCACACCACCTGAACGTTCTGAACATACACATGAACTTGTCAATGAGGAGGATGACAGTGGAGCTTCTAGAAGGAGCAAGAGACAAAGGATATCCAAATCCTTTGGTGATGATTTCACTGTGTACCTTGTGGACGACACTCCCAAGTCTATCTCAGAAGCGTATGCATCCCCTGGTGCAGACTACTGGAAGGAGGCTGTCCGTAGTGAAATGGATTCCATTATTGCTAATGGAACCTGGGAGCTGACAGATAGACCTTCTGGGTGCAAACCTGTAGGGTGCAAGTGGGTGTTCAAAAAGAAGCTTAGGCCTGATGGTACTATTGAAAAGTACAAGGCTCGGCTTGTTGCCAAGGGCTATACTTAGAAAGAAGGCGAAGATTTCTTTGACACTTACTCACCTGTTGCTAGACTGACCACAATTCGAGTACTACTTGCTTTGGCTGCCTCACATGGTCTTCTCGTTCATCAAATGGACGTTAAGACAACTTTTCTTAACGGAGAGCTGGATGAGGAAATTTACATGGAACAGCCTGATGGATTTGTAGTAGAAGGTCAAAAAGGCAAGGTGTTAAAACTGTTGAAATCTTTGTATGGTCTGAAACAAGCTCCTAAGCAGTGGCATGAGAAGTTCGATAGAACACTGACATCTGCAGGCTTTGCTGTCAATGAGGCAGATAAATGTGTATACTATCGCTATGGTGGGGGTGAGGGAGTTATTCTATGCTTGTATGTGGATGACATCCTGATTTTTGGGACAAACATCAATGTGATAAATGAGGTCAAATCATTCTTGTCTCAAAACTTTGATATGAAAGATCTGGGAGTAGCTGATGTTATTCTAAACATTAAATTGGTTAGAGGTGAGGATGGGATTACACTTTTGCAATCTCATTATATGGAAAAGGTCTTGAGCCGTTTTGGTTTTTCTGATAGCAAGCCTTCTCCAACACCTTATGATCCTTGCGTGTTACTTCATAAGAATAAGAAAATTGCTAGGAATCAGCTGGAATATTCTCAGATAATTGGCTCACTTATGTACCTAGCTAGTGCAACAAGGCCAGACATCTCCTTTGCTGTGAGCAAGTTGAGCCGGTTTACATCTAACCCAGGAGATGATCACTGGAAGGCACTTGAGCGAGTGTTGCGCTATCTGAAAGGTAGCTCGAACTTTGGACTTCACTATACTGGGTACCCGTCGGTGCTGGAGGGTTATAGTGATTCCAACTGGATCTCTGATGCTGATGAGATCAAAGCCACTAGTGGATATGTTTTCACTATTGGTGGTGGTGCTGTTTCATGGAGGTCTTGCAAACAGACCATTTTGACGAGGTCAACCATGGAAGCAGAGCTTGCGGCACTAGACACTGCTACTGTTGAGGCAGAATGGCTACGGGAGCTATTGATGGATCTACCTACGGTGGAAAAGCAAGTGCCATCTATCCTTATGAACTGTGATAATCAAACCGTTATCGCTAAAGTGAACAGTTCTAAGGATAATATGAAATCGTCTAGGCATGTCAAGAGACGATTGAAGTCTGTCAGGAAATTGAGAAACTCGGGAGTTATAACCTTGGATTACATCCAAACAGATAAAAACCTGGCAGATCCCTTTACAAAGGGACTATCACGGAATGTGATAGATAGTGCATCGAAGGAGATGGGTATGAGACCCATGTGAGTTATCTATGGTAGTAACCCAACCTATGTGATCGGAGATCCCGTGAATTAGGATCTGGGAAAAACAAGCCATTAGTTAACTGGAGGAGAGTAATTTCAACCCTCTCTATGTGAAGATGCAATACTCTCAGAAACTGCAAGGCAGGTTGGTTAAGGCCTTAATGTGTTCCATTGGTTTTCAGAAGCGAAGACGTTATCCTGCAGAACGTTCTTGAAAGAACACACCTATATGAGCCCGACTGTTAGTCGCAGTCTATGGAGATATTGGGAAAATCTCCTACTAAGCTCATGAAGAGACCAAAGAGTATGACTTATACGCTCCAACCGAGGGGTAGCCTACTGGCGGCCTAGTATCAGTTAAGTCTTTAAGTGAAGCTTGCTTGCACCAAACTTGCAATTCAAGGCGTAGTCCATTGTTCAAGTTGTGAGTAAGTGTAACTTGGAGTTCTAGGTGGATGTTCAACCTTAATCGGTCTCCATCGAAACACTGATATATAAACAGTACATTGGAATTCAGGCAAATCTCTGTGGGACTTTGAGATCTGGTAGGGGATTGTTGAATTATGTGGGCCAAGCCCATAAGAATAATTCCTAAATCTCAAAGGCACACTCATGCAAAGGAGCAATGCATGTGAACTTTAGTACCATATTGCTAGTTCTAGGAGAGGAAGACCACCTTAAAAGGGATGGTGCACTCCTAGCCACTTGAAGCATGTGTGGGAGAGAACTAGAGGATCACACGCGCGCGCTCGCTCGCCTCGCCGGGCCGGGCTGGGCTGGGCGGGGGGCGCGGGCGCACGGCACCTACGTGAATGGTCCGCCAAAATCGGCTCCAGATGCTTGCGCAGACGCGGTTTCCTTTTGCAGTTTTATTTTGCTGTTTTGAGTGGCGCCGTTTCGGTTACGAGTTATGGAGAACGTGCAGGCGTCTTGATCACGCGTCCTGACTTTTCTATAAATACTGAGTCGCCGCCTCCATACAGAATAAGCGATTCAATCTGGGGTTTTACCTCCTCCATCGTGTTGCGCCGTCCCACGTAGTCTACTCCGTCCCGTTCGCCGGCGTGCACTGTCGTTCGGGAGAGCAGGTCTCCGGAACCGTCGCCTTCGAAGTCCTGCACCGGGAGAGGGCGAATAAGGTTTTTGGGAAGCGCTCTGCGCGACTGCTTGCTGTAGCTCTGGCTCGTCTTCCTTGTCGTTCGGTTTCGGCGAATCGTCATCGACCTCGTGTCATCCATACCGTGCCTGCAGCGTCAACATCGCCAATCCGATCAGAACAGAACCATCGGTACATAACAGTCATGTTCTCCGTATTAGATCTGTTCATGTATAGTTTCCTGCTTTACATGTCTAGATCTTTTATGTCTGTGATGGTTCTGTTATTTTGCGTGCATGATGTCATGATTTATTTATGGAATAAATTGAACCTACATGTACTTATATTTCCAACAATAACAGCAGTGAGTTCCTATGCACTGCAGCAACGAGTAAGTCAAGGCGGTCAAAACAAAACGAACCATATCGGGGATTTATATTACAGATCATGCCGCGCGTACGAAACCAACGTTTCATCGTGTAGCCTCGGGAGCATTTCATGTACCTTTATGCGGGAAAGCCTAATCTTCTTTATGTAGGATGGTGGCCTGATGATCCGTACCTGATCTCTCGTTAAATTTACCTAACCACACACTTAGACAACCACCAAGACCATCGAGTAGATGATTGGCGATCGGTTGGGCTTAAAAGCTTATGGCTTATGGCTGAAAACACTGTACCTGACTGAAAAAAACACTATAGCTGACAGAGGCTTATTTAGCATAATTAAATTTAAAAAAATTAAAAATATAAAAAATATGTTAGCCCATTACGTATAATACAAACAAATACGGGAAAAAAAGAACCGGCAAAAAAGCTCAACAAAAAGCCAAAAGTTCAGAAAAAAACGAAATTTATGAATAATGAAAAATAAGTTGGAAGCCAGAAGCTTAAACCCAACCGATCGGGACTCTCAATTCCCAGTGAAAAAGCAACAATTAAGACTTTGGTGGAAGCAACGTCCTATTCCCCTCAAGAGTTGGTTGTGCCGAACTTGGAAAATCAAGCGTGTAACACTAATAGATGCAATTAGCAACCTAAAATTATTAATAAACATGATCTAAGTTACATGGATGTAATACAATAACTTGTATTGCTCTCCTAAGACATCTAAACAAACTTGGACTTCAATACAAGCGAAAAGAAATACTAACTTCACATATGTCGATTTGTTTATGATAGATAGTACATACACGTAGAATCTAAGGTTGAAACTTGATATATCATGTGGGTCTTAGAATAAGCATTCCAACAAATACTAACACGGCTAAAATAGATCTCATTTGTGAAAGTTATGAACTTTTTAATGCAGCCCCAGTTGAATGTGACGAGCTAAATCCGAATTGGATCCAACGTTGATGTGTTGGAAAACAGACCTAATAAGCTCTTCATGTATATGTAATGTACATACTGGAACCTTCTGAGTTGATGCATATATCATCATCGTAATTCGTAAACTTCACAGACAGTACTACGCCATCTTTTGTTGGTGCGCAACATTGCCTCCTTCGATTGAACATCCAACGCGTTCCTCTCTTTTTCTTGTGGCACCCCTTATTCTTTAGGATCGAGCTCTTTACACAAGCTTCACATACAAGTTTTTCTTGCTCTTCAACTCTTTTATCAGTTTTTGATAACTAGAAGTGTATTAAATAAAGATTACAACATATGAATGGAGCTCTTCTGATTTAACCAACGAATGTCAATCTAAAGTGAGTTTATGGTAATTGGATGATTAATTTCAACGGAGTCCCGCCCTCAGGACCCATTCAGAACACTCGAGGAGCGTCATGCGCCCTAGTGTTTATACGTAAGTGCTCTGCAATAGTTGTGTGTTCCCTTGTTTTGTGTTGTTTCTTGGAATTAACACTGCTAATGCAATATCATTTATTTATACAATGGAAATAGTTCCACCGTGGTATTTCTGCTGTGACTGTAACGAAGAGTTTTGCTTCATATAACGATTGTCCCTTTGGTAAGCAGAACAGTACGAGTTTTGAACTCGTAATAAAACGATTCTCTAAAAAAACTCATAATAAAAAGGATGATAAGGCCATACGTCGGAGGACCTAAGATTTGGGCCTGCAGTGTGCCGAATGCATGGGCTGAGCTAGTTCATGCTAAATGGGCCTAATAGAACATGCAGATCTCAGCCCAAACTTTTGGGCTCGACAGTCAACACGGCACAGGCCTTGCAGTCCCGAGTCAAAGCTAGACCGTGTACGAGTTGTCAGATTTCTTTTCTTTTCTTACCCTTTTTAAGAGAGAGAAGAAACTGGTAGAAAAGTTCAAGTCGTCGTAATTGGCTGAATTAGATGTCCCAAAAAGTTTCAGCTGTATAGATAGAGCATGTTGGGATTTTTTTTTTGTTTGGGCAATCGGGAGACTGCAAAATAAAGCATACCTTGACAATTTTTTTTTATTATGTCACCCTGTGCGGTGTTGTATCAAATTTTGATTATATCAACCAGTGTCTATACACGCATACATGTTAAGAGGGATAGTACGGATCCACGCTTCAGAGACCGTTTAAGCATTTGATTAATTTTTTACACTCTAAAGACCGTTTAAGCCTTGATTAATTTCCTAACGTCTATAGAAGATTAGGCATTTGTGTACTTGTGATGTGAGCGTGTTCTGTATGGGTTGTGCGCGCGTCTACCTAAGAAAAGTTAGCAACCAAGAGACTAATGGTTGCCATCCTGAAGAGGTGTGCAGTTCAGGCAACAACGACGACACGTCGACACCTGCAGATGCCTTGAAGCTGTTGGACATCCTGAAGAGGTGTGCAGTTCTGTATGGGTTCTTTTCATCAGAGGCCTTTTGACCTTTTCCTGTTCTTTCCCGGCCGACGTGGCTAGCGGGTAGTAGCATAGTAGGCGCCAGCAAACAACAGAAAACGACGCTTTCTACTGGTGCACTCGCGTGGACTCTACGTCTTGCGGACGGCGAGTACAATATACTGGTGCTAAGAGGATGATTACAGAAGTAAAACCAAATAATTGATTTACGATAATATAATAGATAAGCCTGTTTGGAATGGCTGAATATTTTTGCCAAAATATAGCACTATCCTGCCAGTAGAGGGTATGTTCTTTCCTCTGAAGCTAGCGGCTTTTGGTTTTTACTACAGTACCTAACTTTCAGATAGAGTTTTTTCTCAAGACGGGGTCTACAAGTTAAACAATCTATACATTAAAAGCTCAATATCTGTACCAGCCAAAATCGCAAGTGAGTAACTGTCTCTCCGTAATCTATACCGTAAACAGCCAAAATTCAAAAATTTTAGTCAAAAGCCATAAGTCGTAGCCGTTGCCAAACAAGTCCAGAGTTGCCAGTAAATAGTACTACTAGACTAGTATGTGTCCCATCCATATTGTTTGTTCTGATTATCTTGGAGGATAGATGCAGGAGGAAAGAATGCATTTCATTTTCTTGGCAAGTTAAATACAGCTCAGTCCATTTTTTTTACTTAATGTTTTTTTATTTTTTACAGTCTTTAATATATGATTTTGACTACTATTTTTTTATAATTTTACTTTAAGATATACTAATTAAATTATAATATTATAAAATATTTTTTTATATATCCAATATAAATAATTTTAAACCTATTGATGATATGTTTGATGACACAGGTTTTAGGCGTAAGTAAAAAGAATGAAGGAGTAGTTAATTAGTACTAGTATACTCCCTTAAGTTCACAAAAGCAAGTCGTTTTGGACATCGACACAATTTTCAAAATATAACTTTGATTACTAATTACTACTATAACATATTTGTAAAATCCAACAAAATTATAATATTATGAAAGTATTTTTCAAGATGAATCTACACATATGATTTTCGTATATCTAATATAAATATTTTAAAAAATATCGATAGCTAAAGTTTTTAAAGTTTGACTGCATGTATTCCAAAATGACTTGTTTTTGTGAACTGAAGGGAGTGTAAAGCAACCAAGTCAACCAGGAGGATTGTGGCATCTCTTTCTTCTTTGTTGTTCGCATCCTTGCAAGTAAAAAGAACTGAAGGAGCGGTTAATTAGTACTGGTATAATACAGTAACCAAGTCAACCATGGGGATTGTGGCATCTCTTTCTTCTTAGTTTTTTTACATCCCCTCTAGACTAGAGTAGATGTGGGAGACGGGCCGTGCTTTTCCGAACCAACCCAAGGCTCGGTCAGCCTAGTACGACGCGTGGCGGGCCATGCTGGCACGAACGGTGGGCTAGATTGGGCCTAGAAAGCTGGCCCGTCGAGCGACATGGCACGGCCTAGCAAACCGTGTCGTGCTTGGGACAGCCCGGCATGGCAAGCATGGGCATGGCAAGCATGTCGTGGCCGCTTCATGGCCCTCGCCGCTCTGCACCTCCCACCTCATCATGTTGGCCATGGCCATCCCGTGCATTGAAGGCCGGTCACTTGTGACAGAGTTGCCCAAGGCTCCCCTCTGTGGCTATAAGTAGACACAAAGCTTGTCATTACCTCCGCCCCATCCTTCACCTTCTTCCTCCTTCTTGGCTTCCTCCTCCCTCAAGCCGAACCCAGCTCTGCCCGAGCGGCGTCCACAACCCCCTTCCGCCATTCCGGCCCCTCGGCCCTCTTTTCACAAAATTTTTTGCGTCATCTTGTGTCCCTGATTGCCTTCCTGCTCCCTCACAGTTTAATTGAAAAGCCATGCTCCACGGCTTGTCTTGTCATCCTAGCTTCCCATTCCGACTGAAAATGGCCGCCAACGCCGCCATTACCCTCCTTGGCAAGACTCTATGATTGAGACTTTTCATTTATGATTAAGACTTTCCATCCATGATTGATTCAGCATGCTAAACCAATGACTTCCTTTTCAAATTGATGCCTTTTTTGAATTAATGAATGTTAACGGGTTTGCCTGATATATTACACTTGTATACATCTAAAAGTAATCAAAAGACAGGGAGACTTGGTACATAGACACTATGGTGCCCCATTTCCTACCTAAGTTTTTGGCTTTTTGTATAGTTGTTAGATTTTTTTTAGCATAATTAAAATTTAAAAATAAAAAATTATATTATCACGGATAATACAAAAAATAAAAGAAAAAATCCAAAAAAATAAAAAATAAGATAAAAATTAAAAAGTTAGAAATCAGAAATTAAAAAACCAGAAACTGAAGTTCTACGGCCGCTAGGACCATGCATGAGAGACCAGAATATGCTCTCTCGTCCCTTATACAGAGACTTCGTTACAATTTTATAAGTAGTAATTCATGCTCCAATCCTTTGTTTTTTTATTGAATGTTTTGGACTTGTGGCAGCTTACTAGGAAAAACAAAAGAAGTTCGTATGCCTTGTTAAAGTTACTCCGTCTGCTCTCAAATAGACATTATAAAATACGTGTTGGTCTCCTCAAACTTTAATCACTAATGTATACAGAGCCATTTAGATTTGTCACGTTAAAATAATGAATGGATTCATCGTGAAACGTGCGCCGGGGGGGGGGGGGGGGGGGTTAACACACATGCGAGTAGAGCTCTGTTCTTTAATTCAATTGTTGTCCGTGAGTTGTTCCACAAATCGGCTGCGCCGCTACCGTTTGGCCTAAACTAGGCTTGTGGCTGTTAAGAACTGTTTTATGATTTTTTTTATAGTAACTAGTTTTTAAATAGAGTATTTTTTTAAAGTAGGGTCTACTAGTTAATTGTAGTATATACTGTACCGATTTCATTTATATCGGTAAAAACCATATGTGAGTTTCTATTACTTTATAATTTCTCATACGAATAATCCAAAAGTTACAAACCACAATCATAAGCCATAAGTTTTAAGAAGAAAAAAAGAGTAGGTCTACAGTAGTACGGAAGAAACTTGTGAGCGCACAGTCCAAAAGCTGCACGGCATGTTTGTTGGACAATTCTATTCACCGGCCGATACTCGATCGGGCGATCTAGAAGGCAAGCGCAAACAAATCAAAACATATACCAAACAAGTCAAAACATGTAGTACTTACGTCACCTTGCGAGCCAAATTGGTGCTCTCTCTCTCTCTCTCCGACGCAATCAACGTGGAGGAGAGCTTCCCCACCTCAACATTATTGCGCAAACGACGCAATTCTTCTGAGTTATGCCTATGGCTTAGAAGCCATTCAGTTTGATTAAAATAAATTAGTTTATATCTTTTTTATATTATAGCTAGGATATTTTTTACTGTAGTTACTGATGATTTTTTATAATTAAATTAAAAAATAAAAATAGAAAAAATAGGTTAGATCATTACAAACAATACAAATAAATACGATAAAAAACGAGAAAAGCTGGGCTTGTCGGGAACAGTTGCTGAGTGGAGCCCGGGTTGTCCTTCAATTAGATTTTGATCCCTCTATTTATATCCGCGCACCTGCGCATCCTTTCTTCATCGCCATCGGCGAGTTCTCTGCTTCTCTTCCTACACAGAGCTTGGGTCTTGGTCTGAGCCTTTGCTTGGGCCTCGCCTCCCAGCCCCAACTCCGTTAGTTGGCTTGTCTCCGATAAATAACCCTCCCGCCCACCTTCTTGTCCTCACCGCCGCCCACTCCCTCCTCTCTTTCACCGTCTGCCTCACCGCCCGTCGCCGCCGCCGCCTTTGCCACTACCGGTTAATTCAGGCAAAGTATCTAGCCAAAATTTTTTTTTATCAGCTGTAGTTTCCTTTCTTTCCTCGTGAAGTTACATTTATCACAAGCTCAATATATCTTGTCACTGAGATTCCAAAATTAATTTTCCGCTACTATTCCTCCTTCCTCAGTTCTTGCCGACTTGTGCATCTCTCCGTGCTGGATAGGGATCTCTAGAGTTTTTAATCGCCCCTGGTGGTTCCACTAATTTGCTGCTAAATATGTTGTTACTACTCCAATTAACAGGGGCCGGCACAGCGGCCCCGATGAACAGCTATCACGGCAGCAGGGTGATGGCCACTGGGCTCACCATCCTTTTACTTGCTGTCAGCGTGGGCATCAGCTTCGGCGGCTATGGCCTACTTCTCGGGCTCCTGGGCGTCCTCTCCGGCGCCAACCTCATATCTGTCGGCGTCAATATGTTCACCGACGATCCGGCTGCAGCCTTCAGCCGCCTCGTCGCTTCTCTCGCGGCGTACGTACGTCGCAACCTCGCCGTCGTAGGACTTCTGACGGCCTCGTCTGCCATCACGGCGGTCGTCGCGGGCGATGTCGGTCCGGTGCTTTGCTTCGCCGTCTTCACGCTGCTGCTTCTCGGGGTATCCGTGGTCACACTCGGAGTTCTTGGACGAATTGGCGTGTGAATGGATACCTCAAGGGAGTACATGTTTTGGGGTTCTTGAATCGGTGGTGATCCCCTGAATCCCCTGTCCGATCGGAGATGAGCCGCCGCTGCGTCTGCGCGATTGGACAGCGGGTTACACTGTAAAACCATCTATTCAAGATCCACAAAACCATAATTCCCAAATTTACCTATAATATTGCTAGTTGCTGTTGGTGTGTGGGTTGTATGCGAGTGTTTGTCATACGTGGGCGCTCAATGTTAATTGAGCTAATAAATAAGTTGCCTACTGGTCAAATAGTAGTGTACTCCAATAATACGTGTGTGTGGTCAACGAAATACCAGCAAGATCAACCAGCTGCTCGATTTGTGTTGTGCGCATGCTTTAATGCTTCTTCGATCTCGTTTGCTTCTTGTTTCTTACAAGCGCCATGTTCCTTCAAGAAATAATGTACCATGATATACCGCAAGGATAATCATTTTACCCCCGGTGTGTGTATTTTCTCTTTCTTCCTTCCCTGATTCTTTACAGAGGTACTGAAGCAGTGAACTGCATACAGTGTCGCCAGTCGACAAGCTACTCATACATGCCATCTCTTGGCCCTTCTCTTTCTACAGGTCAGCAGAAATCGAAGAGAGAGAGAGAGAGAGTGTGTGTGTGTGTGTGTGTGTCATGAGGCAGAAAACATGCATACCTATTCTGAGAAAGGTACGTAATAGATTGGCAGTAGTAGTAAAAGGCGGATTTGATCGTGTGCAGAGCATCGGGTGCGTCTTGGTGCACAATTCAATTTAGAGATCAACCCTTGATCATTTATGCATACATGTTGAATCTCTAAATTTGTTGGCTTTTCAAAACTCTAAACTTGTTGTGTCCAGTTCAATTAAGAACGTATAGTTTGGTCCTTGTCCGCATCTATTTTTAGAAAGGGGTGCAAGTATGGAGAATTCGATCGACCTAGCTTGATTTTCTGCCGGAATTATCCAATTCGAAATATACTCAATTCGGTCAAACAACACTCAACTAATAAACAAGGAGGCACAAGAAGGCAATAGACATATTGCAAATTCGACAGAATCGGAACATACTCGACTCAATCAAACAACTAATACTCAACTAACCACATATGATAAGAGGCATGATGAGACACCAGACATAGTGCAAAATTCTAGAGACAACAAATTATTAAACAAACCGATATAGAGCTATAGAGCAGTCGTCAGAGCTCATCCATCCATATTAAGCACCGAGCACTCCGAACGCGATCACCTGATTCTTTACAGAGGTACTGAAGCAGTGAACTGCATACTCATACAGGCCATCTCTTGGCCCTTCTCTTTCTACAGGTCGGCAGAAATCGAAGAGAGAGAGAGAGTCATGACTCATGAGGCAGAAAACATGCATGCCTATTCTTAGAAAGGTACATAATAGACTGGTGGTGGTAGTAGTAGCAGCAGGCAGCAGCAGTAGTAGCAGCAGCAGCAGTAGTAGCAGCAGCAGCAGTAGTAGTAAGAAAAGCCCACCGCGACGCTGCCGGCGAACCAATTGATGGCTGATTACGCAGAAATCGGACCGCCCACCTCGGCGCCCTCAGCATCAAGGATGAACATTTTATTACTCTGTGAACGAGGCGGCAAGGCATTAAAACAACGTTTTTTTGTGCAATGGAAAAACTTTTAGGTGGGGATCCTCTCCCCCCGCAGTTCTAAAAACAACGCTAGCGAAGGTTTGCGTGCTTGGAATTGAGTGGAAAACATTCTATGAAAAATTCGAGGAGAAAACAAAACACATGTAATAAGGTACTTATATTATTAGAATTTAGAATAGTGGTCCATTTATGCATTCACATGTAATAAGCTTACTTTTCCGGTGAACGGCTTGCTGAGCGCGTCGAGGAGCAGCTTGCTGAGAGCGTCGAGGAGCAGCTTGCTGAAGTCCATGGCGCCCGGCTCGTGCACGAACACGGCGGCGTTGAAGTACACCGACACCAAGTCGTCGCGGGCCCATGCGATTGCGACCATCTCGTCCGGCTGCGGCTGCGGCTCCTGTCCATTGTAGACGATCTTGTACTGCGGGGTGCGGATCCACTCCTTGTCGCGGCGGAAGCCCTCAAACCAGGCGTACAAGTACCCCTCTTCCAGATGAAACAGCTCGTCCAGGTTCTCTTTGCGTAGTGCTTTGATGCGCGCGTCAAGGAACACCACCCTCTCGTACTCCTCCAACTCAGGGTTGAACATTTCGTCCGAAAGACAACGAAATTTCGGGAATTTCGCTTCTTTCGGAGGGTAGCGAAAGAAGGAACATTCGGCCAGAGTTCATCCGAATTTACCATTTTGGATAAAATTTCAACAAAATATAAATGATGTTATGAAATTTTCGTCCGAAATGTTGGCCGAAACGGACGAAATTTCGTTGTTTCGTCACTTTCGTTGGCAGGCGAAAAATTTTCCATACCGAAAGTTTTTTCCCTGCTCCAACTACGCCAACATCAATTCCAACAAGAAACCGATCAAGCAAACTGCTATCAAATCCTACTTAAGTAGTGCGCCGGGATCGAACGCGTGGTTCGTGACTAGAGTAGTTACCTTGCAGATGCTGAGCTTAGAGTTCACTGCCCCGTACACGCCGATGTGGCCATCATCCTCGTTGAGGGGCGGGCGCAGAGCGACCTCCATCTCGTGGATGATGCATCCCTCGTTGCGGAGGGTGAGGCGATCGGCCTCCGGCAAGTTGCGCGGCACAACGACGACCAGGGGGTGGATCGCGCCCACGTTGCGCAGGCCCCGGTTCAGCTCGAGCACGCTCTTCAGGTGGATGTCGTCGACAGCCGCCAGGAAGGTGACGTACGCCATCTTCACATGCTTCTCGGCGGGCATGCCAGGCTCGCGAGGCGTTAGCCCTGCGGCGTTGGCGCCCTTGGGGAGATCCGCGGTGGCCAGGCCGGCGATCTTCTGCACCAGGGAATCCACCTCCAGGGCTTGGGGTTCCATGTCCATCATTTGATTCTTTGGCGAGCTCCCAAGCGCGAAATTAATGGCCAAGTACTACTAGCTTAGCTCAGGAGCGAGAGAGGCGAGGCGCACGAGCTGCTTTCGAATGGGCGGAGGGGGTTTATAAAGGTAGGTAGGCGGCAATCATCTAGTCTTCCTGGGTTCTTCCAGATACCGTTTTGATCGTGGACTTATTGCTGGTGGATGTGGGGTGCGCCCGTGATGGATGCAGTCTGCGTGTTAGTTTCAGCGTGGTGATTGCGTATCTGCACGATTAATTGAAGCACCGCTTTGTCTAATTTCACTATGACTAAAGAAACGCTTTGCTCGCTTTCGCTGATGTCATTTTGACCATCAGTGATCATTTTATATTTCATGGTACTCCTGTTCGATTTTGTCATAACTTTTTTTCATTGGCCGTTTGACCGTATGAGCTTTGATTTAGTTTGCAAGCACCCGGATCGTCTCCAGCTATTTGTAACGTATGGCTTGTAAGCAAAGGTTGCAAATTTGCAATTTATCAATGTTGGACTAAATGTCTGTCCCGCAAAGCAGTAGGCTCAAGAAAAATAGGCCCCTCAAAAACATGCTTTTTCTAATTGTTACCACTGTGCAAATGCAACAATCAATCAATCTTTACATCATCTCAAACAAGTACTGCTGGACACCAAGCTGAACCTTTTTTCTTCTGAAACCCCAAAACTGAACCTCAATTTATGAGGGCAACACAAACTTAGGAACATAAAGAGAAAAAAAGAGAGCAGAGAGTTCATGTTGGAAGCTGCACGACTGACCTGTGACTGTGAGGGTGTGACAGACTTACGATATGACTTCAAATGTATTCCTATGGAATTTCATCGCTTGAATTCTGCTAATCGAAGGACAAACCATACCTATCAAATCCAGAGAAACGTCGAATGTATACATGTAACATGCAACTGGACGTGGAGAGCCTCCGATCCAAGCTCTTTGTATACATGTTGCAATTTTTTTTTATCCCGGCGTATCAAATGGTCAAGACAACCGGCCTATTGAGGACAAGATAAACAACCGCAGTATCTTGGTGCGAGGTCGTCCGTAGATAAAGATCAAAATGTGTTCTTAGTTTTGGTTTGGCTCTGGCTCTGGCCACTGTGAAGTTTTCTTTTCCAAAGTTACCCGTAAACAGAAGAAAGAAGCTAGTACTACTACTTAATTATATGTTGCGCTCCTCGCCATTTGTTTTGGGATAAACTTCGTTTCTACTTTCTTTAAGCTTTTGTCTGTGATCATAAAAGAATAAAAATTAAAGGATCTCAGTACGGATGAAATCTAATTGGATGCTCGTTCTAAGCCTGTTTGGAACGGCTGAACCGACCCGTATTCATGTGGGGTCGCCTTTTGCTTAGCACAAAAGGGTTGCTTCCTGTATCTACCAAATTAAAGTCCAATTCTCTCTCTAGAAAATAATCCAAATCTGCCAAGACGTTGCTTTCTTGTATTCTGAGAATATATGAACAGAAGATAGAGCTAGCTCCTTGTCCTTGCAATCAGCACAGCTGCCTCATGGGTGATAGATTGATAATGAGTTGGTGACAATGCCCTAACAAAGTATTGCCCTAGCATAGCAATAATGATATCATCACTGTACCCACCAACAGATTCATCCGACGCTAAACACAGTTTCAGACGAAATGTCAGATGCAGAATTTTTACCATATATAATATCTTTTAAATTCATAATTATAAAAATAGTTGTGTACATATGATATTCATAAAAATAGCGTTTCTATTATCCGGTGATCGGATGGCAGCGCTCCATAAGTGACATATGGTGCCTGCCGCTCGGCCACCAAACAACAGGTGGGCTATGTTGAGAGCACATAAAATTCCCAAAAAATTACACAATTAGATCGACTGTGTCAGGATAATTTATATAAAATTTTGTAATTTTTGAAACTCGTTTGCTATATGTAACAATTCCTATAAATATCAAAATTGTACAAATTTTCAAGCAACATTCAGAGTAGATAAAATTATCAAAAAATACAATAAAATACATTGTATCGGAAGGCTGCACATAAATTCCGTAATTTTCAAACTCATTTGCTTTATTTAAAAATTTGAACAAATATAACATAAAATTATGAATTTAGACAGGTAATTAAGTCGACTAATTAGCTGACTTAATCACTTATCGTTTTGTGGATGGACGGCAAGTGGCCTGCTGTCTTTTGGTCGGGCGACAGGCCACTTACCTTCTAGTGGCTAGGTGGTAGGCGCCCACCACCCCACGGCCAGATGGCAGGCGTCATGTGTTGTCTCTGGAGCACTGCTATCCAATGACCGGGCGGCAGAAACGTTATTTTTATCAATGCTATGACCCCGTTTGGCAGAGCTCTAGCTCTAGGAAATCTGTAGATTTCCTAGAGCTGGTCATCTGTAGCTCTAGGAAATCCTGAATCTAGAGTTGCAGGCATGTTAAGTGCATTTACATGACTCATTTCATTTATATTATATATTAAATAAAAATATTTAAATCACTTTAATTTAGTCAACAAACTACAGATCCAGTATAGATCTCGGAGCTAGAGCTGTGCCAAACGGGGCCTATATGTATATGGCTATATTTATAAATACAAGTTAAAAAACACTATATATCGCAAAAATTCTGTCAGACACTACTAGAAAACAGATCATCCCTCACGGTCTTTAATTTTCCTGACGGGCCCACGTAGACCGTGAGGGATACTTTCATTTTCCTGACGGGCCCGTATAGACCGTGAGGGATATCAATTTTCCTCACGGGTCCACACATCACCGTCGCAAAAATTTATTTTCCTGTCGGACTTATTTATCACCGTGAGGTTAATTCCAGCCAACCTAGCTAAAATTTCCCATTCCCCTCGTCCAGCCCGCCCGATCCCGATATTTTCGCAGCCTCCTCCGCCCCCATCGCCCCTCGCCCGCGCGCCCCCATCCGGCCTCGCCCGCCTCCGCCCCATCCGTCTGCCCCCATCGCCCCTCGCCCGCCTCCTCCGCCCCATCTGCTCGCCCGCCTGCCCGCCTCCTCCACCCCATCCCCTCGCCCGCCTCCGCCCCATCCGCCTGCCCGCCTCCTCCACCCCATCCCCTCGCCCGCCTCCTCCACCCCATCCCATCGCCCACCTCCTCCGATCCGCCGGCCTTCGCCCGCCTCGGCCGCCGGATCTGCTCGCCCCTCTCCGGATCCACCTCGGCCCATGCCGGATCCGGCTAGATCCGGTCGCCGCCACCTCCCGGCCGCCGCGCTCACGGCGCCGCCTCCCGACCGCCGCGCTCGCGCCGCCTTCGGACGCCGCCGCCGCCCCAGGCCTCCGACCGGATCCCGCCGCCTCCACCCTCCTCCCATGTTTCCCGTGCGGCTCCCCCCATTTCTTCCGCCCTCGCTCCTCCCCTCCCTCCTCCGCCGCCGCGCAGCCCTGGGACTCGGTCCTCAGATCCGGCATGTGAGGTGAGTATGGGCTGCGGTGGTGGCGCGGGAGACTCGGTCCCGGCCGTTGGCGGCGCCTCTGAGTTCTCAGCCCCTCCCTCTCTTGGCTATAAATTGAGGCCGGTTCCTTGGTTGGAGAAGTACGACAGTGAGCTCCTCCTCCTCTCTTTCTTTGAGTCTTTGCCTGTGGTGTTTGACGACGGTGGTTCCTTGGTGCTCTCCGGCGAGGCGCTTGGCCGGCTCCTCCCCTGTGCTTGTGCGGCATTCCTCTACCTCGAGTGATTTCGAGTATCGCCGGTTTTGTGAGTAAATCAGTCACTTGTATTTGCAATCTTTGTGTGCTGTGCTAGCTTGTTGATCTTTCATACATTGTCTAGCACTGGGAGACTTAGATTGCAGTGGGATTGGATTGTTGCTCGATGATAAATGAAATCATATTCTGAGATTGGTAGATTTAATCTTTGAGCTCTAACTTGCTGTCATTAGACTCTTGCTCATATTCTGTGATTACTGTTATTTGTGAGCTTTAGGCAAATATATTGTATGTGTGTGATTTGGTTGAAGCTGTCTTTAGCTTGTAGAAATCCCACATATATGCTGCAGATCTGTTAGAAGTTATATTTTGCTATCAACTTGTTTCAGTTGCTGCAATAGACATCTTATATGTGTTTTGGGCTTGCTCTAGCTGATTCTTAACTGTGAACCGAATGCACACATGTGAAGAATATATTGTTTAAATTGATAGTGTACAGTTTAAGAGCTCAAAGATTGAATGCTAATTTGGTTTAACCAATCGATGAAAAGTTTATGATTTAGTAGCGGGACGGCCGAGATTAGTCTTGTGCAACCCTACATTTGAGAGCACAAATAATCAATTAAACTTGAGCTTATTGCTAGTCTTAATTGGTACAAGCTTTATTCTTTGACATACATATTCATGTCTAGAATGTTATCATTTCTATTATTGAATATGTGGTATACCATGGATGATATGCTCAATTCATATAGATTCATATATGCTATGTCATTTATATATGAATTGATGTCTTTGATGTGCTTATATGATTATATTGGAATTATATTTATATCTTTGCTTATACCGCAAATATTACAACATCTCCAACCCCCGGCGCCGACGCCCCCACCCTCCTCGCCAGCCCACGCTCCCGCCCTCCTCCCCTCCCATGTTTGCTCTCTAGTATCCACTGATGTTTATGAAGTTCAGTGTGCTGGTGTCTGCAGATTTGTCCTTGTGGTCTTGCTTCCTGTATTCATGTTATAGTACTGCATCTTGTATTGGTGGATTAGGTAGCTTACATTGTTTGGATCTGTGAGAATTTTATCGGTAGTCTTCTGATCAACATTTAAGCTGGAAAACTATGTTCAAAATAACAATTTGATAATTTAGGACACTAACTTGATAACATCAAATGTTCAACATATTTTATCTTTTTATATATAAATTACTTAACATTGATCTGCTCTGCTGCATTGTGAAATGTAGTTTCCAATCATTGTTTAATGATGATTCTGTTTTAACTTAGGCACCTTCTGGAATCCTTTCTCTAATTAGTTTTGTTGGCTAGCCATGTTGTTGAATTAATCATTAATTCAGTACTATGAAAGCATTCCTTTGTAGTTGTATGTGGTAACTGTTGTCTTCTGATTGTAACAATGATTTCTTTTCTGATTTAAAGAAATGAAACTTGGCAACTATTCTGTTTCTTTTCGTCTATGGTTAGTTTAGTGCTATCATGCATGTAATACAGATAATCTGATATGCAATGTTAGAGCTATTATTTGATATGCAGGTTTACATATTGTCCTTTGTTTAAGTCAATATGCAATGTTGATATGCAATGTTTAAGTCAATATGCAATGTCAATATGCAATGTTGTTACTATTTCTGTTATGTAAGCCCACTTAGCTCAGAGGTTAGAGCATCGCATTTGTAATGCGAGGGTCATCGGTTCAAATCCGATAGTCGGCTTTTTTCTATACTCCATCTAAAATGTGATACAATTGTTTCCAATTTGTATCCAATTGTTTCCTTTTTCCTGTAGTGAGAGCTTCAATTATGAGCTTCAATGTTGTAAATATTGTTTCATCAGTGACACACTTATTGTTAGTGCACCGACTTTTTTGATGAAATAGAAGATGTAGACAATAAAAAACCAGTAACAAATGCATGTGTATCACCTTCTAGATTGCAAGAAGCTGAGAACTTTATGTATTTTTTTTTGGCATTTGTGCCAATTTTCCTCACGGTTATTCCCGTCAGGTTAAATCAATTTTCCTCACGGGCGGTTATTCCCGTCAGGTTAAATCAATTTTCCTCACGGGCGGTTATTCCCGTCAGGTTAAATCATTTTCCTCACGGGCGGTTAACGGACCGTGAGGTTTTATTTCCCTGACGGGTGAAACCGTGAGGTTATATTTTCTTGACGGGCAACCGTCAGCCAAATTTGAATTTTCCTTTCCAGCCAGCCCTGACGGGATTTTCCTGACGGGAACCCGTGAGGGATTATTAACCTGACGGTTTTTTGTATTTTGCTGACGGTTTTTAACCGTGAGGGATGATCTGTTTTTTAGTAGTGAGATCCACACCTGGTAGTAGTAGTAGTAATCTACTAGTACCTGCGAACAGAGATGCTTGGATTGTGAATGTTCTGAGAAATATAAGAACATCAGATAGAGCTGGCTCCTTGTCCTTGCAAGCAGCAGAGCTGCCTCATGGTTGATATAGATTGATAGTGAGTTGACGACTTAGGGCCTATTTTTTCAGTGTTAAAAAGTTGTTTTTCGGCTTTTCTACAGTAACTAACTTTTAAACAGAGTATCTTTTCAGGATAGAGTCTATTAATTAATTGTAGTACATACTGTACCGACTTCATTTATATCCGCAAAAATCGCATGTGAGCTTCTGTTACTCTGTAATCTCTCACATGAACAGCCCAAAAGCCATAAGCCGTAGCTAAAAACTATAAGTTTCAGCCAAAAAGAACATGCATCAATGACCTAACAGATTTGTTTTTTAAAAAAAGAACACGCCTTGCATCTTCGTGGAAGCTCACCTGCCTTCACGCCAGTGGCGAAGCCAGGATTAAAATTGAGGGTGGGCTGAAGTATTTGTCGGACTAAACTAAGTTAACACAAATATAGTCTTATACTCTTATAGAATTTCAAATTCATATATAAATTATACAGTTGGAATCTTGGAGACAAACAACGAAAAACAGAGAAATACAAAGTATGTACCTTGACAACAGAAAGCGCATACCCAATAATATATAATTATTCTGTTATGAGTACGGAGTAGAAATAAATCACCTGTGTATGAAACATATAAAAATTAGTTATATAATAGAAAATTGTGAATAATAATGAAAATTTAGGTCATATGAATTATGAAACATACCATAAATAGGCTAATTTGAACCACGAGACAAATTTGAACCACGAGACAAATTTGAATCACGGGGTAAAATCTATGAATAAATTATTAGTATAAAATCTAAACTCTAAATTACTAAATTGATAAAAATTATTACCCTTAAGCAATGAAGCTGTCGGCTGCCCCTATTCCTCAAATACAGTAATACACAATTCTCTATTCAATTCACAGTTGCACACCACACAATCGATCACTGATTCACTGTGGACAGTGGACACTCGTCGGCCACTTGAGCAGTCGCGCTCCCTGGCTCCCCCTTTTCTTCGATTCGCCCGCAGGCCGCACTGCCGTAGCAGTTCTTTATTCGGCTCGGGCGCTCGGCCCTCCCACCTCAACTCCCTCCGGGCTCCGGCCTCAGTCCCTCTCCCAGTCTCCCTCCCTCTCTCAACTCCCTCAGCGCCAGCCGAGAGCTCGAGAAGACATCGCTCGCCGGCAGCCGCCTCGCCTCACTCCTCTCCTCGGCAGCTCGGCTCCTCCGCCGCCTCGCCCCGCTCGGAGTGCGCCGTCCCAGACCCGCCGGCGGCGCCTCGACCCTCGCCGCCCCGGTCCGGCTCCCCCTGCCCCGGCTCGGCCCCCTCGTCGCCCGCGGCTCCGACTCCTCCCGCCAGGTCGCCGCGCCGCCGCCAGTCACCAGATCTGGTTCTGTGTTGTGTTTGTGAATGTCTGTCTCCTGGATCTGGATCTGTTGCCGCCAGTGGATGTTTTGGTTTGGTGGGCCAATAAGATACTTTGCTAGGCCGGGCTGCCACTTGAAGTTTTAGTTTTTTTTGTTGCTTGTTGGGCTTAAAGCCGTCGCCGGGGCTTGAGCTGTGATTGTCGCCGTCGGCCGGCTGCTCTCGCCGGGGGAGGCGGGGTGACCGCCAGGGGGGGGGGTCCGCCGCCGGGGGGAGGTGAGGCTTGAGCCTTGCTAAGCCTCCCCCTTGGCTTCGCCCCTGCTTCACGCACGCTTACGGATGAAAAAAAGTGTACCCTTCCCTCCATTCACACATCGCTCGCTCGCTCGTCTTCAGTTCTCCACCATCCCAACTATTCTTCGGTTCTTGTGCTCAGTTCTTGCCCTGCATACAGTCCGAGTTGTTCTTCCCTTCCAACCCTCTTCTTGCTAGCTTTGTCATTTTCTCTCTAACCACCTGCTAATGGAGACCTGGGAGAGATTGGGGAGGAGGCAGGAGCTACGCCGTCGTCGAATCGATCAGGAAAGCTCCAAAGTGTCTGGTTCCTGGCACGTCGGCTGCTATTGCTCTGTTTGGAATTGGGATGGGGAAAGGGAATTAGGGATTCGGATGGAGAAAGGGAATAGCTGAGAGCCTAAGGCATTTGGGGAAGGCCTCAAGGGGGCTGTGGGCTAGGCCATTGGCGTGCGCTGAGGCCTGTGGGAACTGGGAAATGTTTGGGCCATGGGACAGTCGGGCCTAAATTCAAATACCGATGAATTATTTGACCGAACTGCTTTTATTTCGTGGGGTGACGAATTGAACAAAAAAAAAACAAAATTTTGGCAACGGCTGCAGTTTATGGTTTTTGGCTAAAATTTTTAAATTTTGGCTGTTTACGGTACAGATTACGGAGAGAGAGATCTTATTTGCGATTTTGGCTGGTACAGATGTTGAGCTTTTAACGTGTACATCGTCTAACTTGTAGACTCTGTCTTGAGAAAATACTCTATTTAAAAGTTAGATACTATAGCAAAAGTCAAAAGCCACCAGCTTCGGAGGAAAAAAAACAGGCCCACTACTAGTACTTGCTTGTTGCTTCTTCATACTTCTCTACTGGCAATTTTGCAGATAATCCCCCGATTTGGGCGACAGGGTTGGGGCGACAGGGACATGGGCGTTCTTTTCTTCCTGTACTAAATCCATCTCTTCTTCTTCTTCTTCTTTTCTTTTTGAACTTCTAAATGCTTCTCTTCTTGTTTTAAAAGAGACTCGGGTTGTGTTTTATCTCACCACAAAAAAAATAGAGAGAAAGTTTGGGTAGTGTCTGATTGCATACACAGTTGAAGCTCCCTACAAATCAAAATATGCACTAGTACATGCCTGACCAAAACACCCATGTGATGAGGCACAAATTTGGTGCTCATGTGACATTAGAACGATAGGGAGCTAGTAGCTACTAGCTAGATAAAGGGGAAAAAATAAAAACTAACCAAAAACAAATAACCGTCCACTACAATTCGCTGGCCGGAGAGTATGAGCTAGTATCAGCTCAACAGTCACCAAGTCCAAAAACGGTTCACACCCCGCACGTTCCACCCAAGCGAGATGCGGTCAAAAAAGAAGCCAAAAGGAAGGGGAAAAGATGCATTCGAGCGGTATTCCCCATTTGCCAACACGGAGAGGGCGATCGATCGGACGTGCGCGCGCGCGCGCGAGCACGGCCCTGACCGGTAATCAAGCCGATCGGACGACCCACCCAACCGCCGAACCGCGCACCGGTCGAGCAAAGCAAAGCGCACGCCCGCGCGCGCGCGCGGGCGGCAGCGGCGCACGTCGACGTCGCGTGCGTGTCCACGCTTACCTAATATGATGATGCGATTTGACAGTATGGCCACCTTATCTTTTCCCCTCTCCTCCCCTTGCACCTTCTACCCCCCGAGAAAGAAGCCGTCCTCCCCTCTCGTCCCCTTGCACCTTCTAGAAACCGTCCTCCTCCCCTCTCCACGGCCATAAAATCCCCCGCTAGTCATCGATCATTTTCCATCCACGGAGTAGCACTAAAATTTTTAGGACAGACGATAAATTAGCCTAGCGTCTCATCATCGGCGCACTTGTCGGCAGGTCTTCCTCGATCAATCAAAGCTACTTTGCAAGCAGATCAGGTACTGATAAATACTGGTGTCATTGTTGTTGCAATCAACTTGCATGTGTCCTTACACTTTACTCCATGTGATTGTTTGTACCGTTTTTTTTTTGACAAAGTACTCCACGTTTGTACTAGTACTAGTAACTTGTGAAGTATGTCTAGCTAGAATTCAGAGGGGCGAGGGCGTCTGCTCTGCTCGCAACCAAGCGAGCCGCCACCACCCACCAGCCCCTCCGCTGTCCCGGTGAGCGGATCACCACCGTCCCAGGCGACCTTCCACAGGGCCCACGTGTCGGAGTGTCGCCGCGCCATCGAGGGGCGCTCTCGCGGTCGGGGGCAAGTGGCGCCGGTAGCACGAGCTTGCAGTACGGCTGTTCGAATTGGAGCATGGAAGAACCGGAGGAGGCGTGCTTCGAGAGATTCTGCAGTGGTGGAACATGCGCCGCCCGGGCTGTGTCGCTTGGCGATGGCGGGGCCACGCGGCCTACGAGGTGTTCGATTCACGGCCACTCCGCGTGGCGCCCACCGGCGAAGCGCGGCGAGCTCGGGTTGAGGCCAGGCGTCGGGTGCGCCACCTTAGAGGTCCGGCGATGGGCGGCGCCCATGCGGCCGGGCGGACGTCGATTTTGCCAGGTTGAATTGTTTGACAGCAACAGAAAGCAAAAGCAGAGGGAGAAAGCGAGACCGTTAGTTTCGTCAGACCAGATGCCCGATCGTCACGATTCTATTATCTTTCTCGTTCACCAAACATGTCAATGCTCAAATTCTCCTTGCCGTGTGCAGATAAGGTCGACGATCGAGGACGCCAAGATGAGTGCACCCAGTCCCAGCTGCGGCTCACTGACGGCGATCGGCCTACTCCTCACCTTGCTCAGCATCTGCATGGTAGTCAACTCGCTCGGTGCGACACACGCCGTCGGGGGCCATGCGCCGCTCCTCGGCCTTATCGGATCCCTCGCCGGCGTCAACGTCATCGTACTCGCCATCTGGATGTCAGACAACCCCACAGCTGCCCGGGCTATATGCACGCGTCAGAATCTTGCCGTCCTCGGAATTGTCATGGCGTCGTTGGCGGTCACAGCAGTCGTCGGCGCCGGAGCCGCCGACGCGGTGCTCTGCTTTGGACTCTTGTTGCTGCTGCTGGTTGGCCTTGTTCTGGTCATGCGCGGTGTCGCTGGGGCGTAGGCTGTTGATTCTTGGTGGCTTGGTGCACTTACCTGAACCGTGATCAAATTGAATTGCTCTGTTACCTGAACCGCGATCAAATTGAATTGCTCTGTTACCTGAACCGCGATCACAGGGGTCATCGGCGCCAGAGCCGCCGACGCGGTGCTCTGCTTTGGACTCTTGTTACTGCTGATAAGTGTTTCAGTTTTCAGTTTCTAAGTGTTTCAGTTTTCAGTTTCTAAGTGCTTCGGTTTTTCAGTTTCTAAATTCAGATTGTAATCTCTTTAAATAATTGAATCAAGGATCAGAAAAGTTGCAGGTTGTTTCAGCAGCACTAAATACTTGTGTCAATTCCATTTTTCCAATCCCGTGAGGTTGATTTTGTGTGTGATTGCGTGATTCGCGACTGAGTTCGCCGGGGCGCGGCTGACAAGTGGTATCAGAGCATCATGTCAGCTCCTGCACGTGGCGCGTCACGAACTCCTCCTAGGCGCAGGCACGCCCAATCACCCTCCTCTTCCTCGCGTCGACCGCGACACCGTGATGCCGATGGCCACGAGGTCGTTGTCCGGGAGGTGGTCAGGGAAGCCGGTTGTTCAGTGACCTACCCCATGCTCACGCGCACAAATTACACCGATTGGGCGGTGTTGATGCGAGTGAATCTACAGGCGCAAGGCCTGTGGGATGCGGTGTCAACCGACAACGCCTCATATCGCACCGACCGCCATGCCCTTTCCACTATCCTCCGAGCTGTGCCATCGGAGATGCTCCGGTCGATCGCCAGCAAGGATACCGCGAAAGAGGCCTAGGACGCCCTCTAGACCAAGCGTTTGGGGGCCGACCGCATTCGCGAGGCGAAGGCCCAGAAGCTGCGACAAGCATTCGAAGCACTAGGGTTCAAGGACGGCAAATCAATCGAAGACTTCGAGCTACGAATGCAGGGGCTGGTGAGCGATCTCAGCCTTCTCGGCGACGTGATCTTAGAGGAGAAGATGGTTTGCAAGTTCCTACGCGTCGTCCCTAAGAGGTACCGCCAGATCGCTATCTCGATTGAGACGTTGGTTGATTTGAGGCTTTGAGCACCTTGACAGTCGAGGATCTCTCCGGCTAACTGCTAGCCGTCGAGGACCGGTATGACTCCGACAACGAGGAATCCGGTGGCAGCTGGAAATAGGGTAATTTCCTCTCTTTGGTGTTAATTTACATAGTCTAGGATCAGATCAACCTACTTTGCTCCAGTTGTTCGTTACTTGTTTGATTTCTCCTGATTCCTGATAGTAGCAACATGCGTGCCATAACTGCATAAGTTCATCCATGCCACCTATTGTTGTTTTTTGAGGCTTATGACTACAATATCGGGTTAGATCAATGGTTCCACCTTGGTGCAGTTGTAAGGCAATTTGAAGTGAGGTTTCATTATGTGGTTGTAAGTTAGAAGGAAATATGGAGTGCAGAGAGAGAGAGAGAGAGAGAGAGAGCTGTCTATATATTGATGAAATAGGTTGCAGTCTTAGTGGAGAAATCAAGATGGACGCTGAGAGAATTATTGTTCTCTTTGTATTTTCCTGTTACTATAGGGATGTGAAAAAATGGTGTTAGATGATACTTATGCCAATTAACTTTTCTTTATTCTTCGCCTTCGGTGCATGCATTTGAACGGTTATCTCATATGCTTGTTTGTCTTTTCTCTTGCAGCGTGTAGGTCCTAATAAAGATGAAAAACCTGACAGCATTGTAGAACACTGAACAGATGTGCATTGTCTGGCTCGATGCTTTATGGTATGAATCAAATTAAACTTAATAAAGGATAATTGAAAGCTTTTTGGGTTGTTTATTCAAGAACAAAAAATATGTGTAATTACTGAAAAGTCTCTTAATTGTGTTCGTGAACTAGATTTGTTTGATGCCATTAACATAAGGCATTCTGTGGTTTATACTTCCCAATAACAGAAATGTTACAGTAACTCCCGCACATGAAATTCAATGTTCGCTGCAATCAATGTGATATTGGGTACTAGGTGGGCCTTTTTTTCCCCAAGTGCAACAGAACAACGAACTGTTCCTGACTTTCGTTCACTGTTTGGAGTTTGCAGATTGTGGTCACAGTTTGCTGTAGAGGTTCTGCTAGGGTGCAGCAGGTTGCTTTTTTGTGTCCAAAACTCTAAATTGCGCTGTGGTTGCAGAAGGGGTTGATGTTTTTGGCACATGCCTGAAAAGATAATTTGTATGTTGACAACATGTGCAATGCAAAGCAAGGCTGACAGAAAAAAAGCGGTATTTTATTCGAAGATGAGTTGCCTTGTAAAGTCTTTGCAGAATGATGGTTGCTGCGTTTAACTGTGAGGAGATTCACACCTAACTGCTGCTGCAACGTTCACACCCTGTAACGCCCCCGATTTTTGGGAACAGGGACGTCGTACGGCCTGCAACAGCCCAGGAGTTCTGTTGCGGCTTGACAGTGTATCATGCCTGCTCATAAGCCATTTAAAAAGAGTTAATTGGATTAAAGTAAGACCTAATGGTCAGCTTTAATGACAATACGGGCATCCAAGCCCAAAACTTAACTTACATACAGAAGAGCCGAAGAAAACTCCACAGGAACGCTTGAGTATAGACGTAACCCTAACACGAACACTCGCAGCATCTCCTTTTCTTCTGGTATCTGTGGTCGGAAAATTTAGCAAGCCTGAGTACTCCGACCCCGTACTCAGCAAATCACATGTGGAAATACTATATAACTAATTGCCAGGGTTCTCGGGTGGAGGTTGTATAGTGGTTTTATTATGCGGTGGATGCAGTTTTATTTGCAATCAAGTAAAACTTAAAACAATTGCTCCTAAAGATCAGGGGTTTTCATTAACGGAATCAGTTCATCACTTATCACATTAAATCATCTCAAACCCTACTTATGCCTCGTTATTGGAATCACCCATTTAACACAGCTTCATTAACCGGAAGCACGGCGTATTCGAATACCATTTGTTCACTCTGCAGAGTTGCTCAACTTTACCCACACGATCCCTTAACTCCCGCGACAGAGTTAAGAGAGCCAGGTCGGTTCCCTGCTCCGTTCTTTATATAGACTCTACCCGATAGCATCACTCAGTCACGGCTACAATTGCGCACATACTCTTCTCTAGCCGCTTGTGAGTGAATACTACCGTTGTTAGGTACCCGCAGCATACCTAACTCCCCGTCTACCTATCGTCACAACCTGTAGAGTTTCAATTGAATGGAGCAGCTACTAGACCAGTGTTGACAAGTCAACTCCTGTGGCTTGAGCGTTGACTATGTCTTTTACTTGGCACAAGGTTCTTGTCCTTACATTTTTCACCTGAGGCATCCAACCACATCTCCCTCTGTGCCCACTGGCACTACCACCACCCATCCATACCAGCCTCTCACTCGGGCAAGGTCGTGGGCGTAGATCACCGCGTGATTTCCCACAGCACACCCTTCCCAGTCTCAATTCCCTAGAGTAAGGTCGTGGGCGTAGATCACCATGTGATTTCCCACAGCACACCCTTACCCAGTCACAATTCCCTAGAGTAAGGTCGTGGGCGTAGATCACCATGTGATTTCCCACAGCACACCCTTACCCAGTCACACCATCCCTAAGGTAAAGCTGTGGGCGTAGATCACATCGTGATTTCCCACAGTCAGACTTCTACCTTAGCAGCAATTTTCAAATCCTACTTGCCCACAGCCGACACCTTAGAAGTGCTTACCAGCATCACCGGCCTAGGGTACGGTGTCCCATACCACCCTACCCTCTCCGGGTTTTTCAATTCTACCGGCCAACGGCCAGGGTCACTTAGTAGTGTATCATATTGAATGAAATGATCTTGTATACATTTATATCATATGTTAGTTCTTACTAAGGTTGTCAAGGTGAATATGGTCATCAAGATAAACCGGGCTATTTATCAGTGGTAGGATTATCTAGATAGCATGCCATTCTAAATCTTTGTTTTAAGCAATTATCAGTTCACAACTATCAATAATGAAAATACATTAAATAAATAACGTAATTTAATGGGATTCAATATGATCAAAAACATGTGACTTGCCTCTTGGTCCTTAGTCTCTGGTTATCTTCACGTGATCTTCGGAGTGAGCATCGCTTTCTTTAACTGCTCTTGTAGTCCTTCTGTTGACCAGCTCATGTGGTCCAAACGCTAGCGTGAAAAACGGATTCACATTAGTTCCTGCTTTGCAGAATGCAAGCTGGGAACAAAATACAAATAAATAGCTCAAAAGTACATAAAGAAAATAGGTGGCGTGGCCATGGTTGGTGGCAAAGAGGTTGGCTTAATGAGATTGAAATTAGGCTGTGGATTTGGGGCAGTTAAAATGTATAAAGGCATTATACGGGTTTCGGTGAACGAAATGAGTTTGGACCGAATTAGGTTTTAGGAATTACTGGCATGCGATATGAGAGAATGGATCTGAGAAATGGTTTGGGCTAGGAAGTCGAGGTTCAATGATGTTAGGATGGTTGACAGGGCTAAACTTGGGTCAGACAGGTTCTAAGAAATTGAATAGGTAACATACGTGTTAGACACAGTTTCAAATATGGAATATGGATATGTACAAATAAATTATTAATCCTTAAAGTGAATGAATTTAGGTTTGATCGAGGTTCAATTTGGCAAAATGGAGAATTAGGATTTATTTACAAGATGGGCCTAATGGAAGGGTAAAACTTGAATTAGTATGACTTGAACTAACACAATTCGAATTAATGAAACTTGACTTTATAAATTTTGAGTTTAATTGGAAATAATTTTTGGTTAGAAAGGTGAAATTTAAATTAATAAAATTTAAATCTACGGAAATGGAATTTATGAAGGTGGAAATTATAGAGTTAGATTTATAAAGTAATGGTATTTGGACTTTTAACATTTAAATTTGAACAAATGGACACTAGATTTGAATTTAGAATATTCTATTGGTTAAAATGGTGTATTTGGGTATTTTTGGGAATTTTCTAGATTTTTTTGAAATTTTTAATGATTTTTCTACTGTTCATCGGGTTCGGTTACTATTCCTTGGGCTCAGCGTCACTGTTGCTTGGGCTCGGGCGAGGCGGTTCGGCGCAGCCAACTCAACCCGGCCCGGTCGGGCGCGCCTGGTGCGGGCGGAGCTGGCTTGGCTCAGTCAAGTCGGGTGAGCCGGGTCGGAGGAACAGTGCCGAACGGCACTGTTCTTCTTCCTCCTCAGGCGAGCGCGCGCGTGCGCAAAACAGGGGAGAGGGCGGCGGCTCCCAGCGGGGCTAGGGCGACCCACGACGCAAGACGAGGGTATGGATGGATTCACGGGATAGTGGGGAGTCCATTTTGGGTGGTTAGGAGGCCGGCGGAGGCGGCAGTCGCCGGCGGCGAGGTCCTCTTCTCCGCGGCCGTTTTTGAAATTGCAGGTGGAGGGGAGGCTCCTGGGGAGATTGGGCCCGTGTTTAAGCATCATTGGGGATAGTTGAGGCTAGTGGAAGTGGTGGTTTAGGCTAGGGAAGCCGGGTTAGGGCTGGCCACGGTGAGGTGGTTGCGGCCGGCGGAGGAGAAGGTGGCCGACGAGCTACAGGGCGCGATTGGCTATGGCAATGCTTTGGTTGACATTCTAGGGTTATGAGGAAGCTTCAGTAATAGGGAATTGAAAATCTACCGAGCAAATCAAGAGAATTGAATTAGGGTTCACCTTGGGGATTTTCGGCTATGGCCGGCGGTGAGAGCGACGAGAAGCTAATTGGGCGGACAGGGAGCTTCCACGGGGTGTGTGAGGGTGGTTGAAGGGGCCCTTGGTTTTCACATGCGTCCGGAGGCGGCTCGACGCCAGGAGAGGTCATGGCGGCGGCAGCTCCCATGGCGTGCGAGAGGGTTCGGGAGAGGGGAAGAGCTGGCACTGTTCAGCTGGCGACGTGGGTGTGGTAGCGAGCTGGCGGTGCGTGCGCTGGCTCGGGAAGAATCCGGAAGAAGGCGCGGTGGCGAACGAACGCAGGCGGCGGGGATATTTTCATCCCGTGAACAGTGGGCATGTGAAAACAGGTGGAGGGGAGGGGAGGCTTTAAGATTGGTGAAAATTTGCTTGAAGATTAGTGTACATTAGGTTCAACAACTCAAATTTGCAATGGAATTGAAAATTTCAATTAAACTTCAAAATTTTGAAAAATTCAGGTCATTACACACCCAATCCTTGGCTCAACGTGCATTTGCTCCTGATCAGATAACAGAGGAAGCCCTGGGTATGGATAAGTGATACTCCTAGTTTATGAGGTTGACTGCAAGCCTCGTCCAATTTGCCTCTTGATTTGCCAGCATTGGGTGCAATTGGAGCGAAACGAGTGTATGTTCCTGGATTTACTTGCCCGATGACATGTAAAGGAAGGATACACTCCGTCACGCAGTTAACCTACAAAAAAAAAGCCAAGTGGCACCGATACGTTGCAAAAGGATTGACTTCCAAGCCGTGCTTCAGGACCTACCGGCCATACTAGCAACCTTCCCATTGGAATACCTGAGAATACCGCTTGCACTTTGAAGACTACATCGCCTGCACTTCCAAAGACTACAAGACAAAATGACATGTCGACTAACGAGTTGGTGCAACAAATTGTTGACACTTGCAAGAAGAAATTTTTTGGGAAAGTTAGTTCTAAATGTCCAAGCAACATATCTCCTCACGGTTATCAAACCACCAACCAGGGTGCTCCGGTTCCTAAATAAACAAACGAGACAATTTCTTTGGGCCGGATCAGACCATCTAATGGGCGGCAAGTGCAGGGTCAGTTGGCACAAGGTGTACAGACCCACACCCCTTGGTAGGCTCGGCCTCCTGGACCTCTAGCGCTTTGCGAGAGCCCTGCAAATCAGATGACTTTAGCACGAGTGGGTAGTTACAAACAAGCCTTGGTAAGGAATGCAAACCCCATGCGATGGGCATGGCCACCTTTTATTTGCCACCTCCATAACAATCAAAGACAACAAAACGGTGAGCTTCTGAAACTCAGCTTGGGCTCATAGGAGACGTCTGTGAGATATTGCTCCGCATGTTTTCGCCGCCTCCAGAAGGAAGAACCGCTCTCTGCGTGCGGCTTTAATGGGAAACAAATGGCTACAAGACCTCAACCGGCCAGTTGGCCTAACAGTACAGCATATACAAGAGCTCATTGCCCTTCAGGGCCACATCTCCTTCATTAACCTTCAGGAAGGGGTGGATGATAGTATAACATAGAAGCTGACTCCGCACGGAAGCTACACCACGATCTCAGCATACAAAGCGTAGTTTTTTGGCGTAATAAACACCTTCATGAACCCCTAGTCTAGAAGATATGTGCCCTCGAAAAATGTAAAATCTTTGTATGGCTAGCGCTACAGAACAGGCTGTGGACTGCAGACCACCTTTCCTTGAGAGGATGGCTAAACCAATCGGTTTGTCCTCTATGTAGGAATTCCCCAAAAACCGCCATCCACCTCTTTACTGAATACCGCTACATGAAAAGAATATGGACCCTCATCGCCCGCTGGATTGCTTCGGACTCTATAGACCCAACGTCTTGGTACACCGCCGTTTCCATTTGGTATTGGTGGGAGTCCGCCATCCTGAAACCAAATAAACTACAGAAACCTCTAGCTACGCTGATGATGCTTGTCACTTAGAAAATATGGGGAAAATAGAATTCTCGCATTTTTCATTCTGTAGTGTCTTCTCCCACATCCCTGTTCACCAAAATTAAGGAGAGTCAAACCTGCATACTAACAGGGGCGAAAAGGCTAGCGGAGATAGCACCTTCCTCTGTAACACCTTAATTTCTTTCCATAGGATGCAAACCCCAACTCGTTCTACCCCCAACCACCACCAAAATTCCCCAAAAGCCCATTGATCGCGTCGTTTTCGGCCGCCCACGCAATTTCCAGGCGCGCATTGCGCTGCGCAGCGTTGCATTGAGCAAAGCCGTCGCTCTCCTGGCCACTGTTTCGAAAATGGCCAGCACCGGAGGCTGTGTTGCGTTGCGTTCGCTTTGCTACACCAATGTCAAAGACGGCGACGCCGAGATAGCTACGTGAGAAGCCGCGACTTTACTAGTGGTCAGTTTGATCGCCATCACCGGCAAGGGTAAGGTAAAAGGGCGCTGCTCCACGTTTGCGAACCCACCGGAACACGTAGGAGATAACATCGACGAGTCGCTGACATGTGAACCCCAACGAGGCAACGAGGGTGGTCAGTGATTTGTGAGAGTTTGGTTGACAGAAATGTGTGGAGAGAGTCTTCACCGCTTCCATGGGTGGCACCGAAAAAAATGCAAGGCCATGGCTAGCTCCGCATCGGTCTCTTCTTTCCTGTGTTCACATGCATGCCGCGCTGTCCTTGGGAGCAAAACCCGGCAGGCGTACGCCTCCCAAAACCCCGGCAAGCTCCCCCCGTCCGTCGCTACCAAGCAAGCAAAGTCGGCCTTGGCCCACTAGCTCCGTCCGTCGCTGGTCGGCCTTGACGCAGCTAGCTCCCCCCGATATGGCCTTGACCCAAGTAGCTCCCCGCCTCCCCCCCGTCCGCCGCTACCAAGAAGATAGGCTCAAAAAACACGGCTTCCCCTCTCCTCACCTTCTACCCCCAAGAAAGAAACCGTCCTCCTCCCCTCTCCCCGGCTCCGGCAACCTCTCTCCTCGGCTATAAATATCCCCTGCTCGTGCTCGATCGTTTCCCATCCACGGAGTAGCACTAGAGTTTTTAGGACACGCTATAAATTAGCCTAGCGTCTCTCATCATCTCTCACATCACGTTGCACATCTCGGCTGGTCTTCCTCGATCAATCAAAGCTGGTAAATTTAACTTTTTGCCACTCGTAAGAATGTCACCTATCCAAATGTCACTCTCTTCATCGCAATTAACATTTTACCACTTTTGAGCCCATGTGGCGCCAAGTCACATGACATGGCATGCCATGTCAGCGCCCGCGCCGCCCCTCCCCGCGCCGCCCCGCGCCCGCGCCTGCGCCGCCTCTCCCCGCGCCTCCCCGCGCCGCCCCGCGCTCGCGCCTCCCCGTGCCTGCGCTGCCCCTCCCCGCGCCGCCCCGCGCCCGCGCCTGCGCTGCCCCTCCCCGCGCTGCCCCGCGCCCGCGCCTCCCCGCGCCTGCGCCGCCCCTCCCCGCGCCGCCCCGCGCTCGCGCCTGCGCCGCCCCTCCCCGCGCCTCCCCGTGCCCGCGCCGCCCCTCCCCACGCCCGCGCCGCCCCTCCCCGCGCCTCCCCTGGCTTCGGGGTCCCGTTTTGCCGTCTCCGGTGTGTTCCTCGGCCGCCCTTCACCGGCGGCACCGCCGTCTACCTCGCGCCGCCCCCTCCTCTGTTTTGATTCGGCCGGTTCCCTGGGCGGCGCGGGGAGGCGCGGGGAGGGGCGGCGCAGGCGCGGGGCGGCGCGGGCGTGGGGAGGCGCGGGGAGGGGCGGCGCGGGCGCGGGCGCTGACATGGCATGCCATGTCATGTGACTTGGCGCCACATGGGCTCAAAAGTGGCAAAATGTTAATTGCGATGAAGAGAGTGGCATTTGGATATGTGACATTCTTAGGAGTGGCAAAAAGTTAAATTTCCCATCAAAGCTAGAATCTACTACTACCCACTACTACCTGGCAAGCAAATCAGGTACTGATCAGTACCGGTGTCAACTATTGTTGCAATCAGCTTGCGTGTGTCCTTGCACTTTATTCCATGTTTGTAGTAGTACTAGTAACATGTGAAGTGCGGTCCCACATGTCGGAGTGTCGCGGCGCCATCGAGGGGCGCTCTCGCGGTCGGCGGCAGGTGGCGCCGGGCAGCACGAGGTTGCAGTACGACGGACTGCGCAATCTCCGGCCGGGGCGTTCGGCGGTTGAGGGGCCGGGGACTGTACGCTCGGATTGAGGCCAGGCGTTGGGTGAGCCACCTTAGAGGTCCGGCGATGGGCGGCGCCCATTCGGCCGCGCGGACGCCGATTTTGGCAGGTTGAATTGTCTGACAGCAACAGAAAGCAAAAGCAGAGGGAGAAAGCGAGACCATTGGTTTCGTCAGACCAGATGCCCCAATCGATCGTCACGTTTCTATTCTATTTCTCGTTCACCAAACTTGTCAATGCTCAAATTCTCCTTGCCGTGTGCAGATAATCGAGTACGTCAAGATGAGTGCACCCAGTCCCAGCTGCTGCTCACTGACGGCGATCGGCCTACTCCTCACCTTGCTCGGTGTCTGCGTGGCAGTCAACTCGCTCGGCGCCACACAGGCCGTCGGGGGCCACGCGCCGCTCCTCGGCCTCGTTGGCATCCTCGCCGGAGTCAACGTCATCGTACTCGCCATCTGGATGTCAGAAAACCCCACAGCTGCCCGGGCTATATGCACGCGGCAGAATCTTGCCGTCCTCGGAATCGTCATGGCGTCGTCGGCGATCACAGCGGTCGTCGGAGCCGCTGACGCGGTGCTCTGCTTTGGACTCTTGCTGCTGCTGCTGGTTGGCCTTGTTCTGGTCATGCGCGGTGTCGCTGGGGCCGCGTAGGCTGTTAAATTTTTGGTGGCTTGGTGCGCTTACTTGATCCATGATCAGTTGATCACGTTGAATTGATCGGTTACTCTCGAGTTAGATTTGTCTGATCACGTGTATATATCACGTTGTAGAGTTTGTCTGTGTTCGGAAAAGAGTAAAAATTAAAGGAGCTCGGTACGGAAGAAATCTAATTGGATGCGCGTTCTAAGCCTGTTTGGAACGTGATCCATGGGTGTGAAACTATGGATCGTGCATGCCATGGGATAATAATTTGGAGTGGCACACTGATATTTGATGCATGTGTGGGGTTTTGCCTAACTCTCTGTCCTTGCTTTGTTCTGGTCCCTAACTTGGTACTCCTATCTTGCTGTGAGGTCGTCAGACGTCAGTAGATACAAGATCAAAATGTGTTCTTCCCAGTTTTGGTTTGCCTTGGGCTCTGGTCAATCGATTTAGCATTAATCATTAGGGCCCTTCCAATAGTCTGATGTCAACAATATCTATGGAGTATCACATAGGACTTAAAGTAAGATGAAGGGGAAATTAATGAAGAAAGAGAAGAAAGCAGAGGGGAGCAATAGGGAATGGTGGGATTTATTGCTTAGGTCCACATTCAGATATCACCAACTGAAAAAGTAGTGTTTACAATAGTTTTTTAGTGATATAAGTATGGACATAGTTTGAGATAAGAATGCCCTGATTGGGCCTAGACCCACCTGCACAACCAAATAACAGCATACTTGTCTAAAACTGGCCTGGGGATCCAATCCAACATAGTGGCACATGGAAGGAAAGGTTTAGGGTGGGTTCTTTTTTGATTGTGGCTAATAGTTTATGGCTGTGACTGATGGTTTTTGTTTTAGTGTGAGTGTTTGTGCGAATAAACTAAATACCGATAAGTCACTTTGAAAAGTCTGTTCGATCACGATAAATCGCTCTTAAATCATGATAGGTTGGATTCGTACATAGGCTTTTTGTTTGACGGCGTGGGGCCATGGGGAGAAAACTTTGAAAAAAGAGTATTTGATTTATTTGTTTTGTTTGTTTTTTTATTTTCTTTCGCAATGAGAAGTTGACCACGCATCACTCCCATGCCTTTTGAGTTTTGACGGCCATGCTTACTAACGTAGTTGCGATCTGATAGTATGACCATCTTTTCTCTTAAAATTAATCAACAATGATTGTGGACCACCTTCCGGAAAAATCAAAAGTACTTGTATGTACATCCACTTAGAGCAAGTACAATAAGACTTAGTCAGCAGGCTATAGCAAATATAATATCAACCAAATCTTACGTGGCAGAGAGAGAAAGGAAGAGAGAGAAGAAAGCTGGCTACTAAATTACAGCTAGCTATAGCACGTAAAAATAAGCATTTCACTCTCTTACACATGGGGTCAAATAGTTATTGTAATAGCTACCTTATTGTATGAACTAATAAACTATTTTTTGAAGGCTATAGATGAAATGGACAAGTGTTATAGCCACTAGTTGGCTATACTATTGTACTTGGCTAACATGCTTTGAGATTCGTGCTATATTCCCTCTCTCCTTCAGATCCCCCTATCCCCTCCCGAGAGCCACTGCCTCTTGGATGGGTTGGATAAGTACGCAGGCTTTTTATTTGACGACGTGGGGTCGCGGGGAGAAAACTTTTTAAAAAGAGAGGATATTCGATTTGTTGGATCTTTATCTTATGCTGCCCCAACGACTAACTTGTTCTATGTCTATTTGAAAGGGGTTACTTTAGTAGAATTGCCCTAGAACTCCCGACCTTTCCGCTCCGCATAGCCTTTGTGCAACGCTAATCTGTTGCAGCGCAGCTTCTGCTCCAACATCCGTCCAGTCCCTGTGCCAGATCAGGTGCATGCATGGTCCCAGTGATGATTCGCTTAGACCCCTCCTACACCTCGCAGTTTCCAAATCCATGGACGCCTGTGGCTGGCAGAGAGAGAGAGAGAGAGAGAGACGCATCCATTCCAGCACGCCGGCGGGTCTGGCCGGTGAAATCCAGGCTTGACGCATGAGGGGACGTATTTAAGTGCGAACACTGAACAAGTCCGTGACCGATCGATTTGGATTTGAGGTCCCTATCCTAGTACTCCTACTTGGTGTGAGGTCATCAGTAAATGTAAGATCAAAATGGTCTTCCCAGTTTTGGTTTGCCAGGCTCTGGCACAGTAAAGTTTGCCTTTTCCATAGGTACCGTAACCAGAACAAAGCTGGTAGTACAATTTAGGTACCGTTTATTTAGACTGAAAAAATAGTTTATGACTAAAATTATACTGTATCTGATTAAAATTACACTGTAGCTGATGTTGGCTTATTTGACGTAATTAAATTTAAAAAATTTTAAAATAGAAAAAAATGTTAGTCTACCACGAATAATACAAACGAATATGGAAAAAAAGAACCAGCAAAAAGGCTAAAAAACTAAAAAAACAAAAATTAAAAATAGTAAAAAATAAATCAGAAATTAGAAGTTTAAGCTGAAATGAACCGCCTTAATTATGAGTTGCTCCCCTCGCCATATGTGGTAATATAAACTTCGTTTCGTTTTCTTCAGTCTTTTGTCTGTTTCGAAGGAGAGTCAAAAAGTAGCTCGTACGGAAGAAATCTAATTGGATGCTTTCAAGCAAAGCCCTTGGTGTTCACCAAATCACCGAGGAATGATGAACGGATCCTTTTTCAATGTTGTAGCCTCTAACAACTTGTTCTAAGCCTGTTTGGAATGGCTGAATATTTGTGCCAAAAAAAGATAATATTCTATTTGTTAGATCTTATGCTGCCCCAACGACTAACTTTATCTCCGTCTATTTGAAAGGGGTTACCTTTGTAAAAAGATAAATAATAACATAACAGTATAATCTTAGTAGAATTGCCCTAAAACTTCCGACCTTTCAGCATAGCTTTTGTGCAACGCTAACTTGTCGCAGCAGAGTTTCTGCTCCAACATCCATGCAGTCCCTGTGCCAGATCAGAAGCATGCATGGTCCCAATGATGACTCGCTTAGATCCCTCCTACATCGCGCGGTTTCCAAATCCATGTCGTCTGTGGCTGTGCGAGAGCGAGAGAGGCAGATAAACGCATCCATTCCGGCACGCCGGCCGGTCCGTCCAGTCAAATCCAGACTTGAGACGAGGGGATGTAATTTGGGTGTGAGCAAGATGCCCCTTTCACACGACGGCATGATCGCGGTTTCCAAAAGATGACATGCGTGATGTGACTGATGTCGAATGATAAAGGTTTGCTGTATGAGATAGAGAAACAAACTGATCGAACAGGCCGGCGGGTCGGGTCAAATCCGCTACCAATCCCTTCGGCCGATCGTTGGGCGGTCAGCGCCGAAGACCCCAAGCGCTAAGGCTTGTGGGACGAGGGGTAGATGTGTATCTGATATTATTCGTGTTTGACTCTAAATTCAAGGAAAAAATATAGAATATGATACGAGATAAATGATATCCGTATGTCAAGTGATATAAGAAAGTATGTTGTGATTTCGCCTAGGAACAAGATAATATATAGACAAATTGTCACATCTAAACAGACAGAAATACTAAGTGTTATTACTTCAACATCTCAGTAAGGCTCTGTTTGGATCCCTCCATCTAAAGTTTAGTCACTAAAGTTTAGATCTAAAGTCTCCAAACAGATGGTCTAAAGTTAGATCTAAACTTTAGCTAACCCCCAAAAAACACTTTAGACCATTAGTCCACCAAAGTGAACTAAAGTGGTCTAAAGTTTTGGATTCTTAGGCACAAAGACGTGTTTACCCATGCATGTTGGTCTCTCACCTCCCATTTAATAGCTGACGCACGAAACGAGGAGAGGTAGTATGGTCTTTTTGAAACTTTAGTCCTATCCATTAGTACAGGATCCAAACAGGACCTTCGACTAAAGTTTAGTGGCTAAAGTTTAGCCAACTAAAGTTTAGTCTAAAACTTTAGACAACTAAACTTTAGACTATGGGATCCAAACAGGGCCTAAGTAGTCTCTTCATGTTCGCTCTGATTATACCATAGTGTCCAATATCTTATGGCGGATAATTTTCGTTTAACCGACCGACCAAAAGATTATGGAACAGATATAGAATGAAGAAATAGATATCCGATATTATTCATGTCTAAATTCTGACTCCAAAAAAAATATGAAATAGAATATAGAAGAAACAATATTCGTCTCAATCTGCATTGATTATATCCCTAGCCCTGATTGTGTCGCTCTCGAGAGCAATTGATACAGTGTCCAATCATGTCGGTGTGCGTGCGATTGAATCGATTTAGCATTAATCCCACTCCTTAATTGGTCAATCGATTTAGCATCGATCCCTGGGGCTGGACCCACCTGCACGACCAAGTAACAGCTTATTTGTCTCAAACAGTCCCGCGGGATGCAATCCAAGGTAGTGGCGCGCGTGGAAGGTTCCAGCCTTCCAGGTAAGCTCGACTGCGAAGTGCTGTGCCGTGTGCCACGCGGAGTTTTATCCTCGACGACCACCGATCCCTCCGACCCCTCCTGCTCGGTCGTTCTCTTCCTCGACTGCGACGTGCTATGCCGTATGCCTAGTTCGACGACCGCCGATCCCTCCGACCCCTCCTGTTCGTTTCCCTTCGCTCTATAACTTCTCACTTGCCTTGCCATTTTCTGTTGTTCCATTCTGCCGCGTTCTTCCCTCCAAGATTGAGCAAGCCTTCCCTAAGTTCGTATACATAATCCTCGACGTCGTCTCAAGCAGGTATTGTTCCATATCATTATGAATCTATTTATTTACGAGGTCGCCCCGTCGAGCTCACGGCGCCGCCCAGCTCCAACGCTCCGTCGAGCGCGGCGCCGCGAGCTCGTACGTCTCGAAGGAGTGTTCGAGGGCGGTCGCGCCAGCTGGCCGGAGGGCTCCTCGATCTCGCCGGAGTGCTCGCTGTGGCCTCGCGGGAACGTTCGAGCGCGTCGCCATGAGCTCGTACGAGCTTTTCGAGCTCGGCGCGGTCGGCTCAGTGGCGGACCCAGGATTTTTGAGATGGGGGTACGAAGTTAAGAATCTACGGAGTATATATATAAGATAGAGAATTTTGATACACATAATATGTATATCTCATATAGTTAATCAAATAAACCTTGTGTGCAGGGGCGGCATGGCCGTCAGGAGCGCCGCCGCCGTTCAAGCTGGAATGGGGGAGGAGCTGCCGCCGCCGCATGGGCCGCCTGGCCGTGGGGACTTCTTCGCCGTCGACGCCGTGTCGGCCATTGGGTGTGGGTGCCCGGCGCCGCGCCGCCGCCGGCAGCCGTTTGCCGGTCGCCGCGTCGCCGGAGACGAGGAGGCCAGGGGCGTGCTGTAGGCTGTGGCGGCTGTGCAAGAGAGATGGAGAGGAGGCAGGCACGGAGCAAGGCAGGAGGCAGCGTGGGAGGCACTCAGGCAGAGGCAGGAGCCCGCCGGTCGCCGTGTCGCCGGAGCCGAGGAGGCCAGGGGCGCGCAGAGATGGAGAGGAGGCGGCGTGGGAGGCAGCCAGGCAGAGGCAGGAGCCAGGAGGCTAGGGTTAGGTTAGAAAATGCCAATTGGGCCTTTTGGCTAGTGGGCTGAATTTGCTAAATTACTTGCACTTCTAGTTTTTTTTATATATGAAATATATATTATATATAGTTGATTTTTTGCAAAAAAATTTGGGGGTACAACTGTACCCCCATGTCCCATGGTGCGTCCGCCCCTGGGTCGGCTCGTTGGTGGTGCTGTTCGAGCGCACCGAGCTCGGCGCGTCAAGCTCGCAGGAGCTGTTCGAGTGCGGCGAGGCGAGCCTCGTCAGGTGTAATACTTGTGGATATGTTGTTCGTGCTGGGCGCGGAGGCGCTGTTCGAGCGCGTGGCGGCGAGCTCCGGCGGCCGCGTCAGGATGCTCGAAGAATACGTTGCGGCGTGCGCGTGGCGAGTTGTGATGTTGGGAATCGGGGACCGGCTGCGCTCGCGCGCCTAGGAAAAGTGATCCCAAATTCCCAATTTTTAATGTTTTTCCTGTGTTTCTCGTCCCTGCAGGTGACGGCAAGATGCGCTTCTCTATGATAGTCGTCGGTTTCCTATGCACCTTGTTTGGCACCGGTGTGGCATTGACCAGCACGACACATGACGGCGACACCCACACCCCGCTCCTCGGCCTCGTAGGCATCCTCACCGGCGTGAACCTCCTCGCTCTAGGCTTCAGGATGCCTAACAACCACACATCAGCGTGCGTGTGCGCCTTATGTGCACGACATAATCTTGGCATTGTAGGAGTTGTCATGGCATCCTCGGCCGTCACGGTGGTCGGGGCCGGCGCCGCTGACCCGATGAACTGCTTCGGGCTCTTTATGCTCCTGCTAGTTGGCCTTTCTCTTGTAATGCTTGGTGTCCTTGGCGCGTAGGATGGGGATGTTTGGGGTGTTGGATGGTTGCTTACTCCTGAGCTCGTTTTAGGACTAAATAACACGAGCTTTATACTTTCACCGATTACTAATATAAACGCTGTTATGTTCATATCATTTTGACTGTCAGTGATCATTTAATATTTCATTGGTGCAAATGAGTGATTGGCTCGATTGTCCGATACTAAATCCTGTTTGATTTTGTCATAACTTTTCATTGGCCGTTGACCTTATGAGCTTTCAGATAGTTTGCAAGCACCAGGATCGTTTCCAGTTCTTTGTAACGTATGGCTTGTAAGCAAAGGTTGCAAATTCGCAATTTATCAATGTTGGACTAAATTTCTGTCTCACAAAAACATGCTTTTCTTGTTGTTACCACTGTGCAAATGCAACAATCAATCAATCTTTACATCATCTCAAGCCAGTACTGCTGGACACCAAGCTGAACCTTTTTTCTTCTGAAACCCCAAAACTGAACCTCAACTTATGAGGGCAAGAGAAACTTAGGAACATAAAGAGAGAGAGAAAAAGAAATCAGAGATTTCATGTTGGAAGCTGCACGACTGCGACCTGTGAGGGTGTGACAGACTCAAGATATGACTTAAAATGTATTCCTATGGAATTCCATCGCTTGAATCCTGCTATTCAAAGGACAAACCGTACCTATCGAATCCAGAGGAACGTCGACGTGGAGAGCCTCCGATCCAAGCTCTTTGTAAACACGTTGCAATATTTTTTTATCCGGGCGGTTAGTCGCTTACCATTGCGTGTATCAAATGGTCAAAACAACCGGCCTATTGAGGAGAAGATAAACAACCGGCGTATCTTGGTGCGAGGTCGTCGATAGATAAAGATCAATATGTGCTCTTCCTTAGTTTTGGTTTGGCTCTGGTTCTGGCCACTGTGAAGTTTTCCTTTTCCAAAGTTACCCATAAACAGAAGAAAAAAATCTGGTATTACTACTTAATTATATGTTGCGCTCCTCGCCATATGTTTTGGCATAAACTTCGTTTCTACTTTCTTTAAGCTTTTGTCTGTGTTCGGAAAAGAGTAAAAATTAAAGGAGCTCAGTACGGAAGAAATCCAGTGGCGGATCCAGAAAAAATTTTAGGAGGGGCTGAACAAAAGCGATACAGCGACATAAATCCACTATACCCCTCCTACACCATACATCTATAGCTAAAAATTTAGGGGGCTCCAAGGATTCGGTAGCGGTAGGGGGCTCGAGCCCCCCGCTGGATCCGCCCCTGAAGAAATCTAATTGGATGCTCATTCTAAGCCTGTTTGGAACGGCTGAATATTTTTGCTAAAATATAGTACTATAATGTGTGAGCATAAGAAGGTTCGGATGGATGCTCATCAGACCAGAAGTTACCAAATGGAATTATTAGTAAATAAACCCGATTTGCATAATCTTTCAAAACATATGTAAGCTGCTTTATCAGGCTTGTTCACGTGACGCTGCCACACAATCTGGCTTGGCTACGTGCTTTACCAATCGTATATGTGAGTTCCTTTATGAGTTTTTTAAATAATCAATTTTTTATTCAAAAATACAGAAATATACATGCGTTTTAATTTTTTACAGAAATAACCTCCAATTGCCCAACGGTTAGGCGACTGGACCCTGTCGCTCAATGGCCGAGCGACATGCAGACAGTAGCTCTACCGCTGGGTGACAAATATGCAGTTGCCCATAGGTATATGGTCGAAGCAGCGTGGTCGAATTAATGAGTGATCGAAATATCATAGTCTAAACATCGTGGTCGAAGTGAATAACGTGGTCGAAGATTAGTGATTGTGAGAGGTGCTGTCACCGAATGGTTGGGTGACAGCACCTATCGTCCAACTGTTGGGCGACTGACCTGCGTGCCGCTTGGCTCCTGGGCGAGAGGGTCCAATCGTCTAACGGTTAGGCGATTGGAAGCTATTTCTATTAAAAAAATTAAAACAAAGGTGTATTTCTGAATTTTTGAATAAAAAGGATTATTTAAAAAAAATTGTTGTTTTATCATCTCTCTTCTGCACCATTTGCCACATACATCACCGATCAATTTCCAAGTGCTTTATGTAACATTCTAAAAATAATCTTTTGAGGATCTGTGCGTATAATAGTGGGAAAGAGGGACATGAAAAAAAGATACAGGATTTTTAGAGAAGAAATAATAGAATCTCTTGTAGCTGGGAGAATTGGCCGCCTACCAGGGAGCCCACGTCACCACTTATTTCAGAAAGCCCCTCCGGATTCCTTCGAAATACGTTGAGGTCGCACAGCCTTCCGCCCGTTCGATCGCGCTAGCGGAGATCTCGCCGTCCGCGCGCGCTCCAAGCCCTAGGTTCCCCGATCCCCTCGCATCGCAGACGCCGCCGCCGCCGCCTCTCACCCTCCGCCCTCCTGCTCTCACCCTCGCTATAACTCCCGCTCTCCTTCGCCCGAATTTTTTCTATTTTAGCCCTTTTTTTGAAAAATATTCACATTTAGACCCCTGATAGTTTTAATTCCGTTTTTGGACCCAGGGGGTCGGCGCCGTGGCCCACAGCGCCAAGGTAACACGTCTCGGCGCCGTGGTCCATGGCGCCGAGGTCGCAGGCCCGCTCCAGCGTGGCGGCCTGCGTGGCGCCGACGTGGCAGGCACCTTGGCGCCGTGGGTCGTGGCGCCGAGCTCGGCGCTGTAAATCTTGGCGCCGAGCTCTGGCCAGCGGGCCCCACGCGGCCTTTTTCCCCTCTGTCCGAGCTCTCCGGTGCTGGCGCTGCTGGTTCACGCGCTCGTCCAAAAGCCCGCAAACCCTAGCCGCAGAAGCCTCCGCCAGCGCCGCCTCGTACGCATCGGTCGTCGCCTCCGCTGCCTCGTCGCCTCCGCCCTTCGCCTCGTCCGCCGACCGCCGCCTTGTCACCTCCGCCCTCCGCCTCGTCCGCCGCCCTCGGCCTCATTCGCGGACTACCGCCTCGTCGCCTTCGCCTCCTCCACCGCCTCGTCGCCTCCGCCTCGTCCGCCGCCCTCCACCTCGTCCTCTGCTAATCTGCTTGGCCTCCGGCGGCCGGCCCTCCGCGAGCTCTCCCCCGACGCGCCTCCTCGTCCTCCGACCTCGCCACCTCGGCCATCTCCCCGCGCGGCGCGGCCGCGCCTCATCTTCCTCTGCAGACTCCAGTCTCCCCCAAACTCGAGGTTAGCCTTTTTCAGTTCTTCTGTGTCACTGTGTGGATGGATCACGGCTGAATGTATGGATTGCGGGATTGGTTCAGGGGATTTGCCTGTGAGGCTGTGAAATAAACCAGCAACCACTCTACTCGGGAAGCGCTAGTGAAAAGAATGGTGTTGGAATTTGGATGATCACAATGCAATCTTTGTTCATTGTTATACTTTGAAGTACAATATGGAGAAAACCTTGTATGAAATTATTGTCGCCTTGCATTACTTACTCTGTAGCCATATTGAACAATAAAATGTTGGACTATCAAATCTGTCAAGTAGTGGCCATATTTCGTTTTTATGGTGTTGTTCCAGTGTCTGAAAAAACACATAACATGTTTGAATGCATTGTGCTCTATGTATCCATGGCCATGGAGCATTCTTAGTTACATTCGGAAGTAGATGGACAACCTAGTCACCCTAGACAACTTTTGTTTTAGCACTCAGACCAGTACGAAATGTTCAGCTATAAATCGACAGCTCTTTCTGGGTTTAGTTGTTTCACACATACAATCTTGTGAAGTGGTACTATATACATATTATAGCACTGCATTCATATCTCCTGCAGTAGCCACCAGCCCATCACCAATTCACCATACAGTACTGTATGTACCTTATTTGCATAAACTTTAAGGCATGTAGTGATTATGAATATCTAGGATTAACATAAGTGCATATACTAATTCTCCTTCTCCCTTGTTATTCTCTGTAGCTACTCTCACTGTGTACTATTATATGTTGTCGCTTCCAGGGCCACCTAAGGGTCAGTGGCTTCCATCTAATTCCATCACCAATTTTTTGTTTACTTCTATGTTGGATTGACAAATTCAATTTTTTTGTAGGATGGCGCAATTGCACCTGCTAGACCCGTACTACGAGGAGAACCACCGAGGACGGCTCACCGCGGAGGGGAGGGTACTGCTTTCATCACTTCTTGTACAATTAATTATTTATGTTGATGCATTAACTAAAAAAATTGGTGTATTCTATACAGGAGCTGCCCAGCCTTCGTCCTCGAACCCATGACGGGTTCCTGGACATGCGGTACGACGAGAGGTACACTCCCTTCCTGCAGAGGGCTGGCCTAGACGCCATCTCTTACCAGGTTCGCCGTGGGTTGCCCACCTTCAACCCCCCGGCCATCACTGCACTGGTTGACAGGTATTCTCCTAAACCATTGCTCCACTTGCATGTTCATTGTTTATCGGCTATGTGCGCCTCAAATTCTCTGACATGTAGTCCTCTTTTTTGTATCATGTAGGTGGAGGCCGGAGACTCACAGCTTCCACCTCCCTTTCGGGGAGATGACTATTACGCTCGAGGACACTCAGAAGATACTTGGTGTCGCCATTCACGGCCGTCCAGTGATCGGACCGTGCGTGGCTGCTGGTTGGAGATCCCGAGTAGAGGCCTTCCTCGGGAGAGAGCTTCCTCCTGAGGCAGGCCATCGCACTTCTGGAGTTCCAATCACCTGGCTCCGGGAGACTTTCGCAGTGTGTCCTGAAGGTGCGGACGAGCAGACAGTTGCCTACTACTGCAGGTAGGGGTGGATATCGAGCCAACTCGTCGTCTTATCGAGCTTTTTCTAAAATTGATATAGTTTGATTTAATATCATTTTACATATAATTGCAGAGCATGGATCCTTCACTTGTTTGGCTGCGTTGTCTTCCCCGACGGAACGGGGGACAGCGCGTCGTGGATGTACATCCACTGCCTCACTGACTGGGACACTGCGGGGCAGTACAGCTGGGCTTCCGGGGTGTTGGCGTTCCTTTACCGCCACCTCTGCGAGGCGTGTCGTCGGACTTCGGCGAACTCGTCAGTAGTTGGTTGCCTCTACCTCCTCCAGCTGTGGATGTGGTGTCGTCTACCAGTTGGTCGTCCCACGGTTTTGCCTCCTCGTCCATGGTTCGCAGAGGTTCCTCTTCGTCGACTTCCGACAGTTGCATATCTTTGGGACCAGGTCTCAGTTCCCTACGCCAGGACGAAGCGGGCATACCTAGAGTACATGAACGAGCTAGATACGCTCACGGCCTCCAATGTAAGTTAATTCCATTTGGTATCGTGATTTTCATTTGTTAGTATAGTACCTTACAAGTAAATTGTTGCTATGTAGGTTAAGTGGGAGCCGTACGCCGAGCAAGAGGTGGAGGCCGTTCAGTTCAGCGCACTGTGCAGCATAGACGAGGCCCTCTACAGGATGAGGTGCCCCATAGAGTTGCACGCCAGTTTGGTATGAGGCAGCTGTGGCCAGTAGCGCCGTTCTCCACGTCTGTGGCCTTGCACAAGTAAGTGCCATGCAATTTCAATTCTAACCTTGGATTCCAATTGCACAGAGTTTCTACTAATTTTAACTATTGGTTTACATGACATGCAGATTTGATCGTCAGCGACAGAAGAAGGTCACAGACTTCGAGCAGCACCACCACGTGTACGTTGAGGAGTGGGGACACTTTCAGGACCACGTAGATGACAACGACGAGCCGCACAGCAACGAGCACTTCCGGCGGTACCAAGTTTGGTACCAGCGTGCGACGCGGTCCAAGCTTAAGGGACAATGGACTCAAGATGACTATGCCGACATTGAGTCCTCCGACGACGAAGACACGCCCTATGACCAGTCTACTCGACTTGGGACGCAGGTGAAGATATCACCAGTCCTGGACCGTGTGGTAATGTTCAATCTCATTGCTTATTTTGCAATAGACATAAATACCACTACATATATCAAATTATCCATTCTTTTGCTTGTTTGCAGGGCAACACCCTGAAGCAGTCCGTACAGGACATAGAGCGTTTCTCCAGGACAGTCGGCGACGTCAGGACGCGTAGCTTCCTAGAGGTAAGCTTCGACAAAGCCACTCACAAAATTAGTACCTAATATCTTCGTATCTTGTTGGTTAACAAAATGTTGGATGACAGAGGCTAGCAGGTCGGTTACGTCGTGCGGCTGGTCGTTGTGGTTGCAGCATAGGCGCGACGAGGGACGTAGACGTGCCTTCGACACGACTTGCAGACCCGACGCGGCGAGGGTCGTACACGGGACAGAGCTCGTCCCCCACGAGAAGCGACACTTTCCCGGCCCAGGGCGGTGAGGACGACGACGAGGATGAGGTGGAGCAGCAGACTTACGATGAGATAGACCCGTCTCAGCTCGTAGACGCTCCTTCGACTCAGCCTCTACCACGCAGACGCCGCCGCGAGCCTAACCGTTACACTCCAGGCACCGACGCACTTGGTAAGGGTAAGGCTAGAAGGCAGTGACGGAGAGTAGCCGTTTCACCTGTATGGTTCTGTTATAACGTTATTGGCCTATTTGTACTTTGTTCGTATGGACTGAGATGGGTTTGTAATGAGCTACTTGTTGTATATATGTGTATATGTTATATTCATGTGATATTTTTGTTTAGAGTGGCTCCAAAAACAGCGCAAACTTGCCGAAATTTTCTGACGTCCACGATAAAAGTAGTTGATATGCCGACACGTTTGTAATGACACAACATGAGAGATAGACTAATGACGCAACAATTAGCTTTCTAGGTTTTTCAGGCTTCCGTCGCTTCAACAAAGTAATGCCAGTACACATATAGGGGCGTAGGCCTTTAGCCTTTACAGGAATTATGATTACTGGCCTCTGAAAAGGCTACGATCTATGAATTTATTATGAGACTACAGGCTCTGAAAAGCCTACATAGGGGCATTTATTGCTACACTGGAATCCTGTAAAAGTGAAAAGATTCGCATGTCATCCTCTCCATGGACTGTGCCCACTGCACCAGATAACCTGCCTACATAAAGGCCTCCTATGTCTTCCATACCACATCTCCTCAAGCCATCACAATACTACTCCACAACAATGTCTTCCTGGAAGTCCGACCCATTTGGAGTGCCGGAGTGGCATGAGCGCCCGAAGTTCCATTGCGGCTTTAGGACGATGTTGTGCATCTGGACGGATCCAGTATAACGAGCCAAGTACGGCCGTAGGTTCTTCAAGTGTCCAGACCTGGATGACGACTTCATGGTAACGACGACAACTAAATCCCTTGTTTTGCGTTAACGTTTTTCAACTTGATTCGTGACATCTACCACGCCACACATAGCCTTGCGAGTTCAACGAATGGGTGGATCGGGTGCCGCCGGCATGGCCACGGAACCGGCCAATAGAGGTGGAAAACAAAGGACAATACTTTGTCAAGATGACTCAGGCTCGCGAGTTGGAACGACAGATGCGGCTTGAGCAAGAGCGCCGCGTGAGGGTGGACCAAATCCGTCTAAAGGGCAAGGAGAATGAGCTGCAAAGGAGGCGGGAGCAGTTAAGACTGCGTGAAGCAGCCATCAAGCGTCAGGAGGAAGAGCTTCAAGCTCGTGAGGCAGCTCTCAAGACCAAGAGTGACAGGACGAAGGATGTAGCGGAGCCATCTTCAGGGCGCGAGAAAAAGGGGAAACAACCACGCTACACCCAGTAGACAAAATGCAATAGACCCAGCAAATTATATTCCCTAAGGCATGTTAGGACTAGTGGTCGAGTTCTGAACATTATGCACTCTATTGTGTTTGCCTAGCTGTATCGACTGCACTTGAGACTACCGGTATGACGGTATTGCGTATCGGTGCTTCACAAAACTACAATTTAATAGAGTGCATAATATTGCCCACCCATGCTTGCTCCAAAGAATGTCTCGAACAGGTCGAATGGATTAGTCTGCATATAGAAAAGAACAGGGAAATCATGACTACTCAGTTCAAAATTGTAAATCATTACATGGAAAATTCACATTTTCAAGCACATAAATGTCTGCAAAATAACAACAAGACATTAAACTATATCTTCAACTTCGCAGATTATACCATGTGATTTGAGAAACTTCGCAGATTATATCATGTGATTTGAGATAGCAACATAATTACTTAAGGGAAATATAATGGAAAAGTCTAAGGCACATAGGTTCTTACCTTGTCCCATTTTAGCTCTTTTGAATTCCATGAATAAGCAACACCATTATCCCCTTCTCTAACAATTAGTGTTTGACCATCGGAGTTCCCTGCTTAGGAAAAAAGTTACAAACATTATTATACTAGCACCCGAAATTTTCATATTGAACACGACAACATCAAAAAATTAATAGAAAATTGTGTTTCACACAGTTGATCAATTTTCTGAATGTTTCCGAAAGCTAGGGATTATTTTGAAGGCGCCGAGTTGGAGCGCCACCAGTCACGGCGCCTATCCAATTTCTCAATGTTTCACACCTCGGCGCCAAGCTCGGCGCCACGATCCACAGCGCCGAGGTGCCTGCCACGTCGGCGCCACGCAGGCCGGCACGTGTTACCTCGGCGCCGTGTCCCATGGCGCCGACCTCTGGGTCCAAAAACGGAATTAAAACTACCAGGGGTCTAAATGCGAATATTTTTCAAAAAAAGGGCTAAAATAGAAAACATTCGGCTCCTTCGCCTGGTCTCCGCCGTAGCCACCCCTGCTCAGGTCACCGCCTCCGCCGCTCCACGTCCTGATCCCTCTCTCCCTCTCGTGGGCCTTCACCAAGGGATCCCTTGCGGAGGCCTTTACCACCACCCACCGGCAGCCACCACCGTGGACGTGCGCCTCTCCCCTGCCCCGACATGTCTCCTGCTCCGCCGCCGTCGCCGTTGGTGGCGCTTTGGCCTGGCAAAACGAATTGTTTCGGTTCAAATGCGCTCGAATAAGCGTGAGATAAAACAATTTGGAACTTCCTCGACTAGAAACAGGCCCAAATCTAGGGATTTTTTCCACCGATTCAAGGAATAACTCTTTATCTGAATATCTTACTCAATTACTGCCAATATCCAGTTGCCTTTCATTTAGTGTGCATTTTTGCATTCATTTGTGCTTATTGTGCTATTGTTGTATCGTCTTGCAAGATCGCAACCTGTGGCTTCCATAGCTGCTATAGCTTTTGAAATTTATAATACGTTTACTCTCAACTTTTGCACTTGTTTTAATGATTACTCCTCTTATCGTGCTTGCTTTACCATTGTTTGTCATACGTAGCTATGATGGAAGCACTTGTTATATTAGGTATTCCGAAGTGTATATCTGACATGAAGAGATGCTGAAAAATAAGAGAAGAATGCAGCTACTTCTGGAGTCTGTTTTGTACATTCATAGTAACACCTTCTTTCGCTGTCAGATATCTATGCCTTTCTTGGATAATTTAAACTCTTGTCATATTTCTTTGTAACTTGACAAACATTTGTTGCAAATTTCTTTATAGGATGTTAGTAGCCTTACTAACTTCATACAAAAGAGCATCGGAATCTCATCTGACAAGAGGCAGCTTTCTGTTGGCGGCCATAATTGGGGTGGAATTGAAATCGGTGGTTAGCTGAGTTCTCTATGGTATTTTGGGTACTCCATTATCTGTTGGTAACCTTTGTTTTGGTTTTGATTCGTTGTGCTATTCTTTCCATTTCAGGCAATATGCTTAGTTTTAATGGTGGTACAGAAGAAGCACTTCAAGTCTCTCTAGCAGATGTATCACAGACTCAAATGCAAGAAAAAACAGATGTTGTTCTAGAGTTCCATGTTGATGATACTGCTGGGGTTAACGAGGTATGTGGTTTGCTTGAGTATATTTCCCTGCATCCAAGTTTACCTATAATTTTGTATTTTTGTTAAATGTTATTGGTTTGGTGTGCCTTTAGTTATTTTGTTGTTTACTTGGTGTAAATTTATGTTTACAAATATATAGAATTACTCAAGCTATCTGTTTACTCTTTTACACTTCATGGTGTCTCTTATTAGCTCCTCACCTGTGTAACTAAAGACTGCTTTCGTGGATGCTCTTTCAATCTCATTTTGAGGTATTATAAGTCTAACTTGCTCCCATGGTTGGGGCCACATAGCCATTACATAAACTTTTCAAGTCTTTGATTGTGCTGAATAGCAAATGCAGCGTTGAGTACTACTTAGAGGATTTTCCCAAAAAGGATAGTTGCAATTTTTGTGCACTACATTCAATGGTTGTGTGATGTCCACTGCTACTATTTTTTCTCAAGATTGTTATTAACACAGCTGAGCGTAACTCCCTTTTCCCTCCTCTCAACTGTAGAAAGATTCGCTGATGGATTTAAGTTTTCATGTACCAACTTCAAATACTTAGTTTGTTGGAGATGAGCATCGTCCTCTAGCTCAGGTCAGCTCACTCGACAAGCACAATATGACACAGAATGCATGCATATGCGGTGCAGATAGTGAAATCTTCTCTCATTTTTAGATTTTATAGCAGACAATCTTGAGTAAGGTTGATATTGGCTCATCAGAGGAGGCTATTGTTACATTTGATGGAATCGGGATTCTTACACCAAGGTGGGAAAATCAACAATCCTCATACCTTTGTGGTTATTACACTTGATCCACCAATGCGCAATGGACAAGCATTATATCCTCACATTGTTATTCAGGTATTGTATTATAATTCATTTCACATTAACTCGGTGACAATTTTCCTTCTATAGACATTTAGTAATCGTACCATTAATTCATATATTAAAGGTGGGGTCGATTTTCGTATATGATATAGTAACCGTTCATGTGCATTGCTTCTGTTACCATTGTATGTACTTTCATGAAGACTACATTACTTTGTATACCTTATTTCATTACATTAGACTGTTTACTCTCTTCGAACTGCAGCTGTTTCCACAAATTGAAAGGACTAATTGCCAGCGCCTCTTCAATAGTCCTATGTTGGTGTTTCCAGTACCCCAGTTAACTAACAGATAAGAAAATCTTTCATCGTAATTCTTCTTGGGTTTGCTAACTTCCTTTGCGTCTTATTCCCCGCTGTCTTGGGATGTAACTGTTTGTGCGAAGGATGTTAACGCTGGCAGGGCAGAAACTGCGAAATTTTGCACGGTTCCTGCACTGCAAAAGGTAGAATTGTTATCATTTCATTTGTCTTTCTATGCAGTTTTCCATATTCAGTTCATTACAGATTTATCTTCATTGGTTGTTCTCTAAACCAGCTATATAGCAATGTTATCCATTTCCCCTACAAGTAAATTTGTTTTCAGATAACTGTCTACCTATTCTGGCTATGGTCATATAAGGTCCATCCATTTTCGCTAAAGTCAAACGGATATTTTCTTCGTTTGTTGTACAAAATAGGATGGACCATCGGATGTACTTAGTAATTCAGATTGTTCACAAATATTCCATCATACTGATACTAATGGTTGCTATCACTGATCCTACCCGACATGGCGCAGCGTAGCGCATCCCTTTTTAGTTGGTTTTATAGATCGAGTCTTCAGAGAGTTAGAATTAAAATAGAGTTATACAGGGATTTCACTTTCGTCGTTCGCCCCCATGTCATCCAGCATCCGCCACGCGCCGCCTGCCCAGTGAAGGCAGCGCCAACCTGTCGCTATCGCCGCTCCTGTGCAGCCTGCTCGTGTGCAAGAGATTCGCCATCGCTTTCACCAGCAATCCAGGCCGCACGCCACGCTGCTCCATTCTTGCTCGGCGCAATCACCATTAGAACGGAGAGTACATGTCTGCAAGGAATGGTTCTCACAAGACTACATAAGGGGTGTTCATACATAAATTTGTTCAAAGGACTGCATAATTGTTTCACGAAAACATAAATTGAAAAAAGCTACTCAAAAGCTCCAGCAATCCATTCTTTGCAAAACTCGCTGTCTTGAAAGATTAGACAAACCCTACAGGAAAATGGATTATCAGTACGCTTGAAACTTGAGGGATAGGCTAATATCAAACAAAAGAACAAATTACCTGAAAGTATCACAGTACCTCAATGGAAAACCTCTGCGTGTGGCTTCTCCAATCGTGTTCGTCGAGGATGGCCAGCGGAGGGCCCCGCGTAGCTCGATTGGCGGGACCAGCGCACGGTGGGAAAGGCGGGGGTGTCAGCTCAACGGTGGTGGGTAGGGGTGAAAACGGGTCGAATTCGGTTGGATATTGCTTATTCCATATCCTATCCTATATTTTTTTTCGGATTCGGAGTCGAATACGAATAGTGCCGGATACGAATACGAATCAGGATAGTATCGGTCACAGATACATAACGAATACGGAGCAGATGCGAATACGATAACGAATATCTCGTCGGATATTACGTAGGAATATAAAAGGCATATATAGACAGGTAGAAAATGTAATGTAATAAACTGGTTGAAAAAATTATCAAACCCCACATGCAAACATGCAGTTTTTTTACCTCTTTGTAGAGCTTCTCCAACTGGACAATACCACTAAAGTGATGGATTTCTCAACATTCTTATGTGATCCCAAATACTGCTGCTTCTCTCCTTTGCACCATCTCACATACACACATGTACACATGGAAGGATCAACAAAAACTTAAAGAACAAGAGAATCTCGAAAATTATCCGAAATTATCCGAAAATATCCGAAAAATATATCCGGGTATTATCCGAAAAAATCCCGGATAGTATCCGTATCCGTCGGATAGTTCTTTTCCGAATCCGAATCCGTATCCGAAAGCAACTATCCGAATTCGACTCCGAATCCGATAATTATCCGACATAACTATCCGAATTCGATCCGACTCGGATTCGGCGGTCGGTCGGTCAGAAAATATCCGATTCATTTTCACCCCTAGTGGTGGGAACGCCTGGCTCGCCTCTCCCCCTAACCCTGCCCTACCTTCGATTTTGGGAATGGGGTGAGATGACCACAGGTTCGAGTTTGAGAAGACGGAGCAAAAGGGCATTTTCGCAAAGAATCAGGTGCGCGTGGGGTTTCACAAAACGTGCATAAGTGGGGAGTTGGGAGCGCCCGCATGCATCTTGACGGCCTATTTCGGATCGGATGGTCAACATCACGTGTGCCCATATGTCCACTAATTGTCATGTGTTCATCAGATACGTTGCCCTTATCTATATGGCATCTTATATCTTAAAATTAATTAACAACGACGCCGGGCCATCGTTCGGAAAAATCAGAAGCACTTGTGTATTCATTCCCCCTGTCTCTCTCCCGTCCCGAGATGGCTATGCAAGACGGCGCATGTGCCGACTTGCCCGATGGGTCGGCCTTTAATTTTCTGATTTGACTTCGAGGTCCTGTTAATTCTGTCGTTAATTCCCTGCCTCTGCTTTTGGGTCTTCAAAAAAATTAGCGTTTCCTTTATTCTTTACTTCCCTCGCTGGTTACCCCCTAACGAAGCAAGCCCTAAGAGCATCTCCAAGAGATGCTCTTTCTCACCCCCTATCTTAAAATATTGGGTATGAAGCTAAAAACAAACCTCCAACAGATACTTTAAAACACTCCCAATAATTTTGGTACTCTAAAATTGAGGTGGATCACCATCAAATATACAGTGCCTAGATGGTAATTTTAGGGATCCAAGTTTAGAGGAGCTGCTGAAGGAAGGGAAAGATTTAGAGGACAATTTTTTTAGAAAGGCTCCCAATATAAGATTTTAGAGGACAAAATATTGAGTCTCTCTTAGAGCATCTCCAAGAGATGCTCTTTCTCACCCCCTATATTAAAATATTAGGTATGAAGCTAAAAATAAGCCTCCAACAGATACTCTAAAACACGCCCAATAATTTTGGTACTCTAAAATTGAGGTGGATCACCATCAAATATACAGTGCCTAGATGGTAATTTTAGGGATCCAAGTTTAGAGGAGCTGCTGAAGGAGGGGAAAGATTTAGAGGACAATTTTTTTTAAGAAGGCTCCCAATATGATATTTTAGAGGATAAAATATTGAGTCTCTCTTGGAGATGCTCTAACAGTGCTATAAATATCCCCTGCTCGTGCTCCATTGTTTCCCATCCACGAGTAGTACTACACATTTTGGGACACACTACAAATTAGCCTAGCGTTCCTCATCATCTCTCACATTACGTTGCACTTCTCGGCTGGTCCTCCTCGATCAATCAAAGCTATAATCTACTATTGTTGCAATCAAATCAGGTCCTGATTAATACTGGTGCCTTTATTGTTGCAATCAGCTTGCATGTGTGTCCTTGCACTTTTACTCAACCTCGGCAGTCGTCACCACCGCGGACCTGGTTCTATGCTTTGGAATGTTTATACTTCTGTTGATCGCCCTCGATATGGTTATGGTTGCTTTTCTTGGGGAAATTGGGGATGCTTAATGCTTTAATTTGGTGTCTTATGCACTTGGATTTAATCATGATCTGGCTGGTCGGTTGGCCTTGGGTCCTGAGTCCTGACGAGCAGTTACCTGTGCATCAAGTGTTTCTGTTGAGATCTCTGTTCTTGTACGGCTTCGATTAAGTGCTGTTACACGAGCTTATCTTATGCCCCAGTCTCAACTATTAGTACGGTAGAGAGCTGTTACATATGTGCTTGCCATTTTGAACAATTGTCATTGAATATTGATCATTGTATAGTAATATTTCATTGGAAGAAACGCGCGTTTGGCTCATCTGTCTGATAATCATGTTCAATTTTTATCACCAGTCCATAACATTTTCGTTTGTGAAATTACTAATCTGCACCACCTAATTAAAAAAATAATGGTTGACTATAGAACAAGTTTTTTGAGGGTATAATGCATGGCTGGCTCGGAGAACAGTTTAGGTTCAGTGCTGCAGTTTACTAATCTGCAGCACCTAATTAATAATGACTTTTATCCTCTAAAAATGACTTGTATATATTTAAAAAGACTTGTACATACCCAAATACGTCCCCTCGTGTCAAGTCTGGAATCGGCGCCACTTCTGGTTGATGTGGACAGTAAGCCAGAGTAAGTAATCACCTTACAGACACTGAAGTCTATACTTCCACGTGAAGAAAAACTTGTATATTGTAGATGTTTCTTATGTCATCTTCAAGGAAAAATAATTTTTAAAAACTAATATAAACAGTGCCTTAATTGCTTTGTAGAATATGCAAAGCGGATTATGATCTATCCTATTGCTGTTAGCAGAGCGGCGACTACGAATTCACGCAGCCACAACCGGATGTTTTAGACCTGCTTATTTCAGCTTCTAGCTTATTTTTCACTATTTATAAATTTTGTCTTTTTTTTGAACTTTTGGCTTTTTTGAGCTTTTTTCCCGGGTTCTTTTTTCTGTATTCGTTTGTGTTGTCCGTGATGAGCTAACATATTTTTTCTATTTTTAAATTTTTTAAATTTAATTACGTCAAATAAGCCACCTTCAGTTACAGTGAAATTTCAGCCGCTACAGTGCACTTTCAGCTATAAGCCACAGCTTTTCAGCCCAACCGAGCGGGGCCTCAGTCGGCTTGCTAAGCTAGCTGCACTCATTCTAGTGGTGCGCATAAATAAAATACTCTAAAGAATGTTATGCGCCGTTCATTGGAGCATTCATTCCAATTTTTTAGTCCACTATTCATACCAGTGCTGGCACTAGCACCACTAGAAGGGCATGTTTGGCAATGGCTGTGGCTTATGGATTTTGGCTGAAATTTTTGAATTTTGGCTGTTTACGGTATAGATTACGGAGAGATAGATACTCACTTGCGATTTTGGCTGGTACAGATGTTGGGTTTTTAATGTGTAGATCGTTTAACTTGTAGACCCCGTCTTGAGAAAATACTCTGTTTAAAAATTCGGTATTGTAGCAAAAACCAAAAGCCGTCAGCGGAGAAAAAAACACATCCCTTTATGTGCAGCATTAGAACGAATGCTGGACTAAAAAAGTGCTATAAATCAGGTATAAGTGCACGCCATGGTTTACCCTTTCCCAATTCCCATGCACCCTACCCCTCCCCTATCATCATCGCCTCCCCCTCTCACATTGCACGAGGCTTCGCTGGTCTCCCTAGATCAATCAAATCTCATATCTTAGTACTCTTTGTCCAAGTTTATAAGGTTGTGTTTGGTTTAGGGACAAGGTGGGATAGGATGGTCCTGTCCCTAATTTTGGGATGGGATGATCCCATTTTTTGTTTGGTTGGGAGGATAGAGTCATCCCTGTTTTTTGTTTGGTTGGAAGGATAAAGTGGGATGAAATGGTCACATCCTTTGTTTGGATGGAAGGATGAATGTGGGACATGTGTGGCATTTGAGTTTTTTTTAAAAAAAATTTGAAGGCTATTGTTGATATGTTTCTACACATAAGCCTTTGAGTTTTTTTAAAAAAAATTTAAACAAAACAATACTTAAAAAACAAAGAGGTGGGATGACTCTATCCCATGTGGGATGACTCCGTCCCATGAAAAAAAAGAGGATTGCCTGGTCCCGGATCTACAAGGAATATTTCTAGTGGGATGTCCTTGACTCTGCTTGTCTCCCATCCAAACACCTACAAAAACAGGTCCATCCCATCCCGTCCCACCTAGTCTTTGCAACCAAACACATGGTAAGAGATGCTTTCTTTATCTAAGTTTAGAAGGTATATTTTCTTCATCTAAGTTTATAAAACATATTTTCTCTTAATATATAAACCAAAGAAATAGTAAAAATAGCTAGATTCTCCTTATTATTTTTAATCACTATATTTAATACATGCATGTAGAGAATAGGAAATAAAACTACATATTCATTAGAGGTATAAAGAAAACACCGTATTAATTTTGCATGGAATATAAAATACGTCATATATTTATAAATAAGATCATTAAAAAAATATGCCATATAAACTTGGATGAAGAGAGTATTTTCTCTCACATAAGCCAAGGAGATAGCGAAAGTAGCTATATTACCCTTAATTATTATCTCTAAGTATTATATTCAATGCATTCATGTAGAGAATAATAAATAAAGATATATATTTATTAGGGGTATAAATGAAATACATATTAATTTTGTATTGAAATATGAAATGTGTTTTATATTTATAAATAAGATCATTTAAAAATACATCTTACAAACTTGAACGAAGTGAGTACTACTTGTCAAAGCAAATCAGGTGGAGTGATTATTGTTCGAAACCCAAGCGAGCGGTCGTTCGACGCCACCGCCGTTGCCTCGGTTCGGCGGTTACAAATGGGACATGGAACCGGAGGAGGCGTACGTGCTCGGGGAGATCCGGCAGTGGTGGAACATGCGACGGCCGGGCTGTGCTCGCTCGACGATGGCCGAGCGATGGCGGGGTCGCGCCGCTTGGAGGCGTTCGATTCACGGTCACCGCGCGCCGAGCTGGCACAAGCCACAGTGGAAGATACAATTACGTTCAATTTGTCTATAATTTGTCATTCTAAAGTTTGCAGCCTATTGTTTCCTTGCTGAGGAAAACTCATAATGTTGACCAATTTCGCCAAATCAGTTCATGTAAAAAAAATTCCGCCGAATCATTCATCCCATTTGTAACTTTATTTTTTCACAATCGATCTCACGTGCAGGTGATACATCGACGCCGGAAAGATGCCGGCTTCCATCAGTCGCTCGGTTACGGTCGTCGGTTTCCTACTCACCTCGGTTGCCGCCGGCTTGGCACTCAACTCGCTCGGCGCGACTCACACCGTCAACAGCCACGACGCCTCGCTGCTCGGCGTTGCTGGCATCCTAACCGGCATCAACGTCATAGCGGTCGGCATCTGGATGTCGGACAACCCCGCGGCTGCCCGCGCCATATGCGCGAGGCAGAGTGGCGTCCTAGGAGTCGTCATGGCGTCGTCGGCCGTCACCGCGGTCGCCGCCGGCGCCGTCGACCCGCTGCTCTGTTTCGGGCTACTCGTGCTGCTGCTCGTTGGCATCTCTCTGGTCATGCACGGTTGCTCTTGGCCTTGACACGTAGGATACGTTGCTTCACCTGCTTGTGCACTTTTAGCTCAAGATAAATAAGACGAGCCTTGCGTCTCTCAGCAGTTGCCGAATAAATCTGTTCTAGGACGAGCTTTGCGTCTCTCAAGATAAATCTGTTCTGCCTATGTATGTACGATGTTCCGAACAACTGTTAGTGATCCTTACAAAATTCGGTGGAAATGCATGTATCATCATTCAGCCTTGGCAACCGCAAATCCGGTTTAATTTGCAAAAGAGCTGTTTGTTTGGTATGACTTACGAGACTCTCATGAATATCTCATCCTCCGAGTTTACATATGTTCTAGTTTACACCTAATTGAAGTCATAGATCAGTCTTAATCATGGTTCACCAAATCAAGGGCAGAATGTTTTTTCTTAGAATCTCGATAGTTTTTTTTATTTCCTAGAAGTTGTAAACCACGGGGCTGAGGACCAAATAGAAAAGAAACACAAAAGAAGAGGACCATGTGAAAAGTTCTCACAACCCAACATGGCGCCCACAGCCCCACACCGCTCTGGAGGTCGCCATTCACTTCGGCGCGGAGTGGCGACCGGCGAGGAAGAGAGCAAGCAAGCTCGGCGGAAGGAGCGGGGAAAAGCATGGAGGCGCTGCCGGCGAGGAGGAGCGTGTGCGTGACCGCTGCAGGAGGCTTCATCGCCTCGTGGCTCGTCAAGCTCCTCCTCTCCAGGGTCCACTACGTGGTCAACGGCACCGTGCGCGACCGTGGTAAAACTCAACCCACCTTGCTTCGATCCCCTGTTCAAAGCGTGTGTGCAATCCGCCATTTCTGTGCATGCAGAGTAGCAGAAGTATGTCTGATTAGTAGTTATCGGAATCGAAGGAGGTGAAGAGGAACCCTGTTTCTACTTTCTTGGGTTCTTGAAATCAGAACTCAGAAAACCAACAACCTTGTCTTTGATCTGTGTTGACCAGTAGCCGAGAAAACCAACAAGCTTGTCTTTGATCTGTGTTAACCAGTAGCCGACCGCCAGGGGTTCTTGGAAGTAAAAAAAAAACGATTCTGTTTCTGATGCTCTAATAAATTCATAGATCTCATGAAGTGGGATGAAACGTATTATGTTGAGAGAAAAATCACAAGAAGCTCTCTTTTTTTAAGGAATCACAATAATTCGAAAGAAGAGTCTAGCTAGATTTTCCGGTTCTTGAGGGGAACCTGTACAGTATATGATGACAGTGGTGATGTGTGTTGTTGTGTGCGTTCTCATGCTGTAGGTGACGGCAGTATTTTACTTGACAGTTTCCTATCTGAGTTGGGGCACACAAAAAGCATATTACTATGTATCACCTTGTTTTGAAAATTTAATTAATACGTATCACTCTATTGCTTGTTTCCAGTAGAAAGCAATAAAGCATTTAGTTGATTTCTCTAGTACTTTATTTCTTAAAGATCAAGCTGCTTTACTTGTTGTAGTGTAGAAGTTAAGTGCTGTTCGTACTGAAATAATACTGTTCTTCAGGAGATTGCGAAACCATTGAAAATAGACTCAGGAATCTAGTGGATGTTCGTGATGTTGCTGATGCTCTTTTTTTGGCATATGAAAATTCAGAGGCCTATGGGCGATACCTCTGCAGTTCACTCCAATAAAAGTCTCTGATATGATAAACATATTAAAGACCTTATATCCAACTGATACTTATCCCAAAAAGTAAGCCCCTTCCTCACCAAATAATTTTCTTCTCTCTTATACGTCCCTCCACATGTGAAAGCTGATTTATTCTCTGCATTCTATAAGCTATGTATAGCTGGGATTTCTTAAAAGAAAAGAAGATGAATAACCTGGGGTTGAGTTAGTGTAAAATTAGTACACCATGGTCTTTTCATGAGTTAATAATTATCTAATTGGTAGCATATATCCACACCATTTGAGTGGCAATTGAATAAAGCACATTAGATTATCAGTAGCTTATACTTTATAGCAGTGTAATACCTGCATGTATTGACATTATTTAGCTAGTAGTTTGCAGCCAGTTTTATTCTTCTCTGTTGCAACGGTTTGTAGCTTTGTAGAGTAAATATATGGAACCGTCACTCCAATGTCGTAACACCGGAAGCTGTTGGAGATATACAAATCACAAACCAGTCGACCACACAATTAACTAATTACTAGTGCGGGATGCCGCACACGTCACTTGTAGAAGAACTAAAGTAGTAATTACAGAAAGTAAAACCCATCCATTGTTCCGTACCTATCTCCACTCTACCGCATGAGACTCCTGATCAACTCGGCTTCGACTTCTGACTTCTGGCTTATTTTTCACTATCCAATCTGGCGAATAATTTTTTTGTTATTTATAATCGGGATTAATTTTCCACTGTGATTTATGTCCGCTTTGGAAGAGAATATGCACACGCAACATGGAGTACTAGGCTACTAGCCGCCCTTTTTTGACGAAACGTCCAAGTGGCCGGCTCACTCTCTCTCTCTCTACTCTCGAGCACGCGCGCGCAATTTCAAGAGTACTTGTATCTTATCTCACATACGCGTTCCCACACCTGAGGTCACCATCTAGTCTGGATCCTCACATGGCTAATCTCTCTTGTTACCTTGTCTTGGTCTGACGCAGATGAGCACCACCAAGTGCGACGGTCCCGAGCGTCTTGTGGATGGCCGGCCTCAAGCTGGCTACTACGACAACGGCCGCGTCGGAGTGATGCAGGTCTTCGTCAGGACCCAGACCAGAAGGCTCGCGCTCGAGGTGAACCCCTCGGACACCGTCGGCATGGTGAAGGCCAAGATCGAGGCCAGGGAGGGCGTCCCGGCGGGCCAGCAGCGCCTCGTCTTTGGCAGCAAGGACCTCGAGGGCGACCGCACCCTCGCCGACTACAACGTCAAGAAGGAGTCCAACCTCCACCTCGTCCCGCGCCTCCGCGGTGGGAGCCGCGGCAGCGACATGCCGGGAGAGATGCTTGACATCGAGGAGGATATCACCCGGCAGCGCCGCGCTCTTGCGCTCAACGAGGTTTGGGTTGCGGAAGGCCAATCTTTCGTTCGTAATCTCTCTTGTGATTTGATGTAAATTAGACATTTCTTGACTGATAAGCGCGATTAACAGTTCCTTGACGAGGCCCGGCGGGCCGACAGGATGCGTGCCGCCGGCAGCTGGGCGATGACCGTCGGCCTCTTCATCACCGTTATTTCAGTCGGGGGAGCGATGGACTACTTGCTTGGTGGAGGCACCGACGGCTTCAGCGCTGCCCGCCTCTTCCTCAAGTCGGTCCTCGTCCTCGCCGGGGTCAGCCTGATCACCTCCGGCGTCTTCCTGGTCATAACGGCCAACCCAGCGCCCTGACCGCGCTGATCACCAAAGCAGCCGCCTTTGGCCGTCAGAACCTCGCCGTCGCGGGTGTCTTCGCCGCTTCGTCGGGAAGCACGGGAGTCATCGCCGGCACCGGACGCCCGGTGCTCTGTTTTGGCTTCTTCGCTCTGCTTCTTATCTTTGTTCCTCTGGTTTCAACTTGGTTTACTCTGTATTATTAGCTCGTCTTTGAGTAGATTGGAGTGGAGGAGAGTCCAAAATTGCGCTTGCGATTCTGCAAAGATCGTAGAGCTTGATATCGTAGAGTCCAAAATTCAGGTGTGTTGGAGTCAGTCTGTCAGTGACCATCTTGACACTATGCTGTTATGAATTACCACATGTGGTTGCTCTTCGGCCATGTTTTCTGCTCTTATTAATCTCTTATAACATGTGTGCGTTTTGTCCGTTGTAGACTTAATTGCGATGCTCTCTCTAGGAGCTCCAATGGAGTCTGGTAGGTTCTAGAAGGTTTCAATTTCATCCTAGATGCTGGGTGTTTGGGCTGAGAGATTGGCTACTTTGATAAGACGTAAGCTTACTGCAGCTTTCCCAAATGTATAGGCCATTAGCGCTTTCCCAATTGAAGTTGTTAACAATCCAACTATTAATCCAACAGCTTCCCTAAAATGGAACATTTTGCCCACATTAACACACCTGACTACCAGGGTTCGTATTTCTGACAGCATAACTAAGTAGTGCAACAAGGACAGATAATCACAGCTTCAGTTCGGTAGAAATCTAACTGCGTGAGACATATCACCATAGTTTCAGTTACAATACAAGCCATGCATTCTTACAAACGGACTGCTAGGCTACGTCGAGTGATGAATTCAATCATGGTTGTTTCAAATGGAAAAATGGATTCGACTATGGGCTTGAGATCTGCACCATTTTGATCGTTTATTTTAATTGGACATGCCCATTCGTGAAACAGTGGACTAAATATGAAAGCGAAGAATACACAGGAGGAACCTGGTCGCCCAACGAAAAATGCAAGTCTAAAGGTTCATCAGGCCGGGTTTAGCTTGGGCCACTTCTATTTTCCGTATCGAAACTTAGTTACAAACCGGTGGCTCTTCTCGTATGGCTTGCCTCCACTTGCCCAAGCCCATGCATGCTACTATGCTAGGCCTCCTCCTGGATGAAACATTGACACGTGCATATGCACATGTCACTTGGTGGAGTATATATCAAGGGACGCAAAATGGAACAGCTTGTTGGTGGAGTATATATATATAAAACATTAATGGTGGCATTGATGGAGCAAATACCTCTTGGGCGGCAGCAGTATAGTTTCTATGTACGATGATATTACATGGCAGCTGCCTGTAAGTATTATTATGTAAAATATAAAATAATATAGAAGAGAAAAAGGGAGCATAGAGAATTGAGTTATCTCTTATACAGTAGTCGACTGTAATAAGAGAAATGAGATATATTGTGTCATGAATAAGTTATTTATAGATAATGAAAAAAGACAACATGTTATAGCATCTGTCTTTAGTGTTGTCCATAGATAACATAGAATGATACTATAAACAGCAGTTATCTATATTATTGTAGGGAGTGTCTATACAACATTTGACTGTTTTTTAGAACAAAAACAGTCAGATTTTGAGCCGTTAGATGGTATTCAACGCCCTAGATCATTTTTTTGGAGGGGGTCAGTTTTTTTGAAGGGGGACTTGTATGGGTGGATCCGTTGGATGGAGATCTAACACCCCAGATCAATCTGACTGTTTTTATCCTTAAAAACAGTCGAATGTTGTATAGCAATACTCATTATTGTATATGTCCTCAGCAATGCAATACTAGGCCCATTGATGGAGCAAACACTGTTGAAATCATTCGACAGCATCTAGGTACCCAAGGCAGCTGTTTAGTAATTCCCTCTAGTCCAAGGCATCTCCTACGGTCGCATACGGCATAGGGTTCTGCGTGCAGGGCGGCCGGTTGGCCGTCGCCCAAAACCCTTTTACTAGTCACATATATGGACATCGGGCAAATGCTCGTGCTGTATGTGGAGCTAGGTGACGCCGCTCTGCCCATCCCCAAGCTCCGGCGGCTCCTCAAGCACCTCCGGATCATGAACGTCGCCGTCGCCGCATTCAGCTCCAGGCCACAGGCCGGCGCCAACGCGTGCCTAGAAACCCTATTCTACGGGTGCGGCATTGATGCTGGTGCTCCTCAGCGTCTAGGTCTCGTGCCGCCCTGCCCACCGGCGCGCCGTGGCGTGGGCATCGATCGTACTATTCCTGCTAGTTGTCTTCCTTGGAGCTGAGCGCAGTGCAAATATTGGTGGACTTGGTGGCCCCATGTAGAGATGGACTCCATTCCAGGCATACTATACCATCCAATAATTTCCCAGATAAACGCCAAAATAATAGTAAATACAAACAAATTTTTCAATTTTTTAAAGAGGAATATGCCAGAAGGCTAGGATCATGAGGGAGAAAAGCCAACTCGCTCATCTCTGCTACAGGCACACGATATATAAGAAAGAAGTAAATAAGATGAGATGCTCGTGTGACATATTTTTAATTTTTTAAAATGTTTATTTTTTTAATGGGATGAAACGTGTTATTCTTCTGCGGCCAATTTTCGTTGGTAGCGTCCAGTCTAGGAGGCAAGTTTTTAACAAAAATAAAGTGTTTCGTCGAATGCTTTTCTGGATTCCGGGTCTTCTTTTGCTTAACTTTCCAAGTATCAGCCTTCAATCTGCATCTCTGTCTTCGAAAATCAAAATTACTGAAGGCAAAATGATAAGTCCTTAGAGAAAAAAAATGATGCAGAATCACCCCCAACTTCCCTCTACTAACTTGGAAAAATCGTACGTGTCACTGAAGTTTGGTGAACAAGAGTGAGGTCAACGTTTAGTAGGCGCCGAGATGAAACATGGCCTAGTCCTTTTGACCCAAGTAAGATTGTAATTCTACAGATGGCCTCCAGCAATTTATCAGGCCGGATTTGGTTTAGGCCTGACACGTTAAATGTAACGTCCCAAAATTTAGATGTTAAAGTAAAACACGGCAGAACCGGAGGAGATAGCTCGGGCGTCGGCCGTGCCATTCCTGCTCGATATTTTGGTTGTAGCCTACGGTACAAATAGCGGTAACTCCATCTCAATGTAGGACCATGCATGCACACAACATTACCTAGGTAAAGTGTGACAACATATGTATACACGATCGAACAACTAAGGCTAGGACCATGCATGAGAGGCCAGAGTTGTCAGATTTCTCTTCTTTTCTTTTCTTTTTCTTTCCTTTCCTTTGTAAGAGAGAGAAGAGACTAGTTGAAAAGTTTGATCCTGCCCGCTCAAAATGGCTTAGACTTCTGACTTATATTTCACTATTCAACAATTTTGTTTTTTAGTTGTTTGGCTTTTTTTTGAGATTTTTTGTCGATTTTTTTCCCGTATTCGTTTGTACTGTCCATGATGTGCTAACCCGTTTTTTCTATTTTTAAATTTTTTAAATTTAATTACGTCAAATAAGCCACCATCAGCTATAATATTTTTTTCAGCCAGCTACAGTGTTTTTCAGCCATGAACCACTAAAAAAACCATTTTGAGCACCCTAGAAGTGGAGCCTAAGAGCAAGTTTAATAAGGCTGACTGTGCTAGCTATAAGGGAATCCATGTCAGCATAGTCCTATGTGGAGGGGAGAGAAAAGGAGAGAGAGAGCCAAGCCGGCTCTCATGCAAGAGTCAGGCTATAGCACAGGAAAAGAGGCGTTATCCATGCATGTACCAATAGAACTAACTGTTATACCCATGCATGTATTAAATGACCAATACCTATGTATGTATTAAATGATTGAGAGCTCTTGTAGAGACAACTTATAGCTAGCTTATTGTATGAGTTGGCTGCATCATTACCTTTTGATGACATGGAAATGTATTGGAGGTAGCAGCTATCTATACTATTAAACTTGCTCTAAGAGCAAGTTTAATAAGGCTGACTGTGCTAGCTATAAGGGAATCCATGTCAGCATAGTCCTATGTGGAGGGGAGAGAAAAGGAGAGAGAGAGCCAAGCCGGCTCCCATGCAAGAGTCAGGCTATAGCATAGGAAAAGAGGCGGTATCCATGCATATACCAATAGAACTAACTGCTATACCCATGCATGTATTAAATGATCAATACCCATGTATGTATTAAATGATTGAGAGCTCTTGTAGAGACAACTTATAGCCAGCTTATTGTATGAGTTGACTGCATCTTACCTTTTGATGACATGGAAATGTATTGGAGGTAGCAGCTATCTATACTATTAAACTTGCTCTAAGAGCAAGTTTAATAAGGCTGACTGTGCTAGCTATAAGGGAATCCATGTCAGCATAGTCCTATGTGGAGGGGAGAGAAAAGGAGAGAGAGAGCCAAGCCGACTCCCATGCAAGAGTCAGGCTATAGCACAGGAAAAGAGATATTATCCATGCATGTACCTATAGAACTAATTGCTATACACATGTATGTATTAAATTATCAATACCCATGTATGTATTAAATGATTGAGAGCTCTTGTGGAGACAACTTATAGCCAGCTTAGAGCAAGTTTAATAAGGCTGACTGTGCTAGCTATAAGGGAATCCATGTCAGCATAGTCCTATGTGGAGGGGAGAGAAAAGGAGAGAGAGAGCCAAGCCGGCTCCCATGCAAGAGTCAGGCTATAGCACAGGAAAAGAGGTGTTATTCATGCATGTACCAATAGAACTAACTGCTATACCCATGCATGTATTAAATGACCAATACCCATGTATGTATTAAATGATTGAGAGCTCTTGTAGAGACAACTTATAGCCAGCTTATTGTATGAGTTGGCTGCATCTTACCTTTTGATGACATGAAAATGTATTGGAGGTAGCATCTATCTATACTATTAAACTTGCTCTTATTGTATGAGTTGACTGCATCATTATCTTTTGATGACATGAAAATGTATTAGAGGTAGCAGCTATCTGTACTATTAAACTTGCTCTAATAGATCCATCCGGTATCACAGGACACTGGTTCTAAAATAAAATTAGCACTAATTAGCTTACATGTACTTATATGTGCACATCCGGCCCAAAAAGTTGTGCATCCGGCTGCTTCGAGGCTTCCAGCCCACATCCTGACTCCCGAGTCTCACGCGACTACTCGAGCCATGCATCTCATCAACGTAACCTATCGCTTCGCTCTCCGTGCAGCTGGTGAGCACTGAGCAGTGCGCCCCTTGGCCCCTGGCTGGTCACTGGCTAGTACACTAGTGACTAGTAACTGCAACTCCCAAGTCTCTCTTGCATGGGCGCATGGACATGGCATCAGGCCATCATTGCATCACATAGTGACTCAAAAGTCTTAGGCACTGTTTGAATCAGTTTCAGATTCTTAAAAACCAGTTATTACTTCTAGTTTTTAAAAGCTGGTTTCTAAGCAAAAACTGATGGGGTGTTTGGATCCCTTAATTTTTAAAAGCTGATTTCATTTATGATTGGTGCTAATAGACTATTATACCCTTACATTTATGATTGGAAGCGTCTGCGCGTGGTCTTTAATGAGGGTAAATGAGTATTTGTGCAAAAAAACTGGCAAAAGCTGGGTATCAACAGCTTCTTGATTTTTAAGAATCTGGGTAGGTAGATTTTAAAAACTGCCTCAAAAACTGATCTGTTTGAATCCCACCCAGCTTCCAAAAGTCAGATTCTTAAAATCTAGGTGGATCCAAACAGACCCTTAGCCAATAGTCAATTAGTCACACTATTCACTCATCACTTCATTTGTTCATCACAGCCTCGTACCACATCAATACGTCTCACATTCACACTGCATGTCGCCTGGACTGGTCACAGGACACAGCCGACCGGTCGACGCCCGACGGCCGGGCCGACGCCGTGAGTCACGTGACGCCATCGCCCTTCGTCACTTCGCCAGCCGGCGGTCTCCACGCCATCCGCCCATCTCGGGATTCTGGGCACTATTAATATTTTTCTCTAAAATATTCTGATTTCATTTAACAAAGAGAATAAATTTTATGATTTTAATACGATGATTGTTGTTTATTTTTTTATGAAATTGTAACGTTACACTTACACCTAGGGTTTCAATTTAGGTTTTTAGAACATCGGCATAGTTCATTGCAAATCGCTAAATCGGAGGAAAAATTACAATTGATAGTGACCCAATTGATAGTATCTAATTCAGTTTTTGAATACTCGGTAAATGGCAGGTAAATTTATGGTGAAGTTTTTCAAAAGAAAGCACCAGATTCCGCTGCTAATGTTAGAAATTCACCTCCAAAAGATATCAATTGGGAAGAGGAGATTCAGTTTGATCCAGGCAAAAGGAAAGGAATAGATTATTACCATCCTAATAAGAAGGATATGGTAAGAAGAAAGTACTTGGATAATGTGCCATGTCAATCTCGCACTTACAATTTTCCATATACACAATTTGGGGATAAAAAGAGAAGATTTAATCCTAAATGGTTAATGAATTTGGGAGTTAGCTTGAGTATAGTGAGTCCAAAGATAGAGCATATTGGTTTTGTTACTTTTTATTTAGGGACCACAATAAGAAGGAAGCTGGGTATGATGTATTTGTTGTAAATGGTTGGTCTAGTTGGAATAAAAAAGATAGAGTAGAAGAGCATGTAAGTGGAGTGAATAGCGTCCACAACCAAGCTCTGAAAAATTGTGATGATTTGTTAAAAAGAGAACAACACATTGATGTTGCTATCCATACACAAAGTGAAGCTGCTAAGATTGCTTATTTTACTCGACTAAGGGCTTCAATTGATGTTGCTAGACTGTTATTGAAGCAAGGATTGCCTTTCTGAGGCCATGATGAGTCGAAGGAGTCTTATAACAAATGAAACTTCTTGAAAATTCATGAGTGGTATGTAGAGAATAATCCAGCTGTAGGCAAGATGTTGAATAAAAATACTACAGGTAATAGTCTTATGGTGTCTCCTCTCATCCAAAGGAGATTGCTCGTTGTTTCACAAAGGAAATATTGCATTCCATTCTCAAAGAAATTGGACATGATATATTTTGCTTGCTGGTTGATGAGTCTAGAGATGTCTCTTGCAAAGAACAAATGGCGGTAGTCTTGCGGTATGTTGATAATTGTGGAATTGTGAAAGAGAGATTTGTTGGTCTTGTTCATGTGAAAGAGACAACTTCTTCCTATTTCCAGTCTTCTATTGATTCTTTATTTGCAGATTATAAGATAAGCTTGAAGCAAGTTAGAGGTCAAGTATACGATGGTGCTAGCAATATGCGTGGTGAGTTTAATGACTTGCAATCATTGATCACGAGAGAAAGTAGTACAACATATTATGTCTATTGTTTTGCTCACCAACTTCAATTAGTAGCTGTGGCTGTTGTAAGAAAGCATGAAGGCATTAGTAATTTCTTTAGTATGATTTCTCTTTTGTTGAATATGGTGGGTTCATCTTCGAAGATAAGAGATATGGTTTAGGATATCAATCATGAACAAGTGCATAAAGCCTTAGGTTGTGGGCTACTTCAAACTGGGACAAAATTAAATCAAGAGCAATGTCTTCAAAGACCCAGAGATATTCGTTGGAGTTCTCATTATAAAACTCTTAAGAGCTCGGTTGACTTGTTCCCAAAAATTGTTAAAGTGCTAGAATTTGTAGAACAAGATGACAAGGACAGAACAAATAGAGATCAAGCATTGGGTCTTCTAGTGTACTTTCAGTCATTTGATTTTGTCTTTTATTTGCACTCATGGTGACTATCTTAATAATTACAAACATCTTGACATTAGCAGTGCAACGGAAGGATTAAGATATTGTAAATGCTATTAAATGTGTAAGATCAACTAGAATGCATTTGGATGAGCTTAAAAGAGATGGGTGAGAATCTCTCATAGGTGAACTGTATGCCTTTTTGTGAGAAACATGATATTCCTAAATTGGAAATGGAAGAACCTTATGTTAATCTAAAGGAAAAATGGTAAAGAACTGGAATTAATAACAAGCATCATTATGAAGTGGATTGTTTTAATGATGTTCTTGATTGGTTACTTCAAGAGCTTGATAGTCGCTTGAATGAGACAACCTCTGTCGTAGGGATGGCCCCCACCTAAACCCAGCAGGCCTGGTAGGAGATTATAAGGCCCAGAATAGGCCATGTGTAATGACATAACTGCCCCCAGAGGGGATAACCAGATGTAAGGGTATAACTGTAAAAGCACTCCTCATGTGTGTATATATATATGAGTACAGGCCATGGGGAGGACCCAGGCCATTACACTTATCTTCATCACTCTCCACTACCATCTCTCTCTCTGTTTGGTCTGTAGCCACAACAGTTGGCGCCGTCCGTGGGGAGGACAGGACAAGCCTGAAGACCGAAGAAGAAGGATGGCACCGAAAAAAGCTTCTTCAGCGGCGGCGAAGGGAAAGAAGGCGGCCGGGCCGGAGCGTCGTATGAGTACCAGGGCTTCGGCATCGGCAGCGGCGGGCGCGGGTGGCGACGCAGGCGCGGTGGCCGAAGACGTCGACGTTCGCGCGGTGACGACCAACCTCGTCACCGGCACCGCGACGACCAACCTCGCCACCGGCACCGCGACGACCAACCTCGCCACCGGCACCGCGACGATCGCCCCCGTCACCGGCACCGCGACGACCCGCCCCGTCACCGACGCTGCGAGGACGGACCCCGCGGTCGAGGACGCCGACGCGGGTGCGGCGACAACCGACCCCGCTGACGCAACGACAGCCGGCCTCGCCGCCCCCACTACAACCCTCGCCGGTGGCGCGGACCGGGCGGTTCGAGGTAGCCACGACGGAGCGACCGGCAGCTCGGGACCTCGCGACGCGGTCGTCCTCGCGCCGATCCGCCCGTCGGGAGTACCGGCGACCCCGCCTGCACAGGCGGTGGAAAGTGCCCTGCTGGCGGCCCTCAACGCGTTCCAGCGGGAGCTAGGGGACCTTCGCGGAGCCGTCAGAGATATGCAAGAGACTCGGAGTCAGCAGGCCGCGCCAGTAATCGCGTCCGAGCCCACGCCGGAGAGGGCGGACAGTCGCGAAGCCCCCACGTCTAGCCGCGTGCCGCTACGGCGCGTGGATCCGGAGTCCCCGCTTTCGGCGGGGCTGCAGCAAGCGGCATGGCCCGAAGACTTCAAGTTTCCTAGCGCCATCGATTCGTACAAAGGCGACACGGACCCCCGTGAGTTCGTGCGCGTATACGAAACCGCGGGCGGAGACGACACCACGAAGGCAAAGGGACTCCCCCTCGCGCTACAAGGAGTGGCGCTCTCTTGGTTTTTTACCATAGAGCCGGGCTCCATCTACGCGTGGGAGCAGCTCCGCGTCCGCCTTCACAACAACTTCCAAGGAAACTACGTCGACCGAGTCGACGCGGACCAACTCTTTGCCGTGAAGCAAAAACCCTCGGAGAAGCTCCGGGACTACTTCAAACGCTTCGCCAAGATTCGATGTCAAGTGAAAGACGTCAACGAGACCACCATCGTTAATGCAGCCATACAGGGCCTTCGTCCGGGCCCGATGGCCGAGTACAACGCGCGAAAGCCAATCAAGACGGTGGCGAAGCTCTTTGACAAGATGGAAGAATATGCCAGGGTGAAGAAAGACGCGCGGCGAAGGCAAGGTGACGACTCCGACACCAACCAGGCCGGAGCCTCGGCAAAAGCCGAAGATCCGCCGAAGGGCGGTTCTTCGAAGGGAAAGCGTAAGCAGGAGTCGTCCAGGGACGCGCCCGACCGCAGGGACAACTCGCATAAGGAGTCGTCCGATCAGCCCAAGCGCGGCCAGCAGAGGTCGAGGCGAAACCGGTACGTCCTCGACATCGAAGGCGGGTCCGACGAGGGCGCTCCAGCGGGCCGAGGCGGCCGGGGGCGCCGTGGCCGGGGGCGCGGCCGTGGCAGGGGCCGCGACGATAAGGGTCGTGGAGATTACGACGACCAGCATCAGGGACTGTGGTGCGTAGTCCACGGCCGCGGCAATCATGATACCCGCGCCTGCACCTCCATCGCGGCACTGCGCGACAGCGTCGCCGGGACAGGAACCCGGAGGCGCGCCCGCCTGCGGTGGCCCACGTCCAATTCCCATACGAGGCCCCTATGCAGGTACAGGCACAAGGGATGCAACCCCAGGAAGGCACCCTACGGATCCAAGCTCACGTACAGCAGCCTCGGGAGGGCCTCCTGTCGTTGCAGGCCCCGGACGCAACCTACCGCAGGGTCATTAACGTCATATCCGGAGGCTCTGTGCTGGAATTCGCCTCGGCACGGCAGCAGAAGGCCTATACGCGAAGACTACATCACGTGGCGGCATACCCAGCGCAAGCACCGCCGGATTGGGCGCAGCACGAAGTTACATTCACACCCGACGACGCCCAGGGTGTGGATTTCCCTCATCAGGACCCCCTGGTCATCCGGGTCACTATCGCGGGATGCGACGTGGGGCGCGCCTTGGTGGACGGCGGTAGCTCCGCGAACGTATTGTTTGCGGCGGCCTTCGACCAGATGGGGATCCCTCGAAGCCGCCTAGGGCCCTCGGGCATCCCACTGCAGGGCTTCGGCGGACAGCCCCTGCGGGCGCTGGGCCAAATAGGTCTCCAAGTCTCTTTCGGCCGAGATGACAATGTGCGGGCCGAAGACGCCACTTTCGACGTGGTCGACCTTCCGTACCCCTACAATGCCATATTGGGACGCCCAATCCTCAACTCCTTCGGCGCGGTACCGCATCACGGCTACCTATGCATGAAGATCCCGGGTCCCCGGACCATCATCACCGTCCGAGGTGACCAGGATATGGCCCGACGCATCGAGCCAGGTACCAGGTGCCCGCGTCGCGAAGCCCAACGGCGCTCCTAGAGCTGGCGCCACCACGCGGAGGTCCGCGGGGCCATTCACACGCGCCTTGGCGGGCCCTGCAGCTATCTAGCGACTAGAGGCTTCGGCCGCACCAAGGGCAAGCGGTTAGTATATCTATCCTTTGTAGTTGCTCACCCGCGCAAACGGGGATGTAATGAAGATCGCCGTTTGTCGCTAATCTTTCTTTATCACGTGCAAGTGCGTTAGTATAAACCGAAGTCGCACGTTCACGTGTGCACTCGTCGTAGCCAGGGGTACGGGACTGAGTATAAACCGAAGTCGCACGTTCGCGTGTGCACTCGCCGTAGCCAAAAGGTGACGGGCCTGAGTATAAACAAAGACGCACGTTCGCGTGTGCACTCGCCGTAGCCAAAAGGTGACGGGCCTGAGTATAAACAAAGACGCACGTCCGCGTGTGCACTCGCCGTAGCCAGGGGTACGGGACTGAGTATAAACCGAAGTCGCACGTTCGCGTGTGCACTCGCCGTAGCCAGGGGTGCGGGACTGAGTATAAACCAAAGACGCACGTTCGCGTGTGCACTCGCCGTAGCCAGGGGTACGGGACTGAGTATAAATCGAAGTCGCATGTTCGCGTGTGCACTCGCCGTAGCCAAAGGTGACGGGCCTGAGTATAAACAAAAAACGCACCGGGGGGACGCCCTCGCGCGCGCCAGTCCACGGACTTTAAATAAGACGTAGCGTTGAGCCTAGCTCCGCACGCACCAGTCTACGGACTTTAAATAAGACGCAGCGTTGAGCCTAGCTCCGCACGCACCAGTCTACGGACTTTAAATAAGACGCAGCGTTGAGCCTAGCTCCGCACGCACCAGTCTACGGACTTTAAATAAGACGTAGCGTTGAGCCTAGCTCCGCACGCACCAGTCTACGGACTTTAAATAAGACACAGCGTTGAGCCTAGCTCCGCACGCACCAGTCTACGAACTTTAAATAAGACGTAGCGTTGAGCCTAGCTCCGCACGCACCAGTCTACGGACTTTAAATAAGACGTAGCGTCGAGGTCCGCCTCCGCACGCGCGAGTCCCCGGACTATAAAGGAAGACGTAGCGTCGAGGTCTGCCTCCGCACGCACTAGTCCACGGACTTTAAATAAGACGTAGCATCGAGGTCCGCCTCCGCACGCGCGAGTCTCCGGACTATAAAGGAAGACGTAGCGTCGAGGTCCGCCTCCGCACGCACTAGTCTACGGACTTTAAATAAGACGTAGCGTCGAGGTCTGCCTCCGCACGCGCGAGTCTCCGGACTATAAAATAAGACGTCGCGTCGAGGTCCGCCTCCGCACGCACTAGTCTACGGACTTTAAATAAGACGTAGCGTCGAGGTCTGCCTCCGCACGCGCGAGTCTCCGGACTATAAAGTAAGTCGTAGCGTCGAGGTCCGCCCCCGTGCGCGCGAGTCTCCGGACTATAAAGCAAGGCAAAGCACGGAGGTCCGCCTCCGCGTACGTCAGTCTCCGGGCAGTCCGTTCTAAGGATCCTGGCGCAGCCACCTCGCGCATCAACACACAGCGCATATCCCAAAATGCCAGGAAGTCTGCCTACCGGAAAAATCACAAGTACAAAAGTCCGGCAACATCCCTGCCGCTCTATGCCGCTACCCCGCGGGTTCGTCCTTAACACGCGCTAAAGATGGGGCCTCGCTCGAAGAAGGTCGGCTCGCCCAAAAGTCCAGCGACTCTTCGGCCCTTCGCCAGCGTCGAAGGCGTCGCCGGGTTGAAAGGTCGGCCGCGCGAAGCCGGTCCCAGCAAGGAAGCTGCCCGGGATATAGGCGAAAGTCAGAATGCGTGCAGCAAGTGTGTACTTTATTCGCAAAGACAAGGAACAGTACAACGCACGCCTACACCTAGGCGCCACGGCGTCAGACCTGCGGGTTCCCGGCGCCTTCGGAGGGCTCAGCGCCACCATCGTCGCGTCGAGGGACCCCGTCCAGAAATTGGCCGAGGCTCCCCGTCCCGTAGAGCGACTTCTGGAGCTCGATCCGTGCAGCATCCGGCCCGACGTAACCCCAGATCCGGTCGAAGAAGGGCCCAAGGGCAAGGCGAGCGGAGCGGACGGCGCCGAACATTACTCCGGCCCCGCCAGGCATCTCCAGTTGGAGATCATCCAGCGCGGCGACGTGCGTACAACCGCGGTGCTGCAGGAGCGCGCACACCAAGCATGCCGACGTGTACGCGCAGTGGGTGCCGAAGGACGTCGCCGCGTCGCGCACGACGTTGGCGGCATCCCCGACCCAGCGGAGCGTCCGAGACAGCTCCTCCGGGCCGAAGGCGCGGCCCGGCACCTCAGCTACCAGCCCTTGAAGATGGCTCTCCAGCGCCTGCATGGCGTCCCACGCAACCACTGAGGCGTCGCCCAGCGTCCGGTTGCGTTCCGCTAGAGTCAAGGCAAGCTCGCCTTTTTCCTTCTCTAGCGCGGCGACCTGCTCCAGGAGCCCGTCCCGCTCCGCCGCGAACTTTCGTTCAGCAGCTGCCGCGGCCGACTCCTGCGCCGATGCAGCCAGTCCCTCGGTGTGTGCCCTCGCTTCGGCACGTTCCGCTTCCAGCTGGCGGATGCGGGCGTCCTGGGCAGAGCGGGCGCCAGAGGCTTCGCGCAGCTCCTCCTCGGCGGCCCGCAGCCTATCCTCGAGCGCCTTTTGGCTACGAGCATAGGCCGTTTGCAAGGCCTGCCCCAGCACAAGTGTCTGAAGATGGGAAAACACTTAGCAAGCTCAAATAAGCTCAGGCGTGGTCGCAGGAGTACTTACCCTCACCCCAGACACCTCGAAAGCGTCCTCGAGGCGCCCCGCACCGTAGGCCTGCAGCACTTGCGGGTCGACGCTCGTGGCCGCGTCATTCACAATCCCGCGCCACGCCCTCAGCGTCTCCGGAGGCGGCACGAAGTCCGCGGGGCTCACGTGCTCGGAGGCCCCGTGTTCCGCCGAGTGCTCCCCCTCCGGAATGAGCAACGCTATAAACAGGGATGCAGGTGAGCACCCCAAGGCATAAAAGCATACAATAGAGTAAGCTAAGCCACCCTACCTTCGGTAGCAGAAGGAATGGTCCCGCCACGAGCAGAAGCCTCCGCGTTCGGGGAGGACGACGGCTGTCCCTGCGCGGCGGGCCGTGTGGCCAGAGGGGCAGAAGGCGCATAGGTCGCAAGGCCCCCGATGCTGGCGCTGGAGTCCCACAAGCTTCTGATGCCCGTGGCCACGACGAATCCCCGCGGTGTCCGGTGGAGCTCCGGTCGCACACACGGCCGTTTGGCCGGGGCAGCCAGCAGCGGCACCGCCCCCGCAGCCGTGGTTGGGGAAGACCCCGCGGCGCCGCGCCCGGGGGCGAAGGTTCCACGGTGGCAGTTGTCGTAGGGGGCACCTCGGTTCCCGCTGCTGTTGGTAAAGACAGCGCGGCTACGTGCGCCCCCGCGGAGGGCGCCTCCGGCACCACAACGGTCGCAGTTGAGGGCTCCACCTCGGCATCGCCGGTCCGCACGGGGTCCGCCTCGGCGACTTCGGCGGGCGGTGAGACTTCGGCGCCTGCGCCACCCAAGCCCGAGTCGGCATACCTCGCCGAGTCCGACTCCGCGTCCGCTGCGCCCTCAGAAACACTAGCAGCAGGCGCGGCAGGCGCCCCGCTGCGGCCCCTCTTCCGAGATAGGGTCTCCTTCTTCTTCTTCTTCGCTGCGGCATCGTCTGGAGCGATACGGTCCGGCACGGCAAGGCCCAGGACCTCGCACACGCGGTTTATTCGCCCCAGCCCCGCCTTGGCGATAGCAGACGCGCGCTACTCGTGTTCCCTAGTGGTGTACGGCCCCAGGAATATGCGCGCGGCTTGCTCCGCCTCCTCCAAGGAAATCCCTGCAGCAAAGGAGAATAGCATCAGCGTATAACGCACTTTGCGTGAACAAAGGAGGGACGCGATCGAGGCTTACGAGGACCGGGCGGCGCTGGCAGCGAGCAGACCCATGGCGAAACATTGTCGTCTCGACGCCTCTCGGCGGCAAGACGCCAGTCGTAGGCAAGCGGTGCCGCGTCGTACATCACGTATTCCTCGGCGAGGTCGCGCATGTTGAGGCGGGCGGCCACGCCTACAAGTCGCTTGACCCTCCGCTTGTCCTCATCATCGAGCGTTCGGCCGGGCGAGGGCTTGAACGCGATTGGTCGGCCTGTGCACTCAAGGCCGCTCCCGCTCTCCACACGGTGGTAGAACGACCGCTTCATCCAGTAAGACTCCCACTTCCCGCGGGTTGAGTTCGCAGGAAGAGCTTCTTGCACGACGGGCGAAGAATAAAAGTGACGCTACCGAAGCTCGACAGCGTCCCGTCCTTCCGGCCCTTCGGCTGACATCGTGCCTCGTGGAGATAGGCGAACAGCGACGCGCTGGGCCAGCATGCCCCCGAGCGCAAGGCCCAGCTGTACACCGCGAGCCGGGCCACGGCGTTTGGAGTCAGTTGCGCCAGCTCCAGCCCGAAGGTCCGCAGCACGTCACCCACCACACTCGCCGCTGGGATCCGGAGCCCCGCGTCGAAAAAGGCAACGAATACGACCGCCTCCGACCTCTCGGGATGCGGTTCCGTCTCGTCGGCGGCGGGCAATCGTACGTCCTGGCGCCCGGACAACTTCCCCGCGCGCAAGAGCCCTTGGATCGTCTTCTCGGTCACGAGCGAGGGGCCTAGCTCGTCGGAGAACGTGCCTTCCTCCTCCGCCACCAGCCGCTCCTGGTTCGCCGCCGCCGGGTCGCGCTCTTGGAGCGCGTATTTCACCTCCAACGGCGAGGATCGCCGGCGAATGGCAGGGCCATTAACCGCCTGGCCGCGCTCGCTACTGGAGGCCATCGCTTCCCACGACGAGACTGAAGCGGCGAAGATAGCGCGAAGGTGTGGAAGGCGGAGCAGACAGGAAAGAGGGCGTAAAGGTGCACGGACGCTGTTACGGGGGGGCTATTTCAAGCCACCTCGCCCATACCGCCGCTACCGAAGCGTCGCAACGATCCGCGTGCCGGATGCAACCGCAGCGGTGTAAAGGCCCGCCCCGCACGATACCCCGTAATCGAAAGCGAAGGGTCGTGGAGGTCCGTGTACGAGGCGCGACCGCAGTCGTACAAGCGCCCGTCCAGCGCAACACCCCACCTAACGCTGGAAGGTCACGACCACAGGCGCCAAGGACCGTCACAACACGGCGTTACCTAGCCGCTATTATAGGCGCACCAGTGGGCCAGGGGATCACAACAGCTCCGGCGCCGCGCCATTCACTGCCCGCCCCGTGTCCCCCTTGCCTAGGGAAGAGGCAAGCGGCTACAAACACGCAACCGTCCACATCCCGCCGCCCACCAGTCATAGGCCGCCACGTGCCCCGGGCGCGTCGGGACGCACGGTACGGGAACCTAACCCTGGCAGACCAGGGGCCGGCGTGATTCCAGGAACCTGTACAGCGCAGGGCGAAAGCGCTAGCTTCGCTGCCACCCCTTCGAGGGGTAGGGGACGGAGCGCGCGCGTCTACTTCGACTAGGCGCCAGCTTCGCTGCCACCCGTTCGAGGGGTAGGGGACGGAGCGCGCGCATCTACGTCGACTAGCCGCCAGCTTCGCTGCCACCCGCTCGATTGGTAGGGGACGGAGTGCGCGCGTCTACGTCGACTAGGCGCGAGCTTCGCTGCCACCCCTTCGAGGGGTAGGGGACGGAGCGCGCGCGTCTACTTCGACTAGGCGCCAGCTTCGCTGCCACCCGGTCGAGGGGTAGGGGACGGAGCACGCGCGTCTACGTCGACTATGCGCGAGCTTCGCTGCCACCCGCTCGATGGGTAGGGGACGGAGCGCGCGCGTCTACGTCGACTAGGCGCCAGCTTCGCTGCCACCCATTCGAGGGGTAGGGGACGGAGCGCGCGCGTCTACGTCGACTAGGCGCCAGCTTCGCTGCCACCCGCTCGATGGGTAGGGGACCGAGCGCGCGCGTCTACGTCGACTAGGCGCTAGCTTCGCTGCAACCCCTTCGAGGGGTAGGGGACGGAGCGCGCGCGTCTACTTCGACTAGGCGCCAGCTTCGCTGCCACCCGTTCGAGGGGTAGAGGACGGAGCGCGCGCGTCTACGTCGACTAGGCGCCAGCTTCGCTGCCACCCACTCGATGGGTAGGGGACGGAGCGCGCGCGTCTACGTCGACTAGGCGCCAGCTTCGCTGCCACCCGCTCGATGGGTAGGGGACGGAGCGCGCGCGTCTACTTCAACTAGGCGCCAGCTTCGCTGCCACCCCTTCGAGGGGTAGGGGACGGAGCGCGCGCGTCTACTTCGACTAGGCGCCAGCTTCGCTGCCACCCGTTCGAGGGGTAGGGGACGGAGCGCGCGCGTCTACTTCGACTAGGCGCCAGCTTCGCTGCCACCCGTTCGAGGGGTAGGGGACGGAGCGCGCGCGTCTACGTCGACTAGGCGCCAGCTTCGCTGCCACCCGCTCGATGGGTAGGGGACGGAGCGCGCGCGTCTACTTCGACTAGGCGCCAGCTTCGCTGCCACCCCTTCGAGGGGTAGGGGACGGAGCGCGCGCGTCTACTTCGACTAGGCGCCAGCTTCGCTGCCACCCGTTCGAGTGGTAGGGGACGGAGCGCGCACGTCTACGTCGACTAGCCGCCAGCTTCGCTGCCTCCCGCTCGATGGGTAGGGGACGGAGCGCGCGCGTCTACGTCGACTAGGCGCTAGCTTCGCTGCCACCCCTTCGAGGGGTAGGGGACGGAGTGCGCGCGTCTACTTCGACTAGGCGCCAGCTTCGCTGCCACCCGTTCGAGGGGTAGGGGACGGAGCGCGCGCGTCTAAGTCGACTGGGCGCCAGCTTCGCTGCCACCGGCTCGATGGGTAGGGGACGGAGCGCGCGCGTCTACGTCGACTAGGCGCCAGCTTCGCTGCCACCCGCTCGATGGGTAGGGGACGGAGCGCGCACGTCTACGTCGATTAGGCGCCAGCTTCGCTGCCACCCGCTCGATGGGTAGGGGACGGAGCGCGCGCGTCAACTTCGACTAGGCGCCAGCTTCGCTGCCACCCCTTCGAGGGGTAGGGGACGGAGCGCGCGCGTCTACTTCGACTAGGCGCGAGCTTCGCTGCCACCCGTTCGAGGGGTAGGGGACGGAGCGCGCGCGTCTACGTTGACTAGCCGCCAGCTTCGCTGCCACCCGCTAGCCGCCAGCTTCGCTGCCACCCGTTCGAGGGGTAGGGGACGGAGTGCGCGCGTCTACGTCGACTAGGCGCCAGCTTCGCTGCCACCCGCTCGATGGGTAGGGGACGGAGCGCGCGTCTACTTCGACTAGGCGCCAGCTTCGCTGCCACCCGTTCGATGGGTAGAAGACGGAGCGCGCGCGTCTACATCGACTGGGCGCCAGCTTCGCTGCCACCCGCTCGATGGGTAGGGGACGGAGCGCGCGCGTCTACTTCGGCTAGGCGCCAGCTTCGCTGCCACCCGGTCGAGGGGTAGGGGACGGAGCGCGCGCGTCTACTTCGGCTAGGCGCCAGCTTCGCTCCCACCCGCTCGATGGGTAGGGGACGGAGCGCGCGCGTCTACTTCGGCTAGGCGCCAGCTTCGCTGCCACCCGGTCGAGGGGTAGGGGACGGAGCGCGCGCGTCTACTTCGGCTAGGCGCCAGCTTCGCTCCCACCCGCTCGATGGGTAGGGGACGGAGCGCGCGCGTCTACTTCGGCTAGGCGCCAGCTTCGCCGCCACCCGTTCGAAGGGTGGGGGACGGAGCGCGCGAGTCCACTTCGGCAGGGCGCAGCAAAGACGGGGGTCTTGTCCTGCGAAATCTACCTCGTTTTCCTTAACAGGCCACCTACAGTGCATCAACATACAAGGTAATGCCGGCGGGCTCCCTCAGGAACACCGACTGTAGGTAGGCCTGTTAAGAAAAACAGGGCAGACCTCGCGGTCGCCTACGGAAGCGCGGTGCGGGGTCAGGAAGCGCGGCTGGCTGTCGATAACCGGCGCTGATCAAGCTCCTAGGAAAAATAGACCTCCTTCTGTGCATCAACATTCCCCAAGCCGCTCAGCGTCACCCAGGAATGTTGATGCACGGCAGGGGCCCGTTTTAGGGGAACAGCTTCTATCACAATATACGCAGGAGCAACGCCTCACCAGCGCTACATATATACCCCAATCAGCAGGGGAACCAACCGGCGGAAGGCCAATCGGCAGAAGTCCAACTGCCGGAAGTCCGCCGCCATATTAATGGTCACGACGCCTCAACGCCCGCACCACGCCAAGCACGCTGCACCACGTGGACGCCCGGAAGTCCGAGCGTCGCAGTAGCGCGCACGTCTGCTTCGGCTACAGCGCAGCTCCGGAAGTTTGGAAAAGTTCACAGGCCGCGGGGACGGAGGGGGGCCAAAGGACTCGGCAACATGGCTTCGGCCTTGTGAAGCCCTTTACCATGAGAGGCTCCTGTCGTAGGGATGGCCCCCACCTAAACCCAGCAGGCCTGGTAGGAGATTATAAGGCCCAGAATAGGCCATGTGTAATGACATAACTGCCCCCAGAGGGGATAACCAGATGTAAGGGTATAACTGTAAAAGCACTCCTCATGTGTATATATATATATGAGTACATGCCATGGGGAGGACCCAGGCCATTACACTTATCTTCATCACTCTCCACTACCATCTCTCTCTCTGTTTGGTCTGTAGCCACAATAATTTGTTTGTTTGGTTGGATGCTTTGAGTCCAAGAGACTCATTTCATGATTTCAATTTAGAGAATTTGATGAATCTACCTAAACTTTATCCCAATGATTTTGATTATGGGGAATTGAAGGACCTTAACCACCATCTTTGCCTCTATATTGCCAATGTACGAGAAGATGATAGATTCTCCAGCATACAGACTATTGGTCAGCTTTCTCAAAAAAATGGTGGAGACAAGAAAACATCTTACCTATCTTTTGGTTTATCAACTTTTGAAGCTAGTACTAGTATTGCCTGCTGCCACTGCTATAGTTGAAAGGTGCTTTTCAACTATGAAATTTGCGCAATCGCATCAGTGATAATTTCATGAGTGGTAGTCTAATTTGCTACGTGAAGAAAGAAGAAATGAAGAAAGTTACCAATGATGTTGTGGTTTATCATTTCATGAACTTAAAGGAACGTAAATACTAAAAGGTAATGCATTTACTTTCATTTGATCGTTCTACTATTTTTCGTAAAATTTTTAATTCAATTTATTCTCTTTTTTATAGCCCAGTGAGGTCGGATGACGTATTTTGCCAATATCGACCATCTTGTGTCCATGATTTGACACTTAGTTCCTTTACTTTGCTGCAATTAGCTAATAATATTAATGTGTTTCTTTATTTTGGTAAGCATTCTGATCACTACTTCTTTATTATTGTACATTGTTATTGGTTATGTTAACTTATTGATGCTAAAAATTATCGAGCACATAACTATTTAATACAATATTGCTTTGAATTATATATGATGTTATATGTACAATGAAATGGTGAACCCCGATCACTTTCGTTCTAGTTCCGCTCTTGCTCCAAACGGCTTTGGTTTCTGGCTTAAGACACTTGGAACACATCGACTTTTAATTTTTAGCTTTTTTTGGTTTTTTGGATTATTAGGCTTTTTTCTTTTGCTTTTTTCATATTATTCCTTTGCATCGTCCGAGACGATATAACGGGTTTTTTTAATTTTTCTCTTTTATTATTATTTTTTAGTTTTAAAAAAGTTAACAACCGTTATAGTGTATTTATAGCTAAAAGCTAACAACTGAGGCTTTTAAGCTGGTCGGAGGGCCCCCTTTTGAGTAGTAGTAATTGCCTGAATTAGATGTCCCAAAAAAGTTTCAGCTGTATAGATAGAGCATGTTGGGAAGTTTTTTGTTTGGGCATTCGGGAGACTGCGAAATAATGCATATATTGACAATTTTTGTTATTGTATCACCCTGTGCGGTGTTGTATCAAGTTTGCAAACAAAGAGGAACTTTGATAATGATCGCCATCCTGAAGAGTGCAGTTCAGGCGACATGAAATCGATGGCAATAGCGATGAGATGCCTTGAAGCTGATTGGAGATGTTGCTCACGTCCGGTTGATGAGATGTTGGATTTTTCATGGCTATCGTCCGGCGATCCGATCAGCTTTCTTTTCATTAGAGGCTGCTCCGCCTAAGGGGTTTTTAAGCCAAAGCTTTTAATTTATTTTATACAATAGCTATTATTAATTTATTTTGCTAAAATAAAAAATATTATATTAGCACAGATAATATAAAGAAATAAGAGAAAAATAAGAAAAAGCAAAAAAGTTAAAAAAGACCAAAAAATATAAATTATAAGTTATAAATAAAAAACAGCTGTTTGAAGTGAAACCTAATAATCAGTTGGACGCCTTAGGAAGCAAGATCCGGGAAAATGTCCTTTTAAAATCGAAGTGTAAACAGCAGGAGTATTATGCTAGCACGCAAAGGAGTCCTTTCCGGCCGACTGGGCTAGTGAGTTGTAGGCGCCAGATAACTGAAAAGTTCTGTTACTCATGTTAATAAGTGAAAATACAATGGAAATACGCTAAAAAGGCAAGATTTCGATGAAGGTACATATTGTTTGGTAGCAACATCTTGTCCTGGATTTTTCAATTAAGCAAGTATATATTTCTGTACTGTTAAAAGAGTACGGAATTAACTTTATTCTCTGTTACATCATATCCGGACATGCACAATGAGTGTTACATCATATCCGGATATGCACAATGAATGTCCATGCTATGAATTTAAAAAAATAACTACACGATAAGTATTTTATGTTAAATACGTAAGATGTGTATTATAACTATATGTTACAGTATTACTTGCAACTAGGAAATTACGATGACCATATAAAAAATAAGCTACATGAAGCGACTTACAATCATAATTATTTTTCTACACAAAATCATTGTAAAAGCCTGCATGTTAAACAATTGGATGGGCGAAAAATCTAGGCTATGTAGCGTCATTAAAAAGCTGAATGAAATGGAAGTACACTAGAAAAAGTAAAGCACGTTGGGGGTGGTTCTTCGGGGTGCGCGTAGCAGAGCAGGACTTCGTTCGCAATTATCTTTGGATTTCCAGAGCGGTCGCTTTCCCGATGCGTTGTAGTGCGCGCGTAGCTGTCGAGTCTTTAACACGATATAATCAGATGGACTTATCAGATCGAGCGAATATAAGTCCATGCGCTTATCTGACAACTGGCCATCAATGCAACGCATCCGGTTTTCAGTCCGAATTTATTTCCGAGTTTTTTTAAGTCAAACAAAAGTGGAGAGCGGCGCGGGGAAAAAAGATCTGCACACGAGACCGTGCATTCAATGAATGGAGTCACTACCACAAATCTTAGGTGGTTATCATTCTAACTTATAAACCTAAGCTTATGAAAAGTCCCAAAAATTCAAACCAAAAATTTCCTTTGATTTTGCTGGATTTTAGAGTGTTTTTTGGAAACTTTCTCTTTTTGAAAAGTTTCCCCCGGGCCGCTTTCCCTTTCTGGCCGGGCGCCTCCCTTTTCTGTTGGCGCCACCCCTTTTTCCGCTTTCCTCTTTTCCCAGCGCCTCTTCCCCTCTCTTTCCTTGGCGCCCCTCCCTCCCCGCCTTCTCCCTCGCGCTGCGCGCTGCGCCTGCGTCTGCGCCCCCGATTTTGCGCCGCTCGCGTCACGCAGACGTCGGCCGGTCCGAAAGCAGCACTGCCTCCCGCGCCACGCGTCGCCGCCTCCCACCTTCGGTCCCCACCTGCCAGCCTCTCTCCCTTTTCCATTCCCCCGCAAGCCCCGCCGTCGCCCATGCCGCCCCGGCCACCTGCTCCCGTCTGCCACTCCCCGTCTTTACTGCTGCTTAGAGGCCGGACGAGCCCCATTGCGCGGAGACGACACGCCACCAACTCGCCCCGTCCTTCTGTTGACCCCGGAGCCGCGCCCGTTCCTTCTCCCCCACGGGTCTTCCTCCCTCCGCCGAAGCTTAAAACCCCCACCCCTACTCCCTCACGCTCTCTTGCTTCCCAAGCTTCTCTACTGCCTCCATTCACTCCCTATCACTCCAAAGAGACACCAGAAGCAACCGATTGAAGTCCTGTTGCCCCGATCGCCGTCGCCGCTCTCCCCTGCGCCGGCGACCCCCGTGAGCGACTTCCCTCCCCTGTTTCCCCATTCTTCAATTGTTTTGGCTCAGAGCATCTCTACTACTTGCTAAATCTCTTGGTGAACTGCTCCGGCCAGGACATCGCTTGTGGAGCTCCGGCACCGTTGCTCACCGCCAGCCGAAACACCCTCTCCGTGGCCAGCCTTCCAGGAAGCTCCCCAGCTAACGCCAATTCCGCCAATGTGAGTCCTAGACTCCCCTGAGCGTGTAGCCGCCGCCAATTCGGCCCATTCGGCCCCGGTGACCCCCTCCACCGCCGGGAAGCCAAACTTCCCCCTTTTGTCTCCCGTCTTCTCCGTTGGTCCCCTCACCTCACAAGACCCCAAAATGGGTTTCCCGCGTTGAGATCCATCCGCCGGTACCCTCCTTGACCACCGGAGTCCCCTGTCGTCGCCGGGGGGCAGAAGCGCCACCTCCCAGCCTCTCTGTCGTGCGCGCACGGCGAGAGGAGAAAGACGACCGACGTGGCTCCATCCCGGCCGTCCTCTCCCCTCCGTGCCATCTAACGTCAACCGCCGGATGGCACGTCTCCGCTACCGTCCGATCTTCATAAACACACCTCTCCGCATCCGTCCGATTTAGCCTCTCCGCTCCGCCCGCTTTCTCCACTCCGCTGCCGTCCGATCTTCGCACCGCGCAGCATCTCGTCCACCCGCCTCCCCCACATCGCTGCCGTCCGCTCCCGCCACGCGTTAGCCATCCAGGCCGCGTGGGCGCGCGCGTGAGTGGGCCGAGCCTTTCGGCCTGCTTCGTCGCGTCGCGCGCGCGCGTGGGCCGCATGGACCGCACAGGCCATTCGGCCGCGCGGGCTGAATTCCCGGCCGGGCTGCACTGTAGCCCCGGGCCGGCCTTTTACTGTTCATTCCGAATTTCCAGCCTTTTATTCTTTTCTAAAATTCAGAAAAATCCAATTAAATCCTAGAAAATCACAGAAAATCCCAAAAATTCCCAAATTTCACCATTTTGCTCCATTTAATACCCTGAACCCATTTTTGACCTTCGTTTTCCCAAATTCCTCCCAGAAAATTCTAAAAATTCCTATTTGGGGATTTATGCATTTTATTTCTTTTTCATAGATTATTTCTTTCCTCGCTTGATTAGACTCAAGCCGGACTTATGTTATTTTATGTGTTTACGCTAGTTTCAGAGATTCCGGAAGCTTCGGTGCAGACCCAGGATCCAGGAGTTTCTACGTTCGAGATCACCGAGATCGTCCAGATTCACCACAAGTCGCAAAACCTTGATCATGTTGTATTCCATGTGGTTTAAATATGTTAATATGCTATTTGCATTATTGCTAGTTGTGAAACACTAATTTGAGTAAAATAAAAATGTTCAGAATGACATGCTTTTGTAGATAAACCCTGCCACCGATAAATGCCATGTTAAACTTGTAGCCCCGCCCTTGTAACCCTAGAATTATTTTAAGAGTAGTATAATCACATATAGGCTATCTATATCATATGCAAAGTTTCACACTAATAAGGTTGTGGCCGTGGGCCGGTAGATTTCGAAACTCGGAGCTAAGGTAGGGTGGTTTGGGACACCGTACCCTAGGGTGGTAGTGCCGGCGTGCACATGTTAGGGTAAGGGTGTTGTGGGAAACCGCGAGTCGGTCTACGCCCACCGCTTACCCTAGAGTGGAGGTTACAGACCTCGAGAAAATGTAAGGACTAAACCCTTACGCTGAGCAAATGACATAGTGACCGCTCAACCACAGGTGTTGACTTGTCAATTCTGGTTTAGTACCTGCTCAATTTAAGTGAAGCCCTGCATTGGGAGTCAGTGCGGATTTCGAATCCTGACTACGACAATGATAGGTCCCCACAACTCGGGCCCGGCGTTCCGTGGTGGCCAACGGATACTCGAGGTTGTGTGGATTCTGCACCTATCGGGTGGAGTGTATACCAAGGGTTGAGCAGCGAAAAGACCCGTCCCTTAACTCAGTCATGAGGGTTAAGGGTGCATGTGGGTAAAGTTGAGCAACTCTACAGAGTCAAATAAATGGTATTCAAATACGCCGTGCTTCCGGTTAATGGAGCTGTGTCACCTGGGTAATTCCAACTGCTAGGCTTAAGTAGTTTTGATAAATGCTTTAACTGGACTAGTTGGTTAATTAACTTTTATGAAAACCCCTTAATCTTAAGGAGTAGTTGTAACTCTTTTGAGTTTTTGAAGACATTTGCAAGTAAAACTGCATCCACTCAAAGTTAATAAACCAAGTATATTCCCCTCCTTCGGTGATCCGTGCAAATAGCTAAGTTAGGTTTTCCCGTTGTGACTTGCTGAGCTGGTTAGCTCACGGCTTGCTAACCCCCCCTTTCAGAGGATCAAGATGATGGTGAAGGTCTCCCCGTTGAGAAAGCCCCTGAGGAGCTTTTCTTCGACGAGGACCCGTGGTTTTAGGTCTCCGCCGCGCTCGAGCTTTCCTTGAAGTTTTTGTGATGTAATGTATACTTTGGGCTTGCACGCCCCGCTGCAGTAAAACTGGGTTGCTAACCCTTATCTTGTAATAAAGTTGGACTTTTGTTGTTAGCACGTGATGGTTCACTCTTGCGCGACATTCCATAACTATTCAAGTATGAATAGTTGCAGGATGCCGTGTCCGCAAGCGCCCCTGGAAAAGGGGGCGTTACAGCTTACAAGTTATTTGATATTGTTTGAGTCTTTTTACTGTAGCTATGTTAACTTTTAAGCATAATCAAATTTTAAAAAATAAAAAATAGCTTATATTATCACGAACAATGCAAAAGAATAAAAAAGAAAAAAAGCAAAAGAACCAAAAAACCACAAGGTCAAAAAAAAAAGAATTTAAGAAGTTAGAAATTAGAAGCTAAAACCTTAAGCTCAATAGAGCACCCCTATATCACGATGAAATAAATAAAGCAGGTGTTTTGTACGTGAGTACTTTATAAACTTTATGGGAGACAAGACTATGGAACCACCTTGTTAGGCATCCGTAGGTTTATTCAGAAATTAATCAAAACCTACCCCAATCTCTACCTTAATTGCTTAAAATGACAAGGATTAGTGTAACTGCAAACGGTAGTTACAAATCACAACTCACACTTTGTGGGATATAACTTTTTTCTCTCTGGAAATCAGAAAATTAAAAGAATAATCGAGATGAAGCATTTTCCCTATGAGAGATGTATAGACCTTAATTCCTAACTCGAGATGATGCATAACAGGTGTCAGGGCTATATGAAAATTGTATCAGCCACAGTATCAATCTGTAGCAACTGATTCTTATTCGATTTTCTCTCCGTGTAGAACTCATTTCTCATTTGATCGTGATTTTTCTGACAAGGGTTTTCCCCAAATCAGTTGGCATGGAGCGGAGTCGGCGGGTGATACACATCAACTCGTCAAGAATCAATCCGCGCCGAATTAACACTGGCATCAAACTGGCCACATTTTTCTTGCATGCAAGTGCCTTTTGATTCCCCTTTTTTATCGCCATTAGGTGACAGCATGCACCCATGCAAACACGGGTCAAAGTTCCAGAATGCTGTTTTAACAACAAAAAAACACAGTTCTGTACACTACTACAGAAATACTATTAGTAGACATCAAATCGTAGACGGTTTGACAAAACCGTCTGTGACGTACACTATCATAGACGATTTTAATTTAGAAACTGTCTATGTTGTTGGTGTCAGAAAAAACGAGTATCACAGACGGTTCTTACCAATGAACCGTCTGTGATACTAGAATATCACAGACAATTTTTTATTAAAAATCGTCTGTGATAAGCTAATTATCACAGACGGTTTTTTAAAAAATCATCTGTGATAATTGCCACTCAGAACCGCATCTGTCTTCATTTCGATCCGGATTTAGCCGGTGCTGCCCCTGGAGGAGGCAAGGCTTTCATGCCAGTTAATTTGGTGGGAGCGGGCAAGAGAGCTTTGAAGATTCATATGTTCCTGGTTGTCCTAGATATGGTTAGTAATGAAATTTATTTTTCTTTGCATTACAATTTAGATTTAAGTTTTGGTGAGTATTATTGAAGATGGTTTGCATCTACTTGACCATACATAATCAGTTCCCGTCATGTGAGAGGCTAAATTTGTCAAAATTGTTGGTTATAAGTGGTTCGCAAACAAGTATGCACGATCGATGATGAAGCGTCGTGCACATGCAACAAGCTGTAGCTTCTTCACAAGCCTTGCTCCCATGTATACACAGCCTGCACGGCGTGGCGGTAGGCCTTGGTGCCGTACATTTTAGAGTACTACGACATGCACCACTTGTGTAGCACTTGGAGTGCGCAGTTCAACTCATATGGGATGGATGTGCAGTACAGGGATGTTTGGCCAGGGGAGGTGCAGTAGGTGCCGAATGACGCGCTGAAGCATGCCTACCGTGGAAGACGACAGTCCCATCGCATCCATAATGACATGAACGAAAGCCAGTGTGGTGAACAGGTAAGGTGACTGCGATGTAGACAGTGCAAGACGGTTGGGCACACCCTCAGCAACTGCCCAAATAGACCCAGCTCAAGCAATGCACCATAGCGTTCAACATATCATTCCCCTATAGTGATGTTGCTTGTTCAAGAATCAGAGATAGATTTACATGGTGCCATTCAATAATCAGAGCAATCAACCAGGTCAGCCGTTGCTACTTTGTTTGCTGAAAGTATATGTAGTATGTTGTCATAGTTTTACCAAGGGTTTCATGACTCTCTTTATATTTTGTTGTTGGCGACTTTATCTTATTGTAAGACCATTGTACTTATGCATGTTTGTTGAGATTCATGGATTTTTAAGTAACTATTTCGTAGTAAATAGAGTAGTAAGCTTTCTGTCATTGTGAGCATATAATATATTTGGTCATACAGATGAGAACTGGCATGCTCCTTTATCTTTTTTAAACTTCTTACTTGCAGATTGGTGTGTATGTTGAAATGGTTGGCATATATATCTTTTGGATGAAATAGATATCTTGTTATTCTATAATTCTTGTATTTTTAATCTTAAAGATGCTACTACATATCTTCTAGATTTTTTTAGCTAAGTTGCTTAGTATTTTTCTGAATAACTTGGAACCGGTGCTCCCCGACCACAAGAAGTGGTGCCCCCGCCCACACGTGAAGATTCCACACGAACAAGACCTCCTAAAGCGGGAATCCCGCTTCCCCGGCCACGTGCATGAAATGACGACCGCACGCATGAAATGACATGACGATACCGCCTCAGGCCCACTGCCTTGCATATGCGAAAATGCATCAATGAAATTGCACTTCATCCTTGCACGATGCAGTCATCCATTCACGGACAAAAAACAAGTTACTACGATGCAAATACATTGAATCGGTAACAATATGCATTATACATACATATATCATACAACGCACTGTAGGTACCAACACAAATGAAAACAACACTCTGGGCACTACACCTTCACGATAACAATGAACACAAGAAAGAAAATAGTACATAATATTAACTTAATCTTCTATTCCAGTCTATCGAAACGATGCCGTATCTCCACGGGGTCACTACCCCCCATGACAACTCTCTCATGTGGAACAATGCTGAGCCTAGTGCCCATTTCATCCTCCCACACTCAGAATCGGCAATCACCTGGGCCATCCTGCAATTCCATGCGAAGAAGGTTTTGTAACATATGTTGAACGATTTGAACCTACCTGAAACAAGCTGGCTCACCAAGTAAAAGGGGAACTTATAGTAGTGTCGTCCAGGATTCACAGTTGTCTGTGAGGTCTTACGTCTCATAAGCGTGTTGCACTTCAGGCAAGTCACCACGGGTGCTGATGAAGAGGCACTGAATTGACTCATCTCGACGTCCGGGGGAGCGAGAACCAAAGCAAGGTAGAGAGATTGAGAAAAAATACTTCCGGAGGTGAAGGAGAACAACGTAGGGGAGTGGCTAAGAAATGGCTCCCTTTTATAGCCTGAGTGCGAGGGCAAAATGGTATTTTTTTCATCTGAAATGGAAGATAGATAATGATTAGTATGAGTGACTGTAGATAGTTGAAGTTCGTGGCAACCTTACGCACTGACAAGACTAAATGAGACGGCCTTATGCACTAACAACACCAAATAGGATATGCATTACACATACGTAAATCATATAAAGCACTATATGTAACAACACAAATCAAAACAACACTCCCAGTGCTACACCTTGAACATAATAACGAACACAAGAAAGAAAATAACACACAGCATTAATTTAACCATGCTTTCCAGTCTATCATAACGATGCATGCCTACTGGTAGAAGGTACCTCGTGGTACCCACATGGAATGTTGCAGAGGGCACCACCTCGGATATGGCTGGCCATCATTGTAGTGGAACGTACATATGCAGCTAGGGTTAGAGCAGCAGCATACGGGATCATACAAACTTGCTATATTGTCGACCTCTTTGTTGCCCCTCTCGCACTGCATCTGTTAGCGAATGTCATTGAGACTGTCGATCCGCACCTCCAACTCTAAGATTCACTCCTAAAATGTATCCACGTAACTCATAATATAACGTTCATGGGGAGGATTGATCCAGCGGACGAAATCGCATTTCGCTATCTGCTGTAATGGACGGTTAACATAGAAGCTCCATTAGCAGTAAGAGAAAGTAAATTATTAGCAAATTGTACCTCGGAGTGTGGGCATCGGAAGAAATATTGCCCACCATCGAATGGCCTTCCACAACATGCACGACCGCGTCCTCTCTATGTCTGCATTTCAGTCATACCAGTTGAACATGTATGTTTGTCATCAAGCGGTAGTTAGGGCCAAAATCCCCCCTCATTTCCAATGGAAGGACTTCCTTTGGCGACCCTGCTCCAACTGGCCTCTCGGCGTCTGCCATGGTATATTACTATACGACGAAGAAGTGGTAGTTCTTTGTATGGTTCACAGGGTCGAGTGCTCCTATTTTCATGGGATGGGGCATGCATTTTATAGCAAAGGGGACATCTTTGACCTACTATTTCTCTCTCAAAATACGCACCAACAACCTCTCCCGTCCACCGGCAGTCCTCAGAACTGCTATGTGGTTACCGCAAGTGGATTGACCTAGTGATCTACCCACATAACCAGTGGACTCTTGACTATGAGGAGTACTTCGATTTATTTTCATTCCACAAAGGTGCATAAGTATCATAGGAGTACTTCGATTTATTGCATCATGCATGATACTATTTCTTATGCACGTAACCAAACCCTGTGCACCGTGTTATTCCCAGCTTTATTATAAAGTCTATTTTAATTCGCAACATCAAATCTTGTCGTCTTTTCACATTCAATTCTTCGCATGGTCAATATCACCTATCTTCGTACTTACCAATCGTTAATATCTCAATCGCCCTCAAAAAACTTTTTAGAAAATTTCATGCACTACAACAGCATACGACGATTGTAAAATGTTATTGTGAATCTAACATATTTTGTACGATTCACAATCTACAAAAATCATAAATAGATCAATCATTACATCGCATTATCAGTAACCTTTGTTCTTATGAGTCATTGACATCTCAATCATTCCCACAAAATTCTTTTAAATTTATTTGCACTACAACAACATACGACGATCAAAAAATATTATTGCTAGTCTAACAGATTTTGTACCGTTGAGAATATACGAAAATCACAAACAGACCAACCAACCAACATGTCTGCCCTTTTATTTCGAAAAAATAACAATATACAAATAAGATTTGCTATATGTATTATCGACAAAAATTGTTCTTTATTTTCCCATAATTACTTCCATCAGATCAATAAAAAATATTACTATTATTTTTCTCAATTAAAATTTTAATTTAAATTGCTACTAAAAATAAAACCTTTAATTTCAATACCAATTTGCATTTAAAAAGAGGCAGAATGCTGGCGCAGCGGGGCGGCGTGCCAGGCGGCTTGGCGCGCCACCTCCCTCGCGCAGCGGGCGAGTACGCCAGGCAGCCTGGCGTAGTGAGGTGGCTCGCCACCTCCCTTGCGCGCTACGGCTCCGCGCCAGGGGACTATTTCGGGAATTCCACATGGAAGGAAGGAAAATCTGGAGTTACTCCGTCAGAGGGGGCCAATTATGCCCAAAATGCTATTTTCTGAGCTAGTCATCACCTCCCCCACATGTGCTGTACCAATATGGTGGATTAGGATCTGCACCTTGCGCATGCATAAATACCCTCATGTTCAGTTTGACGATGGCTTATGTCTTTTTTTATTGTAGCTGGTTTATTTTTTACTGTAGCTGATATTGACTTATTTTGCGTAATTAAATTTAAAAAATTAAAAAAAACAGGTTAGCCCATCACGGATAATACAAAAGAATACGGAAAAAAGAAAAGACTAAAAAAGTCAGAAAAAGACAAAATAAATAAATAGTGAATTAAGAATTAGAAACCAAAAGTTAAATTCGAAATGAGCAGAGCAACGTAACAAACCCCAAAACAAGGGTGGTGATCGGTTCGGCTGAAAAGCTCATGGCTTATGGCTGAAAACACTGTAGCTAGCTGAAAAAAACACTGTAGCTGACAGAGGCTTATTTAGCATAATTAAATTTAAAAAAAAATTAAAAATATAAAAAATATGTTAGCCTATTACGTATAATACAAACAAATACGAGAAAAAAAGAACCGGCAAAAAAGCTCAACAAAAAGCCAAAAGTTCAGAAAAAGACGAAACTTATGAATAGTGAAAAATAAGCCAGAAGATAGAAGCCGAAGCCGAGTTGATCAGGACCAAAAACATGCATAGGGATTTTGAAGTCTACGTAACATCAAACATTAGAAGCGACAGTATACATACGAGAAGTGCTTCCACGTTTAGCACCCTAATTCCAACATTTGATTAAAGCTTGACTCTCACGTGGAACGGGGCGCACACTCGTAGCAACTTGCTTAGTCTTTTATCATTGTTTTTTCCTAAAAGAGTGTCACTCAGCTGCTACAGGTGTCAGATTGTGACGCCCCGGCCTATTTGAATGGGTTACGCAGCACATATTGCTGGCCAAAACATGACCTCTCAAGGTTTAACCTTTTTTACGAAGGTGGGATAAAAGTATAAGACCCTGTTTGGATACGCTTAAAATCCGATTCTGGGTAGAATTAAGCGAGAATCTCACCCAAACGCTTTGATTATTTTTCGATTCTTTCAACCGCCGCGGTGGGAAAAATCAGCATTTGCACTGAGAATCCAAAATCCTGTACCGCAAGCCCCATCAGGATTATTCAGATTATTCAGATCGCAAATTTTTCAGATCGCGATTTATCAGAAAATCTTGATCAAATTAAAATCGATTCTCAGATAAGCGTATCCAAACAGGGCCTAAGCCGTGTGGTACGGATACGCAGGTCCGACCCACATGGTGAAGTTTGGGCCACAGGAGACCTACCTCAGCTGTTGATTTTGCGCACTGTACGATTTGTAAATTAGTTTTTTTAGTACGTGTGGTCACTGGTTAAGTACAAGCTCCGGGGAATAATTTCCTTCCGTGCTCCTGAATGCAGCATCTTTTCTTCTTTTCCTGTTAACACACAGTGGAGACGTGTTAGGGCTTGAATGGGAGGCCACTCGATTCTCAGCATTCAGACTGCAGGTTGGTTAGGCCGTTGATCATTCAATTCCTGCTCTGATACTACGCTATAACAACATCGTCCAGCAGGGAGTAGGGTGGAAACGGATCGAATACGATCGGATAGTCTCAAATACGAATACAAATTTATATTTTTAAAATGAATACGAATTCGAATTCGAATATTCTCAAATATGTATACGAATATTCTCGAATACGAATACGGATTTTTTCGGATACGGATATCGGATAAAACGGATTCTTAGCGATTTTGCACCGGTTTTTGACCGGTTACCGGTTTTGAATCACCTAAATTCAAATTTTGAATCACAAAATTTGTATGAATTTTTCATGGGTTCTAGAAACGAATCAAATAGTCTTGAATAAGAATACGGATACAAATACTCTCGAATATGAATACTCTCAAATACGGATATGAATATTCTCGAATACGAATATAGATTTTGCTTACCATATTCGTATTTTTTTGAATATAAATATCGAATAAAACGAATTATCCGTTACCGTTTTCCACCCCTAGTGAGTCCCTAGCTAATCACTTGCACAGGATAAGTCCAGTCAAGCCGGCCGATCGCACGGCACCACGCCACGTCACGTGCAAGGTTAATGAAAGCGAACCGTCGTCGTCCCCTCTCCTTTCTTTTCCACCTCTCCGCTGTCCTCCCCCTCTCCTCTCGTTTGCAACTTCTGCTCTCCTCTCTTTTGCACCTTCTGCCCAGGGAAAAAAAAACCGTCGTCCTCCCTTCCCCTCAGCTATAAATAGCACTAGAATTTTTAGGACATGCAATAAATTAGCCTAGCGTGTCTCATCATCGGCGCCCTCTCTCACATCACGTTGCACTTGTCAGTAGCTCTTCCTCGATCAATCAAATCTACTTGGCAAGCAAATCAGGTACTGATCAATACTCCTAATGTGAAGCTACTTGCACTTTACTCTCTGTTTGTACTAGTGCTTGTAACATGTGAAGTGGGGTCCTAATGTCCTAGCTAGAATTCAGGGGCGTCTGCTCAGCTCGCAACCAAGCGAGCGGACGTCGCTGCCCCAGTGAGCGGATCACGACCGTACCAGGCGACCTTCTGCGGGGCCCGCGTGTCGGAGTGCCGCCAATCGTCACGATTCTATTCTCTTTCTCGTTCACCAAACTTGTCAACGCTCAAATTCTCCTTTCCGTGTGCAGATAAGGTCGACGATCGAGGACGTCAAGATGCGTGCACCCAGTCGCAGCTGCTGCTCACTGACGGCGATCGGCCTACTCCTCACCTTGCTCGGCGTCTGCGTGGCGATCAACTCGCTCGGCGCCACACAGGCCGTCGGGGGCCACGTGCCGCTCTTCGGCCTCGTTGGCATCCTCGCCGGAGTCAACATCATCGTACTCGCCATCTGGATGTCAGACAACCCCACAGCTGCCCGGGCTATATGCACGCGGCAGAATCTTGCTGTCCTCGGAATCGTCATGGCGTCGTCGGCGGTCACAGCAGTCGTCGGGGCCGGAGCCGCCGACGCGGTGCTCTGCTTTGGACTCTTGTTGCTGCTGCTGGTTGGCCTTGTTCTGGTCATGCGCGGTGTCGCTGGGGCGTAGGCTATTGATTCTTGGTGGCTCGGTGCACTTACCTGAACCGTGATCAAGTTCAATTGGTCTGTTACTCTCGAGTTTTTGTCTGTCGTCTGTCTGCTCGTTGTAGCCGAATAAGAGTTTTTGTGTCGGTAGATAAGATCAAAATGTGTTCTTCCTTAGTTTTGGTTTGGCTCTGGTTCTGGCCACTGTGATACTTCACCACCAGATCCTATCAGTCCTAGCTCTTCAATCAATCTCTTTCTCTCTAATAATAGATCGATATTATGTATGGGTATTGATAAACATCATCCGGATATTTTCTTTCTAATTATCATCCAGATTTGTGACCATTGGATTAGAGATCCCACAAATTCTCCCCACCCCCTCCAAAAAAATTCACCCCCCCCCCCCCTCCAAAAAAATTTCTCCCCCCTCCAAAAAAAGAGACCGTTGGATTTCTAATCCAACGGTCCGAAATTTGGATGATTGTTGGGAAGAAAACATCCGGGTGATATTTTTCCTTCTCTCTTTATGGCTTCGTCTCGTGCAGGAGAGATCCTTCGTATCCACCAATCTAACATCACCATATTACCTTCAAATAAAACTATGTCAACAGTGATGGAACTAGGTAGCTCTATTGCTCACTAGTGTAAAGTTTCGTCCGGTAGCTAGGGTTTGATCAAGAACATGAAGTTTAATGACAAAGGCAAAGAAAATAAAAGTTCAAAGTTATACGTCGCCTTGAAGATATGAAATATATAACAAAAGTTCAGAACCCTTTGTATGTGATGATACACAGTGGAAAAAGAAAATCTCAGGCTTTTGTCGTGTCACCTTTCTTTTCATTTTTGTGATATACAGAGGCCTCTTTGACCTTTTCCTTTTCTTTCCCGGCCAAGGGGAAGATAACTAAGAACCGGTTGGATGCCTTGGGAAGAAAGACCCAGGAAAATGTCTTTAGAACATCGAAGGGTAAAAAGCTAGTAGGCATCTTTGACCTCCCTCTCCTGTTTAACGTTGTCAAAGCTCCTACTCTCCGCAGTTCCGTTCTTTTCAGCCACCACCACACGTCAGCACAAAATTTCTAGAACTCTTTCTCATATTCATCTCAAATAAGAACAACTCTTCAATCCTCATGCACAACTACACTAGGATTAAAAGGAGTAGATGGCAAAGGGAGTGTCGCAATTGCAGGGCAATGACATGCGCGTCCGATCGATGGGGAAGCAGTGGCACACATGGAAGAACAGTTGCAGCACCGCTATTACAACACGTTCCTTTCACTGACAGTGACATGTGGGCCATGTTGGCCAGAAAATTTGGGTTTGCTAACGTATTCATGTGGGGTCGCCCTTTTGCTGGGCACAAAAAGGGTTGCTTCCTGTGTCTACCAGTCCAATTCTCTCTCTAGAGAATAATCCAAATCTGCCAAGACGTTGCTTTCTTTGGATTGTGAATGTTCTGAGAAATATATGAACAACAGATAGAGCTAGCTCCTTGTCCTTGCAATCAGCACAGCTGCTAACCTAAAAAAAAATTTAGTGGTAATATGTAAGTATAACATTTATATCATGATTTTAATATAGTTGTTTTATGAATTCATTATTAGAGGAAAAACTGCCATTTTGAAGAAATGGCGCGCTATGATACTTACAAATTTCTCCCTTCGTCCAAGTTTATAATGCGTATTTTTTCTTGACACATAGACTAAGGTGATATTGAAATCGACTATGTTACCCCTAATTGTTATTTCTAAGCACTATATTTAATGTATGTATATAGAGAATATTAAGTAAAACTAGATATTTATTAAAGCTACATAAAAACATCATATTAATTTTATATTGAAACATAAAATACGTTCTATAAACTTGTAAGGAGTGAGTATCTATGGAGTCGTCAACTGTATGAAACCAAGAGGCGCGCCAACAGAATCCTTGCCTTGGTGCAAAACCTGGTAGTCGCACGCGTGTCCCCGTTCGGTGTCTCCCAAACCCCAACCGATCGCACCCTGCCACGTGTAGGAAAAACCAGCACTGCTCCACCGGCTAGCTCCCCCGTCACGCTTCCTAAGCAAGAAACACTGGCTAGCTCCCACCATCCCGCCCAGAAATGTTAGCCTTGACCCAAGACCATAGGCTCGAAAAACACGGCTTTCCCTCTCCTCCCCTTGTACCTTCTACCCTAGAGAAAGAAACTGTCCTCCCCTCTCTCGGCTACTGTCTGTTGAGGAACCATCGCTGGCGACCAGTCCGAGCGATTCCTCTGCTTAGAACAAGAACGAATCAATCACAGAACAATAGATTGAACATAGAGATGTAGAGAGAACTCCTGGTCTTTCTTTATTGCTTTCAAGTGCTTCAGGTGTACATAATGAATAGGTATAGGTCCCTATTTATAGCCTACGGTGGGGTGTCCATATTGGGCCAGGACTCCTGGTCCTGGGCCCAGGTTTCTCAACACTCTCCCTTGGGCACTCACCCGACATACTCATGCCTCGTTAAAACTCCATAAAAACCCAGTGGGAAAAATTTGAAGAAATAGTACATCATATATGTAATGCTGCGATGCACGAATTGCCTCATTAAAAACCTTGGTCGAGAAACTTCATGGAAAACTCGTCAAGGGAAAAGGAGTACAATTCACCCAATTTCATTTGGTCTTCAGGATTTTATTCTTTGGGTACTTAATCTTCATGATTAAGATTTACTAGCGGGCTTTGTATCTCACTACTTCGTTTCTTTCATTTCTCTTTCGAACAAATACCCACTTGTGCCCAACGGGGTGTATGTGAGGAGGTGTGCGGCATACGGGCCCAAACACTTCTCTTTTGTTCAGAGATAGCAATTCAGTTGCTATTGCCTTCTTCCAATCTTCCCAATCTGATCTTTTCTTACATTCAGCGAGCGATGCAGGCTCGGGATCAAGATCGATGATTGTAGCAATTTTCTTTGCGAAGTAGATATCGATATTGGCTGTTGTCCTATTCAGGGACTCTCCCGTGTGCACATAATTTATAGATATTTCTTCATGAGTTGTTTCTTCTGGAGCTTCACCTTGTGCATCGCTTCTTTCAATTGCGGTGGCAAGTCCCTTTAGTTTTTCGGCTCTGATTTGTGCGCACACATCCATGCCGATGGGGATATTCATATCTGGTATGCCCTTTTCTGAAGGTGTCATAATTGTGCCAGGTCTCAACTGGCTCCCCTTCTCATTCTGGGGAACTTCAATGATCGGCTGTGATATGCCCTTCTTATCCTTTTTCGCCGGGCGTCCCCGGTTACTTTGGACTCGAGGAGCCGGAGTTCTCGTCCTTTTATTCTGAGGCCTCTGCACGGGATTAGGAATACCTTCAATTTTCTTTGGTATTTCAACCCTCTCCGGTGCATTACGTGCAGGCACATGCGACTTAACCACGCTCTTCAAATCACTAAAGTGATTGGGCAGTTGGTTTGCTAATGCTTGCAAGTCGATGATCTTCTGGACCTCTTTTTCAGTTTCACTAGTGCGCGGGTCATGTGCATGAATTCCCGTGGCTTCCCACATAATTTTTCGATATTTTTCATCAACGGGTTGATTTCCTCCCCCTAATGACGGGAAATTATCCTCATCAAAAATGCAATCAGCGAAGCGGGCAGTATGCAAATCTCCCGTCATGGGTTCCAAATACCTGATTATGCATACAGTCTCATAACCAACGTATATCCCAATTTTACGTAAACCTTGCATCCAAATCTCCTAAGATGAGAAATCTTCGGTGGTGACCCTTGCGCTAGTTGCATAGGTGAATGGATGTTGTAGGCCGAAGGTCTAAGGTTGATGAGATTTGCTGCATGAAGGACTGTATGTCCCCAACATGTAACTGGCAAATTACTTTTATGCAAGAGGGGTCGGGCAATAAATTTAATTCTTTTAATTAAAGCCTCTGCCAAACCATTCTAGGTATGAACATGTGGTACCGAATGCTCAACTGCAATTCCTATCGCCATGCAATAATCATCAAATGCCTTCGAAATAAATTCTCCGGCGTTGTCCATTCTGATGGACTTGATATGATGATCTGGAAACACATTTCTGATGCGAATGATCTGCGATATTAATTTTGCAAAGGCGTGGTTTCTTGTGGACAATAAACCCACATACGACCACTTCGATGAAGCGTCAATGAGCACCATGAAATACTTAAATGGTCCTGAGACAGGCTGAATGAGACTGCAAATGTCTCCCTGGATGCGTTCCAGGAATGCAGGGATTTCATCCTTCACTTTTAGAGTTGAGGGCTAGTTATTAGTTTCCCGGTGGCACATACAGGGCACACAAAATCTTCATGATTCAGGAAATTCTTCACATTAATATTATGCCCATGCGAGTTATTTATTATGTTTCCTATCATTCTAAGACCTAGTTGGCCTAATCTGTCATGCTAGAGATAGAAGAGTTCATAGCTTCTAAATACTGTTTTCAGAACAATGTACGTTGTAGGCGCCTTAATGTTGGTATAATATAGCCCAGTTTCAAGTGAAGGAAGTTTTTCTAATACCCTTTTGCCATTCTCTTCGTGCTTCGTGATGAGCAGGTATTCCTTACCGTACTCTTCGTCAGTCTCAACATGGAAACCATTGTGTGAATATCCTTAAAATTTAGGAGAGTTCTAGTCGATTCTGGGTACAATAAGGCTCCTTCAATGGCCAAAATTGTGCCCATTGGGAGAATAATGGTGGCTCTTCCGGAACCAATTATACATGCATCGCTTCCGGCGATTGTCGTAAGGCTGCTAGTGCTCTTACGGATCGATTGGAAATACTTAGTCTCTCTTAAGATGGTATTCGTTGTGCCGCTGTCGACAAGGCATACTTCCTCCATAGGGCGCCATACGTGTTCTAATATAACATATTTAATTAACATGTATTAGAAGGCATTCAACAAATAAATAAAATACACCAATATCAGAACATATAATGCCATCATAAATTGAATAAATGAATATTTTATTCTAAATCATTCAACCATTATGAGAAAACAGAATCCTAAAGCACCAATCATGCAAGTTCTAAACTTGTCCATTAACATAAAATAAATGACAATTAATGTCTTATGCATTCTGTGCATCAGACGGAATCAACTAGAAAATCATCGACTTCTTCGGCTATTTTCTCAGGAGTGATGTTCTCTTCAAGAGAGACCATGGCTGTGGCTACCTCTAAGTCATAAGAGGGTGTTGCTGCTGGGATGAGTTCAACATCCATCAACTCAGACAGCTGCTCAACATGCTCCCCCTCGACTGCTGCAAAGTGAGTTTCAGGCTGCTCTTTGCCATTCTTCTTTTGAGCTTGGTGGGCATCAATGATATGTTGCGGTTCTTTACATATCCGCGACCAATGCCCTCATTTGCCACACTTGTAGCAACCCTAGTTCTGTTGGCCATAGGTCTTGCCACTCTTCTTAGCCTTTCTGTCGTTTGGAGCATCTGACTTGCCTTTCTGGGCAATGATCCTACCCTTCTTCCCCCTTCTCTTCATCAAGGGCTTTCGCACCTTGTAGCTGCTAGCGTTGGCTTCACGGCCAGTGGAGCTGCCTGGTGGCTGAGTGACGTAATTCTTGCGGAGAAGTTCGTCCTGAGCCTCCGCCACCTGCATCATATCAATCAATTCGGTATATTCCTTATAGCCGTCTTGACGATAGTTGCGGGCGGTTTGTACAACACTGGGGTGAAAGGTGGACAGGGCCTTCTCGATCTTCTGCTCATCTGTGATCTCCTTGCCACAGAATTGAAGATTAGTACAAATCATGTGCAAGACAGAATTGTACTCCCCGACCGTCTTAAAGTCGGCAAATCTCAGTCTGATCCACTCCTGCTCTGCTTGAGGAAGAATGGTGTACTTGAGCCTCTCAAACCGCTTCTTGAGTGCGGTCCAAAGTGCTAGCGCGCTTTTCTCTGCCATATACTCATTCTTGATAGTTGGGCAGAGGTGGTGCCTGAGAAAATGAAGTGCCTGATCATTCTCCTCAGGTGTGGGTCGGGCGTCTTTCTGTCCGTTTAACCCAATAGCTGCGCGGAGCTTCCGGCCCCCAAGCACAATCTCGACATCGGATGCCCATGTCAGATAGTTTTGACCATGCTGGGCCAGCTCCTCGAACTCCCGGTTTGAAATTCCAGTCATCTACAAATGTATGAATGAAAAAAATAAGTTTACTTCAGGTAAACATGCACGGAAAATTTACTACAGGTAAATAAAGTGGTACAATAGGTTCCCATAATGTTTCATAATTTTCTGTGCATTTTCTATAATTTTACTGCTAATTTCAGTGCTTAAAAGCAATTTTCAGCAATTACAATTAACCAAAAACAGTAAGTAGATATAGAAAATACAGAGAATAATAATGGCATAAATAAGCTTCAAATGCTAAAAATAATTTAAAATTCGGATTCCCGATAACCTTTTTATGCTAGAATATAAGTTTTCAGCGAAATCTGTAATTTCTGGGGGTTTCTACGCAAATATTCAGTTCAGAGAAAATTCGCGCAATTTTCTGATTTACCGAGGGGTTTTCTGCAAAATTCTAGACCCGTTCATAAATTTGAGGGCCTATACGTAATTTTCGGAACTATGAGGCTCTTTTTGCAAAAAATCAAGACCCAAATGCAAGTTTTAATGGCCGCTCGGTAATTTTTTAGATTTAGAGGGTTTTTCTGCAAAACCTCGCCCCTTACCCCTTTCCCGGCCGGGCCTCTTTCTCCCCCCACCCTCGGCCCATGTGGCCTTTTCCTTCGCCCCCGGCCCATACAACAGGAGGGGAGGAGATTTTAGGGTTTCCCTCCCCTCACTCGGGGCAGCGGCGGCGCAAAAGGGGCGGGAGGCGGTCGGGTGCGTGTGGGCCAGGGGGCGGCTGCGGGCCAGGTGGCAGTGTGGCAGCGCGGTGGAGATGCTGGCTTCAGGCCGATGCGGTGGCGGGGTTGGCTGGCGCATGCGGGCGCAAGGCGGGGCCGGTGCGGCGGCCAACCCCGCCACCGCATCGGCCTGAAGCCGGCATCCCCACCGCGCTGCCACACTGCCACCTGGCCCGCAGCCACCCCCTGGCCCACGCTCACCCGACCGCCTCCCGCCCCTTTTGCGCCGCCGCCGCCCCGGTGGAGTTGGCCGGCGCATGCGGGCGCAAGGCGAGGCCGGTGCGGCGGCGGAGTTGGCTGGCGCATGCGGGCGGTGGCCGAATCGACTCCGGCGGGAGGCGGCCGAGCGGGCCGCCGAGGCCGGTGGCGGACCGGGCAACGGCGCACGGTGCATTCGGGTGGCCGTGGCTGGCGGCGGACCGGGGCGAGACGGCGCGCGGGATCCGGCGGCAAGCCGACATCAAGTCTGCTCGCGGTAGATTAGGACGGATTTGCACCGTAGAGATTCAATCTAGAACGCGAAAAGAAAATACAGATTCAAAAACGATCTAGAAAATTCAATCTGTGCTTCGATGATTACCTCATTCACCGGAGCGAAGTCGTGCTGATAACGTGTTGAGGAACCGTCGCTGGCACCAGTCCGAGCGATTTCTCTGCTTAGAACAAGACCGAATCAATCACAGAATCAGAGAACAATAGATTGAACACATAGAGGTAGAGAGAACTCTTGGTCTTTCTTTATTACTTTCAAGTGCTTCCGGTGTACATAATGAATAGGTATAGGTCCCTATTTATAACCTACGGTGGGGTGCCCATATCGGGCCAAGACTCCTGGTCCTGGGCCCAGGTTTCTCAACACCGTCATCCTTTGCTAGTGCTCTATCGTTGTTTCCCATCCACGGAGTAACGCTAGAATACTCCCAATCTTAGACCCTGATCAACTCGGCTTCGGCTTCTGGCTTATTTTTCACTATTCATAAGTTTCGTCTTTTTCTGAACTTTTGGCTTTTTGTTGAGCTTTTTTGCCGGTTCTTTTTTCCCCGTATTTGTTTGTATTATACGTAATGGGCTAACATATTTTTTTATTTTTAGATTTTTAAGTTTAATTATGCTAAATAAGCCTCTGTCAGCTACAGTGCTTTTTTCAGTCAGCTACAGTGTTTTCAGCCATAAGCCACGAGCTTTTCAGCCGAACCGATCACCACCTTATGACCAGGGGATTCCCGGCCTTGCGTGCATCGTCACTTTTTTGCGAAAAAGTCCTCTGCTTTTTTAGAATTATGTATAGGTCCAGATTTTTACATATAGGTCATTGTTTTTCACAAAACCCCTCCTTTTTCCCGTGAATTAGTACATGTCCTTGCTTTCGATTTTTCATATATAGATCCATGTATCGCGGCAACTCTTTTACTTCAGTTCATATGATAGCTAACATAATGTGGCGCCGCATTTTCGCATCTAGTTATTATGACACGCTAAGCATCTCTGATCATCGGCTCCCTCTCACATCACGTTGCACTCGTCGGCAGGTGGATCAATCAAAGCTAGAATCTACTCCTACTTATCAACCAAATCAGGCCCTGATCAATACTGGTGTCATTATTGTTGCAATCAACTTGCACGTGTCCTTTCACTTTACTCCATATTTGTACTAGTAACATGTAAAGTGGGGTCCTGATGTTCTAGCTAGATTCAGCGGGCGCCAGGGCATGTCTTTATAGTATTTTTCAGGACGAGCTCAACTAAAATAATAAGCACGTGAGTTGTGATGTACTCACTCACTTTAAGACTAAATTAATTGTGTACTTGTACCACTTCTCCGGCTAGCTAGCAAGCTAGAAACGCATGGCGAACCGTACGAGCTGGCAGCATCAAGGTTACGATTAAGAGTACATATAGAAAAACTAGTACTAGTAGTGAGCACTTGATTGACCGATATTAAGCAGCGGGATTAATGCTAAATCGATTGGATCGCACGTACACCGACATGTTGATCTGGATGGTACTCAATTGCTTTCGCGCGAGAGCGAGAAAAATGAGTTCCGCTAGCTCAGTCGAAACCCTGAAACCGATGGTCGCGATTAGCCCATGTGTCGTCGCCGTTGACCGGCCATCGATCGGCCGTGCTGGAAAGCGGATTTGACCGGACGGAACCGCAGCGGCGCACAGCAGGATGGGCCGGGTGTCAGCGCAGCAGCGGCGGAAACAGTCTCTCCTTCTAACCCTATCCTGCCTACGATTTGGAAATTAGGAGATAGAGGTGTAAACGGAGCGGATACGAATGGATATTGCTCATTCTATATATATTTTTATATTTTTTATTGGAGTCAGAGTCCGATATAAATAGTGTCAGATACGAATACGAATATAGATATGAGAGACCATGTGGAGGTCGCCTCATGGTTGTGATGAGTAATTGACTCTTAATCTAGTGAGATTGAGTTTGGTTTTTGAAGTTTGAGAGGAGAATGGGTCTCTCTGTTGGTTCCTAAGCCCTTACGACTTGCTTGGCAATAGCCTTACGACCACATTGTTTGTTGTCTTGAGCGGCTGGAAGTGTTCGACCACCGCAGCGCTTTTTGGCCATGGTCGAAGGGCACCAGAAGAGAGTACGACCGTTTTGGCCGTGGTCGGAAGTCAGCCATGCTGTTTACGACCACACTGACAGCGGTCGGAAGCCGAAAACCTCGTTTACGACCACTTTGGCCCTGATCGAAAGCCTCTATGACCACATTGGCCATGGTCGGAGGTCGCCAAATAGCTTTACGACCACCTTGGGTGTGAACGGAGAACATCAGAAGAGGTTACGACTGGTTTGGTCGTGGTCGGAAGGCTGTACGACCACGTTGTGGCGTTTACGACCACTCTGGCTATGGTCGAAGGCCATCGGAAGCAGCTACGACCACATTGGCCGTGGTCTGAGGTCGTAAGTCGAATCTACGATTGCTGTGGTCGGAAGTCGGCGCTCGGGCGTACGACCACGTTGAGTAGTCGGCGCCCTACGACCACGTTGTGATGCAGTTGGACGGGCGTGAGGAGCGATCGGACGCGGTCCAAATGCAGCGGGACTCGGTCGGAAGTGCTCGGTAACGGTCGGAATCACTCGTAGCGCGTCAGATGCAGTCTTCTGGGGTCGTAGGCGGTCGGTTGTGCCCGAGATGTTTGAACGTGGTCGTAGACACATGGGAATTGGTCGTATGACCTCTAGGATCGACCATGTGAGCTGGGAATCGGTCGTATGGCTTTGTGGTGAAGTCGTAGACCTCGTGCATTTATTGGTTCATCATTTCGATCGGTCAGATGACAGAACGACTTGGGATGAGGTCGTAGACTTTGAGCGATAAAGTCGTAGCGTTGTTGTGTGCGGTCGTAGGCTCGGTACGACTTGGTGATCTGCTTTACATCTTGGTAGTTGTAGCGATCAGGTGCAGAAGTCGAAGCCTGTGTGATCGGTGATCCTAGGCGACTGATTGGTGGTCGGCTGAGGCCGATTCGACTTGGTGACTGGTTATGTAGTCGTGGGATCGACTTGGTGTTCGATCGAGCTTTACGACTTGGTGGTCGTAAAGGCTCATGACTTGATGTCTGGCTCTACGACTTGGTAGTCGTAGGAGTTGATTCGACTTTGTGATCTTAGCGACCAGTCTTGGTAGTAAGTAGTCGTAGCCGCTGTGTGGTAATCGTTGCAAGCTTACAATGGTCGTAGCTTGTGTCTTGGCGGTCGTAGCAGCCTAGTGAGTGGTCGTAGGCTGCAGGAAGGCTCTTGTGAGCTGGAGGGTTTCTCTGTTCTGTGCAACAGAGTGGTCGTATGGGGTATGGTCCTTATGCGATAATATCGTAGCGGCTAGCAATGGTTGTGGCATGTGTCCGCATGGTCGTAGTGAGCTGTGAGACGGTCGTAACGACATGTTGTGTGGTCGAAGGAAGCAGGGAAGTGTTCCAGGGCTTCGACCATTTCTTGAGTTGTGCATTCGAGTGGTCGTAGGGGGTTTACGATCAGGTTGTGTGCTGTGACACTTGTTGGTTGTACCGATGGTTTGTCTGTTGTCTGGTGTGGTGCTATGTGACGGTTTGCTTGTCTGTGTGGCTGCAGGACTTCGGAGCTATTTCATGGTGAGGCGTGGGAGGATCGGGACTAGGCACAGGAGGTGTTGAGGTCCAGACGGTTGGAGGCGCCGAAGATGATCGAGGCTGGTGAGGTGGTTGCAAGCCGAGGAGATGAGGAACCGAAGCTGGAGCTGCCAGAGGACCTTGGAGACAAGTCTTGGTGAGGCTTGGAGTGGTCGGGACTAGACATGGGAGATGTTGAGGTCCAGAACGACTGGGTGAAGCCGAAGAAGACTTGGGGCTCAAGGTGGTTGCAAGCCAAGGAGATGAGGAACCGGAGCTGGAGCTGCCAGAGGATCTTGGTGACAGGTCTGGCGAGGCTGGGATGGTCGGGACGAGACGCGGGCGGTGTCGGGGTCCAGAACGACCAGGGGAAGCCGAAGAAGACCTAGTCTTGCGAGGTGGTTGCAAGCTTGGACGGCAAGGCAGGAGGAAGCTTCCGGGAAGGCAGCGGAGTGGCATTTTGGGGAATGCGGAAAGCTGCAAAGGGAAGCTGTGTCTCCGCCAATGCACAGGAGTTGTTGGCGCTAACGGGCAAAGCAGTGGAACCGTTGGGTTTAACGGGTAAAGCACTGGAAGCTTGTTTTCGCTAGTGGGTAAAGCGAGGTGTAAAACCCAGTGTTAGGAGGGTGTTTACGGGTTAGCCCCAGTGTGGACTAATGGATGGATCCATTAGGGTTAGTCTCGGGTGTGAGGCTATAAAAGGGAGAGGGGAGGCACGAGTTTGAGTGGGTTGGCCGGCTGGGCCTTGGAGGTAGCCGCCTCTCCCTCCCATGGGAGTCTGTGAGTGTGTTCTTGGGATTGTGTGAGAGAGAGAGGATGAGTGGAGAATCCATGTATGAATAATCGAGAAAGAGAGAAAGAGAAGAGGTGTGAGCTCCTCTCTATGCTCTCCGGGCGTATCGGGATTCCTTGTACTCCTTGATGGTTGGAATGGAAACTCTGAGTTGTGTTCTCTGTCTTGTGTTTGAATGATTTGTTTGCGCTCTCTTTGTTCCTTCGTATATCTGTGTTCTTGGCTTTCTGAAATCGCAGTGACATGTGGGTTTTACTCCAAGCCATCTTGGCTATTCTAGTCCCACGAGCGGTTCTATTCATCAACTCTGGTACTTCTTGCTTTGAGTTGTGTTCTTGGTTTGAGTAGGCCTAGTTTTGATTTGCTCAGAACAGGGAATCTGTCTCAAGGCTATTTGGCCAGTTCATTCCCGAGAGCAAGAGTCGAATCGGAGAAGTGTTTGCGTCTCGCGGTCGTGCGCCGAGTACATGCTCTGCATTCGCTACGACCACGTTGAGACGTTTGTGCATGAGTCGACCGAATTCTCTGTTTCGGTTTCGACCACGCCGTTTGTCCAGATCTCAGCAAAGAAGTTTTTCACTGCCTTGGTTTTTCTCTGTCAAAGGACGTGAGCAAACGTTGTCTAAAGTCTCATACCCGATTGCTTTGTGAATTGCAAGATATTTGGAAATCAATGCAAGTGGTCATGAGCTCTGGCTTGTCTAGTTGGTCGTGCGCGCCTTCTCTGTTTTCGGTCATTACTGTGCAGTCTCTTTTGTCGGTCAGATCTCGGGTTTTCAGTGGATCGTCTGTCTTACCGAGTGACTTGATCGACCACGAGTTGGCGTTCGATCTCTCTGAAACAGATGGTCTATCTCTTTGTCAGAGTGATCACGATAGATCCTTTCGACTGCCTTGTTTTGTCCTCGGCCAGCGGCAGTTCTAGTTCGGGTGTCAGTCTGATCTTCTGTTCTCCAGTGAACATTCGATCTTCCTCTTCATAGCTTTGTAGCTATTGGAGAAGAAGATTGTGTGAATACTTGGAGAGATTTTAAGGCACCATTCACCCCCCCTCTGTTGCCTTTTCGGTCCTACAAGATATTATCGGTCACGAATACGGAGCGAATACATGTCGCTCTGAATATGGTTAGTTTCGGTCACGAATATTTAATTGGATAATGCGCACGAATGGATATTGCTCATTCTATATATTTTTTCATATTTTTTATTGGAGTCATAGTCCGATATAAATAGTGCCAGATACGAATACGAATATAGATATTATCGGTTACGAATACGGAGCGAATACATGTCGCTCTGAATATGGTTAGTTTCGGTCACGAATATTTAATTGGATAATGCGCAAAAGCAAATTTCACATGGTGACAAGAACAAGTTAAACAACTAGTAAATTCTAGCTGGCAAAGTAGCAAATAAATGATAGATGCTAGTTAAACAAGTAGTAGCAAACTAGCTACATGTCATATGGTTCAAAAGTATGAATTGTTTATAGCCAAGTAGTCAAGTACATCACTAGTTCATTTAACTTCATTACATTTAGCAAATAATTCCACAAGGTCTTTGTATCCGGTATCCGGAGAGGTCAGATATCCGACTCCATTTCCGTATTTAGTAACTATCTAAAAAATACTCTGATAGTTCCGTATCCGTCGGTTCAGTAACATGCAAGACGGCTTGCCGGAAGGATCGGCATTTAATTTTTTGACTTGCACTCAAGGTCCTGTTAATTCTATCGTTAATTCCCTGCCTCTGCTTTCAGTTTTTTTTATAAAATAATAGCCTATCGTTTATTCTTTACTTGCCTTACGAAGCAAGCCCTAACAGTTGGCTATAAATATCCCCCGCTCGTGCTGCATCGTTTCCCATCCACGGAGTGGTACTGCACATTTTGGGACACGCTATAGATTAACAAGCTGAATGAAATGAAAGTACACTAGAAAAAGTGAAGCATGTTGGGGTGGTTCTTCGGGGTGCGCGTAGCAGAGCAGGACTTCGGTCGCACTTATTTTTGGATTTCCGGAGCTGGCGCTTTCCCGATGCGTTGCCGTGCGCGAGCAGCTGTGGAGCCTTTAACACGACTAGTATAGTGTCCGTGCTAACGCCACGGTGGCATTTTAGGGATGCACATGAAATCAATCAAATGAATTTTTGAATGGCCATACATGTTTTGTTCCCTGCTTTCAAAGCCAATTTTTGAATGGCTATACATATTTTGTTTGGATAATTGGGTTGCTGCTGGCAACAAAGTCCATCCATGAATGAAATGTTGTGCTTATCTCCAGATTATGATTTTTACAGAACACATGTAGAATTTCTTCAGTGCTAGTACTGAACCAAATATTTGTCACATAATGAATGTCACATAACGATTGATCCTTTGAGGAGACGACAACATCATCATAAAGTGAATCTGACTGTTGAAATGGACTGCTTGATGCCAGACACCCAACAGACACAAGTCATCCAGAGTAAAAGGTGCAGGAAAGGTGGAATGAATTTAAAAAAATCAAAGCTTCTATTTTATATATCAGTATAGATTCCTCATGATAAAACAGGATGATATCATGAATTCATGATAACCTAAAACAGCATGCCTAAAATAGAGCTTATATACTTGTATAAAATTGAGCAGAAATATTACAAAAGGTGTGGAGTTGATGGCAGTTCTCAAGCCAATACAGCATTTGCGCTAAAACCTTTTATTAACCTCTGAAATGCACATGCAATATTGATGTTTGACAAAATTATGTTATATAACACGTCACCTCATAATAATACAAGGCATCGCTTATTCTTGATGCTTCCTCTGTTGAAAATGCTTGAGGTATACTTGAGCGACTTTTTTCATCTTTTTCTGACGTAATATCCTGTGAGGCAGATAAGTGAAACAAGATCTCAGTGCAGTATTACTAAATAACACTTGCTTAATATGTTAGAACAATCATTGGTCCCAATGGGTCAGAATTTGACTAAGGAACTGTCACAAAAATGTAAAATTATGAAAGATTCCATGGTGCACATAAAACTGTAAGAAAGCTAAAAGGTAGCAAGCTTGCTGGAGTTGCAAGGGAGAAAAGATCTTTTAACGCTGATCCCAGCACAATAAACACATAACAAAATGGCAACATAATTTTACATGGTCATCTTCTGTACTGTGAACAATATCAATACATGCAGCCAATGGCTGAATGCACAAGATATTGATGGTATCCACTAAACTATGGTGAAGTTATTTAAGGTATAAGGTTGTATACAGATTACAGAAGCTTCTTGTTTTAGCAGCTAACATATTTGCCGATGATATAGCACTGTTCAAAACTTCCTGATGGTAATCAGGCAAATCGATTTGAAACAAAGAAAAAAGTTCATAAAACAGAGGATGTGTTGCAAAAGTAAAATGGAGAGGTTGGCTTACAGACTTAGTTGAACTCATACCTGTTTTCATTAGTGCATCCACCCTTGAACGGAACCTTTTGTTTTGTGTAACTGGTGTCTCATTCAGATCAACTTCCCTCAGTTTACCAGAAGTATTTGCTGCAGAAACACCGCCAAATTCTGGAGTGGTGTCTGCTTGTGCAATTTGCATGGCAACTTTGGCTTTAGCAGGAAAGAATAATCTTGCACATGCAATTGCAGGGAAGATACATCAATTTAGCATGGCATGCTCCAGGTGACTATGGTGTGCTCTGTGGTTGAATAATGTTAGTATCTTGTAAGTGCAATATATGTGGTAAGCACTATAATTACCGATTTATAGAACATATTTATAACACTTCTGTTGGAGAAAGGGAGGAAGAGGGATTTTGGGGGTAGGCTTGGCGGTTTCTTTTTTTCTTTTTAAGGAAGGGCTGAATCAATCCCCACTCCCCACCACCTACATCTCTTTAATCTTGAGAAAATTTTGGAAGCTACATATAAGTGCCATTCTATCAAGCATTGAAGGGGACTTTACCTCTATTTTCCAGATAGAGAAGCTTCATGTGAAGATCATCAGCCAATAAAGGTGAGGTCACAGAATCTTCCACAGCCATAGGATTCCTCATCATCTCCCTCTCTAGGATATCAATACACAACCTATCTTTATTTGACTCTTGACCCTGCCTATTAAGATGGCGGTAACAGCAGTGGACCCTCCTCTTCCCAATTCAGCTGCTCTTTCCAATATTTTCTCATCAGTAAGTTGATATGCTTTTCGGATAGCAGTTTCTGTATCACTCAAGAATTCTGGCTGAGGATGAAGGAATCAATAAAATAATCAGCACTGCTCGCCAACTTGCCTGTACTCTGCCACCAGGTAGTCCTCCATTGGATGATTTGATTTCCCCTTCACAAGATGGTAACCATGCTTGACACGCCTGCCTGACAATTTTGTCTTGCCTTTCCCTGTTTCTTGTCCTGATGAACTAAAAGCATCTTTCACCTGTCACAGCAACATATAATCCCTTTCAACCATGTGATGCTGCCGACAAGCACAAAACTAAGCAAAGCAAATATATAGCTTGTTGAAAACATTCAGCACAATGAAGCTAACGACTGTGTTATTTTTTACAATTGATTGCATGAAAAGAGTGAACATTGCAGCAAGCAGCAAGAAAATAAAGACACACAACATCACCCAAAAATACCAAAATGAACTTTTTATACTGTCTGGATATCTTCGTGTGTATATCCAGTAGTGCATAACATTTCAAGGTAACTTGTAGTTTCTAACCTTAGATTGCAAACTCTAAAACTCACAAGTCGCAAGCATGATCAGGACGAAATTGAATTCATTTGGAGCACACCACATAGATTTTATATTTCTACAGCAAAATTGAACTATATGAAACTTGAATGCGGATGTTATTGAATAGAGGCCCATGGTAAATTTACACCTTGACTTCCATTTGTATCCATAGGATAAAACTACATAACCAGGTTATAACAATGCTTGGGTGTTCTACATGCAGATATGTTCTCACAGGGCACACCCACATGCACACAGAACTAAAAGATCTCCATCAGTGAGTACTGACAGAGTTCAGAAAAAAAAGGATGCATGGCCCAAAACCAATATACATGTTGTTTAAAATAAAATAGCGAGGAAAAAGGTTCAAAATTTTGCACATAAAATTAAATTCTTACTAAACCAGCAAAGATGCAAATTTTCTTTTAACTCAAATCTAAGCCTGTGTATATGTGCCCTCCTACCAGACTCTCGCAATCAATGCTCTCTCCTTTTCCTGAAGAGTTTTGTCTCCTCAACGGTTGTTTTCTCTAGTACTACCAGCAGGAAACAGAGAAATGTTTGCTTTATCTACTAATGGAATGACAAACCATGAGCCATAACTCCAGATCCCCACGACAAGACATTTATGAGAAATTACTTAACAACATACACTCGGACACAATTAGCACTCCAATAAGAACAAAGGACTGAAGCATAAGTGCAAATGTGCAATTGCTCAGCCATCGGGGCCAACCTGTAACTGGTGGCCTTGAGCTCCTTGATGACCTGCCGGAGCTGGCTGTGCGTACAACTACAATTTCATATATCATCAAAATTGTAAACATTGCGTGAGATGCTATTAAATTAGCTGACTGAAAGGCTGACAGAAAATAGAGTTGAGGGGCCAAAACTAATGAAACTACATGAGTGTTGCCGTCTAAACCTGTAGTTTTTAACTAATGCAATTTGGGCCTACTTGACATAAAAAATAAATAAAGGAATAATGAATGAACAAAACATTGAAGCACCAACATAATCAATCATGCTTAGTGTGACAGAGCTTGAAATTTACCTACAACATGTGTGACTATGTCACACTGCTAAAACATAAGCTAGAAGTGTTTTGCATAAATAAAAAATAATTGTTTCAAACAAGGCAGCATGGAAAGAAAATGGATTTTTTGTGGGCTGGGGATAACGGGGCAGTGAGAGATCAAACAAGGCAGGAAGACACAGGCAGTGAACAAAACAAAAGAACAGAAGGTCTGTTTCAAACTCTCACTAACTTCAAGCAAGTGAAGTCACTTGAAAAAGAACCTCAACCAGCCTAATGTGATATCTACTCTAATTTGCAATACCAAAGAATTATTCTTTCTTTTTGAGGCATCAACAATCAGCACTGGCCCCTTTGAGTTCACCAAGGGAAGTTAAAGTGCTGATAAGTTCAAGAAATACCCCAGTCCTGGAATCAACTGACCCCAATTTTAACACCAGCTCATCTGAGAGGGGGAAGAAAGTTGCTAGCGCATGTGGACTAAGGTCTTTCCATAAAATTAGTTGGATAACCCAATTCAATCCAACAAAATTTGTTGAATGCTCCCATTGCATCCAAGATGAATGCAACCAATCTTGCATGATGATTGACGGTGTTCCTCAAAAACATCCTTCATAATATAACTCCCATCATGACTCCTATCTAATTGTCTATAGTTCTAACCACAACTTTTGAGTTTCCAAAACCCAAATAGGCCCAAAATCAGATGGTTTATTAGATTGTTGAACGAATTACTCACCTATTAACAATCTGTGTTAGCTCGTGTGGCTGCTTGGTTTGACAAGAGGTTCAAAATTATGTGATTTGTGAGTTCTGTACCAAATTATGTTTCCAACCCTACAATCAATTTATGTCTCAACAGCAAGCATTGACATTTTACATTCTTTGGGGATCCATTCTTTTTCCAAAAGCAAACAATTGGCTTGTTGGAGACTCAATGCTCTGAATTCATACAGCTGTACTTCAGATATGCAAGAATTAAGCAGATAAAAGCGCATTTCCCTAAGTGTAGCAACTACTTAAGCATCTCACAATCTGCTTGAGACTTGAAAGCCCCATAATTGGCCAAAGTTCACAACCACAGGCGCACAAGCAGAACTAAAGCATTCCACAATGGCATATCATAATCAATCAAAAATCACAATCACGAAATGCTCACCATCTGTATCGCATGAAGTGTCCATCTGCAGATGCAGCCTCTGGCACGTCGTCGGTGGAGACGATGCCGTTGGGCAGCCGCAGCAGCACGTACGGAGTGATCTCGCAGCCCACGATCGGGATCTCCGACGGAAGGTGCACCCGCACCACGCTCAGCATCCTCCCCTCCTGGTCCTCCTCCCCTGCTCTGCTCTACCCAGCCGCAGCACCACAGCCTCGACCTCCCCTCGCTTACAGATGCAAGCCCTAGATCCCCCACCGCCAGGCGGATCGGCCATCACCTGCCGCCGCGCGCCGCCAGCATTGCCTCCCACGATCCAACGCCCGCGCCCTGCTCCTGCACGAAATTCCCCGGGTCAGGTCAAGATCCCACCGCCCGAGCTCGCGGGCTGGAGCAAATGGGAGATCCAGGCGGGAGGGGGCTCACCTGGGGCCTTCGGGGTAGGCGGCGGAGGCGGCGGCCTTCGGGGAGATCTACTGAGCAAAAGGATAAATGACAGCAAGCAAAAGGAGATCTACCGAGCATTCTAGCCTTACGCGTCCAAATTGAAACAGAGAAAAAAAGGATAAATGAAAGGAAATCATTCGAGCTTACTGCAATGTACGAAAGATATCGTTGATCTGTCCGTCGATCTCGGCGAGCTCCTCGTTGACCGACGCCAAATCCATCTCCTCCTCCTCGCGGAGCCGGCGCTCGGCGTCGCCCTCCGGCTGCCCGATCGGCGTGGATTCCAGGAGCTCCATGAACGGAGACTGCTTCTCCCTCCCGGAGGCCGACGGGTCGTCGGCGAGGCCGATGGCGCGCCGCACCTCGGCGACGGACGGCTGGGTCGGAGCCGCCGTGAGCGCCGGGTGAGGAGGCGACCCCGTCGCGCGGCGGCGGATGCGGCGGACGGGAGTCGATTCGGGGGAGGCGGGGGGAGGCGGCGGAGGCGGGGCCTTCGGGGGAGGCGGCGGCCGGGAGTCGATTCGGGGGAGGCGGGGGGAGGCGGCGACCTTCGGGGGAGGCGGCGGAGGCGGGGCCTTCGGGGGAGGCGGCGGCCGGGAGTCGATTCGGGGGAGGCGGGGGGAGGCGGCGGCCTTCGGGGGAGGCGGCGGAGGCGGGGCCTTCGGGGGAGGCGGGGCGCGCGGGGGAGGCGGAGGGAGCGGAGGAGGCGCGGGGGAGGTGGAGGGAGGGGGCAGCGCAGGTCGAGCGGGGTGGAGGGGGATGTGCATACCCCACCAGCAAGCGGGGAGGAAGGGGGGAGGCGGAGGGAGGGGAGGTGCGGGGGAGGAGGGGGAGGCGGAGGGAGCGGAGGAGGCGCGGGGGAGGAGGGGGAGGCGCGGGGGAGGCGGAGGGAGCGGAGGAGGCGCGAGGGAGGCGGAGGGAGGGGGCAGCGCAGGTCGAGCGGGGGCGCGGGGTGGAGGGGTACTGCAGATCCACTGAAGGATGACCGTCGGATATGGTTGGGTAAGGAGAGAGAATAGAGGAGAGTTAATCTGGTGCGGACGTTTTTATGATGGTGTAATTATGGGTGCATATTATGGTGTAGACGTAGTTAAGGTCATGACTGTGGAGCAGGTAATTGTTGGGTGGATGTAAAATAATTTGAACTGGTGCTTTATTAGTTTAGATATAACCACACGTGCTTGTCTGATCCGCTGGTCATTTTTTAACTTTAAAATTAATTTATGTTTATATTATCTATAACAATTAGCTTTTAAATTATGTATTTTTAAAGATATGATTAATAAAAAATTATAGCTAAAAGTATACTAAGTTCAGTTGTATCGACTAAAATTACATGCGACTATTTTTCTCTGCGTACTGCCTCTCACGAATAATCAGAATTTAAATATTTAAATTATAAGTCATAAACCACCAGCCCAAAAAACTCGATATAAGTCGACAGCTTATCTGCCAACTCTGGCCATCCGTGCAACGCATCCGGTTTTCGTTCCAAATTTATTTCCGACTTTTTTAAAGCCAAACAAAAGTGGAGAGCGATGCGGGGAAAAAGATTTGTACACGGGTCAAAGTTCCAGGATGCTGAGCAAAAGGGAACAGTTCTGTAGTCCCCCAACAGAAGAAACAAAAACACATAAATGATTGGAGGGTAAATACACATCAATGACATAAGGACAATGAAAAGTTTTTCTAAAAAAAGAATGAAAAGTCAAATTCAAATCACTGGTACATCCGTACAACACTGCCTCTAATTTGCACAGAAATGTGTGGTTATTTTAACATATCGCTGATATGAACTTTGACCACACATATTATGCGAGACGGAGAAAATGCGGCGATGATGTTGCTTTCTAGCAGACTAACACCGGCAAATTAATTGACTTATTCCTCGTTCGTTTAATTTCCAGCCGCTAGCGTCTAATTAAGTTCTCTCCCTATATATACCATCCGAAGTGTTCTCCCAGCTAGGCATCCCCTGTTCAGAGTTAGCTAGCTAGCTAGCTAACCAAGGTCAGGGACTACGTACGGCAAAGTGCAACCCTGACTTGGAGAAAATTCAGAAGCGTCTTCTTTGAACAAACTGGTTAACATCAGGTAATCAGCTTCTGATGTTAAGTTTAAGTTTATGCACGTATGTGTTTGTTTGATTACCTTTTCATTTCCTTTCACCTTTGCCATCGTTAAGCTATTGGTGACCTATTCCATGCTTACCTTTCTTGGTTTCCGATCTGTCCATAATGTTGTGAATTAGTTCCATTTCTAACTTGACTGTCGCATGCATGGCCTCAGCAGCTAGTTGTTGACTTATTGCTAACTGAGTTGTTAATCAGTTTAATTTCTTGTCTTTTAGTGGGATTAATTCCATTTGTAACGTAATTTTTTCCCCATCGATCTCACGTGCAGGTGATACATCGACGCCGGAAAGATGTCAGCTTCCATCGGCCACTCGGTTACGGACTTCGGTTTCCTACTCACCTCGGTTGCCGCCGGCGTGGCACTGAACGTGCTCGGCGCGACCCACGCCGTCGACAGCTACGAGGCCACGCTGCTCGGAGTCGCTGGCATCCTAATCGGCATCAACGTCATAGCGGTCGGCATTTGGATGTCGGACAACCCCGCGGCCGCCCGCGCCATGTGCGCGAGGCAGCGTGGCGTCCTAGGAGTCGTCATGGCATCATCGGCCGTCACCACGGTCGCCGCCGGCGCCGTCGACCCGCTGCTCTGTTTCGGGCTACTCGTGCTGCTGCTCGTTGGCATCTCTCTGGTCATGCACGGTGCTCTTGGCCTTGGCGCGTAGGATACGTGGCTTCACCTGTTTGTGCACTTTTAACTATGATCTGGACATCCCGTATTGTGTTGTCCGTTTGTCCGCTCGGAATACGGCTTGCTTATAAGACAAACTTTGCGTCTCTTAGCAGTTACTGAAGAAATCTGTTGTGTCCATGTATGTACGATGTTCCGAACAACTGTTAGTGATCCTTACAAAATTCGATAGAAATACATGTATTGTTATTCAGCCTTGGCAGCTGCAACTCTAGTTTAATTTTTAAAACATCGTAGGGAGAGTAGTTTGTATGTTATGACTTTACGAGACTCATGAATCTCATCCTCGGAGTAGCAGAAGTATGTCTGATTAGTAGTTATCGGAATCGTGTGTGCAATCCGCGATTTCTGTGCATGCAGAGTAGCAGAAGTATGTCTGATTAGTAGTTATCGGAATCGAAGGAGGTGAAGAGGAACCCTGCTTCTTGGGTTCTTGAAATCGGAACTCAGAAAACCAAAAACCTTGTCTTTGATCTGTGTTGACCAGTAGCTGACCGCCTGTGGTTCTTGGAAGTAAAAAAAAAAAAAATCGATTCTGTTTCTGATGCTCTAATAAATTCATAGATCTCATGGAGTGGGATGAAACGTATTATGTTGAGAGAAAAATCACGAGAAGCTCTCTTTTTTAAGGAATCACAATAATTCGAAAGAAGAGTCTAGCTAGATTTTCCGGTTCTTGAGAGGTACCTATATACTTGTTATGATGGTCCTAGAAAATCGTAATTGTATATGATGACAATGGTGATGTGTGTTGTTGGGCGCGTTCTCATGCTGTAGGTGATGGCAAGAATGCTCATCTCAAGGCGCTGGAAAATTCCGTGGAGAGGTTGCATCTGCTCAAGGCTAACCTGTTGGACTACAACAGTGTCGTGTTAGCGGTCGCCGGCTGTGAGGGTGTCTTCCATGTTGCCAGCCCTGTCCCCTCCGGCCGACCCCTCAACCCTGAGGTAAATTTGTTGTTCATAATTTTCTGAAGTTTTCATGTCAGATACAGGGGCATAGTTAGTTAATTGCTTACTTGACCTTATAGATGGAATTTTCGCAAATATTTTGTCAATAAACCAGTGCAAATTTTAATACCCCCTGAAAGAAGCATTTGTGCTTCATAGGAGACTTGCTGAATTCACTGACTATCCGTGCAAATTAGTGTTGATATGTACATCGTCTTCAAAGGATTTCACTTTTTGCTACTTAATTGGTAACAGCAGACATATTTTATCATCTGATTTGTGTTTTCTATAACCTGCTTCTTGCAGCAATGTTGAATCCTAGCTGTCTGGTCTTAATCTTATGCCCATGACAATTGTCATATATCAGTTTTTTTTTCCTGCTTCTCCAGTGCGATTTTACAGATAATATTAGATTTAGAAACAAAAAGTGGTTATGACATATTATTCCTTTAGAGTATTTTTTCCTCAAAAATTACTCTGTTGCAGGCAGATGTCATATCTCACGCTGTAACAGGCACACTGAATGTGTTGAAAGCTTGCTATGAGGCAAAAGTTAAGCGAGTTGTGGTGGTATCTTCAGTTGCCTCTGTGTTCAACAATCCTAACTGGCCTAAGAGTAAGGTCTTCAATGAAGACAGCTGGTCAGATGAGGAGTACTGCAGAAAGAATTAGGTATCATCGTAAATCCTTTCAAGTAAAGTAGTGTACTAGTGTTGTTTCTGTTGTTACTTCTTTATGTGCAAGTGTTCTTAGAATGGAGCAGATTTTATCCTCAGGTCATAGCAACATAGTAAATCAAGAAAATACTAAATGTCTTGTCCTATGGCAGGAGTGGTATTTCCTTTCCAAAACACTGGCAGAGCGCGAGGCTTTTGCTTATGCAGCGAAAACTGGGCTCAACATTGTAACTACTAGGCATGTGTGCTCTGCTATTGCCACAAATATTCCATATATATGTTTTCCCTGATATATGATAATACATTATTTCATAAAACATCCAGAGTTGTGTTTGTCCAGCTAACATTATGTAAACTAGCATATTTGCCTGCTTAATTACGCGGTTAAATATTATGATATAGTTGTTTTTGGTATACAACTTTACCGCCTATGATTTAAACATAATTGTATTTACTATATAACTCTAGTATACATATATGATTAATCTACACCGTTATAATCTGGCTACACCAAAATAAGTAGTGGAGATGCTTGTTTTTCTCAATTAATGCGAGAATTTCTAGGATTTTTTTTTCTTTTTTAAGATTATTGTGGGATTTTCTTATCCTCAAAACGAAGGAGGTATCTTGAATCTTACTAGTTGTTTTTTTATTTATATGATATGTAAGTGTTAAGTTGTTTAGGGCCTGTTTGGAACAGAGGAATTTCACAGGAATTTTGCAGGAATTTTACAGGAACAGTTCAATTCCCGCAGGAATCGGGAAAAATTCCCGCATTCCAAACAGGGCCTTAGATGTTTTGCTCGTAGCTCAGATTAACTACATAATTTGAGACGGGCATGTGCAGTGCAAACTTAACTCAGGAAGGAAATGCATGAAACGAAAATTGAGCTAAATGTTATATATGCATGCTTGCTTGTATTGTGAACAAAACTGTACTATACTTCATGTATGCATCTCAATCAGACCCAATCAACTCCAAATGAAAATTTTGAATCGCCTTAATTCTAGTATAAATCCCTATCTTAAATAAACTACATGCCCCATATTTAATTACTCTTTTTTTAGAAGGTAAATTTAATTTCTCTGAAACATGCACCGCATGAATGCATGTGCATGAGAATACAACCATTCTACATTTTGTTTTATTTTCATGAATGTTATTTGAAATCAACCTATACATAAAAAGAATGGAGATCATCAAATTGAAAACAATAGGATAAAATGAAGATAGGCCTACATGAAGAAAATATAGGCTTATGCTTCTTTTTTGTGTTGAAGGTTTTGCACTAATTATTACACTCTGGAAGCCATTATAATATATAGTTTGTTATTATCATAGTCGATTATCCACAACACCACCACCCAACAACGACCACAATTTATCTTATTTATAATATGTAAGGCTTCAGTAGCCCTAATATTGTCCAATTGTTGAGTTAAACTAGCCACGTAGGCGTGGCGCCACGCCACGCCAGTCACCGTGTGGATCGAAGCAAAAGAGACGACAATTCGCAGGGAGTTTCATAAAAAAAATCGAGAACCCGTGTGTAATTTCGAAAAAACAAAAGGACTTTTTTTGGAAAAAACCGAGGACCTGCAAGGACCTGTACGTAAGTAAATAAGGACCTATACGTAATTTTGAAAACCCGCGGGTCGCCATCCAAAATTTTTTTTGAAAAAAACTGGGCGCAGGGATCTTTTCGCGAGGAAAAAGGACCTTTACGTAATTTTGGAAAAACTGGAGGGATTTGCCTCCCCCGACCGTACAAAAAACTGGCCGCCACACGCCGGCCGGCCGCGCGCTGGGGGCGACGTGGAGGCCCTCGTTGCCCCGGAAACCTTCCGCTCGTAGTATCTGTATGATTTGCCCGTCATTGGTAATTGGACCATTGATGCAATCTACAGTAAATACGAGCACTAAAATCTTCCTTAGTTATTTCAAAGGTGGAGAGATTTTACTGTGTTATTTTAGTTTGTCTCTTGATTTACATCCAGTAATACAATACAATAACAGCTGTAGTTTAGTTGACAGTTTCCTATCTGAGTTGGGTCACACAAAAAGCATATTACTATGTATCACCTTGTTTTGAAATTTTAATTACTATGTATTACTCTGTTGCTTGTTTCCAGTAGAAAGCAATAAAGCATATTAATCAATTTCTCTAGTAGTTTATTTCTTAAAGATCAAGCTGCTTTACTCGTTGTAGTGTAGAAGTTAAGTGCTGTTTGTACTGAAATAGTACTGTTCTTCAGGAGATTGCGAAACCGTTGAAAATAGGCTCTGGAATCTAGTGGATGTTCGTGACGTTGCTGATGCTCTTCTTTTGGCATATGAAAATTCAGAGGCGTACGGGCGATACCTCTGCAGTTCAACTCCAATAAAAGTCTCTGACATGGTAAACATATTAAAGACATTATATCCAACTGGCACTTATCCCAAAAAGTAAGCCCCTTCCTCACCAAATAATTTTGTTCTCTTACACGTCCCTCCACATGTGATAGCTGATTTATTCTCTGCATCCTATAAGCTATGTATAGCTGGGATTTCTTAAAAGAAAAGAATATGAATAACCTGGGATTGAGTTAGTCTAAAATTAGTAGTCCATGGTCTTTCCATGAGATCTTAATAATGCTCTATTTGGTAGCATGTATCCACACCATTTGAGTGGCAATTGAATAAAGCACATTAGATTATTAGTAGCTTATACTTTATAGCAGTGTAATACCCGCATGTGTCGACATTATTTAGCAAGTAGATTGCAGCCAGTTTTAGTACTCTCTCAACTCTGGATGCAACTTATTCTTCTCTGTTGCAACGGTTTGTAGCTTTGTGGAAGTGGAAGACAACATCTCATATAGTACGGAGAAACTTGAGAAGCTAGGGTGGACCTTCAGGCCTGCAGAGGAAACACTCCGGGACAGCATCGAATTCTACAGAGCTTTTGGCATACTGAATTGAGCATCCAACTGGGACAAGTTTGGCTGCTGCACTTGCAACCTCTTGCTGATTCATGTAAATAGTGAAACAGAGCAAGTTGGTAATGGAATCAGTAAAGGGAATCATGTAAGAACCAGAGGTTTAAGTGTGATCGGAACACGATACGCCCGTGCCATGGTGACACTGACGTCAGTCATGCATGCCCTTACTAAACGAGTGCTATTCTTTTTTTTCTTGCGAGGTAAATGAATGTTATTGTAATCAGTGGCGGATCCAGAAAATTTTTTTGGAGGGGCTGAAGTACCTTCAGCTCGACCTCAGCCTCTGCTGCATTATACATCCATGCTAAAAATTTATGGGGGAGCTCCAGGGGGGCTCTAAGGGTCCGGTAGCGGTAGGGGGGCTCGAACCCCCCACCGCTGGATCCGCCCCTGATTGTAATCAATAAATGAGCCATCTTTTCTCGTGTCTCCAGTTCCTATGTTATATGCAAGCTGAGAATTGGAGATAGTTCAATGTTGATTGCATTTAAGAGAGAAAAAGTTAAAGAATATGGGAATGATTTGAGGGTGACATGGTTATTTTATCCACTCCCTTAATTTTTATGCACAAGGATACAGGAAGCACTAAGTACAAGTACTCTTGTTATATGCATGCCAGATTTCACGGGGTGAGCAGTTCCTCTCATTCTCAGGCATTCCATTCATTCGTTGGTTTTACGATGACTATTCGTCGCATGCTATCATATCATTTACATGTGAAAAAATTTCTTTAGTATTTTTGCTAAAATTGGGATTGCACATGTTCTGAAGCGACATCTTGTAGAACCGATGGAGCATACATAGTAAATATATGGAACCGTCACTTCAATGTCGTCACACCAGAAGCTGTTCGAGATACACAAATCACAAACCAGTCGACCCCATAATTAACTAATTAGTATGGGATGCCGTACATGTGGAATTAATAGTATTACCACTTGTAGAAAAACTGAAGTAGTAATTACAAAATGTAAAACCCATCCACTAATCCATACATAGCTCTACCGCCTCCGCCGCTGCGATTCTTCTTCTCTTCTTCTAGAATAGTTGACCGCATGTTATCTCACAATCATAAATTGATGGACATAAGACCATAACAATTACCTGCTGGTTGATGGCCACTTTGAATCTGGCGAATAGAATTTTTGTTATTTATAATCGGGATTAATTATCCACTCTAATTTATATCCGCTTTGGAAGAGAATATGTACACGCAAACATAGTGCTAGGCTACTCCTGCGGGGGCACAAAGCCCGGAAATGATTCGAAGCTTTATCCATCCTTTTTTGACGAAACGTGCAATGGCCGGCGCCACAGCCCGCACACACGAGCTCACTACGTCACATGTCACAACCACGGTTGGTAACCTGTTCTTTTCGGCCTAAAAAAAATAACACAGACCGCTTTGCATTTGACCCGTGGTGTACCCAACGTGGATTCTCTGCACACTTAATGGGGTGATGGGTTGAGCTTCAGCTTTTAGCTTCCGATTTATTTTTCACTATTTATAAATTTCGTCTTTTTCTGAACTTTTGGCTTTTTGTTGAGCTTTTTTGCCGATTCTTTTTTCTCGTATTTGTTTGTATTATATGTAATGGGCTAACATATATTTTTTTAATTTTTAAATTTAATTATGCTAAATAAGCCTCTGTCAGCTACAATGTTTTTTCAGCCAGCTACAGTGTTTTTCAGCCATAAGCCACAAAAAATAAGCCCAAATGATCACCACCAGTGGATTAACTACGTTGCTCGAATCCAGTTCACTCGCCAGGAGTGGACAGCTGTGATTCTTCGAACCCACGTTCGCGTCGAACAGATCCTACATAAGCAGCAGATCGGGGAGAGGGAGGAGAGACTGAGAGGAAGAATGGGGAGGCCGGGAGGGGATAAGGCCGAATGGCTAGTGCTCGGCTGGAGAAAGGAAGAAAAGGGAGGAAGAAAGAAAAGAAAGAGAAGTGGAGAAGAAAAGAAAAGAAAGGAAGAAAGAAAAGGGAAGAAGGAAATTAAATGTGTGTCTAATAAAAATTGTTTTTCAGAGTTATTTAACTCTGAGTATTTCGTTGCAGATTAAATTATTTAGTAAAACCTTGTTAGTTATATTAAATTGCAAACCCCCACTAACAAATATTTATGATTATTAAAAATAAATTTAGTGTCGTTAGTAGATTAAAATTTAACACGTACCGATTAAATTGGTGAATAGTTGTTTAAATAATTTTAATGCTAATTTAAATAATTAATTAATTTAGTAGTCACATGAAAATGGTAGAAACCCATTAAGAATTATTTAGGATCTCCAAAATAAATTAATTACTATCTGGAGAAGTAGATCAAACTAATTCAATACATCAAATAGATTCTCCGCATTAAAAGGGAGGAGCAGGAAGAGGAGGGGGGAGGTGGTGGCGCGGTGGCCTCACCGCTGACGAGGCAGGGGTGGCACGAGGGAGGAGGCTGCGGGATTGAGCTGGGAAGGCGATTGGCGGTAGGAATATGGGGTTAGGGTTAGGAGGGGGGAAAATATAAATGAGCCAAGGGTGAATCTAGACCTCATGTACAACGCTTAGACGGCACCGTCTGTATAACGCCAGCGCAGGAGAATAATCCGATGTGGACCGTAATAAACGCAGGAAGAAACGCAAGTCGTCCTCTCGTGAGTAGAGATGGCAACGGGTAAATACCCATCAGGTATTGCCATTCCATACCGGTACCCGCTAGGTGTAAATTTACCCGTCGGGTTACCCGTATCCGCACGCGGGTAGGAAAATTTACCCATACCAGTACCCGCGCGGGTATTACTACCCGACGGGTAACCCGTACCCGCAAGCATACCCGATTCAACACATAAGAATATCATCAATTTAGACATTCATTAATCATACATGCCAAGCACAAAAGCGTCTAATGATCAAAATTAGTACATCACATAAACATACTTGACATGACCATATCAACATATGACAAACAAATAAGCAATCAACAACAAGTAGATAATAAAATTAACATTTGAGTGGGATGTCTAGTTGTCTAATGCGGGTATTCATTACCCGCGGGTAGGCGGGTATGGGTAGTATATACCCACACCCGCACCCGTCTACCCAGCGGGTAGAGGATTTCGCCCAATAACGTACCCATGGATACATAAAATTTTCCATACCCGTCTCTTTATCGGGTAAAACCCGTCGGGTATTCGGGTATCGGGTACCCATTGCCATCTCTAGTCGTGAGGCGACGGCCCGCGCTCGTTAGGGATGGCAAAATTATCCGTGGAGCCGGGTATCCGCGGGTATCCAACCCGAAAATAGTGGGTTTGGATGGCATTTTCTATCCATGGATAGTTCGGGGCGGGTGCCCGATAAGAGTTCGGGTTGGATTTGGAGGGCAAACCCTACCCATGGATATCCATGGATACCCGAAGTGTGTATGACATGTGGGCCCTTCCACCTAGTATATAAGTAAAAATGAGGGTGAGTGAAACCCTAACCCACCCAATCCCACCCACCCCAGCCGCCACAACCAGCGCCCACCGGCCCACCCAGCGTCCCAGGCTCCCAGTCACAGCGCCCGTGCATCCTTCTCCAGTTCTCCCCGCCCACGCCGTCCCCCTTGCGCCACCGCCGCCCACGCCGTCCCCCTGCGCCGCCCACATCGTCCCCCTTGCGCCGCCGCCACCCACGCCGTCCCCTTGCGCCGCCATCGCCCACGTCGTCCCACTGCGCCGCCCACGCCGTCCCCCTTGCGCCGCCGCCGCCCACGCCGTCCCCCTGCGCCGCCCACGCCGTCCCCCTTGCGCCGCCGCCGCCCACGCCGTCCCCCTGCGCCGCCCACGCCGTCCCCTTCCGCTTGGGCCGCGCGCACGCCCTGCCGGCCGTCCCCTGCCGTCCATCCCCACGCGGCGTCGGCGCCTGGCTCCACTGCCGGCCGTCCCCTGCCGTCCATCCCCATGCGGCCACCCCCTGCCGGCCTTCCCCACTACCGGCCACCCCCTTCTCCGGCCTCCCAACTCGCAGATCGAAGATGACACGCAGTGGTTCACGAAGGTGATTTTTGTCTTGCATTTGGTCATGATTTTGGACATTCATTTGGTGATTTTTTACTGTTGATTTTTTTACACAGGCAAAACAATCGTAGCTCCAGTGGGATGTCTACTCCGGGCAACAGTTCATCACAGGCAGGACCAAATTCCATTTTGGCTCCAAACACAGCTGAACAACTATCATCACAAGGTATCGAGTCTGAACCAATAGCAGTAGAGGAAGAGGTAGATGCTGAGCCTGCACATGCTGGTTCTAAGAGAAAACTTAGATCTGCTGTTTGGAATGAATTTAAACTGATAAAAATAGGGGGTGATTGGAAAGCAGAGTGTATGTGGTGCAAATACAAACTTGTGGGGGAGTCAAAACATGGAACTTCGCACTTATCTTCTCACTTGAAAACTTGTGCAGCTCGACATGCACCAATTGGTCCAAAACAGTCCAAGTTGAGATTGACAAGTAGTGAGGATGGGAAGGTTAATTTTGAGAATTATGTTTTTGACCAGGAAGTTGCTAGGAAAGAACTTGCTTTAATGATTTGTGTTCATGAGTACCCTTTAACCATGGTAGACCATATTGGTTTTCGAAGATTTTGTTCTGCATTACAGCCAATGTATAAGGTGGTGTCAAGAAATACTATTAGAAAGGATATCTTGGACATGTATGAAGTACAAAAGAACATGATGGTAAAATACTTTGCAAATTTCTCAAACCGAGTTGCAATCACTACGGACATGTGGACTGCTGGCTATCAAAAGAGAGGGTACATGGCAGTGACTGGACATTTTATTGATGCTTCTTGGAACCTAAAGAGCATCCTTTTGAGGTAATACCGTTTTTTATTTGATTATTGTCCATCTGATTAGCTCTACATGGCTGATTGGCTCTCTTGCCATTTCAGGTTCATTTATGTGCCAACTCCACACACAGGTGCAGTTATATGTGATGCTCTATATGAATGTCTTGTTGATTGGCTCCTTGAGAGGAAGATATCCACATTGAATTTGGACAATTGCTCCACCAATGACAGTCTTGTCGGTCTTTTGAAAGATAAGTTGGACAAAAATTCTCTTATGTCTCAAGGTTCCTACTTACATATGCGATGTTGTGCACATATATTGAATCTGATTGTGAAAGATGGTCTAGATATTCTAGAAAAGTGTATTGAAAGGATTCGAGATAGTGTGGCATTTTGGTCGGCCACGCCCAAAAGACATGAGAGGTTCGATAAGATGTGTCGTCTTATGAATGTTGAGTGTACTAGAAGGCTGTCTCTTGATTGCAAAACTAGATGGAATTCAACATACATAATGCTAAGCATTGCAATACAATACAAAGATGTTTTTGATCGTCTAGCACTACGTGAAACATGATTTACTTGTCCTGAAATAGAGGATTGGGTTTTTGCTAAGGAGGTTTGTGATAGGCTAAAGATGTTCTATGATTTAACAGAGTTATTTTCGGGCACTAGATATGTTACAGCCAACCTGTTCTTTCCCAAAATCTGTGGCATACACTTAGCAATTAGGAAATGGCAATCTAGCAATATTCAAATTATAGAAGAGATGCCTGAAGCAATGATGCAAAAGTTTGAGAAATATTGGAACGATGTCCATGGTCTCATGGCTGTAGCAACTGCCCTAGATCCAAGGTACAAACTTCACATGCTTCAGGCTCTTTTGGGGTCCCTTTATGGAGTAGAGCATGCACATTCTGAAGTTACAAAAATTAGGAAATTAATGTATGAGTTGTTGGTGGAATATCAAGATGCTCCTGAGGGGGTTGGTACATCACAAGTTTCTACCTCTGCAGCCCAAAACCAGTGTCAAGATGAAGTTTTTGACATCTTTGATTAGTATATGTCATCACAGCCAGCTCTTTGTACTTCTAATGTGCATACAGAATTAGATTTGTACTTAGATGAGCCTCCCTTGCCTAGAACACAAGAGCTTGACATCATTAATTGGTGGAAGTTTGGAGGGATTAAGTATCCAACTCTACAAAAGATTGCTCATGATATTTTGGCTATCCCTATAACAACTGTTGCATCTGAGTCAGCCTTCAGTACTAGTGGGCGAATTCTTAGTCCACACCGTAGCCGACTTGCACCAAAAATGGCTGAAGCCCTTATGTGCATGCAAGCTTGGTCTCATGCAGACATGTTAGGTAATTTACTGCTCTAATCTTGTATTTTGTTTATGCACTTAAGTTCTAATCACTTTTCCAAACTAACTGATTATTACTCTATAATAATAGGAGACATCAATTCCAACTTCTTTGCTTATGAAGGTTGGATGCAGGCCGAAGAAGAAGCTATGGTACACATTTCAGTTTTGTATGTCCATTAATCAATTTTTGACTTGCACTTTAATTCTTATGCTTTTCATTTCTAGGATGATGACTCCATTGTCACTGATGCATAAGTGCTTGCAAATGGAGACAGAGATGCATGAGATGAGCATATGGAGACATTATGTATGCTTGATGTTGTCACTTATGTATGCCTTGATGTACTTTATCTAAGACTTTAAGTTGTGATTTATGCCTTGATGTACTTTATCTAAGACTTTAAGTTGTGATGTGAACTTTAAACTTTGATGAGTAGTATGTGCTATGTCCTGTAAGGCTGTAATAAGAATACTTGTGCTACAGTTTGGTATTGTGATGTATTAATTGCTTAATTGCCTGCTTGAATGCTTGATAAGTTGATTTTTGTCCTGTTTTTTGGATATCCATTGGATATCGGGTATCCGCGGGTTTCGGGTTCGAGGCTCCTATTCGCCCCGAAAGTTATTTTGGGTTCGGGTTTGGATAGTATTTTCGGGTTTTGGATTCGGGGGGAAAGAGCAGAACCCGGAGATATCCAACCCGTTGCCATTCCTAGCGCTCGTGCTCCAGGCGAAACCGCCGGCGTTGCGAGCGTTGTACGAGCCGTCGTCTCCTCCCGACGCGAAGCGGATCCAGATGCGGGCGCGCGAAAAGGGCAGCGATTTCCCTTTCCTCTTGCGCTGCTGCTTTGAGTCGCCGAGAGGAGATGAAGGAGATGTTGGTGGGCTCGGCGGCATCGGCGCCGGCGGGGAGGTGGGGGGGCGGCGCCGCCGCAGGCGCTGCTGGAAAGGATGAAGGACTACGGACAGGAGGGCGCCTTCACGCTCTGGGACGAGCTCTCGCCCCAGGAACAGGAGCTCCTCGTCCGAGACATCGAGGTGAGCTTACTCCTTGTTTTCTCCGTTATGTGGTTTGCTTTCCAAGCACAGGCATCCCAGTGCCCGCCGTTGAGTCCGTGCCGGAATCTAGTGTCTTGAAGGTGGAGGAGAGGTCTCCAGAGGACAAAGAACGGTGGTGGAAGAAGGGGCTGAAAGCCATTTCGGAGGTTTGATTTCTTCTCATGTTGTGCACAGGGGACTCGGCTTGGTAGCTTCGATCCTGAATCCTTGTATGTTACTCAACTGCACATGTGCAATGTTTCTTTTTTTCTTCTTCTTTTGAGCCAAAGAAATGTATGCCGTTGTGATTTGTTTCTTTTTGGCACAAATGTTTTATTCCATAATGCTATATTCGACATATTATCTATTTACATTACTTTTATGTTGTGGCATTTAATGGAAAGGACAAAAAAATGTATTTACTCTATCTAGTTCTGCATCTTTGTTCATCCATATTAGTGTGGAATTGCTCTTTGCTGATAAATCCTAGTCCAATTCTGCTTATATGTATATCATGGCTTGTATTTTTACCCCTCATTTCTGCCCTTCAGATACTGGACTTCCATCTGGAAAGTCGCTTTTCCAACTCCAAGCTGAACAGATTTTGTGTATTCAAAAGCTAGCTGCTCAATCCACTGATAGTAGTGTCTTTTAACCACAAATTTCAGTGCAGCATTTTGCTCTTCTATTCCAGCAATATATTGAAGGTAAGATTCCAAGCGATCATCGGGAGCATTTGCATTCAGAGATATCTGTTGACCTTCAGCATTTAATTTTTTGTCTCCCTGCAAGAATACTGTACACAAAACCAACTCAAGTTCCAACAAAACCAAGTGCAGCAGAAAGGCCTCTGGATCGGTTACTTAAAGCAGTAACTATCTTGACAACTTTATATTTACTATCATGTGTTCTTTTTTCTGGTGCAAAATCGATTCATTGCTTAATCAGCGTTGTTCTGAATATACTGTAGAACTTGATTAATTTCATCGATAGTCATATTGTTCTGAAGCATGCTGGCATAATGAACATGAGGCTCAAGAACAGTATTTGATTATAGGAGTTAGATATATCATGCCTTTTCTGGCAAACTCTTGTGTGTCTCTACCGTGCTAAAGTTGGCACAAGTATTACCTCATTTCAATCAACTAGTTCTTCAAATGATAACAATGGTGCCTACTGGGACTAGTTCTGACTGTTTCATGTTCAATGTTGTGTTATAATGCAGTTGCGAACAACACCGCTCCAGTCTCTTAGTGCTGCAGTCACTTGCCATATGTTCCTGTCGCCATGCCAAAATCATAGCCCTGCTGAGATCCATCAGAAATTGGGAACAATTGAAGTGGTTAAAAATAATAGGAAAAGTCTAGATCTTTTAGACCTTTGATGCAATCAGAAAACCTTTCTGTCTGTATCTAGTACTCTTTGGAGTGATTAGCTGAGATCCATCAATATATCTGTCTGTATCTTTCTGTTGAAATGTGAATATAGAATTATAGCCATTGTTGAGCTGTGGAAATTACATGCCTACAAAGAAATGTGTTCAGTGTCCTGAGCCTCTGAAATAGTTAGACCAGCCAGCAATGAACACAAGTCAAATCACTGGTTAAATTTTTTGTTGGCTTTCAGATTGTGTATATCACTATTTCATCGAGTGTAGGGAGACATCTTTACTGTTGTTATAGTTGTTTCCTTTTGTCCTGTAAACTTGACTTACATTGGTTTGTATATACTCTGACAATGCTCATGTTTTTCCTTAGTACTATGTCCATGGTTCTGTTAGAGGGCAAAAGGATGCCTCAGGCAAAATTTGTAATGTGACCTGAGCAAATAAGCAATGAAAGTGTAGTCACAATCAGGGTGGATTTGATTTTTTTTACTTGCCTTGGCAGGATCCTTGTCTTTGACACTTTTTAGTTCTTTTAAGTGATTTTGAAGCACCCTGTTCACATGATGTAATTGGTGTAATTGGTGCAATCCTGATTTCAGATTTGGTTCTTGGTACGTTAGGAGGAGTTAAGTAGGGGAACAGGAGAAGCATTGATCATCTGTACATTTAGTCCAGTGCTATATGTTAGTGCGGTGGTTTTAAGAATATGTTTAAGATGGGTGAATAATTTGAATGTCCATATAATTGTTATGCATAGTGATGGATAACCTTGTCCCTGGAAACTGTTTTCTTGACCTTGTGTTATATGTCCCTGGAAACTGTTTTCTTGGTGAGCATTATCAAGTTTTACAGCCATCTTTGCAATGAGTCCAATCAGCATTTTTCCATATATTAGTTCACTTAGTGTATAACTCGTACTTAAGAATTTTAAACATCTTTCTGTATCAAGAAGCAACACGATGGTATACAGGAATTATATTCATGTTTGATCATGGCTGTATGCATGCATTAAACAGTTTGCAGACAGTCAAATAGACGACCCATTGTACAAGCTGTCTGTTCAGTTGTCTGTGTGTGAAGTGGAAAGAATTTACAGACAGCAACCCGTCTGTGGGTTGTACATGCCCAGTTTAAATATTTAACTACTTTCAACCTCTAAAACAGTCAAACGTCTAAACAAATAACCCGGACCGCTTTGCAATTGACCGTTCAAAGGACGCGAGTACCCGACCTGGATTCTCTGCACACGTATATCATTCGATAAACTACGTTGCTCGAATCCGGATCACTCGCCAGGAGTGGACGGCTGTGATTCTTCGAACCCATGTTCGCGTCGAAGATATCTTATATAGCAGCAGATCCAGCTTTCGACTAGCTCCTTTCTTCTGGCTCTTTCTCTCTCCTCTCTCGAGCACGCGCGCGCAAGGAAGACGAAGGAGAGAGAGAGAGAGTGCAATTTCAAGCTGTATCTCACGTACGCGTTCCCACACCTGACACCTTATAATCTGGATTCTCACATGGTTAATCTCTCTTGTTACCTTGTCTTGATCTGACGCAGATGAGCACCATCAAGTGCGACGGCGCCGAGCGTCTTGCGGATGGCTACTACTACAACAGCCGCGTCGGAGGGATGCAGATCTTCGTCAGGACCCAGACCGGAAGGCTCGCGCTCGAGGTGGACCCCTCGGACACCGTCGGCATGGTGAAGGCCAAGATCGAGGCCAGGGAGGGCGTCCCGGCGGGCCAGCAGCGCCTCGTCTTCGGCAGCAAGGACCTCGAGGGCGACCGCACCCTCGCCGACTACAACGTCAAGAAGGAGTCCAACCTCCACCTCGTCCCCCGCCTCCGCGGTGGGAGCCGCGGCAGCGACATGCCGGGAGAGATGCTTGACATCGTGGAGGATATCACCCGGCAGCGCCGCGCTCTTGCGCTCAACGAGGTTTGGGTTGCGAAAGGCCAATCTTTCGTTCGTATTCTCTCTTGTGATTTGATGTAAATTAGACATTTCTTCACTGATAAGCGCGATTAACTTTTCCTTGACAAGGCCCGGGCCGACAGGATGCGCGCCGCCTGCAGCTGGGCGACGACCGTCGGCCTCTTCATCACCTTTATTTCAGTCGGGGGAGCGATGGACTACTTGCTCGTTGGAGGCACAGACGGCCTCAGCGCCGCCCTCCTCTTCCTCCAGAAGGTCCTCGCCGTCGCCGGGGTGAGCCTGATTACCGCCGGCGTCTTCCTGACCAGCACGGCCAAGCCCAGCGCCCTCACCGGGATGATCACCAAAGCAGCCGCCTTTGACCGTCAGAACCTCGCTGTCGTGGGTGTCTTCGCCGCTTCGTTGGGAAGCACGGGAGTCATCGCCGGCAACGGACACCCGGTGCTCTGTTTTGGTTTCTTTGCTCTGCTTCTTCTCTCTGTTTCTCTGGTTACTACTTGGTTTACTCTGCATTAGCTCGTCTTTGCGTAGTTTGGAGTGGAGGAGAGTCCAAATTTGCGCTTGTTGTGCCTTGTCATGGTCTTGCTCATGTCTAATTCAGGTGTTTAGGAGTCAGTCTGTCAGTGACCATCTTGGCACTATGCTGTTATGAATTAGCACATGCGGTTGTTCTTCGGTCATGTTTTCCGCTCTTATTAATCTCTTATGACGTGTGTGTTTTGTCCGTTGTAAACTTAATTCGATGCTCTCTCTATGAGCTCCAATGGAGTCTGGCAGATTTTGGGCAATTTTTCGTTATTTCTTTCGCAGTGCAATCTAGCGTCTCCAACCGATGTGATGAGATGTTATGTTCGTCATCTATCTTCGCCTAGACCCACTAGATTGGTTTTATTGATCATATACCCTCTTCTTAGATGGAAATTCAGAATTTACCCTCCTGACCCACGCGTCAGTGACTTATGACGACTCCACATGTCATTGAGATGGGAGGGTAAATCCTGAATTCCTACATAGAGTGGAGTTGCTTTTAGTTAATGGTAGACTCTACTTCGTCTAAGAAGACCAACATGGTATATTTATTTATTATGTGCGTCATATTTGTTTGTTTCTACTATTGTACATGTAGATGTCAACCAAGTCAACAAGCTTGACTTAGCTCGAGGTAGGTTCTAGAAGGTTTCAATTTCATCCTAGATGCTGGGCATTTGGGCTGATAAGACGTAAGCTTACTGCAGCTTCGGGGTTAAGCTCCTCCCAAATGTATCCCAAATGTATAGGCCATTAGCGCTTTCCAAATTAAAGTTGTTAACAATCCAACTATCAATCCAACAGATTCCCTAAAATGGAACATTTTGCCCACATTAACACACCTGACTAGCAGAGTTCGTGCTTCTGACAGCATAACTAGGTAGTGCAACGGGCTTGGACTATTTGGATGGGGGTGAACTGTCGTAGCCGCCAGTTTTGCGGAAGAGCTAGCCCCCGCGTCGCTGGCTCGGGGCGGCACGGACGGCCATCAGACCAAGCGCCGCCACCCCTCACTCATCTCGCCCCTCGTCTCGCCGCTGCTGGAGCACGCCGCCGAGATTCGCGCGGGCGCTAGGAAGGCAGTGGCGGGGCCATCTCGCCCGGATCTGTGCGGATGTGGCTGGATCTGGGCAGACCAGCGACTGGCGGTCATCGAGTTGGGCAGGGGCGGAGCCAGGATCCAGACAAAGGGGGGGCCGACCCACCAAGGCGTCGGCGTCATAGGTCCTGGGCGCCGTGTGTCGGCAAAATTAGACATACACATATATAATTAAACATACGCATATATATTGTCATATAAATTCAATCATAACACATATGGCAAAATAATATAGCATACGTCTAGCATACTGAAAAGACTCTCAGTGGTCGCTGTTGATACTGGAAGAGTTATGACTAATCTTAGCAATCTATCGACCATTGGATAAATACAATTTTTACCTAATCCCACTAGTCCCTTTGTTAGATTAGCAAGTGATGGCAATGTACTTAGCTCTAGATGGTTGCATACATCAAGTTGAAAATGTGGTAGTTGACACTCCAATTGAGCTTGATCTTGACTTGAAAAATCAGCGGGATAGTACTTTTCCACCAGAGTACTTATCTTTGAAATGTCAAAACCATCTTTTCTTGGATCTAGTGAGGCACAAAGTGATAGAAGCTCTGTTGCTTGAGAACTGAATCGATCTTCTAACTCAATCAATTGTTGGTCGACCGCAACATTAAACACATCTATTTTATAATGGTGAAGAGTGGTGGTATTATCATTTTTGTTCCGAGATTTGGTCACATCCACACACCTACAAATTGCGACATGTAGTTAAACAAGTTAGATATGTACCATAAGAATAAAAAAATATGTATTTGTGCTCATATTAAAAAACTGAAGGTAAGATAATAACTTACTTGCGATTTAAATCCGAAACCTCAATCTCGTGCTTGTCACAAAAGGCTTTCACCTCCTCAAGAAGTGGTTCCCAGCCATCATTTCTCAAGTCACTAAGCAATGATTTTGTGTTAGAAATGCAGGGGTCTAATTGACTAATTGACTGTGATGAAGGGTGATTAAGGGGTCCTATTAATGCATTTGGTGGACCATTCGGGGGGGGCCAGGCCCCTGCCCGCCCCCCTTGTCTCCGCCCCTGGAGTTGGGGGCATGGTTGCTGCACGTGCAGGCCTCGGCGCGCTCCTCCGGGCTCCGGCTTCGTCCGGGAAGGTGTCGTGCTTGAGTTCGCCGGCGCTCGGGAAGGGCTGCGCGGTGGCTTAGATCCACGCGGGGGGAGAATGGATCCGACGACGGGAGGCAGCAGAGGCCGCCCTCCGCATCCAAGGCGGCGACCATGCCGGCTTGGATGAGTTCGCAGATCCGGCTACGGGTGGCGCGTCAGCAGGCTGGTGGTGGCGAGGAGCGAGGACACCCGCGTGTGGTCAAGGGTCATTGACCACGCGGGCACGACGGAGATGGCGGTGACATGACATTGTTGGTGGCAGCAGCAGCTTGCGTCGGCCTAGTGCCAGGGAAAGGCTCGCAGAGCTCGGCGACTGGGGGTCTGGATCCGAGCTCCGTGCATAGATCCGGTAGTACCGGATGTGGATCTGGTGTCACCGAGCATGGTCGTCGGTGTATGGGATTGTGCGGTGGTGGCCGTGGTCGATGTGCAGCCATCAACGCTAGATTATGCTAGGCGTTGGCGTGCTGTCGTTAGGAGTGGGTTGGGTGCCAGGCGAAAGCCTTTGTCTTGCTGTTGGGCTGACGATGACGATACCTTTGGGAGCCGTATTACTCCTTGTAGGCGTCTGTCTGTCGATGCACCCCTCCTCTCTCGATGTGGATCTTGCGGGAGAAATCCCTGTCCATGTTGGACGGGCAGCGGCGGCGTGGCTACGTCGTGCTCCTTCCTGAAGGCGTTGTCTTTACAGTCCCACACGTGGTTCCCACTTTGCTGGCTTCGTATTGACATCAAAGTTTCTAAGTAAACGAGGATGCGAAGGATTGCTATTGCACAAGATCAAATTTTGAGGCCTGACATCAAGAGTTTCTAAGTAAACTAGGATGCGAAGGATTGCCAGTGCACAAGGTCAAAGCAAGTTTGAAGTAAGGACATAGAAGTTAGAATTTTAGTCTTTCTAGCTTTCTTAGTCTTTTTGCTCTTTGTTTTTTTGCATACCTCAGTTTTGAGGCTTTGAGTAATTGAGTCTAAAGGCTCCTGTAAACTTTGGCTGCGTATATCCACGTGTGGATATAGAGGCCGGATATCTATCCATTATCTAAAAAAAACTAGGTAGTGCAACAAGGACAGGTAATCACAATTTCAGTTCAGTAGAAATCTGATTGCGTTGGACATATCGTCACAGTTTCAGTTACAGTACAAGCCATGCATTCTTACGAACGGACTGCTAGGCTACGTCGAGTGATGAGTTCAAACATGGTTGTTTCAAAATGGAAAAATGAATTCAACTATGGGCCTGAGATCTGTACCATTTTGGTCGTTTATTTCAAACTGGATATGCCCATTCGTGAAACACTGGACTAAATATGAAAGCGAATAAGAATACACAGGAGGAACCTGGTCTTGCCCAACAAAAAATGCAAGTCTTAAGGTTCATCAGGCCGGGTTTAGTTTGGGCCACTTCTATTTCCCGTATGGAAACTTAGGCTTGTTTGCTTTGGTTTTTATAAGTCGCTTTTCTATATTAAATAGTGTAGGATCGATTCACACTAAGATAGGCAATCAGAGGTGGGGGGGTGAATGATTGCGGAAGCTAAAAATAAATTTTAAGACTCTCCCCTAAACACAAAACCTATTTAAGCCTCATTTAATAATTCTGGACAGAGTAATGTATACTTACTAAAATTGATCTCGATAAAAAACCGTAACTCCGATTAACCTCAAACTTTTTCAGAATAAACTAGAGACAGTTATTGAACTAACCCAACTGGAATTACGTCAATCGGAGCTCTAGATCTTGAGATATAAAATAAACAAGATCGCTGATGCAAATAGTGACGAAAATAAATTAAGCCCTAATTATGCAACTAAGCAAAATATGAGATCGCTTGCCTGACCGATGGCTGAACAATGTCGTGCGCTTCGTGATCAAAAAGATGACATGCCAAAGAAAACGTTTGGCCACCCCAAAAGCCGTATATATATATTTTTTTCTTCCACGGCTGCTCGGCACAACTCTTGCCATGCCACCGCATGCATATATATACACACACAGCCCAACTCCAACTAGGCCTTAAAATCCTAATCCAACTCCAACTAGGACTTAGAATCCTAATCCAACTCCAACTAGGACATAGAATCCTAATCCAACTCCAACTAGGACTTAGAACCCTAATCCAACTCCAACTAGGACTTAGAACCCTAATCCAACTCCAACTAGGACTTAGAATCCTAATCCAACTCCAACTAGGACTTCGAATCCTAATCCAACTCCAACTAGGACTTCGAATCCTAATCCAACTCCAACTAGGCCTGGGCCTTTTTACCTCAACTAGACTTTTGGCCCACTAATTTTCAAGGGACCCGAAACCCTTCCTAACACAGGTTTTTCACACTCACGACTTTTCTAACACGTCACGTGTCGAAGCCTCCAGGACCGCACCTCCCGTAGCTTCTCCACGTATCATCCATCTTCGATCTCCATGCGCCCCAAGCATGAGCCCGATCATCTCGTGACCTCCTTGACCGTCTGAACCTCAGATCTCCCCATCCTAGTTCCGGTCCACCTCGTCACCGACCATGATCGCCTCCATGCTCAACCTGCACATGCAAAGACCAAAGAACATTCTTCCGGCACAAGTTCGTCTCAACTTGGCCAACATCAGTCCGCACACACGCAACACAACTCGCATAACACCGCTAAACGAAATCACCAATTATTCATCATAACAAATTAACCATTGTCAATTATTCATCACCAAAATATCCTAAATCTAGCCACATGGTCTAACAATCTCCCCCTTGATGAATACATTGACAACACCACAAAATTGTATGATGAACTAGCTTCAAATAGATATAAGTGAAGAACCAAAGCCGAAAAAACATTTTAAACCATAAGTCTCAAATCTCTCCCCCTCAACACAAGAGAGGTAATTTTATTCTCCCCAAATTCTCTTTAATTTCTCGCAAAGCACACCAAATCTCTCCCCCTTTGGCAATGTAATCATCAAGAAAATTTAAAGAAAGAATAATTCTAAGATGGAGCAATGAAAGTAAAAATCAAGAAGCTTTGTAGATTATCCAAGTCATTGTGCATTTATTTAATAAAGTAACCAAGACATATTTTTGAGTAGAGCTATCTAGATCATATTAAGCCATATATCACATAGCAATGTCAAAACAAATTTTCAATATGATTAAGCAATTTATATCAATGACAGGCATATCAACAATGACCAAACCAATTATAGAGAGCACAATGAGATATCACAACGAAAAGTCAAAACCTAAAAGTGAAGCAAATTTTAACTCTAGACGGGCTAGCAGTCTCATGTAACAACTTATTGCTCCACACTCAAATTTTAGGCATGTGGCATGCTTGTAGCATACTTCTTTTCATAATGACATACTTTTCTTCTTCTTTTTTTCTCTTTTTTTTTAATGGTGGCATGCTTGAAGCATACTTCTTTTCTTTTTGCGCACTTTTGTGCCTTTTTTTTGTTCACCATGGCATGCTTGAAGCATACATCTTTTCAATTTTTTTCTTTATATACTCTTTTTTTAATAACATGCCAAATTGAGTGATCATAAGAATTGGAACATGAAACATGCGAGCCTCATAACCAAGAGTTAAAATAAGACTCACAATCAAGTTAATCCTTTTCGATGGACATCGCAAAATAATAACTATAATTAATCTAGTCAAATTATTCCGCCATGTCATACTTTTAATTCAAATGTAGCAATTTAATTATAAACAGTCCTGATCAAAGCTACACAACATATGAATAGATATGATAAAGAGAGCTCTACTACTCAATTGATTTCAATGACTTGGATTTGATGAGTTATTTGACAAGGATAATAAACAAAGCTTCCGAAATTTTTAAACAACAAGCTCCCCCTCAGAATAATCCCATAAAATGTAATACTCCCAACTCACTTCACAATTGAGGAAAACGAGAAGTATCAAACGATTTCATGTGCAAATTAGCAACTTGAGAATTTAACAAGATGTAAGACAACATCACCTTTTCCACATGGTCTTTCAAAAAGTGAAATCTCTTGTAAACCATCAAAAGAGTGAAGAACCATCAAGTGTTCCAATCAAGCGATGATGAAAAAAAAACGGAACCCAATTTAGCTCATGTTCTCCATCCTTGTCAGCTGTTCTTACATGACAGGAAACATCGGTCTCACAGTATTGGGGTTAGTAAAATAAGATTTAGGAATCCAGTACTGTGACACACAACGAACAGGAGCAACAAAGCTAGAACCAAAATCACGTGCATGTGGATGATTAGAATGCCGAAAAGAATGTGAATCATTTGAATTAAATCCCAATCTAGCATGTGAAGCAGATTTAAAGCCATCATGAAAGTTCTCAAAAAATATAGCTTTCACATTAGTTCTAGGAACAAAAAACATTGCATGTTTTTGTCTCAAAGCATTCAATCTTTCCTTTCTCTCTTTCTTGACACGTCTAAAGCAAAATTCATTCAAGTGTCCATCTCTTCCACAATAGGTGCAATGAAATTTAATATAACCAGAATTCTTTTGAGATGATGAGCTAGCACCTACATTATTATTTGATGAACTTTGCACAAAGCCAGCAGATTTAAACACCGTTTGATTTGGTTCATGTTTCACTTCAATTTTTCCAGGTTCAAGAGACTTAATAACCTTAGGAGGATTATTCTTGGCATGCTCAACAAAATTAAATCCTAAACCACGATTTTTCACACTTGTTTTTGACTTGTCTAGAATCATATTTAAATTTTTCTTGCCAAAATAAAATCTCTCTAAAGTATCTTTCAGATACTCATTTTCTTTAGCTAGAGTAGGACAAGTTGTGCATTTATTAGATTCATTCACAAGATTTTTAGAAGCACTAGACTGAACCAATTTTTCTTTTTCAGCAAAATCATTAAGTTGTCTATTCAAAACTTCTATTTCAGTGTTAAGCATAGAACAATTAGAGCAAGAAGATATCTCATGATAAAGCATCTGTTGAATTGTTTCTTGAGATGAGTTAAGTCTAGCTTCTAATAATTCACATTTAGAACAAGTTTTAGAATGAACATTTGAAATACTTGATTCTAAACATGAAGAAGAACTAAACTTGAGCTTTCCAATTTCATCATTAGCACATTTCAATTTTTCATCACAAGAGTCATGTGCTAACCTTAGTTCATCAAATTTAGCTGTTAGATCTCTAAGTTGATCCATGTTTAAAGCATTAAGTGACCTAGCATTCTCTAACTCAGAATGTAAAATTTGACAAGACTCACAAGATTCATCATCAGGAATTAAAACTCTAAGTCTTGCAATTTCAGAATTTAGAGATTCAATCAATGTATCGTATTTCTTAATCTTTTTATCTTTCTTTTCTAGCAAAGTACCAAGTTTAGCAACAGCTTTAGCTAAATCATCATAAGAAGGTTCTACCTCATTGTAGTTGTTGCTGTCAAGATCATCATTGTCGGTGGAGCTTTTGCTACTTGCCATTAGACATAAACCTGTTAAATCTTTCTTGCTTTTGGGAGTATCATCCTCACTGTCCGTGTCCACATTACTCATATTAATTTGCTCAAGAGCTGCAAGAACACGATGCACCACCTTGCGATTTATATCGCCATTCTTTTTATTCTTCCTTTTTTCTTTCTCCATCTCTTCTTCCTTCTCATTTTCTTCCCTTGCAAATTTTGCTAGAAACTTTGGACATTTAGGACGAATATGATTGAGATCACCACACTCATAACACCTTTGAGGACCAAAATTTCCTCTCTTTCTTGATCTCACATTATGTAAGGCTCTTGTGAAGCGTGTAGAGAGGAGTTCCAAAACATCTTCCGGGAGTTGCTCTAGCTGTTCATCGGTTAGTGAAGACAAAGAAGACAAAGCATAGCTAGTAGAAGAATTATCACCATTAGACTTGCTAGATTGTGAAGCTAAAACAATTGATTTATTACCATTATTTTTTCTAGCAAAAACATCTAATTCATGAGTTTTCAATTTAGAATAAAGTACATCTAATGTAAGTGTACTCATGACAGTAGATTCTCTAATGGATGTAACCTTCATCTCCCATATCGACATATCTAATGCTCCAAGTAATTGACGTGCATTTTCAGCATCAGTATAAGTAACATTAACAACACGTAGGTTACTAAGAATTTTATTAAAGCGGGCAAAGAGATCATCTATTGATTCACCAGGTTTCATCTCAAAACGCATGTAATCCTTTTTGTACATGTCTTGACGTACCTCTTTAATAGTAGATGAACCCTCATGATAATCACACAATGCTTTCCATACCTCATATGCGGATTTAAGATGCACAACACGATCAAAATCACTCCTTCCTAGTCCTTGAATTATCAGGTTCCTTGCCTTGCTATTTGTCACCACTTGTGCCATGTTCGCCGCTGTCACATCATCGTTCTCGGGCACTTGATAAGGCTTGTAGACCATCTCCCATATTGCAAAGCCTTGAGCTTTAATATATGCCTCCATCTTCGCTTTCCAATACTGAAAATCAACACCATCGAAAACACAAGGTTTTGTGGAATACCTATCCGTCGACATGTTTTCTAATCACCGGTTAAGATCAATTAGAAAAATAAACCTGCTCTGATACCACTTGTAGGATCGATTCACACTAAGATAGGCAATCAGAGGGGGGGGGTGAATGATTGCGGAAGCTAAAAATAAATTTTAAGACTCTCCCCTAAACACAAAACCTATTTAAGCCTCATTTAATAATTCTGGACAGAGTAATGTATACTTACTAAAATTGATCTCGATAAAAAACCGTAACTCCGATTAACCTCAAACTTTTTCAGAATAAACTAGAGACAGTTATTGAACTAACCCAACTGGAATTACATCAATCGGAGCTCTAGATCTTGAGATATAAAATAAACAAGATCGCTGATGCAAATAGTGACGAAAATAAATTAAGCCCTAATTATGCAACTAAGCAAAATATGAGATCGCTTGCCTGACCGATGGCTGAACAATGTCGTGCGCTTCGTGATCAAAAAGATGACATGCCAAAGAAAACGTTTGGCCACCCCAAAAGCCGTATATATATTTTTCTTCCACGGCTGCTCGGCACAACTCTTGCCATGCCACCGCATGCATATATATACACACACAGCCCAACTCCAACTAGGCCTTAAAATCCTAATCCAACTCCAACTAGGACTTAGAATCCTAATCCAACTCCAACTAGGACATAGAATCCTAATCCAACTCCAACTAGGACTTAGAACCCTAATCCAACTCCAACTAGGACTTAGAACCCTAATCCAACTCCAACTAGGACTTAGAATCCTAATCCAACTCCAACTAGGACTTCGAATCCTAATCCAACTCCAACTAGGACTTCGAATCCTAATCCAACTCCAACTAGGCCTGGGCCTTTTTACCTCAACTAGACTTTTGGCCCACTAATTTTCAAGGGACCCGAAACCCTTCCTAACACAGGTTTTTCACACTCACGACTTTTCTAACACGTCACGTGTCGAAGCCTCCAGGACCGCACCTCCCGTAGCTTCTCCACGTATCATCCATCTTCGATCTCCATGCGCCCCAAGCATGAGCCCGATCATCTCGTGACCTCCTTGACCGTCTGAACCTCAGATCTCCCCATCCTAGTTCCGGTCCACCTCGTCACCGACCATGATCGCCTCCATGCTCAACCTGCACATGCAAAGACCAAAGAACATTCTTCCGGCACAAGTTCGTCTCAACTTGGCCAACATCAGTCCGCACACACGCAACACAACTCGCATAACACCGCTAAACGAAATCACCAATTATTCATCATAACAAATTAACCATTGTCAATTATTCATCACCAAAATATCCTAAATCTAGCCACATGGTCTAACAAATAGTTTTTCTACAGTACCTAACTTTTAAACAAAGTGTCTTCTTAAGACGAAGTCTACAAGTCGATTGTAATTCACACTGTAGTGACTTCATTCATATCAGCCAAAATTGTATATAAGTGTTTATCTCTCTATAAGTTTCTCGATAAGTTGTTACGATTCATAAGACAAAGCCAAAAACTATCCTAGCAATTCTGGTATGTCTTAGCCATTCAACTGATGCAGCCCACGTGCAGTTAGGAGCAAGGTTAGAAATATCGGAACCGGATCGAGGGGCCGGTACCGGTAACCGGCCGGTCACCGAAAAAAACCGTTTGAATTTTGCCAAACCAAAATTTGAACTTTGGCTGTTTGGGGGTGGTAACCAGTCAGAAATAAAAAAAACCGGTACAAAAACTAGGAAAATGATGGAAAACCGGTTATGTGTTATTAGAAATTCGAATAATACAAATATTAAATAGAAAGTGTTTAATGAAATAACAAGACTTGAAGTTGTACATAAAAATTGCTCGTTATTAGCTTGATCATGTAGTGACGCCCTCATCCAAGTGTCGTGAAGCATCTGAAATAATGAAAACACAAGTTAATGGTAATGATTTGCATAATGGTAAGTAGGATAAGACGATACGTCCGAGGAAAATAAGAATTATCATCAGAAGGTAGTAGGTTGGCATCTCAACGTCCATAAGTCGGAAAAAAAAGGTTGAGCTACCATGAGATGCGTAGGAAGAAGAGTCTTGTGGCCGAGAATGATCTTGTTAGTGGTCCTTAACCCTCATGTAGGTCCTATTGATTGTTCTTGATGCACGACAACGATTGTCTTCATCCTGGGTAGCATGCGTGAAAATTTTCTCACAAGTGAATTCCAATGGTTGACATGTGTTTTGTTGGTCTTGTACTCCATCATGAGTTGTCCCACTATCAGCATCATCATCAAACGGTGAAGAGCTACTATCGCCAAACTCTTGGTACTCCACTTCATCAGATAGTGGAGATTCTGTCTCTTTATCGCTTCTCATAATGTTCTCGTCAATGCCTTTTTCTTCTTCTTAGCAGCCACTTGTTTCCTTATTTGCGTAAGTGAGGCAAAGTCTCGAGCCAATTTTCCGGCCAACAAAAAATGCAAGTCTTAAGGTTCATCAAGCCGGGTTTAGTTTGGGCCACTTCTATTTCCCATATGGAAACTTAGGCTTATTCACTTTGGTTTCTATAAGTGGTTTTTCTATATTGAATAGTTTTTCTATAGTATCTAGCTTTTAAACGAAGTGTTTTATTAAGACGGAGTCTACAAGTCGATTGTAATTCACACTGTAGTGACTTCATTCATATCAGTCAAAATTGTATATAAGTGTTTATCTCTCTATAAACTTCTCGACAAGTTGTTACGATTCATAAGCCAAAGCCAAAAACTATCCTAGTGTTCCGTTAGGTCTTAGCCATTCAACTGATGCAGCCCGCGCGCAGTTAGGAGCAAGGTTAGAATTATCAAAACCGGATTGGGGGGCCGTTACCAGTAACCGGCCGGTTACCGAAAAAACTGGCTGAATTTTTCCAAACCAAAATTTTAACTTTGGCGGTTTGGGGTGGTAATCGGTATGGTAATCAGTCAGAAATCAGACAAACCAGTACAAAAACTGGGAAAATGATGGAAAACCAGTTATGGGTTATTAGAAATTCGAATAATACAAATATTAAATAGAAAGTGTTTAATGAAGTAACAAGGGTTGAAGTTGTACATAAAAATTGCTCGTTACTACCTTGACCATGTAGTGATGCCCTCTCATCCAAGTGTCGTGAAGCATCTGAAATAATGAATACACAAATTAAAGGTAATGATTTGCATAATGGTAAGTAAGATAAGAAGAAATGTCCGAGGATAAATAAGAATTATCATCAGAAGGTAGTATGTTGGCATCTCGACATCCATAAGTCGGAAAAAGAGGTTGAGCTACCATGGGATGCATAGGAAGAAGAGTCTTGTGGCCGAGAATGATCTCGTTGGCGATCCTTAGCCCTCATGTAGTCCTATTGATTGTTCTTGATGCACGACAACTATTGTCTTTATCTTGGGTAGCATGCGTGAAATTTTTCTCGCAGGTGAATTCCAATGGTTGACATGCGTTTTGTTGGTCTTGTACTTCATCATGAGCTGTCCCACCATCAATATCATCATCAGATGGTGAAGAGCTACTATCGCCAAACTCTTGGTACTCCATTTCATTAGATAGTGGAGTTTCTATCTCTTTATCGCTTTTCACAATGTCCTCGTCAATGCCTTTTTCTTCTTCTTCGCAGCCACTTGTTTCCTTATTTGCGTAAGTGAGGCAAAGTCTCGAGCCAATTTTCCAGTTGGTTGGCTACAGATTTTTCTTTTCATAACATGACTCTTGCCAATAGTTTTCTTAGTCTATTACTTCAACAGTTGATCATCTAGTTCTTTATCCAGTTCATTCTCAAGGATGGCATTAACTAAATTGTAGATGGCATGGGGACTCACCTTCCTCATCTGGTAGAGGCTCTGAGTGGCTCATAAAGCTGTCTAGCCACTCATGGATTGGATTCGCTCTGTCATACAAGTGGCATTAATGGGATCTCCAAAAGGATATGCATCCCTATCTTTATTCCTAGTACCATGCTCTTGCAATCATAGCCTTAGATTGTAGTGGACATATACAAACTTATGCAATTTCTTGTACCCAAGACGGCTCCTCAATTGGGTATGCACTAAAGCAAATGTGATCCAATTATGTTCACATCCACTAGAGAAAACATATTGTGAGATGATCCGCAAGGCATATTTTTGTAGTGTTAATGTGTCCGCTCCAAACGTCATCTACCATGCAGCTGCAAGTAACATGAAAAATATATTGAACATGTAGTGATGGTTGATTTTGTATGTATGTGTAAGTTAACAACAACATACCTACAGCCACACGATTAGCAGCATGATAAGCCTCATTTGAAGCAAATAGTCCTCGTCGGTTACAATAATATTCTATCTCGACTAGAGCTTGCAATGCCTCCTCAGGTGTGCTGGCTATTCTTTGAATTGCTTTTGTTAGTGAATTGACGAGGGTTGCATTCTTCCCCAAATCATATAGGTTGTGGCTCGACAGGTTTAGCAACAATGCTGTCCAAATACACATGGTATGTTAGACAAAATATAATAAATATATTTTACGTGTTATGATTTAGGAAAGTATCTATTTATCTAAAACCATGTAGGTGCGGTGTTTCATCATTGCAATTATTCTATTAACTAGCTCTATAATACGAGCATAAATAGCCTCATATTTTTTCAAGACGGCTTTAAGTTCAAATTGAAGTTCATATGTTTTTGCAACCATTCCTACCACTATTGTGGGTTTTTGTTGGTCCACAAATATTAGTAGTCGATACATCGTTCTACCACTTTAATGATCCAATCTATATTGGACCACCATTGTCTACTTGTGAGGCAGGAATACATATATTCTTCTTCTTCGGTCATGCACAAATGGTTGGAGCTCCACACATTTGATACCATCCACTTTATGAACTTATCTTTTCTGTCCCAAAAACTCTTCAAGAAAACAAATGGCGTTTCAAATCTTGTCACATTTGGACGAACTATCTCTCCTCCAATTTGTTCTCGCATTTCATTATGAAGGCGATTGTAGTTGTATAGGAACTGACAAATCCTCTTGGTCGCCTTGACAACTGCAACAACCTTCTTGAACTGGTCGATGTCCTTCAGTATGAGGTTCATAGTATGCGCTGCACAGGGCTGCCAGACGATAGTAGGATATTCTTTAATTACTTGTTCCCATGCTTTCTTATAGTTTGCACCACTGTCAGTCACAATCTGCATAATATATTTAAGTCCAATTCCTTCCATAACTTTACGATTCTCATAATACAGAAAATCCGCATTTTGTACATCACCGGTTGCATTCACTGACTTACAGAAAAATATTATTCCATTGTAATACAACATGAAATTAATTTTACTTATATGTGTAGGTCTTGTCCAGGAATCACACATAATGGATACACCACATATGCTCCATGCTTCTTTGAAATATTGTACATACTTCTTTATCTCTAGTTCCCTAGCATCAAGGTATGGCCCATCGATTTCATGGCCTCTAGGTGACAGAACGCTTTCACCAAGTACTTGTGTAACCATGATGGTAGCATGAAAATAAGGACACTCTGCCTTATTTCTAGCAATATCATTACTATGGAACCACTTAGCCCAAACTTTCCCAAATTTTGACTTGCTTCTTATTTAAGCGTTGTGTCAATGTGGGGTTGGATGGGTGCCCGACTGTGCAAATTATCATAATCAACTCTCATGGATTACGACCTACCAAACATCCTAGAAAGGGCATAGCTTCCTGTATGACACTTCCACTACCACCACTATGTTCAAACGTCGCACCCTAGGCTTTTGCTCTTTGCTCTAGCTGATGCAACTCCAATAACTCTCGGTGATCCCATTTCATCTACTTTTCCTCATCATCATCGAACACATCTTCACGTGATGGACCACGAGTTATAGGCTCTGAAGCAACTTGTTCCATTCGTAGTCGCTCATCTCTAATAGATTTCTTCTTAGTCTTTGTTTCTTCTATACTTGCCAGCAAAGCCTTCGCACTTCCGCTAGAACCCCACTGCAAGGAATAACATCCTCATGCTTCCCAGCAATATGTTGTTTCAGGCGTGTGACACCTTCACCTGATTTGGTAAACTTACAATATCTGCACTTCTACCTAGCACCTCCTAGCCTCTCTCCATGGTCCCAACATTGATACTTTGAGCAGTCATCACCTGCAATATCATGCAGCAGCAGTAGCACCCCAAACCCCATACAACATACAATATGTCAAGGTTTGCAATTCCATCAATGCAGCAGTCAATAGCATTAGCATTGCCATTATCTCCTTTGTCTACGGGCTAATTAATCAACTCAAGTAATCTATTTAGTATGGACATCTTGAAAAATACTTGCATAATAAGAACATAGGCCATGGAAGACCAGAAGTAAGATTTACCCATGTCTTCTGTCTAACTTGTCCAATATAGAAGCAAAAACATGTATATTTCCTATTCTACTAGCATTTTGTACAAGAACAACAAGAGTAAATGAGTTAAAACATGGATGTTGGCCTGCTGCTCCTCCTCCTCCTCTCCCCTCCTGTGCTGCTGCAACTTCTCCTCTCCCTCCCGTGCTGCTGTTGCTACTGCTTTTCCTCTCCCCTCTCGTGCTGCAGTTGCTCCTTTTTTTTTGTCCCCTGGTTGCAGCTCTTTCCTCCCCTTCACATGCAGCAGCAGCTGCTGCACTTTCTAGCACATTCAATGTCCTCTAGCTATTCCCAAGTTCCAACATGAAGCATCCAATATTTCTTTTGCAGCACATACTGCCCACCCTTTCCCAATATTCAAAGTAGCATGTACTACCAACCATATATGACATACAAATTCAAATTTCTATCTAACGAATTTCGGCTAGTATTTTCGCTACCGGGCCTGGGCGATTTTTCTGGTTACCAGCCGATAGCCGTTGGTTTTCCGAACCCTGGTTAGGAGGATTGGCCACTATGACTTTGTTGGTGGAGTATATTGAACGCAAAATGGAACAGCTTGTTGGAGTGTGTGTGTGTGTGTGTGTGTAATATTAATGGTCGCATTGATGGAGCAAATACCTTTGGGGCGGCTGAAGTAGGGTCTTTTCTTTTCAGCTTTTAAGGCTCCTCTTTAAATGGTTTCGGCTTTTGGTTTATTTTGGTTTCTGTCTTTTTTAAGTCAGAAATCATTTGGAACATGTCAGATTCTAATTTTAGCTTTTCTTTCGGCTTTTTTGCTTTTGCTTTTTCTTTTTTCCTTTGCATTATCCGTGGAGATATAACGGTGTTTTATTTATTTATTTATTTATTTATTTATTTTCCTTTAATTGAATGACTCAGAAAGGCTAATAGCAGCTACAGTGTAATTTCAGCCAACAACCAGAAGCCACAGCCAGAAGCTAGTTGGAGCGGCCCCTAAACTGTTTTTTGGCTTTTTTTTACGGAAACTAGCTTTGAGTGCCTTTTTAAGATGGGGTTTACAAGTTGATTATGTTGTATTTGAGAGGGGCATTTTGGGAATTTTCCAATTGAAAAAGAATGGAAGAAACCCTAAAGGTGGGGGCCCACCTGTCGGTCACGCATGTGAAGGGATAAGGGTGAGGAGACTTTGTCTCCTCCCCGATTCGGTCCCTGGCGTCTGCGGCTTATCTCCCGTGCGGCGGTTTTGATCCTGTTGGCTGAGATCCGGGATCTCCGGTGTGCGTGGGGAGATGGCGAGCAGGGGGCAGCGGCGGAGGCGGGGCTGGCCCGGGTTCCTCGGAGCCGGCCGCTCTTGCCACCCCGCAACCCTATCTCGTCGCCTCCTCAAAAGAGGATCGGGTACCCCGACGGTAGGGAATCTCTCTTGGCTTCCATCTCCGCTTGCTCCTCTTGCTTGGTTCTCTCTGTTCTTCGGTTGGCGGAGTTGATCTTCGAGTCATCTCCGATTGAGACTTTGCTGCCGGTCCCGTGTGAGAACCCTAATCTGGGTTTGTGCACCTTGGGACATTGGGGGTCTAGCTGAGGAAGAAGGAGGAGACGATACTCCCTGCTGTGTTTGATTGCTCTCGGCCAGAGCGGTCTCGTCCTCTTGTGCGGCATCTCTGTACCTCGGCTTCTTCTTTGGGTGTTTCGGCTGAAAGAGGAAGTGCGGCATTGTATCTCCGTGAATCATCCACTCGCTTGCGACAGCGGGTTGATAGATTTTCTGGGACAGCGAGTTCTTCGTGCCTTGCCATATTAAGTGTGATCTTCAGCTTAATTGCTTCAGGACAGTTTTGAATACTGTCAGTTCTGTGAGTATATTCAGTTCTTTCTCATTTACAGTAGTATATCTTGATCTGCAATCTTAAGCAAGTTATTGAGGACTGCTGTGAATGCATGTGGGTGCACTTAAATGCTCTGTGATGATAATATCGAATGCTGAAATTGATCCGATTAATTGAATTGATATTTGAGCTCATTTAGACTGTTACTCACTGCCTGATATGTAGTTGAGTTTCTAGCAACTGTGGAGATTTGTTTGCATGCACTTGAGAATATCTGTGATACTCTGATTATTTCTGTCCAGTTCGGTCCAGATTAGATTATTTGTTCATTCTGCTTATTATTACTTGCAGTATGTTAATCTGATTATAACCTGGACGTTACATGTTCTCTCACTGTTTGTGAACATTTAAACTGACATTATTTATTTAGTTGCTCTCTGTTTAGCTTAGTTCATGGCAGTGAAAACTTTTATGCGAGCTCAAATGTTAGATCAATCTATCAGATCACTTATGAAGGATTTCGATATTAGCATGAGAAGGCCGAGTTTAATCAACTTGTGCAACTCTGTTCTGAGAGCAATAATAAAACAATTAATTTGTTATATGCTAGAATTAGTTGTTTTACTGTTCATAGGACTGTTTATTATGTTTTTTTCAGCAGCATGTAAGTTATATTCTTTGAATATATATGTGGAGTTCAATGACATGTTAGAATTCCATGTTTATATGCAATTAATGTCATTCTTCTTATGCTGGAAATATATTGTTTATATTATGTTGGCTGGAATTAAATGTGCAAATATGCTTATACCGCACTATTTACAACAATCCAGAAAATCTATTTTGAAAGAAATGGCTTCCTCATCTGATGTCGTAAAACCTGAAGTATTTGACGGAGTCAATTTCAAGCGCTGGCAGGCGAAGGCAAAACTTTGGCTGACTGACCTTAAGCTCTTCTGGGTCATCTCAAATCCACCGGTGTTTCCGCTGGAGATCCCTGAGACGATGAGATGGGAAGAAGCTAATAACGCAGTCTTAGCCCATTTGCTGGCCATCCTGTCTAATCGTTTGTTTGACGTCTATGTCAACTTCACGAATGCCAAGCAACTTTGGGATGAGCTTGATGAGAAATACTCTGAAGGAGATAATGGAAATGAGTCCTTTATCACAGCCAATTACTTGAACTACAAGATGGTAGAGGGGCGGTCGGTAATGGAGCAGCTCCACGAGCTTCAACTCCATGTACGTGACTTGAGTCAGTACGACTGCATCCTGCCTGAGAAGTTTCAAGTCAATGTCATTTTGGCTAAGTTACCGCCTTCGTGGCGTCACTTTGTGACCGCTCGGAGGCATATAAAGGAGCGCTTGACGCTCAATGAGCTGTTAGCTGCTATTAATGTCGAGGAGCGTGCTAGAGCCGGTGACGACTCGGGAAAGGCTCAAGTTCAGGCTCACCAAGTTCAAGTTAAGAATGGTGGAGGCCCTGGGAAACCCAAGTTCAAGAGTCAGCCCCAAGTCAAGCTACAGCCTAAGAAAATGAAGAAGAAGAAGGAGGACATCGTCTGCTTCGTTTGCGGTGAGGCTAGCCATAAGGCCAATCATTGCCGCAATTGGAAGGGCAGGGGTCCATCTCCAGGTCAGCACAAGAGCCGCAAGGCTGAGGTTCATGTCGCGCTGGCTAGCACCAACTCGGAAGAGTACGTACCTATGGCCTTTATGGCAAGTCCATCTATTGATTGGTAGATTGATACAGGTGCTACTAGACATATATGTGCTGATCGATCTTGTTTTTCTTCATTTCAGGGTGAAGGTGGTGGATCCGTCTTAATGGGCAATGGAGCTGCCGCAACAGTACGTGGGATTGGACAGGTTTGCCGGAAGCTTACTTCGGGCAAAATACTCATCCTAAGAGACGTGTTGTACGTGCCTGCGATGACGCGCAATCTCCTTAGCGGGTCAATGTTATGTAGGCAAGGAATAAAGCTTGTGTTTGAGTCAAATAAGGTCATTTTGACCAAGTTTGGTAATTTTGTGGGCAAAGGCTATGATAGCGGAGGCATGTTCCGCTTATCCATTCTTGATTTGAATAATGTAAACATTTATAATGTTTTCCATTGCAATAAAGTTCATGATATTTGGCATTCACGGTTGTGTCATGTTAATTTTGAAGCCATTACGCGGTTAAGTAAGATGAGTTTAATTCCAAGCTACAGTTATGAGAAGGGTTCAAAGTGCAAAGTGTGTGTGCAAGCTAAGCAGCCCCGAAAACCTTTTCATAGCGTTGAAGGGCGGAGCACTTCTCCACTTGAACTAATCAACTCTGATCTTTGTGAGATGAATGGAATATTAATGAAAGGTGGCAAACGATATTTCTTAACTCTCATAGATGATGCGACTAAGTATTGCTATATTTATCTACTTAAGTCGAAAGATGAAGCACTTGAATACTTTAAAATCTACAAAGCTGAAGTTGAAAATCAACTAGAAAAGAAAATTAAACGGTTAAGGTCGGACCGAGGCGGTGAGTACGTCTCACATGAGTTCTCCCAATTCTGTGAAGAAAATGGAATAATTCACGAAGTTACTCCACCTTACTCACCCCAATCTAATGGAATAGCCGAAAGGAAGAACTGAACTCTTTGTGACTTGGTTAACGCCATGCTTCAGAGTTCAGGTATGCCGGACTATTTGTGGGGTGAGGCAGTTCTCACAGCTAATTATGTCCTAAACAGGGTTCCGCCTCGTAATCAGGAGGAAACACCCTATGAAGGATGGAAGGGGAGAAAACCCAATTTATCCTTTCTTCGAACGTGGGGATGCCTTGCAAAAGTGCATGTGTCGTTGCCGAAGAAAAGGAAGCTTGGTCCTAAGACCGTTGATTGTGTCTTTCTAGGATATGCTATTAATAGCACGGCTTATAGATTTCTAGTGGTCAAATCCGAGGTAAGTGATATCGCTACTAATATAGTGATGGAATCTCGAGATGCGATATTTTTTGAGCATGTGTTTCCTATGAGACCGAATGAAGACAGTGGACATGTCGGCATAGATGATCTCTCTATTTCTCCTAGTGTGGATAACACCACTCCAGATTTGGAGTTGAGGAGTAAGAGACAGAGGACCGAGAAGTCACTTGGGGATGACTTTGTCACCTGTGTCGTGGATGATGAACCACGAACCCTTTCAGAGGCATACGCATCTCCGGATGTGGATTACTGGAAGGAGGCAGTCCGTAGCGAGATGGATTCCATCATAGCTAACAGAACTTGGGAAATTGCAGATCTCTCGCCTGGTTGTAAGCCAGTTGGTTGCAAATGGATCTTTAAAAGAAAGCGTAGACCTGATGGTACTATTGAAAAGTACAAGGCCCGTTTAGTGGCTAAAGGTTTCACGCAGAAAGAAGGAGAAGACTACTTTGATACATACTCTCCTGTGGCTCGTCTACCCACAATTCGAGTGCTTTTAGCGCTAGCTGCAGCATACAGACTCCAAGTACATCAAATGGATGTAAAGACCGCTTTCCTAAACGGAGAGTTGGATGAGGAGATTTATATGCAGCAGCCTGAAGGATTTGTGGTTGATGGGCAAGAAAGAAAAGTATGTCGATTGATTAAATCTTTGTATGGTCTAAAGCAAGCTCCCAAGCAATGGCATGAGAAATTCGATAGTACGATGACGTTGGTCGGCTTTTGTGTAAACGAAGCCGATAAATGTGTCTACTATCGGTTTAACGGGGGCGAAGGTGTCATTCTATGTCTTTACGTAGATGACATATTGCTATTTGGGACCAACATAGATGTGATCAATAGTACAAAGTCTTTCCTTTCCCAGAGTTTTGATATGAAAGATCTGGGTGAAGCTGATGTTATCTTAAACATTAAGCTTATAAAGGGTGAGAATGAGATTACTCTTTCGCAATCCCATTATGTGGATAAAGTCCTTACCAGATTTGGGTTTAAGGACTGTAAGCCAGCAGCTACACCCTATGATCCAAATGCAAAACTACATAAGAACACTGGGCATGGGAAGGATCAACTTAAATATTCTCAGATCATAGGATCCCTGATGTACTTAACTAGTGCAACGAGGCCAGACATCTCATATGTTGTATGCAGATTGAGTCGTTATACGTCCAATCCAGGAGATGATCATTGGATAGCACTAGAAAGAGTACTAAGATACTTGAAGGGAAATCCTAATTTGGGAATACACTATTCTGGTCATCCGGCAGTCTTGGAAGGATTCAGTGATTCTAACTGGATCAGTGACTCGGATGACATGAAGGCTACGAGTGGTTACGTATTCACTCTAGCAGGTGGGGCTGTGTCGTGGAAGTCTTCCAAACAGACTATTCTTACACGGTCCACCATGGAGGCTGAATTAGTAGCTCTTGATTCAGCAGCTGTAGAGGCAGAATGGATACGAGAACTCCTTTCTGATCTGCCTGTGCTGGAAAAACCTATTCCAGCCATATTGACCTACTGCGATAACCAAACCGTTCTGGTTAAGGCGAAGAGTAGGAAGGACAATATGAAGTCCTCAAAACATATAAAGCGCCGACTTAAGTCGGTAAGGCATGCCAGAGAGACGGGTGTTATTACTGTAGAATACATCCAGTCTGAAAGGAACTTGGCAGATCCTTTCACTAAAGGATTGGCGCGGAAGGTCATCCAAGCAGCATCACAAGGAATGGGGCTTATACCCGTATAAAGGCTCACATTGGTGGTAACCTATCCTAGGAGATCGGAGATCCCGTGAACTAGGCTCTAGGACAACAAACTGTGTGAGATTAGAGAGCACATCTAACGGGTTCCATTAGCTGCAGTGCTCTGTCTGTATGGAAGGTTGAGCTTTGGCTCTTAATGAACTCTAGGTCTATATGACATATGGAATTGTCCTACAGGATTCCTAGAAGAGTTCACCTACGTGAGTATGATTGTGAGGTCGCAATCAAAGAAAGATCAGGGTATACTTTCTTAAGCACTCATGAGATAGATACGGGGACATGACCGGAACGTCCCAACCCGAGAGGGAAAGGGCAAGCCGCCCAGTACAGAATGTGATTTGGGCGAAAATTCTCACACCAAGGCATTGGATCAAGGCATAGTCCTCCTTTGTCTGTGCAGAGTCGTAGTCCTTATCGCTAGGCTTTGGGTTCAAACCCGCAAGGTACCCATTGTCGAACAGCTGTATATTAAACAAGACATTGACATCTTTTATCAATTGATAAATTGGTGGGGACTATTGTATTTGAGAGGGGCATTTTGGGAATTTCCGAATTGAAAAAGAATGGAAGAAACCCTAAAGGTGGGGGGCCCACCTGTCGGTCACGCATGTGAAGGGATAAGGGTGAGGAGACTTTGTCTCCTCCCCGATTCGGTCCCTGGCGTCTGCGGCTTATCTCCCGTGTGGCGGTTTTGATCCTCTTGGCTGAGATCCGGGATCTCCGGCGTGCGTGGGGAGATGGCGAGCAGGGGGCAGCGGCGGAGGCGGGGCTGGCCCGGGTTCCTCGGAGCTGGCCGCTCTCGCCACCCTGCAGCCCTATGTCGTCGCCTCCTCAAAAGGGGATCGGGTGCCACGACGGTAGGGAATCTCTCTTGGCTTCCATCTCTGCTTGATCTTCTTGTTTGGTTCTCTCTGTTCTTCGGTTGGCGGAGTTGATCTTCGAGTCATCTCCGATTGAGACTTTGCTGCTGGTCCCGTGTGAGAACCCTAATCTAGGTTTGTGCACCTTGGGACATTGGGGGTCTAGCTGAGGAAGGAGGAGACGATACTCCCTGCTGTGTTTGATTGCTCTCGGCCAGAGCGGTCTCGTCCTCTTGTGCGGTATCTCTGTACCTCGGCTTCTTCTTTGGGTGTTTCGGCTGAAAGAGGAAGTGCGGCATTGTATCTCCGTGAATCATCCACTCGCTTGCGACAGCGGGTTGATAGATTTTCTGGGACAGCGAGTTCTTCGTGCCTTGCCATATTAAGTGTGATCTTCAGTTTAATTGCTTCAGGACAGTTTTGAATACTGTCAGTTCTGTGAGTATATTCAGTTCTTTCTCATTTACAGTAGTATATCTTGATCTGCAATCTTAATCAAGTTATTGAGGACTGCTGTGAATGCATGTGGGTGCACTTAAATGCTCTGTGATGATAATATCGAATGCTGAAATTGATCCTATTAATTGAATTGATATTTGAGCTCATTTAGACTGTTACTCACTGCCTGATCTGTAGTTGAGTTTCTAGCAACTGTGGAGATTTGTTTACATGCACCTGAGAATATCTGTGATACTCTGATTATTTCTGTCTAGTTCGGTCCAGATTAGATTATTTGTTCATTCTGCTTATTATTACTTGCAGTATGTTAATCTGATTATAACCTGGACGTTACATGTTCTCTCACTTTTTGTGAACATTTAAACTGACAGTATTTATTTAGTTGCTCTCTGTTTAGCTCAGTTCATGGCAGTGAAAACTTTTATGCGAGCTCAAATGTTAGATCAATCTATCAGATCACTTATGAAGGATTTCGATATTAGCATGAGAAGGCCGAGTTTAATCAACTTGTGCAACTCTGTTCTGAGAGCAATAATAAAACAATTAATTTGTTATATGTTGGAATTAGTTGTTTTACTGTTCTTAGGACTGTTTGTTATGTTATTTTCAGCAGCATGTAAGTTATATTCTTTGAATATATATGTGGAGTTGAATGACATGTTAGAATTCCATGTTTATATGCAATTAATATCATCCTTCTTATACTGGAAATATATTGTTTATATTATGTTGGCTGGAATTAAATGTGCAAATATGCTTATACCGCACTATTTACAACAGATTACAGTATACACTGTAGCGACTTTATTTATATCTGCCAAAACCGCATACGAGTTTCCGTTACTCTATACTTTCTCTCATGAACAACCCAAAAGTTATAAGTCGAAACCAAAAAGAACATGTCCTAGTTTTCATGTACAATGGTAGTGTCGTAGGGGTGGCCCCCACCTAAACCCAGCAGGCCTGGTAGGAGATTATAAGGCCCAGAATAGGCCATGTGTAATGACATAACTGCCCCTTTAGGGGATAACCAGATGTAAGGGTATAACTGTAAAAGCACTCCTCATGGGTATATATATATATGAGTAAGCCATGGGGAGGACCCAGGCCATTACACTTATCTTCATCACTCTCCACTACCATCTCTCTCTCTGTTTGGTCTGTAGCCACAATGCAGGTACAGGCGCAGGGAATGCAACCCCAGAAAGGCACCTTGCGGATCCAAGCTCACGTACAGCAGCCTCGGGAGGGCCTCCTGTCGTTGCAGGCCCCGGACGCAACCTACCGCAGGGTCATTAATGTCATATCCGGCGGCTCTGCGCTGGAATTCGCCTCGGCGCGGCAGCAGAAGGCCTACGCGCGAAGACTACATCACGTGGCGGCATACCCAACGCAAGCACCGCCGGAATGGGCGCGGCACGAGGTTACATTCACACCGGATGACGCCCAAGGTGTGGACTTCCCTCATCAGGACCCCCTGGTCATCCGGGTCACCATCGCGGGATGCGACGTGGGGCGCGCCTTGGTGGACGGGGGTAGTTCCGCGAACGTATTGTTTGCGGTGGCCTTCGACCAGATGGGGATCCCTCGAAGGCGCCTGGGGCCCTCGGGAATCCCACTGCAGGGCTTCGGGGGACAGCCCCTGCGGGCGTTGGGCCAGATCGGCCTTCAAGTCTCCTTCGGCCGAGATGACAATGTGCGGACCGAAGATGCCACCTTCGACGTGGTCAACCTCCCGTATCCCTAAAATGCCATACTGGGGCGCCCAATCCTCAACGCCTTCGGTGCGGTACCACATCACGGCTATCTGTGCATGAAGATCCCGGGTCCCCGGACCATCATCACCGTCCGAGGCGACCAGGATATGGCTCGGCGCATCGAGCCAGGCACCAGATGCCTGTGTCGCGAAGCCCAGCGACGCTCTTAGAGCCGACGACACAGCGCGGAGGTCCGTGGGGTCATCCATAGGCGCCTGCGCGGGCCCTGCAGATGTCTAGCGACTAGAGGCTGCGGCCGCACCAAGGGCAAACGGTCAGTATATTCACCCTTTGTAGTCGCTCACCCGCGCAAACGAGGATATAATGAAGATCGCCGTTTGCCGTTAATTTTTCTTCGTCACATGCAAGCACGCGGTGAGGGCGCGCGCCGGCTTGGCCAACGCGCGCGCCCCCACAGTATAAACCAAAGACGCACGTTCGCGTGTGCACTCGCCGTCGCCAGGGAGGGCGGGACTGAGTATAAACCAAAGACGCACGTTAGCGTGTGCACTCGCCGTCGCCAAGGTGACGGGACTGAGTATAAACAAAATACGCACCGGGGGGACGCCCTCGCGCGCGCAAGTCTCCGGACTATAAAGAAGACGTAGCGTCGAGCCTAGCTCCGCACGCAATAGTCCACGGACTCTAAATAAGACGTAGCGTCGAGCCTAGCTCCGCACGCGCGAGTCTCCGGACTATAAAGAAGACGTAGCGTCGAGCCTAGCTCCGCACGCAATAGTCCACGGACTCTAAATAAGACGTAGCGTCGAGCCTAGCTCCGCACGCGCGAGTCTCCGGACTATAAAGAAGACGTAGCGTCGAGCCTAGCTCCGCACGCAATAGTCCACGGACTCTAAATAAGACGTAGCGTCGAGCCTAGCTCCGCACGCGCGAGTCTCCGGACTATAAAGAAGACGTAGCGTCGAGCCTAGCTCCGCACGCAATAGTCCACGGACTCTAAATAAGACGTAGCGTCGAGCCTAGCTCCGCACGCGCGAGTCTCCGGACTATAAAGAAGACGTAGCGTCGAGCCTAGCTCCGCACGCAATAGTCCACGGACTCTAAATAAGATGTAGCGTCGAGCCTAGCTCCGCATGCGCGAGTCTCCGGACTATAAAGAAGACGTAGCGTCGAGTCTAGCTCCGCACGCAATAGTCCACGGATTCTAAATAAGACGTAGCGTCGAGCCTAGCTCCGCACGCGCGAGTCTCCGGACTATAAAGAAGACGTAGCGTCGAGCCTAGCTCCGCACGCAATAGTCCACGGACTCTAAATAAGACGTAGCGTCGAGCCTAGCTCCGCACGCGCGAGTCTCCGGACTATAAAGAAGACGTAGCGTCGAGCCTAGCTCCGCACGCAATAGTCCACGGACTCTAAATAAGACGTAGCGTCGAGCCTAGCTCCGCACGCGCGAGTCTCCGGACTATAAAGAAGACGTAGCGTCGAGCCTAGCTCCGCACGCAATAGTCCACAGACTCTAAATAAGACGTAGCGTCGAGCCTAGCTCCGCACGCGCGAGTCTCCGGACTATAAAGAAGACGTAGCGTCGAGCCTAGCTCCGCACGCAATAGTCCACGGACTCTAAATAAGATGTAGCGTCGAGCCTAGCTCCGCATGCGCGAGTCTCCGGACTATAAAGAAGACGTAGCGTCGAGCCTAGCTCCGCACGCAATAGTCCACGGACTCTAAATAAGACGTAGCGTCGAGCCTAGCTCCGTACGCGCGAGTCTCCGGACTATAAAGAAGACGTAGCGTCGAGCCTAGCTCCGCACGCAATAGTCCACGGACTCTAAATAAGACGTAGCGTCGAGCCTAGCTCCGCACGCGCGAGTCTCCGGACTATAAAGAAGACGTAGCGTCGAGCCTAGCTCCGCACGCAATAGTCCACGGACTCTAAATAAGACGTAGCGTCGAGCCTAGCTCCGCACGCGCGAGTCTCCGGACTATAAAGAAGACGTAGCGTCGAGCCTAGCTCCGCACGCAATAGTCCACGGACTCTAAATATGACGTAGCGTCGAGCCTAGCTCCGCACGCGCGAGTCTCCGGACTATAAAGAAGACGTAGCGTCGAGCCTAGCTCCGCACGCACCAGTCCACGGACTTTAAATAAGACGTAGCGTCGAGCCTAGCTCCGCACGCGCGAGTCTCCGGACTATAAAGGAAATCGTAGCGTCGAGATTCGCCTCCGCACGCGCCAGTCCACGGAGTATACACGAGATGCGTAGACCTGTCCTCCGCGTCCGGCGGCAGGTAACACCAAGCATAAAAGTACTACTTGGTTCCATTGCAAAAGCAAAGGGGTTACATGGTCACAAGCGTAAGAACCAGTACATCATCCCCCTGCACCACCCGACCAACCGCTCAGCCTTTGCGCGGTGCGGACGAGCCCGCGCCGTCGTCGCCGCGGCGCTGAAGGACCCCTTCAAGCCACTGGAGGAGGTCCCCCTCCCCATGCAACGTCTGCTGCACGGTGACTCTCGCTGCACCTTCCCCGAAGCGGCCCCAGATCCGTTGGTGGAAGTTCTGCAGGCTAGCTCTGATGGACCGGATGGCGTCCGACATAACCTCTGGCCGGTCGGGAGGATCCAGTTGAGGATTCGCTAGCTCATGGGTATGCCTACACCCACGAGTATTAAGCAGGGAGAGGGCGAAGCACGCACCAACATAGCTGCAGTGCTCGCCAAAGGTTCTGGCGCCACGAAGAGCAACGCCGGCCCCCTCCTCGATCAGCCCGAGCGTCTCCGACAGGGCCTCCGGCCTGTGCGTAGTATCCGGCACTCGGACGCACAGATCTCGAAGGGCCTAGTTCAAAGACTCCATGGCCCGCCATGCAGACATGGACGCATTTTCCAAGGCAAGGCGGTTCGCGGCAGCAGACTCCGCCAGCTGGGCGTTCTCCCCTTCTAGGACGGCGATCTGCTGCACGAAGGCGGCGCGTTCCCTAGCCGCGGCGTCCCGAGCTTCCGTGGCCGCAACTTGTGCCGCCACCAGGGCGTCCTCCAGCGCGCGAAGTTCTTCATCCTTCGCGGCGATAGCAGTGTTTGCTTCGCGGAGGCTGGCTTCCAGAGCCCTCTGCTCCCGAACGCGGGCCTCGTCAAAGGACCGGCTGAGGGCAAGCGTCTGACAGGAACAACAAATCAGCAGGCGTCTAGCAGTACTGTACAAGCTGAAGCGCATGTACTTACCCTCATCTCGAAGGCCTGCAACGCGAGCGCCAGGAGGTCCCCCGCGCATGACGACAGCACCTCTCGGTTGAGGCCGTTGTCGGCACGCTCGGCGGCGGCGGTGAGGTCGCAAAATATCTCCGGGCGAGGGAGGAAGTCCGAGCGAGCGAGTCCCGGCCCCAACACGCCAGGATTTATGGTGGGCACGGCCACGTCAGCAGCAATGGGCACCGGTGGGGCATCCTGCACACCGCTCCCAACTTCGCGCAAACCTCCGCTGCTCGATCCTTCGCCACGTACGGGAGACGTCGTCTCGCCTGATGTCGGCACAATGAGCGAGCAGATCGGAGAAAGTCTCGCGAAGTCAGGGGAAGAAAGGGACTCACACCTACCTCCTGCGCCCCTCGTCACGGTAGGAAGTGGCACCGGGTCGACCACCCAGGGGGACGTGGGCGCCTCGACGGTCGGGGAGAAGGTCTTCTCGGCCGCGCCAGCCGCCGTAATCCCACGGCAAGGCCCCGCAACAGCGTATCGACCCCTCGTTGGCGGTGGGGACTGCGTCCGAGGGCGTTTCACCTGCGGTGGCGCAGGCGATTCTTCCACGGCAGAACCAGCTCCGATCATTGTCGCCCCCGGGGTTTCCTCTGCCGGGGGCACGCCCTCGTCGGCCGCTACAGTTGATAACGCACCGTCCCCCGTGGTTCGCTCGCCGGGGACGACGCCACCCCCCGGGTTGGCGGGTTCCAACTCAGCGGTGGCCGCGAGCCCGAGCACGGGCTCGTGGGCATCGGCAGAAAGTGTCGGGGGATCCGCGGCGGCGCCCCCCTCCGAAGCAGTATGGCCAGGCCCACCGCCGGTCGCACGCTCCGCCTCAACTGAGCTAGCCGCCGGGGGGGCTGCCGGGTCGCATACGGCAGCCGGGGAACGGGCCCGGCGTCGCGAAGACAGCCCCCCCGCGGGGCTATCACCGTCCTGAGCGCCGGGAGTCCCGGCGGGAAGCTCTTCCGGCACCATGCGCTCGGGCACGGCAACGCCTACAGCCTCGCAGGTGCAGTTTATCCGCCCCTGCTTAGCCGCCTTCACCGCGGCCTCGCGAGCCCGGTGCTCCTTAAGCGTGTACGGGCCGAGGAGCGCCGCAACCGCGCGCTCCGCATCTTCTAGCCGAGTCACTGCGCAGGAGATCACGTCAGTTAGGCGGAAGCCAAATAGATACAATGGCGCGATGGGCGACTTACAAGGGGCGGAGGACGGAAGCACCCGAGACACACATGGTTCGAACCCGTCCTCGCGGGGGCCATTCGGCACAACATACTTCCCCCGGGAGGAGAGTGGCGCCGCCCCATGCATCGTGAACTCCTCGGCTAGGTCGCGCACGCTCATTCGACGGGCGACACCGACGAGGCTCTGTAGCTTTCGCGTGTCGTCAATCTCCGCCTTCAGACTCGGCGTGCTATTAAACGAGATCGGCCCGCCTCGGCACTGCATTCTGCTCTTGTCGGTCACGGTGTAATAGAACCACCACCGCATCCAGCCGGACGCCCACTGCCCTGACGAGGCGGACACAGGGAACAACGTCGCGCAGGACGCCCGGAGCACGAAGTCCACACCGCCAAAGTTGGACACCGCCCCGCCAACCTTTCTGGGCCGACAGTGTGCATCGTGCAGAGTGGTGAATAAGCTGGCGCTGGGGCGCCACCCCTCTGTCCGCATCGCCCACGCGAAGACAGCGAGGCGAAGTATCGCGTGGGGCGTCAGCTGGGCTAGCTCCAACTGGTAGGCCCGCAGGACTTCGCCCACAAATAACGTGCAGGGCATTCGAAGGCCGGCATTGAAGAACGCGACGAAAACAATTGCCTCCAGGGCCCCGGGCTTCGGCTCCGTCTCGTCCCGGCGGGGTAAGCGAGCCCCATTGCGATCCGCGATCTTCCCCTCATCCACGAGCCGTTGCAGCGTCCCTTCCGTCATGCGGCTCTTCCCCAGCACACGGGAGCAGGAGCCTCCCGAGTGCTCCATCGCGTTCCACAGCTTGTTGGCGCGCGAGCTCCCCCGCGGCACCAGTTTGTACTCTTGGGAAGGATGGTTCACCTCGCCCTGGCTAGGCAAGGAACCGCTGCGGGGGTGGTAGGTGGCGTCGTCGTGGCTGGCCATCGCTCTTCGCGACAAGGGAAGGAGAAGAAGCAGGCAAGGGAGCAACTGGCGTGACAATTAGCACGGGCGCAAGCGAAGCGGCAGATCAAAAAGCAAAACGAGAAAGGGTGCCTCCACCTCAACACTAGCACCTTATAAAGGCCGCTCGCCTGCCCTGGGGGCTCAACGCACAGACGGATCAAATTCCCGGCGATTCGGCTGTCCAAGATTTGGAAAGAAGAACCACCCGGACCTAGAAGGCCGCGCCTGGTAGGTGGCCAAGCAGCGCACAACGCCCCTACCTCTTCAACACGCGTCCAACTTCTCGGGGGACGAGGCGAACGGCCGTGGTCACGCAACCGCTCACATCCCACGACGCACCAGTCGTGAGTCGCCACGTGCCCCACCTGCAGCATGGCAGACTGCACGACGCGACAGCCTGACTTCTGCCAGGCCAGGCGACGGCGCAATTCCAGCCGCCATTAAAAGCGCACTACGAGTCTACAAGGTCACAACAGCCCCGGAGCGCGCGCGCCTACTTCGACTTGGGCGCCAGCTTCGCTGCCACCCGTTCGAAGGGTAGGGGACGGAGCGCGCGCGTCTACTTCGACTAGGCGCCAGCTTCGCTGCCACCCGTTCGAAGGGTGGGGGACGGAGCGCGCGCGTCTACTTCGACTAGGCGCCAGCTTCGCTGCCACCCGTTCGAAGGGTGGGGGACGGAGCGCGCGCGCCTACTTCGACTAGGCGCCAGCTTCGCTGCCACCCGTTCGAAGGGTGGGGGACGGAGCGCGCGCGCCTACTTCGACTAGGCGCCAGCTTCGCTGCCACCCGTTCAAAGGGTGGGGGACGGAGCGCACGCGCCTACTTCGACTAGGCGCCAGCTTCCCTGCCACCCGTTCGAAGGGTGGGGGACGGAGCGCGCGCGTCTACTTCGACTAGGCGCCAGCTTCGCTGCCGCCCGTTCGATGGGTAGAGGACGGAGCGCGCGCGCCTACTTCGACTAGGCGCCAGCTTCGCTGCCTCCCGTTCGAAGGGTAGGGGACGAAGCGCGCGCGCCTACTTCGACTTGGGCGCCAGCTTCGCTGCCACCCGTTCGAAGGGTAGGGGACGGAGCGCGCGCGTCTACTTCGACTAGGCGCCAGCTTCGCTGCCACCCGTTCGAAGGGTAGGAGACGGAGCGCGCGCGCGTCTACTTCGACTAGGCGCCAGCTTCCCTTCCACCCGTTCGAAGGGTAGGGGACGGAGCGCGCGCGCCTACTTCGACTTGGGCGCCAGCTTCGCTGCCACCCGTTCGAAGGGTAGAAAACGGAGCGCGCGCGCCTACTTCGACTTGGGCGCCAGCTTCGCTGCCATCCGTTCGAAAGGTAGGGGACGGAGCGCGCGCGTCTACTTCGACTGGGCGCCAGCTTCGCTGCCACCCGTTCGAAGGGTAGGGGACGGAGCGCGCGCGCCTACTTCGACTAGGCGCCAGCTTCGCTGCCACCCGTTCGAAGGGTAGGGGACGGAGCGCGCGCGCCTACTTCGACTAGGCGCCAGCTTCGCTGCCACCCGTTCGAAGGGTAGGGGACGGAGCGCGCGCGTCTACTTCGACTAGGCGCCAGCTTCGCTGCCACCCGTTCGAAGGGTAGGGGACGGAGCGCGCGCGTCTACTTCGACTTGGGCGCCAGCTTCGCTGCCACCCGTTCGAAGGGTAGGGGACGGAGCGCGCGCGTCTACTTCGACTAGGCGTCAGCTTCGCTGCCACCCGTTCGAAGGGTAGGGGACGGAGCGCGCGCGCCTACTTTGACTTGGCGCCGCCCTCCGCTACCACCATCCCACATTTCAGGCTCCCCAACCACAAGCTTGGAGGAATTCACAGGCCGCAGGGGACGGAGGGGGCCAAAGGACTCGACGACATGGCTTCGGCCCTGTGAAGCCCTTCACCATGAGAGGCTCCTGTCGTAGGGGTGGCCCCCACCTAAACCCAGCAGGCCTGGTAGGAGATTATAAGGCCCAGAATAGGCCATGTGTAATGACATAACTGCCCCTTGAGGGGATAACCAGATGTAAGGGTATAACTGTAAAAGCACTCCTCATGGGTATATATATATATGAGTAAGCCATGGGGAGGACCCAGGCCATTACACTTATCTTCATCACTCTCCACTACCATCTCTCTCTCTGTTTGGTCTGTAGCCACAACAGGTAGTATGTCAGCTGTCTATAAGCATTGTCATGTATGACACTAGACGATGTGGAAGAGAGAAGAGGAATATAGAGAATTGGATCATTTCTCATGTAACAGTCAACTGTAATACGAGAAATAAAACATATTGTGTCATGGATAAGCTATCTATAAAAACATGTAAAATGGCAATCTGTTATAGGATATGTCTTTAGTGCTAACTATAGATGACATAGAGTGATACTATAGAGAGCAATTGTCTATACCATTATACATGCCCTCAGCATGCCATACTCGACCCATTGATGGAGCAAACATTGTTGAAATCCCTCTTATATAAGAAGAGGATGCCAAGCTTGCCAGGCCCAATCCATGCATACATCGATCGCATCCGCATTATTCCACAGCATCTAGGTACCCACGGCAGCAATTTAGTAATTCCCTTCCTCGAGGAGAGGGAAGGAATTGGCCAGTCCAAGGCATCTTGTTCAGTCGCGTACGGCATAGAGTTCAACACGCAGGGCGCCCGGTTGGCTATCGCCCAAAAGGCCAAAACCCCTTCTACATTACTAGTCGCATATATGGACGTCGGCCATATGCTCGCATGTATGTGGAGCTGGGCGACACCAACCTGCCCATCCCTAGGCTCCGGCGGGTCCTCGAGCACCTCAGGATCGCGAAAGCCATCGTTGCTATCGCCGCATTCAGCTCCAGGCCACGGGCCGGCGCCAACGTGTGCCTGGAAACCCTGTTCTACGCCGCACCATCGGCGCTGATGCTATTTACCATCACCCTGAGAGGTGCTGTTGGAGCAGATGTAAAAAAATAAGGTCCTCAAAAGTAGAAGGAGCCCTCAAATGAAAAGTATGTGCCCTATTTTGAGAGCTACTGCTGAAGTTGCTCGCATCTGGGTTTCGCGCCTCGCCTGTCGGCGGGACATGGCGCACGCTGTGGCGCGGGCATTGGTCGTACCGTTCCTGCTAGTTGTCTTCGCTGGAGCTGCGCGTTGTGCAAATATTGGTGGCCCCATGTAGAAATGGACTCCATTCCAGACATATTATATCATCCAATAATTTCCCAGATAAACGTCAAAATAATAGTAAATACAAACAAGTTTTTCAATTTTTTAATGAGGAATATGCCAGAAGGCTAGGACCATCAGGGACAGAAGCCAACTCGCTCATCCAGAGGCGGATCTACAGTAGTTCATAGGTGTTCAGCTGAACACCTAAATTTTTTGATAAAAAACCTAGTATATATGAAGTATAATATATATTCACATGTATAGTTGGATCAAATCAACTGTTTGTAGCCTAAATTAGCCGGCCCGCTGAGAGAAATCACAGCAGCCCGCGTGAAGCCAGGGCCCAGCCCATAGGGTGTGCGCGGCCTGCGATTCCCCAGTCCCGGTCCCCCACCCCCGATCGATCCCCATCTGGCGTCTGCATTCGGCATTGTGCAGTCCTGCCTGCCCGAGCCCAGTGCGTGTGCGGCGACGCAAATTCCTAACCCTAACCCTAGGCAAGTCGGCGACTCAGCACCGCGATGGCGAGACCGACGACCGCGCCTCGCCGCCTCCGCCCTCCGGCCCTCCGCTCCGCCGGCACCGAGACCGGCCCTCCGGCAGTCTGGCTAGATCTGGGTAACTCCTCCCGCACCGCGTATGTCCCCTCTCCCGCACCGCATCGCATCCGCCTCGCCCAGTTCGAATCGAGATCACCATGGGTAACTCCTCCACCTCGCCCTGATCTGCCTGTCCTTCTGGTTTATCTCGTGGTATTTGTGCTGATTTTTCCCCTTGTTTTCTCGGTGGGTTTTTGCTTCCATAGTGAAGATTAAGATCGGTATCAATGGTGAGTTCGGCTCCGCGCTCGGATCTGTTTTTTTCGATGTTTACGTGGGGGGTCGAGTGGTTTTGATGGATTTTTTGGGTGGTTGGTTGCAGGGTTCGGGAGGATCGGGAGGCTCGTGGACAGGGTGGCCCTGCAGAGTGACGACATCGAGCTCATCGCCCCCGTCTACGACCCCTTCATCACCACCGACTACATGGTATCACTCGTGCCTTGCTCTGATCTCGTCAGCGCTCAGCTCCGTTGGCTTGTGGATAGATGTGGGAAGATAGATTGGTTTTTGTTTTGGATCTGGTGATTAGTTGGTTCAAGTCTTCAAGAGTTAGGAGGTTTTAGGGAGTCTACTTTTCTGCAAGCAGAGCTGGCACGCCACAGGCACAGAGAGTGCGCTTTTGACAGATTTGGATGCGAGCTTTACATAGCTACTCGTTTTTGTATCGTAGTAATTTGATCTGTGAGGATTTTGGATAATAGTGTATGGATCAAATGTTCATTGATCTGTCATCTGTTTATTTAGATGGGCTGCAATGGACTTGTGGTGCGGCTAACTGATAGCTATGCAAAAGGGTCTTTTTGCTGCATCTAGATGCAATATCATGTAATCTACACTTGTCACTAGTCAGGAACGTTGTGTGCAAAATCTACTTTTAGGTTTCAGATCTCCCTGCATTACAACTGTACTGCATTACATTATTGGAGTGAGCTTTGTTTGTCATACCATACACCTTTCAAATATTAGGTTGCTTTAATTTGGGGGTGGACCTAGTAAAATGTTAGATGTTTGCTGGTTGACCTTCAACAATGTTGGTACAAATTCGCCTATGGTACTAACTAATTCCGTTATCTTTAGAGTTTAGATGTACATGTTCAAGTATGACACCATACACGGCCAGTGGAGGCATCACGAGGTCAAGGTGAAGGACTTCAAGACCCTTCTCTTTGGTGAGAAGGAGGTCACTGTGTTTGGCTGCAGGTAAGACTTATCATACCCGCAGCTATTGATTACATCAATTTGGTATATGACTTGATCTGAATTTTGCTGTAAAGGAACCGCGAGGAGATTCCATGTGGTGAGACTGGTGCTGAGTATGTTGTGGTAGTCTACTGGTGTTTTCATTGACAAGACAAGGCTGCTGCTCACCTTAAGGTATTTTCTGTGAATTCCAACATTTTGCAATGATGATGACATTATATCACGCTTCCAAGACATGAAGCATCATCGAGTTAATTTGTGCTTTTGCAATTGTTTTGTAATTTTTTTATATTATTTGAGATATTATTCCTAATACGAACAATTGTATGTTAACTATTGCTACTGTAGATCTTTATGTTTTGTACTGAAAAATATTTTTATAATTTCGAACACCCATTTTAAAATTTCTGCGTTCGCCCCTGCGCTCATCTCTGATACACACCATATATAAGAAACAAGTGAATAAGAAGAGTTGTTCGTGTGGTTTTTGTTTTTATTTTTTTTTTGAGTTTTTTTAATGGGATAAAACGTGTTATTCTTATGCGGTCAATTTTAGTTTGTAGCGTTCAGTCTAGGAGGCAAGTTTTAAACAAAAATAAAGTGTTTCGTCGAATATTTTTCTGGATTCCGGGTCGCTTAACTGTCCAAGTATCAGCCTTCAATCTGCATCTCTGTCTCTGGAAATCAGAATTACTGACGGCAAAATGATAAGTCCTCAGAAACAAATCATGCAGTATCACCCCCGACTTCCCTCTATTAACTTCGTGAAATCATACGAGTCACTGAAGTTTGGTGAACAAGAGTGAGGTGAATGTTTAGTTGGGCCAGAGATGAGAAAGATTGTAATTCTATGGATGGCCTCCAGCAATTTATTAGGCCGGATTTGGTTTAGGCCTGACACATCAAACAAAAGACCTTTCCAGGCCTACAAACGCATCAGTGCAGATAGGACCAAGCCGCTCCAGAGAGGAGGGAGGCAGCTGACGTTTGGGGCCCACGTTCTAACAGGAGGCAGTTCTGTTCTCTTAATAAGACCTGATTTACGTACAATGAAGTTAGCGGGGTATTATACTAGTCAGAATAGGTTTCTGTTAAGTTCACCTTGGTAAACTATTTTTGAATCCTTGCATTGCATTATGAAAATTACTGTCGTGGTTAGTTGAGCACTTTTGCACTCGTTCTTGCAAAATTGAAGGTTTGAGACCAATTGTTTGAAATAATGCCCAAATAGTAAAAATACTATTTCTTAGAAAAGTGTTTGCCTTTTACATACCTCCCAAATGCGATTACGTTTGATATTAACATTTTGCAGACTTTTGAGAATTTTAGAAACTTCTAAGTTAGATAAACATAGAATTTGCACAAAATTCAATTTTCACTGGATATGCCACCTTGCTACTATCCCACCATGCATGTGTGTCAGCTGTCAACACAACAAAATTAATTTATTTTCATCCAGTCCAGTGCAACCTTGATCGGTAAAAATAATAATAAAATATTGGGGAAAAGTCTACTACTCCCATACATGTACATGAGAATTCGTTTATGGTAATGCCTATCTTAGTTTAATGAATAATCGAAGCTACTGATACATCGATTGAGCAAGTCATTAGCTCATTATCTCTTGCTTCGCTTTCAAGTTGACCAGTCACGCAGTTTGTCATTTATCTCCAAGCAGCAAGCTACTTCAGACAGCTTTTTTTTTTCTTTCCAAAAACAGCCTTTTGTAAGTCCAGACATATGCCAAACAGAGCCGCAAGGTGCAAGCAAGGGGGAAGTGGACAACCGGTAGCACTGCAGAGCTTACATTCCGATCTACATGTTCCAAGATATTATTATTTGTCCATGTGAAGCCGTGCCATCATAGGATCAGATTACACGTAACATGTGACTGAAACTCTGAAAGCATCTTTTGCAAGCATATACAAGGAGCCCAACATGGTACCTGGAGTACGGTCAGTGGGATCCTTCTGTCTGCTTCAGTTTTCTTGAGCTTCTAATCTGTGAATAAGCCGAGGGAAGTTGCAAAGCCGCTCGTTCCAAATTTGAACCCGGCCGCTGCCCCCGACCCAATCCGGCGCCGCCGGCTGGCATCTCGCCGGTGCCCTACCGGCAGCCACCCGCCCCAACTCCTCCCCCATCTTTTCCTACCACCGATATAGCTTATCTCTTCCACCAGCTTGGCCTTTGTTGACGAGCGTGGACGGTTCATGGTAGGGGCGGACCATCCGGGCGAGGTGACGGACCGGGAACCCCTTATACTCCCCTCCTTTCTCCCCAGGAATCCCCGGGCACTGATCGGCTGGTCACACTGCAAGAAAGATGAGGCAGGGGACACCGTCCGGGGCAGCCACTTGTCCACTTGGAACTTTCAAGGCCAATCGACCACTCTGACCTGACTGGCCAATTAAATGTTCCTCTGAAGACAACGACCTCTGCGGCGGAAGAATATTTCAATTTCATCTTTTTTTATTATTTAGATATTTTATTAGTTTTTTCTTATTCCTTAGCATTGTTAGCGATGTTATAATTTTTCTATTTTTTTACTTTTTTAATTAATTACGGAGAAAAAACTAACAACAGTTCCACTATATTTTAAATCGTTATATTAAAAAAAGGCTAAGAGCGCTACCAAAACCTCACAGATTCTTTTTGCGGCAAATGGAATCAATCAAGTGCGTGCTCCTTTTTTACTGTCTCATGGTAGGGGCGGACCATCCGGGCGAGGTGACGGACCGGGAACCACTTAAACTCCCCTCCTTTCTCCCCAGGAATCCCCCGGCGTCGTCTACGCCACCGTCTATTGCTTTGGGAGAAACCGAGAAAGGGTCAAGTCGACCCATCCGGCCATCCCTATCCTAGTTCTAGCAAGAGTCGAGCAGGGTCACGTCTCTATCCCTAGCCGGGCTTGCCTTCGCTTTTTCTTGGTTATGGAAAACGACGTGTGCCCACACGGTTACACGATAAGGCCGGCGGGGCACACTGACCGGCCGGGGCATGCACGATAAGTCAGGGGACACCGGCCGGGGCAACCACTTGCCCACTGGCAAACTTTCCAAGCCAATCAACGGATCTGACCGAACTGGCCAATTCAAAATGCTCCTATGTCCCATCATTGTAGTACGACTCCGGAAACCTCGCAAGATCTTTTTGGGAAAATGGAATCAAGTGCGTGTTCCTTTTTTACCGACTCATGGTACTGTAACTTTGAAACATGAAGGTTTATACAGGCAAATCTAAAAACATCGCGCACAATGTCAAACAATGTAGCCACGCACCCATGTGTAAATATTTTTATTAACACGCATGGTGCAAACAAAGTGGCATACATAACAGTAACACAGAGCAACAGAGCAGAGGCTATCTAGCTGGAAAAGTGCAGTGCCCGTGGCAGCAACGGCGCAGTAATCCAGAGGATCCGGATCCCCGTGTTACGCACCACGGACAGCGGACATGACCAGAGAAAGGCCGCCGAGCAGAACCACAAAGAACCCGAAGGCCACCGCCGGGGTAACGGCGCCGGCGGCAACCGCGGTGACCGCAGATGATGCGGCAACGATCCCCACGAAAGATGAAAGGTTCCCGCCACGGCCGGGCACGTCTCCGGCGTCTGCACCGGTTGCCTTGGCCCAGACGACGATCGGACCGCCGGCGTTGGCGCCCACAGCCTCATCAATGGAAACCTGCACGCGCAGTAGTAGACTAGTAAGGATTTGTAGAAGACTAGTACTAGTAGACTAGTAAGGATTTAGTACCAGTAAGGAAAGGATTTGTAGTAGACTAGTACTTCACAGTATGTTTATCTGCTTTAATTTCGACTAGTACTTCACAGTAGGGAAAAAGAAGCAGTACTAGATTAAAAAAAGATGATGTCCGCTTAATGACTTCTCTAATTGGATGGTCATGTCGTTCAGGGCCACCTGTCAGTGATCGATTGCTAGGCTCTGTTGCATGGAAAGGGCGGCTGCTCATGATTCACGAACATGCAGCGGCAATAATTGAGGACGCATCACGGATGTGTCTCAAGAATTAGGCATACAAAAACCAAGTCTTAAAAAGGAAAGAAAAAAAAATCAAAGTGCTTTCGTTGCATATGCATACATCGACAAGGTTAGATATCTAGCTTACCTGCAAGACGTACGGGGGGGCTGCCATGCCACGGGGACGGGGGTGCGCGAATACGGCGGCGTTGGAGTAGGGTGCTGCATCCAGCCCGGCCGCGCGGTTCTTGCCCTGGAGCGGCTCGCCGATTGTGACGCCGTGCTCGCGCTCGGACGCGTCGGCGTTGGAGTAGGGTGCAGCCAGCACGGCGATGCGGTTCTTGCCCAGGAGCTCCTCATCGAACATCGCCGCCGCTCCGGTTTCTGTCGCCATGCCTTGGGTGGTTGCTTGGCGGCTTTGTATTTGGGGGGCGGAGCAGGGATGGTGTTCCATTCCCGTCGAGCAGTGCGTGGGGTATTTATAGGGAGTTTCGTTGCGCGGGATCCAGCCGTACTGTGGACACGTGGTGCTGTTGGCGTCACCGTGGGCCACACTACCATACGTAAGAACTCGTTGCATACGGAACGGGCTCAGGTGCAAGCCCCCTGCACATAGCGTCCAGGTTGCGACACATATCCAAAAAATCAAAATTTTTAAAAAAATCCCAAAAATACTTAAAGAATTGTAAAAAGTATTTTTGTAAGTACTTAAAAAATATTTTTATAAAAAAGTATTTTTAAGTGCTTAAAAAATACTTTTTAATAAAAATATTTTTTAAGTACTTACAAAAATACTTTTTAAATATACTTACAATTTTTTAAGTATTTTTTTATTTTTTAGACACATGTTGCGACCTGGACACCCCTGCAGCCCTGCTGTGTGCAGGGGCCTGCACCTGAACCCTTTCCGTTGCATACTAGGCGCCTGGCCCAGTTTTTTCAACCTTTTTTTCTCAGCCGTTGCCTATTTGGCCTTGGAATCAAGTGCGTGTTCCTTTTTTACCATCTCATGGTACTGTAACTTTGAAACAGGAAGGTTTATACATGCAAATCTAAAAACAGCGTGCACAATGTCAAATAAGGTAGCGAGGCACCCATGGGTCCAGATTTATATTAGCACGCATGTTGCAAACAAAGTGGCATACATAACAGTAACACAGAGCAACAGAGCAGAGGCTATCTAGCTGGAAAAGTGCAGTGCCCGTCGCAGTAATGCACAGGATCCGGATCCCCGTGTTACGCACCACGGACAGCGGACATGACCAGAGAAAGGCCGTCGAGCAGAACCACAAAGAACCCGAAGGCACCGCCGGGCTAAATCCAGCCGTTTAGATAGCTAGCTCACCTGCATGACGTACCGGGGGGCGGGTGTGGCGCGGGGCGCCTCAGCGGCGGCCATGCCAGGAGTGGGTTGCTTGCCGGCTTGGTATTGGGGGGGCAGGGATGGTGACTGTGGGCCACGCTGCCTCCGTAACCGCGCCGGGGCATGTTGTCCCTTCTGTCGCTTTTTGTTCCAGCATACTTTAGTCGGTTCAGTCGAGAAAACTACATGTAAAGCAAAATACAAAATTTCAGAAAGTCAGTGGTTCCCGTCGAGAAAAGATTTGTGGGTCCAAAAAAAATCTTTCGATGAAAGGTTACTTGGAATTCGGCTACTGTAACGAACTCTTGTCTTACTAAGATCAGTGACAAAGTAGTTGTAATTGCCTGAATTAGATGTCCCCAAAAAAAATTTTAACTGCAAGTTGGGAGGTTTTTTGGTTTGGCCATTCCGGAGACCTGCAAAATAAAGCATATTTTGACAAATAGAAAGATTCAATCACCCTGCGCATGCAGTGTTGTACTACTAGATTTCAGTTTTGCTTAAACACTGTCAAGATTGATTAAAAAGAGAATCTTGGTTGATAACGATTGCCAACTTGAAAAGTGTGCAGTTCGGTTTGCATTTTGCAAGGTTCATTTTATCATTTGCAACCTCTGGTTGATAAACGTACTGCATGGGCTCCGCGGCAAGACCGCGTGGAGTGGTGATTGGTGAGGAATGTTCAATTGACCAATTCTGAAAAACAAACGACAAGAGGAATGCTCTCCTTGCCACGTCGTGAATTAGCCAGAAGGAATGGATCCATGACATAAGCTGACGTGCTACATCTCTCTCTCTCTCTCTCTCTCTCTCTCTCTCTCTCTCTCTCTCTCTCTCTCTCTCTCTCTCTCTCTCTCCCCCCCCCCCCCCCCCCCTTTTTCTCTAAAAATGAGCAGTGTTGAAAACAATAGTTGATTAAAACAATTGGTCATTTTTTACCGATATGAAACTTCCAAATTCCAATGATCACTGATCGCAGTTGTTCAAAATGACATAAGAAGAACAGTTTTGTACTGTAAGTTAACCGGATAAGAGCCGTAAAAACAGTTCGTGTTATTTAGCTAGTCGTAGAAGGAAGTGAGTGTGCCAAGCATCAACATCCTACGCTCAAGCACCACCGCGCATGATAAGAGTGGGGCCAACCAGCAGCAGCATGAAGAGTCCGAAGCATAGCACCGGCGGGTCGGCTGCACCGGCGCCGATGACCGCTGTGACCGCCGACAACAACGCCATGACTATTCCGAGGACAACAAGATTCTACCACATGCATATAGCCCACGCAACGTGGGGTTGTCTGACATCCAGATGCGAGTGCAATGACGTTGACTCCGGCGAGCAGGCCGACGAGGTCGAGGAGCGGCTCGTGGCCCCGACAGCCTGTGTAGCACCGAGTGAGTTGATTGCCACGCAGACGCCAAGCAACACAAGGAGGAGAGCGATGGCCGTCAGCGAGCAGCTACTGGAACTCATCTTGACATCCTGCATGTTGGAAATGTAAACAATATTTAATTCTAAATTTAGCTAGGAGATAAATATCACAAATAACTAATAATGCATAAATAAATCAGTGGTAACAATATGCTACTCATTTTACTTCAGAAAATACACAAGTAAAAAAACAATATCAAAGTTGATCTAACGCACGAACGACTTACTGTTGGGCTTGATGAAGAACAGTAAGCAGTGCAGGATGTAGATGAAGAGCAAGAGCGGTCGCACAAATACGCTGCCTAGAAACCTTATTGCCGCCCTACGCAGGTACTCTCTGTGGCAATGACTTGGAGATAACCGCTCTTCTTTCCTCCAGGTGCACGCCGAGAAGAAAGGTTGGAGTGGTTCGGCAGTACAGCACACCAGCATAGAATAACAAGGGAGAAAGTAGAGGAAGAATAGAGGTTGAATTTCTTTGTCTATTTTCCTAAATATCTTCAGGCCCTTTTAAGGGTGCTGCAGTTATTCAGCAGTAACTACTGTGATTAAACAGAATTATTCACTGGGCCGCACAATTCCAGCTTTGGCCCTTGTAATCATGGGATGCGGCCCAGTGGCGGGGCGAGGATGTTGGATTTGAGCACTCACTTGATACTCAACGCTATCCTGTGGACACAACTAACTTGAGAGAACACTCTGGAGCTACACTGGAGTACAACGGAGAGAACCTCTATTCTCTTGTACTACTAAGCTCTATGAAGATGAAACACAGGGAACACCGGAGACACAACTCGACTTGTGTCGTTTTGTTCCTATTCAACTTGAGTAAACTGATTACAGAACTGGTATTTAAAGACACGAGCTGATGAGCCCGTTACGCTACGTGCGCCACTAGCCGCAATAACTGGATCATGAGTATGACTAGCTCAGCGCCTACACTCATGCATGCATGTAGGACTCCCTAATGAACTAACTAATGCATCTATGCAAAACACTAACTAGCCGGCACGTCCATAACCAATGCATGCATGCAAACCTGGACTATTTCCTGCATGCGCACAATGCCTCCTACATGCAAGCTAGACTTATTCCTAAGATAACTAACATCACCACTAATGCATGCACTCCTACAACGTGCAAATACATGCAACAAGATTAAACACTAACAGAGGAAGGGGAGCCACTGGTTGCGCCGAAGCTGTGGACGTGGGTGGCGCTTCGGGCAAGGACATAGCTGCGGGTGGCGCTGCTGGTGAGGTCGTGGCCATAGGTGGCGCCGCGGATTTGTCGGCGAACGAAGCCGGTGTCACCGGGGATGTGGGCGGCATGGCCAGCCAGCTCCCGATGGGACCAATGGGACTGGCCGCCGCGACAAGGCCGAAGATCACCGCGGCAGGGCCTGATGAAGTCGCCGCCACGGGATGCGGAGTAGACACCGCGGCAGATACCGGTGGCGATGAAGTAGAAGAATGCGGGGGCGGCGGTGCTGTAACAACAACGTCCAAAAAAATCCAACGAACCGGAGTTTTGTTCAGAAAAGGGGAATGTGTTTTCATCAAATACGACATGTCAGGAGATGATTATTCGGTGGGAGGAGAGGTCAAGGCAGCGGAAGCCTTTGTGAGAATCGGGGTAGCCAAGAAAGACGCATGCGGTGGAGCGAGGAGCCAATTTATGTGGAGTGGTGGCTGAGGTGTTTGGGTAACATAGGCAGCCGAAGACACGGATGTGATTGTAGGTGGGCTTCCGGCGGTAGAGGCGCTCATATGGGGTGGCGAGTTGGAGGGGCTGGGAGGGGCGCCAGTTGAGTAGGTATATGGCGCTGGCGAGGGCCTCAGCCCAATAGTGTGGAGGCACGTGCGCTTGGAAAAAAAGGGTGCGAATCACATTGTTGATGGTGCGAAGGGCGCGCTCGGCCTTACCGTTTTGCTGGGACGTGTATGGGCAGGAGAGGCGGAGGACGACACTGTCACGATGGAATATGTCCCGAAGGGTGGAGTTGATAAACTCACAACCATTGTCGGCCTAAATGGATTGGACGTTGCGGTGGAATTGAGTGCGAACGAGTGCTAGGAATTGGATGATGGTGTTTGTGACATCACTTTTATGACGGAGAGGAAAAGTCCATAGAAAGTGAGAAAAATCATCAAGAATCACAAAATAATATTTAAACCCAGAATTACTTAAAATAGGTGAGGTCCAAACATCACAATGAACTAATTGAAAGGGGCGAACTGTAGCCGAATTGGAGCGAGGAAATGGTAGCCGTGTGTGTTTCCTAAGCTGACAGGCATGGCAAATCGGGTGGGCTATTTTATTACAAGAAATAAATTTCGACTGGTGGAGGAACGACAGGGAGTCGCGGCCGGGGTGACCAAGCCAACGATGCCACAACTCCATGGAGGAGGTGGACGCGAGAAGGCTATGGGGGCTGCGGGGTGGTGGTGTCGAACGGGAAGGAGTAGAGGTCCCCGCCACTATTGCAGCGTAGAATCTCTGTCTTGGTGCGAAGATCCTTAACAGAGAAACCAAAAGGGTCAAATTCCATAGAGCAAGAATTATCGGAAGTAAATTTTCGAACGGAAATGAGATTGCGAACGATATTAGGAACATTAAGAACATTGTGCAGCTGGAAAGGAGGTAGGCTGACATGACCAATGTGGCTGATGGGCATGGAAGAGCCATTTCCGATGGTGACACGGGAAGGGGAAGAGCAAGGCTTAGGAGAGGAGAGTATACCGGCGTCGGAGGACATGTGCGACAAGGCGCCTGAATCCAGGACCCAATCACCGACCGACTAGGGCTGGATCGCCATGTTGTTGAGGGCCACGATCAGACCAGATTGGTCCCAACCAGCAGGAGCAGGTAGCGCCGGCGATGTGCCGTGGAGCGGCGCTAGCGTGGTGGTGTAGGCCTGTGCTAGCGTGGATGTCGGCCGTGGTCCAAGAAGACCCACGCTGGAGTTGCCAGCAGGGACGCCGCGCCAAGTGCCCTGCGTGGTATGAATTTGGCCGATGAAGGGGTTGAAGCAAATCCACGGGCCGACGGTGGTGGACGTGCTTGAGCGCTCGGACCGTTCACCGCCGCCCTTGGGGTTGTTGTTGCGGCGGTTATTGCCGTTGTTGTTGTTGCCTTGCTTGGGCTGATTTCCATTGCCGCAACCACTACTACGATCCCCATCGTGATCGCCGCGGTCACTACGCCCATTGGTGCCCTGGTAGATGGCGGAGGAGATGAGGGTTGTGCCACCGTTTCCAGCGGCGGGCGTGGCATTGATGTCGATTTCTTGATGAAGCTGGGGAACGGGGACAGCATCGGGATGAGGGTCTTCATGTCAGTGTAGCGATCGTTGAGGCCGCGCAAAGTGTTGAGAACCAATGTCTGGTCCGACACCTGTTGCCCCATGTCGCGAAGAGAGTCAGCGAGTGTTTTCATCTTGTTGCAGTACTCGGTGATAGAGGAATCACCTTGGACTAGGGTGTCGGACCCCAAGTTTAATACCTGGAACCCTCTGTGATAACACTGCATTATTCCCTGGATCAGTAGATAATGCTCACAGATACATCGCTGCATCATTTCATACACGATAAATTCATACATTACAATACCAGAGTTCAAATAGACCACATCGGGCCAGGATTACAATAGAGCCGTCAGGCCAAATGTCTTACAATACATAAAAGCGGAAGCAGAAGCGTACATAGCGTAGGGGCACAACTCACCACAGGCAAGCGACTGGGATAACCCGAGTACCAATGCTATTAATCAGGGACCTGACTAATAACGAAGGCACCCGCCAAAACTAGCCTGGTCAACTTTACTGAGGCGAGAGGCAAGACTACCGAAGCCTATTCTAACAACCACCGTCTTCATTTCCTTCGGCATCCTGATCCTCATGATAAGCGTAGTGCTCTTGATTCACATCTTCTGAAAGGGGGGTTAAGAGCGAGATTGAGCACAAACAACCGTGCTCCGCGAGCCAACACACAGAATGCATATAATTATAGATGCAAGGCTATTCAAGGAAGGCTCGGGTTCTTTTATTTGCATAAAGCGACATTTGAAATTACCATAATTAAAATTTCTTTGACCTAGCATTTTTCAAGAACTTATGATTTAAATACTAAAAGTGTACAATAAACGGAGTAGTTTCCAATTCCAAATTTTATGGTTACATCCACCCTATGTTATGGTTACATCCACCAATGCTTAACTTTTGAATAGCAGGTTACTTCCACCTTAATACCAACACTGGAGTACATCCCTCCAGGACAAATTACCAAGGTCAGGTTACATCCGCCTGACAGTTTTCTCCCCACCCACAATAGTTTTTAAACAGAACTAACTCGAGGAAGATTTCCATGTCTGCCCTTGACCGTGGGCACGGCTATTCGAATAGTTTGTTTAAGTACTCTGCAGAGACTGTACATCTTTACCCACAAGAGATAATCGTCCCGATGGTTCTACATGATTCCTTGGACATGCAGATCGAGAGAATATCACGAGGCCTTTACAATACCTCGCTCTCTAGCATTTCACTCCTATGGGGTTACGTCCATAGGTTGTGCGGGATGTCCACCATAGGTTAGCGCAGTCGGACTCCGCTCTCCACATACGCTATCCTAGGCAACGTCACCTACATCCGGTGTCCCATTCCAAGTGGGGCTTTCATTACCCACCTACACACGTTCTCCGTGAAATGACTAGAGAGTTCAGTAAATTATTTAGCCAAGCCTACAATATGCCAGCTTGTGGTTGTACTGTTTGTACACGGACGGTCCACACAGGATTAAGTCCTTAGGTTGTTCGGGCGGTTCATTCCACAATCCCCTGTGTTACATCCACACCCACCGTTCTTTCCACCCGCCCAAACAGGTTTAGCAATTTTGAGGGTTTTGAGAAGCATAACACATTTTAACATAAATACTCAGCCACGTACATCCCATGACTGTCCCAAAACTAGTTTCCATGATTAAAGAATGATTATCAGGGCTACTAAGGCCCTGGATTCGACAAGACCAGCATGGCAGTATTATGACTTATAACTACCTTAGTTATAGTTTATGTCTAGGGCGACAATGGTCATGTGAGTTCAAAAGTTACTGGTGGGGTTTTATATCATTAGGTGGACATACGGTTATTAGCTACCTTAAGAGTGACATACTTTTGCATATAAAGTAACGCATGCAATTTTGATAATTTAAAGAAACATAATTTTGCATAAAATGTAGGATCAACATGATCAAAGTGTTGACTCGCCTGGTTCGAGAGCTTGGGGGGTCTTGTGCTGCTTCGAACTGGGTCTTGTTTGCGTCGTCGAACTCTACTCGGACGGGAGTACCGGAAAAATCACATAAAATAACGAACGCCGAGTAAGAACCAAATAAACAATGAAACAACTCAAACAAACTCGGAATTGAACCAAACCAGAACCATTAGACAGGTCTTGATTTTAGAAAATTTTAGAAGCTAGTTTCGTCCAATTCGGAGTTACGGTTAATAAGTTATGGCATTTCAAAGTTTTAGTTACTGGAAAATCCGAAAAATAGAAAAGGAATTGGAGAGGGTATTGCCGACAGGTGGGCCGCAAGGAACATAGGCCTTACATTTTAATTAGTGGGTTAAGTTAGTACTTAAGCTCCCGGTTTGTACACATATGCGATTAGCGAAGCATCTACACCGGCGGCCCTTTCTTCGGTTCGCTCCGACCGTGAGGGAGGCGGAGCTTCCCGGCGGCGGAGGAGGCACGGAGGGAAGGCTGCTCCGACCAAGACGGGCCGTCCGACCAGGCGCGCACCCCGGGGAGAGGCCAATCGGCCGGGCTCGGCGGGACGGCGGCCAACGGCGGTAATGAGGCGGCGGAGACAGGGGAGTGGGGCGCCGGCGACTCGGGTCGTTGGAGCCCGATTCCTCGGCATGTGAGTATCTTCGGCCATCTATGAGCTCACCTGGGGTGTTGATTGGGGACGAGGTGGAGCGAGGCGGGCTGGCGGCGCGAGGGGGCTCGGCGGCGAAGGAGGATACGGCGACGGCTTGCTGGGGAGGGCGGCGGAGTCCGGTGATGGGGTGAGGATGTTCACGGGGTCCCAACGATGCTCCACGCGCGGGGAATCGGCCCGAGGCGTCGCGGTTCACCGGGGCGATCCGAAGCCGGAGCTCGGGGAAAGATGGCTTCGCCGGCGACCTGCGGGCAAAGATGGAGCAATCAGCTCTAGGAGAAGAGAGATGGGGTAGAGATGAGCGCGGGGAGAAGGCTAGGGGCCCTGGCGGCGACCGGAGCAGCTCGGCGGCAAGGATTGCCTGAGGGCGCACCTGCGGCAGAGGAGGTGGCGAGCGGGGCGTCCGGGCGAGCTTCGGCGGAGGTGTGTGGCGCGACTTATAGCGGCCGGGGGAACGCAACGAGACGTCGAGGAGACAAGGCGACATGGCACCGTGCATCCACCGCGCACGCGAGGTTGACTGATGGTAGAGGGTACCACGGCAGCCATTGGCGTAGGGAAATGGCGCACGGCCGGGGAGCAGGGAGAGGGAGACACGGTGGCGTGTTGCAGGCAGCGGTGCAGTGAGTGCAGGTGAGGCTGCACTTTGTAGAGGGAAGCATGGCGTAGGAGACAGAGCTTGAGCGACGCCGAGTGGATGGGTGTGACCTGGGAGGACTACGACGGCGCAGCGCTCAGAAGGAGGACGGCAAGCAACGTGCCCGGCCACGCGGCGCTGATGGCGAGGAGGGGTGCTGAAGACGAGGGCTGACACTGCATTCAATCGCCGACGGAGTTGGTGGCGCATGACGACAAGCTGCAGAGGAGGTGCTGGAACCACGATGGAGAAGGGAAATGCTCTGCCAGAGGAGGAGAACTGAAGTGCTGGCTGGAAGGCTTGGGGAGGAAAAATCCTACCATTAGCATACATACATACGAATATATGTATACGGGTATATATATATGTATATATACATGCATATATCTTTTCTTCGCATTCTTAGTCTCCTGAATCCTTTAATCCTTGAAGCATATTTCATATTTTAGATTTTATCAGATTAACTTGATTTTCTTCCCTGGAGATGGAGCAAGGTTTTCATTTTAAAGTACTTTTGCATTTTCTAGAATATACACATATACGTATATATATAATTGGAAGCAAAAGAATAGCCAAATGAGAACAAAAGCTTTTAATTTCATTAACATACATTTGAATTTTACATTAGCACCAAGGCTTGAAAATGGGATGTTACAGATCCCACCCCCCTTAAAATGAATCTCGACCCCGAGATTCGGGTAGAGTAGAAAGAAGGAGGTGGGGCAAGCTGGCTAGCAACGGGTTCCAGGGTTTTGCTTGACACTTCGCCCTTTCCTTGGAGTCACTTGAAGAGGGAATATCCATACAAAAGTGGGTCAACGCCACACCGCAGAAACCGTGTTCTTCTAGGTTTATTTCAGCTGGCTTCCCTTCATCGGTTGACATTTTCTGGGGCTTGCTGTCCTTCAACGCTGGTTGCTGCCTTTCCTTTATGCTGGAGTGGATTTGAGTGAATACTTGTACGAGTGATAGGGACCCAAGCGAGTAGGAATTACTGGTTCCTGCTTCTTGCTTCTAGCCATGTCCTTGGCCATTGACAGTGTCTTGATTAGTGAGTTTACAGTGAGAGGGGGACTTGAGTCTTGATTGTCTTGACTGAGCTATTTGTCGTGTCTCGCTTGTAGATCTGACGAGGTTTTCAGCAATAAGGTGAGGGGGGAAATAGCACTAGATACGGGGTAGATCGCGGGGATGAGACACTCTAATCCACCCCAAAAAGAGCACACACAGAAAATTGGGGCGGCATACAAACCCCACAGAAAAACCAAGGTTTTGAAACAAGCTTTTCCTGTGACTGCGAAATTCACTGCCCGAGAGCAAGAAGGCAGTGCACAGGGCCAAATAAAATCTTTTGACCAAGCAACACCTATGCGCAAAGACACACACAAAAGGGCGCAGGGTTCTGAACACTAGGCTTGCTGAAGCGAGGCCACAAAATCTTCATGAGCATCCTTGATGTCTTCGAGCTTAACCTTTGAAGTAGGGGGAGGAAAAGGAAAATCAAATTTTCTTTCTGCAGATAGAAGTAGAGGAAGAAAAGCATCAAGAAGTGCTTTGGCAGTGAAGCCTATGCTCCTCATTATTATTTAAGAACAGTTTTTTTTTCTTTTTAATGCGCTTTCTTTCTCTTTTTTTTTGAAATACCAGGGTTGAAAATATTTGGGTATCACCAACAATTTGCAAAGTAGGTAGATTCCCAAGTTTTGGTTTTGAAAGCAAGTCCTTAGGAATTAAGTTTTTTGGTCCTCAAATACTGGGGCGAAGTTTGTAAAGAACATTTGAAATCAAGGCTCTTTGCAACGAAGATACACTATATATAATTGATATAATTTTTTTTTTGCAAGACTGATTTTCTGAAAGTGGTTTTGAAATACTTGAATTTTGAAATACCCCCTTTTTTTGGCAATGGTATCTTAACCTCTTCCAATATCACAATCTTGACAGAATAATTCATATTCATGGCCCTTCCATTCGTGGGCTTCTTATTCCAAGGCCTTGCTAATCCTGCTTATACTCGATTGATTATAGGGTATCTTCTTTCATTGCTTAATCATTGCACAACTGGTGTCTAGTACTCCAAACAGTGAATATTATCATTTATTCAATCCACAGATCATATCACTTCCAAAACATCATTCGTAGTTATTATTCACCAGATCAGGGTCTCCTACTCCTCAATTTAATCTCACTTTCCTACATAAAATCATAAATCCAGTCTTGGGTTCATTTGTCAATAATCCCTTACAACTATTCATCTAAACATTACTCCAATTTCTTTACCTTCGTATCCACCCATACTCGATAGCTTCATGGTTTCAATATTTCTATATTTTAAATCCACTAGTACCATTCACATCTTTTACATTTTAAATCTAACAGTATCAATTGTATTATGGTTCCAATATTTCGATCCACCAATAACATTTGTATTACAATCCAACCTTTTCCACCATAATTCATAAACTCGATCCTGGATTTATTTTTGAGCGATATTCCAGCATCTTTACTTTTAAATCCACCGATATCATTTATATTATGGTTTCTTAATACTCCAATCTGTTCCATCTTTAACACATACTCATAATCCATTTCTCCAGTGATCAATCCCACTATATACAATCTTGTGCCCAACAACTTTATTGGCATAGACATCCACCGAGACAATGTTTATTAATCAAATCTATAATTCAATGGTTATTATCACATCTCCTATTGTCTCCAAAATTTCCAATAATCCACCCGGTAGTCGACTATACTCTATTATCCCACCATTGTAAACATTCATCTGGATTCATACTGTCTATTAAAGCTACAAACCAACAATTGTTATTACACTCCATATTTCTCTAAAGATTCCATCGGTCCACTTATTCAATCGTCTAAATTGGCCCGTTTATTTAACCAATCCAATTATTTAGTCAATCCAATCATTTTAAATCGGCCCACTAATTTAGCCAACCCAATCATCAAATCGGTACTCATGTAGCCAACCCAACCATTCAAACTGGTCCGCTTACTTTTCAACTAAAAATTCATACCATTGATTCTATCTCATGATTGACATGAATCCACCAAGATTTATACATGGGTCTGAGGAACCAGAGCAAACCTTTGGAATAATTTGGTTGGAAGTTAAATCTTAGAAAGTTTTCCTCGGAAGGTTAGGTTTGCAAGAAGGGGGTCTGAAAATGATCTTTTATAAATAATTTGATAATTGACCTCCAAGGATAAAACAACTTCCGAAAATAAATTTCAAATTTAATTAAATTTTTTTTTCTGATTTTGGCCCAAAGCAGGTTTACAAAAGGGGTTTACAAGAGAAGTGCTGGACTTTTATTATTTGAATCCGGGATAAGAAAGCTTTAGAAGTATAAATGACTAGGGCAGCATATAGATAAGAGGGAATCTTCTAAGAGGGATGAGAATAAGCAACACATCTTATATATATATATATATATATATATATATATATATATATATATATATATATATATATATATATATATATATATATATATATATATATATATATATATTGCAATTAGATTTTGAAGGAATAAATCCAGTCATAACACTAACGGTTAAGCTAAGTTCAAACCACAGCCTCTACCTTGGCCTCTTCCACGAGCTGCAGTCCTCCTGGGAGCCATCTGGAAAACAACCTAGAGCCTTTTTAGAGACTAAAAGAAAGAGGGAAAGACATATATGAGGGTTTGCTAGCCCCCTATTAGTACAACAGAAACCAAGCAAAAGAGAGGCAATAGAAACAGAAGGCATTATGCCTAAGGTTGTTCATTACATTGGGGGGGTTAGGTGTTACACGACAGCCGGGTATAACACACGGCTTACAACAAGTCACGACACCGCATATACAACGTCTACTAACTGGGTACATAAGGGGGGATACATCCGGGGAAGTGTGCATACACACCAACAAAAGACTGCCTAGACTATACTACTGTCTAACCTATAGCAGTCTACACCTCCGGGGACGGGGAGTGGTGCCGGCCGCAGAAGACGCAATCACCTGGAAAGCGGGAACAGGAGACGATGCTCGGAGATCGGGAGCGAGATCGAGAAGGGCTCGACCTGTTGTTGGAGGGATGGGAGCGAGACGAGCGACGTCCCCTGCTGGGCTCTGCGAGGTTGCCATTGGGCGGTGGGCGCACGCTTATGCGCGCCGTCATTCGGGGGCGAGGTCCCTGGCGCTGAGCCGGTGCTAGTATTGGATCTGAAGCTGGTGCTGGAGCGGACACTGGTACGGATGCGAGAACTGGAGCTGACACTGGGGCTGCAGCTGGCACTGGTACGGATGCGAGAACTGGAGCTAACACAGGGGCTGGAGCTGGCACTGGTGCTGGTGGCGTAGACAGAGGGTAAACTGTCCTGGCTCGAAGGCGCTCGAGCCCAGCTTCTGCAGCGAGCCTCTCGCGCTCTGCCACCTGAAAGGCGATCAGATAGCGGTTGAGCTGGGCGCTGAGGACGTCCGACTGCTGCAGGCTTGCGGTCAGGAGAATGCGCAGATGCCCAATCTCCTGCAGGGCGAAGGCATAGGAGGCTGACATCGCCTGCGTCAGTTGGATCTGGTGAGACAGCTGGGGGTTGTCCACCCTGTGGTCGAGGCGATCTGGAAGGAACTGCCCCTGGCGGATGCGAGGGGAGTGGACGAAAGGCGTCTGTCGCAGCCTCTCCTCGTGCACTTGGCACAAGTGAGCCACGGTGAGACGTGCCGCGTCCTGGATGGCGTCGACAAGGTACATCCGTGGAGGCTCGGCGTGGATAGTATGGGAGTGGAGCTCCCTGTTACTATCTCGTGCGTAGATGAAGACCTCCATGGTCCACAAATCCATGCTGTGGATATGGGCTCTCCTGCCTCGGTAAACGGGCGGGCGGGTGTACCCGAGACAACGCAGCAGCTGCCGCAGGATCTCGGCGAACCCTCCTTCGCTTTCTCCATGGGAGATGTGATCCCATGGACCAACTGGTGTAGCTCCGGCCATCTAAAAATTTTGAACACAATAGGTTAGAGCGGATGAAAATACAAAAGAAATTCTGGGTGAGTATAGAGACTAAGAGAGTTGAGTAAAGCAATATTAAGCTATATTTTGTAAAAGTTTTACATAGTTTTGTAAATAGGATTCAGACCTTAAATCGTGACCAGTCTAGCTAAGGTTTCTACAGTCGTATGCTCTGATACCAGCTCTGTCGGACCCCAAGTTTAATACCTGGAACCCTCTGTGATAACACTGCATTATTCCCTGGATCAGTAGATAATGCTCACAGATACATCGCTGCATCATTTCATACACGATAAATTCATACATTACAATACCAGAGTTCAAATAGACCACATCGGGCCAGGATTACAATAGAGCCGTCAGGCCAAATGTCTTACAATACATAAAAGCGGAAGCAGAAGCGTACATAGCGTAGGGGCACAACTCACCACAGGCAAGCGACTGGGATAACCCGAGTACCAATGCTATTAATCAGGGACCTGACTAATAACGAAGGCACCCGCCAAAACTAGCCTGGTCAACTTTACTGAGGCGAGAGGCAAGACTACCGAAGCCTATTCTAACAACCACCGTCTTCATTTCCTTCGGCATCCTGATCCTCATGATAAGCGTAGTGCTCTTGATTCACATCTTCTGAAAGGGGGGTTAAGAGCGAGATTGAGCACAAACAACCGTGCTCCGCGAGCCAACACACAGAATGCATATAATTATAGATGCAAGGCTATTCAAGGAAGGCTCGGGTTCTTTTATTTGCATAAAGCGACATTTGAAATTACCATAATTAAAATTTCTATGACCTAGCATTTTTCAAGAACTTATGATTTAAATACTAAAAGTGTACAATAAACGGAGTAGTTTCCAATTCCAAATTTTATGGTTACATCCACCATATTTTAGGGTTACATCCACCCTATGTTATGGTTACATCCACCAATGCTTAACTTTTGAATAGCAGGTTACTTCCACCTTAATACCAACACTGGAGTACATCCCTCCAGGACAAATTACCAAGGTCAGGTTACATCCGCCTGACAGTTTTCTCCCCACCCACAATAGTTTTTAAACAGAACTAACTCGAGGAAGATTTCCATGTCTGCCCTTGACCGTGGGCACGGCTATTCGAATAGTTTGTTTAAGTACTCTGCAGAGACTGTACATCTTTACCCACAAGAGATAATCGTCCCGATGGTTCTACATGATTCCTTGGACATGCAGATCGAGAGAATATCACGAGGCCTTTACAATACCTCGCTCTCTAGCATTTCACTCCTATGGGGTTACGTCCATAGGTTGTGCGGGATGTCCACCATAGGTTAGCGCAGTCGGACTCCGCTCTCCACATACGCTATCCTAGGCAACGTCACCTACATCCGGTGTCCCATTCCAAGTGGGGCTTTCATTACCCACCTACACACGTTCTCCGTGAAATGACTAGAGAGTTCAGTAAATTATTTAGCCAAGCCTACAATATGCCAGCTTGTGGTTGTACTGTTTGTACACGGACGGTCCACACAGGATTAAGTCCTTAGGTTGTTCGGGCGGTTCATTCCACAATCCCCTGTGTTACATCCACACCCACCGTTCTTTCCACCCGCCCAAACAGGTTTAGCAATTTTGAGGGTTTTGAGAAGCATAACACATTTTAACATAAATACTCAGCCACGTACATCCCATGACTGTCCCAAAACTAGTTTCCATGATTAAAGAATGATTATCAGGGCTACTAAGGCCCTGGATTCGACAAGACCAGCATGGCAGTATTATGACTTATAACTACCTTAGTTATAGTTTATGTCTAGGGCGACAATGGTCATGTGAGTTCAAAAGTTACTGGTGGGGTTTTATATCATTAGGTGGACATACGGTTATTAGCTACCTTAAGAGTGACATACTTTTGCATATAAAGTAACGCATGCAATTTTGATAATTTAAAGAAACATAATTTTGCATAAAATGTAGGATCAACATGATCAAAGTGTTGACTCGCCTGGTTCGAGAGCTTGGGGGGTCTTGTGCTGCTTCGAACTGGGTCTCGTTCGCGTCGTCGAACTCTACTCGGACGGGAGTACCGGAAAAATCACATAAAATAACGAACGCCGAGTAAGAACCAAATAAACAATGAAACAACTCAAACAAACTCGGAATTGAACCAAACCAGAACCATTAGACAGGTCTTGATTTTAGAAAATTTTAGAAGCTAGTTTCGTCCAATTCGGAGTTACGGTTAATAAGTTATGGCATTTCAAAGTTTTAGTTACTGGAAAATCCGAAAAATAGAAAAGGAATTGGAGAGGGTATTGCCGACAGGTGGGCCGCAAGGAACATAGGCCTTACATTTTAATTAGTGGGTTAAGTTAGTACTTAAGCTCCCGGTTTGTACACATATGCGATTAGCGAAGCATCTACACCGGCGGCCCTTTCTTCGGTTCGCTCCGACCGTGAGGGAGGCGGAGCTTCCCGGCGGCGGAGGAGGCACGGAGGGAAGGCTGCTCCGACCAAGACGGGCCGTCCGACCAGGCGCGCACCCCGGGGAGAGGCCAATCGGCCGGGCTCGGCGGGACGGCGGCCAACGGCGGTAATGAGGCGGCGGAGACAGGGGAGTGGGGCGCCGGCGACTCGGGTCGTTGGAGCCCGATTCCTCGGCATGTGAGTATCTTCGGCCATCTATGAGCTCACCTGGGGTGTTGATTGGGGACGAGGTGGAGCGAGGCGGGCTGGCGGCGCGAGGGGGCTCGGCGGCGAAGGAGGATACGGCGACGGCTTGCTGGGGAGGGCGGCGGAGTCCGGTGATGGGGTGAGGATGTTCACGGGGTCCCAACGATGCTCCACGCGCGGGGAATCGGCCCGAGGCGTCGCGGTTCACCGGGGCGATCCGAAGCCGGAGCTCGGGGAAAGATGGCTTCGCCGGCGACCTGCGGGCAAAGATGGAGCAATCAGCTCTAGGAGAAGAGAGATGGGGTAGAGATGAGCGCGGGGAGAAGGCTAGGGGCCCTGGCGGCGACCGGAGCAGCTCGGCGGCAAGGATTGCCTGAGGGCGCACCTGCGGCAGAGGAGGTGGCGAGCGGGGCGTCCGGGCGAGCTTCGGCGGAGGTGTGTGGCGCGACTTATAGCGGCCGGGGGAACGCAACGAGACGTCGAGGAGACAAGGCGACATGGCACCGTGCATCCACCGCGCACGCGAGGTTGACTGATGGTAGAGGGTACCACGGCAGCCATTGGCGTAGGGAAATGGCGCACGGCCGGGGAGCAGGGAGAGGGAGACACGGTGGCGTGTTGCAGGCAGCGGTGCAGTGAGTGCAGGTGAGGCTGCACTTTGTAGAGGGAAGCATGGCGTAGGAGACAGAGCTTGAGCGACGCCGAGTGGATGGGTGTGACCTGGGAGGACTACGACGGCGCAGCGCTCAGAAGGAGGACGGCAAGCAACGTGCCCGGCCACGCGGCGCTGATGGCGAGGAGGGGTGCTGAAGACGAGGGCTGACACTGCATTCAATCGCCGACGGAGTTGGTGGCGCATGACGACAAGCTGCAGAGGAGGTGCTGGAACCACGATGGAGAAGGGAAATGCTCTGCCAGAGGAGGAGAACTGAAGTGCTGGCTGGAAGGCTTGGGGAGGAAAAATCCTACCATTAGCATACATACATACGAATATATGTATACGGGTATATATATATGTATATATACATGCATATATCTTTTCTTCGCATTCTTAGTCTCCTGAATCCTTTAATCCTTGAAGCATATTTCATATTTTAGATTTTATCAGATTAACTTGATTTTCTTCCCTGGAGATGGAGCAAGGTTTTCATTTTAAAGTACTTTTGCATTTTCTAGAATATACACATATACGTATATATATAATTGGAAGCAAAAGAATAGCCAAATGAGAACAAAAGCTTTTAATTTCATTAACATACATTTGAATTTTACATTAGCACCAAGGCTTGAAAATGGGATGTTACGGAGGGAGCGGAACTCGGCGTCGATGAAGACAGCGCGGCTGAGTTTGTTATCAAGGAAGTGGTCTTCGACGCTTGTCCATGCGGCGCGAGCGGACTGATCTGGTTCCATGATGATGGAGAGAATCTTCTCCGACACGGACACAAATCCATGACCGGACAATGAAGTCCTCATGGGTCCAGTTGGCGTCGGCGGCAACTGGCAGCGGAGTGTCATCGACGTGCCCCAGCAGCTCATACTTACCAAGCAGCACGTTCATGAAGGTGCACCACATCGAGTAGTTGGAGGCTTTGAGGTCGAGGGTGATGAGAACATGAGTCTTGACGCTGGCCACGTTAATGGCCTGCGCAGAGAAGGACGGAGGAGCAGTAGCGATGGCGCCCGTGGTGGTCGAGAGAGTGGCAGCCGTGTTGCCGGCGAGAGCAGCGCTAGAGGGCTCACCCATGGCGGAACCGAGATGTGCAGGTCAGGAGCAACGGTCTGATACCATGCAAACGGGAGAGAGGATTAGGGGAATTCACCACACAGTGGGCGTATATTTCCATTGATAATATAGAGATTACATGCAAGTATACATGGTAAGCAACTATACATGGAAAGCCTAAATAAGGTGGTCATCTATACATGGAAATCATGTATACGTGAGAGCCATGCAAGGCAAGAGTCAATCTTGAGATCAATCCTGAGATTTCCTCTCTAACAGCGGCCAGCACCACTGACCCCGGTGAACTACTTCGGACTCTTGATGCTTCTGCTAGTTGGCCTTTCTCTAGTAATGCTTGGTTTCCTTGGCGCATAGGATCAGGATTTTTGGGGTGTTGGATGGTTGGTTAATCTTGAGGTCAAGATTTCTATGCTCGTTTTAGGACTAAATAACATGAGCTTTATACCTTCACAGATTATTACTGTAAAACGTTGTTAAATTCATGTCATTTTAACCAACTATCAATGACTAGTAGTGTGCACGTGCTAACGCTACGGTAAAATACAAAATAAGATAAAATTTGTAAAAAAATAAAACGAACAATCAGATTCATTAATATTCACGTCTTATATATTGTATAACCAAATATTTTTGTCACATAATGAATGTCACATAACGACTGATCCTTTGAGGAGGCGGCAACATCATTGGACTCACCCACCGACGACTTTCTCCATCCCCACATTGTTTAAACTTGAGGCTACAAAGAAAACAAACATTTTTGTCACATAAAGAAATATGAAACACAGTAAGGAAATAGGTGTTTGTGGACTATTTACTTACCGCATCACCATGCTAGGACGTCTTTATACACAATATTTTTGGTGCTCTTCCCTGAGGCATCTACTTCTTTCTTTGGTTTGGCCAAAATTCTTGTCGTTTGTCTTGATACACCCCTTGATACAATCCGTGGTTAGGATCTAGATTGTGGAGAAGGATCACAGGGCAGTGGATTTTCACTTTGAGCTCATGTGGATGCAGACCATTTGGAGTGATGGAAAAATCATAACCGCTTCCAAGGCATGAAGTCGTGTATAATGCATTTTCCCCGTAATTCAAATTTATCTTATTCAAATTTTCTTATGATTCAAATTAGTTTATTTGTGATATGTTTTATATGATCTAAATTTTTATTGTCTTTCACAAGTTTCTATTATATCACTAATAGACAAGATTAACCCGCCATATTAGTGTGGTAACTAATAAAAGTGAAATAACGGTCCACTTTGCTACTTTGTGTATTCAACACAGATACAACAAAAAATTGCCAAAAAAAAGAGAAACACTCTAGGATGAGGCTACATATATGAGTAATTCATATTTTGACCACCTATACATAGTTTCACAACAACTATATATGACTAACTTTTGACTTGTTCTACTACTATATGTCACTGATTTAGTTAAATTTATTTTATGGTAACAATTATGCTTTTTTTTTTTGAACTGGTGTTTCAAAAATGCTGTAAGTCGCGAAGTCCTTGGATGGGATTTTGTCAAACTCATTTGTCAACCCCTGAACACACACTGAATTCTGCAATACTTTGCGTGAACTTCTTAGTCAAAGTATGCACAAATCGTTCTGGTCCGTCGCTACTACAGGGGACATTCTGGTGAATGCTTTTCGATTGCAGGATTCAAAACACACAACCAGCTATCCACGGGGTAAATTGAGAATTCAAATACACACATTATTACTATATTATGCTAGCTAGGGAAAGGCCTGTCACAAGAGGAACTACCATCAGTTATTCTCTGGAAAATATGTACAGCAGATACCCGAGCTAGAAGGGTTGCCCCTATGTACAAAGGAGGCGACACCTCCCGGCTTTTGTATTGAAGCTCAGGAGACTCAGCAAACAACTCATCATACATCAACTCCGATCCTTTCTGCAACCTGCAATACAGATGTGCTGCCGGTGTGAGCAAACGCATTCTTCGGGAAAATGATGCTGATATAAAACAGTAGCCAAAGACTACCTGACCAAGTAATCTGTAATATAATACAATTGTTCCTAATGAACTGAAAACAATAAACGGTAACAGCATAGAGCTACCAGATGTTTACTTACTGTGCATTAACCCAACTACTGTGACACCAAAATGCTAATCCCATATACCCTATTTGCTAATAGAAGAACAATAATTGGTTTGCAGTTTAATGTTGGAGCAGACAAGAGATAAAGCTACCTCCTTGAAGGAGTAAACATCACTGCCCCAAAGCCAGGCGTCGCAGCCTGCGTCCTAGCTCCCCATAAATCATTCCTACGGTCATCACCAATATGCACATCCTCTTCAGGTTTCACACCCAACAACTCGCAGGCCTTCAAGAATATTGTTGGGTTTGGCTTTTCCGCTGCAACCTGTAGTAGTGGAACCAGATAACAGAGTTCAATAGCAAAAGTTTGATAGGAAAACCATAGCTGAAACTTGGATACAAAGTACAGTAACTGCAAGGTCAGGACTTAAATGATAAGCTTAGCTAAACCAGCTCATCTTTAAATGGAAACCCACCTCAGCAGACACAACAACTGCATCGAACCAGTGATCACATTTCAGGGCTTGTAAAAGTGGCCGAAGACGGGTGTCAAAGTTGGATACAACAGTTGTTTTTACACCAGCCCTTTTCAATGCTTCAAAAACATATTTAGCATCAGGGTCACAGAGCTGCCAAGCCTAGCAAACATAAAGCACTTTATAAGGTCTAACATACAAGAAGGTTTGAAAACATTTTGATTACAGTCTATCTTACCTTTTCAGTCATATAGTAATGATAAAGTTCCTCAAAGTACTGCAAATCTGAGCAGCCCGTAGAAGAACTGACTATATGTTGCCAAAAGGGTCTACCATCGTCAACATACCTGGAGATATTCGGGTACATTAGTCCATGCAGCAGCATATTTTTACAAGGGGTTTGAAATGTAAATATGAAATCTTTGATTGAAATATGACTCAAGAAGGTGAATAACTCAATCACATGTCCAGAGGGCTGTGCAGTTGTCTGGATTTCTCATTTTCAATTTTCATGAGCCAGTTGAGCCATGCCCCATGTTAACCAAATGTCACATTTGCATGTGCCTACAGTACCAGATTCCCTGTTGCTTAAGTAGAGGGAACCACTTTCATGCTGATTGATTCAAAAGACCAACTTCCGTGAAATGGAAGACAATATTAAGTTAATTGCAGCTTTGCCATGTTTAAATTGCACAAAAGCAATAGGTATGCGATATGTTGACAAACATGTGACACACTGTAATGCAGTCACCAGAGATGGCATAATATCTCACTATCTCAGTCCCAGAAGCTAATTTTCAATTCAATGTAACTTCACAAGAACAACATCATACAGGGTGATCCAGGATATAGTAAAACTGCACGCAAGTTGGAACAATAGAACAGTGAAAGTTAAAATGCCATACCTCAGCCGTGATCTACCCCATGGTTGCGCATACGCCTTCCGGTACCTCATCAAGATTTCATCCTCCGAGTACTTCACTCCATACTTTTCACCGATTGTTCTGTACACCTAAACACACATTTAGAACAAGCCACATCACAAAACATACATATCCCATCATCACTAAAAGGGACCTTTTCTTCGTAACTCATCTTGCATGGAACAAATCCACCCAAAGCCAAACCTGATGAGCACAAAATAAATCTCTCCATGTCCACGCAACCCAAATCTATGTATATACTCGAACAAAACAGCTACAGATCAGATCGACCCCAATCACGCATTGTCTCATCGTGCACACCACATACAGCACATGGAAACACGCAGGCCTCAGCCATTGGCATCTCATGGAACATATGAGAACCTCCGCATCAAACAAAGCGACACAAATATACGAATCGGCGATGGGAGAGGAGGTGTGAGCCGACCTAGGCCATGGGCTCGGTGGGGGCGAGGAGGGTGCCGGCGGCGTTGACGAGGATGACCTTGTGTGTGATGTCGCCGTAGATGGCCCTCCGGTAGTCGTAGTACTCCCGCGCCCCCATCAGCTCCCACCTCGCGACCCGGCCTCCGCGACCTCTGCCGTGGCGGGGGTGGTGGTGACGTCGCGGGACGGCGGGTCGACGATGTGGGAGGTGAAGGGCACGGAGGTCTCGATGGTGAGCGCGGCCGTGGAGTCGGAGATCGGGCGCGCGGCGATGAGCGCCGTGGCCGGGGGGCGCGCGGCGGGGAGGCGGCGGAGGAGGGCGGCCGCGGCCATGGCGACGGTTGGCTAGGGTTTCGGGGGGAGGCGGGCTGGGGAGGGGGAGGTGGGTGAGACTGGGATAAATAAACTCCTCCGACTGATCCGCGTCCACCGCCTGCTTGGCGGCATTGATCTCCTCCACGGAGGGGGTAGGCGCCGGGGACGGGTGCTGCTTCTTCGACGGGCGCGCGCTGCGACAGCGCGGAGGAGGAGGAGGAGAGGAGCAGCGCGAGGAAGAAAAAGAGGGCGGCGCGGTGGGGGGAGGAGGAGGTGGCGGCGGAGCGGAGGGGTGGGGGAGGAGGAGGCGGCGACGGCGGAGGAGCGGGGGAGGAGGCAGCGGAGAAATCAGAGGGGAGGAGGCGCACGGGTTCGGTGGGGGAGGCTGGCGGTGGCGGAGGAGGAGGGAGGGGAGGAGGCGGAGGAGGGGTGGGGGAGGAGGAGGCGACGGGGGAGGGGGCGGCGGAGGAGGCGACGGGGGAGGAGGCGGCGGTGGGGGGAGGCAGGCGGCGGCGAAATCCAAGGGAGGAGCGCACGGGTTCAAGAGAAGGGTGGGGAGGGCGGTTCGGGAGGAGGGAGGGGGACGCAAGGGCGTGATGGGGTGGGTTCTCGATTCAATGATGTGCATGATCCAAATGATTTTGGCCTTAGGATCTTCAATGAGTAAGAGAAGAAGGTTTAAAGAGAGATCCAGGCCATTCATTTGTATGAAGTTGGATTACTTTGGTACACAAATCTGGGTGGACTTAGATTAGGCATGACTGTGGGGGTGGTTGAGGGGGTGGATTTAGTAAAGAAAATTTTGGTGTATTATAGAGTAGGGTAGATCATTTTAATTTCATTGGTACAAATGTTTGATTGGCTCAATTGGCCGATACTAAAATCCTGTTCGATTTTATCGTAACTTTTCATTGGCTGTTTTACGAGGTATTCAAAAGTCAAAACCATCTGGTGTCAAGAACCAATATATTCAACTCATGATAGCAGGGAACAACATGGCGATGGATTTCCCAATCGCAACTGGTCACTTAAAAAAAGCTTTTAATATTTGCTAATCGATGCAATTAGGATATAGACATTCTCAGATAAGGTGTCACATTGAAATATGAAGTTTAGAGGGCCCGCTACAAGCAATATTTAGTTACGACTTTTGACTAAAATTATACTATAATGACTGTTAATTTTTTCTAAGTCATTCAATTTAAAAAAATAAGAAAAAATAAAAACAATGTTATATCTTCACGAACATTTAGACAATGTAAAGGGAAAATAGAAAAAACAAAAGCAAAAAAAAGGCAAAATAGTCAAAAACAAAATTAGAACCCGCGTTCTAAATGATTTTTAGTTTAAATAAATTAGAAAAAACCGGAAGACAAAACTGTTCGGAGCGGTGTCTCATACTAACTAGCCTCATAGGCACGGCGTCACGCCGCGCCAGCCACCGTGTGTACCGAAGTAAAATAGACAATAATTCGTGAGGGTTTTTTTAAAAACAACCGAGGGGCGTATGTGTATTTTCGGAAAAGTTAAAGGTCTTTTTCGTAAAAAACCGAGGGCACATGTGTATTTTCGAAAAATTCAAAGGTCTTTTTTGTAAAAAAGGGAGGACCTGTACTTAAGTAAACGAGGACCCGTACGTAATTTAGAAAACCGCGGGGGGCTATCCTGCAAAGTGGAGGGGCTAAAAAAACTGGCAGGAACCTTTTCGCGAGGAAAAAGGACCTTTACGTTATTTCCGGAAAATACAGGGACTTTTTTGCAAAACTGCTCCCCCGACCGTACCGAAATTCGGCCGCCACGCGCCGGCCGACCGAGCGCAGGGGGGCGACGTGGACGCCCTCAGCGCGCGCTTCCCGCGGGGAGTAATAAGGGGATGATTTAACTTTTGATGGTACCAACAATATCAGTCCTAATGTTTCGCCCGTCCTACGTGGCACTGGTACGAGGAACCGGTCAGGGCTCTGCTCTTGGCTGGTACGTACGGCACCTTGGTTTCTTTAAAAAGTCAGAAGCAGCAAACGAAAAAAAAAGTTCCCAGAAAATGCAGCAATAGAATAATCACCTTTTTTTCTCTAGAGGACCTTGACTTCTATATTCATTTGGCAAGCTCCGCTAGCCTGGGGACTGTGGAGTCACAGCCACATGCAGAATAGCAAGATTCGTCCCCGTACATAGTACAATTACGTTGGGTCCGGTGGGAGCGGCGCGTGGCCCCCGACGGCCGGTGCGGTGCCAAGAGAGTTGATTGCCGCGCAGGCGCCAAGCAACTCAAGGAGAAGACCGACGGCCGTCAGCGAGCAGCCACGCGCGTTGGTGCATTTGGATTGAGACCTGCAGGCCGCAGTTTACCGTGACCGGTCACAAACATTTTTTTATTTCTGCGTCTAGGGTTACGATAAAATTATCGATCTTATAAATCTTAGAAAAAAAATTAAACCTTGGAGAATGGTTAAAAATGAGAAAAAGGAGACTATCTTTATTACTTTATTGGGATTATAGCCTACTTTTATAGAATAATTTACAAAAGGGATAATGCTAGCCTTAACTTTGCTATTTCTTACCTCCGTTGTCTAGTGCTTGATTGCTTGATCACTTGATCTCCTCTCTCGTCTATTGTCGCAAGGCTTAAATAGCGCCAAAAGGGTGTCAGTTGTCCACATGAATAGGCGTCTTATTGATTCCCCGCATCCGATCAAGCAAGTGGTTGCTGTCAATGAAAGAAATCTGACAAATAACCGTCGATTGGTTATTTGTTAGTGGGAGAGATTCTCAGCAACAACCATGATGTTGTTGTCGTCGGAGGCATAGGGCCGAATCGCCATGTGGTTATTATGGATAGAGACGCACGTGCTATATTTGATCGCACAGGAGGTTGCCTGAAGTTAAGCCCAGTTATCAAATCATAAAAATCTCTGAGTAGTGGTTGGTCGGGTAATAATCCTTCGACTACAGATACTTGGGTAGTAATCTTCCGAGTTCCGACCAAAGGTACTCAGGTAGCATTGCTTTCAGTGATCTACGATCATAATAGCTTAGAGCCTTAATTACGTATTAAAGTCATATTTAATATCTTACTCAATTATTTATCTACGGACAACCATATGTACAGTTTAAGAAAGCACTAAATATAATAAAAGGTTAATAAGAAATGACTATATGTATCTTTATGAAAATAACACACTACAACTACTTAATTTCTTTCAAAATATTTAAATAGGAGTGAAAAACAGAGACAAGCCTTCGACAGCTCTATACCGAGTTAACAGGCAGGACACTTCTATGCTAACTTTTTCTCTCGTTTTTTATATTGACGAACTAACCTGCAGTCCGAATACAGAGAATCAAGTGTGACCTAGCCTGGAAATTAGTCCCCGGGGCTTGTACTTAACTCGTGACCCCACATACTAGGGCCTGTTTGGAACAGAGGAATTTCACAGGAATTTTGCAGGAATTTTGCAGGAAACAGTTCAATTCCCGCAGGAATCGGGAAAAATTCCCGCTTTCCAAACAGGGCCTAAAAAAAGGGTTTGGTAATTTAAAAATCATATTGTGCGCAAAATCAACTGTTCAGGTAAGTCTCATGTATCCCAAAATTCATTACGTGGGACAGGCATTCTATGGGTAGCACACGGTCTTTGCTTTTGTCCTTATTCCGTGTAAACAGGTTAATCCAGATAAATTACGTTTGGTCCAACAAGCGTTACGTGCTAGCGTAATCTATCCTGAATAGGCAATCGCTTCTTATTTTCCATTTTACATTTTATTTGGACTTCAAAATCCCCATGCGTGTTCTCGATTTGGGTTTCTTATTTAGACTTCCGGGCATTTTATTTTGGACTTCGAAGTCCCTATGCGTATGTCGAGACGGGCTTGCCTTTGCCGTTTCTTGGTTATGGGAAACAGGGTGTGCCCGCACGGTCACACGATAAGGCCGGGCACTGATCGGCTGGTCACGCTGCAAGAAAGGAGGCAGGGGCCACGGTCCGGGGCAGCCACTTGGCCACTTGGAACTTTCCAAGCCAACCAACCAATCTGACCTGACTGACCAATTAAGAATGTTCCGATATGTATCATCAGAGCAGGTACAATAAGGCTTAGTCAGCAGGCTATAGCAAATATAATATCAATCAAATCTTACGTGGCAGAGAGAGAAAGGAAGAGAGAGAAGGAAGCTGGCTACTAAATTACAGCTAGCTATAGCACATAAAAATATGTATTTCACTCTCTTACACGTGGGGCCAAATAGTTATTGTAATAGCTACTTTATTGTATGAACTATTTTTTTGAAGGCTATAGATGAAATGGACAAGTGTTATAGCCACTAGTTGGCTATACTATTGTACTTACTCTCATGGGAATACGACTCTTCCTGGGAACAGACAAAACCTCACAGGTTCCTTTGGGGGCAAAATGGAATCAATCAAGTGCGTGTTCCTTTTTTTACTCTCATGGTAGGGGACGGACCGGGAATCCTCCTTTCTCCCCAGGGATCCCCCGGCGTCGGAGAATAACTTCTACGCCACCGTCCATTGCTTTGGGAGAAACTGAGAAAGGGTCAGGTCGACCCATCCGGCCATCCCTATCCCAGTTGGGGCGAGTTCTAGCAAGAGTCGAGCAGGGTCGCGTCTCTAACCCTAGCCAGGCTTGCCTTTGCTTTTTCTTGGTTATGGGAAACAGCGTGTGCCCACACGGTTGCACGGTAAGGCCGGCCGGGGCACACTGATCGGCCGGTCACAATGCAAAAAAGAGAGTCAGGGGACACCGTCCGGTGCACCACTCGCCCACTGGCAAACTTCCAAGCCAATCAACGAATCCGACCCAGATGGCCAATTGAAAATGCTGCTATGTCCCATCATCGTAGTACCACTCCGGAACAGACAAAACCTCACAATCAAGTGCGTGTTCCTTTTTTACCGTCTCATGGTACTGTAACTTTGAAACAGGAAGGTTTATACAGGCAAATCTAAAAACATCGCGCACAATGTCAAACAATGTAGCGACGCACCCATGTGTAAATATTTTTATTAACACGCATGTTGCAAACAAAGTGGCATACATAACAGTAACACAGAGCAACGGAGCAGAGGCTATCTAGCTGGAAAAGTGCAGTGCCCGTCGCAGCAACAGCGCTGTAATGCAGAGGATCCGGATCCCCGTGTTAGGCACCATGGACAGCGGACATGACCAGAGAAAGGCCGCCGAGCAGAACCACAAAGAACCCGAAAGCCACCGCCGGGCTAACCGCGCCGGTGGCAACCGCGGTGACGGCAGATGATGCGGCAACGATCCCCACGAAAGATGAAAGGTTCCCGCCACGGCCGGGCACGTCTCCGGCGTCTGCACCGGTTGCCTTGGCCCAGACGGCGATCGGACCGCCGGCCTTGGCGCCCATAGCCTCATCAGTGGAAACCTGCACGCGCAGTAGTAGACTAGTAATAGTAGACTAGTAATACTAGTAAGGAAAGGATTTGTAGTAGACTAGTACTTCACAGTATGTTTATCTGCTTTAATTTCGACTAGTACTTCACAGTATGTTTATCTGCTTTAATTTCGAGTAGTACTTCACAGTAGGGAAAAAGAAGCAGTACTAGATTAGAAAGACGAATTTATTAGTACTAGTAAGGATTTGTAGTAGACTAGTACTTCACAGTAGGGAAAAAGAAGAAGCAGTGCTAGATTAGAAAATGATGATGTCCGCTTAATGACTTCTCTAATTGGATGGTCATGTCGTTCAGGGCCACCTGTCAGTGATCGATTGCTAGGCTCTGTTGCATGGAAAGGGCGGCTGCTCATGATTCACGAACATGCGGCGGCAATAATTGAGGACGCATCACGGATGTGTCTCAAGAATTATGCATACAAAAACCAAGTCTTAAAAAGGAAAGAAAAAAATCAAAGTGCTTGCCTTGCATATGCATACATCGACAAGGCTAACTAGCTAGCTTACCTGCGCGAACCCGGCGGAGTTGGAGCAGAGCGCCCCCATGCCGTTGGGGAGATGGTCGGCGCCGTGGCCCTCCCCGAGCATCGCCTCCGCTCTGGTTATGGTCGCCATTCGTTGGGAGTCGGTTGCTTTCCGAGCAACGCGAGACTGCGGGGGGTATTTATGCGCGACGGGTTGCGTGCGATCCAGGCGTAATGTGGACACGTGTTGTGGTGGTCACACACACTACCATTCGTAAGAACTCGTTGCCTATTACGCCGCTGGCCCAATTTTTTCACCCAAATTTTTTTAAACCGCTGCCTATTTGGCCCCTGGCCGACTTTCCATGTGAAATTGCAGATTTGGTCTTTGAACGGTTGTCCGAATCATGGCAAATCGCTCATGAACGCAGTAGGTGCAAACCTGTTGCGATATGGCATCGCAACAGGATCAGTCGTGCTATGGGACCGTGGGAGGGCCTGCACCTGCGTACCTCTGGCTTAAGGCGTTGGAGAGGAAGGCCCGGGTCACACTCATACTAGATTACTAGACTAGAAGTTCAAAGACAGACTCGAGATGGAACGGGCACGCAATAATTAAAATTATCTCTGTTTTCTTTTCTTTCTTTTTTTTGCGAGGTATTCAAAAGTCAAAACTATCTGGTGTCAGAAGCCAATATATTCAACTCATGATAGCAGATGAAATAGCAGAACGTGGCGATTGCAAGGACTTTCCGTTATTCTTTCCTTGGTTGGTGTAAGCGTCCACTCCTTCGCCTTTGGACATCTCCAGGAGAATGTTGAGGTCTTGAAGATTGACAAGGTCACAAGGAAAAGAAGTCGTCGTTCTCCTGCGTGGTGCTGTCGCTTGAACTCGGCCTGATCGTGAGTTCGAACCATGGGCATGAGAAGAGTGAGCAGTGTTGCCAAGGGGAAGTGCTTCGTGGTAATCCAAGGATGATAATTTATTGTACTCTTGATTATGTATAATTCTTGTTGTACGAATCACATATTTTTATGTAGTTAAAATTTTAAAATTTTAACTACATGTATCTCAAAATAACATGTTTTTGCGAACCAAAGAGATCATGTATCATCTAGATGCCAGAAGGCTTAACTGTATCCCAGTATTTAGGATAGAGTCAAATGGATGAGTACTTTTCCGCTTTGGAAACGAAAGGCACGTAGCTAGGAAGCTCTGAACTCGTTTCCAGCTGCTTTTGGAAGCTTCGTGCTTTCTTCCTTGGGTAAGTGATCGTCATGAGTTGAAAGGTCAGAGGCAACGCCACTACCTACAATAGTATGCGTTTTGCGGGTATCGCTCTCGCTCTTGGATGAGTCCATGACTCGTTCGTTGCCAAATACCCTTTCAAATCAAAGCAAGCAGGAGGGATGTAAGAATTGAATAATTAGCCGTCCATGGGCTGACGTGGACAATCCCTCACAGAGGAGAAAGAGAAGAAACGGACAATCAATTTCAGCTTTTTTCGCTTTCTAATTTGAGTTTATTTTAATTTTTTTTGAGTTTTTTGGCTTTTCTTTTTCCCTCTTATTCCTTGGTATTGTCCGTGACAATATAAGTTTATTTTTTATTTTTTCTATTTTTTCTTAGAAAAAGTTAACAGTCATTATAGTGCAATTTCATATATATGGTCTATTCTTTTTGGCTGAGACTTATGATTTTTTGCTGTAGCTTGTGGTCTTTGGGTTGTTCGTGCGAGAGATTATAGAGTAACAGAAACTCACGTGCGGTTTTTGCCGATATAAACGAAGTTGGTACAGTATGTAGTACAATTAACTAGTATACCACATTTTGAAAAGACACCCAGTTCCATAAAAGTTTTGCTTTAGCAAGTTTCACTGAAAAAACCAGATAAAATACATATCGAAGATAAGTTTCATGAAGTTTCAAATAATTCAAACAAGTTACTTATTTCAGGCAACCACTATGATTGTGAACTCTTGTTTAATGTTGCATCAGTGGCCATCACACGCTTGGTCACCGTTGCACCCACTCTTCATGAATATGGCAGTCATCTCGCGCCTCACCACGCCCTTTGATGTGGACTCATGAGGAGATTCATAGGGGTGTGACCTTTGTGATGGAGGGAATTGGGATGCAAGTAGATGGAGAATACGAGGCATTCTAGAAGGAAAATAAGTGGAGGGTGCTCGTTCGGGTGTGTAAGGATTTAGAGGTGGATAGTGACTAGGAGAAGGCAATCTGCTGATCGTTATCCCGTTGGTGTTTGGAAGATATGCTATAGCGTTTTGTAGTATTTCACAATTAAGAAAGGCTATCTTGGTCCAAAATCTGTCCATTTCGTCAGTGAAGCTTCATGTACAGGAACCGGTCAGGCGGTCACTAACACAACAGCTACACAAACTGTCTTTTTGTTCGACATGCTCGCAGAGTGCGCGGACTGGCAATCGCCGTGGTCGTGCCACGTTGCCGCCGTCGGTCCATCTCGATACTTGCGTCTGGCGGAGGAGCCGCCGCCACCGACGAGCCTCAGCTTCTGGAGCAGCCGCCGCCATCGCTTTTGCATGGCCGTAAATGTCCGTACCACAGTAGTACTACCACTCTTGCATGCAGTTGCAGAGATCAGGTGACGAGAGAGTACGTCTTCTGTCCCCTTTATTTATGAGTAAAGCAAGAGTACTAAGAACTTCATAGCTTGGTGAACGCTTCAGGCTAGCTTCAGTTAGGATCGCTATATCTTTGATTACGGATTAGGTGCATCGAATAATTAAGCAATCGTTATTTTACTCGCGAGGGAAATTTTAGTTTGACTCGCCCAAGTGAGATTGGGCTTGTTAGTCTTGTAGCCGTTGGATGGGGAACTATAAACCCGGTTCTTTTTAGGCTTATAACTTATATTTTTTCTCGAAGAAACAAACAGAACATTTTCCTCGTCATCGTTTTAAAATAGCTTATCGGGATAGTCTTTTCGAACGGCTTATCGACATTCATTTCATTTATACAAGCACCCACACCATGGTAAAAAAAACTATAAATCACAATTATAAGTCATAAGCCACGACCGAAAAAAAACCACCCATCATTTGTCATCATCTACCATTAGTTAACTATCTATGCCCTGCAATATAAGTCCGATAAACATACTTAAGTTGTACATTATTTAAATAATATTTAATAAGATTATATTATATTTACCTTGATAGAAATAGTGGTACTATATCATCTAATAAGAGCAACTATGATCTAATTTTATTAAATATTATTTAAATAATATATTTTCTATATATCATATTTATATTATATTGCGGGACGGAAGAGCAGTAGCCAGCATTGATCACCCTTACCCTAGCATCGGTATGCGTACGACCTATGACCGCGCGTTGTAAGCTGGAATAGCAGATGTTAGAGATATAGCGCGTGTAGCTGATCCGTATTGGCCATTTTAGAATCCCGTACTAGGGGGCGTATCTAGCTATGGATCCGACGAGGCATTTCCGTTTAGATGTCGTCAAGGTCAGAGGTGGGAAGGTACGACGTACCTGCACGACGTACCGGGGGGGGGGGGGGGGGGGGGGGGGGCGGGTCTGTTGCGGAGCGCCTCAGCGGCGGCCATGCCATGGGGGGTGCGCGAATACGGCGGCGTTGGAGTAGGGTGCCGCTAGCAACTTGGAGTCTTGGAATCGCTCGCGGCTGAAACAGGTGGCGCACGTCTAGTCGGATAGTACCTGCGGCTCCATCGATCTCACAGCGCGCCGAATATGCTTGCAAGTCAATAACTTGAACGCGCGAAGCAAGTGGCTGCGCACGCGTTGATCGACGTCGGCGACCGGCACCGTCGCTGTTGATCCCTGCAAACGAACGAAACAAGTCCGCCACTTGCCCTCGTAGTAACCAACACACTCTGGTCATGCACGGTACTCTTGGCCTTGGCGCGTAGACGGTCAAGTGGTTATATCACCGTAAGCTGTGCCAACTTCTGTTTTTCTAGATGAAGCCTGATTTGGATCCATTGATGAAGTGGAATAGGGTTGAGGATTCTTGCTAGCCGAATTATCTTTTGAACGTACGTGTTTTAATTCTCTTTCCGGGGAGAAACCTTAAAAAGAGAATATTCGATTTGTTTGTTTGTTTTTCGTTTTCTTTTGCACCGCGATGAAAAGTTGACCACGTACCACTCCCTTGCCTTTCTGACGGTCATGCTTACCAAATGAAGATGCGATTTGATAGTATGGCTATATCCGCATGGCTGCATCTGCTTGCATGCTGTCCCTGTCCTTGCCTTGGCGCCAAAGCCGCAAGGCGCACGTCGGTGGACGGCGTCTCAGAAATCCCAAAAGCAGTGGCACACATGAAAGATTGGATATGCTCTTGTCCTCTTTTTCGTGTCCTTTAATTGGATATGTTCTTGTCCTTCTATGCTTGATTGGTGATCCAGACAATTTAAACTGTCCATTTTCTCTTTTCCCCTTTGTTGTTTTCAGACTGCAAAATCTTACATGTGGTGCGAAGGACATGAGACAAGAAGACATTATTTAAAACAAGAGTCGAATGGTTAACCAGCATTTATATTTAATAAAACAACTGGAATTCCGCTTTTGTACCGACAAACTTGGCCTGTGAAAGAATCTGTCAAATATATAATCCTTTCACAGCATCTTGCCCCTCTCTAGTAGAGTTTGTTGTTCTGCACTTAGGCCCTGTTTGGATCCCATGGTCTAAAGTTTAGTTGTCTAAAGTTTTGGACTAAACTTTAGTTGGCTAAACTTTAGCCATTAAACTTTAGTCGAAGGTCCTGTTTGGATCCTGTACTAATGGATAGGACTAAAGTTTCAAAAAGACCATACTACCTCTCCTCGTTTCGTGCGTCAGCCATTAAATAGGAGGTGAGAGACCAACATGCATGGGTAAACACGTCTTTGTGCCTAAGAACCCAAAACTTTAGACCACTTTAGTTCACTTTGGTGGACTAATGGTCTAAAGTGTTTTTTAGGGGTTAGCTAAAGTTTAGATCTAACTTTAGACCACATGTTTGGAGACTTTAGATCTAAACTTTAGTGACTAAACTTTAGATGGAGGGATCCAAACAGGGCCTTAGTGCTACAGGAATCTCATCGAAGAAACGATTCGCTAAAGTAAAGGAAAGAAAGAATAAAAGAGGCGGGTTCGTTTTGGCTTATTTGCGGCTTATGCTCGTGCTGTTTATAATAACTAGCTTTTATACTTTCAAATAGTGCGTTTTTTAAGACAGGATTAATAGGAAGATTATAGTAAAAAGTATACTGAGTTCAGCTATACCGGTCAAAATCGCATACAATTATTTTTCTGTGCGTACTACCTCTTGCGAACAGCCAGAATTCAAATATTTAGGCCACAAGCCATCAGTTTAAAAGAACCCACCTAAGATTCTGGTCAGAGAAACATGATAATCAAATCCAGCACATCCGTCCACTGAAAGGGCCTTCATTTTGGGATGCTGCACTGGTTTCCACATGTGGCATGTCGAACGGGTTTAATACTTTATGGGTGGGTTCCTTTTAGTTGATAACTTATGACTACGACGGGTGGATTTTAGTTCTAGCTAGCGTGAGTATTTGTGCGAACGAATCAAATGTCGATAAACTATTTCGAAAAGGCTATTCTGATAAGCCGCTTCGAAAAACCAACGACGAAACTGTTCTACTTATTTGTTCGAAAAAACTATAAACCATAAATTATAATCCAAAAAGAATCTATCCACTGACACCGGAGCCCAGCGTCACACATGGGGATACCGGAAAAGCTTACAGCGAAACCCCTCCCAGCACATTCACACAATCCAATACATGAACAGTAAGTAGAGCAGTAAACGGCTTCCCTGAGCAAGCTAGCGTTCCTAGAAGCGCTCCTCGTCAGGTTAACTGTAGTAAATCATTTGCACTGTAAATACACGTATGCAATGCACCAGACAGACTCTAGAGGCCTCCTAAGCAAGCTACGTAATAGACTGGTAGTAGTAGGAAAAGGCGGATTTGATCGTGTGCGTCTTGGTGCACAATTCAGTTTAGAGGTCAACCCTTGATCATTTATGCATACATGTTGAATCTCTAAATTTATTGGCTTTTCAAAACCCCAAACTTGTTGGGTTTCAGTTCAATTAAGAACGTATGGTTTGGTCTTGTCCGCATCTATTCTTAGAAAAGGGTGCAAGTATGGAGATGCCCTAAATGGGATTCATGGATTCTCGCACGTGCAAAGAAATATGACATGTGGGCCCCACTGCCGTTCTCATGGGATGACATGTGGGACCCAACTGTCTGATGCTAACGACAAAGGTGCCCGGCGCATGCATGCCATCCAAGTCCAACGCACCGATAGTCGTACTGTTGCAACCTAAAGCTCTCCTTGAGCTCAAATCCCAATGGGACACATAGGTTGGGGGTTGCTTAGGAAATGAGATTCTCTGAAGTTGCAGTATGCAACTTCAGAGTGCAGTCACAGAATCTCAGCCGTCCGATCTGAAAAGAACGGCCCAGATTGGATTTTGCTACAGTAACAATTTACTGTAGCTACAGTAAATTTACTGTAGCAAAAACAGATCTGAGCCGTTCTTTTCAGATCGGACGGCTGAGATTGTGACTACACTCTGAAGTTGCATACTCCAACTTCAGAGAATTCGATTCCGTTGCTTAGGGGTTCCTGTTAATGGCGTGTTTCCCCCTCCGTTGGATAGCCGTGACATCATAACTAGAGTTGTTTGTATGATACGAGACTCTTTCGCATTTGTCATAGTTTTTTAGACAGATTAGCCTTAATCATGGTCCACCGAATCAAAACGCGGGGTGGTTTTTTAGAATCACTATTTTTTTTATTTCTCACAAGTTTTAAACCACGGAAATAATGCAAACAGCGGGCAGAAGAAATACTCTAGTAGTAGTACTTGCTTGTTGCTTCTTCGTACTTCTCTACTCGCAATTTTGCAGATAAACTCTGGAATTTCCCATCATTACAGATAAACGCGTGAAGCAAGTGGCTGCGCACGCATTGATCGACGTCGGCGACCGGCACCGTCGCTGTTGATCCCTGCAAACGAACGAAACAAGTCCGCCACTTGCCCTCGTAGTAACCAACACTCTCTGGTCATGCACGGTGCTCTTGGCCTTGGCGCGTAGACGGTCAAGTGGTTACATCACCGCAAGCTGTGCCAACTTCTTTTTTTCTAGATGAAGCCTGATTTGGATCCATTGATAAAGTGGAATAGGGTTGAGGATTCTTGCTAGCCGAATTATCTTTTGAAACGTACGTGTTTTAATTCTCTTTCCGGGGAGAAACCTTAAAAAAGAGAATATTCGATTTGTTTGCTTGTTTTTCGTTTTCTTTTGCACCGCGATGAAAAGTTGACCACGTACCACTCCCTTGTCTTTCTGACGGTCATGCTTACCAAATGAAGATGCGATTTGACAGTATGGCTATATATATCCGCATGGCTGCATCTGCTTGCATGCTGTCCCTGTCCTTGCCTTGGCGCCAAAGCCGCAAGGCGAACGTCGGTCAACGGCGTCTCCCAGACCATATCTTCCCTGAAGATCCGGCAGAGCTGATTCATGCTATTTTTGTTTGCCAGTTAGGTGGAGTCTGGTTGTTTTAGTTCCATTTTGTTTGGATCTAGACATCTCTATTCCTTTCTTTTTATTATGTGCTATATATTTGAGGTGATTTAATCAGCTGAAGCTGATGTTTTATAAATTTTAGTTGAAATGAAATAGTAATGATAGCTTTTAAGCAACGTTTGAAATAAGATTACATGGCTAAAACTACATGGCTGATGTTTTAGGCACGTTTCCATTCACGAAGGCCTAAAGGTTTCTACAGACGCTTGGTACTGGACGCCCAAGCAAACTAGAGAGATACCAGCCCACTTCAGTTTTGATTCTGCGACTTTGTAGCATGTCGACAGATGATGATAGTAGATTAGACGCAACCATTTCAGATTTGACCTTTCAACTCTGACCGCGATCGGGTCACGAATTTTCTTTCAGCTAGGAGGGACAGTGCCAGCCTCATTTATTTGATACAAAGGATGTTCAAATCCACTTCGGCTCGGACACCTCGGTTCTTATTTCAAACGTTGTTTAAAAGCTATCATTACTATTTCATTTCAACTAAAATTTATAAAATATCAGCTTCAGCTGATTAAATCACCTCAAATATAAAGCACATAATAAAAAGAAAGGAATAGAGATATCTAGGTCCAAACAAAATGGAACTAAAACAATCAGACTCCACCTAACTGGCAAACAAAAATAGCATGAATCAGGGGAGAGAGAGATACACAGGGGAGAGAGAGAGAAGAGTTAATATATATTGAGACTGGATAGGGGAGAGAGAGAGAGATAGGAGAGAGAGATTAGGGATAGATTCTTTTTTTTGGTGCTACATTATCAATGTTGGACTAAATGCCTGTCTCGCAAAGCAGTAGGCTCAAGAAAAATAGGCCCCTCAAAAACATGCTTTTCTAGTTGTTACCACTGTGCAAATGCAACAATCAATCGATCTTTACATCATCACAAACCAGTACTGCTGGACACCAAGCTGAACCTTTTTTCTTCTGAAACCCCCAAACTGAACCTTAGTTTATGAGGGCAACATAAACTTAGGAAGTTAAATTGTAAAAGTACATCACTAAAGCAAACTACAAGTATTTTGCTTGCCAGGTGAGCAAACTGAATAGCAGAGTTCCTATTTCTGACAGCATAACTGGGTAGTGCAACAAGGTCAGATAATCACAGTTTCAGTTCGGTAGAAATCTGAATGCGTGGGACATATCACCACAGTTTCAGTTACAAAGCAAGCCATGCATTCTTACAAACGGACTGCTAGGCTACGACAAGTGATGAGTTTAATCATGCTGTTTCAAAATGGAAAAATGAAATCAACTATGGGCTTGAGATCTGTACCATCTTGGTCGTTTATTTGAACTGGACTTGCCTATTCGTGAAACAGTGGACTAAATATGAATCGAATAAGAATACACAGGAGAAACTGGGTCTAGCCCAACAAAAAATGCAATGCAAGTCTAAAGGTTCATCAGGCCAGGTTTAGTTTGGGCCACTTCTATTTTCCATATCGAAACTAACTAATACAAGCTGGTGGCTCTTCGTGACACTAGTGGGCCTGTTCTTTTTTTATTTAAGTTTATAGCTATGGCTTATATCGTTTAGTCTATTCGTGAGGGAAATTACAAAGTAACAGAAACTCGTGTATGATTTTGATCAATATAAATGAAATTGTTACAATATATACTACAATTAACTTATAAATCCCACCTTGAAAAGTTAATCCAATTGAAATCTAGTTACTGTAAATAAGCCAAAAAGTATTTTTCAGAAGCTGAAAAGAAAGACCCACTCTTACTTATTGAAAACTACTGTAATTCTATACACTCATCGGTCATCGTACGATCGATTTTGTTGGTAGGGCCATAAAATATAGGGCATGTTCTTTTTGGCTGCGGCTTATGGCTTTTAGCTGCGGCTTGTAACTTTTGAACTATTTGTGCAAGAAATTAAAGAGTAACAGAAACTCACGTGCGATTTTTGCAGATATAAATGAAGTTGGTACATTATGTACTACAATTAATTAGTAGATCCTATTTTGAAAAGATACTCCATTTAAAAGCTAGTTACTGTAAAAAAAATTTAAAAAGCAGCTTTTAGAAGCTAAAAAGAACAAACCATATGCCATATGGGCATAGTTGAGGGGGAAAAACTGCTCCATTGATGATATACGTTGAAGCATTTCTTTTTAGGCAAAAGAGAGATTCTTCGAGCACTAGGTACTCAAGTTTGACTAATCCTACCTATTAGTGAACGTGAATGTTCTCGGTCTAAAAATTTAATGAAACTTTTAATTCGTAAATTAAAAAGATTTAAAACTTAAATTAAGACTAAATCATAATCTTAAGAATCTATCTCAATTAAAAATCTTGAAAGAACTTAAAAAGAATTATAATCTTTTGATTCGTGAAGCCATACTGCATTAAAACTGGACCAAAACTATAATAGGTTTGTGAATCAATCGTGAGTTCTGTTATCCCGACTCTAGTTAAGTCGTCATATCCTATATGTAAAACTGGATACTCTCCGTAGAAATTTAGAACCATTCAAATATGTCGTACTCCCGAGAGATAGATTTTGTGTCAACGGATGATTCCCTAATTGATGCATGAAGCAGATGGGCCAGTGGTCATTTTGCATAAGTGAGCTAGTCGAAGGTGTGGTTGTGCTCAAGTACGAGTTTCATTGGAAAGAAATTAAGAATCCTTTAATGAACTTTTATTAAATCTAGTGTGATTTAACTGAAATGATTTACAATGAAAGTTTGTGGAGTATTATACTAGTCGGAATAGGTTTCTATTAAGCTCACCTTGGTAAATTATTCTTGAATCCTTGCATTGCATTATAAAAGTTACTGTCGTGGTTAGTTGAGTACTTTTGTACTCGTTCTTGCAAAATTGAAGGTTTGAGACCAATTGTTTGAAAGAATTCCGAAATAGTAAAAATACTATTTAAGTGTTCGTCTTTTACGTACCTTCCAAATGCGATTACGTTTGAAATTACAATTTTGCAGACTTTTGAGAATTTTAGAAACTTCTTCGTTAGATAAACATAGAATTTGCACAAAATTCAATTTTCACTAGATATGCCACCTTACTACTATCCCACCATGCATGTGTGTCAGCTGTCAACACAACAAAATTAATTTATTTTCGTTCAGTCCAGTGCTACCTCGATCGGTAAAAATAATAATAAAATATTGGGGAAAAGTCTACTACTCCCATACATGTACATGAGAATTCGTTTATGTTAATGCCTATCTTAGTTTAATGAATAATCGAAGCTACTGATACATAGATTGAGCAAGTCATTAGCTCATTATCTCTTGCTTCCCTTTCAAGTTGACTAGTCACGCAGTTTGTCATTTATCTCCAAGCAGCAAGCTTCTTCAGACAACTTTTTTTTTTCGAAAACAGTTTTTTTAGAACAGCTTTTTTTTTTTTCAAAAACAGTTTTTTTAGAAAGCCCAGACAGATGCCAAACAAAACCGCAAAGTGCAAGCAAGGGGAAGTGGACAAGTGGTGAAACAAAAGCTAAAAGATCATATGTATCTTTGTCCGGTAGAACTTCAGAGGTTACATTCCGATCTACATGTTCCAAGATATTATTATTTATTCATGTGAAACCGTGTCATCATGGGATCAGATTACACCGTGACATGTGACTGAAACCTCCTTTTGCAAATTGCAAGCATATACAAGGAGCTCAACACGGTACCTGGAGTACGGTCAGTACTGGGATCCTTCTGTCCGCTTCTGTTTTTCTTGAGCTGTTAGAGCATCTCCAGCAGGCCCCTACTTGAACCCTCAAAATTAAATTTAAAGGTTTGAGGTAAAAATAGAGGTCCAGCAGGGCCCCTACTAGAGCCCTCAAATTTAAGGGCCCCTTAAATCCCCCTTCAGCCCTCATTCCTAGGGGGCCCCTACTCCGGCCCTCATTTTTCAGCTTTCCTCGTTTTTTCCCATACGAGTGAAACAAATTTAAATTCGGAATAAATTTGAATATTCAGAACAAATTTAAATTTAAATTTGAATATTCGAAACAAATTTGAATATTCGGAATAAATTTGAATTTTCAGAACAAATTTAAATTCAAATTTGGATATTCGGAACAAATTTGAATATTCGAAACAAATTTGAATTTAAATTTGAATATTCGGAACAAATTTGAATTTGAATTTGAATATTCTGAACAAATTTGAATTTAAATTTGAATATTCAGAACAAATTTAAATTCAAATTTGGATATTCGAAACAAATTTGAATTGAAATTTGAATATTCGGAACAAATTTGAATTTAAATTTGAATATTAGGAACAAATTTGAATTTAAATTTGGAACAATAAAATTCGAAATAAATTTGAATTTAAATTTGAATATTCGTATTTGAATTCATAAATTTAAATATTATCCCTCATTTTGAAATCATAAATATTTTATTGTGTATTGTGCTTTTGTCTCATACATATTCATATAGTGTGTGAGGAAATAGAGGGAATTGAGAAGTAGGGGCCCTGTTTTGAGGGCTCCTGCTGGAGTGCAGCCCAGAAAACAGGGCCCTCAAAAGTAGAGGGAGCCCTCAAATTAAAAGTAGGGGGCCTTTTTTGAGGGCTCCTGCTGGAGATGCCCTTAATCTGGGAATAAGCCAAGGGACGTTGCAAAGCTCTCGTTCCAAATTTGAACCCCGCCGCTGCCCCCGACCCAATTCCGCCGCCGCTGGCCAAGGCCGTCTCGCCGGTTCCCTACCGGCAGCCATCCGCCCCAACTCCTCCCCCATCTTTTCCCACCACCGATGTAGCTCATCCCTTCCACTAGCTCGGCCCTTGTTGACGAGCGTGGACGGTGTATGGCATCTCACGTGCTTTTTACGTGTAGTTTATTATTGTAGTTTAATCTGGTGTTCTTGTGTTGATTGGTGCTTACAAGTTGTAGAGGTTACTAACATTTTATTGTATTGGTGTTTAAGAGATGACAGCCCTTCCTGGTAGGGGTGGATCTACAGTGATTCAAGGATATTCAGCTGAATACCCAATTTTTTGGTAAAAAAATAATATATACAAAGTATAATACATATATATATATATATATTTAGTTGGACTAAATTCATTATTTTTAGACCCAGTTAGCCCAAATATATTTAAAAATTGAATGACCCATCCCTCGCGCAAATGGGCTGGCCGCCTGGCCCATTCCACCTGCTCTCTCTGCTCAACTACTCATCTACTCAACTCCCTCTCGGCCTCTCCCCTTCACCCCTTGTGGAAACCCTAGGCAGCAACGCCCAAGACGTGGGACGGCGGGATGAGCTCATCGAGGCAGAGCTACAGAGGTCGCCGACCTCCTCCACTGCTCCGTGACGCCCCCACGGGCCACGGCATGCCGAGCCTACTACGCGCCACGAGCATTGCCATTTGCTAGTGCATGGCTACTCTAGCTCAACATGTTCGACACTATCAAAATCACGCTGGACACTGGCCCGCTCGAGCTGCCCGGCACCAGCAAGGCACCAACGTCATCATCAAGGTCGTCAAGGCTGCCAACCTCATCACGAGGAGTGCCGGCATCTACTCCAAGTCTCCAAGCTGGCAAGCCCGAGGTGAGCTCTCGTCTCTCGATTTGGTTCAATTTGGTGTCGATTGCATTGGATATTTGGATGGTCAAATTGCCTGTAGCTGCAGAGACTTAGAGCAACAATTATTGATATTATGAAGCCTGGATTGGGAGATCTAGATTCATAATTACCACATCCTTAGGAGTTAGAAAAGTTTTTTAGATTGGGCATCTTCGGATCTTCCCAATCCCATGCTGTATAATTGGCAATCCACAGAAATTCTATGTTTTCTCCTTGTAGAAACTCATGATCTCATTTTTACTCAGCCTGTATCTTCATAATTTAAATCCAACATTGCTTGTTTAGGCTTCTGTTTTCAACCAAGTTAGGTTATGCTTGTGGTTGCATGCTCTTCAATATTTGGTCATGTACCAATTACCCAACAATGGTTACCCGTTACCCACGAATTCTCTAAGTTTTGTTTTATGCAACTGTAGCTTTTGAGTTTGCTGTACTGGCCCTTTCTTTGCAACCAGCCCTTAAACATTAGTGTATGCTCCGACAAGTATGGATAATATACTGATGCATCATGCATACAATATTTTTGTTTGGCCTTTCTAAATCATTATTGACATTTGATAGGTGATCTTTGAGCTTTGAAAAATGAAGAAGTCTGCGGATTTGAAATATTTATGGGAGAGAGCTGGAAAGAGCAAAAAAGAGCAGGATCAATAAGGTATGCAACTATCATTAATTTCTATAATTTGCTATTTAATTTTATGTCATTATGCTAGCTTTATGTCACTCATTTTCTCATAAGAAATCATTCATTTCTATATTTTTGTATTTTTATTGTATCTATATACACGTATCGTTGTATCGGTATTTTGGGGAAATGGTGAGCCGTGGTATCTACGTATTTGAGCAACCTAGTTTTAAAGTCCAAATACCCATCCTAAAAATCCTGGGGTCCACCATTGCTTCCTAGGCATGTGCGGACCCAATTTGATTCAAGGGTATTCAATTAAATACCCAAAATTTTATTATATAATACGTAATATTTAGTAGGTATATTACATATATATACCGATAATTAGACAAAATATTTTATATATGTACCTCCAATTGATTTTAATCTGTTTCCACACTTCCCCTCCCCCAGTTGATTGAAACTCATTCCCACACCTCTCCCCTGCAATTCACCTAGAATAGTGCGGCATAATAACCTATCCATCATCTCATCAGACTGGCCAATTGGTCCATCCGTAGATTTTTAAACCCTAACCTATCCCCTCTCTCTCTGTGTCTCTCTCAGGGTCCACTAATCTAGATCAAAATTGCCAAACCCAGTAGCATTGACGCACGAGATCTAGAGGTAATTGGTCGCCAAGCGACTTGGTGAGGGGTTGAGAACAACTCTGGCCTCTGTCTTGGCTTCGGTAGCAAGGATCATAGCCACGATAAGCAACGATACGTCTGCAAAGAGCAAACGGACGACAGTTGTCACCTGAGAGCCGAGGAGGGAGTGTACGGTGGCGGTGGCTAGGTCAATAAAGTAGTAGGCACTAGGCAACAACTATGTGAACTGGGTTGGTGCTTCTGCTCTCTTTTGTTCAAAATGAAAGCTGTTAATGTGTGAGGTTATTGAGCCACTCCTAAGCACAGTATCTGTGCTGCTTCCAAGGCCAATAGGCCATGGAGCTCTCTCTGAACTTTTCACAAACCACGAAAAACGGCGGATCAAATATTTTTTTGGTAGCTATCAGTATGGCCCAGTTGTCAGGGAAAGTGTATTAAATTTAATCGTGCGCAATCGGAAGATTCTCTTTGCTGCCCTGCTTCTTTAATTTAAGCCTTGTGGATTGCAGAGTAGGCGAAGGCGCCGAGCTGCAGGGGGCTGGCATTGGCGGCGGCGGCGACGCGCTGGATGGACTTGGGCGAGATGGCGGCGGCGGGGAGGTGGACGGGGGAATTGAGGTCAGCAGCGGAGCCCTTGAGGCAGAGCAGCGCGGCGTCGTAAGCGCGCGCGGCAGCCTCGGCGGTGGAGTAGGAGCCGAGCCATACCCGCGTCTTCTGGTTGGGCGCCCGGATCTCCGACATCCACGACCACGAGCCCCAGCTCCGCATGCGCACGCCCTTGTACTGCCTCCTGCCGCCTTGGCCTCCCTGCCTCGCCGCCGCTTTGCCACCGTGCGCGCCACCGTTGCTCGGCGCCTCCTGCGGCGCGCTCTTCACCATTTCCTAACCAAACTACAGCGCTTCTTGCTCTGATAGTATGATACTTCGATGTGTGATGTTGATGCTTAGTAGGAGTGGTTAGGTGTAGGTCTCTGCTTGTGTGTGGCTACCGGCTGCTGCGAAGTGGTGCGTCCGATGGCCTACTTATGCAGGTGCATCACACTGTGCACTATTAAATCGACTGATGCTTCTTCTTCTTTTGTCTCGCCTGAATTGGTTGTGCGCGTTTGAAATGTGTTGTAACCATTTTTGTTCACATCACGCTGATATTGTTATATTTGTTTTAGCCGAATACAGTACCGTACTATATTCCGTTGCAATAATGCAAAGGAAATGCTAAGAAATGAGGAAAATTAAGGAAGGCCTACACATGTCACGCTAGAAGTAAGCCGGGACACATGCCCTCAAGTCTTAAACCTCGTGTAGTTGCGCTAATTACTTTCAACTGTGAACAGCCAATGGGTTGAGTTAAGCACAGGAGCTCACTACACATATACACCGTCCATTCCACTCTAGCTCTACATGTCAGCCACATGAGAAGTAATACAGTATTTAATTTGCTCTCTCTCTCTCTCTTTTTCTTGCTCTTGAGTTTTTTCCCCCGGACCAGCACCAAACGGCTGCTGCTGCGACTGCAATTGCAAAGCCGCCAAAAGCGCAGGCATACACGCGTGGTTGCTGACTTGCAGTCGATCTGCACGAACTAAGTAGCCGGCATGCTGCACGCAAATCGATCCGGTTGCATCTGCGGCAGCGAGAAACCATGCGCACAACTTGAATCGATTAGCTTGGTACTGTTAAGGCCCTGCTCAAAAGGATTTATTTTGAGTGACTTTTGACTGAAAATCACTATAGCTTGCTGAAAAAACACTGTAGCTTACAATGGCTTATTTGGCGTAATTAAATTTAAAAAAATTAAAAACAGAAAAAACAGGTTACCCCGTTATGGACAGTACAAACGAATCTAGGAAAAATAGAACCGACAAAAAAAAACTCAAAACACCAAAAAATCAGAAAAAGACAAAATTATTCAATAATGAAAAATAAGGTAGATGCCAGAAGCTCAAGCCAAAATGAGCGGGACAGCATGCGTAGCAGAAAACTTTTTGTTTATGCCCCGAAGGCGCCTTCGCGCGCAGCTTCGTGCCTACCGCGCAGGCTCGATTGAGCTGTGCACGGTGGGGACGCGCCGCGACGGCGACTCGTTGGATATACTGGCTGACTGAGCGCGCGGGACTATGCAGGTGCATGCGTCGCGCGGCGTCAGCTGATGGTTGACTAGCTAGCAAGGGGAGGGGGGGGGTCGCAACAACCAACCGGCCGGTGGTACGAAGAAAAAGGGAGGGGTAGCTTTTGGTCAGTCGCCACGGAGCTAGCTGGAGCTGTCGTGGCTGGCCTCCGGCCGCAAACCGCATCGCGCTGATGCCGGGAGAAGTGGATCGATGCGCCCTGAGATAGATGATCGGCGTGTCAACATCGCCCCCTCTCCGATCCATGGGCATCGAGCCTAGCTTGGCAGATTCTGGGATAGCGATGGATGACGAAGCTTCGCGTCGGACGCTCGGGCTGTGTGGGAGCATCAATGGTCTATTCTTTTCCACGTCTAAAAGCTATATTTTAATTTTTCTATATTAATTAATTTTTGGACGGAGTATCTTTTTTTGTGTAGTCTACAATTTTATTGTATTACATATTATACCGACTTTATTTATATCCACCAAAACTACATGCAAGTTTTTGTTACTACGTACTCTCTCACACACAAACAGCTCAAAACCAATAAACCGCAGCTATAAACTATAAGTCAAAGAAAAAAAATAGACCTATAATGTTTATTCTTATTGGCGTTGAGGAGGCAAAAGACAATAATATCTGCTTCTTTTAAACGATTTTTTATTTCTCTTGTTCTTGCATCATTTCGAGGATAAAAGAAGGGTGGCATACATAGAGGCTAGAGCAACGGAGCAGAGGCTAGCTAGCTGCAAAAGTGCAGTGCCCGTTGCAGCAACAGCGCAGTACTGCAGAGGATCCGGATCCCCGTGTTATGCACCACGAACAACGGACATGACCAGAGAAAGGCCGCCGAGCAGAACCACAAAGAACCCGAAGGCCACCGTCGGGCTAACGGCGCCGGCGCCAACCGCGGTGACGGCAGATGATGCGGCAACGATCCCACGAAATATGAAAGGCTGCCGCCACGGCCGGGCACGTCTCCGGCGTCTGCACTGGATGCCTTGGCCCCGACGGCCATCGGACCTCCAGCTTTGGCGCCCATAGCCTCATCAATGGACACCTGCACGTGCGTATTGATATGATAAATTTAGTACTAGTAAGAATTTGTAGTAGACTAGGATTTCACAGTTGGTCTCAAGAATTAGGCATACAAAATCCAAGTCTTAAAAAGGAAAGAAAAAAAATTGAAGTGATTGCTTTGCATATGTAGAGGTGGGACTTGGGCCGTGCTTTTTTGGGCCAGCCCGAAGCACGGCCGGCCCGGCACGGCCCAAACACGGCACGGCACGACACGTGGCGGGCCGTGCCGGCCCGGCACGAACGGCGGGCCGTGCCGGGCCTGGAAAACCGGCACGGTGGGCGGCACGGCACGGCCCGGCGCGGCGTGCCGTGCTTGGGCCGGCCCGGCCCGGTGTGAGCACCGTCGGCACGGTGGCACGCCCGGCACGGTGAGCACACCCGGCCCGGGGGCACGGCCAGCGCCGGTGGCACCGTGGCAGCCACGACCTCCCGTCGCCCTCTCAAGTCCCACCGTCCCCCCATTCTCCCCAATCCCATTCGGCCATTCCCACAACCACAAGCGCACACAGTCACACAGAGCAGGCAGAGGGAGGGAGCAAAGAGAGGGGAAGGACCGAACTCACCGAAGGTGACCACCGTGGGAGCCCGGACGCCCCCGGCGACGCAAGCGCCGCCGCCTCGCCGCAGCGGGTGATGTAGTCGGCGCGGCGATGGCCGCCAGAAGCGTGCCCGGCGCGGAGCCGTAGCGCGGCAGCTCCGCCCCCGCCGGCGTCGGCATCACCCCGTGGGCCGTGGTGCTGCGCAGCTGCGGCCAGGCGATGAAGCCGGCCCGGGGCGTCGGAGTTCGGACGCCGAAGGAGCCGGGCGTCGGGCGCCGAAGGAGCCGGGCGTCGGAGTTCGGGCGCCGAAGGAGGGGAGGGAGCGGCGGGGGAGGGGAGCCGGCGGGGGAGGGGGAGCGGCGGGGGAGGGGGGCCGGAGGGGGAAGCGGCGGGGGAGGGGGAGCGGCGGGGGGAGGGGCGCGGCGGGGGAGGGGGAGAGGCGGGGGAGGGGGAGGCGGAGCCGGGGAGGGGGCGGCGGGGGGAGGGGGGCCGGAGGGGGAAGCGGCGGGGGAGGGGAGCGGCGGGGGAGGGGAGCCGGCGGGGGAGGGGGAGAGGCGGGGGAGGGGGAGCCGGGGAGGGGAGGGGGCGGCGGGGGAGGGGGGCCGGAGGGGGAAGCGGCGGGGGAGGGGGAGCGGCGGGGGAGGGGAGCCGGCGGGGGAGGGGGAGCGGCGGGGGGAGGGGCGCGGCGGGGGAGGGGGGCCGGAGGGGGAAGCGGCGGGGGAGGGGAGCGGCGGGGGAGGGGAGCCGGCGGGGGAGGGGGAGCGGCGGGGGAGGGGTAGAGGCGGGGGAGGGGGAGCCGGGGAGGGGAGGGGGCGGCGTGACCGAGTGAGGGAGAGGGAGCCAGGGAGGGCGTCGGGCGCGGTGTGCGCAGCGCAGTGCCGCTGCCGCCTGTGGGAAAAGAAGAGAAAAAGAAGATTTGACGCGGGGAGGACAGAGGGAGCGGTGGCCAGGCGACGTGGCAAAGCCGGAATGGCTGGACGGTGGAAAAAAAGGAATATTGTCTGGGAGACTGGGTAGAAAAGAGAGAACGGTCCGATATCTACAGGAAAAAAAAGCTGAAAAAAGAGAGGAACGTTGGCAGGAAAGAAAAGAGAGAACGGTCAAATATGAAAAAGCTGAAAAAAGAGAGGAATATTGGCAGGCACGCAACGTTGATATAACGTTCGGAATTCACATATATAAATTCGAGTGGTGGAAGAACAACAAGCGGATCTTTCCTGTGCTGTCACATTTCGCACGGGATGTTCTCCTGGTGCCAGTGTCCACTGTCTCTTCAGAAGCGACGTTCAGTACGGTAGAGAGAATAATAGAAGAGAGAAGATCGTCCCTTACGCCCAGGATGGTGGAGGCAATCACATGTGCCAAAGACTGGGAATTAGCCAAAGAGCGGGAACAACATCAACTGGAGGATCCCGAAATCGTACAGGCGTATGCTGACCTAGACATTGCCGAGTAGATATTATCTACATATGTTGTAATATTTTGTATATACATATATTGTTACTGTACTCTTTTCCTTACTCGGGAAACCCCACTCTGGGGTGTAAGGTTTTTAACGAGGCAGTAACATTGTATTTCTAAAATATTAAAGAAATTTCACTTTTCCCGAAATATTTATGTTGTTGCGTGCCTATGTTTTTATGCAATTAATTTAATTTCAACTAGTTTTAAACGAGGCAGGTACGTGAGAAAGGAAGATGACGACCGTCGCCACCGCCTTCGCGTTCGCGTTCGCGTTCGCGTATAGTATTTTCGGGCTGAGCTTGGGCTGGCACGGCACGAATGCTGGCACGGTGGGCTTTGGGCCGGGCTTGGGCCTGGCCGGAGTGACGTGGGCCGGCACGGCACGGCACGACGAGATGACTGGGCCGAGCCGGCACGGCACGAAACGGCACGAAGCACGATGGGCCTGGGCCGTGCCGGCACGGCACGGCCCAAGTCCCAGCTCTATGCATATGCATACATCGACAAGGCTAGATAGCTAGCTTACCTGCACGACGTACAGGGGGGCGGGTGTGGCGCGGAGCTCCTCAGCGGCGGCCATGCCACGGGGGTGCGCGAATACGGCGGCGTTGGAGTAGGGTGCTGCATCCAGCCCGGCCGCGCGGTTCTTGCCCAGGAGCGGCTCGCCGAGTGTGACGCCGTGCTCGCGCTCGGACGCGTCGGCGTTGAAGTAGGGTGCAGCCAGGCCGGCGGTGCGGTTCTTGCCCAGGAGCGCCTCGCCGAAGGGCATGCCGTTCTCGCGCGGCGCGAACCCGGCGGCGTTGGAGTAGAGTGCCCCCAGCTCGGCCGCGCGGTTTTTGCCCAGGAGCACCTCGCCGAACGGCATGCCGGGCTCGTGGACGAGCACGGCAGCGCTGCAGAGGAGCGCGTCCAGCACGGCGTCGGGTGCTCGCCGCGCCACCATGTCCGGCGACTTCTCGTTGCCGTAGGCGATCTTGTACTGCGGGGAGCCAGTCCACGCCTTCTCGCGGAGGCACTCCATCCAAGCGTACAGGTAGCCCTTGTCCAGCTCGAACAGGTCGTCCATGTTCTCGATAGCCTGGATGCGGCCATGCGGGCCGCGTCCACGTACACCACCCTCTCGTACTCCGGGAACTATCCAGAAATCTATCAGCGAAAGCCAACGTAATAACGAAAGGCACGTACAATAATTGTCATGTCGTACGTACCTGAATGATGTAGCAGAGCTTGGAGTGGTAGTTGATGTCGTCGCCTTCGTAACAGCCAACGGCGAAGTGCCCGGGTTGGTTGTCCTTGTTGAGCGGGTGCACCTCGCGGACGATGCAGCCCTCGCGGGCGAGGCGGCGCCGGAGGTCCTCCGGAACATCGGACGGCACGGCCACGACCAGCGGGTAGGCCGCGCGCACCTCGCGCTGGGCCTTGGCCAGCCGCACCACCGCGCCGAAGTCGCCGTACCCCCCGCGGCCGCGCCCCAGGAGCGTCATATACGCCCTCGCCGCCGGCACCGGCGCCGCACCGTTGGGGAGATGCTCGGCTCCGTGGACCTCCCCGAACGTCGCCGCCGCGCCGGTTTCGGTTGCCATGCCTTAGGAGTGGGTTGCTTGCCGGCTTGGTACTGGGGTGCAGGGATGGTGAGCCCGTTGCGCCTTGCGCGGGTATTTATGCGGGGCTTGCGCGGGACCGTGGGCCACCCTACCTCCGTAAGGGCATATGTAGTGTATGAAAATAGAGTGTCTTAAGTCACCTTAAGGTCAACCTTATACATTACAAGGGTGACCTTAAGCAGGCTATAAGCAAAAAAAGGTTTAAGGCTGGTTCTCAAGTTAAAGACCTGGCCACAAGCATTAAAATACAATTTTTCTTTATCTGCCAAGTGGGACCATCTTAAGGCTCCTTGGGTTATATACACTATGGAGTCAACCTTAAGGTTTAGATAGGCCCACCTTAAAGCCCCTTGGGTTATATACACTACAGATGCCCTAACCGCACCGGGGCTCGCTGTCCCTTCTGTCCCTTTTAGTTCCAGCACATTTTAGTCGGTTCTGTCGAGAAAACTGTTAGGAAACCTGGACTCTATCCAGAGTCCTGATCTAATTGGGCACCCCACCGTAGACTATAAATAGGGACCTAGACCCCCCTCATTATGTACCCCCGATACAATCTAAAGCAATAAAGAAAGACCAGGAGTTCCCTCTACCTCTCTGTGTTCAATCTATTATTCTGTGATTTTGTGATTGATTCGTTCTTGTTTTAAGCAGAGGAATCGCTCGGACTGGTCTCCAGCGTCGGTTCCTCAACACGTTATCAGCACGACTTCGCTCCGGTGAACAAGGTAATCATCGAAGCACAGATTGAATTTTCTAGATCGCTTTTGAATCTGTATTTTCTTTTCGCGTTCTAGATTGAAATTCTACGGTGCAAATCCGCCCTAATCTACCGCGAGCAGACTTGAAGTCGCCGGCACAATGCCGATCGGTAGATTGTAAAACGGGGTAGATGTTGATTGCGCTGTAGAACGATGTAAATCCGCCCTAAATCTATCGCGAGCAGATCTGAAATCGTCGGCACAATGTCGATCGGTAGATTGCGAAACGGGGCAGATGTTGATTGCATCGTAGATTAGAAACGAAAAAAAAGAAGAGAAAATTGTGCATTGGTTTGTTTCTCTGTTCGGTTACTGCATGTAAAAGAAAATTTGCATCTTTTCTTGTTGCTCAGTCCATGCACAGAAAAACGGGCATCGCCGCCGTGCCTGCATGCGCGCCACCGGCCAGTAGCTGAGCGTGAAACACGAGACGCCGCTGCGCCTGCATGCGCACCGCTGGCCGTCGGCCAGAAGCTGACCGAAAAAAAAATTTGAGGCGCCGATGTGTCTGCATGCACGAAGAATCGGCATGGGCCGCAGCCCGTACGGGTGGTCGTCGCCGCCGGTAGCCATGTACTGCGCCCGTCGCCTGCATGCGCCGTACGTAGCCCGCCGCCTGCATGCGCCGGAACCACCGCCACCGGCCCCACCATGCTCGCGCCCGCATGCGCACGCGCCAGCGTCATCCGCAGCCCCACCTGGCTCCGACCGCAGCCGCCCCGCACGGCGCTGCTTCATGCCCGAAGCATGCACCTCCCGCCGGCTTCCTCCGCCCGGCCAAGCAACCGCTCTGGCTATGGTGTCGCCGCCGGCCCTGAATGGCACCGGCCGGCTGACCACGCCTCCTCAGCCGTGCCCTCCGCACACCGCTTGAAGCCGGGCCCCGGCCGCCTCCGCCCGCACGGTCGCCGCTCGCGCTGCCCGCGCGAACCAGCCCCTGTTTGCGCCGGCTCCCCACGCCGCCGCCCGTAGCCGGCTCCTCCGCCTAGGCCCCACCGTGCGCCGCCCGCACGCAGCGTCCCCCGCCGTGCGCCGCCCCAAGAACGCCCGCGCCTCGGCTCCGGCCGCCTTGCACCGCGCCTACGCCGTCGCCTGGCCGGCCCACCGCTAGTATGCGCCCGGCTCCCCGAGCCGATCCCGCACGCTGCCGGCCGAATCCGCGCCCGGTCTGCCGCCCCAACCCGCACGCCTCCTGAGCTGCGGCTCGGATTGCCGCCGCCACCACGTAAGGCTGGTTGGGGGAAACCCTAACAGCCAAATAGAAGTGGCCGGGTGGGCTGCTGGGCCTAACAGGCTGTCCAACCAATGGTCCAAGTCAGGTGAGAAAAAAAAAGGAAAAGAAAAGGGGCGGGCCGCATGGGCCGGCTGGGGGTGGGCCGAAATCAGGGAGCCGGGCGAGAAAAAAAGGGGAGTGGGCCGGCGCCAGATATTTTGCGAAAAGGGCCCGAAAATGCTAGAAATTACCAATAAGCCCTCGGGTTTTACTTTTGGGTCCCGAATTTTGCATAAAAGGCTTGTAGTCCTGAAATTTGCGAATAAGCCCTCAAATTTACGAGTGGGTCCAGAATTTTGCAGAAAACCCCTCGGTAAATCAGAAAATTGCGCAAATTTTTCTCTGAATTGAATAATTTGCGTAAAAACCCTCTGGAATTGCAGAATTTGCTGAAATTTCATATTTTAGCATAAAAGGGCCTCGAGAATCCAAATTTTGCATTATTTTTCGCATTTGAAGCTTATTTATTTATGCCATTATTATTCTCTGTATTTTCTGTATTTATTTACTGTTTTGGTTAATTGTAATTGCTGAAAATTGCTTTTAATCGCTGAAATTAGCAGTAAAATTATAGAAAATGCATAGAAAATTCTGAAACATTGCGAGAACCTTTTGTACCATTTATTTACCCGCAGTGAATTATTCCGTGCATGTCTACCAGTAGTAGACTTATACACATTTAGATGACTAGCATCACGAACTGGGAGTTCGAGGAGCTGGCCCAGCATGGCCAAAACTATCTGACGTAGGCATCCAAAGTCGAGATTGTGCTTGGAGCCAAGAAGCTCCGCGCTGCTATTGGGATTGGTGGACTGAATGACGCTTAACCCACACCTGAGGATAATGATCAGGCACTTCATTTTCTTAGGTACCACCTCTGCCTCACTCTCAAGAATGAGTATATGGCGGAGAAAAGCACGCTAGCACTCTGGACCGCACTCAAGAAGCGGTTTGAGAGGCTGAAGTACAACATTCTTCCTCAAGTAGAGCAGGAGTGGATCAGACTGAGGTTTGTTGACTTTAAGACGGTCGGGGAGTACAGTTCTGCCTTGCACAGGATTTGTACTAATCTTCAACTCTGTGACAAGCAGATCACAGACGAGCAGAAGATTGAAAGAACCCTATCCACCTTCCACCCCAATACAGTACAATCCGCCCGCAACTATCGTCATGACAGCTATAAGGAATATGCCGAATTGATTGATATGATGCAGGTTGCGGAGGCTCAGGACGAAGTTCTCCGCAAGAACTAAGTCACTCAGCCATCTGGGAGCTCCATTGGCTGTGAAGCCAACGACGGGAGCAACAAGGTGCAAAAGCCCTTGATAGAGAAAAAGGGGAAGAAAGGGTAAGACCGTAGTCCAGAAAGGCAAATCAGATGCTCCACGTGAGAATAAGGCTAGCAAGCCAAAACGGGATGGCAAAGGGAACATGAAGCCCATTCTGCATCGGTTGAGGGGGAGCATTCTGAGCAGCTGCCTGCGCTGATGGTGTTTGAGACCATTACGACAGCAGTACCCCTCTCGACCTAGAAGCAGCCACCGTCATGATTTCTTTTGAAGAGAATGTCACCCCGAGAGAATAGCAGAAGAAGTCTAGTGCACAGAATGCATTTAGACTTTAATTGTCATTTATTTTGTGAGAAAAATATGTTAGAATTTGCATGGATGGTACTTAAGAATTGTTATTTTCTCGTAATGGTTGGATGATATTTGAAGAATTCATTCATTTATTCAGTTAATGATGGCATGATATGTTCTGATATTGATGTATTTTATCTATGTGTTGATTGCCTTCTCATGCATATTAATAAAATACCATATATTAGAACGCTTGTAGCGCCCTATGAAGGAAGTGTGCTTAGCTAGCAGCGGCACAACGCATACCATCTTAAGAGAGATTATGTATTTTCAGTCGATTTGTAAGAGCACTGGCAGCCTTACGACAATCGCCAGAAGCGATGGATGTATAATTGGTTCAGGAAGAGCCATAATGGGCACAACTTTGGTTATTGAAGAAGCCTTATTGTACCCAGAATCGACTAGAACTCTCCTAAGTTTTAAGAATATCCGCGCAAATGGTTTCCACGTTGAGACTGAAGAAGAGTACGGTAAGAAATACCTGCTCATTATGAAGCGCGAAGAGAATGGCAAAAGAATATTAGAAAAACTTTCTTCACTTGGCTATATTATACCAACATTAAAGCGCCTGCAGCGTACACTGTTCTGAAAACAGTGTTTAGAAACTCTTAACTCTTCTGTCTCTGGCATGACAGATTAGGCCACCCAGGTCTTAGGATGATGAGAAACATAATAAATAACTCGCATGGGCATAATATTAATGTGAAGAATTTCCCGAATCATGAAGATTTTGTGTGCCCTGCATGTGCCACCGGGAAACTAATTACTAGACCCTCCACTCTGAAAGTGAAGGATGAAGTCCCTGCATTTTTGGAACGCATCCAAGGAGACATTTGCGGTCCCATTCAGCCTGTCTCAGGGCCGTTTAAGTATTTCATGGTGCTCATTGACGCTTCTTCGAAGAGGTCATATGTGGGTTTGTTGTCCACAAGAAACCACGCCTTTGCAAAATTGATCTCGCAGATCATTCGCATCAGAAATGTGTTTCCAGATCATCATATCAAGTCCATTCGAATGGACAACGCCAGAGAATTTACTTCAAAGGCATTTGATGATTATTGCATGGCGATGGGAATTGCAATTGAGCATTCACTACCGCATGTCCATACCCAGAATGGTTTGGCAAAGGCTTTAATTAAAAGAATTAAAATTATTGCCCGACCCCTTTTGTATAATTGAAATCTAGCAGCTACATGTTGGGGACATGCAGTCCTGCATGCAGCGAATCTCATCAATCTTAGACCTTCGGCCTACAACATCCATTCACCTATGCAACTAGCGCAATGGTCAGCACCGAAGATTTTCCAACATTAGGGGGAGGAAATCAACCCCTTGATGAAGAATGTCGGGAAATTATGTGGCAAGCCTGGGGAATCCATGTAGATGACCCACGCACTAGAGAAATCCAGAAGACATTACATGGCAAGCCACGGGAATTCATGCAGATGACCCGCGCATTAGTGAAGCAAATAGAGAAGTCCAAAAGACAATAGAAGTCCAGAAGACAAGAGAAGTCTAGAAGACAATAGATTTGCAAGCATTAGCAAATCAACTGCCTGATCACTTTAGTGATTTGAAGAGCGTGACTAAGTCGCATGTGCCTGCACGCACTGCACCGGAGAGGGTTGAAATACCAAAGAAAGCAGAAGGTATCCCTAATCTCGTCCAGAGGCCTCAGAAAAATAAAAAAGAGGACGAGAACTCCGGTTCCTCGAATCCTTAGTAACCGGGGACGCCTGGTGAAAAAGGATAAGAGGGATTTATCACAGCCGATCATTGAAGTCCCCCAGAATGAGAAGGGGAGCCAGTTGAGACCTGGCACAAGTATGACACCTTCAGAAAAGGGCATACCGGATCTGAATATCCCCATCGGCATAGATGTGTGCGCACACATCGGAGCCGAAAAACTAAAGGGACTTGCCACCGCAATTGAAAGAAGCGATGTGCAAGGTAAAGCTCTAGCAGAAGCAATCGCTTCAGAAGAAGCAACTCATGAAGAAATAGCTATAAATTATGTGCACACGGGAGAGTCCCTGAATAGGACAACAGCTAATATCGATATCTACTTCGCAAAGAAAATTGCCACCATCATCGATCTTGATCCCGAGCCTGCATCGCTCGCTGAATGTAAGAAAAGATCAGATTGGGAAGATTGGAAGAAGGCAATAGCAACTGAATTGCTATCTCTGAATAAAAGAGAGGTGTTTGGGCCCGTATGCCGCACACCTCCCCACATACACCCCGATGGGCACAAGTGGGTATTTGTTCGAAAGAGAAATGAAAGAAATGAAGTAGTGAGATACAAAGTAAGGCTGGTAGCCCAAGGTTTCACTCAATGTCCTGGAGTTGATTATGAAGAAATCTACTCCCCAGTCATGAGTGAAATTACCTTTAGATACTTGATCTCAATGGCAGTGAACTTGAATTTAGAAATGAAATTGATGGATGTTGTGACTGCATACCTTTACGGTAATTTGGATTCGGAGATTTATAAGAAAGTCCCTGAAGGAATATCTCTCCCAAAGCAAGACAGAGCAAATAGAAATCTGTACAGTGTGAAACTCAGAAAGTCACTGTATGGACTGAAACAATCTGGAAGAATGTGGTATAATCGCTTGAGCGACTTTCTCTGCAAGAAAGGCTACACGAACAATGAAGACTGTTCTTGTGTATTTATACGGCGATCCCAGAATGGATTCTGTATAATCTCTGTGTATGTAGATGATCTGAATATCATCGGGACAGCCGAAGACATAAAAGAAGCAAGCTCCTACTTGGAGTCAGAATTTGAAATAAAAGATTTGGGCAAGACCAAGTTTTGCTTAGGCTTGCAGCTTGAGCATGTCCCTGAAGGAGTCTTGGTACATCAGTCAACCTACACCCAGAAGGTGCTCGAAAGGTTTGGCTTTGAGAAGGCATTTCCCTCGAAAGTACCGATGATCGGTAGGTCTTTACAGCAAGAAAAAGATCCTTTCCGACCAAGGGAAGAGGGGGAGAAAGTCCTGGGACCGGAATTCCCATACTTGAGTGCAGTGGGAGCACTCATGTATTTAGCAAACTGCACTAGACCGGACATTGCATTTGCCGTGAACCTGTTAGCAAGGTACAGTGCAGAGCCCACCAAAAGGCATTGGCAAGGCATAAAGGACATTTTCCGATACCTCCAAGGTAGCAAGGACCTCGGATTGTTTTACAAAAAGAATCAAGATCTGAACTTGATTGGCTATGCAGATGCTGGGTATCTGTCAGACCCGCATACCGCTAAGTCACAAACAGGCTATGTATTCCTGTGTGGTGGAACTGCAATTTCATGAAAATCGTCTAAGCAAAGCCTGGTAGCTACTTCGACGAACCACTCAGAAATTATAGCACTGTATGAAGCCGCATGAGAGTGCGCTTGGCTCCGCCGAATGATTCACCACATCCAGCAGTCGTGTGGGATGAACATTGTGCAAACCCCCACAATTATCTATGAAGATAATGCAGCTTGCGTTGCACAAGTGCAAACGGGCTATGTGAAGAGTCATCTCACAAAGCATATCAACCCCAAGTTCTTCTATGCACGTGAATTGCAAAAGATGGACGAGATTAAAGTACTGCATACTAAGTCATGTGAAAATCTCGCAGATTTATTCACTAAGTCACTCCCCGCATCTAGGTTTGAAAGGTGCGTGCGTGGAATTGGAATGATGAGACTTAGAGAAGTGCAGAATTCAGGGGGAGAATTCTCACAAGCCCGCTAATAAATCTTGATCATGAAGATTAAGTACCCAAAAATAAAGTCTTGCAGACCAAACGAATTTGGGTGAATTGTACTCTTTTTCCCTTGACGAGTTTTCCATGAAGTTTCTCGACCAAGGTTTTTAACGAGGCAATTCGTGCATCGCAGCATCACATGTATCATGTACTCTTTCTCCAAATTTTTCCCACTGGGTTTTTATGGAGTTTTGACGAGGCATGAGCATATTGGGTGAGTGCCCAAGGGGGAGTGTTAGGAAACCTGGACTCTATCCAGAGTCCTGATCTAATTGGGCACCCCACCGTAGACTATAAATAGGGACTTAGACCCCCCTCATTATGTACCCCCGATGCAATCTAAAGCAATAAAGAAAGACCAGGAGTTCCCTCTACCTCTCTGTGTTCAATCTATTATTCTGTGATTCTGTGATTGATTCGTTCTTGTTTTAAGCAGAGGAATCGCTCGGACTGGTCTCCAGCGTCGGTTCCTCAACAAAAACTAAATGTAAAGCAAAGTACAAAATTTCAAAAAGTCAGTGGTTCCGGTCGAGAAAAGATTTGTGGGTCCAAAAAATCTTCCGATGAAAGGTTACTTGGAATTCGGCTACTGTTACGAACTATTGTCTTACTAAGATCAGTGACAGTAGTTGTAATTGCCTGAATTAGATGTCCCAAAAAAATTTTAACTGCAAGTTGGGAGGTTTATTTGGTTTGGCCATTCCGGAGACTGCAAAATAAAGCATATTTTGACAAATAGAAAGATTCAATCACCCTGCGCATGCAGTGTTGTACTACTAGATTTCAGTTTTGCTAAAACACTGTCAAAATTGATAACAAAAGAGAATCTTGGTTGATAATGATTGCCAACTTCAAAAGTGTGCAGTTCGGTTTGCATTTTGCAAGGTTCATTTTATCATTTGCAACCTCTGATTGATAAACGTACTGCATGGGCTCCGCGGCAAGACCGCGTGGCGTGGTGATTGGTGAGGAGGAATGTTCAATCGACCAATTCTGAAAAACAAACGACGAGAGGAATGTTCAATCATCTCCTTGCCACGTCGTGAATTAGCCAGAAGGAATGGACAGTACAAACGAATACAAGAAAAATAAAACTGATAAAAAACTAAAAAAATCAAAATCAGAAAAAGACGAAATTGTTCAATAATGAAAAATAAGATAGAAACCAGCAGATCAAACCGAAACGAGTGGGACAGCATGCATAGTAGAAAACTTTTTGTTTATGGCCCGGAGGCGCCTTCGCGCGCAGCTTCGTGCCTACCGCGCGGGCTCGATCGAGCTGTGCACGGTGGGGACGCGCCGCGACGGCGACGGCGGCTCGTTGGATATGATATACTGGCTGACTGAGCGCGCGGGACTATGCAGGTGCATGTGTCGCGCGGCGTCAGCAGATGGATGACTAGCTAGCAAGGGGAGGGGAGGGGGTCGCAACTCGCAACAACCAACCGGCCGGTGGTACGAAGAAAAAGGGAGGGGTAGCTTTTGGTCAATCGCCACGGAGCTAGCTGGAGCTGCACTGACCGCGTCGCGCTGATGCCGGGAGAAGCGGATCGATGCGCCCTGAGATAGATGATCGGCGTGTCAACGTCGCCCTCTCTCCGATCCATGGGCATCGAGCCTAGCTTGGCAGATTCTGGGATAGCGATGGATGCTGTCGCTGACGTAGCTTCGCGTCGGACTCTCGGGCTGTGTGGGGGCATCAATGATTTATTCTTTTCAGTCTCTAAAAGCTATATTTTTAGATATAGTATTTTTTTCGATATAGAGTCTACAAATTGATTGTAGTACATATTATAGTAACTTTATTTATATCCATTAAAACTGTACATAAATTTTTGTTACTCCATACTCTCTCACACACAAACAGCTCAAAATCTATAAACCGTAGCTATAAACTATAAACCGAAGTAAAAAAAATAGGCACATAATGTTTATTCTTATTGGTGTTGAGGAGGCAAAAGACAATAATATCTGCTTTTTTCGAAGTGGTTTCTCCATTTATCTCATTTTCGCCTCGCTTTGAGGATAAAACAATGGGTCATGTGATTATCACGCACCTCACTCCTCTAGTTCTCGTCCTGCGCATGTATCTCCCCTCCACTTTTGTTACCAATTACTTTTGTTTAATCCTACTCAGTTATATTCCTCAATTATATATGTGTTTATACCACCATCTCTGATAATTGCTTTATCTTAACATCTTTTATAGCCATTAAGATTACAATATCACTACGTACAACGACGACGATGTTACTACTCTATTATGTGTTTTTCGTGTGTCGCTCTCGCTGTTGGATGAATCCATGGACTCGCTCGTAACGAAATACCCCATCAAATCAAAGCAAGCAGGAGGGATGTAAGAATTGAATAATTAGGGCCTGTTTGGAACACAGGAATTTCACAGGAATTTTGCAGGAACAGTTCAATTCTCGCAGGAATCGGGAAAAATTCCTGCATTCCAAACAGGGCCTTAGCAGTCCATGGGCTGAGGTGGGCTGCGGGGGGAGAGCCACGTGAGCCCTTCTCTCTAATCCATCGGCCGCTGTCGCTGAGTCACATTCTCTTCAATCCACCGGTCGCTGTCGCCGAGCATCGTGCCGCTAGTTGGAGGGGTGATGGGAGATGGAATTGGTGGCGGTGTTGAAGAGGATGAGGAGACGCGACACGGGGGTTCAAGGGAGAGAAGGTGGTGACGGTTGCGGGAGGTGGAGGTAGGGAGGCGGCGGCGGGAAGATGGGGAAAGGAGACGGTGGACAAATGCATTGGGGAGGTGGCGACGGGGGATGCAGTGCTGCTAGGGGAAGTTGGGGGACTGTGACCAGACGTTGCCGTGCGGGGAAGGAATTGGTAGTGGCACTGAGGAGGAGGAGGCGCGGCACGAGGGTTTGGGGGAGAGGAGGCGGCAGTTGTGGGAGTTAGAGTGGTTGCGAGAGGTGGAGGATACGGGGGAAGAGAAGTGGAGGAATGAGGCCCACGCGTCGCCCGACCTTTCCTACAAGGAGCAAAAGAATTACCTACATACGGATCTAGAGGGCTAATTTTTTATCGGACGGCTAAGAAGAGAGGAGAGAGAACGGACCGACGACAATCAACTCATATTTTTAAGGAGTAGAGATTTAGACTTCAAAATCCCCATGCGTGTTCTTGTTTTGGGGCTTGTGATTGAAACTTAGCATGCTGGCCCTTCCGGGCATTTTATTTTCTGCCTCGAAGTCCCTATGTGTATGTCGAGACTCACCGGCTTGCCTTTGCCTTTTGTTGGTTATGGGAAACAAGGTGTGCCGGCACGGTTACACGATAAAGGCCGGGCACTGATCGGTTGGTCACACTGCAAAAAAGATGGGGCAGGGCCGGGACACAGTCCGGGGCTGCCACCTGCCCACTTTGAACTTTCCAAGCCAATCAACCAGTCTGACCACACTGACCAATTAAGAATGTTCCTATATGTATCATCATGGTAGTACGACTCTTCCTCGGAACAGACAAAACCTCGCAAGTTCCTTTTGGGGCAAATGGAATCAATCAAGTGCGTGTGCCCTTTTACTGTCTCATGGCAGGGGCGGACCATCCGGGCGAGTTGACGGACAGGGAACTCTCCTTCCTCCCCAGGAATCCCCCGGCGTCGTCTACGCCACCGTCTATTGCTTTGGGAGAAACCGAGAAAGGGTCAGGTCGACCCATCCGGCCATCCCTATCCCAGTTGGGGCGAGTTCTAGCGGGAGTCGAGCAGGGTCGCGTCTCTATCCCTAGCCTTGGATATGGGAAACAGCGTGTGCCCACACGGTTGCACGGTAAGGCCGGCCGGGGCATACTGATCGGCCGGGGCACACTGATCGGCCGGTCACAATGCAAAAAAGATGAGTCAGGGGACACCGTCCGGGACAGCCCGCAGCCACTTGCCCACTGGCAATCTTTCCAGGCTAATCAGCTAATCAACCAGTCTGACCTGACTGGGCAATTAAAAATGCTCCTATGTCCCATCATCGTAGTACGACTCTGGAACAGACAAAACCTCACGAGTTCTTTTCGGGGAAAATGGAATAAGTGCGTGTTCTTTTTTTTTCCTGTTCGGTTGGACTGAAAAGCTGTGGTTTATAGTTAAAAATATACTGTAGTTAGTTAAAATTTTACTGTATCTGAAGGTGTTTTATTTGGTGTAATTAAATTTTAAAAAAAATATCTAAAAATAGTAAAAAATATGTTAGCTCATCTCGGACAATGTAAACGAATACTGGAAAAAAGAACAGGCAAAAAAACTAAAAAAATGAAAAATCAAAAAAAGTTGAATTTTATGAATAATGAAAAATAAAACAGAAGTCAGAAGCTGAAACTGGAACGAACGGACCTTTACCTTATACTGTAACTTTAGAACAGGAAGGTTTTATTTATACAGGCAAATCTAAAAACAGCGTGCACAAAGTCAAATAAGGTAAGCGAGGCACCCACCGGTCCATATTTATATTAGCACGCATGTTGCAAACAAAGTGGCATACATAACGGGAATTTTTTGTACGGATAATCCATTTTTTATTCGAAATTACATAAATATACCCGCGGGAAATTTTTTTACAAAAATAGGCTCCAGTCGCCTAATGGTTGGGCGACTGGAGCCTTTCGCCCAACCACACGGCGACATTTAATGAATCTACCAACCGTTGGGCGATTAATTGCAGTCGCCCCACGGTTGGGCGACTTCCATCCAGTCGCCCAACCGTTAGGCGACTGCATTTCAGTCGCTCAACGGTTCGGCGACTTCTAGTGAGATATATACCGCGCTCGGCCGTGGCCGAGCGCGGTCACTGTGTCGTTCGGCCGCCGTCGCAGAGAAGAGAGGGAGAGGAGGAGAAGAGGAGGGGAAGAGAAGGAGAGGGAGAGGAGGAGAAGGGGAGGAGGGGAAGAGAAGGAGAGGGAGAGGAGGAGAAGGGGAGGAGGAGAAGAGGAGGGGGAGTGCGCGATTTTCAGGTAATTTTTCGTGTTATATTTTTTGTTAGTGTAGAAAATTAGTTTAGAAAATGTAGTGTAGAAAATTAGTTTAGAAAATTAGTTTAGAAAATTAGTTTAGAAAATGTAGTGTAGAAAATTAGTTTAGAAATTTAGTTTAGAAAATTAGTTTAGAAAATGTAGTGTAGAAAATTAGTTTAGAAATATAGTTTAGAAAATTAGTTTAGAAAATGTAGTGTAGAAAATTAGTTTAGAAATATAGTTTAGAAAATTAGTTTAGAAAATGTAGTGTAGAAAATTAGTTTACAAATTTAGTTTAGAAAATTAGTTTAGAAAATGTAGTGTAGAAAATTAGTTTACAAATTTAGTTTAGAAAATGTAGTTTCAAAATTTAGTTTAGAAATTAAATATAGAAATATAATTTAGACATTTAATTTTCAAATTTTGTGTACTAAATGTAGTTTAGAAATAAAGTTTAGAAAATTTAGTTTATAAATTTTGTGTACCATTTATTGTACAAATTTAGATGTAGAAAGTATAATGTACAAGTTTAGATGTAGAAATTTAGATGTACCAAGTTTAATGTACAGTCTTAGATGTATAAAATTTAGTGTTGAAATTATTGTACAAATTTAGATGCAGAAAATTTAATGTTGAAAGTATTGTACAAATTTTGCAGGTATGACTCGTGCTGGACGTGACTCGGAGTGGCGGTTCGCGCTGTTGGACGAGCACGTGGACCGCTCTCATCGCGCTTCCCATCTAGTGCCGCCACCGGGGAGCACAGACGAGCCGCCTCAGCTGGGAGTGGTCCGGACACGGACACCTCGCGTGGCCTGGGGACTCGACCCTCGTTGGACTGCCAGGTGAGCACTATTCCAGCGTTTAGTGCGACCGTTAGTTCGTTCCGTGCTGACCTTCACTTTGTTTGCAGGCTGCGGGATGCCGGGCTACTCCCTCTTGCCCGGATGGTGCAGGCCACAGAGGAGGATGGAGCCGCTGGCGGGGACGAGGGCGGGGACGAGGCGGGCGGGGATCGATCACGATGATTTCCGTTCGACCGTTCCCTGCTGACGGCTTTGGTGGACCGTTGGCGGCCCGAGACGCACACTTTCCACCTCCCATTCGGGGAGATGACGCCGACCTTGCAGGATGTGTCCCTGCTTCTTGGGCTTCCGATCGCGGGAGACGCTGCCTTCCTACCGGAGGCCCCGGCCGACTGGCGCGCTGACCTGCTCGGCAGATTCGAGGGTGTCGTTCCACCGGCCGCTGACCACCACGTGTTCGGAGAGGCGCAGACCCATGGGCCGACACTGAGGTGGCTCAGACAGTACCGGGTACGTGGTATATAAAATCGATCGTATCTTCGAAGCTCTTGTTTGTGGTATTACGTACTAATAACAACTTTTTTGCATTCAGGTGGAGCGCATGGTTCCGCAGGCAGACGATCAGCAGGTCTCGCGGCACCTGGAGGCGTACGTGTTGTGGCTGTTTGGTTGGGTGCTTTTCACCACCAGCCACGGCAACTCGGTGGATGCGCGCCTTATCGCTTATGCGAGGGCGATCGCTGACGGCGAGCCCCACCAGGTCAGCTGGGGATCGGCCGTACTTGCCGCGACGTACCGCGCGCTGTGCGATGCGTGCATGAGGGTCAAGCCGAACTCGATCCTCACGGGTTGTCCCCTGCTACTACAGTTGTGGTCGTTCGAGCGCTTAAGCGTCGGACGACCTGTGCTAGACGACGTGGGTCCGTACGGGCCCGAGATGTATCCGGGGGGAGAAGTCGACCGGCCGACGATGGGTTCTATGTGGTGCCGTCGCCGAGTAAGTTTTATCACAGTTAACTATTTCTTTCTTATTGACGATCGTCATTGTAAACAACTTGTCTTTCTTGCAGGTACAGTTCGCGCACGTGCAGGTCACGCGGGCGTACCGGGTCTTTGTGGAGCAGCTCGACCGCATCACAGCCGACGACGTGCGTTGGGAGCCGTACGCTGATACGGCAGTGCAGGCCCGTGCTCCTGGCGGTCTGTCTTCACTTTGCTGGCGTGACCGGGCTTTCTGGCTCACCCGCCGGAAGCTCGTGTACCTCATCTACGTGGAGGACTACGCACCCCAGCGGGTGATGCGGCAGTTCGGGCTATGGCAGCCGGTTCCTGTACCAGTCGGACCATCGCTTCCGTGGCACGTGCACGGGTGAGTGTACGTTTGTGCTAAATATGTACATACTTACTACTGCGTTCGCAAGTATCTCACATTACGTAATGGTTTTATACGCAGGCACAGCGGGAAGGGAGTGAAAAGAGGCACGGACTGGTCGGTGAGAATGCAGCCCTGGGTCGAGCAGTGGCAAGATGCGCTCGACGACCGCGTGGACGAGGACCGGCCGTACGACAGCAGGGAGTACGCGGAGTACCTGCGCTGGTACCAGCCGCAGACCCGTATCAGGCTCGTATATGTGGTAGACCCGCCTGCCACACACGTCGCCGCTCCGACGGACACGTACCCCGCGCACTTCGCGCACGACGCTCACCTCGCGGTACGTTACATGTCATTTCAAAGATTCCCAAATGGTAATGTCGTTTCCATAATCGACCATTTTATGTCTTTGTGTCCAGGCTGACGTCGGTTCTGCCCTATACGCCGAGTCCGGCACAGTAGTGGAGAGGCTCGCCAGTGGTGCGCAGCTGACCCATGAGGAGGGCCTCAGCTTTGCGCGTCGGGTGCACGAGGGGTGTAGACGTATCGTTAGCCTACTGTCCTGCACGAGGCTACCGGCGGTCTCCACGCCCCCCGCTACGACTGCTCGTCCACCAGTGCCACCTCCACCAGCGTGGCACTACTCTGGTGCACCTACGTGGACACGTCCTCCACCACCTCACCCGGAGCAGCCAGGGGGTTCAGCCTGGGCAGGGCCTCCTACACCGGTTCACTTCACGCCTCCTACGCAGACCCCTGTCTTCCCCACGCAGGGGGTGTACGCCTCCTCCATGGCGCCAGCTACGGGTACGCATAGGGTCTTATACCGTGTTTATCCGAAGACGACATGCAACGCACTAACGATATTAATATTGCAGGTACTTACCAGCACGACGTCTCCCCAGGCCAGGAGGATGTGGACCAGTTTTTCGCGCCGTCGCCCGACGTCGCACCGCAGGTTCTTTCTGCCAGTGCCCTCCCCGGTGCACCGGAGATTACACAGCCAGAGGTGCAGCTGACTCCACCAGCGCAGGGGCGGGATAGACACCCTCCTCCTCGTTTTACCTTTTCGGATCGTCCTAATCCGTTGCACCGGAGGAGGGCCAAGCGAGGCCGTATGGGAGGACGCGGGCGCGGTGACGGGGCACAGCAGGGTGACCAGTGAGGCGTGCTGCAGATGCTATATATGTTATGCATGTAATGAAAATACATGCGCCATGTTACTCACAGTTATATTATGAAGTTTATTTAAATTTACATAAGTCTATCATCTCTTTCCGCATATAAACTATCTCACTTAACAGTGTATGTATCGATCGTTCTCTACTCAATCTTTCAAAAAAAAAATTTAAAAACTTTTTACACACCTACAATATACAATGAACATAAACTTTTATTACAACTTCACCGTATTTTTTACCGGTTCAACGTTACAAAATTCACAAATTGTAAAACAATCACGGGGGCTACCTGCAGTCGCCTAACGGGATGGCGACTGCATGCCAGTCGCCTAACGGTATGGCGACTGCATGCCAGTCGCCATACGGAAGAGCGATTTAATGCAGTCGCTCTACTGTGCAGCGAGATATATTGTGTCGCCGTGTGGTTGGGCGAAAGGCTCCAGTCGCCCAACCATTAGGCGACTGGAGCCTATTTTTGTAAAAAATTTTCCCGCGGGTATATTTATGTAATTTCGAATAAAAAATGGATTATCCGTACAAAAAATTCTACATAACGGTACCATAGAGCCACGGAGCAGAGGCTAGCTAGCTGCAAAAGTGCAGTGCCCGTCGCAGCAACAGCACAGTAAAGCCGAGGATCCGGATCCTCGTGTTACGCACCACGAATAGCGGACATGACCAGAGAAAGGCCGCCGAGCAGAATCACAAAGAACCCGAAGGCCACCGGCGGGCTAACGGTGCCGGCGGCAACCACGGTGACGGCAGATGATGCGGCAACCACGGTGACGGCAGATGATGCGGCAACGATCCCCACGAAAGATGAAAGGTTCCCGCCACGGCCGGGCACGTCTCCGGCGTCTGCACCGGCTGCCTTGGCCCCGACGGCCATCGGACCTCCGGCCTTGGCGCCCATAGCCTCATCAATGGAAACCTGCACGCGCGTATTGATATGACAAATTCAGTACTAGTAAGAATCTGTAGTAGACTAGGACTTCACAGTAGGTCTCAAGACTTAGGCATACAAAAACCAAGTCTGAAAAAGGAAAGAAAAAAATTAAAGTGCTTGCCTTGCATATGCATATATCGACAAGGCTAGATAGCTAGCTTACCTGCACGACGTACGGGGGGGCGGGTGTGACGCGGAGCGCCTCAACGGCGGCCATGCCACGGGGGTGCGCGAATACGGCGGGGTTGGAGTAGGGTGCTGCATCCAGCCTAGCCGCGCGGTTCTTGCCCAGGAGCGTCTCGCCGAGTGTGACGCCGTGCTCGCGCTCGGACGCGTCGGCGTTGGAGTAGGGTGCAGCCAGCCCGGCGATGCGGTTCTTTCCCAGGAGCGCCTCGCCGAAGGGCATGCCGTGCTCGCGCGGCGCGAACCCGGCGGCGTTGGAGTAGGGTGCAGCCAGCCCGGCGATGCGGTCCTTGCCCAGGAGCGCCTCGCCGAAGGGCATGCCGTGCTCGCGCGGCGCGAACCCGGCGGCGTTGGAGTAGAGCGCCCCCATGCCATTGGGGAGATGCTCGGCGCCGTGGCCCTCCTCGAACATCGCCGCCGCTCCGGTTTCGATCGCCATGCCTTGGGAGTTGGTTGCTTCCCGGCTTCGTAAAGGGGGGTGGGGGGTGGGATTTTGTTGCGGAGCGGGTTGCGTGGGATCCAGGCGTAATGTGGACACGTGGTGCGGTCGGTGTGAACACGTTGCCCGCTGGCCCATTTTTTTCAACCGTTACGTTTTTTCACTTTGGTTCCTTTCCATATGAAATTGTAGATTTGGCCTCTGAACACTACAGTAGCAGCGATAGGTGATATATATCACTTATCGTGCTTCGCTATTGCAGCAGAAAGCATGCACCACAATAACAACATGGATCGTGGCAAATCGCTCACCAACGTGGTAGGTATGTACTTGTTGTGGTGTGGTACCGCAGCAGTATTTATCGTGCCAAGGGACCATGGGAGGACCTGTATCAGGTACCACGGTAGGACTTGTTGTGCCGAGTACCGCAACATGGTTTGACGATGAGAAAATGCAATGCATGTGATCTAGGGACGGATATTTTTCTCTTTTGCGAATAAGGAAGGCTGGTGAGTTCGTTTTGGCTCAAAGCCATCTAATACTCGTATTGTCTATAATAACTAATTTTTAAACGGTATATTTTTAAGACATGATCAATAGAAAAATTATAGTAAAAAGTATAATAAACTCAGTTGTACCGTCCAAAATCATATACGACTATTTTATGTGTGTACTTCCGTGCAAACAGCTAGAATTTAAATATTTAAGCTATAAACTATCAAGCCAAAAGAATCCACCAGATATACCCAACATCTCCTCCAGAGTTGTTATTACGTGTTATGGGTTAAAATTGAATCGGAAAATTTCACCGAGGTCAAAGCCAAACGCAAATTCAACGAAACTGGAATGATTATGATACCAGTACATGCATCGTTGACGACATGCTCCAACAAACCGGAGACGAACTTAAACAAACACAGCTGAAATGCAGACAATGGACTGAGTACGAAATCCGATCACGCATCGAATGATTCCCATCGAAAGAAGTTAATTATTAGTGGGTGGGTCCCGTGGAGAAAAGATTAGTGGATCCCAAAAAACTTTCGATGAAAGGTTACTTGGAGTTTGGCTACTGTACTAACTCTTGTCTCACGAGACCAGTGAGGCAGTGACGAGGACCGAGCCTAGCTCGCTAGGTGTAGCTTGCCATTGTGCAGCCCACCCACCACCCACCAGGCTCAAACCAGGGGCGCCCCATTCTACGGAAGGCTGATCCTCTACTGCACTAGTTGGGTCCAGGAGAGCGAGAATGGGTTCTCTTTTCCTTTTTGGATCTTTTTCTCTTTTGCGAGAAAGGAAGGCAGATCTGATTTACCTAACATCTCCTCCAGAATTGTTCTTACGTGTTATGGTTAAAAATGACTCGGAAAAATTCACCGAGGTCAAAGGCAAACGCAAATTAAACGAAACTGGAATGATTTTGATCTCAGTACATGCATCATTGACGACATGACTCCAACAAACCGGAGGGAACCTTTATTAAAAAACACAGCTGAAAGGCAGACGATGGACTGATTACGAAATCTGATCACGCGTCGAATGATTCCCATCGAATCTACAACAGTCCATACTTATCTCATCCTTGCTTTACTCGTTATGGCATGCTTTGCAACGCTCTCGTCACAAGCAGGGTGACGAGGGAGAGGCCACCGAGGAACAACATGAAGAGCCCGAAGCCCACCGCCGAGGTGACCGTGCCGGCGGCGAGTGCTGCGACAGTGCGACGGCCGACCAGTCGGCAACAAGTCCCACGAGATCAAGGCTGCGGCGCACTGTTCCACCCGTCCCTGCGTCGGTAGCATTATCAGCGGAAACCTGCACAGACATGTGGATAAGAAATACCTGTAGTAAGTATTCGCATAGCTACGTGCGTATTTATCTACCTAATTTTCTGACAAATTGAAATGAAATTATTAATTCGAGCTCACTGGTCAGTCGGCGAAAGGAATCTGACCCGTCCGAAAGTGAAGATATTATTATTAATAAACAAAGGATGCTAGTACTAGTATATAGCGAAACATGCATGCAGTGCTACCTAATAAACCCGAGAGCCGAGGATCGCATGGTGCCCGTGCGGTGCACGCAAGCTTCCGGGAGGGGTTTGTTTCACGATAAGAACGTCTAGAAAACTACTATAAAGCAAAATACAGAATTTTCAAAAAGTTAGTGGGGGTCTGGTTAGCTGGAGCACTTACATCCATCACTAAAAGTCCGAGAAGTAAACATGCTGATCAAATCGGGGGCAGCAAGCTCTAGGTAAAAAAATGAATGAAGGGCTGAGCGGACTTGCTGAGCCTACACCATAAGGGCATGTACAATGGTATGAGCTAGTTACTAGCTCTAAGATAATTTCTCCAATGATATTAACTTTTAGCACATAGCTCATAACATGAATAGTCCCACATGACATCCTCATATAATCTTGGAATGTGTGTATGAGCCTAGCTCTTGATCAAGAGCTAGCTTTTCTCTCTCTTCTATTAAAATATGAAGTAATATGTTTAGAGCTAGCTCATAAATCACCATTGGACATGCCCGAGCAAGGCTAATAATACAGCCTTTAGCTGGCTGTATGGACACTTACAGCCCACTTATTAACTTATTCATATAGTAGTTTACAGCCAGCTGAAGGCTTTATGACCCTCCACTTTCTCTCACAAAGTTTCTTGGTTCTTGTGCTTCAGTTGGCTGTAAACTTACAGCCCACCTCTCTTCTCTCTCCTCCACCTCAGCATATAGCCTACTAACAGCCTCTTATTATACTTGCTCTAACTTATTGCATAATTCCAGTTCTTTAAGTCTGTAAATGGCATAAGATCTTTGTTTCCACCTGTTGCAGAATGGACAGGAGAGAATTAAATATAGCAGCATAATAAATAACTGAATATCCACATCTACTTGTCTACATGCAGGAAAAAGGCAGACGACTACCAGGAAAGCAGGTACCTATTGTACAAGTCATAACAAGAATGACATTTCTGCAAAATATTAGAATTCAACAGAACAAATATCTTGGAAAGTTGAATAGAAATAGAAAACACTCAGAATTTGAAACTTGAAAGTACCTTCATTCTTTGTAATTTGATAGTAAAAGACACATCTATGTTCCTTTGGTGGTGAATAAAACAATGCAAATGCAAAGCATCAGAATGACGTTTTAAGGGAAAGACACGTCCATCTGCATACGACGATTTTAAAATCTACACAGAAGAAAATAAGAATAGCTGCTCAGTATGAACACCCGACGTTGCAACTATTTATGCTTCCAAGCTTCAATTCCTCCCCTTCAAATAGACCCCAAACCAGCACAAAATTTCAACTTCTAACTCAAGTACTCAACCAACATAATACAAAGATACTACTAACCATTAATTTCCTTTTTTCATTCCGGCGGGGTGGAGCGTGCTACGCGGAGGAGCGCGCTACGCGGAGGAGCGTGGGGTAGGTGGAGAAGGCGGCGGAGCTGGGGAAGAGTGCCCGAAGGAGGCGGAGGCGGCATCGGGAAGGGAGAGGTGGCGTGAGGCGGCAGCAAGATCGATGGTGACGTCGATTTGGTGGCTAACGTGAAGTCGATCTGGTGGCTGCCGCTGGCCTAGGCGCCGAGAAAACGGCGGGGAGGATGCGCAGGAGGCCAAGCGAGGCGGGCAAATGGAGGCAGTGGGGCGGCATGGGCGAAAGGGAGGAAGGGGCGGCGGGTGCGACGCGGGCGAAGGGGAGGACGGGGCGGCCAGTGTGGAAGATGAGGAGGAGGGAGCGACGGCGGCAACTATGGCAAGGAAGGAAGCGAGCGCAACCCGTGAGAGGACAGGAGGGAGAGGAGGCGTGTAGCATGGGGTCGACACGGCAGTGCGTGCGAAGGGGAGGATGAGGCGACTAGCATGGAAGGTGGAGAGGAGGGAGCGGCGGCGGCAGCTACGACAGGGGAGGAAGCGAGCGCGATGGCGGCGAGGAGGTAGGCAATGACAGGCGTTCCCTTATCTCTATCCCCTAGTGTGTTTGTCGACATAGCAAAGATCCAAAGCACTAGAGAAACACGAGGGGACAGAGAGAATGTTCTGATTCTTTACCATATTGGCGAAAACACGAGGGAGATAGAAGGAAGAGAACAGGGAAGCTACATTCGCAGAGTGGAGGACACACGAGCTAGTTATGGTGTGCCACGAGAAAAACGACGCGAAGCTTCGCAAGAATATAAAGCTAACCCGAACGGCCTGCATCGCACGATCCGCCAGATCGAACAGTCCATACAGGCTCTCAACGGTCACACACGATTGGTTCAGAATAGAGAAATGTCGACGTGGACCGTCTGGGAGCGCTCCAATTCTCCCACACTTAAGAAGTTAATTATTAGTGGGTGGGTCCTATCGAGAAAACTACTGTAAAGCAAAATACAAATTTTTCAAAAGTTAGTGGGTGAAAATGTAAGAAGAGACAGAGATCGACCAAAACTGACGTGGGAGGAAGCAGTTAAAAGAGGCTTGAGGGATTGAGATGTATCTAAAGAATTAGCTTTGGATAGGAGTGCATGGAAGTTTACGATCCACGTATCGGAACCATAAGAAAGTTAGAGGCAATGTTTTAGGCTCTTGGCTCAGATAGCAGGTTATACAGGGTTTGCGATCCACGTACCGGAACCATAAGAAAGTTAGGGACAGTATTTTAGACTCTTGGTTCAGATAGCAGGTTATACAGCTTAGGGTTTTAGCATTGTAGGTTTTATTTCAAGACTCATATCTCTTTGATCTTGATAAGATTTTATTTCTAGTCTACCCTAACTTGTTTAAAACAAAAGACTTTATTATTGTCAGTGGGTCCCGTTGAGAAAAGATTAGTGGGTCCCAAAAAAACTTCCGATGAAAGGTTTCTTGGAATTTGGCTACTGTAACTAACTCGTCTCACTAAGTTCAGAGACAAGAGGATCGAGCCTTGTTTGATTGATGTGGCTTGCCATTGTGCAGCCCACCCACCAGGCTCGAACCAGGGGCGCCCCATTCTACCGAAGGCTGATCCTCTACTGCACTAGTTGGGGCCAGGAGAGAGGGGGAGAATGGGTTCTCTTTGGGCCTGTTATTTTCCTTCGAAGCTGACGGTTTTTGGCTTTTATTATAGTACCTAACTTTTAAACAGAGTATTTTCTTAAGGCGGGGTCTACAAGTTAAACGATCTACACGTTAAAAGCTCAACATCTGTGCCAGTAAAAATCGCAAGTGAGTATCTGTCTCTCCGTAATCTGTATCGTAAACAGTCAAAATTCAAAAATTTCAGCCAAAAGCCATAAGTCACAGCCGAAAAGAACAGGCCCTTTACCTTTTCCGATATTTTTCTCTTTTGTGAGTAAGGAAGGCTGGTGAGTTCGTTTTGGCTTAAAGTCATCTAATATTCGTACTGTCGATAGTAACTAATTTTTAAACAGTATATTTTTAAAACGGGATCAATAAAAAATTGTAATAAAAAGTATACTGAGTTCAGTTGTACCGGCTTAAATCATATATGACTATTTTTCTGTGCTTACTACCTCGCGTGAACAACCAGAATTTAAATATTTAAGCTATATGCTATCAGGCCAAAAGAACCGACAAATAAAACCAACATCTCCTCCAGAGTTGTTATTACGTGTTATGGGTTAAAATTGAATCAGAAAAATTCACCGAGGTCAAAGGCAAACGCAAATTAAACGAAACTGGAATGATTTTGATATCAGTACATGCAGTGGCGGACCCAGGATTTTTAAGATGGGTGTTCGGACTTCGAAGCTAGGTTGCTCGAATACATCGATACCAATATATTGATACCGTGACACATCATTTCTTCCAAAACACCAATACAATGGTACGTGTATATAGATACAAAAATATAAAAAATATTTAAATGAATTACTCTTACGAGGAAATGAGCGATGTATGATGATTCATTGCATCAAGGGTAAATCAATTGACCTTTTTCTTTGATATGAGCTATTGGTTGCATGATTTTTGTAAAAAATTCATCCTTATCAATGTTATTTGCTTTTAACCTTAACTAAACTAAATAGCAAATCACATTTGGATATTTCAGAAAGTGTTCATCTCGATATGGTTCTAGCAACTAGTATTATTATAAATTTGCATGATAAATTTTCTATAGTTAGCTATCAAATCAATATCATATTACAGGGTCAATTGTTTACCTAAATCACATGAACAATGGCTAATTTCCAATAGACCAAGATAAAGTCTTTCCAATAGACCAGCAATTGGTCTGGCAGCTGGCCCCACGCGGCCATGCCTCGTGGCCCGCGACGCTGCCCCAGCTCTGCCTTTTGCTGGCTTGCTGCACAGCCTACGCTGCTGTTGGCCGCTCACCGTTGTCGCTTGCCGTTGATGGCACTGCGCCGGCTACGCCCTAGCCTAAAGCTGAATGCCCAGTGCCCCGCCGCCCGCCCGCCTAAAGCCGTCACCTCAACCCTTGCTGCCGACTACTATCTATTGGTCTAGACGATTGGACTGGTGTCTGGTGATTCTGATACATCATACATGGGTTGATCAGCTGATGGACCAAAATATGGAACTAGCGCACGGGCTGTGACTACAGCCAGGGCCCAGGCGGAATGTGTTGCGCTGCATGGGTTGAGTTGAGCTGAACAAGAATATAAATACTGAATACCAAAGCATATGCATAATACATATATAATATACCCAATATATAATAGATTTTTTGTTAAAAAATTTAGGTGTTCGGCTGAACACCCATCACCTTAATTGCATCCGCCCATGAGTACATGCATCATTGACGACATGCTCCAACAAACCGGAGACGAACTTACTAAAAAACACAGCTGAAAGGCAGACAATGGACTGAGTACGAAATCCGATCACGCATGAATGATTCCCAATCGAATCTACAACAGTCCGTACTTGTGTCATCTTTGGTTTAATCATTATGACATGCTTTGCTACGCTCCAGTCATAGGGAGGGTGATGAGGGAGAGGCCACCGAGGAACAGCAGGAAGAGGCCGAAGCCCACCGCCGGGGTGACCGTGCCGGCGGCGAGCCCTGTGACAGCCGACGAGGCGGCCACGAGTCCCACAAGAGGAAGACTGCGGCGCACGTGTTTCGCGAAAGCCACCTTGTCGCCGGCCGCTGCGACCGGCGGACCACCCGTCTCTGCGCCGCTAGCATTATTAGCGAAAACCTGCACACACGTACGGATAAGAATTAAGAAACACCTGTAGTAAGTACATGTATAGGTACGTGCGTATTTATCTGCCTATTTTTCTGATAAATTGAAATGAAATTATTAGTTCGAGCTTACTGGTCAGTCGGAGAAAGGAATCTAACCCATCCGAAAGGGAAGATGTTTGTACTAGTATAGTTAAATATGCATAAAGTGCTACATAATTATGCTGTTAGTGTATATTGATAGGTCGTTGTCTCCTTGCATTACCCGCCCCATGCTCTCTCCACCCCTCAATGAAAATCTCCTCTCATTCCTATCACTACGAACTGATTGCGAGGAAAAGGTTTCCAAAGGGGAAGGATTATTTACTCTGACAAGAGTATTATACCTGTGCATGGGCTCCATCGCTTCCCACCAGCTCCGCGAACGGGATGGTGCCCGCGGCGCCGAGCGCCTTGAGGAGCGCCTCGCCGGTGGACTTGCCGGGCTCGTGCACGAACACGATGACGTTGCCGGCCTCTGCTGCTGGCAGCGCCGGCGACTCCTCCAGGTAAGGGATCTTGTACGGGGGGGGTGCGCAGCCACGCCTTGTGGTCGCACAACGGGTCGACGTCGTCCAGCCAGACGTACATGTGCCCGCTCTCCAGCTCGAACAGCGCGTCCATGTTCTCTTGCACCTTGGTGCGGGCCGCGTCCAAGTACGCCACCTTGTCGTACTCCGGCAACTGCAGCAAGCACTTGGAGTAGTCTATGGCGAACTGGGACTGGTCCTCAGTGGCGTGCACCACCGGCTGGACCTCGCGGACGACGCAGCCCTCGGAGCGGAGCGCGCGGCGGCGGTCCTCCTCCACGTCGGAATGCACGGCAACCACCAGAGGGTAGGCCGAGCCGGCCTTGCGCAGGCCCCTGGCCAGGCGCACTACGGCCTGCACGTGGTGGTCGCCGACGCCGGCCATGAGCGTCACGTAAGCCCTCGCCGCCGCGCCGGAATCAGACATGGATTATGGAGTGGGATTAATAAGGGGAGATTAAGGTCGAGGTGGTAGGCTAGTGAACTTGGCTTCTTAATTTCTTGCGAGGGGAAGGGCGCGTTTAAATGGCCACGGCTCCGATCGCCATGTAAGCTAGGAGGCACGGGAACTGGCCGGTGGATGATGTGGGGCCACGTGAGATCGTGGACGTACGCGTGGGCGGGGGCCGAGGATCGGATGGTGCTCGTGGGGTGAACGGAAGCTTCCGGAGGGCTCGTTTGGGGAGGAGAGGAAACTTCCTTGCGTTGTAGCGTCTAGTTTACGAACGCGGCTTCCCTGCACCTTCCTCCTCCTCCACGTATGCAGATATCGGAACAGGAACGGGGAAGAGGGAAGTCGCATCCCTAGTTTACCCCTGGTGTTAGTTTTTGTTAGCGTCTATACCAAAATCAAACGGGGAATTGGGACCTAGGGTAGTTAATGATGTCACCTTTTGTTAGCATGTACCACTGATGTTTATTTGGTCTTAGAAGCCTAAGTTTCTATCTTATTTAGTACTATAGAAACTTTTTTTATTGTACTTCTGATAGTTTTTTAATGTAATTAAAATTTTTAAAAATTATATCATTATAAATAATGCAAAGAAATAAAGAAAAAACAAAATAGACAAAAATATGCTAAAAAGAAAAAAGAAAATTGGAAAGATAGAAGCTAAAAGCTTAATTGAGCACTGAGCTTTTGTTAGCATGTAGCATAGCGAGCGAGATTCTCTGACGCCTCTAAGTCGTTCATTTGGAGATGAGTGGTCCAGATTTTTTTAGTTTTGGTTTTTTTTTACTTTTAGTTTTTAGTTTTATCTTTTTCTAGTTTTTTCTTTTTATATATTATCTGTGTTAAAATAACATATTTTTTATAAATAAAAAAATAGGTTATTTTAACACAGATAATATATAAAATAAAAAAGAAAAACTAGAAAAAGATAAAAATAAAAAATAAAAATTAAAAGTAAAAAAATCAAAACTAAAAAAAAAATTGGACCGCTCATCTCAGATTGAACGGCTCAGAGAATACGCGCCGGTAGCACAGATGTTAACTTTTTTTAGCGTGTACCAAAATCAGATGGGGAATTGGGACCTAGGATAGTAATTAATGATGTTAGCTTTTGTTAGCTTAGGTACCGGGGACTTTACTACTTCATGTGCTCTTAGATTTTGTTACTAAGAATCCATCAACGTTCTAGTTTCAAGATGTTTTTTTATGTAAAATTGGAAGGAAAGAATAGCACTACGGCAACGAATGGCCCCACCACTGAATTGTTTCGAACCAGACTGTCGGTCCTAGTAACATTTCCTGAACTTATATGGTATATATGTCGGGAGGATAGTATCTCGGCCGGGAAAGATATGCTGCGACAATGCATGTTCAAACGACAGTTGGGGGCAGTTGGCCTTGCCTTGTGTGGGGCACCCCTTGTTGCTACGAAACAACGGCGGCGTATTATTCTTTTCAAGACACATTTGATTTTGCATAATGTTGCAGCACTAGCGAGTTACCACCAAGTTGCTTATTCCTGTCATTTCTCTTTCTTTATTACAATTCTCTATCTTTTTTTCCCCTGAGATTCTTTCCTAAGATTTTCTTAGAGAGATTCCATATTCTCCGGGACGCCAAGCAGCTTTTAATGTCTTTTTTTTTTGCTGCCGCACGTAGTTGTTTGCAATCCAACAAGCATATACTGCATGACCATGAATCACAGATACCGGTCCCAACAGTTTCAATGCATGTTCTTCACCAGCTTATCAATCTCTTTTGGAGTTGGTTCTGAATGAGGAATATGCTTTTATGCTTTTCTCAACAGTAATTTGTATAATTTAAAATACGATAAATAGTGGATATGTGTGATTTTATGTCTTCGTGTTCTTTAAGATTAGCACTTCTCAATAAATGATCAACTACAATTTAGGAATCGAGCACGCCGCAGGCAGTCCTCTACATGTGTCAAGGAAATTTAATTCTGGAATACCCAACCAAATTGCAAGCTTAGTTTAGTCACAAGGAAGAGTGGGTGCTAAGGTTGAAGATAACATAAGACTAACTTGCATCGAAAAAGCTTGTATATCCGCCACAGCTAACTGAATGTTTGATTGGTACAATAAAAGACCAAAAAAAAACCCATTTGTACTTATGATTAGTGTAGAAATTGCAGCGTAGGTTGGCTTTGCATGGCAGGTACGCGGGCTTTTCCGTATTCTAAGCTGAGAAGAGCAGTAAAACTAAATTCATGTCAGGCCCTATACAAGTTTACATACAACTACAGGCTCAGTTCGTGCTAGGATATGGGCCTGAATTCGACCATGTGTCCCCGGCCCCGCTCATCCACGTCTCACACGCAGTCGGCCCAACTCAATTGCACATAACTCCTCTCTCTGAAAAAACAAGAGCAAAACAAAAACTGTATTTGGAGGAAGGAAAATGCTGCTTATGCTATCAAGGAATCGATGTGGCTGATCACTTCGCTGGAATCTTGACAAAGAAGTGTTGAAATAGCCTCTGGAGGTCCTTGATGCAGCTGCTGAATTTAATTCAAGGCATGGTGCTAACTTGGTGTTGGTCGGCTGATTGGAGGCAGGGGCGGACCAGAACAAAAAATGAGATGGGTAACAACCGTACACTAGCAAATATTATTTAAATTATTCATATATAATAATTACTGATGGACCGAGTAGGTGCATAAGTGGTTATATATGTGGCTACTCCACACAAAACTAAAATTTGACTGGGCGGCCTTCTTTGTGTCCGCTCCTAATTGGAGGTGCAAGGAGGGCGTGCTCATCGTGAACCCGGTGACGCAGTACGAGCTGCACACCAGGTGGACGCCTGTGCTCCGGTGGTCTTTGACGACGGGCGACGTACGTCGTTCGAGGTGCTCAACCACGGCGTGTGGCCCGAGAGCAAGAACTACGACGGCATGGGCCTCGGCGAGGTGCCATCGTAGCGGAAGGGCCAGCTAGTGCATGGCCGGTACCATTTAGCATAAGCAAACTATGTATCTCCATTGTCAAGACAAGACTAAGGCATGTTCTTTTCCTTCGAAGCCGGTGGCTTTTAATTTTTACTACAGTTAGGGCTGGCAAAAAAGCTCAGGCTTGTGAGCCAGCTCGGGCTCGACTCGGGCTCGTAGAGGCTTGGCTCAGCTCGTGGATGAAACGAGCCGAGCCGAGCCAGCAAAAAAGCTCGCGGTCTAAACGAGCTGAGCCCGAGCCGGCTCGCGAGTGGCTCGGTTGGCTCGGCCCAATAGGCCCATCTAAAAGGTAAAAACCCTAGTCCCACTTCCCACTCCCACTTTGCCAGCCGCGAGCGCCCAGCGACCCAGCATCAGCATCCCAGCCCCCAGGCTCCCTCGCCAGTCGCCAGTCGCCCCTCCCCCTCGGTCCCTCCGCATTTCGCCGCCGCTCCCGAGTCCCGACTCCTCCGACCCCGAGGCCCCCGTCGCCCCGAGCCCCGTCCGGCCGTCCCCCACCCCCCGTTCTTCCCCCAGGGCCCAGGCTCCTAGGCTTTGCCAGCCGCCGGCCGCCGCTCCCGACTCCCCCGAGGCCCCGCCGCCCCGACTCCCCCGTTCTTCCCCCACTCTCTGTCGGGCTCTTGCGGCGCGCCTGGGAGCGCGGCCATGGAGGCGGCCTGGTAGGCCGGGGAGCGGTCGGCGGCGGGGGAGGCGGAGTCGCCGAAAAAGACGAGGTCGGGGACGAAGGGCGCGAGGCCGGCGACGAGCAGCAGGCGGAGGAAGGGGGCCCACTGCCAGGGCCCAGGTGGCGCGGGCGCCGAAGCCGTGGAGGAGAAGTACGGGGTGTAGGGCCGGGTCGGGGGGCGGGAGCCAGAGGTGGACGACGGCGCCATCCGGGAGCGGCACGGCGGCCGGGCGGAGGCCGGTGGAGCGGAAGGAGCGGGTGTAGTGGCGGTCCCGCGCGACCGTGGGGCTGAGTCGGTACAACCACCGCCACCAGACGCCGACGGCGGGCAGCGGAGGGGGTGGGGGCATGTCGTTCGCCGTCGCCGGAGATCTGGGTGTGAAGGGGTGGGCTGGGTGCCTGGGTCCATTGTTGGCTCGCGAGCCCTCACGAGCTGGCTCGAGCCGCATCACGAGCCGAACCGAGCCTACAAAAAAGCTTGATATCCTAACCAAGCCGAGCCGAACCGAGCCTCCATTCCACCAAGCTTTCACGAGCCGAGCCGAGCCGAGCCGAGCCGAGCCAGGCTTGGCTCGGCTCGTTGCCACCCCTAACTACAGTACCTAACTTTTAAACGGAATATTTTTTTAAAACAGGGTCTACAAGTTAAACGATCTACACGTTAAAAGCCCAACATCTGTACTAGCCAAATCACAAGTGAGTATCTGTCTCTCCGTAATCTGTATCGTAAACAGCCAAAATTCAAAAATTTCAACCAAAAGTCATAAGCCGCAGCCATTGCCAAACAAGGCCTATGACTCGAGATCACCAAGTACGCATGCTCTATTCTTGATGTCAATCACCAACATAACCAACCTGTCTGTGAGATGGCAAACCAGGGAACCAAGAACTCATGCTGTCATGCCTACCTAAGTGCTTTTGATTAAGGAACATGCATGGATTAAGTTGTGGTCAAGACCACAGACGGTAAAGCTGGAATCATGATCCATTAGCTTCTTCGCAGATTTTAGTTTCAGTGTTTGGCGAGATACAAGAACATTTCATCCAGGGACCAAGAAGTTTCAGGATTCGGGAATGAGCGGATTAAGTATGCACGCCAATCGATCAAGAGTTGTAGACAGGCGTGCTCAAAACGTAGGTCAGGGGCGTCGCGTTGTTGGAGAAGAGCTTGGCAGAGATCGAGGCGGCGGCGCGGCGCGGTCGGAGAGGAGGCAGGTGGCCGTGGCGTCGGGGGCGGCGTTAACAGGCTGGACAGCTTAGTTAACAGCTTAAGGGCAACGGAGCAGGGCCGTACGCTGGCTCTTCCGGGGATTTTATTTTGGACTTCGCTTTTTCTTGGTTATGGGAAACGTGTGCCCGCACGGTTACACGATAAGGCCGGCCGGGGCACGCTGATCGGCTGGTCACAACGCAAAAAAGATGAGGCAGTGGGGGCACCACTTGCCCGCTGGCAAACTTTCCAAGCTAATCAACGAATCTGACCCCACTGGCCAATTAAACATGCTCCTATGTCTCATCATCCTAGTACGACTCTTCCTCGGAACAGACAAAACCTCAGTAAGTTCTTTCTGGGGAAAATGGAATCAATCGCGTGTTCCTTTTTTACCGTCTCATGGTACTGTAACTTTGGAACAGGAAGGTTTATACAGGCAAATCTAAAAACAGGAAGGTTTATTAGCACGCATGTTGCAAACAAAGTGGCATACATAACAGTAACATAGAGCAACAGAGCAGAGGCTAGCTGCAAAAGTGCAGCGCCAGTCGCGGCAATAGTGTCTCTCTGCGCAGAGGATCCGGATCCCAGTGTTACGCACCACGAACAGCGGACATGGCCAGAGAGAGACCGCCGAGCAGAATCACAAAGAACCCGAAGGCCACCGCCGGGCTAACGGCTCCGGCAGCAACCGTGGTAACGGCAGATGATACGGCAACAATCCCCACGAATGCTGGAAGGTTGCCGCCACTGCCGAGTACGTCTCCGGCGTCTGCACCGGCTGCATTGGTCCCGACGGCGATCGGACCGCCGACCTTGGCGCCCATAACCTCATCAATGGAAACCTGCACGCGCGTATTGATATGACAAATTTAGTACTAGTAAGGATTTGTAGTAGACTAGTACTTCACAGTAGGGAAAAAGAAGAAGCAGTGCTAGATTAGAAAATGATGATGTCCGCTTAATGACTTCTCTAATTGGATGGTCATATCGTTCAGGGCCACCTGTCAGTAAGCGATTACTAGCTTACCTGCGCGACATACGGGGGACCGGGCGTGGGGCGGAGCGCCTCACCGGCGGCCATGCCGCGCGGATGCGCGAACACGGCGGCGTTGGAGTAGGGTGCAGCCAGCCCGACGATGCGGTTCTTGCCCAGGAGCGCCTCGCCGAAGGGCATGCCGTTCTCGCGCGGCGCGAACCCGGCGGCGGCGCTGGAGTAGAGCGCCCCCAGCTCGGCGGCGCGGCTTTTGCCCAGGATTAGAGCACCGTTGGGGAGATGCTCGGCGCCGTGGACCTCCCCGAACGTCGCCGCCGCGCCGGTTTCGGTCGCCATGCCTTGGAGTTGGTTGCTTGCCGGCTTGGTATTGGGGGGCAGGGATGGTGAGCCCGTGGCGCCGCCGAGGCCACAATTCTTGAGGTACTCCGTGTCGGCGTTCCGGCCGAGGATCTCGGCCAGGACGCGCTCCTGTACGGCGTCGACGTTGGAGGTCATCTCCTCAAAGAACAGGAGCTTCTCGGCATCCTTCGCTTTCACCGCCATCGCCGGGGACGAGGCCGGGCTCCGGAGAGCCGCGCCAATGGCTGTTGACACATCAGCCATGACCGCAATTGGTTCAACCCAAACACTAACAGCGATTGCTAGCTTAGTTAGAGCTAGTAGCTAAAGAAGGCGTGTGAGGGACAAGAAATGTTTTGCGTTGGCGGTGTATTTGTAGGGGAAGGTGAGCCGATCACATGGGAGGAGGAAAAGAGTGACACGGGGTGACGTCGGTGGCTGTCGGTCCACGGTGCGGCAGCGGCGGGGCCCGGTGTCCCGTACGGAGGTGGACAACCTCCCGGCACTGTGGGGCCGGCCTGACCGCCACGTTGGACCGGACAGGTCAGCCACCGGGAGAAGTGGCCGCTGGGCCCCGACCGGCCGAGTGTTGAGCACCTCACCACGCGGTAACTTTCTTGACGGATGCGTGGACGGTGCAAAATTTATACAACTTGTTCATTGAGTTGTGTAAGGCATGTAGACTTGTTTGATTAACAAATTTGTTATGTGTTGTTATAGCAGTGTTTCCCTCCCCCGCGAGCTGCTGAATCGAAGGCAAAATCTCTGTCGCCTGCCTGCCGCCTCCTGCTCGAACATGGGCTGTCCGTTTCGTACCACGGGTGAGGAGGGCCGCCGAGCCAGCCGAACAGACCGAGCCTTATCCACGACTTTCTCGGCGAAGCCTTTGTCGAGCCGCTTTTCGCACGGCATGGAATTCCGTACTTTGCAGGCCGAGCGAGCGCGCGCGGGGCACGGACAGCGGCGTGTAAGCGGCCGCTAGCGGCATTAGCTGGGTTGATTCGGGAAAGGCGATCCCAAACTTCCCCTTGCGCGCACGCAGCGATCGCGCCGGCTGCGTCATATCTTGACTCACTAGCCGTCAATGGCACAGCAACGGTTAGCGGTGCGAGATAAGCCGTGCCTTTTCGGGCCAGTCCGAAGCACGACCCGGCTCAACACATGGTGAGCTGTGTTGGCACGAATGGTGGGCTGGGCTTGGAAAGCCAGCATGATGGATGGCACTGTACAGCCCGGCGTGGCGTGGCGTGCTTGGGCTGGCCTGGCCCAGCGAGCACGGTTGGCACGGGGGTCAGGCCGGCATGCCAGCACCGGTGGCTGCCTCGGCCTCCGGTCGCCATCCCACGGTCATCCCCATAACATAAGCCATCACAGAGCAGAGAGAGGGGGAGTAGAGGGGAAAGAGTATATCAGAGGTGGCACTGCCACGATGACGGCAGCATGGCGTGCACGCCAGCGCCAGCGGCCACCTCGGCCTTGCTGCCAGGGGCGGACCCACAGGGTATGCCGGGTGGGCCACGGCATACCCTGGGCCCAGCCGGAGTATTGGCAAAAGCCCACCACCTAGGTTGCGGGCGGCGCGAGCAGCAACGGCGAGTTTGTGTGGGCGACGCGGAGAGGGAGCACGCGGTGTGGCTGGCGAATGGCACGACGCGCGCAGCGGCGGAATGCGCGGTCAAGGAGGGAGGCGCGCGGCAGGCGAGCCGGCGAGGGCGTGGCCAGGCCAGGGGGCCGTGCGGCACGGCCAGGTTAATTTGCCTCAAATCTCAGATCGAATTGTTAATACTTGATACATGCAGATCTAGAAGCAATTGTTCACCATCAGCGTCAGTTACGTACTCATACATGAGAATTCTGCTTTCTTAGTGCATCTTGTCTCAACTATCAAGTACTATTTGCCCAAAGAAGCCATTATGGTGCACTGGCCTGCTGTCAGCCTTGCTTAATTGAAATTCGTGATGGTTTTGATTACAGAGGAATGTTGGTGAATTTATGGAGATACTCCATATCAGCCTTGCTAATCGGTGTTTTTCTGAATTTCCATATCAGCCGGCCAATTGCAGTGAACCTATCTGATGTTGCATCCAAGCTTCAGAATTTAGTGTCAAGGACAGCTAAACCGCCCAAGATGCCAAATCGATCTTTCAGGTGCTGACCTAGATAAATAATTTTGATGTATCTTCCAGCTCACTAGTAGCTAAGTAGCTACATAAACAAACTCATTGTGATTGCATTGTGTCTATCTACTGAATTGCTAGTGGTATATAGTCAATGTGTTCTGCAACTTATGTTTTGTTCTTTCTTTTTAGTCTAATCTGGAAGTAACCAACCTGATGACAGGAGATGGCATGACGCTGAATCCACAAGTGTCGAGCCAACTCCTTTGTAGCTGATTATATTCTTTAGAGAAAAAAAATTATTTATTGTGCATCTTAAGTTTTCCTTCAAGCTTGAACCTATTGTCGGAAAATTACTGAACCGAGGAGTGAGAATTATCTAATTGTTCAGTCTAGGTTAGGAGAAACAAGAAGAATTTGTGTGCCAATTCTGGCTGAGTCATGTTACTCTTGCATATATATGCCTTACTTCGAAATACTACATGAAAAAAAAAATGGTGAAACCTTCAATGTTTTCTGACTTGGTTGAGTTTGACCTGAAATATCTTACAACTTACCAATTGGTTGTGAGTTTTTGCTGGTCCCCAGCAGAGTTGTTTGCATCCCACCAATTGTGCTAAAACGCCCCGACTACTATCAGACCGGTTAGAAGTGGTAACCATCAAGAAACTAGCACTGGCCACCTTATGTGCACAATTTTCTCGATTACTAGCACACTGGCTACAACTGGTAACAAGCATAAATACTGATCACCAGAACTTACCAGGTGATTACAGATTACCATAGGTTCTGCTCCATTTGAAAACTATTGTTCATTGTTGGATTTTTGAAAACTATGGTCATAGTGCTATAAATTTTAACTACATAGACATGATGAAATTAGGTTTGCTTATTATTTAGTGCCTGTATACCGAATTACGGTGCAAAATTTACAATTATTTACCGAATTAGCAAATGGTTTTACCGAATTGCATATGAAAATTTTGGTGCGGCATACCCTTTGGTAAAATCCTGGGTCCGCCACTGCTTGCTGCCCATGCCGCTCCACACGCTCCCACCTCCTCGTTGCCTCGTGGGCTTGTGGCCTCATGCGGCCGCCACGCCTGCTCCCGCCTCGTGGCCTCGAGGTCGCCACCTCGCCAGCTCGTCGCCTCCTGCCTCGGCCTTGGAGCCGCTCCGCGTCCTGCGCCACCTCCTGCCTCGGCCTTGGAGCCGCTCCGCGTCCTGCGCCACCTCCTGCCTCGGCGTCACCTCGGGCCTCCCGCGCCAGGGTAGGAGAGGGAGGCTGGGGGAGGAGGGGGCGCCGCCACGTCAGGGTGGGGGAGGGGAGGGAGGTCAGGTCACCGAGGGAGGAGGGGCGCCAGGGGAGGAGGGGGCGGCAGGGGAGGGAGGGGAAGGGGGCGGCTAGGGGAGCCGGCGCGGGGGGAGGGACGGGGCCGGGGAGGTGGGAGGAGGCGGCAGCCGGGGGAGGTGAGGGAGAAGGGAGGTGATCGAGGGACGGGAGGAGGAGGAAGGGGGCCGGGGGATGTGGGGGGAGCCAGAGAGGAGGGAGGCGACCGGGGCGTCGGGCCGCCAGGGGAGGGGGAGGTCGGGAGGCGTGGCGCGCGTGGCCGGGAGGTGGGGGCGAGCGTGGGGTGAGTGGGGGACAAAGCCGGAAGATGGATGGGCGCGCCGCGCGTGTGAAACAGACGGTCAAGGTGGGAGGACGGCCGGATGGGAGGAGTAGTAGATTAGGGTAGGGTCTAGGCGTTGGGAGTTGGGAAAGGTGAGCAGACTGTGTCGATTCCTTTGTGCTGAAAGTAGATTGAGAGACAACGATCACACAACGTTCATATTTTAGAGGCAACGTTTGGGAGAGCAACAGCTCTTTCCTGATGCATATAAATTCACAAGCTCAGACTTTCCATTTCTTCACAAGCTCAGACTTCTCATTTCTTCACAAGCTCAGACTTTTCATTCCTTACTCCAACGTTTCTACACTCCCCAAGTCATTTCACAAGCTCATACTTCTCATTTCACAAGCTCATTTTTTGTATTTGTACTCCTCATGTATTCACCAATCACCATCCATCCACCATGTTATCAAGAAGTCATAGTACCTGATAATGTGTGGTCTATAACCTACCGGGTAGAGGCTAGAAAGAGAAAAGCAGTGAAAGAGCCTGTTTTTTCAACTCAACCGCACGCTAACTATTGCATGTATTGCATGACATTGAGAGTTTGAGAAATCTTATGGGTAAAGCTGTGCAACTCTGTAAAATATAACAAACGGTATTCGAATACGTTGTACTTCTGGTAAATGAGGTTGTGTTTCTTGAGTGATTCCAACAACAAGGTATAAGTAGAATTTAGAATATTTTGATACATAAATTATGGATAACAAACACCCTTATGTTAATTAAATACTATTTTGTTGTTTTAAATACAAAGTTCTTTACCAACAAACTTACATCCATAAATATAATATTAACCCAAGACATCCCATCTCTTGAAATACTGACAATTAGTTAAATATAATTTCTCCAAGTGGCTTGGTGAGTATCTAGTATGCTCAACTTGACTCATTTTCTTTAGAATAGATTCAGAAGAAGAAAGGATACTATAAACTTTTGTGCTAAGGTTACGAGCACACTCAAGCATTCCTGTTAGGATTTTCTTCGATTCTTCTGAGTGTAAGTTGAATTTTAGGCTTGGACACCCGTAAAGTTGTTAAAATTAACTGTTAGATCATATTTTAATCGAGCTAACTCTTTTTAAATGATCATGAGTAGACATGATGCTCTCCAGAACTGAACTACTAGGCTATTGCAGAAAGTATGATAGCCTTGTTCCCAAAAATAGGGTCATTATGGATTACGACTAGTGTAACAACCCCATTGTTAAGAATAGGGACGTCATATTTTCAGCAACAGTCCAGGAATTCAGTTATGGATAGAAAGAATATCATGCCTAGTCACGAGCATTTAAAAAGAATTAGCTAGATCAAAATATGACCTAATAGCCAAATTACAATAGTTTTACAGTCGTTAAGCCCAAAGCTTAACTTACATTTAGAAGAACTGAAGAAATCCCATAGGAACACATTTATTGATGCCTTGTTATTGGAATCACTTATTAAACACAGCTTCATTTACCAGAAGTACAGTGTATCTGAATACTATAAATTTTACTCTATAGAGTTGCCCAATTTTACTCATAAGATGTTTTAAATGCTCAATGTCATGTAATAGACACGCAACCAGATAGCATGTGACTGAGTTAAGATAATAAGGCCGTTCACTTCTATCCTCTTTCTAGCTTCTACTCAGTAGGCTCGTGGCCATATATTGTCAGGAATCCATAGGCCAATACAAAAATCACGGCCCGACGTTGAGTGAACCTACTGTTGTGAAAAATGGCAAGTGACTTTATAGTTCCACTTCCATTCCACCCGGTTGTACGCTGGTCATTCCACCACAATGTAAAAGCTAACCCTCTTGTAGATATTCGATGTAATCAAGCAGCCACTAAACTAGGTCTGAGAAGTCAAAATTTATGGTTGAGCAATTTTTGTATCCTTTACTCAGTATAAGATTCTAGTCCTAACTTTCCCAAATGAGGCAACCAATCATAAACCTGGTGCATTACAGAACTGTACCACCAGTTCATACCGAAGCATCCACCCTAGGGTAAGATTGTGGACTCTAACCATCTAGTGGTTTTACACAAGTCAACCTTAACCATAGTACCATTTTAAAATCTATCAGTAAGATGTCGAGACAAACTTAGTAGGGTAAAACATTTGGTTATCTAATCTAGCAATGATTAATTATATAATAATTTGTTATTATTAAGGCTATTAGGGTTAATATGGCCTTCAAGTAAAATATGGTTTTTTCAGTGGTAGGACTTAACAAATTATCAAGTCATTCTAAATAATTATTTTAAATAAAAAATAGTATTCAAATAATAATAATGAAAGTACTGATAATTAAATAATAAGACAGGTGCAACATGATCAAAACATGTGACTTGTCTTGCTGTTCAAAGTCCTTAACTGGTCCTAAGTCTTCTTTGTCTTGACATGTTCCTGGGATGGACATCTCAGCGAATCCTGGTGCTATCGCAAAAAGATAAACAAATAAGTCCGTGCTCAAAAATAAAAGTAAAAAAGTCAATAGGCCTGGGTGGTTAGGGTTTTAACGGAGTCTGGTTGTGTTAGGCAGAATTGAGAATGGTTTCAATAGGCTCAAAATGATCAAAATGGGTATAATTATGCCAAATGGGATTTGGATGAATAACAAAGTCTGGTTGGGTTAAACGGAACTAAGAATGGCTTCAACGGGCTCGAAATAGTCAAAATAGGTATAATTATGCCAAATGGGATTCAAATAAATAGTAACTGGTTGGGTGAGTAGTAACAGGTTGTCACTATTCCTAACAGGTCTGGTTGAGTGAACAGTAAAGGGTTTTGGGCTGGAGAGTACTGGGCTCAAGCCATGAACAGTAATGGATTGGGTTGGAACAGTGTTGGGCTTTGGCTACTGGGCTCAACCCATTTAGTGTATTGGCCTTGGGCCGTCTTAGCTAACCTAGAGGCTCGACCTGCCTGGTTTAAGGCCTCTTTAGCTTGGTTTGGCACCATGGACACCTGAGTAGGGGCTGCATAGTGACGATGGCAATTGCGCGTCAGCAGCGAGCGATGGTGTAGACAAAGTCAGGGAAGTCTAGGGGTTGTATTTTTGGCATGCGTAAGGCCGAAGGATCATCGGAGATGGCTAGCAGCGGAAGGAGCTCACTGGAGCAAGGCCATGGCACAACGACACTCTAATGAGATTTTGGCAAGGGTCAAGGCGATTCAAGCATCTATGATGAACGAGGAAGCTAATGGCAGTGGTGGTTTGGGTTGGCTCAACTGGTGCATGGCTGTCCACAGTGGCCTAGCTTGGACAATAGTGGCACACGGTGTCGGCGATCTAGAGGCCATGGGAGCGGTCGGCTAGGTCGGGGTTGGGTTCACGATGGCGGGGCAATGCTAGGGTTGCAATGAATTGGGTTTTGGTCATTGCTAGCAGAGAGATGGGTTTAGGGGCTCATCGGCGCAGGGCATGGTGGTGGCAGTGATTGTTGGCCGAAGTCGGGAGGGAAGATGCTTGGGAGTGCAATTGGTCATTCATGAGGGCTAGTTGAGAGCTTGGATTAGGTTTACAGGACGAGAGAGGCAGTGGTAGCAGTGAAGCGGCCATGGCGAAGGTGCTGGTGGACGAGGAGCACCAGAGCGGTATTGATGACAGCAATGGTGGCGTCTTGGGTGTGTTGCATCTCTCTAGCACAAGTAAGCAAGCTGGTGCAGTGCATTATGGTCTTGGGTGCTCGTCAGGCAAGCAGCACATGAGGTGGCAGTGGTGAGGTCAACCACAGCGGAGGCACGACGCATGGCCAGGAGGTGAGATGATAGGCATTCAAGGCCTAGCCAGAGGGGTGGCCAGTTCTGTGCTATAGTTGATGGTTGTGGTAATGGCGAATGGGCAGCGAGCTAGCGATGCATGCTGGTGGCGACGGTGAAGGGCGTGTGGGTGGGTGGCTGGGGCAATAGGGGAGAAGGCACAAAGGAGAAAGGCGCTAGGGAGAAGTAGAAAGCCAAAAGAGGGAAGCAGAAAAGCTTGGAAAGTTTCTAAATTTAGCAATTTTCCGAATTCAAACAAATTCCAAGAAAACTTAAATTTTTTTTTAAAATTTTTGGGTTATTTCAACTAGACTAGAGAGAGAAAACAATTCACACGGCATTGGCATCTTCTCTAAGCAAAGCAGAAAAACACTAGATTATAAGCTTTTTTTAGTACATAACGATGTACTTGCTTAACCAAACACCGATTTTTTTTTGTAACTAGCATGGTGGCCTACACACCTGTGCATGCAATATTATTAGAGCATATTTATTTAGTTTAGCTGTGCATATGTGATGGTAATAAAGAAAGTAAATGTAAAAAATAAAGGGTTACAGATCACATGAAAGAATTCAAATATTAAAATTTTAGAATATTGTCGATTTGATTTAATTTTCATGTTTGTAGAAATTATTTCATTTGTGATATTAATGTATAGTAGTATATGTTAAAAATAAAGAATATCTATTATATCTTTATAATTTTTAATCAACATCTCTAATGATAGATACAACAGTTGTATTCAAATTAATACAATTAAAAGATGTAAATTATACTAGATATTGTAGGTTAGTTCATGTATGTAACTCAGTTCGGCCCGGGGATTCGGGCCGGTTCTCGCTGCCGTTTTCGGTTTTCTGCGGACTCTCGCGCTTGCTTCGGCTCCGTATCGATGTAGACATGGACTTATGGGTTGAAGATGGACACCATTAGTTAATTGGTTGAAGATGGATCTTCTGTAACAGATAAGCTATGTTGAAGTACATATGTATCGGGAGTTCAGGACTACAGCCGAACAGAAAAACAATTCCATGGTGAATAAAAGTGAAGGAAGATATAATTGGGTGGATTAGGATGTATTGCATTGAGCCTCTTGGGCGGTATATATAGAGGTACAAGACTTGGGGGATAAGATGGTACAAGGGATTGTAATCCCAATGGACTCTATCCTACCATATATTGTACTCTAACATCCCCCGCAGTTACAACGGGAGCGTCGTAGACGGTGCGACTGGAGAAGAAGCCGAAGAGCTAACATCCCCCCGCAGTCATAACCGTTAATGCGGTGCGTATGCTGTGACTGGAGCAAGAACCGACAAGTAGCTCAAGCAAGGCGGTAGCCCTTTGTGCCGATGTCGAGGTAGCCGAGCGCGAGGGCGGAGTAGTCGTGGTCGAGGATGCCGTGCTGGAGATGACCGTGGTCGACGTAGTCGTGATCGGGTTACCGATGTCGAGACGGTCGTGCATGAAGCCGCAGGCGCAAAAGAGGCGCCATGGTGATGACGGAGATGCGTCGAGGCAGTCGTTGTGGAAGGGGGGCGATGCCGAGGTCGACGCAGTCAGGGCCGTCGAGGATGTAGGCGAAAAACGGCGATGCAATCGAGGCAGACGAGACGGGAACGGGAGGGTCGATGCCGAAGTCGATGCAGTCAAGCCGCTAGAGCCGAGGCGTGTGCCAGGTTTGCCAGACCCAGCAATGCGTCGGGGACGAAAGCACGCACCGGTGTTGCCAGTACCGGACGTACAAGGGAGAGGGCCCCAACCAGGCGTGGTTGTGCTGGACGAAGAAGAAGCAGTGCGGGAGCGGACGCTCCGACCTGAAGGCGAGCAGTCCGGGCGGACGCTCTGGCGCGAAGGCGAGCAGTCCTGATGCAAGGTACGGCGGCGGCGGTAGCGCTCGATGTCGGCGATGAAGGCCCGATCAGTATGACGAAGACCATGTGCTGACAGATGGTGCACAAGAGGTTGCGCAGCACAGGCGTCGATGCACAGTACGGCGATGTAGATGCAACGGCGAGGGGACACACGTGCGGCGGTGCTGTGGCCCGAGGAGACGACACAACAGCAGCCCTGTTGCTCGGAGAAGATGCACGTAGTACTCGACGACGGACGTCACGGGAGCCGGGTGGATCGCGCACAATCGGCTGATCAGACCGAGTACGCGCGAGGCGGGACGACGATGGAAGAAGACGGTGGAGGCGTCCCGATCTGTGGTGGCGATGACGAACCGGCGATGAAGACGTGCGGACGGGATGACCGAGACGCGACGTGCGAAGGCGTCCCCTCGGCATCGCGTGCCTGGCCTGGCCGCACAGTCGAAGAGGTAGAGGCCGGTGTAGTCGACGCCGATGTCGGAGGAGATACGTGCGAGATCGACGGGCGGTGGGCGACTCAACCCCGATCAGTGATCGGGAAAAAGGAAAAGACACAACAGCAGCAGTGGATCCTCCATGATCAACTCATCGGGTACACCTAGAGCCGGTCAAAACATCCAGCGGCAGCTGCGGCGTGGGCCCCGCCGCCTGGACCTCACTCACGGACGCCCCGCCGCCCAAGGCTTGCTCTGTCTCTCTCTTTTTCTTTAAAAGGCACATCAATCCAATCGGTTTGGCTCCCCTGGAAGCAAGCGGCAGAGAGGCACGGGTCGCCGGGCGCCAGCGCGAGTGGTCGGAGAGGCACAGGGGCCTACGCGGGCAGGGGCAGGGGCCGGCGGAAGGCGTTGCTGCAGGGGGCGGCGGGCAGTAGCCGGCGGAGCTGCGAAGGATGGAGGCCGCGGCGGATCTGGTGGCTCGGCGGGAGATCCGGCGAGCCGGATCGGAGGCGCGACGGCCAGATCTGGGGCGGGTGGTCCAAGGCCGGCTGCGGAAGGTGCGGATCCGGCGGCGGGCGGTTCCCCAGGCGCCCAACAGAGGCGGTCGGCGGCGGCTCCCCAGGCGAGGCGGCGACCTCTCCAGGCGGACGAGGCGGATCTGGCAAGGAGCCGCGACGGGACGACGCCGTCGGAGCTGCGGAGGAGGGAGGCCACGCGGTGCGGAGGTCGCGCACGGCGCAACTTCCGTCGTCGCCCACCGCCGCCTCCAGATCTGCCGCCGGCGTGGGGTGCGCGTTCTGGCCCAGCCGCCACCATGGCGGCTCAGGGACGGGGCGCGGCCTAGCCCGGCCGCCACCACGGCGGCGCAGGACGGCCCAGCGAGGCGGCGGTTGCCTGGGGAACGGGGTGGCGGCAGCCCGACCACGACGACGACGATCGGGAGGAGGTACGCCCAAACTGCGGCTTGATGACGACGATGGCGGCCGGATCAATAGGATCCGTCGCCTAAATGGTGGCACTGCCCCCGGCGGAGATAGATCTCCCCGGGGGCGCGCAGTGCGGAAGCGAGCGGCGGCTAGGGTTAGGATCTAAACCTAGGCGTCTGATACCATGAGGGAAGATATAATTGGGTGGAATAAGATGTATTGCATTGAGCCTCTCGGGCGGTATATATAGAGGTACAAGACTTGGGGGGCAAGATGGTACAAGGGATTGTAATCCCAATGGACTCTATCCTACCATATATTGTACTCTAACATCCCCCCGCAGTCACAACGGGAGCGTCGCAGACGGTGCGACTGGAGAAGAAGCCAAAGAGCTAACAAAAAGTGTAACGCCCCCGTTTCCCAGGGGCGCCTGAGGACACGACATTCCGCAACTATTCACGCATGAACAGTTATGGAGTGTCGCGCAAGAGTATACCATTGCATGCTTACAACAAAAGTCCAGCATATATTTTACATATGGATTAACATCCAACTTTTGGCAGCGGGGCGTGCAAGCCCAAAGCATAATTACATTACAAAAGGCTCCAAGATCCGCTTGAGCGCGGCGAAGACCTAAAGCCACGGGTCCTCGTCGAAGAAGAGACCTTCCGGGACTTCCTCAACGGGGAGACAATCACCTTCGTCTTGATCCTCTAAAGAGTGGATTAAGCAAGCCGTGAGCCAAACAACCGGTTCAGCAAGTCCCAAAGGAACCCTAACTTATTACATGCACGGAACATCAAAGGAAGGGAGTATACTTGGTTTATTAACTTTGAGTGGATGTAGTTTTATTTGCAAACATTTTGATAAAACGGACCTAAAACTACTCCTTAAGATCTCAGGGGTTTTCATGAAGATTTAATTAACCAACTAATCAAGTTAAAGCATGTACAAAATTACTTAAGCTTCGCTGCTGGAATCACCCAAGTGACACAGCTCCATTAACCGGGAGCACGGCGTATTCGAATACCATTTATTTGACTCTGCAGAGTTTGCTCAGCTTTACCCACACGATCCCTTAACTCCCGCGACATAGTTAAGAAAGCCAGGTCGTTTCACTGCTCAACTCTTTATATAGACTCTACCCGGTAGAATCCACTCGGGTCTGGCACATATAAATAATAATAGTAATACAAACGTTCGCTTCGAGTGAACTCTACCATTGTTAGACATCCGCAGCACGGCCTGCCTAACTTCACTTCTTATCCTCCTCCTCCGCCACACCTGTAGAGTTTCAATCGAGTTGAGCAGCTACTAGACCAGTGTTGACAAGTCAACTCCTGTGGTTGAGCGATCACTATGACATTTGCTCAGTGTAAGGGTTTAGTCCTTATATTTTCACATGGTCTGCAACCTCGCCAGGCCCGCGACCCAACCTAGGGTAAGCGGTGGGCGTAGACCGTCTCGCGGTTTCCCACAACACCCTTACCCTAACTCAATCTCAGGGTAAAGGATGGGCGAAGACCGTCTCGCGGCTCTTCCCCAACCCTTACCCTACCTTGTGCACACCGGCACTCTCCGCTTTAACATACGGTGTCCCATACCACCCTACAGTGGCGGATCCAGGATTTTACCTAAGGGTATGCCGTCCAAAAAATTTTCATATACAATTCGGTAAAACTATTTGGCAATTCGGTAACAGTTATAAAATTTGCAACGTAATTCGGCATATATGCACTAAATAACACGATAAGTCTTAAATTTGAAGATTAAGTTGAAAACATCCACAAATTACAATATGAATAGTTCAAACGCCATACTGATAGTTCAAAATGTAGGCATAAAAGAGAGTAAGAGACTTACAATACTACTTATCTGACTTTTTTAGCCGACGCTTTCTAAAGGACATGAATGTCTCGATTATATCATCTTCATCCACTTCAAAGAAAATATCCCGCTCAATGAAAGTGACTAGACAATTATCCAAAAGACTATCCAAAAAACAATTGCTCCGGCCCTGCCAGAGAATAAAGAATATTATATATCATTTTGAAGCCAATAAATTAATGAAATTAATGGATTTAATTCCCATGTGATCGATGACTAGAACAACTGAATAACGAAGAAGTTGATCTACAGGCCGCGAAGGCAACCGGCGGTTCAGTTGTTCCTGTAATGTTTTTCATCTTTCTAGCAGGGAAAAGTGTAACACAATTGTTCGTCCAAATGTAATGTTTTTCATTGCAAGTTGTATATTGAACGTAATGCATTTGCCTCCTAGCTTCCAGATGGTTCTTCCCCAAAATTATTTGCTTCAAGACTTTGTGTGATCGATGTACTGTCCTAGCACTCGGCCGCTAGCACCTGCACGTACGTACGCGTGCACATGTATAATTGTATTTGGGTGTGGCCGGCCGGCTCTGTACAGGGTATGATCGAAGAAGGTGAAAAACGAAGAAGTTGATTACCTGACGACGTCTCTCATGCGGCGGCGGCGAATGATCGATCGACGAGACGATGACTGGAAGTCTGGAACGCTGAGGCCTGACTCCGCCTGAGGATCGAGCGAGCGGGCGAGCGGCGCGTCACGCGTGCGGCAGCCGGCAGGCGAGGCGAACTGGCGAAGGGCGAAGGCGAACCGTCAGCATCACAGCGAATCGAGCGGCGCGTCAGTTCGTCACGCGTGCGGCAGACGGGAGCGAACCGTCTCGCTGATCGACCGATTAAGCGGCGCGTCACGACGTCATGTGCCCGGTACTTCAACCGGATCCCACCGCCACAGGGTATGCCGGGGCCCACCCGGCATACCCTGTAGATCCGCCAATGCCACCCTACCTTAGAGTCGGGTTTTCCAAATTCTATTGACCCGCAGCCACAACCTTATCAGTGTAAAGACTTTGCATGATAATAATAACCTACAATTATCTAGATTAACAGATAATTATTTCTAGGGTTACAAAGGCATGTCAACAAATTTAACAGGGCATTTATCGGTGGTAGGCTTAACTACATCACATGTCATTCTAAACAGTTTATTTTACTTTAAACTAATATTTCACAACTAGCATAATGCAAATAGCATAATAACATAATTAAATAACATGGGTTGCAACATGATCAAAGGATTTGGGACTTGCCGTCAATCTGGATGATCTCAGCTAGCTCGAACGAAGAAACGTTTGGATCCTGAGACTGAACCTGGGCTTCCGGGATCTTCGAAACTAGCGCAAACATACAGAATAAATAAATTCGGCTTGAAACTATTCAAGCGAGGAAAAATAAACTATTTAAAAAAGAGTAAAATGCATAAATCCTCAAATAGGGAATTTTACAAAATTATCTGGGATGAATTTGTGGAAGTGGAGGTCAAAAATGGGTCCAGGATAATATTTGGATTAAAGTGGTGAAATTTAGGAATTTTTGGGATTTTCTGTGATTTTCTAGAATTTATTTGAATTTTCTGGGATTTTAGAAATTAATAAATCTGAGAAAATCGGAATGAACAGTGCCAGTCCGGCCCACAGCAACAGTGCGGCCCGCGGCGGCAGCGGACGGAGGAGATGAGGCTAATGCGGGCGGCTGGGATGCGGTGTGGGGGAAGATCGGACGGCGGTGAAGCGGTGAAGGCGGGCGAGGCGGGGAGCTGGATCGGGCGGCCGAGAGGGGACGAGTTTATAAGGATCGGACGGCTGAGATGGGTTGCCATCCGGCGGTGGAGGTTAGACGGCACAGGAGGGGACGGACAGCGGGGATGCGTCCACGTCATCGTCTTCCTCCTCCCGTCGGGCGCGCGCAACAGAGGAGCGGGGATGGCGGTGCCTCCGCTCTCCGGCGACAGCGAGGACTCCCGGCGGTCAGGGATGGCACTAAGGAGTAGGGCTCGGCGAGGGGGACCCGTTTCTGGGCCTTGGGAGCCACGGGAAGGGCTGATGGCGGCGCAATGCCGGAGAGAAGTTAGCGGTGGTTCCTGGGCACCGGAGGCCAACGGCGGCGATCCAGGCAAAATGGCGGCGGTGAGAGCATCTCTGTGACTTGGAGAACTCGGGGGAGGTGGCGGCTCGAGCTGGGGAGATCCACAGCGAGCTGGCCACGGCGACCCCTTTTTGGCCGATGGCGAGCTTCGATGCCAACGCGGAGGGGAGGTGCTCTCGGCCAGGGAGGTCCACCACCGGATTCGGGGAGCAAAGAAGATCGTGTCAGCGAAGGGAATTGGATTTTAATCGAGAAAGGAGGGAGAATAGCTCGGGGGCTCACCGGCGGTGAAGGCGTTAATCGGCGGCGAGACACAGGCTCCGAGCTCAATTGGTTACACGGGAAGCTTCCTGGGAGCAAGGGGAGCGCAATGCCGGGTTTGGTGGGGCTTATAAAGGGGTGGAGAGGGCTGGCGACGTGGAGGGCAAGCCGGGGCAGGTCGGGGGTGGTAATGGTGGGGCGTGGGCGGGGTTACAGAGCTGCTGACGCGCCGGGGGGGGGGGGGCGGTAAGAGTTGACGCGGCATCGTCTCCACGCGATGGAGGGTGACGGGGCGCTGCCAGGAGTTAAGGCGAGGGGACGGGAGCAGGTGAGCAGTGGCAGGGCGACGATGCGGCTTGCGGGGGAAGGGAGAAAGAGGGGGAGGCTGGCAGGCGGGACCCGGGTGGCAGGAGGGCGAGGACCGGGTCAAAGGCGGTTGGGGGGAAAGGCCGGCGACGGCGAGCCGGCGCCAGGGCGATGCAGCGGAGCGCAGCGCGCGGCGCGAGCGCCTGTGCGAGGGCGAAGGCTGGGAGGGACGAAGGTGCCAGCGGGGAGAAGGAGGGAGGCGCCGGGCACAGGAGAAAACGGAAAGGGAGGAGGCGCTAGCGGGAGAGGGATGGAGCGGCGCCAGGGAAAGAAGGGAAGCGGGAAAGGAGAGGGCGCCAGCGAAAAAGGGGAGGTGACAGCGCCCGAAAAGGAGAGCGCCTTTCCTGGGGACTTTTCAGAAAAGGAAAGTTTTCAGATTTCACTCAAAAAATGCAGCAAAAATAATGAAAATTTTTTGTTTGAAATTTTGGGGACTTTTCAAGCAAGAAAGTACGTGGAGAAGCCAGATTCTCAACCGTCAAATACCGATTTTACAGCTGATAAGTGTGAAATCCATCAATCAGCATGTGAGCACCACATGTAGCTCTCTTCCAGTGAAACATCCGATTTTAGAATGCAAATGACATTTTGCTATCGAATATTTGAGAGGGGAAGCCGGACACACACTCGGTGAGGCTGTTTCTCTGATGCACCCGATCCTAACCATTTGTCATCCTCGAATCCCTAGGACGCGATCAGTCGTTAAATATTCCCGTAACCTTTCTGAGGCTGCTAGGTCTTGCGGCTTATGGCACATTTCAAGCTACAATAAGTAGGCTTATGGTTTTTTTTATTATAATTAATTTATTTTATATTATAATTACTGATAAATTTTTTGATGTAATTAATTTTAAATTTTTTAAAAATAGAAAAATAGGTTAGCTTATCACGGACAATACAAACGAATACGAAAAAAAAGAAAAAGCAAAAAACCCCCAAAAATAAAAAAAGTCAGAAAAGATAAAATTAAGAAATAGTGAACTAGAAACCAAAATCCAGAAGCTAAAGCCGAAACGAGCCTCAGCTATAAATAAGGAAGAGTTCCTCTCTGCTTTATATCATCTCACCCAGCATTGCTGTATACAATTGAAGGATGCAAATTATAATGAATATTGTAAGCTAGTTCGTGTATATACATGGATTGCTTGAGTTCAATTCTATCTCTAGCATCTAGCGTCCTAATTTCATACAAGAGTTTTTCAACTATACGTGCATGCATATCATGATGTGCAAATCAACTTCATATACACTTGCATAGATCAAGAAAAATCATTAGTTATGATTTGGTAATTATAAGAAAGGTCCACCTAATTAAGAGCTAGATGCACTTTTTTGAGAATTTATAACAGTTATTCTCATTTATCAGGTAACATTTATCGGTTATGGATTGTTAAACATAATTAAGGTCCACAAATTAAGGGCCAGATATTTTTTATTTTTGAGATAATTTATACAATATTTGTCTTTTCTCTTAGCTGATATAATTAACTAGTCTAAGCTTTTATTGTATGATAGATAACATCCAACGGTTAATATAGTTCAACTTAATTAGAATCTACCACATCAATAGTGATTCTAGCGAAAAAATTAAAGTTGTAAAACACACATTGTTAGGAAGTTTGCAAGTAGAATAGGTCTTGTCTTTTTTTAATTTCCCATTTTTTCTTGCCGAGCGCAACTTTTTCTGTTTTTCCTCTCATATGTGGCTTTTAGTACGGACCATCTAAGATTCTTTTTATTTATTGAGTTCATCTAGAATTTATAATAGGTAGCTTTATCTTATAAGATTCTTTGTTTTATATAAGACATCCACTGGTAATTATTTATTGTACACAATAAGGGTCCACTAAATCGAGGGATAGATGCTTTTCTTTCTTTTTTATAGAATTTCTAGCTTATTTCTCTTTTTTTTAGGAACTATAAAGCTCATGTCATGATTTTTAATATATAATAGATAGATTTTTTTGGATTTACATTGTAAGTACGCCATCTTTGTTATTCTTTTTTCTACCCGGATTCAGTTGTGCTCATTCGGTCATTTGAGCTTCAGCTTTTAGCTTTTAATTTATTAATTTTGTTTTGTACTTTTTAGCTTTTTTGGATTTTTTTTGTCTTTATTTTTTGTCTTATTTCTTTCCATTGTCTGTGATGACGTAATATTTTTCTTTTGTAAATTTAATTATGCCAAAAAAAAACTCATAGTAAGTACAATGCAAAAATAGCCTTAAATAATATTAAAAAAAAAGCTAAAAACGCATATCAAAAGCTGAAATGAGCACTATAGTCACATGAAGTATATGCCGATTCTCACTCTTCGGCAGCTTCCAAACGACAGCGATCAATACCATACATGGGACTATACTCCAGATTGACGATTGCGTAGTAGTAGTTTACTCCAAATTTGCCCTGCCATCAATAATTCACACCTTGCTGACTGGTTCAGAGTGAGAGAGACTAGCAAAGCAGCAGTTCACTCGGCTTCACAGTGGAGAGATGTATCGGCAGCCATCCAATTCCTTCCGAAAGCTTGTCTTTCTCACTTTCCCGAAGCATGCATCTTCTGAAAAGTTGTCTTTCTTTGTGTTATCTTCTTTTGACTTTTCTCTTGTTTTTCTCTTGTTTATGCTGTAGCAGATGATATGTGCATGTTCCAAACGGCTTATAAGAAGTGGCTTTTAGCTTTTTTATGTGTACCGTGGCTATAAAAGTATAGCAGTTAGTTTTCTGTGAGTCAAAACAATAGTAAAAAATTCAAAAAAAATTAGAAAACATAGCTAAACCTTCTGAGACAATGCAAAAAATAAAACAAAAACAAAAATAAAAAAGCTAAAAAATCAAAATTTAAAAGCCAAAAACCTAAAACCATTTCGAGCGAGGAATCTGGAGAGAGAACAACAATGTGTACCTCGCAGGTTGCAGGAGGGAATATTGTCGGAGGCCATAGCAACTTGCATGAGATGATACATGAGGTTGGCTTTTGGTGTGCCTTACCACGTTCGAAGGAACTTCGGCATCAACTGCCCTTTGCACTTACCAGAGTCATCGGGATCCTCTGCGGTTGTGATATAGCTGCATATCATCATTCAAATAACACTCTTTAGCAAGGTTGTTAGAATTATGATCTGAATCGGACCGAAAACACTTTAATAGGATCGCATTCTAAGATCAAATCGTAGAATTATGGCTGTGTATCATCATTCAAATAACCCTCTTTAGCAATGTTGTTAGAATCATGATCCTGAATTGGATTAGAGACATTCTGATATGATCACATTCTAGGATTGAATCGTAAAATCTAAGATCTTACCTAATTTTATCAAAAGACACTCCGTTTGAAGGTTAGATACTATAGAAAAACTATTTACTATGTAAAAATAGCTTTTAAAAGCTAATACAAATAGGACTTAGAACTATTTCCTCCGCCACTTTGAACTCAGCAAAGTGCACAATCAGTTGACGTGCACGTGGACTTATTAGTTGAAGATGGATCTTCTGTAACAGATGAGCTATGTAGAAGTACCTATGTATCGGGAGTTCAGGACTACTACAACTGAACAGAAAAAAACAATTCCATGGCGAATAAGAGCAAGCAAGTACGTGGAGAAGCCAGATTCTCGTCCGTCAAATACCTATTTTACAGCTAATAAGTGTGAAATCCATCAGTATGTGGGCACAACATGTATCTCTCTGTCAGTGAAACATCCGATTTTAGAATGCAAATGACATTTTGCTATTTGAGAGGGAAGACGCGCACACACTCGGCGAGTCTGTTTCTCTGATGCACCCGATCCTAACCTTAGGACGCGATCAGAGTCGTCAGCTATTCCCGTAACCTTTCTGAGGCTGATAGGTCTTGCCCTTTATTACACGTTCAAACTAGTATTTGGTGTATCAGATGAGCTCTTGATCTCCGAGAATTTCTCAAGCACCAGCACCATCCATTTAATTCAGACAACTCTTTGCAGCTTCGCATCCAGGTGCACTTCTTCCATTACTACACCTTCGCATCCCGCACTTGTGAAACCTGTCGCGCTCGTTCAGCTTTGCCATAGTTACCTCTGACTGCGGTTGCTTTTTACATCTTAGGACGATCCCGGCCGGCCTCTGCAGCCTCTGTGTGCAAATGGATTCTCTCAAGATCGGGCTATTCGTCGCTTCTGCAGCCGTCGCCGTCGCGACCACCGTGGAGCCTCCCGAGGAGCCCTGCCGGGCGTGCTGCTTCGTGCTGGCACTTTGTGCCGCGTTCCACGGCGGCATCGCGCTCGTGGTTCTCAGCGTCTCCGCAGGCGGCGGTCGCCGTCCATGAAGCTGACAGCCGGCGAGGTGGCTTAGTCAGCACCGACTCTGACTAAGCCTAGGTAGGATTCTGCTCTTTTGCATTTATAACATAATCCATTGGGAAGAAAGATTGTAATTTCTTCTAATGGATTGTGTGGTAAATGCAGAGGAGCCAAGTCCCGCTTAGGCTGATGTGGCTCCTCCAGTGTTTGGGATGGCACCGGCCGCTGGAGCTCTCTTGGATCATCCGTCTAATTAGTGTTAGTCTAACTTGATTCGATGGTAGTTAGACAGTTGATCTCAACGGAATTCCACCTGCCGGCGATGGTAGTTAGACAGTTGATCTCAACGGAATTCCACCTGCCGGAGTCATCTCGAACATTAGCGGAGCACCGTCTGCCCAAGCGTCAAACCAAAGCTTGTCGTTGAAACATAATTAGGGGCGGAGCCAGGAATTGGATATGGAGGGAAGGGCAACATGGACAACAAGTAGAGTAGAACCAATGAACCATACCGGATTTACCGATCCAATTTGAAATGCTACATATGTATAGACAAACAGGGGATGAAACTTTGCGTTATCAATTGTGATTAAGAAATTAGCAGTTGATCAAACATTGCATGCATGTACCTTGAGGAACTGGGGAAAAAGTGGACTGGGCCCTGTTGAGGAAAATGTTGAGATTCTTGGAGCAAGGACTTCGCTTCCAATCCATGTACGGCTTGGAGCCACCTTAGCCACCGATGTGGTGTTTTCATTGCTGTTAACCATTGATGTTTTTGCATGAAATTGTCTTTTGCGTACACCATAATCAAGAAGCAATAGGTATGCAAATTAATGAATTTGACATTCAATCGTTATTCCATCCGTTTCCAAATAGGTGACGTTGTAGAATTCATGCAGTTAAACTTTTTAATACTTTGACCACTGATATACTAGAATGTCTTTACATTTGTCTCATGAAAATTGTACCAGTAGATTTGTCATTGAAAGTACTTCAAAACCATTGTAAATTTTTATAATTGAAGGAAGCATTTCAAATAGGAGGAACAAACTTAAGCTCACCTGGCTTTCGTAATATATGCTTCTATTCTGTCAGCCACCTCGAAGTCTACTAGAATGCATGCCATGGTGTCACAATGTTCAGCAAAATCGATAGCATCAAAAGTATACATTGCAAAAATGAGCCCTCTAGCAGATGCTTTCTTTGCTGATGCTATAGTGAGGGGCAGATCATTGATTGGCAAATTTGTCTTCACAAGGCTAGGAGAGTAGCAGAACACAATCCTCCCAGCAACATCAGTGGAATTCAGAGATCTTTGATCACATCTACATGGTCACATTCACATGGTATCAAACATTCAGGCTGATTGCCAATTGGGCTGCATGCTAATTGCCAATTAGTAATTGGGCTGCATGCCTGCATCCAGTGGGGGGCTGCATGCCTGCATCGTTGGGGGGTGCCAGGCCCCTGCCCCCCCTCTCCGCCACTGAACATAATATATGTTGAGAAATCGTCGCTGGCGACCAGTCCGAGCGATTCCTCTGTTTAGAACAAGAACGAATCAATCACAGAATCACAGAAGAATAGATTGAACACACAGAGAGATAGAGATAACTCCTGATCTTTCTTTATTGCTTTCATTCATGTGTTCATAATGAGGATGTATGTCTCTCTATTTATAGACTACAATGAGGTGCCCACCATGGGCCGCGGGCTGCTGGCCCAGGCCCAGGTTTCTTAACACTCCCCCTTGGGCACTCATTCGACACGTTCATGCCTCGTTAAAACTCCATAAAAACCCAGTGGGAAAAATTTGGAGAAAGAGCACATGATACATGTGATGCTGCGATGCACGAATTGCCTCATTAAAAACCTTGGTCGAGAAACTTCATGGAAAACTCGTCAAGGGAAAAAGAGTACAATTCACCCAATTTCATTTGGTCTTCAGGACTTTATTCCTTTGTGTACTTAATCTTCATGATCAAGATTTAATAACGGGCTTGAGAGAATTCTCCCCCTGAATTCTGCACTTCATCATTCCAATCTCTCACACGCACCTTTCAAAGCTAGATGCGGAGAGTCACTTAGTGAACAAGTATACATGACTTAGTGTGCAGTACTTTAATCTTGTCTATCTTTGCAATTCATGAGCATAGGAGAACTTGGGGTTGATATGTTTACATAGCCCGTCTGCACTTGTGCAACGCAAGCTGCATTATCTTCATGGATAATTGTGGGGGTTTGCACAATGTTCATTCCACATGACTGCTGGATGTGGTGAACCGTTCAGCGGAACCAAGCGCACTCTCGTGCAGCTTCATACAGTGCTATAATTTCTGAGTGGTTCGTCGAAGTAGCTACAAGGCTTTGCTTTAGACGATTTCTAGGAAATTGCAGTTCCACCACATGGAAATACATAGCCTGTTTGCGACTTAGCGGTATACAGGTCAGACAGGTACCCAGCATCTGCATAGTCAATCAAGTTCAGATCTTGATTCTTTCTGTAAAACAATCCAAGGTTCTTGCTTCCTTGGAGGTATCGGAAGATGTCCTTTATGCCCTGCCAATGCCTTTTGGTGGGCTCTGCACTGTACCTTGCTAACAGGTTCACGGCAAAAGCAATGTCCGGTCTAGTGCAGTTTGCTAAGTACATGAGTGCTCCCACTGCACTCAAGTACGGGAATTCTGGTCCCAGTACTTCCTCCCCCTCTTCCTTAGGTCGGAAAGGATCTTTTTCTTGCTGTAAAGACCTACCGATCATCGGTACTTTCGAGGAAAATGCCTTCTCGAAGCCAAACCTTTCAAGCACCTTCTGGGTGTAGGTCGACTGATGTACCAAGACTCTTTCAGGGACATGCTCAAGCTACAGGCCTAAGCAAAACTTGGTCTTGCCCAAATCTTTCATTTCAAATTCTGACTCCAAGTAGGAGCTTGCTTCTTTTATGTCTTTGGCTGTCCTGATGATATTCAGATCATCTACATACACAGAGATTATACAGAATCCATTCTGGGATCGCCGTATAAATACACAAGGACAGTCTTCATTGTTCGTGTAGCCTTTCTTGCAGAGAAAGTCGCTTAAGAGATTATACCATATTCTTCCAGATTGTTTCAGTCCATACAGTGACTTTCTGAGTTTCACACTGTACAGATTTCTATTTGCTCTGTCTTGGTTCGGGAGAGATATTCATTCAGGGAGTTTCATATAAATCTCCGAATCCAAGTTACCGTAAAGGTATGCAGTCACAACATCCATCAATTTCATTTCTAAGTTCAAATTCACTGCCATTGAGATCAAATATCTAAAGGTAATTCCACTCATGACTGAGGAGTAGGTTTCTTCATAATCAACTTCAGGACGTTGAGTGAAACCTTAGGCTACCAGCCTTGCTTTGTATCTCACTACTTCATTTCTTTCATTTCTCTTTCGAACAAATACCCACTTGTGCCCAACGGGGTGTATGTGGGGAGGCGTGCGGCATATGGGTCCAAACACCTCTCTTTTGTTCAGAGATAGCAATTCAGTTGCTATTGTCTTTTTCCAATCTTCCCAATCTAATCTTCTCTTACATTCAGCGAGCGATGCATGCTCGGGATCAAGATCGATGATGGTGGCAATTTTCTTTGCGAAGTAGATATCGATATTAGCTGTTGTCCTATTCAGGGACTCTCCCGTGTGCACATAATTTATAGCTATTTCTTCATGAGTTGCTTCTTCTGGAGCGATTGCTTCTGCTGGAGCTTTACCTTGCACATCGCTTCTTTCAATTGCGGTGGCAAGTCCCTTTAGTTTTTCGGCTCCGATGTGTGCGCACACATCCATGCCGATGGGGATATTCAGATCCGGTATGCCCTTTTCTGAAGGAGTCATACTTGTGCCAGGTCTCAACTGGCTCCCATTCTCATTCTGGGGGACTTCAATGATTGTCTGTGATAAATCTCTCTTATCCTTCTTCACCAGGCGTCCCCGGTTACTAAGGATTCGAGGAACCGGAGTTCTCGTCCTCTTTTTTATTTTTCTGAGGCCTCTGGACGAGATTAGGGATACCTTCTGCTTTCTTTGGTATTTCAACCCTCTCCGGTTCAGTGCGTGCAGGCACATGCGACTTAGTCACGCTCTTCAAATCACTAAAGTGATCAGGCAGTTGATTTGCTAGTTCTTGCAAATCGATTATCTTCTGGACTTCTATTTGTTTCACTAGTGCGCGGGTCATCTGCATGGATTCCCGTGGCTTGCCACGTAATTTCCCGACATTCTTCATCAAGGGGTTGATTTCCTCCCCCTAATGTTGGGAAATTTTCGGTGGTGACACTTGCGCTAGTTGCATAGGTGAATGGATGTTGTAGGCCGAAGGTCTAAAGTTGATGAGATTCGCTACATGAAGAACTGCGTGTCCCCAACATGTAGCTGGCAAATTACTTTTATGCAAGAGGGGTCGGGCAATAAATTTAATTCTTTTAATTAAAGCCTCTGCCAAACCGTTCTGGGTATGGACATGCGGTACCGAATGCTCAACTGCAATTCCCATCGCCATGCAATAATCATCAAATGCCTTTGAAGTAAATTCAGCGGCGTTGTCCATTCTGATGGACTTAATGTGATGATCAGGGAACACATTTCTGATGCGAATGATCTGCGAGATCAATTTTGCAAAGGCGTGGTTTCTTGTGGACAGCAAACCCACATGTGACCACTTCGAAGAAGCGTCAATGAGCACCATGAAATACTTAAATGGCCCGGAGACAGGCTGAATGGGACCGCATATGTCTCCCTGGATGCGTTCCAGGAATACAGGGACTTCATCCTTCACTTTCAGAGTGGAGGGTTTAGTAATTAGTTTCCCGGTGGCACATGCAGGGCACACAAAATCTTCATGATTCGGGAAATTCTTCACATTAATATTATGCCCATGCAAGTTATTTATTATGTTTCTCATCATCCTAAGACCTGGGTGGCCTAATCTGTCATGCCAGAGACAGAAGAGTTCAGAGCTTCTAAACACTGTTTTTAGAACAGTGTACGCTGCAGGCGCTTTAATGTTGGTATAATATAGCCCAGTGAAGGAAGTTTTTCTAATATTCTTTTGCCATTCTCTTCGCGCTTCGTGATGAGCAGGTATTTCTTACCATGCTCTTCTTCAGTCTCAACATGGAAACCATTTGCGCGGATATTCTTTAAAACTTAGGAGAGTTCTAGTCGATCCTAGGTACAATAAGGATTCTTCAATGACCAAAGTTGTGCCCATTGTGGCTCTTCCTGAACCAATTATACATGCATCGCTTCTGGCGATTGTCGTAAGGCTGCCAGCGCTATTACAAATCGACTGAAAATACATAATCTCTCTTAAGATGGTATGCGTTGTGCCGCTGCTAGCTAAGCACACTTCCTTCATAGGGCGCTACACGTGTTCTAATATATGGTATTTTATTAATATGTATGAGAAGGCAATCAACACATAGATAAAATACACCAATATCAGAACATATCATGCCATCATAAACTGAATAAATGAATGAATTCATCAAATATCATCCAACCATCACGAGAAAATAACAATTCTTAAGTTCCATCCATGCAAATTCTAACATATTCTTCCACACAAAATAAATGACAATTAAAGTCGAAATGCATTCAGTGCACTAGACTTCTTCTGCTATTTTCTCGGGGTTGACATTCTCTTCAAGAGAAATCATGGCGTTAACTGCTTCTAGGTCGAGAGGGATTGCTGCTGTCGTGATGGTTTCAACTTCCATCGGTGCAGGCAGCTACTCAGAATTCTCCCCCTCAGCCGATGCAGAGTGGGCTTCATACTGCCCTTGACCATCCCGCTTTGGCTTGTTAGCCTTATTCTCACGTGGAGCATCTGATTTGCCTTTCTGGGCAGCGGCCTTACCCTTCCTTCCCCCTTCTCTTCATCAAGTACTTTCGCACCTTGTGGCTCCCAGCGTTGGCTTCACGGCCAGTGGAGTTGCTTGGTGGCTGAGTGACGTAATTCTTGCGGAGAACTTCGTCCTGAGCCTCCGTGACTTGCATCATATCTATCAATTCGGCATATTCCTCATAGCCGTCTTAACGATAATTGCGTGCGGATTGTACTGCATTGGGGTGGAAGGATTTCTTCAATTTCTGTATTGGGGTACAAATCCTATGCAAAGCAGAATTGTATTCCTTGACCGTCTTAAAGTCGGCAAACCTCAGTCTGATCCACTCTTGCTCTGCTTGGGAAAGAATGATATACTTTAGCCTCTCAAACCGCTTCCTGAGTGCGGTCCAGAGTGCTAGCGCGCTCTTCTCCGCCATATACTCATTCTTGAGAGTGAGGCAGAGGTCGTGCCTGAGAAAATGAAGTGCCTAATCATTCTCCTCAGGTTTGGGTTGAGCGTCATTCAGTCCACCAATCCCAATAGCAGCGCGGAGCTTCCTGGCTCCAAGCACAATCTCGACATCGAATGCCTACGTCAGATAGTTTTGGCCATGCTGGGCCAGCTCCTCGAACTCCCAGTTCGTGATGCTAGTCATTTAAATGTGTATAAGTCTACTACTGGTAGACATGCACGGAATAATTCACTGCGGGTAAATAAATGGTACAAAAGGTTCTCGCTATGTTTCATAATTTTCTGTGCATTTTCTATAATTTTACTGCTAATTTCAGTGATTAAAAGCAATTTAAACAATTACAATTAATCAAAACAGTATATAAATACAGAAAATACAGAGAATAATAATGGCATAAATAAATAAGCTTCAAATGCTAAAAAATGCAAAATTCAGATTCCCGAGGCCCTTTTATGCTAAAATATGAAATTTCAGCAAATTCTGTAATTCCAGAGGGTTTTTACGCAAATTTTCAGTTCAGAGAAAAAATCGCGCAATTTTCTGATTTACCGAGGGGTTTTCTGCAAAATTCTGGACCCGCTCGTAAATTTGAGGGCTTATTCGTAATTTTCGGAACTGCGAGGTTTTTTCTGCAAAAATCAGGACTCATATGCAATATTTAAGGGCTTTTCAGTAATATTCATAACTTCAGGGCCTTTTTTGTAAAACACCCGGCGCCCACCCCCGGCCGCGCTTTTCTCCTGCTGGCCCAACCATCAGGCCCATTTTTTTTTCTTCCGTCGGCCCATTTGCTCCCGCCGGCCCAATTAATTTCGGCCGATTGGCCCATATGGCCCAAAAGGCCCGTGCGGCCATTAAGCCATGGTGGGGTTAGGGTTTCCCCTAACCCGATCATTCGGGTGGCGGCGGACGCGGCTGCTGGCCGGGAGGCAGCGCGCGCAAGACGGCGGGCCCGGCAGCTCGGGCGGCGCCGGCGGTAGGCGGCGCAAAGCGGCGGGGCCGGGGGTCGCATGCAGGCGACACGCAAGGCGAGTGGATGGCCTCCGGCCTTCAAGGCGCGACGGGTGGCGGCCGGTCAAGGAGCGCACGCGGTGATCCGGCTCGGCTGCGGGCGAGCGGCGGCTGGGCGTGAGGTTCAAGGCGGCGGGGTCGGCTGCGGGCCGAGGCGGCCAGGCGACGTCGGCAGCCCGTGCGGGGGCGCGGTCCGGCAGCTGGCGGAGCCGGTGTGGCGACGGGGTTGGCTGGCGCATGCGGGCGCAAGGTGACTCGGGGAAAGGCCGGTGAGGCGGCGCAGCCACACGGGACCGAGGCCCGCGTTCGGGCGACCCGGCGGGAAGGTGGCGCAGGCACGGGGGCCGCATGCAGGCGGCGCGCAAGGACGGCCGGGGTGGGGGGTCGACGCAGGCGTGGCTGCGAGCCGGCGAGCTAAGGCCGACGGCCGACCGGGATGCAACGCACGACGCGTGCGGTCGCGGCGGCACGGGAAGCGCGCGTGCAGGCGCGGTGAGGCCAAGCGGCGGGGGCCGGCTGGGAAGCGGGCTAGACGGCCGGCTTCGGGCTCCGGCCGATTCGAGCGGCGGCGGCTTCATACGGGAAGCGACGGCCAGATGTCGGGGTGGCCCCATACAGTGGTGCGGGCTGCTAGCCGGCGGTGGGTTCCCTGGCCGACTTCTTGCCGGCGACCGGTGGCGCGCATGCAGGCGCGGCGGCGGCGGCCGTGTTGTCCTTTTTTTCGTGCCATGGTCATGCAGGACCGAACAGAAGAGGATGCAAAATTTCCCTCTTTTTTTCGTGCAATGATTGTGCAGAAACTGAACAGGAAAACAATGCATATATTTTTCGTTTCCAATCTGCGATGCAATCAACATCTACCCTGTTTCTCAATCTACCGATCAACATTGTGCCGGCGACTTCAAGTCTGCTTGCGGTAGATTAGTGCGAATTTGCATCGTTTCTAATCTATAGTGCAATCAACATCTACCCTGTTTCACAATCTACCGATCGGCATTGTGCCGGCGACTTCAAGTCTGCTCGCGTTAGATTAGGGCGGATTTGCACCGTAGAGATTCAATCTAGAACGCGAAAAGAAAATACAGATTCAAAAGCGATCTAGAAAATTCAATCTGTGCTTCAATGATTACCTCGTTCACCGGAGCGAAGTCGTGCTGATAACGTGTTGAGAAACCGTCGCTGGCGACCAGTCCGAACGATTCCTCTGTTTAGAACAAGAACGAATCAATCACAGAATCACAGAAGAATAGATTGAACACACAGAGAGATAGAGATAACTTCTGATCTTTCTTTATTGCTTTCATTCATGTGTTCATAATGAGGAGGTATGACTCTCTATTTATAGACTACAATGAGGTGCCCACCATGGGCCGCGGGCTGCTGGCCCAGGCCCAGGTTTCTTTACAATATACATACTTATAGTTCCCTCGCTTTCTTGGTTGTCTTTTTTTTGTGTGCTTTGGTTTGGTGAGTTATACCACTTTTGTTTCGGATAGCAAGTTGTCATAATAAAGTGCAAGAATTCCAGTTGTTGAGCCCTTTCTGATACGAAATGACGTATATATAGAAAGACACTCGGTTCCTCCCGCGTATTCCTCTTCTTTTACGTATGCCCTCGATCAGCTTCACAGAACAGCACAGGTCTGCTTCCCTAAAGAAGACGAGGCCTAATTCAGCCCAGGGAGATGTAAAACGGGCCCAAATCGGCATTCCAGGACCTTGCTCAGCCCAGTAGCCCACATCCGGCCTCAACCCTTGCTGCCATCAGCGCGCACGACTCGGCGCATGTATGTATAGTCGGCCCTGAGTTGCACACAAGTGACAACCATGCAACTTTTTTTCCGAGAGGAGGCCAACGTTAAGCAACTGGTAAAAAAAAACGCAATGACATCAAAGCGATGCATCGGCATCCTAGTCCAATCGAACACCCGAAGTAATTAATACGGATTTGCTAATTTTCAGATGACCGGTATTTTTTTATCACTCTGTCATCTAAAATTGCGCAATACTAAGTTTAAAATTGTGGTACAAAGTGATGTGGTCGCTTTCTACGACCACACTTGCTTTTTATCGCTCATTGGTCCGAAGTCGTGTGGTCGCTCGACCTCTCTGCAAACTCTTGTCGTTCGCAATCGCACATGGTCTCGATTGCTCAATGGTCGTAGATTTCTCGGTCACATTTTGATTTGTTACGACCATGTACTGGTTTGCAATTGCACGTATCTTCTGCCTGTACGTTGGTCATCGACTACGGTGGTGTCGACCACACAATGGTCTTCGACCACATGGTTTGAGATCACGTCAGTCTTTGACAACGTTGGAGTTCGACCACATTGGTTACAACCACGTAGGCTTCGACTACGTTGTCTGTTTCGACCACGTTGTCGGTTTCGATGACATTGTCGGTTTCGACCATGTTGTCTGTTTCGACCACGTTGTCGGTTTTGACCATGTTGTCTATTTCGATCACGTTGTCGGTTTTAACCACGTTGTCTGTTTCCACTATGTTGTTTGTTTCGACCACGTTGTCTGTTTCGACCACACTGTCTATTTCGACCATGTTGTCGGTTTCGACTACGTTGTCTGTTTTGACCACGTTGTATTTCTGCTGAGTGGTCGTAATTCAACCACGTTGTGCTCTGATCTGGTCGAATGGAGTTCTGTGTTCCTCTGTTTTCCAGTAGACCTCATATCCTAATCTTCATATCCTAATATTTGGAGAAAAAACCTTTAGGCACCATTCACCCCCCTTTGTCGCCTGTCCAGTCCTACAAGTGGTATCAGAGCCATGTTGGCTCTGTGTTTGATCTTAATTGATCTTAAGCATGGCAACTAGTAGGGAACCTTGTGAGCTTTTCTTTGCATTTTGTTGGGGTGTTTTTGCCAGTGATGTCCTTTGTGACAAGTGGCTTGATTTCGGCAAGAGGGTGATTTTATTTGCAAGAAACCACAAGTGTGAGCTTTGTGGTATATACTTTACCTCTGGTTGTTCAAGTGCCAGGAGAGGAAGCATTTGGAGTCCACGGATGATGATGCTAAGGAGGACGAACGTCAACTCATGATGAGCAAGGACCTTACAACCACATTATGACCCCTCCAAGCACTCCTCGCTGCCCCAACCATGTGTCGTAAACTTCAGCTGAAGTTATGACCACGTCCACCATCACTCGCTGCACCTTCTTCGACAATGGTTGATCACCGTAGTCGTAACGCCTTACGACCACGTTGTGATTCTGTCGATCGCAGTGGAGGTGACCGGTGTGGTTGTAGGTGGTCTGTGAGATCGCAGGGGCGGCAGACGTGGTTGTAAAGGATTTACGACCATGGCAAATAGGCGGAGGGATCTACAGAAACAGTAGACCTAGTCGTAAGGAGTTACGACCACAATCACAGTGTCGAGGACGGCGACGTGAGTAGAGGTGTCCGCGGGTGCTGGAGACTTGGTTGTTACGACCATGGTCTCGCAGGAAAACAAGCACACCGGTCGCTCTCTGTTCTGCACCTCTTCTGCGACTGCATCGTCTCCACTCAGTGCTACTGCGACCACACAGGTCGGCCTCTTCCTGGTCACCCCTCTGCGACTGCATCTCGTCGGCTAGGTGCTCTCCATCGGTGCTTGCCTCTCGGTATAGTGGCCTGCCCTTTTATACCCTGCACTTCGACCACGACCACACTCGTACACGACAACGACTTCTAATCTAAAAACAAGACTACAAACTCTTAACACTTGCATTTTTCATCTCTAGTATATATTGTTATTCTTTCTGAGATGGTGAAAATGTTTTGAGGAGAGAGTGCGATGATACGAGCGCTGAATCTTGTGCTTAGTCACCTCCTTTATTTTTGGATTTTTCTTGTAGTTAGCACAGTTCTATCATTGTTAGCACTTGTGCTATATCTTTAGATGCTCCCATTTTGGTTAGTGCAATTCTTGTTAGCTCTTCTAGTGTTATCCAAGAGACTTCTCTTTTTGATCAAGGATGGTGCTTTGTCTTTCCGTACCAGGTCTCATAGTAGACATTTGCGCCATTGCTCATTTTGTGAGAAGGATAGACAACATCAGCATCGTGGACTTGTTTCTTATGATTTTGGTTGTTGTCCACGTGCTGTCCAGAGGAAGGATTTCTGCCATTTCTCAAATGGTGGACCTCGTTCGCCCAATCGAGGTACGCACCTACGGCGAGGAGGAGTTGTGAGTTCTTTTGGTGCATCGGTTGGTTCTCATCTTGGTGCTCTCAAGTAAGGCATTCGCTGCTTTTCCAGAGATGGCACTCATTTTACTTGTCAAGTTGTCCACTTGTGGTGTGCCTTCAGGATCGAATTTTCTTGCATGAACCATCCATTGTATCATGCTAACTTGCATACTTCTGTTGTGAGTGTGTCAAAGTCTTAGGTTCCTAAGTACATGTTTACTAACCCTTCGGGATCCAAGACTCGGGCACTTTGTTCTTGTCATATGTAGGTGTCAAGACGCGGGATGGAGAACATGTACTTGATTGGGTTCTAGTCTTTTCCTTCATCATGTGACTAGAACACCTGTTGGTTCTCCACTTCGTTTGATGGCCTCCAAGAGGCATATGCTTTCACGTTTGGCGTGTTCACCTACTTTGTGAGCTATTCTATATCCTCATGCTCTTATATTCATGTATTAATCATAATTGACATGTTGTGCTTGTACATGTGTTCACTTGTACCATATTGGCATGTTTTACTCTTGATACCTTCTTGTCATGCCTTTATGTGTATGTTGCTTAGGTATCCATGTATCATGTTATATATGTTAGTTTATTGGATGCTTAAGTTTTGACTTGACTTCATGAGCATAAGTGAATTGTAGAATGTGTGTATTAGAAGTCAAGTCTCATCATGACTTTGTGCTTTATTGTATCTATCATGGTTTATTGCTTACATCTTGCTCCTTATGTCCATTCACCATTATTTATACATGTTAGCCTATTTTTCCATGATTTTAGTTTGTCATAATGTATGCCTACATGACGTATGCTTGTTTATGGACATTTTGAGCTTGATTATATCTTGGATAGTTTTCTATATTATGATGCTATGTTTATTCATGCCTTCTTATCTTTTGGTTCATGTGTACATGCTTATGCTTGTATGCATGCTAGCATATGCTTTTGTGACTCTTTCTTGTTACATGCTATGTATGTATGGTTGTGATTCATTGAAATTCATGCATATCTTGATCTTATTTCTGTTCTGGCATAAAATAGTCTGTATGATATCTTGGTAGCTTTAGATTGTGCTTATACTTAGATATCATGAGAACTGTGGTTAGTTTGCAAGCTTCTTCTAGAATTGGGTTGCATTAGGCTTGTTGTTCTAGATGCTTTGATTAGAGCTAGATTGAGCTTGTGTGGGGGGTGTGTTCTCATGCGTTCTTTGTCATTAGTGCTTGTGATGCTACTTTTGTTGTCATATGTCTCAGTACTGGATCCATGCTTGTATATCATTTACCCCAGTATTAGGACACCGGTTGTCCCTGTGTGTAAGTTACAGGTTATGGATGTGAGAGGGAGACCATGTGGGTTATGTTGATGCTATGGGTCTCTCACCTCCCTTGAGCCTTTTGATTTCACGATGCAACTTCTGTCAGCCTTCACCACATCAACTACACCACACCATCGAGCGATGTAATAGAGGTTTGCTCTCTTGTGATCTTTAGTTTCTTGCTTTCCACCACTTGGCTTTGCATAGTAATTTTATTCTAGTGGTAGGAAGAGTCCAATTAGATAGATAGGAGCCAACTCTAGGTGATATTGTCTTAGTCACATCTCTCATCAAATAGTTCTCTAGGATTATTTACTGCCTAGTTTGGGCTGTGGTTCTCTAGGATTATCTTCTACCTAGTCTGAACTTTCTTCTTGGCCACTAGTGTCTTGTGCGTTGACATAGTGTGCTTTTTGCTCCGTGGTATGAGGTTATAGGCTAGAGACCATGAGGAAAGGGTGTGTTTGGGAGTCATCTCGTTGAGTTTGAACCCTCATTTCTGGATATTACGTCTAATTTCTTGGTTCTTCTCAATTTTTCTTCTTTAGGGGGAGTTGGAGCTTCTCTTTCTTTTCAGGCTGCTTTTCAGGGGAGCTTACTTGTTGTGCATTCATTTTGTGTCAAATTGCATTGTATATACATGAATGCTTGTACAAATCATGAAGCCTTGTCTATTATCCATTTTTGATATGATATCATGCTTTACATCTTGCCATGTCTTGTGATAGCTTGCTAGATTTATCATGCCCTTCTACGTGTTGCTTAGCTTTTGCCATGCTAGCTTTATTATATGTGAACAACTTGAATTAAATCATGTCTTGATGGATCTTGTGACTAGTCTGGCTCTAGTGATCCTCTTATGATTCATGCCATGTCAAATAAGCTGAGTCTTGAATCTGCATTGAGCTTTAGATTGAGCTATGTTAGTTCATTAGTGAAGCATGAGTTAGTATTAACTCTTTGTTCTTGAACTAAGTCATGAAAATACAAAACGATATCTTTTTGTGCAAAAAAACTGATCTCACCAATCCTTTCTTATGAGATGGCTTACCATTGCATTAGACATAAACTCAGGGGGGAGTTTTGGATAACTAAGATTATTTCCTTAAGATTCTTGGTTGGAGTGGTCGCATAAGGCTTGAGATCTAACACATGTGTAAGAAAACAAAATCTTGTTAAAAATGGTTGAAACCAACCATGAATTTTTAAAAATGCCAAGTGTGCTAAATTTGCCCAATTATAAATGATATCAAGAACTTGAACAAATGTTTCATTTTTGAACATGTAGCACTTTAAATTGAGTCAATTATAGCTTCTTGGTTCCACTCAGAATATTGACATTGTTTGACTCATTTTGGGATGCCTTCATCTATACTATAATCTTGAGTGACTTAACATGTTAAATAACCTATTTAATTTCTGATTATGGCTTATTTGGCTTTAGCTTGGCAATACATGGTTCGTCATGATCTAGGTAGCACTTTCACCTATTATGGTTCGGTGTAATACTTGGAAAGTCACTTTAGATAATCTTCATGGCTCCCATTGGTTAAAATAAATCAAATGCTATCACTCAATTTTATTCATGCTCTATTTTTCTTCCTTGCATCTTGATGACTCTATTGCCAAAAGGGGGAGAATGATAGAGAAAAAGGCATTAAAGGAGGAGAATGCTTGGTCATCTTGCTATGAAAATGGTCATGGTGAGCAGTTGCTCTCTTCTTTGGACCATGAGCAAGATTGGGCTTTTAGGTGTGATATGGAGCTTTTTTTTTAGAAAACTTGCTCTTTCTTGTTGTTTGCTCCATTTCACACTTTGTCAACATCATCATGAGCTCCTTCTTCACTTCATTTAGACCATGTGTGGCTTTTGCAACTTCTTGCTCTCTTTTCAAAAACAAACTCATCTTCATGCATTTTCAGTGTTTTCCAATATACTCATCAAGGGGAGATTGTGAGACCATGTGGAGGTCACCCCATGGTTGTGATGAGTAATTAACATTTGGATTAGAATTTATGTAACAGTTGAGTTTTGTTTTTGAGGCTTTTGCAGAGGTTTGCTCTCTGGTGGTCTATGACTTGGTGGTCGTAGAGGCCCTTACGACTTTGTGGTTGTAGGTGATCCTTCGATTTGAGGCTGTCGTTCTTGGGGTTTTACGACTTGGTGGTCGTAGGTCCTTACGACCTTGTGGTCATCGGTGCGCAGTTGATCTTACGACTTGGTAGTCGGCACAGCCAACCTTACGACTTAGTGGTCGGTAGGTCTAGTCAGTACAATCGGCTGAGTACGACTTAGTGGTCGGATGGTCTGATCGTCAGAATGACCACAGAGTGCCTAAATGATCTTTTGTGATCAATGGTCGTAGGCTGTGGTGGTCGATAGTCGTAGCCTGCGATCGATGGTTGTAGGCTGTGGTGCTCGATAGTCGTAGCGACCAACTACTGTGAGTGATAGTCGTAGTCCACGGTCGATGGTCGTAGGCCTACCTGGATGGTCGTAGGTTGTAGCAAACTGTAAGTCATAGCCTGCGGTCGATGGTCGTAGCGTTGGCTGGACGAGATCGATAGTCGTAGCGATCTATGTAGTGGTCGTAGCGCTCTGTCTATCTGATCGATAGTCGTAGTTTGTGGTGTCGATGGTCGTAGCAAGCTGCGTGGTCGTCGTAGAGGTCTTGTGTGTGGTCGTAGGCTGCTGGAAGATTCTTGTGGGTTACGAGTATCTCATTTCTTGTGCATCTGAGTACTCGTAGATGGTTTAAGACCAGGTGTTTTGCTGTGGTTATTCATTGGAATTCTTTTTGAGTGTGCAAATTGATGATCTTTCTGTTTGGTGCGGTGCTATGTGATGGTTTTCTTGTTTGTGTTGGCTGGAGGACTTTAGAGCTAAGTCGTGGTGAGGCGTAGGAGGACCGGGACTAGACACAGGAGGTGTTGAGGTCCTGAATGGTTAGGAAGACGTCGAAGATGATCAAGGTTGGTGAGGTGGTTGCAAGCCGGGACGATGAGGAGCCGGAGCAGAAGCTACCTGAGGTGGACATGACGGGCAATGGCGAGGAGGACCGAGACTAGGCTCAGGGAGGGGTCGAGGTCCAGACGGTCAAGGATGCTGGATGCCGTCATACGCGAGGAAAAGGATGTGGTGCGCTAAGTGACTTGGTCATTTGCAAGCAAGGATGGTTCGGTGGGATCTGGACGCGTGAGAGGCTTGACAACAAGTATTTGGGGCCACATGTAAGCCGCTTTGAGAAGCGTGCATGAGGAAACCCGGTGTTAGGTGGGGTTAACGGGTTATCCCTGGTATGGGCTAATGGTAGAATTTGTTAAGGTCTAGGGTTCTCTTGTGAGCCTATAAAAGGGAGAGTGGAGGCAAGAGCTAGGGTTGAGCAGGTCAACCGAGCCTTGGTGGCTACCGCCTCTCCCTCCCATGGGAGTCAAATTTGAGAGTGGGTGTTGGCTCTAGGGTTAGAGCCTGGTCCTCCCGAGGGGAGTGTCTGCGAAATCATTCATCTGAGCAATACATCTATCTTAGACTATGTGTTTTGTGTATTTGAGTTTGCTCAGCTTGATCTGGTTTCTTCTATGTTCATCCTTTTCTCTGTGTTCTTTGTTATGCTTCTCTCTCTTATTGATCTGGATGTTTCTCTCTCTGGATCTTGCTGTGTTCTTGGCTAGATCTTGATGGTGTTCTGAATTGCAGTGACATGTGGGATTGTATTCCAAGCCATCTTGTCTACCCTTGACACACGAGCGGTTCTGATTGCTCTCTCGGATTTGCTTTTGGGCACTCTCGGTGAAATCTCGTGAAGCTCTCATTTTGGTTGCTAAGTTTTGAATTAAAGATCAGAGCAACCTCTTGAGACCCTAACCATGATGTGTGCAAAGTTTTATGGCCAGTTGATGTTACAAATGTGGGCAATATTTTAATTCCAAATTTTACGAGGAGACAAATACAATAAACTAGTGATGCAAAACTTACTACTAACAGCAGGCTACTCATCATACTTTAGAATATACTCAAGAAAAAATATAGTAACAAAGTCGTACACGCGCACGAACGACTTACTTGTTTGCCTGATGAAGAACAGGAAGCCGCGCAGGCTTGACGCAGTGCAGAACGTAGATGACGCAGTGTAGTGAGCGGTCGCGAAGATGCGCTGCCCAGAAACCTTATTGCGGCCCCGTGCAGGTACTCTCTACGGCAACAGTTCGGAGATAGCCGCTCTCCCTCCTTCCAGGTGTACGCCGGGAAGAAAGGTCGACGAGGTTCAGACAGCAAAGTACTCGAGCACAAAATCGTAGAGAAGAATACATTGGAGGAAGTGAGATTATCCCACACTCTGGACGTTTTCAGGCATATATAGACAGACTGATAACTGACATGATTAAAACAGCCATTTACCCACTGGTAACTGACACATTCAACCAGCAATTTATCCACTAGTAACTGTCTATCATCAAAACCCCAGTAAAGCCTCAAATTCAAATGTTTGAATCTCATTCAAACACAGAGAGAGTGGTGCATAGTTTAGCAAAATGAAGATAGACTTGGTCTGGCAAGTGGCGCGCCACGTCACGGCACGGTCGCGCATCGCAAGTCACGCGATTTTCGCGCGAATACGCGCACGTGTGTGTGTGCGCATGTGTGACTAGACAGAACCCTCCTGATACCATCTTAGAGTGGTGAGGACTCCACCTTATAAATCGGTCTTCCGCACCTTGCCTTAGCAATATGGTATTGAACCATGCATGCTTTGAAATTAAGGAAACGGGCCATAAATAAATGGGCCAATTTCTAACAATCCCCCACCAATTCCAAAGGAAGAAATAAACATATGACAAAGATATTGTGCTGAAATACTGTTAATATACCAGTCTTTTAGTGTAAGTCCTGTACGGGTTGAACTTGCACCTATAATGACAAGATTCATCTTCTCACTGCTGATGAATGGACTATGCCTTGAATTCATAGCTTTTCGTGATTAGATTTCACTTGAAATTTCAACTAGTACTAGGCTGCCAATGAACCACGCCTAAACAAAGCGTTATATGGTCATACTCCCTTATCTGCTCATGAGCTTTCTAGAGAATGCCCCATTCTCGTGAACTACGACCACACAATTAAGCTCAAGTAGGTGTATTCTTTCTAGGTATCCTACAGGCTAATACCTTTTCCTTATTTGGACAATAGAATACATTAAGGCTTTGTGCCAACCTTCCATACAGTTGAAAGTACATTGTTTATTAGGACATGGGTACAATAAATATGTACTCTCTTGTTACAACATCAATTTATTTTTTCCATTGCCTAAGTCACGAGATCTCCGATCAAGAAGGTATGGGTTACCATTGAGATGTAACTTAAATGGGCCTCATTCCCATATCCATAGATGTAACAGAAATCGCTTTACGTGCTAACCCCTTTATAAAAGAGTCTGCCAGATTTTTCTCAGTATGAATATAGTTCACAGCTATCACTCCAGTGTTTCTCAGTTTTCTGACAGATTTATGCCTACGCTTCACATGTCTAGAAGACTTCATATTATCCTTTGTACTTTTGACTTTGGCCACACTGTTTGATTATCACAGTATATCAGGATTGTAGGTATTGGTTTCTCAACCAATGGAAAGTCCAATAGAAGCTCTCTCAGCCATTCAGCCTCAACTGTGGCTGTGTCAAGTGCTACAAGTTCTGCTTCCATGGTTGACCTCGTCAATATGGTCTGTTTGCAAGACCTCCATGAAACTGCAGCACCAGCTAAAGTGAATATATAACCACTTGTAGCTTTGATCTCATCCGCATCAGGGATCCTATTAGAGTCACTGTATCCTTCTAATATAGAAGGGTGCCCAGTATAATGTATTCCAAAAGATGTTGTGCCTCTCAAGTAGTGCAACACTCTTTCAAGTGCCTCCCAGTGATCATCTCCTGGGTTAGACGTAAACTGACTTAATTTGCTCACAGCAAATGAAATGTTAGGTCTTGTGACACCAGCTAAATACATGAGTGACCCAATAATTTGTGAATATCTTAATTGATCTTTCCTAACCCCTGGTTCTTTCGAAGCTTAATGCTCACATCATAGGGTGATGGAGAAACTTTACAATTTTCAAAATCAAAACGGCTCAATATTTTCTCAGCATAATGGGATTGATTCAAAGTGATCCCATCCTTACTTTTGATCAATTTAATATTTAGAATGACATATGTCTCTCCCAAGTCTTTCATATCAAAACACCGAGATAAGAAAGATTTGTCATCGTCAATTACGGTAGAGTTTGTTCCAAATATAAGTATGTCATCTACATACAGATATAAGATAACTCCTTGACCCCTCCCATAACGATAATACACATATTTATCAGCTTCATTCACAACAAAGCCAGCGGATGTCAAAGTTTTGTCAAACTTCTCGTGCCATTGTTTAGGTGCTTGTTTTAGGCCATACAAAGATTTCAATAATCTACATACTTTATTTTCCCGTCCAGAAATCACAAAACCATCTGATTGATCCATATAGATTTCTTCCTCCAACTCTCTATCAAGGAAAACTGTCTTCATGTCCATTTGATGAACATGTAAACCATAGGAAAATGCTAATGCAAGGAGCACTCTAATGGTAGTTAGTCTGGCGACAAGAGAATAGGTATCAAAGAAATCTTCTCCCTCTCTCTGGGTGTAACCCTTGGCCACTAGTCTTACCTTGTACTTCTCAATAGTTTCATCAGGCCTTATTTTCTTTTTAAAAATCCACTTACATCCTACAGGTTTACACTCGATAGGACGATCTGTGATCTCCCAAATCCCATTAGCCATGATAGGGTCTATCTCGCTATGGACTGTCTCTTTCCAATACTCAGCATCTGAAGATGCATAAGCCTCTGAAAGATTCTTTGGCACATCATCCACGAGGTATACAATAAAGTCGTCACCAAAGGTTTTCTCAACCCTTTGTCTCTTGCTCCTGCGAGGAGCTTCTGCGACTAGATTGTTATCCTCCTCAGGGATATCACATATTGGTTCAGAAATGGTGGGAAGTTCAGAAGTTTGATTATTCTCACTTTCAATATTATCAGTTTGAACATTCTCTGTTCGTGAAGTACTGCCTGCTGTTCTCATAGGAAAGATATTCTCAAAGAATGAAGCATCTCTAGACTCCATTATTGTATTAGCAATAATCTCAGGAGTTTCTGATTTAACTACTAAAAATCTATAGGCTGTGCTATTTTGAGCATATCCTAAAAAAATACCATCGACTATTTTTGGTCCAAGTTTTTTCTTTTTCTGCAATGGTATATTGACTTTTGCCAAACACCCCCAAGTTCGCAGAAAATTAACATTAGGTTTTCTCCCCTTCTATCCCTCATATAGAGTAATCTCACTCTTTTTAGTGATTACTCTGTTTAAGATGAAAGTTGCTATCAGAATAGCTTCCCCCACCATGCCTTAGGCATACCGACACTCTCTAACATGGCATTAACCAAATATGTTAGTGTCTGATTTTTCCTCTCAGCTACCCTGTTTGATTGGGGTGAATATGGTGGTGTAAATTTATGGACTATTCCATGCTCAGAACAGAATTGGGAGAATTCATGAGAGACATACTCTTCTCCACGATCAGACCTTAATCTTTTTATTTTCTTCTCTAGTTGGTTCTCAACCTCAGCCTTATAAGTTTTAAAGTAGTTTAAAGCTTCATCCTTAGTTTTCAGCAAATACACGTAGCAGTAGCGTGTTGCATCATCAATAAAAGTTAGAAAATATCTTTTGCCTCCTTTTATCAATAACCCATTCATTTCACACAAATCTGAATGAATAAGATCTAAAGGTGCCAAGTTCTTTTCATCCTCTAATCCCTTAAAGGGTTTTCAAGGTTGCTTTGCTTGCACACATGACTGGCACTTTGATCCTTTGACAATTTCACATTTTGGAATTAAATCTAATTTGGATATTCTAGCAATACTATCAAAACCAATATGACAGAAATGAGACTGCCAAATATTTTCCTCACATTTATTTAAACCAGTTGCAACATTCAAATTATAACAAGACTATAAAATACTTAGGCGGAACAAGCCTCCGCTCTCATAGCCTTTACCAATAAATTTTCCGAACTTAGACATTACAATTTTATTTGACTCAAAAACTAGCTTATAACCGTCCCTGCATAGGAGAGAACCACTAGCGAGGTTCTTATTTATTGTAGGAGTATGCTGCACGTTCTTCAAGTGGACAATCTTACCTGAAATAAGCTTCAGATCCACCGTGCCAACACCAAGAACAGAAGCATGCGACCCCTTTCCCATTAGGACGAAGGAAGCCCCTGCTGCCTGATAAGAAGAAAACAAGGAAATATTAGAACATACGTGAACATTAGCTCCAGTATCAACCCACCAATCAGTGGATTGACATGCTGAAAAGACAACAGGTGAATTACCATACCCTCCTGAAGTCGAGGCCTCGCCTATGGTCATGTTAGCAGCCTTCTTCTTAGGCTGTTCACCATCTCTGATCTTGCGGAAATGACAGTCATTCGCCATATGACCGTCTTTTCTACACACAAAGCAGGTGATGCGCCTCAAATCCTTTTTCTCGGTTTTCTTCTTAAAGCTAGTTGTCTTGTTTGGTTTGTTGGATTTGTACTTCTTAGCAACAGTCTTTTTCTGTATGACTTTTGCATTGTTCTGGCCAGATGTGCTAGGTGCATCTTTTGCTCTTCCTTTTTCTTCCACATCGAGGGCTGCAATGAGATCTTCAACATAAATCTCTTTCATCTTATGTTTCAAGCTAGTAGCAAAATCTCGCCAAGAGGTAGGGAGTTGCAATAATGCCCGCATCCACAAACTTTGGAGGCAACACACATTCCAGGTGCGCAATCTCACCGACTAGTAGCTGGAGGTTATGAGCTTGTCCAACTATGGACTTAGCCTCATCCACGCTGAAGTCGAAAAATTGCTCACATATGTAGAGCTAGCGACCTGCCTCTGCCTCGGCATATTTGTGCTCTAGTGCATCCTACAACTCTGTGGCGGACTTGTAGTCCATGTACACATCATAGAGCTGATCTGCCAGAACAGTTAGAATGCAGCCAAGAGCAGTATTGTTCGCATTTTCAAACTGCATGTACTGCTCAATCGTAAATGGATACTACGGGTCGATAACCCACCACAGCCCCAAAGACATGAGCCAAAACTTGGCTCTAGTCTGCCATCTACGAAAGTTCTGACCAGAAAACCTCTCAGGTTTCATCGCATTAGAAGCACTAGCCAATGCTGTATTGCAACAAAATTCACAATAAGGTTTCTGGAATGTTACAAATGTGGGCAATATTTTAATTCCAAATTTTACGAGGAGACAAATACAATAAACAAGTGATGCAAAACTTACTACTAACAGCAGGCTACTCATCATACTTTAGAATATACTCAAGAAAAATATAGTAACAAAGTCGTACATGCGCACGAACGACTTGTTTGCCTGATGAAGAACAGGAAGCCGCGCAGGCTTGACGTAGTGCAGAACGTAGATGACGCAATGCAGTGAGCGGTCGCGCAGATGCGCTGCCCAGAAACCTTATTGCCGCCCCGTGCAGGTACTCTCTGTGGCAACGGTTCGGAGATAGCCGCTCCCCCTCCTTCCAGGTGCACACCGGGAAGAAAGTTCGACGAGGTTCAGACCGCAAAGTACTCGAGCACAAAATTGCAGAGAAGCAGAAAATGGAGGCAGTGAGATTATCCCACACACTCTGGACGTCTCTAGGCATATATAGATAAACTGATAACTGACATGATTAAAACAGCCATTTACCCACTGGTAACTGACACATTCAACCAGCCATTTATCCACTAGTAACTGTCTATCATCAAAACCCCAGTAAAGCCTCAATTTCAAATGTTTAAATCTCATTCAAACACAGAGAGAGTGGTGTAGAGTTTAGCAAAATAACGATAGACTTGGTCTACCAAGTGGCACGCCACGTCACGGCACGGTCGCGCGTCGCAAGTCACAACTCACACGATTTTCATGCGAATACGCGCGCGCGTGCGTGTGCGCATGTGTGACTTGACAGAACCCTCCTCATACCATCTCTATCCATATTCAAGGAGTGGTGAGGACTCCACCTTATAAATCGGTCTTCCTCACCTTGTCTTAGCAATATGGTACTAAACCATGCATGCTTTGGAATTAAGGAAATGAGCCATAAATAAATGGGCCAATTTCTAACAGTTGAACTCTTAATCAAAAGTTATTTGGATTCTGGATCTTGCGGTCGTGCACTTCACTGGCTTCCTCTGTTCTTCCGAGAAGTTATGACCGCTGCAAGTCTTTCGACCACGGTCAAGACTCAGATTGCTTAGCGTCTGTTTTCAATCGCATTAGTTTCCGATTGCTCAATGGTCATAGATCTCATGGTTGTGTGCCCCCACTGCCTTACGAGTTGTTTGTGATTGTAGTTGGTTACAAGTGCCTGGCGGTCTTCGACCACGTTGATCGTTCGACCATTTCATTGGCTTACGACCACATCGGCTCCAACTGCACACATGTTTCTATCACAATGTTTTTGGTATTGGTGGTTATCGATTACAGTGACTTCTGTTTGATAGTCGATTTCCGACCAAGTTGTTCTTCGGTCGAGTAGTCGAATTTACGACTACTATGCAAGCTATCGACCACGTTGTCAGACTTACGAACACGGTGTAAGTTTTGATCACGTTGTCGTTCTTGTTTTGATTTCTTCGATGCTACCGCTTGCCATGATATGTGGGATAGTGCTCAAAGTCATTTTCGCTACTCTCTTCCCACGAGCAAAGATTTGCGCATCATTCTTGTTTTCAGTTCTGGTGGTTGTGCGCCTCCTCTGGTACTTCTAGTCGTTTACGACCACACTTTCTTTCTATTGTTCATTGGTCCGAAGTCATGTGGTCGCTCGACCTCTCTGCAACCTCTTGTCGTTCACAATCGCACATGGTCTCGATTGCTCAATGGTCGTAGATTTCTCGGTCACATTCTGATTTGTTACGACCATGTACTAGTTTGCAATTGCACATATCTTCTACCTGTACGTTGGTCATCGACTACGTACGGTGGTGTCAACCACACAATGGTCTTCGACCACATGGTTTGAGATCACGTCGGTCTTCGACAACGTTGGAGTTCGACCACGTTGGTTACGACCAATGTGGTTACGACTACGTAGGTTTCGATTACGTTGTCTGTTTCGACCATGTTGTCTGTTTCGACCACGCTGTCGGTTTCGATCACGTTGTCTATTCGACCATGCTGTTGGTTTCGACCATGTTGTCTGTTTCGACCATGCTGTCGGTTTCGACCACGTTGTATGTTTCGACCACGCTGTCTGTTTCGACCACGTTGTCGGTTTTGACTACATTGTCTATTTTGACTATGTTGTATTTCTGCTAAGTGGTCGTAATTCGATCACGTTGTGCTTTGATCTGGTCGAATCGAGTTCTATGTTCCTCTGTTTTCCAGTAGACGTCATATCGTAATCTTCAATGCTATATAGCTATTGGAGAAAAAGGAATATGTGAATATTTGGAGGAAAAATCTTTATGCACTATTTACCCTCCTCTGTTACCTGTCCGGTCCTACAGATATCTACCTGAGTAAGGTCCTATGTATGAGTATGCATAGAATCTTGCTAGGAAGAGCAAGCAAGCAATGAGGAGCTCGCTAGCTACGGGAGTCCAGGGAAAGTTCGCAAGCAGTCAGCGTCATTTTTTTACTTGATTAAGCCAAATTGGTTCTTGTTCGCTCCTGCCTAATGCTTCTCTTCAGTTTTGACCATGCCCAACAACCAAACGATACGCTTACGAACTCCAATATTCCATGCGCGCATTTATTCTGTCCTACACTTCTAGTCATGAGTGGAATATATTAGAGTGTTCATATTAGCTTTCGTGAATAATTTTTTAATTTGATTTATGAATAGTAATAGTTTTAAAGAAGTTATATGAAGAAAAAGAAACTCATATATGATTTTGATTAATATACGTGAAATTACCATAGTGTCTAATACATTGAGTATTTGCTTTCTTACGAAGTTACGAGTGCTCATAAGCTCTGAGCCTCAGCTATAAGTAGGGAAGATGTCCTCTGTGCTTTACATCATCTCGCCCACCACTGGTTGGTGTATCAGTTGAGCTCTTGATCTCCGAGAATTTCTCAAGCACCAGCACCATCCATTTAATTCAGACAACTCTTTGGCCTTTGCAGCTTCGCAACCAGGTACACTTCTTCCATTATTACACCTTCGCATCCCTCACTTGTGAAACCTGTCGCGCTCGTTCAGCTTTGCCATATTTACCACTGACTGCGGTTGCTTTTTACATCTTAGGACGATCCCGGCCGGCCTCTGCACTCTGCAGTCTCTGTGTGCAAATGGATTCTCTCAAAATCGGGCTATTCGTCGCTTCTGCAGCCGTCGCCGTCGCGACCACCGTGGATCCTCCCGAGGAGCCCTGCCGGGCGTGCTTCGTGTTGGCACTTTGTGCCGCGTTCCACAACGCATCGCGCTCGTGGTTCTCAGCGTCTCCGCAGGCGGCGGTCGCCGTCCATGAAGCTGATGTCAGCCGAACGTTCGCTAGTGCCGGTGATCGTCTTGTTGGCCGAACAAGCAACAATACACACACGAACACAAATGTTTTTGCCGCTGCAGAATGTTGCAACGTTTTCTGGTTTATTTCCTCTCTTCATATAGCAATTAAACAAGAAACTGAACTACTAATTGTTTGAAAATTGACCTGCACTAGATGCGTTATGAATGGAAGACATGCTGACTAAAGTAGTAACTGATATGCAAAATTAACTAGATTATCTAACATTACTCCCCCTAATCTAGTTGTGGTTGATGTCGACGACGCCGAGCTTCCAGCGCAGGCGTAGAAAATGCACCCGGCCAAGTGATTTGGTCAGTATGTCCGCCAGCTGATCGTCGGTGTGGATTTTGCGAATGGCGACTTGGCCACCCTCGACGCACTCCCAGATGTAGTGGAAGCGTGTCTCGATATGTTTGCTCCGGCCATGAAAGACCGGATTTTTGCACAATTGAATCGCCGACTGATTGTCGATGTAGATTGTCGCGGCGCCGACATCTCGCCCGTAGAAGTTGCCGATCAGCCGCCTAAGCCAGATTCCCTAGCATGCCGCCGCTGAGGCCGCGATGTACTCGGCCTCGCACGATGATAGCGCGACCACCGGCTGCTTTTGCAACTGCCACGACAAAGGCGCGTTGCCGAGGCAGAGCAAAATGCCAGAGGTGCTCTTGCGATCATCCACGTCACCGGCCATGTCAGTGTCGCTATATCCTTTGAGCTCGATGTCGTCGTGCCCCCTGGTGTAGCTGAGACCGTAGTGGAGCGTGCCCGCCACATAGCGAAGTAGATGCTTGACGGCGCTCAGGTGCTTCGTCGTCGGGTTCGCCATGAACCTGCTCACGTACCCGACCGCGAAGTTGATATCCGGCCAGGTGTGGACCAAGTACCGGAGACTACCAACCACACTACGGTAGAACATAGGATCAACAGGTGGATTGAAGCTCTCCTTACTCAGTTTAAGATGTGCCTCCATGGGCGCTTGCATGGCATTGCAGCCGGCCTTGTCCAGGAGCTTTGCCGCATACGCAGCTTGGCTCATGGTGATCTTCCCGAGCAGCTGCTTGACATCAATGCCGAGATAGTAGCTCAACTGCCCGAGGTTGCTCATCTTGAACGAGCGCTTCATTTCCTCCTTGAACGACTCGATCGCAGCTTGGTCGACGCCGGTGAGGATCAAATCATCAACATACATGCCCAGGAGCACACGTCCACGCCCCTTGCCACGTGTGTACACCCCATGCTCTTCCTCGCAGCGCGTGAACCCAAGCGCCACCACCGTGCGGTCGAGCTTGGCATTCCACGCCCGAGGGGCTTGACGTAGGCCGTAGAGTGCTTTGCGCAGCTGCAATACTTGCCGCTCTCGCCCGGCAATCATGAATCCTGGCGATTGAGCGACGTAAACCTCCTCCGTGAGGTCGTCGTTCAGAAACACAGACTTGACGTCGAGATGGTGGAGCGCCCAGCCCTCGTGCGCTGCCACCGCTACCAGTGCACGCACGGAGTCTAGCCGCGCCACAGGTGCAAAAACCTCATCGAAATCCACGCCAGCACGTTGTACGTACCCCTTAGCCACCAGCCGCGCCTTGTGCCGAACCACCGCCCCCTGCGCATCCTTCTTGAGTTTGAACACCCATTTGAGGCCAATCGGGCGGTGTCCGACCGGGAGGTCCACCGCCTCCCACGTGCCATTGTCCTCAATAGCCGCTATCTCCTCTTCCATCGTGGCGCACCATGCCGGATCAGTGGCTGCCTCATCAAAGAAGGTGGGCTCCTCGGTCGCAACGAGGAGCCACTTGTCAGGGTCCAGTACGCGTGGCTCGGCAGTATTGATGCAATTGTCCACCGTGTAGAAATGCCACTGCGCCATTGTCACTATGGTCGAGCCCCGACGGGATATGCGACGGTGGAGTGCAGTGCTCAACTTGAGCACCACCGGTGTCGTGGGTGGCGTTCATGGGCGTTCGGGGTGACGCCACAACTTCGTCTTCTTCCTTCAAGGATGGGACCGCAGGGGATACAAAAGCGTTCGGCTCGCCGCCGCCCAAGACGCCGCTGACCGTGTACTCCACGGTGAACGTCTCAGGGCTGGCATCACCATTTGCCTCCCAATTCCACCCATTGGTCTCGTCGAACACCATGTCGCGGGTCACATGGAGCTGGTCGCCCACCGGATTGTACACTCGGTAGCCTTTGGAGCCCGGCTCGTACCCGACGAAAACCATCTTCACGCTCCAGTCGTCAAGCTTCGCGGCGTGCGGGCGTGTAACCTTGACGTGAGCGAGGCAACCGAACGTGCGCATGAAATGCACAGCCTGTTTCTTGCCATGCTAAGCTTCATAAGGCGTCATCCTGGTGACGTTCTTCGTTGGCGAACGGTTCAAGATGAACACGGCAATGCTCACCACCTCCCCCCAAAAGGTTCTCGGCATCTGCTTCGCCTTGAGGAGACAGCGTGCCATGGCCATCACTGTTTGATTTCGGTGCTCCACGACACCGTTTTGTTGCGGTGAGTACGGTGCCATGAGCTGCCGGTGAATGCCCTTCTCCGCGCAATACTCGCCAAAGGTCACTGCCGTGAACTCGCCTCCTCGGTCCGTGTGTAGCACACGGAGTTTCCTGCCGGTCTCCACCTCGACGTCAGCTTGGAACTTCTTGATCACACTCGTCGCCTCGTCCTTCCCCGACAGCAGCACCAGCCACATATAGCGGCTAGCGTCGTCGACGAGTAGGAGAAAATACCGTCTGCCGCCGTGGGTCGCCGAAGTGATTGGCCCGCAAAGATCGCCGTGGACGAGATCAAGCCAGCCCTTCGTGCGATACTTGGCCTCCAGAGGGAACGGTGAGTGCCGTTGCTTGCCAACAAGGCACGCGTCACACAGCTGGTTGACATGATCCAGCAGTGGAAGCCCACGCACTATGCCGCCACGCCCAAGTTTCTTCAACCTCTCGAAGCTCAGGTGGCCAAACCGCTCATGCCAGCGCCACGCATCGTCGTTCGCGTGCGCCAGGAGTGAGATCGGTCGAGCGAGTGTGAGGGAGATCTTGTACAGTCGATTCGTTGATCGCCGTACCTTGGCGAGAAGCTCCCTCCTCGGATCGCGCACCCGCAGTACGCCGTCCTCGATCAACACTTGGCACCCAACCTCGTCGAGTTGACCCAAGCTGATGATGTTGTTGTGCATACGTGGGATGAAGTACACATCCGACAACACACGATGGCATCCACCCCGTGCCGTGAACAAGATCGTGCTGCGCCCAAGGATGTCCACCATTGATCCATCGCCGAACTTCACCGTGCCCGTGATGTCGTGGTTCAGCTCGGAGAAGGCCGCGCCGTTTCCCGTCATATGGTTCGACGCGCCTGTGTCGAGGTACCACACGCCGTCGTCTTGGCCGCCTGTGTGGTTGTCGGTGTCACCCAACTGCGCCATCGCGTGTTCTTCGTTGAGGAAGACCCGTCCGCCGACGTGCACAGGTGTGGTGTGCTCTGGGAGGTGCGCAGGCACCGGTGAAAGAGAGGCCACCTAGGCCATCAACAGGGACGGCTCGTCGTCGCCGCCCTCTTCCGCCAGCAGTGCTGCGGCCGCCGCCTCATCTCTCTTCTTCTTCCGGCACTCCCGGGCCCAATGCCCAGTTTTCCCGCAGTACTTGCATGTATCCTTGTCGATGACCTTGCCGCCACCACCCTTGCATGCATCGTCGGTACCGCGCTTGGGTGGCTGTGCGTTGTGCTGTGGTAGGACCGAGCCGCCGCTCGTACCACTTCCGCTGGTGCCAGCGCTACCGACGCACGCACCCTCCTTGTCGCGCTTGCATAGGTGACGGATGAGATCCTCCTCCTTCGATGAGAGAAGCAGCCGGGAACCCAATTGGACCGGAGACGGCCCGTGACCTCCTCGATGTCCAGCAGCGTCTCGATTGAGATCACAACCTGCATGAACCGATCAGGGACCACCTGGAGCAACTTGCAAACGACCTCGGCTTTGGCGATCTCGTCGCCGAGAAGACGTAGGTTGTTGGTGAGGCCCGCAATTCGCATCGAGAAGTCATCCACGTTCTCGCCTTCCTTGAAGGCGATGTTGTTGAAGTCGCGCCGGAGCTTCTGCGCGTTCGCCACGCGCACTCGCTTGACGCCCATCCGCATGACCTTGACCGCCTCCCACGCCTCCTGCGTGGTCTCCTTGCTGCCGATCAAACTCAGCATCTCCGTCAGGACCGAGCGAGCGATCGCTGCTAGTGCCAGCCGATCATCGCTGTACTTGACGTCGCCGGGTTCAATTGCACCCCACAGGCCTTGTGCCTGCAAGTTGATGCGCATCATCACCACCCACTCTGGGTAGTTTATCTTCGTCAGCATCGGGTACTGGATGGACGCCGATCGGCCGCTCATACTGCGCATGCCCATAGCCACCGCCACGCCCGCGCCCATGTCGCAACGGTGGCAACTGCGAACGGCGCCGGTGGCTGGGCGGCGCACACCCACGGCGCTGAGGGGAGTCCGACATCGCCGCTCCCTAGAACGAAACGGGGCTCTGATACCAATTGTCGGCCGAACATCCGCTAGTGCCCGTGATCGTCTTGTTGGCCGAACAAGCAACAATACACACAGGAACACAAATGTTTTTGCCGCTGCGGAACGTTGCAACGTTTTTTGGTTTATTTCCTCTCTTCATATAGCAATTAAACAAGAAACTGAACTACTAATTGCTTAAAAACTGACCTGCACTAGATGCATTATGAATGGAAGACATGCAGACTAAAGTAGTAACTGATATGCAAAATTAACTAGATTATCTAACAGCTGACAGCCCGCGAGGTGGCTTAGTCAGCACCAACTCTGACTAAGCCTAGGTAGGATTTTGCTCTTTTGCATTTATAACATAATCCATTGGGAAAAAAGACTGTAATTTCTTCTAATGGATTGTGCGGTAAATGCAGAGGAGCCAAGTCCACCTGCCGGAGTCATCTCGAACATTAGCGGAGCACCGTCTGCCCAAGCGTCAAACCAAAGGTTGTCGTTGAAACATAATATACATACTTATAGTTCCCTCGCTTTCTAGGTTGTCTTTAATTTGTGTGCCTTGGTTTGGTGAGTTATACCACTTTTGTTTCAGATAGCAAGTTGACATAATAAAGTGCAAGAATTCCAGTTGTTGAGCCCTTTCTGATATGAAATGACGTATATATAGAAAGAGACACGGTTCCTCCTGCGTATTCTTGTTTTTACATATGCCCTCGATCAGATTCACGAGAGCAGCACAGGTCTGCTTCCCTAAAGAGGACCGGGCCTAATTCATCCAGGGGAGATGTAAAGCGGGCCCAAATCGGCATTCCAGGACATCGCTCAGCCAACTAGCCCACAGCCGAGCTCAACCCTCGCTGCCATCAGCGCACACGACTCGGCGCATGTATGTACAGTCGGCCCTAAGAAGTTGCACACAAGTGACAACCATGCAGCTTTTTTTCGAGAGGAGCCCAACGTTAAGCAACTAGTCAAAAAAAAAAAAAAAAACCGCAACGACATCAAAGCGATGCATCGGGATCCTGGTCCAATCGAACACCCGAGAGTAATTAATACGGATTTGCTAATTTTCAGATGTCTGGTATTTTGCTCTCTGTCGCCTAAAATTGCACAATAGTAAGTTAAAATTGCAGTACAAAGTGATTTGTAATCTTATCACAGCTTCACTATAACTTTTAGTTCCATTTATTTTTGCATTTTAGGGGGTTATGAGAGCACTTTGATCTCCAACGGTTGAGAAAAGTGGCTAAAAATTTCGTTAAATTTCTTTCTTTTGATAAATAGCCACACCCTTCAAAAAAGTATAGAGTGCACGCTTGGAAGAAGCAGGCGTGGCATGGCGGCTCATCCCCGATCAACAAGGCCACAAGGGGTTCAGAGGAATCGAGGAACACCACCGATTCAAGAAACACTAAAACATATATACCATGGAGAACAGCACCCGCCAAGAACTACTCCGATGGTGACCAGGGAGATCCTGAGGAAATTCATAGTGCAGGCGGTAAAGCAGAACACCGGGTTGGGGTCGTCGGCTACGACTGCCGTGACGGCCAACTAGGCCACGACGGTCCTTATGAAGGAGCTGAGACTATGCCGTGAAGACCTGAACGTGGTCGGAAGTGACTCCGATCACGTTGTAAGGAAGTGAACGTGGTCGAAGGGGTGTTCGACCATGGTGAACAGTGATCGCCAGCATCACTGCGTGATCGTAGAAGGTTGCGATCACGGTAACTCCAGCGCAGTGGAAGAGAGGGCAGCGCAACGGCAGGGAAGAGCAGTTGAACGGCTGCCTAAGTGGTCGTACAACAACAGTAAGCGGTCAGAACCGGTCGTAAACACTCGGAACCGGTCGTAAGAGATCGTAAAGATCCTGAGGAAGTCGTAAGACTTCCAACACAGAAGAGGCCGCCGCTGGAGGGAAGAGCCACGGCAGGGGACGCCGCCGCCAGAGGGAGGAGCTGCAGCAGGGGAAGCCACCACCGGAGCAAAAGTTGCTGATTCAACGAAGAGCACATCGGTGTAGTGGTAGTAGTTGATCGTCCTCCGGCCAATCGTCTCCTCCTCGCGTTCGTCCTTATTAGCGTTGCAGTTGCAACAGCGCCTTTACTGAAGTCCACATGTCCAGGGATGGAATACCGTGCGTCAGCATGCTAGCACCAGCGCGCACAGCAGGGGTTATGAGAGGTGGCGGTTAGGGTTTCGACGGGTGTGTTTTAAGATACCTCCCTTAGCCCCGCACCTCTCTTTATATAGCTTCCAATCAGATCCTTATCCGATACGAGTAGATATCGAATCTCACTCGAAAACTATCATTCGGACCTTTATTGCTCTAGCCTATTAAGTGTGTGACCCTGTAAGTTCATGTATATTTGGTAGTCCCTATCAGGACATACGTCGGTAGCAGTCCCTATCAGGGCATAACGACTCCCAAATATACATAAAGGACATATCGAAAGAACCTATATAGTGCTTATGTACCGATTCCTTTTCCTCATGATACCAGATTGAACTCAAGCGAGAAGTGTGCAATCCTATGATAACTCGATCCTTCACTCGAATATGTAGTGGATTACTCAATTGTGATTGACTCCTCAACCACATTCGGCATGGCCATGCACTTCCTTAATCCAACCACATTGAGAGACTTAGAGATATCTCTTCTGTTATATAGGAGGGGTAAATTCTATCTTGATTGCTTATATTCCTCCGCATGTTTCATATTAAACCCGAAAGCTACCACCCAGTCATGGAGTAGTGTTTGGTAATCTCTAAGTAAATTATTACACTTGTAGGAAACAATGATGATCTTGGATCTAAGAATCCTATATACACTATGTATGAGACCAATTGATGACACTTAAGAATATAACAATTCCCGTAGTGTCTCGTGGTGGGTCAATCCAACATCATATTTTCTAACATGTGTTTACATTATTAATTTGATATCTCATATCCATGATCCGTGAAACATGATCATCAATCAATACATGTGCTGATCTGTAAATCATAATTGTCCCACATAATGATATAAGATCAGGGATAATTTAGAATAACATCAAAACATGAATAAAAAGTTCCATGAACAAGTCACATACTTGTTGATCAATATGAAAGACATTTATTCAAGGGACAAAATAACATAAAAGTGATATAATCATCTCTATAATTGACTCTAAGGCATATCGCTAACAATCTCTCACTTGCACTAGAGTCAATCACGCAAGTATCTAATACCCATGGCTCTTGTGTGCGCTTCATACTTTGGCTGTGAAAGAGGCTTTGTCAATGGATTAGTAATATTTAAATCCGTGTTCACTTTGCATATCTTAACATCACCTCTATCAACAATCTCGTGAATGAGGTGAAAACACCGAAGTACGTGCTTAGATTTTTTTATGCGATCTAGGCTCCTTCGCTTATGCAATGGCTCCACTATTATCACAATAGAGATTCATTGGATTAGAAGTACTTGAGACCACACCTAGCTCAGAGATGAACTTCTTTATCCAAACAGTCTCCTTTGCAGCTTCAGAAGTCATAATATACTTAGCCTCCATTGTAGAATCGGTAACTATCTCTTGCTTGGAACTTTTCTAGCTCACTACTCCTTCATTAAGACAAAATACAAACCCAAAGTATGATCGAAAATTATCTTTATCGGTTTGAAAGCTAGCATTAGTGCAACCATTTGCGGCTAGCTCTTCCTTACCTCCATAAATAAGGAACGCATTCCTAGTCCTTCTCAAGTATTTCATGATGTTCTTTGCAGCTATCTAGTGACATTCACCTGGATCTGACTGATATCTACTCGTAACACTTAGAGCATATGACACATTTGGACGTGTACAAAGCATGGTATACATGATAGACCTAATGGCGGAAGCATATGGAATCATACTCATCTGGTCTCGCTCATTTGGTATAAAAGGACACTAAGTTTTGCTAAGACTAATATCATGTGACGTAGGCAAGAAACCCTTCTTGGAATCTTGCATGTTGAACCGCTTCAACACTTTGTCAATATACATATCTTGACTTAATCCAATTAGCCTTTTAGTTCTATCTCTATATATCTTTATATCCAAAATATGCTGTCTCTCCTAAGTCTTTCATAGAGAAATTATTTTTTAATGAAGGCTTGACAAATTTAAGCATAGGAATAGTATTTCCAATCAATAATATGTTATCAACATATAGGACCAAAAAAACAAGTGCGCTCCCACTAGCCTTTTTGTAAATACAAGGCTCTTTTTCATTCTTGATGAAGCCAACACTTTGATTACCTCATTAAAACAAATGTTTCAACTCTGAGAAGCTTGCTTCAGTCCATAGATAGATTTCTGAAGCTTGCATATCTTTCTAGAATTTTAGGGTTCGATAAAACCCTCAGGTTGTGTCATGTACACATCCTCACTTAGGTTTCTATTTAGGAAAGTCGTTTTGATACTTATCTACCATATCTCATAATCGAAATACGCATCAATAGCTAGAATGATCCGGACAGACTTAAGCATAATGACGGTTGAGAAGGTTTCATCATAGTCAACACCTTGAGTTTATTTGAAACCCTTCGTCACCAATCGTGACTTACGGATATGCACATTTCCATCCATGTCTATCTTTTTCTTAAAACCCACCTGCACTCAATGGTTTTTACACCATCAGGTGGATCAATTAAGTTCCAAACTTGATTATCATACATAGATTAAATTTTGGATCTCATGGCTCCAAGCCATTTCTCAGAGTTCGAGCACATCATTGCTTTCTCATAAGCCTTAGGCTCATTATTATCTAACAAGAAAATATCATGTCGATACCTTATCGGCAGTTGACGTGGTCTTTTAGACCTATGTGGGGCAGGTACCTCTTCCACAGGTTCTACAACATCTTGTACACTCTGTAGAGGTTCAATAGAAATTGAAACATTTTCTGATGTCTCTCGAATTTCCTCGAGTCTCACCGTGCTCCCACTAACTCTTTTTAAGAGAAACTCTTTCTCCAAAAGACATCATTTCGGGCAACAAACACTTTGTTCTCATCTCTTTTATAAAAATAATATCCTTTAGTTTTCTTAGGATACCCTACAAAGAAGCATTTATCAGATTTAGATATGAGCTTGTCATACGTCAAACATTTTACATACACAACCCGGGACGCTTCTCAGTCCATATCTCATATGGTGTCTTCTCTATAACTTTTGATGGAACACTATTTAATGTGAACGCAGTTGTTTCTAGTGCATACCCCTAAAAAGACAATGGAAGATCAGATTGGCTTATATTTACCGAACCATGTCTAAGAATGTCCGATTTCATCATTCAGACACCCTATTCCATTGAGGTGTTCTTGGTAGAGTTAGCTGTGGAATAATTTCACATTGCTTTAGATGATCACCAAACTCATGGCTCAAATATTCACCTCCATGATATGATCGTAGGGCTTTAATTTTCTTGCCAAGTTGATTTTGTACCTCATTCAGAAATTCCTTGAACTTTTCAAATGATTCAGACTTGTGCCTCATTAGGTAGATGTATCCATATCTACTAAAGTCATCGATAAAAATTATGAAGTATTGAAAACCACCTCTGGCTGTTGAGCTCATGGTCCACATACATCTGAATGTACTAAGGCCAACAAGTCATTTTCCCTCTCAACAATACCAGTGAAATGTGTCTTAGTCATTTTGCCAAGTAAATAAGACTCATATGTTTCAAATGATTCAAAATGAAATGAGTTAGAAGACCATCTTTATGGAGTTTTATCATGCACTTCTCATTTATGTAACCCAAACGACAATGCCAAATATAAGTAAGATTCAAATCATTAGGCCAAAATCTCTTAGCATGAATATTATAGATAGGCATATCCTTAAGATTTAAAACATATAATCCATTTATCAATAGAGCATAACCATAAAGCATATCATTCAAATAAATTGAACAATAATTGTTCTTTATTCTAAACTCATAACCTTCTGCTCTCAAACAAGAAGCAGAAATAATATTTTTACTTAAGGCAGGAAGATAATAACAATTATTCAATTTCAAAACTAAACCTGAGGGTAAAGATAATGGTAAAGTACCAACAGCCAATGCAACAACTCTTGCTCCATTGTCTACGCGAAGATCGATCTCGTCTCTTGCCAAACTCCTAGTCCTTCTCAGCCCTACATCGAATTACAAATATGAGCAACCGATCCAGTATAAAATACCTAAGAACTAATATGAGAAGTAGAAAGATTTATTTTTATAATATTTATACCCGAAGTAGAAGTCTTACTTCCCTTCTTCTTTTCCAATTTTGCCAAGCACTTCTTGCAGTTCGTCTTCCGATTTCCAGTCCCTTGGCAATGGTAGCAAATGGCATCAGATGCAGCACCAATCTTGAGAGTCTGAAGCATAGATTTAATACTCGAGATTTCATCTTGAGTTTTGCCTGTGCCCTTTCTTTTTCTCAAAGCCTTAAACTTCCTTTTGGAGTTGGTAGTCTTCTGAACCAGAACCATCATCACATGATTATAGTTTTTCTTAATGCTCTTCTTTGCTGACTTGAACATCCCATGCAACTTGGTCATTGACTTTTTCATACCATTCATATGAAAGTTCAAAATGACTAGCTCAAAGCTCGGAGAGAGCGACTGGAGAATAATATCACTAACCAACTCTTAGCTAAGGGAAAAACCAAGTTTTTTCAAACTCTCAGTATCCAATCATCTTGATCACATGAGGGCTAACCGGACTTCCTTCAGCTAACTTGCACGCAAACAATGTCTTAGAGGTGTTGTACCTTTCAGCCCTTGCCTAGTTCTCAAATATGCCTTTAAGACCGACAATCATATTGTAGGCATCCATATTCACATATTACTTCTGAAGCTTAGAATTCATGGTGGCAAGCATGAGACAGCTAATATCAAGTGAGTCATTACAATGTTTCTCATACTCATTCTTTTGAGCATGAGTAGCATCTTCAGTTGGTTCATCTAGATATGGAATCTTTAGAACATATTCCTTTTTTCTTGCTTGAGAACAATTCTCAAGTTGCGATACCAGTCAATGAAATTTTTTCCATTTAGTTTTTCTTTCTCAAGAATAGATCTCAAGTTAAAACTGAGTGTGGAGAAAATAGATGGTGGCATTGTCAACAACATAAAAAGTATATGCAAAAATTCAATACTATGTTTATGTGAATTCTCCCATTAAACAATTTTAACAAAAGATACCCTGACTATATCAAATACCCTCTAATAACATATAGTGAGTCAAGATATATATTTCACTAAGTCCTAGCGAGTTTTGGCATCACTGCTAGAAACCTAGCAACGTAGGTAAGCAACCATTGCTAATTGCATCACATGTAACTCTTATTTGCTGAGTGACATCCATATGTCTTGGCCTCAACACTATGCCCCTAGACCCAAAACCATTTTGATAGCCTAGTCAAGTTAAACCAATATTATGCATGAAGTATTCAACACTTTATCCTATCTTATTAAGATAATTAATGGCACCGTACTTTCGTAGACACATCAGTTAATGATCAAATCTTGATAGGTGCAACTACTGGAAGGACATCATGTTTTACTTAATTTTTCTAAAGGGATACTATTCTATCATGTTAAAATCACCCAAGATAATAATAACATGAATAATAGCATAACAGAAACATAAAAACATTCACAATTAAATCATATTAAATTGTGAGATAGTATGGCCCTTAGCACAGCAATCTCCATCACCACGCTTCCTGTCTACCGAGCCATTAATGCTTGAATTCACCACATCTATCTACTTAGCTATTACTCCTAACAGCTAACAATGAATTACATATAAAAAATCAAGTATCACAAGTCGGCACGTAGGATATTATACAATAATATGTAGCCCGTGGCAATAAATCAGCATGACACACAGGCTATGAAAAACTCATACATGCATCACATACACAATGGACCATACTATTCACACAACTCTGAAAAATGAGTTATGTGCAGAATCCAATTCTATCGCGCGATATGAACACATAACACCTACATGAATCCTATTCACAAAATCACCTTTGAAAATTTCATCAAATTAATCACATTAGCGATGTCATATGGGGTCCGTGGACTGTAGATTTTATGCATCATGTATCGTCGCACAGGCTGTCGCTACAATGCCTAGAGGACGTGGAGCTATGGACGATGACACACCATCTGATGTTCTCGTACATGGTGGAGGCTTACGCGCTACAGCGCGTGATGCGACAGTTCGGTTTGAACCAGGCCATGCCCCCTCTGGACAACAGGTTCCTACCGCAAGCCATACACCGGTGAGTCAAACTCCATCTGACTATTGTGTATGACATCGTAAGACAGTTCAAATATCTTATCGTTTCATTCAAGAAATTCATACTACTCGTTACTGAACCTGTTTCGTATGTCACTTCAGTTGGAGTAGGCGTAGCACATCGCAAGCGCGTCGGAGGCTGCCATCAGCAGCCCGAAGACACCATCGGCCCTGCAGAAGATTGTGAAGTTTATCCTAAAGCAGGCCAAAAAATAGTGCACAACCTAAGCTGCGGCTGTTCCATGGATCACACTGTGCACATGAGCCACCCTGTGGGGGACCATGCTCACCCGCTAGGTTATCGCGACCTAGTGAGTCCGGTTGGCCATTGCAATCTACTGAGTTTGCCTAACGTCGTAGTACTAGCCGCCGATCATCCGTGCGTCGTACCAGACCTACATTTTGTTTTCCTATTAGGCCTTGTGTTCCACTAACATCATGGCGTCCTCCCGTCGTAGGTCTGTTGTCGAGATGCATCACTTTTGACGTCTGTACCACTTGCACAGACTACCGCTCCCCATTGTTCATCTTCGCTGCACATTCGGGAGGTATGAGATTCGCATTGTACATTCAAAATATGTATTGTGACTAATATTGTTTTATCTTGCAGTCTCCAATTCAATGAGGGGGTGACGACGCATCCACCGATGACGACACGGGCCTCCCAGATGCTTCCAGAGAGCAATACACGGTGCCAGGGTTTGCAGCGTACGTAGGGCAGAGCTCAGTGTTCACAGTATACCCAGGGTTCGGACACTTCGGTGGGCAGAGCTCCTCCGGCTTCGCTGCCACGTTGTACGGTTAAGGCGAGAGCTCCTTCACACCACGAGGGGTATTTCTAGAGTTCTTTGTTCACGACATTATTGCGGGCGACTCGCATTTTGGCATGTCTCAGTTGGAGGACTTTGACCTTTACCAGATCCAGCCTACTGTACCTGAGCCTACTGGACCACTGCCGGCCACTGAGCAAATAGAACGGTCTTCATACATCCTCTGACCCGAGACGCAACTTCCGGACCAACTGATGTATCCCACGGGACATGCTCGTGCTCAACGGAAGACAAGGCCACGTATAGGGAGGCAGACGCGGCGAGGAGGTAGCAGTGGTTCAGATGCCATATCACATCCAATGTGATGTATTTTTTGTACTACTATAATTACTTTTACTTGTACAAGTATTAATGTATAAAATTGTGAAATATTTGTAAATTCATGATTAAATTAACCCGAATAAACGTAATAAATTTGAACCACATAAAATTTCTAAAAAATTACACAATAACTATGACTATGTCGGGAGGTTTTACATAAAATTTCGTACTTTTTGGAGCTCATTTGCTATATGTAAAACTCGTAAAAATATCAAAATTGTATGAATTTTCGAGCAATATTCATAATGGATAAAATTATCCAAAAATTACACTGTGAGGTACGTTGTTTCTGGAGACTTTACATAAATTTTTGTAATTTTTTAAGCTGATTTGGATTTAAAAATTCAAACAAATACTAACGCAAAAAAAATTAGGATGGAGAATTAAGCCAGCTTAGGGCCTGTTCTTTACCTCAGAAGCTGACATCTTTTGATTTTTGCTACAGTACCTAACTTTCAAACAGAGTATTTTCTCAAGACAGGGTCTACAAGTTAAACAATCTACACGTTAAAAGCCCAACATTTGTACCAGCCAAAATCACAAGTGAGTGTCTGTCTCTCCGTAATCTGTACCGTAAATAGCCGAAATTCAAAAATTTCAGCCAAAAGTCATAAGCTGCAGCCGAAAAGAACATGCCTTTAATCACCTACCGCCCCATCGCCAGATGGTAGGCGCCTACTGCCAGCGGCCCCGCCAGGCCACCACATGTCCTGTGGCCGGCGCTGCCGCCCGCCCACTGGACGATAAAAATGCCATTATTACTAATATAGTTAGTTTTATAAATACGGTGCGAGAGAGTGTCAAATCCAACTTTGTATCGTCCATACACTACCCAATAGCGAGAGCGACGCGCGCAAAACATACACTACATTAGAACGTGGTCGGAAAACATATACTAGATTCGTAACTTGGTCGTCATTGTAGGTAGGGATGTTGCCCTTTTTCTCAACTCATGATGATCACTTACCCAAGGAAGAAATCACGAAGCTTCCTAAAGTAGCTGGAAACGAGTTCGAAGCCTGCGTCACCCATTTCTGGCCCCGAACTTTATGTCAAGTTTAGGAATCCCAACTTTATGTCGAGTTTAGGAATCCACCCATTTCTGACCTAGGAGTGTCACCCACTCACCCTAGCTAAGTGGCTTTTGTTTCCAAAAAGAACTCATCCATTTGAGTCTACCCTAAATAATGAGCAGCGTTTGAGCCATTTGGTATCAGGAAAGAATAACGGAAAGCACACGCAATCGCCACGTTCTTTCTTTTTCGAGTAAAGTCCATTACCGGTCCTTAAACTTTTTATACTGTGTCATCCCGGTCCATAAACTTTTAAAGTATGCCATTCTGGTCCTTAAACTTTCAAAGTGTGGCAATATCCTATGTAGTTGTAGCAGTGAACTTTTTATGCAATGTCATCCCGGTCCATAGACTTTCAAAAGAAATTGCCACACTTTAAAAGTTTAAGGACCGAGATAATATACTTTAAAAGTTTATGGACCGGGATGACACAGCATAAAAAGTTTAAGGACCGGTAATGGACTTTACTCTTCTTTTTCTTCTTCTTGACGACACATTCTGCATATGGCTAGTGTGACTCCACATAGCTAGCGGAGCTTGTGAAATGAATATAGAAATGAAAGTCCTCTAAAAAAACAAGGTGATTATTCTATTGCTGCATTTTCAGGGAAGTTTTTCTTTTGCTGCTTTTGACTTTTTAGAAAGAAACCAAGGTGCCGTACATGTCGGTCAATAGGAATCTTTTGCTTTTGTGGCCCTAGTGCCCCCTTTTTCTTTTTTTTAATCTGATCTATGGCAATTTTTTTTAGATTTGGTCCCCCTTCGAGCGCATAAGAAGGGATACTCAACACGTGGTGCATCCTACAGCCCCAGAGTGCGGAAGGGCAAGGGCGAGCGTAGGAGGACGGCGAGTGTCTGTGCCATCGGAGCGCATGAAGTACTTCATGTACTCGGGGAGCGCACTGCGGCCGGGGGACATGGGAGCCGCTTCATGCGCTTGGGGAGCACATGAAGTATTTCATGCGGCCTGGTGGCGCGGAAGGTTCGTGGCCCTCTACCCTTCGCACCTGGGGCCATAGGATGCGCCACATGTCTAGCGCCTCTTCTTCTACACTTAGGAGGGGGGCCAAATTAGCAAAAAAAATGTTATGCAAGCTAGATTTGCAAAAAAAAAAGATGCAACAGGGGCCACAAAAGCAAAAAAAATCACCCAATAACAGAGCCCTGACTATTTCAATATTTCATACAGTCTGATATTGTCGGTACGATCACAAGGTAAATTAGTACAAGTCTAGCCTCCACATTTGAAGGCCCTTCGGTCACAGGTGCAACTAGAGATGTAGATAAATATCGCTCATTCCGTATACTATTTCATATTTTTCTCTGAATCGGTGTCGGACACGGATATTACTAGATACCCATTTCTTCATTCCATATTTGTTCCACAAGCCTCCAGACAGTCGGTCGAACAAAAATTATCCGTTTCTTTTGCACCCGTATACAAGACATTGGACAGTAGGGATGCAATCAAAGCGAATACTGATAAACTAATCATTGAGATGTCGAAAGAAGAGCACCTAATGTTTTATGCCTATTAGATGTGGCAATCCACCTATTTGTTATGTTGTTCCTAAGTGAAGTCATAATATGTTTCCTCATATCACTTAACATACAGATATATATGAATAAATATTATTTATCTCGTATCATATTCCGTATTTTTTCCTCGGAGTCGGAGTTGAATATAGATAGTACCGGATATCTATTTACCCTTTTCGTATTTATTTCGTAAACCTTCGGTCGGTCGATCGGACAGAAATGGCCGCTTGCACCTCTACCGGCGGCACTCCAAACTATATAAAAAATACTCTGTATTTTCGTTGCATTGATTAGAAAATATTAAAAGCTTTTTTATGTGACCAGTTGCAATTGGGTACTCCAGATAGCTTTGGCTGTTAAATACCTCGCAAAAAAGAAAGGGAGAGAGGTAAGTTTAATGTTGAATTATTGCGTGCGCGGCCCACCAACAATGGGGTGGAAGGACAGACGGGCTCACACTGAGGTCAGTGCGTTGCGAGAATCCGCCGGCGAATGACGTGGCACCCCAGAAAGCAAAGAGAAAATGCGAATCTGCTTTACGACCAAAATCGACCTGCGTAGTACGGAAGCATACAACGACTTCAAAGAAATAAAACAGAGAATAAAACGTATTGTCTCCAAAAGAGAGAATAAAACGACTTCAAATGCTCGAAGGGTTTTTGTAACGGCGCCATTTCTAGATCTTAGGATTTTTTCGTAACTGTTTAGAATTATTCAACTATGAGTATCGTAGATAAATATACATTATTTTCAACACAAACTTAAGCATAAAAATCAGACTTTATTACAAAATTAAGGCTTAGCAGCCAAGGTTTACACAATAGAACGTACGGCTCAAAGTTATATTACAATACAAAAGAATTCCACATGCATTCTTGAGTGTAGAATATACCCTAACACCAAACGTCATCTACATCATATGGATCTTCAAAGCCTTCCTCAATGATTCTTTCATTGTTTTTCCAAACATCTTTTGTTAATAGTTTAGCAAGCGTGAGTAAAACAACCGTACTCAACAAGTCACATGGGAAACACAATATAGCTACTTGCCAGGATTTTTAAGAAATGGGAATATAGTTGTTTTGTTTAAGTATTTGTGGATGCAATTTTATTTTTAAAAATTTTGTTTTTCAACCCAAAATAACAAATCGTAAACTTCTTAAGGAATTTGAGATTTCAACATCTCGATTACCAAATTTCAATATTTCCAAATTGTTTCTATGTCTACTTATGCTTCGCCATTGGAATCACCCATTAAACATAATTTCATTTACCGGAAGCACGACGTATTTGAATACCACATATTATGACTCTGCAGAGTTGCCCAACTTGACCCACAAGATTCCTTAACCCTCATGACTGAGCTCTTTATGTAGCCTCTACCCGATAGACTAGATACCTCCTATCACGGAATACGACGCCTTGACAGGGCGGAGCCTACAATTGTGAAAGTATGATTTTACCGTTTTCATACCACATTCTTCGCCGGCTGTTCCCTTTTCTAGAATAGTATATTATATTTATATAGTAGATATAATCGATTTGAGCAGCTACTAAATCAGATTTGATAAGTCAACGCATGTGGTTGAGCGGCTACTATGTTCTTTACTTAGCATAAGATTCCAATCCTTACATAAGGTTCCAATCCTTACTTTTTTTATCAACCATGTAACCATTCACAAATAAATGTCCCAATGCACTACGGCACTGTTACTACTAGTGTGTGTAAAGCATATGAATTTTCTAAACAACCATGGTATATTTTATAGTAATTCATTATTACTATGGCTTGTCAAGGTGAATATGACCATCAAATAAAACAGGGCTTTTTCATGTGGCAGGGCATAACTAATATCATGTCATTCTAAACAATTATTTATAAGAAATAACAGTGCGTAAATAATATAATAAAAATTCTGATAAATAAATAATTAAAGGAATGTATGTTCAACATGATCAAAGACATGTGACTTGCCTTGCGGATCAATATATTCTACGATTTTGTATTCTTTCGAGTCTTGTGCTTGTACTTGAGCTTCTCCTTCTTGGAGTAGCTGATCTTCAGCGTTGTGAGCTACCGCAAACCAAAAGAAAATAAATTAATTCCATGCTCGAATGATTGAGCTAGGAAGAAAGAAATAAAATAAAAAAGTAAAATTCAGAAAAACCAAATAAAATAGGTTTGGGGATTATAGGAGTTTGGTGTGGGAAAACAGAGCTAAGGAATGGATAGACGGGTTCGAAGTAGTCAATATAGATGTATATAAGCATTTTGGGGTTTCATGAACAGTAACGGGTTTGGTACTGTTCATTGCAGGTTTTACTGTTCGTACTCGGAGAACCTTACGAGTACTCGGCTAGTCGGATGTATTGGTTGAGCTGGGAGACGTGGTCGTAATCGAGTTATGACTACTGAGACTAAGCACTCAGTGGGGCTGTGAACCACAGCACAGTCGTAAACCACATCGTGGTCATAAACCATAGCGTGGTCGAAAGCCACACCGTGGTCGTAAAACCACAACGTGGTCATAAGCCACACCGTGGTCGTAACAACAACACGATCGTAATGACCCCTGAGTATTCGTAGTAGTTTGGGTGCGACTACGGAGTCGAATGGGCAGTGGAGGTTCAACTTCGAGTGCAAAGTCAACGAAGATCGGACGGTATACGAGTTGCTACGGAGATCGAACGATGTCCAAGCAGTTGCGAGGTTTGCATGGCATCTGGGTTGCTTAAGAGATCAGACAGCGTTTGAGCGGTTTAAGAGCATCGAACGACGTACGAGTGGCTTAAGAACATTGGACGGTGTACGAGTGGTGTTGCTCAGTACCCGAAACGGCACGGTCGAAGTCTCTCTTGACTACAAGGTGGTCGGAGACTTCAAGCGGCGGGGCGGTCGGAGTTGAAGCAGGGGAGTGGCTGGAGATTTCAGGCGATGAGGTGATCAGGGAATCCGTGGTCAAAACATCATTCGAAGACTATGGGTGGGTTCTTGGTGTCTGGGGGTTTTCATTTTGGGGTTCGGCGGCAGCAGAGGAGTCGGCATTCGCCGGCGTCAAGGTCTTCCTTTCACGGGATGTTTGAATGGCACATGGAGTGTCGGTGGGTTTCTAGGATGGTAGCATTTGCGTTTAAGCATCTTTGGGGCTAAAGGAAGCTCTGGGGAGTGGTGGCTTAAGTAGGGGTGGCTGGAGTTGGGCTGCCCATGGCGAGGTGCCATGGCTGAGCGGCGGACTTCGGTGGCAGGGAAGAAGTGGGCTTGGGGAGTTAAAGCAATGGTTCGGGGGTATTTCTGAGGGAATAAGGAAGCTATTGGCGAATGAAATCGAAAAGAAATGATCGATAGAGCAACAATTGATGTTTGGCTTACTTTGGGGTCTTCGGGTGGTCGTCGGCAAGGCTTTGGTCGAAAGTCTAATTGGGGTGTGGTGGTGGCTCACTGGATGCTTGTGCGATGTCTGGAGAGGGTCTTAGGCTTTTTATAGTTGTCCCATGGCGGTTCGGCACAGCGGCAGGGCTAAGGCGGTGCCGACGACATGTGGCAGTGGTTGGGAAGGTGCGAGAGGGCGCGACGCGGCTAGGAGAGAGGAAGTGTGGGCTGCTTCGGGCGCTGCATTGCGGTCGTCAAATGCAGTCAGAGGTGAGTCAGGTCGGCAGTGAGAGGATTAGGGCAGAGGGTAAACGAATTTGGATGGCGGCGGTGACTTTAATATGGCGGCTCGACCAGGTGAGAGCTGCGGCCGTCAAAAAGTGTGTCAGGTGTCAGGGCGGTCGTACATGACTTGGCAATGGCTGGTAGGGCGGCAAGGCGATTTGCGGCGCAAAATAGTCGGTTGAGTGGAAAACGGAATGCGAGAGAGGCTACGGTGGCTGCGGGTTTGGCTGGCTGGGCTGACGCATCGCCGGTACAATTGAGAGGGTGTCAGAGGTGGGAGAGATGAGGCGGTACAGTCTCTGACCGGTTGCAGCAGCGAGGTAGTAGTGGGAAGGCGCGGGAGCGACCGAGAGAGATCGGGTGGCGGCAAAACCAGAGGCGGCAGCGATATTTTTGGGTGATGAACGGCTCCGGCCACCAGGGAGATAGCGACAGGTGAGCCCACAAGCCACAGTGGAAGATAAAAGAGGGGAAAGAGAGGGATTACATGTTGACCAATTTCTTTTTTTGAAAACCAACATGTTGACCAGTTTTGCCAAACCATTCCTTCCATTTCTGATCCCTTAATGCACAGAAAAAAGGTTGTAAAGGTTGAAGTTTTTTCACATTCATCTCACCTGCTAGTGAGATATATATATGTATATGTATATATATATACATATATACATATATATGCATACACATATATATATATATATATATCTCGAGGCCGGAAAGATGCCAGCTTCCACCAATAGCTTGGTGACATTCGTCGGTCTCCTACTCACATCAGTTGCCGCGGCATGTCACTCAACGCACACTGCTCTACCCCTACCATTGACAGCTACGACGCCTCACTGCTCGGCGTTGTTGGCATCCTCACCGGCATCAACGTCATAGCGCTCGGCATATGGATGTCGGACAACCCCGCGGTTGCCCGTGCCATGTGCACAAGGAAGAATCTTGGCATCCTAGGAGTCGTCATGGCATCATCGGCTATCATCGTAGTTGCCGCCTACACCATCGACCCGGTGCTCTGCTTCGGGCTACTCTTGCTACTGCTTGTTGGCACATCTCTGGTCATGCACGGTGTTCTTGGCCTTGGTGCGTAGGACACGCTTCACCTACTTGTGTACTTTTAACTACATCTAACGAGACAAAGTCGGATTTGGCACTGTTTCCCACTGTATTAACAAAACTAGGCGTATGCGCACCGTATTTGCAAAAATAGCGCTTCTACAGTCCGATGTGCGAGCGACAGTGCCAATGAGGTGACACATAGTGTGGCCACTGGCGGCAAGCACCTGCCACCACGCCAGCAGGCGATAGGCAGCCTACTGCCCGGAATCAGCAAGCTTAATCACCTACCCTAATTTTTTATGTTTAGTATTTTTTGAATTTTTAAATATATCAAATTATCTCAAAAAATAACAAAAATTTATGTACAGCCTCCCGACATAATGTACCTCACAGTGTAAGTTTTGGATAATTTTACCCATTATGAATATTGCTAAAAAATTCATACAATTTTGATATTTTTTTGAGTTTTTACATATAGCAAATGAGTTACAAAAATTACAAAATTTTATGTGAAGCCTTCCAACATAGTCATAGTTATTGTGTAATTTTTTAGGAATTTTATGTGGTCTGAATTTGCTCATTTATTTGGGTTAAATTAATCATGAATTTGACGATGCTCATGAATCTTTTGACTATATCTAACCCTTGTGCTTTGTGCATAGGGGTGCAAATGGAGTGGATATTTGCCAACCGACCATCCGTCCGTTTTAATTTGGATACAATTCGGAGCAAATTTTTGGATATCCGAAAGTTTTGTCGGATACGGAAACGGATTCAGATATTTTTTGTCGGATACGGAAACGGATTCGGAACAAGCATTATCCGACGAATACGGAACTATCCGGATATTTTTCCAGATAGTTACCGGATAGTTACTTGGATAGTTACCAGATACGGAAACGGAGTTGGATATCTGGCCTCTCCGCCGGCCAAGTGGGATCTTCGACTCTTCTTGAAATGTAGCATCATTTATTTATATAAGATTACTTGTTTTGATGGCTGTTGCAACGTCGGTACACTCGTATTAGATCTTAGTTTGCTTAATTTGTCTCTGTCACCATGTGAAATTTGCTTTCACGCATTATCCGATTAAATATTCGTGACCGAAACTAACCGTATTCGGAGCGGCATGTATTCGCTCCGTATTCGTGACCGAGAATATCCGCATTCGTATTCGTACCCGGCACTATCCGTGTCCAACTCTGACTCCGACAGAAAATATGGAAAAGGATACGGGATGAGCAATATCCGTCCGTATCCGCTCCGTTTGCACCCCTATTTGTGCATGTGTCGGCCAATTGTGCTATATTTTCTTTCATGCTATCTGGTTCGCACAATTGTCCCTTTGTGTGTGTCGCCCCCTCGCGCTCTCTCTCGTTTGCACTAAAGTCATTATGTCCATGTCATTCCCCCTCACCTGCTCCCTTGTTTGCACATTTGTTAGTGTTACTATGCCGTCCCCCCTCACCCAAGCACTACTCGTGATAATGGATCCTCAATGTACGTGGTGAGTGCACCGTGTTCACTTTTCACTCGGTCATAAATACGAACCTCTCGCAGTTCATCGTTGCTCATCTCAGTCGCTCATCACAGAAGCTCATTATCATGATCATCGCTCAAAATTAGGAGTACGTAGCTCATTACTTCAAGAAGCCAGTGTATATCTCAAAATTGGCAGTGCTAATTGCTTCCCCCGAAAGGCAGGTAATTTTTTATCGTATGCTTTCGAGATTGTTCCTGTAATCCTAGTCAATTAGTGTTATTTAGTTAGTCGTGATTAATGTAGTTTGTATTACGAAGTAAATAGGTCGTAGTAATTTAAACATAGTTTTTACTATTTTGTATATGTACAGTACCCATAATTTGTTATTGAATGGAAATGTGTAATTAAGTAGTCGTAATTACTGTAGTGGCAATTAGTTAGGGGTAAGTAATGTGTTAGTGGTAAGTAATTAAGTGGTAAGGACGACGGTAATGAATGGCTCGTTATTTTTTTGGATGAGTAATCAAATTATCAGTAATTAATGAAGTATTTGTATGTAGTTACACTCGTGTAATCAATGACTTGTAGTATGTTGCTTTCATTATCAATCTTCACACTAATATTTTGTCTATCCCATTTGTTGCAGGGTACTCTCAAAATGAAGAGTGTGTAGCTAATTATTTAGAGAAGGTAGTGCATAACTCATTAAGTTGCTTCTCTCGAAAGACAGGTAATTTTTTATAGCATGCTTTCGATGTTATTCTCGTAGTCCTAGTCATAAGTATTGTTATTTAGTTAGTCATAATTAATGTAATTTGTATTATAAAGTAAGTTTTACTGTCATTATTAATCTTCACACTAATATTTAGTCTATCCTATGCATTGGAAGGTATGGTTTTACCGGAGCTTCTCGAGCACTCGTACGATGAGAAACGCCGTTGCCACTCAGGGATGATGGGTGACGCAGCAAGCCATTCACCCTTCAAGCTGCCGCGGGGGGGGGGGGGGGGGGGATCCGTAGGCGCTGGACGAGTGCTACATCTCAACCCTGCGGGCCATGGGCTTGTTGCCCTTTGCGAAGCTGGTCTCCACTGGACACGAGTTCACTATCGACGGCAGCCTACTCGCGGCACTGGTGGAGGCCTGAGACACATACATTCCACTTTCGGTGGGGTGAGATGATGGTCACTCTGAAGGACATCGCGTTCTTGACCGGTCTCCCTCTTGGGGGTAACGCACTTGTTCCAGCCCTTGCACCAGCCGACTGGAAGGAGAGGCTGGCGGACTGGTTCGGCCAGCCTATTCCGGATAGTGCACGTGGCGTCCCCCGCACTTGGCTGAACAGTTTCAGTGTGTCTTGCAGGATGCACCGCCGGAGGTCATCAGGACGCACCTCATTGCATTCCTTATTCAGCTCTTTGGTTGGAGCATGTTTCTAGCCACACATAGTGATATTTGCAATGCTGAGTTCATCGGCCTCGCCAAGTCTTTGGTAGACGCAGAGTTTTGGGTGATGCCTCAGTACAGCTGGGGATCAGCGGTTCTGTGCACCACGTATTGGCGGTTATGTGACACTTGCCAGCGCGCCACTACTAGTACCCCCAATCTGGCTATTTGCTATGTGCTCCTACAGCTGTGGAGTTGGGAGCACTTCCCTATTGGACGTTCGACCATCGTGATGCCAGTGTGCTCGTTCGGCGAGTTCGCCGACCAGACAGATGGGCCCACTATGGGCATCCGGTGGACTACTGCCCGTCTGCGATGGGCGAAGGGCAAACTGTCGAGGTGCTATTTGTTGTGGCACAATGAGTTCGAATCGTTGCACGACAACGATGTCCTATGGGGTCCGTGAACTGTAGATTTTATGCATCGTGTATCGCTGCACAGGTTGTTGCTGTAATGCCTAGAGGACGCGAAGCTATGGTCAATGACAGCCATCTGGTGTTCTCGTACATGGTGGAGGCTTACGTGCCACAGCGTGTGATGCAACAGTTCGGTTTGAACCAGGTCGTGTCCCATCTGGACGACAGGTTCCTACCACAAGCCATACACTGGTGAGTCAAACTCCATCTGACTACTGTGTACACTTGTATGCCTTGCTATGTAACATTGATGATTCTAAAAATGCAGACAATCAAGGGCTGGTCGGCATGGCACGGACTAGTGGGCACTGTAGCAATAGTGGACGACGGCATGGACAGACAGGGCACACCTCGATGTCATCATGGAGCAGCGTTCATATGACGTCCAGACGTACATCGAGTACCTGGAGTTGTACATACCGCGGTCACGCAGCAGACTCACCATTCCTCCACAAGATCACTCTGAGTAGATCGTGCACGAGGAAAGTCTGCAATGCTCGACTGATCCCCACAGCGCTTCGTGGGGGCATGACAACATAAGACAGTTCAAATATCCTATCATTTCTTTCAAAAAATTCATACTGCTCGTTACTGAACCTGTTTCATATGTCACTTTAGTTGGAGCAGGCACAACACGTCGGTGGCCGCTATCAGCAGCCCAGAGACACCACCGGCCCTGCAGAAGATTATGAAGTTCATTCTAAAGCAGGCCAAAAAAATAGTGAATAACCTAAGCTGCGACTGTTCCACGGATCACACTGTGCACATGAGCCACCCTGTGGGGCACCATGCTCACCCACCAGGTCATCACAACCTAGCGAGTACGGCTGGCCATTGCAATCTACTTGGTTTGCCTGGTGTCGTAGTACTAGCCGCCGATCATGTGTGCGCCATACCGACAAGGAGGTAACTTACGTAAGAACCTACATTTTGTTTTTCTATTAGGACTTGTGTTCCACTAACATCATGGTGTTCTCCCGCCATAGGTCCGTTGTCGAGATGCATCACTTTTGACGTCTGCACCACCTGCACAGACTACTGTCCCCCATTGTTCATCCTCGCTGCACATTCGGGAGGTATGAGATTCGCATTGTACATCCGGAATATTTATTGTGAATAATATCGTTTCATCTTGTAGCCTCCAATTCAACGTGGGGGTGACGATGAGTCCGATGACAACACAGGCCTCCCAGATGCTTCCAGAGAGCACTACACGGCGCCAAGGTACGCAGGGCAGAGCTCAGCGTTCATAGCATACCCAGGGTTATGATGGACTTGGAAAATCGTAATAGTATATGATAACAGTTGTGTTGTGTGTTGTGCTCGTTCTCATGCTGTAGGTGATGGCAAGAATGCTCAATCTCAAAGCGTTGGAAAATTCCGGGGAGTGGTTGCGTCTATTCAAGGCTAACCTATTGGACTACAACAGTGTCGTGTCAGCAGTCACCAGTTGTGAGGGTGTCTTCCATGTTGCTAGACCTATCCCCTCCGGGAAACCCCTCAACCCTGAGGTAATTTTGTTGTTCATAATTTTCTAAAGATTTCAGGTCAGATGAAGGGCCATAGTTAGTTAATTGCTTAGTTTACGTTATAGATGGAATTTGGATGTGCAAGATCGTTTAGCGTCAATTGTGATCAACGGCGAGGATTGAGACTAGGTTCATAGAGGAGTTGAGGCCCAAAAAGATCGAGGATGTTGGTTGAGACGGTGAGCTCAAGCATGGCACGAGAAAGGTGGGAAATGTTGAAGGCGTGTTTGAACGGCGGGATGGCGCCATGTGGCTTGCACAGGCCAAGTGAGCCATAGATTGGTGGAACCAGGATAGGCGAGACTTGGCGACACGTGGCAAGCTAGTGATGCACCTATATGTGGCAAGCATAGCGATTGCTTGTAGAGGATGGTGATGAGCGGGTCAACAAGGGGTATTTTGACCAAAATACTAGAAACCATTTTGGATTAAAACCGCGGCGCATGGGCGATGCATTGGAGAACGGTTTAGGTCTAGGTAGAGCCAGTATGATCAAGACGGATCAAGGCAAAGAATTTAGCGAATAAACACTTATGCGCTTTGAAAAGCGTGCATATGTGAACTTGAATGAGTGAAACCTATGTGTGTGTGGGTTAACGGGTTCCCCCAATATAATAGTGGATAGGATCCATTAAGGGGTGTAGGTGGCTGGTTGCCCACCAATAAAAGTGGGCTGGGATGGAGACATGTGTGGTTAACCATCTAACCCATCTCTTGTGCTCTCTTCTCTAGGTTTAGGGTTAGGGTTTGAGTCTGTCTTCCAATGTGGAGTGGTTGTAAAACCTATCTTCTCAAGTAAACAATACATCAATTTTTGTGCAACTTTTGAGTTCCTCTTATTTTTGATTGACATGCTTGTCTTTTCGTGGGATTTGATCTCTCTTTTTTTCTTGTGATCTTGCTGTGCCAAGGATGTGTAAGAGATGGATATAATCCTTAGGAATATATCTTCACCTATCTAGTCACCTTGACAGCAAGATTCACGAGAAAAACACAATTTTGCTTGATTTTGGCCTCTTTGATCTATCTCTTGATCCAAGGATTTTTTTTACTGGGATTCTTTGGTGTTCTAGCTTGCTGTGACATATAGAAATACATCTAGAGCTATCTTAGCCATCATCTACCCACGAGCAAGTCGTATTCACCATTTAAGGTTTTGGCTCGGTTTTTGTGCAACCTTCCAACAAAATGAAAAAGGCCATAACTTTGACTATGATTTTAATGATCATTTGTTGAAATAGGTTCCTGATATCCTAGAGTAGATCTCTATAAATTTTCATATTATTTGAATTTACAGATCAAAAGTTCTCTCGATTTTTGATTTTAAAATCATGCTGAAAACACCATTTACCTGGATTTTACTGTACCAGCGGAAGTACCGCGATTACTGTGGCAAGGGCTAGTATCGCAATTCTAATAGTGGTAGTTCTATTTTTGCTGTTTTTCTTAGGTTTTTAGTGTTTCAAATTGCTACTTTCTGTGGTGGTTTTTCATCTTGATTTTCATTACTCTATAGTTACTAAAGTGAAGGATTGGTGAATATTTAGGGAAAATTTTAAGACAGCATTCACCTGCTCATTTGCCATCTTCTATCTTTCATGATGAGATAGAGCTCTTGCTCTATTTTATTCAAAATAAAAGCTGTTAATGTGTGAGGTTATTGAGCCACTCCTAAGCACGGTACCTGTGATGCTTCCAAGGATATGGAGCTCTCTCCATTTTCCTGTTGGATTAATTGGGCTTGGTCCATTTTAATTTAGCAATTAATCAAATGAAATTCCCAGGCCCACATGGAAAAACTGTTTAGTCCCATATGGAGAGTTGAATGGGAGTTACACCACTTTAAAAGGTGGAACGTGGTAACCCCCTTGTGGAATTGGAGAGAGCTAACACACGCACGCGCGCTCGCTCGCTCACTCGCCTCGCCACGCCGAGCCGAGCCGTGCCGTGTCGTGCGTGTGCGTGCGCGCAGGCGTGTCGGGTGCGGGCGCATTTTTCTTTATCTATTCGAAAATCGAAACGCACTGACTCGTAGTAAATAGTATTAACGAATGACTGGCAGTAATGGTGCAGTTACTAGTGAATTATGGCTGCGGTTACTTTCGAGTAATGGCTGCAGTTACTAGTGACTAATAATTGCTGTTACTCTGGCCTCTTCGTTTTTGCTGTTACAAAAGAACAGAGCTTAAAAAGGCTCTCTACTCCATACGAAAAAAGGACAAGAAAGAACAGTATTCTGGTTCTATTTTTGTGGCTGTTCTCTGCAATCTCCGGTCCAGAACCTTGCGCGCAAAGGGTTCTGGGCGAGTAGGCCTCTGAAACTCCGTCTGTTTGTGTACCTGCACGGGTAGACAGGCGATCAAGTTTTTGGGGAGCGCATTGGCGCGACTGCTCAATCTGTGACGTCGTCTACTTCCTGGTGGTGAACTGTTCGCAAGACTGCACGGCGAACATCTTCCTGCATCACGCCTCATCCTGCATCACGCCTCGATCGACTACATCGAATAGGCCATCATGTCGACTGATGGTAACGGCGCATCCGGTGTCTCCGACACTGGCCCCGCCCGAGGGTATAACCTGCAAACTTCTCTGGTGTATTTGTTTCTGTGCGCTATGAATATGTTAATAGGTGCTGCTGTTAGCTTGTTCGTTAGCGAATATGAATACATCATTGTTGAATCGCTTTTGTATGTCATGTTTTATATGCTGAATTTCTGGATTAAAGTATGCCGAAAATTGACTAGATTTTCAACAATTCCATTTCTCTCTCTGAACTTTTCACAGACCGTGCAATTGAAGAACTTCATTTGTTCATGGTGTTGGTACGGTCGATCTGAAGTTTACTTCGGGAAAGACCGTGCAACTGAAGAACGTGCAGCATGTCCCCTCCATAAAGAAGAATCTCGTCAGCAGATCTCTACTGTGTAGAGATGGTTTTAGGCTTGCATTTGAGTCCAATAAATGTGTCGTGTCTAAGTATGGAACATTTGTTGGTAAAGGCTATGAGAGCGGAGGCTTGTTCCATTTTTCTTTGATGGATTTCTATAATAAAATTGTGAACCATGTGTGTAACGATGATGATGAATCTAATGTTTGGCATTCACGACTTTGTCATGTTAATTTTGGGTGTATGACGCGCTTAGCCAATATGAGTTTAATCCCGAAATTCACTTTGGTCAAAGGTTCTAAGTGCCATGCGTGTGTTCAATCGAAACAACCTCGCAAGCCTCACAAGGCAGCAAAAGAGGCGAGGAATTTGGCACCGTTAGAACTCATTCATTCCGATTTGTGCGAGATGAATGGCGTGTTGACTAAAGGTGGGAAGAAATATTTCATGATGCTTATAGATGATTGCACTAGATTTTGCTATGTGTACTTATTGAAAACAAAAGATGAAGCGTTGAATTACTTTAAGATCTATAAAGCTGAGGTAGAAAACCAACTTGAGAGGAAAATCAAGCGGGTAAGGTCTGATCGTGGGGGAGAGTATTTTTCAAATGAGTTTACTTTTTTCTGCGAGGAACATGGAATTATTCATGAGAGGACGCCTCCCTATTCTCCCGAATCAAACGGGGTTGCCGAAAGAAAGAACCGCACTCTAACTGATTTAGTTAACGCCATGTTAGACACTGCGGGACTTTCTAAGGAATGGTGGGGTGAGGCTATATTGACCGCGTGTCATGTCCTGAATAGAGTTCCTACAAAGAACAAAGAAGTAACACCATTCGAGGAATGGGAAAAGAAGAAGTTGACTCTCTCATACTTGCGCACCTGGGGATGTTTGGCCAAAGTTAACGTGCCAATTGTCAAGAAGCGCAAACTTGGACCAAAAACTGTAGATTGTGTATTTCTTGGTTATGCTATGCACAACGTGGGTTATAGGTTCTTAACTATAAAAACTGGAGTACCTGACATGCGTGTTGGTACAATCATAGAGTCCAGAGATGCTACATTTTTTTAGAATGAATTTCCTATAAAATGTGATGTACCTAGCTCATCTAGTCAAGAACCTATAATTTCTCTTGATTCTTTTGTGCCGATAGAACATGTTGAGGAAACGCCTATGGAAAATCCTGATGAGGATAACAATGAAGTTACTCGAAAGAGTAAGAGACAGAGGATTGCAAAGTCTTTTGGTGATGATTTCATTGTATACCTCGTGGATGACACTCCAAGAACCATGGAAGAGGCATATTCTTCTCCTGACGCTGACTATTGGAAGGAAGCAGTACGGAGTGAGATGGACTCTATTATGTCTAATGGAACTTGGGAGGTCGTTGACCGTCCTTATGGGTGTAAACCTGTAGGATGTAAATGGGTTTTCAAGAAAAAGCTTAGGCCTGATGGTACAATTGAAAAGTACAAGGCAAGACTTATGGCCAAGGGTTATACCCAGAAAGAAGGCGATGACTTCTTTGATACTTATTCACCTGTTGCCCGATTGACCACAATTCGAGTACTACTTGCCCTGGCTGCCTCTCATGGTCTGCTCGTTCATCAAATGGATGTTAAGACAGCTTTCCTAAATAGAGAGTTGGAGGAAGAGATTTATATGGATCAGCCAGACGGGTTTGTGGTAGAAGGTCAAGAAGGAAAGGTGTGCAAGTTGTTAAAGTCTTTGTATGGCCTAAAGTAAGCACCTAAGCAATGGCATGAGAAGTTCGACAGAACTTTGACATCTGCTGGCTTTGTTGTGAATGAAGCTGACAGATGTGTGTACTATCGCTATGGTGGGGGAGAAGGAGTGATCTTGTGCTTGTATGTTGATGACATACTGATTTTTGGGACCAACCTCAATGTGGTTGAGGAGGTCAAGGACTTTCTGTCCAAGAGTTTTGAGATGCAAGATTTGGGAGTGGCTGATGTGATTCTTAGTATTAAGCTAATGAGAGGAGGTGATGGTGGGGTTACACTTGTGCAATCTCACTATGTAGAGAAGGTCTTGAGTCGCTTTGGTTATAGTGACTGCAAGCCTGCTCCTACTCCTTATGATCCTAGTGTGTTATTGAGGAAAAATCGAAGAATAACAAGGGATCAATTGAGATACTCCTAGATCATTGGCTCATTGATGTATTTAGCTAGTGCTACGAGACCTGACATCTCGTTTGCTGTGAGCAAGCTAAGCCGATTTGTTTCAAATCCGGGAGATGATCATTGGCGTGCTCATGAGAGAGTGATGCGCTATCTAAAGGCAACCGTGAGCTATGGAATTCACTATGCTGGGTACCCAAAGGTACTGGAGGGCTACAGTGATTCAAACTGGATCTCTGATGCTGATGAGATAAAAGCCACGAGTGGATATGTGTTCACACTTGGAGGTGGTGCTGTTTCCTGGAAGTCTTGCAAGCAGACCATCTTAATGAGGTCAACCATGGAAGCAGAACTCACAGCGTTAGATACCGCAACTGTTGAGGCTGAGTGGCTTCGCGAACTCCTTATGGATTTGCCGGTGGTTGAAAAACCGATACCGGCTATCCTGATGAACTGTGATAATCAGACTGTAATTATCAAGGTGAACAGTTCTGAGGACAACATGAAGTCATCTAGGCATGTTAAGAGGCGGTTGAAGTCTGTCAGAAAGCTGAAAAACTCCGGAGTGATAGCGCTGGACTATGTCCAGACAGCTAATAATCTGGCCGACCAATTTACAAAGGGTTTATCACGTAATGTCATAGATAGTGCATCGAGTGAGATGGGCCTGAGACCCACATGAGTCATACCACAGTGGTAACCTGTTCTACGTGATCGGAGATCCCGTGAAGTAGGATGGTGAAACAAGCTGTTGGTTGACTGGGAGGAGAGACCTTTATAGGGCTCATTTCTTCAATGATGCGCTTCTCTCCTATTCTGTATGGCAGGTTGGTTTTTACCTCAATGTGATCCGAGTGGTTTATTTAGAGCAGAGATGTCGGCTTATAGGACATCTTAGAAGGAACACACCTATATGAGTTCGACTGCTGGTCACAGTCTATGAGATTTGGGTGATCTCTAGATACTCATGAATAGGCATGGAGTATGACTTATACGCTCCAACCAGAGGGGATGCTTTAGGCAGCCTAGTACTAGTAAAGGAATTGGGTAAAGCTTGTTCGCACAAAACTGTCAATTCAAGGCATAGTCCATTGTTCAGTTGTGGATGAGTATAACTCCTTTCCTAGGTGGATGTTCAACTTAACAGTCTCCATCGAAACACTGGTATATCAAACAACAGCAGAACTGAGAGCATTTCTCGTGTGCCTTGAAATTTGGTGGGGATTATTGGATTAATTGGGCTTGGTCCATTTTAATTTAGCAATTAATCAAATAAAATTCCCAGGCCCACAAGGAAAAACTGTTTAGTCCCATATGGAGAGTTGAATGGGAGTTACACCACTTTAAAAGGTGGAACGCGGTAACCCCCTTGTGGAATTGGAGAGAGCCAATACACGCGCACGCGCTTGCTCGCTCGCCTCGCCACGCCGAGCCGAGCCGTGCGGTGCGGTGCATGTGCGTGTGCGTGCGCGCAGGCGTATTGGGTGCGGGCGCGTTTTTCTTTATCTATTCGAAAATCGAAATGCACTGACTCGCAGTAAATAGTATTAACGAATGGCTGGCAGTAACGGTGCAGTTACTAGTGAATTATGGCTGCGATTACTTTCGAGTAATGGCTGCAGTTATTCTGGCCTCTTCGTTTTTGCTGTTATAAAAGAACAGAGCTTAAAAAGGCTCTCTACTCCATACGAAAAAAGGACAAGAAAGAACAGTATTCTGGTTCTATTTTTGTGGCTATTCTCTGCAATCTCCGGTCCAGAACCTTGCGCGCAAAGGGTTCTGGGCGAGTAGGCCTCCGAAACTCCGTCCGTTTGTGTACCTGCACGGGTAGACGGGCGATCAAGTTTTTGGGGAGCGCATTGGCGCGACTGCTCAATCTGTGACGTCGTCTACTTCCTGGTGGTGAACTGTTCGCAAGACTGCACGGCGAACATCTTCCTGCATCACGCCTCGTCCTGCATCACGCCTCGATCGACTACATCGAATAGGCCATCATGTCGACTGATGGTAACGGCGCATCCGGTGTCTCCGACACTGGCCCCGCCCGAGGGTATAACCTGCAAACTTCTCTGGTGTATTTGTTTCTGTGCGCTATGAATATGTTAATAGGTGCTGCTGTTAGCTTGTTCGTTAGCGAATATCATTGTTGAATCGCTTTTGTATGTCATGTTTTATATGCTGAATTTCTGGATTAAAGTATGCCGAAAATTGACTAGATTTTCAACATTTCCATTTCTCTCTCTCTCTGAACTTTTCACAGACCATGAAAAACAGCGGATCTAACATTCAGGTTCTGGTAGATAAAGTCCATGGACGTATATAATCTTCGATAGATTCACATGACGCATAGCCGACAGTAATATCAATTGGCCCAGTTGTCAGGGAAAGCGTATACTAAATTTCATCGTGTGCAATTGGAAGATTCTGTTTTTTCCTTATGGCTTGGCTTACTATAATAATTAGCTTTTAAATAAAGTATTTTTTGAAAATATAGTCTATAAATCAATTATAGTAGACGTTGTCACGACTTCATATGTATCGGTCAAAATCATACGTAACTCACTCTCTTTGTACTCTCTCGCGAATAGTCAGAATTCAAAATTTTTTGTCAAAAACTATAAACCACAGTTAAAAAAATCCACCCAATCTTTCAAATTAGGGCTACACGGCAAGCCCGTGTGGCGTGGTGACCGGTGAGGAGTAGGTCAATTGACCATTTCTGAAAAACAAACGACAAGAGGAATGTTCAATCGTCTCCTTGCCACGTCATGAATTAGCCAGTAGGAATGGATCCACGAGATACACTGAGGTGCTACACCCCTCCCATCTTTTCTCTATTTTTAATATAAAAAGAGAGTTTGTCTTTAGTTCTATGCTTAAATGATCCTTTCATCCTATCCACAAAACCAGCTAAAAAACATCAAAAAACTAGACCACTCTAAAAAAAGGGCTAAAATAACCCTAAAAACACTAACATATGCACAATTACCTTGACCACACACACCCACGATCAATAGTTTAGAATTTATAGCATCGTTTATATGAGAACTATTGCAAAGCACTGGCACCTTACTAGTTTTCTAAAAATGAGCAGTGTTGAAACAATAGACAATTAAACCAGTCAGTCATTTTCTACCAATATGAAATATGCAATGATCACTGATCGCAGTTGTTCAAAATGACATAAGCAAAACAGCTTTGTACAGGAAGTTAACTGGTAAGAGACGTAAAAAATAGCTTGTATTATCTATTACATTATTAAAGCGATAGAAAAATGAGCCACCACTTTCGCTCTCAAGCACTAAAATTTCCACGTTTATCAGTGAAAAAGAAAAAGATCTACACCGTCAATTGTGGTGGGTCAAGATTATAATGATCTAGATTAAAAAAAGAGCTTATGTCAAGTACAATCTAAAAATAACAAAAATTGAGAATAATAAATAAAGAAATAAGCACTTTGATTTCTATACGAATTCCTAAGTAAACTCTTAAAAAACATAATTCAGAATTAAAAATTAAATAAAAAGTAGCAATTAGATTTGTTTATGAATTTTAAAAAATAACTAAAATTCATAATTATAATAAAATAAAATTAGCAATTTGATGTCAGAATCCAAAGTGAAATAACTAAATAACTATAAATCAAAATTAAAATTAAAAATCAAACAAAAATTAGCAATTAAATTTTTATATGAATTCCAAAAAATAACTAAAGTTGAAAATAAAAATAAATTACCATATTAATTAGAGAGAAAAAAAGAAGAACTATATCGTCGGTTGTGGTAGGTCCTGATTATAACGGTCTAAATTAAAGAAATAGTCCATGTCAAGTACAATCCAGAAATAAATGAAATCCAAAAAAGTTAAAATTACAATTTGATTTCTATATGAATTCCTAAGTAAAATCTATAAATTAATATAATTCAAAATAAAATTTTAAAATAGCAATTGATGTATACAAACTCCAACGAAAAAACTAAAATTTAAAATAAAATAACAATTTCATTTCGATACAAAAATCCCTAAATAACTTTAATTCAGAATAAAAATTAAATAAATATGTATGTATTATATTAAGATGGAGGGAAAAGAAGCCACCACGTTCGCTCTCAAAAGCTAAAAATTACCAAGTTAATCGGAGGAAAAAGAAATTACCACGTTCGCTCTCAAGAGTTAGAAATTAAAACAGTAATTGGAGGAAAAAGCTATTATAGTATTATGAAAAATGCAAATGTATTTTTTATCATATATAAGTATTGAAGTTGGATAACAAATACAATACTATTTTTACAAGTAATGCAATAGCTAGCTGCGTAATGGCACGGAGAAGTTGGCTAGTTTAATTAGTGGTACAAGGAGTAGATAGACCGACAGATGGACAAAAACTCAATAGGAACCAGTGGTCCAATCTAATAACAGTGAAAGTGAGTGTGCCAAGCATCAACATCTTATTATGCAACCACCGCTGGCGAGTCCGATCCGATGATCACCATCGTAGTGGAAGAAGAATCGCACATACACAAGTACAAAAAGTAAAATGACACACAGAAATGGGGGACTCCTTTTTCTTTATTGCTCGTACAATAGATTAGAATCCTATATAAATAGACTAAAGGACCTGCTTAGGTTGGATGAGGCATCCACCCCATGAGCCAGCTGCTGGGCCAAGCCCACAATTTCCCAACATTCCCCCTTGGGTACCCATTCTCACATGTTCATACCTCGTCAAAACTCCACAAAAATCCAGTGGAATAAATTTGGAGAAAGAGTACTTGATACACGTTCTGTTGTGTTACACAAATTGCCCCATTAAAAACCTTAGCCAAGAAACTTCAGGAAAACTCGTTGAGGGAAAAAGAGTATAATCCACCCTATTTCATTTAATCTCTAGGATTTATTCTTTGTGTACTCAATCTTCGTGATCAAATTTCAATAATGAGTTCGTGAAGATTCTCCTCCCGTGTTCTACACTTCTCTAAGTCTCATCTTTTCAATTCCACGCATGCACCTTTCAAAGCTATATGCTGGAAGTGACTTAGTGAATAAATCTGCAAAATTTTCATATGACTTTGTATGTAGTATTTTAATTTCGTCCATCTTTTACAATTCATAAGTATAGAAGAACTTAGGGTTGATATGCTTTGTGAGATGAATCTTCATGTAATCCGTCTACACTTGTGCAACACAATCTATATTATATTCACAGATAATCATGGGAGTTTGCACGGTATTCAATCCACATGACTCCTAGATGTGGTGAATCATCAGCCGAAGCCAAGCAGATTCTTGTGAGGTTCGTACAGTGCTATGAATTTTGAGTGGTTCATCAAAGTTGATACAAAACTTTTCTTTGATGATTTTTATGAAATTGCAGTTCCACCACACATAACTACATAGCCTATTTGTGACTTGGTTGTATGCGGATCCAACAGGTAACTGGCATCTGCATAGTAGTCATAGTCAGGTCTTGGTTCTTTCTATAGAATAGACCAAGGTATTTACTTCCTTAGAGGTATCAGAAGATATCATTTATCTCCTGCCAATGCCTTTTGGTAGGTTTTGCACTATACCTTGCTAATAGATTTACAGCAAATTATATCCGATCTAGGACAATTTGCTAAATACATGAGTACTCCTATTGCACTTAAGTACAGGAATTCCGGTCCCAAGACTTCCTCTCCCCCTTCTCTAGGTCTGTACAGATCTTTGTCTTACTACAAAGATCTCTCGACCATTGGCACTTTCGAACGGTATGCTTTTTCAAAGCCGAACCTTTTCTAACATCTTTTGAGTATTGGCTAATTGATGCACTAATATCCCTTCAGCCACATACTCAAGCTGAAAGCCTAGTCAATATTTGGTTTTATCTAAATCTTTTATTTCAAACTCTGACTAATATTAATGTAGTATAGTCCAGTCTCAAATAAAAGAAGTCGTTCTAATACCTTTTTTCACTTTCTTCACGTTTTGTAATGAGTAGGTATTTCTTACCATATTCTTGTTCGGTCTCTATGTGGAAACCATTAGCACGAATATTCTTAAAATTTAGGAGAGTTCTAGTCAATTATAAGTACAACAAGGCTTATTCAATGATCAAAGTTGTGCCCATCGAGAATATAATTGTGGCCCTTCATAAGCCTATTATACAAGCATCGCTGCTCGCGATTGTCGTAAGACTACCAACATTGTTGATGATCGACGGAAAGAATTTCGTCTCTGGAGATGATATTCGTTGTGCCGCTATCAGCCAAACACACTTTCTCCATAGGGCACCATACACATTCTTCTCAATCCGTGTAAAGGAGGCCTAGAAGTCGGCCGAAGAGCGTAGTCGTACTGATAACGTGTTATGCAACCATCGTCAGCGAGTCCAGTCCGATAATCACTGTCATAATGGAAGAATCGCACATACATCACTGTCATAATGGAAGAATCGCACATACACAAATACAGAAAGTAAAATGATACACAGAAATAGGGAACTCGTTTTTCTTTATTTATTTATTTCTCTTCTTGAAAAGCCCGTACAATAGATTATAACCCCTGCAAATAGACTAAAGGACCCTGCTAGAGTTGGATGGGACGCCCACCCCACGGGCCGACTACTGGGCCAAGCCCACGGTTTCCCGACACATCCTACACGCAAGCAACACCGCGCATGACAAGAGTGAGGCCAACCAACAGCATGATGAAGAGTCCGAGGCATAGCACCGGCGGGTCGGCGGCGCCGGCGCCGACGACCGCTGTGACCGCCGACGACGCTATGAAGATTCCGAGAACAGCAAGATTCTGCCCCGTGCATATAGTCCGGGCAGCTGTGGGGTGGTCTGACATCCAGATAGCGAGTACGATGACGTTGACTCCGGCGAGGATGCCGACGAGGTCGAGGAGCGGCGAGTGCCCCCCGGCGGCCTGTGTGGCGCCGAGTGAGTTGATTGCTGCGCAGATGCCAAGCAACGCAAGGAGACCGACGGCCGTCAGCGAGCAGCTGCTGGAAGTCATCTTGACGTCCCGGACCTTATCTGCACGAAGAAAAGAAATGTTGGCGCTCGCGAGTTTCGGTGAATGAGAGACATCAGAAATGGCCTTGAATGTCAATGCATGTCGCTGTCTTCCGAGTTCCGACAAAAAAAATTCCCTGAAAAATCACTTTGACTGTCGTCTGTCGCTGTCAGTCAAAGTCGTGGCCGGCGCGCGCGGGCTTCACCGCCGAGCTTGCGCCACCCGTCACCGGGCCACGACCAGAGCGCGCCGCCCTTTGCCGGTGGAGCTCGATCGGCCTGCAATCCTGCATATCTCCTGCCCGGCCATTGGCCGGAAATACGTTCCGGGGATCAAACAGCATGTCGGCGTCTCCGCCCGTAGCCGTAAAATTTTTGCTTTTTAGTCCAAAATTTAAAAGTTTTTTACATATGGACCCCTGGAGAAAAGATTTGCAAAAATTGACCCCTAGCACGGCGCCAATTCACATGGCGCCCGGGGTACACGACACGGCGCCATATTCGTTGGCGCCGTAAATGGACACGTAGGATCCACGGTGGCACAACACGGCGCCAAAGCACATGGCGCCGTGACATTCATGCACGGCGCTAACGTTCGTGGCGCCGTTTCCTGGGACTTAACACCGAGCGCAGCCCCCGGCCCCCTCACTCCACTCCTCTGTTTGAACAGACCGAGCAAGCAGAGAGCAGCCTCCGCCGCCGCCCCTCTCTCCCCCCTCAAAATCCACCCCAATCCATCGATTTTCTTCGCGATTTTGCTTCCAAACCGAGCAAGCAAGGTGAGCTCTCCCTCCTCCTTTGATTTGTTGCAGTAGATATGGATTATTTGAGGTACATTTCGTAGGGCAAAAGTTGAAACCCTAGATGAAATTAGTTGGATTTGGCTCGGTTTTAGGTTCGATTCGCACTAGATATGCGTAATATATTAGCAATAATGTGTATAGATCCGTTTCTAGGGTTGAAATTAGTTGGATTAGGGTTTGATTTGGGTAACTAGCTAACCTAGGGTTAGAAACGAGAAAAATTATAAATCTTATTCATTTCGCATTTTAGGTTGTCATGGGCTTCACTCGTTTGCCACCTCCATCCGGTGTTCCCGTGCCGATGTGTTATTGCGGCGATCCTTGCAAAGTGGAAAGGTCGGATGATCCGGATACATATAGGCAGAGGTACTGGATGTGCGCCAACTGGGCGTTCGATCCGCCACGTGCCGCCGTTGTCCTCGGCAAGATGGTATGTTGTATTGTCGATTCATCGAATTGGTATTAATTCTGTTGGTTTAACGAATGCGTACATTTGCAGGAGCCTCCACCGCTTTGTGATTTTGAGCAGTGGATCGACACTGCGATCGCTGAGGATGACAAAAAATATCTTGACGCCAATAAGAAGTGGGATGAAGAACGAAAGGAGAGGTGGGAAAGGGAGAAGAAACAGGAGGAGGCCGTGAGGGAACACCGTGAGGAGGAGCGTAGGAGGGCCGCGGCAAAGCGCAAGGGAGAAAGGCAGAAGAAGTTAGAGAGAGCGCGGCGTGCCAAGGCAGCCCTTGAGCAGTACCCTGATGCTCAGAGAAAGGGGAAGTGGCCTCGATGCACTCAGTAGGTTATTTTAATGTTTGATGTATGCGGACGTATGTATTTTCTGAAAATTTATGAACTATATATGTGGACTATGTATGTATGTGGACGTATGCACTCAGTATGTTATTTTGGGCTGTGCTTATTCATTTGGTGAATGTCAATTAGTATTATTTGTGCGGATGCGGATGGAACGAAACAACTATAGCTTGCAGTTTTAATGCAAGTGCAATAATCACGGCGCCAAACACCCTGGCGCCGAATGTAAATATCACAGCGCCAAACACTCTGGCGCCGAGATATTGAAATACGGCGCGCAAAACTTTGGCGCCACATCCCGGCGCCAAAGTTACTGGCGCCGTTTTTCAATATCTCGGCGCCAGAGTGTTTGGCGCCGTGCTACGAAAAGCTACAGAAAAAACAGCAAAGAGCTGTCTGTTTTTGCATATACAAAACACATGCACACATGCACATATACAAAATACATACATTCACATATAAACACATACGCATAACTGAATAAAGTCTAGATGCATACATTTTACATATATATATCTCAAATCATACATACATACATATATGCACACATACATCGTCATGCACACATATAAAATACACATACACATACACATACACATACACATACACATACACATACACATACACATACACATACACATACACATAAACACAACTCTCATCATCATGGGTTGGAGGACGCAGTATGGGAATCATCGTGAGCTTGCCGCGGTGCTCTCTGTCGTAGAACTCGTCCACCAGCCGGTACCTCGCCATCCTGTGCATTCAAAATTACGTTAGTGATAAAAATAACAAAATATCTAAAAATTATGCTCTCTAGACCTAACGATGCTAACCTGAGTGGAACGACGTTGACACGTCCGTGAATTGTGACCCAATAGACCACACATACCGCAGTGTGTCTCCTGTGGGTCCTCAACGAAGGGATTTGCCCTACCCCTCTTGGTGCGACCAGGTATCCGATCCATGTCCATCTTGTACCTTGACCGCTTCCTGCTGCCCCTCTTGTGCCAACGTAACCCCGCGTCCGCTATGTACCTGGGACCCGAGTAAAGTGGCCACTCGCTTTCATCACGATATGGCTCGAACCGTGGGGCCCATGTCCTCACCAACGCATCCACGCTGAATAGTCTCGGGATTTTGGTCTCAACATCGACATTCCGGGCCCTGCATGCGGTCACCATGTGGGAGCATAGAAAATGGAACTTGTCGGGAACACCGCATGTGCATGTGAAGGATGTAATCACGACCTTATGCTTTCGGGCCTCTCGGAGCTCTCCATTCTCGGTTGTCCCTCCACCCTCAACAACCTCATACGTGCCCGTCACATGGTCAAAACAGTGGTACTCCTGTTCATTGGCTTGCATATTCGCTTTGGTAATGAAGCCGTGAGGACGAGGTGGCCAACGTGCATGTGCCTTTAACATGTCTGAGGCTTCCCGGTGCCGGTTGACAAACCATGCAACATACTTGTAGAAAGTGAACGCCGCAATTGCGGTAACTGGCAATCCACGTGCCCCCTTAAGCAGCCCGTTGAAGCATTCTGCCATGTTGCTAGTCATGAACCCATACCTCCTTCCCAATGGGTCATGAGCCCTTGACCATTTGTGCACATCCCTCATTAAACCCCTTATCCAATCACGACCCTCGGCATTAGTTTTCGTTTTCAACTCCTCTAACTTCTCATCGAACAGCTTTACCTCCCTCTGGCGACATACCTCCTCGAAAAGTGCAAAGTTGGCCTTCACCCCATCTTTTTTGAACAAGTTCTCTGCAAGGTGCCTTGTGCACCAACGATGATGTACATGTAAATGTCCTGGTATCACTTCCTTAACGGCGCTCAAGATCCCAGCGTGCCTGTCAGACAACACACATACCTCCCTCCCCGGGCCAACCACATGGATCCGTACAAGCCGTAGAAACCAAGCCCAGCTAGATTTGTCCTCCTTCTCCACCAAAGCAAAAGCCAACGGCACAAGCGAGTTGTCCGCATCACAACCAATAGAAATCAACAACGTTCCCTCATACTTGCCCAACAGGAACGTCCCATCAATTGACAGAACAGGCCTACAATGTTTGAAAGCCTCGACACACTGACCAAAGCACCAGAATGCTCGAAAAAAATCTGTCTTCCATTAACCCATACATCGGGCTTAGGCACGTACTCATACCGCATTCCTGCATTGGCCGCTTTCATTGCGTTCAACATGGCCGGCAAACGCTCATACGCCTCCTCCCAATCACCATAAATCAACTTCAAAGCACGTTGTTGCGCCCTCCATGCTTTCCCATACTTGATTGTGTAGTGCCACTTTAGTTTAACGGCCTCTATCACTGCTGCCACGCGCATCGTCGGCATGTGCTTTATCATGGGGTACAGGCGGGTTGCAATGAACCGAGAAGTCAACTGACGATGTTTCTGGCTGGGCTCGGAAGACCCACAGCTGTGCGGTCCATCCACAGTTGTAATCTTAAACCTCTCCGTACCCTTCACCTTCCTGGCACAGACTTTCCATGCACACCCTGTGCTCTCACATTTGATGGTGTACCGACGTTTGGCGTATGAGTTCTTAACCCGGTATGGACGGTTGTGCACGATCGAGTACTCTTTCAACCACATCTTCAATGCCGACATATCCTCAAAGACATGACCCTTCTGAATTATGATACTAGCCCCAGGCCTAGGTACGTCCCTCTGCATTTGCCCTCCATCCGCGACAGCCCTATGTGCGTTGCTCAGGTCATTATAATCGGACACTAGTGGATCACGGCCAGGAAACATTCTTCTCAACATCTCAATTTCGCTAGACGTCAAACCTGTGACTGGTCTATCATCATCTGAGTCCACAGCCCTCGCATCCTCATAATCAGCCTCGTCTCCTGCAAGCTGTACATCCACCCTGTTAGATGCTACACAAACCATGGGTTCCTCAAACACTGTCTCCTCGTCGAATCCACCAACAAAGCGGTCATCGACATCCTCAGAGTCAGCTTCTACCTGAGTCAATGGAACCTCACATACTTGAGCCGAGGATACAACTTGCACCTCGACCTCTTCATGATCTGGTGACCCAACCAACGGTGAGTCATTGGGATCCAATGCAGCCCTAGGAGGCGATTGATCTCTCACCACCCTCTGCACAAACAAGTCAGGTGCTCTGACCTCTGAGTCCAAAACAATGGCCACATAGTTATCCCATTCACCGTCGCTGCCAATCGAAACCAATCTCTTTATACGCGGCCCCTTTGACGACCCAACATCAATCAACCCTTGCACAACGACATCACCATGCTCATCTGTCCATCCCAACCTCTCTTTCAAGCGATAAATGACCTCACCATACGACGGACGTGAACTAAATAGCAATGTGGTCTCTTCCATGCCCTCCAAATCAACACCCCCATTGTCATTTCTCTTCACAGTACCACCATGGTGCAAAGTCACAACCTTATCCATCTATAGCACAACAAACAAACATATCTCAGTCATTACGTACAATAATCAAACCCTAGAAACGGATCTATACACATTATTGCTAATACATTACGCATATCTAGTGCGAATCGAACCTAAAACCGAGCCAAATCCAACTAATTTCATCTAGGGTTTCAACTTTTGCCCTACAAAATGTACCTCAAATAATCCATATCTACTGCAACAAATCAAAGGAGGAGAGAGAGCTCACCTTGCTTGCTCGGTTTGGAAGCAAAATCGCGAAGAAAATCGATGGATTGGGGTGGATTTTGAGGGGGGAGAGAGGGGCGGCGGCGGAGGCTGCTCTCTGCTTGCTCGGTCTGTTCAAACAGAGGAGTGGAGTGAGGGGGCCGGGGGCTGCGCTCGGTGTTAAGTCCCAGGAAACGGCACCACGAACGTTAGCGCCATGCATGAATGTCACGGCGCCATGTGCTTTGGCGCCGTGTTGTGCCACCGTGGATCCTACGTGTCCATTTACGGCGCCAACGAATATGGCGCCGTGTCGTGTACCCCGGGCGCCATGTGAATTGGCGCCGTGCTAGGGTCCATTTTTGCAAATCTTTTCTCCAGGGGTTCATATGTAAAAAACTTTTAAATTTTGGACTAAAAAGCAAAAATTTTACCCCGTAGCCCAGGGACATGCGCCGTGTGGCAGGACCACTTGAAGACGCGCCGCGTGTGCGCCGCCCATCGCAGGCAGGAGTATGATCGCGCTGATGGCCGGCCGCCTCGCAGAGCGCGCGCACACAGCTTGTCCCCTCTCCTCCCACTCCCACATGACTCGATCGATGCTGGCCGCCAAATCCCCAGCCCGGAGGGCGCGCGGACCCGCCTGTAGCCTGTAGCCTGCGCCCCGTCACCGGCGTCGACCAGGCCACAGCGCATGTCATCTGCACTCATGGTCCCATGTCCATGTAGCCGCGGCCTGCATACCTTCTCGGGCTCGTCGGCAAGACGCGCCGCATGTGCGCAGCACCGCCGGTCCTGATGGTGCGGCGGCACAGCAAAGCGCGCGCGCTTGTGCCGCTTCCTCTTCCACATGGCTCGATGCCGGCGCCGAATCCCCCGGAGACTACATGCCTCTCAGAGCGCGGACGCCGAGGTCGATCCACCTGTCGCCTGGCGTTCCCGCCGTCGCACGCGCGCGCCGTTGCCGAGCAAGCACCTTCCCGAGCTCGCGATGTCGTCTCGTCACGTCCTCTATTCGTTGACGGCAACAGATCGGGCGGGCCATGGTAGGTTGTGCGCGGGACGACGGCGGCGGCGACAACGATGGAGGCCATGGGGCGGGGTACTGGTGGCGCAGCCGGAGGAAGCGAGGCCGCACGAGGGTAGCAAGGCAGAGGTAGGCAGGCGGGGCTGGGAGGTGGCGCGCGCGGCCGAGGCGCCGGTGGCCACGATCAGCGGCCAGTGCATGGCAACCTTGCGGGTGGCGATGGCCCAGCCGGGGTGGCAAGGTGAGGGCAGAAGCGGGCATCCACCAAAGAGATCTAGCTAGCTCCCGTCCCGTCCACTCCCCAGACAAGACGGAAGCAAAAAAAACGCAAGGTGCAGTGCAAGGACAGAGAGCCAACAGCGCACAAAACCGAGCGCGCCGCCCTTCGCCGGTGGGAGCCGTAGAGCATGCAGAGGTCGAATTGGCCCGCGGACGGCGACAGATCAGGGTACTGTACGGTGGGCAGGATTGGCAACGGCAGCGATGGTGGAGAGGCAGTGGCAGGCTGGCGGGAAAGAGGGGTGGTGGGGGGGGGGGGGGGGGGGGAGGCGGACCGTCGAGCGAGGTGAGGGCCCAAGAAGACGGAAACAAAACAGAGCTTTGATTGAGTAATGACTGGAATTAGTAATGGTTACCTTGCTTCCCGTGACGATCGAGGAGAGTATTATCTGTATATGCAGCAGCTTAAGCTTTGATTGGTTGGTTGATCTAGGGAGACGAGCTGCTTAGTGAACTGTAAAGCCTTGTTCGAACCTCAAACCAATCGTAGGAGAGATGAGTTTTAAGTAGGAGTTTTGTTTCGGCTTTCGACTTACGAGTTGTTGTTTGGTACTACACGCAAAGGCCTTTTATAAGAGCCATTTGATGCGCACCCCGCAAGTGCAAAGCCTTGTTCGGACGGCGCAAGTGTAAACGCTGGACTGACACCGTCACGAGTGACGAAAGCTTCGGGAGCGAATGGGATTGGGGACCCCAGTAGTTCTAATGTAAACTAGAATAAAGCGAGAACAACCTGTATATCCATATCCACCTACGATCTGTTGCTTGTTTAGAGATACATGACAGACCTGCACACAATCCACACACCACACGTACACATACGTATATGCGTCTCTTACACGTTAGAAAATTAATCGGATGCTTGAACTGTTTTCAGAGTACGGGTACATACTATCTCACTTAACAAGCATATGTGTATATTCCATTTTTTAATTCCATTTTTTATTCAGGTGAGCACGTCCGCGTTGAGTGAAATTGGAACATGGGTGGACTCGAGCGTCCACACGCTTGTAGCCAATTGAGCTATGCTCAATTCTCGAGCTGTTGCGGGTTACGACCACTCAGCAATTATTAGGATCATACTTAGAGCAAAGCTAATAATACAGCCTTTAGCTGGCTGTATGGACATTTACAGCCCACTTATCAGTCTATTCATATAGTAGTTTACAGCCAGCTGAAGGTTGTATGACCCACCCCTTTCTCTCACAAAGTTTCTTGGTTCTTGTGCTTCAGCTGGCTATAAACTTACAGCCCACCTCTCTTCTCTCTCCTCCTCTCTCTCCTCCACCTCAGCATACAGCCTACTAACAGCCTCTTATTATACTTGCTCTTAAAGTCGTTACGACTACTTCTTGTTTGCTCCGACTGCTCTGACCACACCTTCGTACTCCGATCACGTACTCGTAATTTCAGCTGATAAGAGTTACGACCACGTTCACGCTATGCTACGCGTTCTCATAACCGCTCCTTTGACCACTCGATCACCGTAGTCGTAACTCTATTACGACCACGCTGAAGGCTCAATCGCCATGGTCGTAAAGCTTACGACCACGTTTTCTATTCCATGACTGTGGTCGTAACTTGTTTATGACCACGTCTTCTACTCCTGCAGACACCTCCACTTGCCGTGGTCGTAACTTATTTCACGTCTGTGAAAACGACGAACTCGATATTTTTCTAGGAGCCAAAATACTCCGCTTTCTTTATTTCTCTTCCTCTTGTTTCAATCATCTTGATCGCTTCATGTCCTTCTCTCGTTACATGGCTCTGTCTTTTATCCCCAACACAACGACTATCACACGAAGACAACTACAACACGGACTCGAAAACAAACTCCTATGATGAAACAAACTCGTACACGGCTATGACCATGATAAACCGACTCGAATATGACTAAACAAGATTACTAACTCTAACAATCGTCTCATTAATCTTGTTTCTCCATTTTGATCACACCGATTTTCTCTCTTGCTTCTGCTTCTTTCTTCTACCTGCACTTCTGTGCACCGTACCTTCCTAAGCCTTGCACAATCCGACGCTTGCCACGCCTCGCACCTGGACTGATCCCGTCCATCCTTGTATGCCTACCTAGGCTAGAGTACCTGCTCTCACAGCCACCTTGGCTTTGCCGTTACCTGAGCCTCCCGCTTCCCTCTCTTTGACCAAGTTTGTCCACTTTTCAGCATACATCTCAGCTGAGGCTACACCACCCCTAACTTCTGTCTCTAACACTTCCTGTGTTCCATCTACAAAATCACAAAAGGTTGTACCAATCTGTACTCTAAGTCTTCCTTTTGGACCTTGTGCATCTTTTTTACATGCCTCCCGCATACACCATTTTTGTTGGAGTGACACTCGCATCACCTCCGCAAACTATATGCGCTCTGGAGCCGCTGCTCCCTTTATGCGCACCTGCATGTGTGTGTTCACCTAAGCTGTCGCCTGCAGCGTCTACTTCATATGGGCCGTGCGCATGGGACGCACGTCCGCCTGTTGTCTCCTGCCCGACCCATCTCCTTCAGCATCGTCTGCATAAGGATGGGGTGCCGAACCTGCATGTGCGCCATGCTTGCCTCCTGCTGCCTTTGCACCTCGTCCATCCGTGCCTCTCTTCACACAAACCAGTTTACAAGTTTTCAAAGAAACTTTGTACAACCGATTTGAAGATCTCTTTACTTTCATCAACAGATCTTTGTTCTTGTTATACACACGCAAAAACTCATCCTGCAGTACCACCCTACACCCTCTTTCTGTTATCTGCACGAGACTAAATATGTTGTTGCATAGACTTGGAATAAAGTAAAGCCCTGTCAACAACTTCTTATCTCCATTCTTGTATTGCAACAGCATTGTCCCTTTGCCTCTTATCTCCACCGTGAACCATCGTCAAACTTGACCTTGTCCCAAACCTTCTCATCGAGCTCATGAAACATAGAGTGATCTCCCGTCATGTGGTTTGTTGCTCCATTGTCCAAGTACCACTTATCTGTGTGATTGTGGCTACCTTCCTTCATGCGTAGTTTTGGAACTACGTTCTCCTCATTCAATATCACCATGATCAGCGCCTTTTCAACATATAAGGAGAGAAGTAGTCCCGGTTGTTCATATTCTTTTTCGTCTTGGGCGTGGTTCACCCCCTGTCCTTCTTCTTGCTTCAATATTTCGAAGCATAGTACACATACTCGTTACAGTTGAAACACTTTATATGGCTATGGCATCCTAACGCGTAATGCTCATAATCGTCATATTCAAAACACTTGACATGTGACTTATCACGGGATCTGTCACCACTGCCTGGCCCAACCTTGTCTCCACGGCCACCTCTGTCGCTCTGGCCACCTCGACTATGCCACCTCTCGCGGTGGTTTGATGAGTCACGACTGTTTCTTGGATCTCCCTTTACTAGCAACGCATGCTCATTGTGAGTCTGGGATCCCTGCTCGTTACGTGACTAAAACTCCTTTAGTAACTCTTCATGCGCCTTGAGGGAACCGATGATCTCTTCTTGTCCAGATCGGAAAAGTACATAAGTGTGGTGACAACATGAATGTACTTCTCCGGAAGCACACGCATGTACTTCTTCACCGCCACAAATTCCTCCATCTTGTCGCTAAGAGAGTTAATCTGATTATACAATGAAGTCGGCTTGCCGGTGAACTCGTCCACTGACTGGGTTTCTTCCATCTTGAGATTCTCGAACTCGCTCCACAAATTCTGGAGCTGCACCTCCTTCACACGATCAACGCTCTCGTGCATTATCTGCAGCGTCTCCCACGCCTCCCGTGCCATCTCCTTGCTGATGAACTGATGTAACATCGCATCTAGCACCGCCTGGTAGATGATGGCCAAAGCCGCCTAATCCACCTTATCGTCTACCTCCTTATCCTTCCCCTTCGGATCAACTGCACCCTAAACTCCCCGGGCGCGCATGTTCGCCTTCATTTTCATTGCCCACACCAGGTAATTATCGGTCGTCAGTAGAGGGTACTAGAGGGAGATTAGCCCACCCCGGACCTTTGCCTTATCACCCATAATTTTCAGAAATAACTGAAATCAACAGGCTCTGATATCACTTGTTATGGTTTATGATCACTCAGTAGTCGTTATGACCACACTCAAAGTTGTTACGACCACTTCTTGTTTGCTCCAACTGCTCCGACCACGCCTTCGTACTACGCCGCTTCTTGTTTGCTCCGACCGCTCTAACCACGCCTTCGTATTATGACCACGTACTCGTAACTTCAGCTGATGAGAGTTATGACCACGCTCACGCTAAACTGCGCGTTCTCGTAACCGCTCCTTCGACCACTCGATCACCGTAGTCGTAACTCGATTACGACCATGCTGAAGGCTCGATTGCTGTGGTTGTAAAGCTTACGACCATGTCTTCTGCTCTACAACCATAATCGTAACTCGTTTATGACCACGTCTTCTGCTACTGCGGACACCTCCGCTCGCTGTGGTCGTAATTTGTTTCACGTCTAGGAGCCAAAGCACCCCCGCTTTCTTTATTTCTCTCCCTCTCGTTTCGATCACCCTGATCGCTTCCTGTCCTTCTCTCGTTACATGGTTCTGCTTTTTATACTCAACACAACGACTACCACATAGAGACAACTATAACACGGACTTAAAAACTGACTCGTACGCTGAAACAAACTCGTACACGACTACGACAATGACAAACCAACTCGAATACGATTAAACAAGATTACTAACTCTAACACGTGCAAAGGCCTTTTGATAAGAGTCTTTTGATGCGCACCCTGCTGGACTGCGCAAGGGTAAACGTTGGACCGACACTCTCACGAGTGATGAGAGCTATGAAAGCAAATGGGACTAGAGACCCTAGTAGTTCTAACCATAAACGTGGAATACAGCAAGAACAACATGTATATCCACATCCACCTACGATCTGTTGCATTCATTTTGTCGATCTCACCCAGCATAACTTAATGGCACGGTCAAACTATAACTCGGATATTTGGTCCGAGAGATTTGGGATATTTTGAAACCCGGGGTATGAAATTTTGTAATTGAAAACATCAAGCTAGGATCTTTTTTGTAAAGTTGTCTGCATGACAGCTATACCAACGCAGTAAGGCCAGTCTCAATGCAATATTTCACCTCCCGGTTTTCAAGATATGAAACTTAAGATGAAACCGGTCTCTATTCTCAGTGCATAGTTTCATTACACGATTTCACTTGGTTGTTTTGGCCCACCAGTCTCTCTCCCCTCCCTCTTCCGCCCTATTAGAGCCGTGTCCGTGCTCGATGAAACGAAGAAACGCTCTCAATGGAGATTTCACCCAGTTTCCAATGTTTTGGAAACAACGCTCAAACGTTTCGTGGGAATGAAACGTTTCCCTTCTCTCTCCTCCCAATTTCATGCAAAAAGCTTTTTTCTGTTGATGTGGCACCCTATTTAATGTGCATGAAACCCCCCATGAAACCCCATTGAGACTGGCCTAAGGGCCTGTTTGGTTCAAAGTAAAAGCAAAGGAAAAGTAGAGGAATTGCATTCCAAAGGAAAGTTTGACTTTTGGGGTGTTTGGATGGATGATTTATCTCATTTCTTTTCTTTGAAAAGTTACATTTTCGTACGGTTTTAGAGGAAACAAAGAGGTGGGAGTTTATGGAAACTTTTTCTTTTGAAAGTTCCAATGCAATCTTCCTCTTGCTCTCTTTCCTTCTCTCACATGAATGATTTCTAAAGTTTCTTAAGGTATTGTTTATACTTTTAGTTCCTGCGTTTCAAACGCCTCTTTTTATATTTTTCTTATGTTTTTCAATCCTCTATTTTGCCATTGTGTTCTTATGACTATCCTGTGTTTTTCATTCCCGTGTTCTAAACAGACCCTAACTTTCTTCGAGGATGACTTCCGAACATGTCTAATATTAGACTCGTTTTGTTGATCTCATCGTCTAGAACACAATGGTATACAAAGATCACAATTCACATATTTGGTATGAGTGAGAGAAACATTTGAAGCTCTTCGGTTATAAACTAAAAGTACTGTTCTCTAACAATGGAAAATTCCAGGGTTTATTTGCATAATCGCGAATAGAGGATCCGAAGGAGCAACGTGCTGCTGGTATATTTCTTTGACGACTTATGTTTGGCCGGCCTTTTAGAGACGTCTTTCTCGCTTTCCTTTTCGATTCCGTTCGCTGCTCCCTGATCAATCCATGCGGGTTGCTTCCTGAGCGTGTTTCCACTTGACACATTCAAATTTTTCACTGCTATTTCAAACTTTCAATTGAGGAAGCTTTCAACTGAAATTCAAAGAATTCCAAGTGGAGAAAGTTTTACCTGAAATTCATAGACTTACAATTGGATGTACTTCAGGCTAGGAATTCAAACCTTCGATTGGAGAACTTTTAACTGGATGTCAGAAATTTTCAAGTTACAACTGAGAACTCAAAACTTTTGACTGGGGAAACTTTCAACTGGATGTCAAGAACATGAAGTGGAGAAACTTTCGAATGGGAAATTAGAAACTTCACAGTATAAAAATGAAACTTTCAATTGAAAAGGGAAAGGATTTGAAACTTTCGGCTTGGATAGGAACTCAAATCTGGGAGGTTTCAACTCGAATTAAAAACTTTGACCCGGCTACGTAGTTGAGATTTGTTCGACAAGATGGATTTGACGGTGATTCCTCAGAAGATTGCGATCAGCATCTTAAATAGTGCGCAAACAATGACAGAGCTTTACAACCAGGGGCAGATATGGGCCCATAGCAGCATAGGCTTTAGTTCGGGACATGAAAAAATTATTAGTGTATAGCACAGATAATTTCAGCTCAGTTTGAGATATAAATCCTATAATTCAGCCCATGTTATTCCTAGAAGCCTAGGTAATTTTTTAATTTATGTAGGATTGTACGACGTAGTCAAAGAGAGGTGAATGATTGCCTCGTCGACGATGAATACGACTGCTCGAATATGCACTCGTAGCAGTGCTCCGCTCGCAGTCGTATGCCTCACCAAGACAGCAACCACCAGAATTCCCAAATTAGATTGATTCAAGACCTTCTTTATTACTGAATTTTCTTAGAGTTACAAAGTACACTCGCAAGCACCTTTGAAAACCTAGCACACCAAACATCTCGCCAAAAGCTTCTCTCAAGATCATTGCTAAAAATCTTAGCTTACCTCTACTTTTATATGCTACTATCCTAAACTGTGTTCAACTCAAACACGAACACAAAATCTTATCTCTTCCTCAAATCAAGGGACCCGAAACCCCTTCCTAATATGGGTTTTATTCAAACTCTATCTCTTTCAAGTTATAGGCTCTACCCATAACTCTTAACTCAACATGCAATGAAGCCTCTAGGATCGTAACTCCCATAGCTCCGTCTTGAACCACCATCATTGACTCCACGTGCTCCAGCATTAGCCCGACCACCTCGCGTGACATCCTCAACCGTCTAGACCTTAGATCTCCCTATTCTAGTCCCAGTCCTCCTCGTCGCCGACCGTGATTGTCTCTAAGCTCACATGTACATGCAAAGACCAAAAAACGTTTTCCTAGCACAAATTCTTCAAAACTTGATCATCATCATCACACACACACACACACACACACTCAAAACACACCTTCAACCATCCAAAGTCCTCAACCAAGTCAACCAAGACCATGCACCACATCATTATCCAGAAATCGCTCTCACACTACCGATTATGACCACTAAAACCATCACTTTCCAAAACTCAGCCTCAGACAACACATTATGACTGCTAGCTCAATGAGTACTCGAAAACCACAAGTACTCAGGAATTAGCATCACTCCACACAAAATACTTAGGAACTATAGCATCGCAACTGACCAGAGAACCAACGAGTACCGACAACCAAGTACCGATCTCATACCACACATCTCAGACAACTAATCGCAACACCCACGACTATCGTTCATCGACCATCATGTACCGAGCCCTTCTGACTACCGAACATCACAACCACCTGATCACCATGCACTAACCAGTCAACCCACTGGCCTAATATGAGTACTCGAGGTACTCGAAGATAAGAAGTAAAGTACACATACTGACGATGAAGTCTCTGAGTAGCGACTGTGAAGTTTATGGCAACCGATTGTAAAGGTTTCAATCCCGATCGCATGGTCTACGACAACCGACCGAACAACCCAAGACAACGACAGTAAACCACAAACTCTACGAATACCACTCCCAAAGTCTAATATCATCGGCCAGAAAAATTTACGACTACCGACCAGTACAATCTACGACTACCGACTAGTAAAGTTTATGACTACTGATCAGTAAAGTCTACAACCATCGATCACAAAGTTTATGACCATTGAGACCCGTCCATGAAAATCTACAACCATGAAAAGGTACTGTAGCTACTACCATGAACAACTACCTGTAGCAGATGATCTTACGACCGTCGACTGGTACTTTGTAGCTTATGACCTATCAACAACACTCGGATAATAACCAGGTAAGGTTTAGTAATATGCTAATAGCCAGATAACTTTAGTGATATGATATTAGCCAGTTAACTTTGGTAATATGTATTAGCCAGGTAATGTTAGTGATATGATATTAATCAGGTAACTTCAGTGATATGATAACACCCAGGCAAGCTTGAATGATATGATAATTGTACTCAATGACAAAGTGACAAATAATCTGGAAACACGTGATATGTGAAACAAAAAGGTCACGGTCGCGAGGTGCTTGCCTTGGGCACGCTCGACAGGCACGCTGCATGAAGGACCAAAGGTGCGCAACTGTCCGAACACTCCCTCAAAGGCTGCGTGTGAACCTACAAGATAGGACGGAGATGAATCATGTCAAAGATAAGATGTACTTGTGGAAACTTAGACGGAAGTGCATTCGGTTAGGAAGATTCACATTCGCTAAGCCTTCGCCACGCGAATCGCCGTTCGGCTGACCAAACGACCCAATCGGCCCAGCGAATCATGAACTCCCGTTCACGCTAAAAAAACACATGCACACGAATTGCGATTCGGTCGTGCCAATGGTTGGCCGAACCGCACCGGTTACTGTGCAACAGCCGGCCACCTCCGCCGCTGGTTTCTGCACGCCATTGCCCAGCCTCGCACCGCCACCCGGCCGCATGACGCGCCTGGCCTGCTGCTCGGCCGAGCCACCTCGGCCATGCACCGCCGTCGGTGCCTCACAGCCAAGCACCACCACCCACGCCTCACGCCCAAGCGCCGCACTCCCGTGTCGGCCACCTGGTCTCTCGGCCACCTGCGCTTCTCCACCGCGCTCTGCGCTTCCGCGCCGCCTTCGGCTTGCGACTGCCTAGTCGCCTGCACACGCTACGCTGCCTCGTCGCGCTTGCACCGTCGCCTGGCCGCACCACCGCCCGGCCACGCTACCTTGGCAGCACCGCCGCCTGCACGTGACTTCATGCTGCCACGCACGCGTCGGCCAATGCCGCCTGCAGCGGGCGCCAACTCCAGCCCGCGCACCGCCCCGGCCGCTGCGCCATCGGCCGTGTGCCGCCTAAGAAAGGGGAAGAGAGATTGATAGAGAGACAGTCATGGGGAAGAGATAGAGATAGATTTTTAAAACGCCACCATCCTTTCTATTTTCAGGGTGCTACACCTGGTCGCCGGCGGAGTACTCCATCCAAGCTTACATATGCAGCCCTTGTCCATCTCGGAAAGGTCGTCCATGTTGTCCAGGCACACCACCCTCTCGTACTCCGCCAACTATCAGGAAATCTATCAGCGAAAGCCAATTTAATCACGAGTGGAACGTACAATAATTGTCACGTCGTACGTACCTGAAAGATGCAGCAGCGCTTGGAGTGGTAGTTGAAGTCGTCGCCTTCGTAGTCCTTGGGCGGGTACACCTCGCGCCTCGCGGGCATGGCGGCGCCGGAGGTCCTCCGGAACATCGGGCAGCACGGCGACGACCGGCGGGTAGGCCGCGCGCGCCTCGCGCAGGGCGTTGGCAAGCCGCACAGCGCCGAGCTTCCGGAAGTCGCCGAGCAGGGCGTTATGCTCAATTTTTCTAAAATAAAATACATTCTCAAGTAGCGTGGTTAGCGGTAAACTGTAAGAGCAGGCAGGAAGTTGCAAATCGAGCGCTTATCTAGGTTTAGGCTCCATTTCTTCCGATAATAAATAGCTAGGTTAAGTTAGCTAACCTTAACCCAGTTACCTAAGTAGGCTAGCTGATCCTAATTTTGTGTTCGGCAACTAACCTGGTTAGTCTAAAATATTGTTTGTCTATATTTGAGCAATAGAAAAGAAGAAACAAACATGGTAGGGATTTTTTTGGTGGATTAGCTTATTTGACGTTTTTCTGAGTTAACTTATTTTAGGGTTATAGGTTAGAAGGCTGGTTCGATCCGATTAAGTTAACACTCTTGTGACCACGCATGTTTGGCGGTTTAAACGTCCTTTGGTCCACCTCTTAACCCTGAACCAAACAGGGCTTTAATTAACTTGTGCAGTTCAACCCCCATGCGAATTAGTAACGCCCACGAATGATATAAATACTAATGTTGCTTTAACTTTACTCATATCATATTTTGATCCGGGTCTTAGCAAAATAGGATTGAGTTATTTCGAGAAATATATTAAACCAACTACAATCCTTTTACCAATTAACATCCTAAAAGATTTCATAAAACAATTATCGCTTAGTTTTTGAATTATATTTGAACAAGTGTGAAACTTCCCGTTTGCAAAGTTGCACTGTTAGATCCTTGTCACCCCTTCTCCTTGACCCGCTTTGAGCCTTGCAAGGTTCAATGGCCACTCATTATAGGGTCTGTTCTTTTTGGCTGAGCCTTATGGCTTTTGGCTGCGGCTTGTGATTTTTGGACTGTTTATGTGAGAGATTACAGAGTAACAGAAACTCACGTGCAATTTTTACTGATATAAATGAAGTCAGTACAGTATGTATTACAATTAACTAATAGACCACATCTTAAAAAGATACTCCGTTTAAAAGCTAGTTACTATAAAAAAAATCAAAAACAGAAGTCAAAAGCTGAAAAAGAACAGACTCCTTTTCTCTTTTGCGAGGAAGGAACGCTGTTCTGATTTATTCAACATCTCCTTCAGAGTTGTTCTGGGTTGAATCGGACAAAATTCACCGAGGTCAAAGGCAAACGCAAATTAAACGAAACTGGAATGATTTTGATTTCAGTACATACATAATTAAAGACATGACTCTAACAAACCGGAGAGAACCTTATTAAAAAACCACAGCTGAAAGGCAGACAGTAGACCGAGTACGAAATCCGATCACGCATGGAATGATTCCCATAGAATCTACAACAGTCGGTACTTATCTCATCCAGTCATCCTTGGTTTACTCATTATGACATGCTTAGCTACGCTCCAGTCACAGGGAGGGTGACGAGGAAGAGGCCACCGAGGAACAGCAGGAAGAGCCCGAAGCCCACCGCCGGGGTGACCGTGCCGGCGGCGATCCCTGCGATGGCCGACGAGGCGGCAACCAGTCCCACGAGAGGAAGGTTGCGGCTCACGTGTGCCGCGAACGCCACCTTGTCCCGGGCTGCTGCGACCGGCAGACCATCCGTCTCTGCGTTGGTAGCATTATCAGCGGAAACCTGCACACACGTGTGGATAAGAAACACCTGTAGTAAGTATTTGCATAGGTATATGCGTACTAATCTGTCCAATTTCTGACAAATTGAAATGAAATTATTAATTCGAGCTTATTGGTCAGCCAGCGAAAGCCGAAAGGAATCTAACCTGTCCGAGGGGAAGATGTGACTATTAATAAACAAAGGATGGTAGTACTAGTATAGTTAAACATGCATGCAGTGCTACCCAATTATGCTGTTACTATATATTGATAGGTCGTTGTTTCCTTGCATAAGCAGGACAATGATATCTCCTCCCATCCTATCACTAGGAAAAGATTGCGAGGAAAAGGTTTCCAAAGGGGAAGGATTAGCTAATCTGACATGAGTATTATATGCTAGCGCATGTGGGTTGAACTAAATCTGCAAGAACAAAAAAATGCTAGCGCGTGCACCTGTGCATGGAATCCATCGCTTCCCAACAGCTCGGCGAACGGGATGGTGCCCGCGGCGCCGAGTGCCTTGAGGAGCGCCTCGCCGCTGGAATTGCCGGGCTCGTGCACGAACACGACGACGTTGCTGGCCTCTGTTGCTGGCAGCTCCGGCGACTCCTCCAGGTAAGGGATCTTGTACGGCGGGGTGCGCATCCACGCCTTGTGGTCGCGCAACGGGTCGACGTCGTCCAGCCAGACGTACATGTGCCCACTCTCCAGCTCGAACAGAGAGTCCATGTTCTCTTGCACCTCGGTGCGGGCCGCGTCCAAGTATGCCACCTTGTCGTACTCCGGCAACTGCAGCAAGCACTTGGAGTAGTCTATGGCGAACTGGGACTGGTCCTCAGTGGCGTGCACCACCGGCTGGACCTCGCGGACGACGCAGCCCTCGGAGCGGAGCGCGCGGCGGTGGTCCTCCGCCACGTCGGAACGCACGGCAACCACCAGACGGTAGGCCGAGCCGGCCTTGCGCAGGCCCCTGGCCAGGCGCACTACGGCCTGCAGGTGGTGGTCGCCGACGCCGGCCATGAACGTCAAGTAAGCCCTCGCCGCCGCGCCGGACTCGGACATGGATTATGTAGTGGGATTAATTAGGGGAGATTAAGGTCGAGGCGGTGCCGCGGTGGTAGGCTAGTGAACTTGGCTTCTTAATTGCGCTGTGGCTTAATTTCTTGCGAGGGGAAGGGCGCGTTTAAATAGCCACGACTCCGATCGCCATGTAAGCTAGGAGGCACGGAAACCGGCCGGTGGGCACGGAAAACGACCGGTGGCAGATGTGGGGCCACGTAAGCTAGGAGGCACGGAAATCGACCGGTGGCGGATGTGGGGCCATGTAAGCTAGGAGGCACGGAAACCGACCGTGCAGGATGTGGGGCCATGTGAGATCGTGGACGTACACGTGGGCCGGGGCCGAGGATCGGATGGTGCTCGTGGGGTGAACGGAAGCTTCCGAAGGTCGAGGTTGTAGGCTAATGAACTGTGCTGCGGCTCCATCCCGCCATCGGGCCGAAGGACGGAAAGAAACTTACGCGTGTTGTCTGTTGATGGGGCGGAGCACCCACGAGGCGGACGCGGCTCACATGTGCAGGGGTGCCCAGGAGGGTGACAAGTGTCCCCAAAAATTCAAAAACAATTCCGAAAAATTCAAAAATATACTTAAAAATCCGAAAAATTGTAAAAAAACACTTTTTAAGTATAAACAGTATTTTTAAGTACTTCAAATTTTTTGATTTTTACTTTTTATTTAAAAAAATACTTTTATAGTACTTAAAAAATACTTTTTACAATTTTTCGGATTTTTTAAGTATATATTCGGATTTTTCCGAAAAATTGTAAAAAGTATTTTTGAAATACTTTAAAAGTATTTTTTAATAAAAAGTAAAAATCAAAAAAATTTGAAGTACTTAAAAATACTGATTATACTTAAAAAGTGTTTTTTTACATTTTTTCGGATTTTTAAAGTATATTTTTGAATTTTTTGGAATTGTTTTTGAATTTTTGGGGACACTTGTCACCCTCCTGGGCACCCCTGCACGGCGCTAAGTGCAGGGGCCCAGCATGTGAGCCGCGTCCCCACGAGGCCACGATTCTCACGTCGCGCAGCCCGTTTCCCTAGACACCCAGTCAGCTTTTCCCATTTGCCAAATGGCGGCACTTGCAAGGTCTTTAGATTATTAGAGACGCTATAGGCCTACTCTCGAATATTTTCCGGGAAATGGAGCACAACCTACGCACAATCTAATGTTAGATTCCGACCTAATAATCTAAAGACCTTGCAAGTCAAACAAGCCAAACGATGACAAACGAAACATGGAACAGGTCATCGGAAAGACCTCTGGTTGATCTTTTCCGGCTTTTGGTTTTTGCTTTAATTTTTTTTATAGTAACTAATTTTTAAATAAAATATCTTTTTAAGATAAGATCTACTAGTTAAGATTTTAATTTTTGCTTTGACTTTTTTAATAGTAACTAGTTTTTAAGCAAAATATCTTTTTAAGATAGGGTCTACTAGTTAATTGTAGTATACTGTACCGACTTCATTTATATCGGTAAAAAGTGCATATGGGTTTCTATTATTCTGTAATCTCTCACATAAACAGTCTAAAAATTATAAGCCGTAGTTAAAAGCTACAAGTCTCAGCAAAAAAGAACAGACGCAACATAGGACAAACATACATCGAAAAAGCTTGTATATCCGCCACCCGCCCGGATTCTCTGACTTAAGTCAGGTGACGTTGCGTCACTGACGCGTGAGCCCACACATCAGTGACCCAACGTCACCTGTCAGAGGATCTGTGCCCATCCGCCACAGCTAACTGAATGATTGATTGGTACAGTAAAAGACCCAAAAAAAACCCCCAATTGTACTTATGATTAGTAAGAGCGACAAAGAAGTGTTGAGATAGCCTCTGGAGGTCCTTGATGCAGCTGCTGAATTTAATTCAAGGCATGGGGCTAACTTGGTGTTGGACTGGTTGGGTCTGATTGGAGGCAGGGGCGGACCGGGACCAAAAATGAGTGGGGTATCAACCATACATTAGCAAATACTGTTTAAAGTGTTCGTATATATTACTGATAGGCCGAGTGAAAACATAAGTGATTAGATATTTAGCTACTCCACAGAAAACTAAAATTTAAGTGGGCGGCTTTCTTTGTATCCGCCCCTAATTGGAGGTGCAAGGAGGGCGTGCTCACCGTGAACCCGGTGACGCAGTACGAGCTGCACACCACGTCGACGCCTGTGTTCCGGTGGTTTTTGACGACGGGCGACGTACGTCGTTCGAGGTGCTCAACCACGGCGTGTGGCCCGAGAGCAAGAGCTACGACGGCATGGGCCTCGGCAAGGTGCCATCGTAGCGGAAGGGCCGGCTAGTGCATGGCCGGCACCATTTAGCATAAGCAAACCATCTATCTCCATTGTCAAGGCCAAGACTAAGACTCGAGATCACCAAGTACGCATGCTCTGTTCTTGATGTCAATCAGAGAAATCATGGAGATCAGACCAACATAACCAACCTGTCTGTGAGATGGCAAACCAGGGAACCAAGAACTCATGCTGTCATGCCTACCTAAGTGCTTTTGACTAAGGAACATGCATGGATTAAGTTGTGGTCAAGACCACAGACGGTAAGTTGGAATCACGATCCATTAGCTTCAGTGGCGAAGCCAGAAATAAAATCGAGGGTGGGCTGAATCATTTATCGGACTAAATTAAATTGGCACAAATTTAATCAAGAGTGGATTAAATTCTAGTCGAAACTTCTTTGGTTGAGTTGTACTCTCATCGGTTGGACAAGAACTATTTGAATTACTTACGAAATAGTTGCACAAAGTTTGTTCCTCCATTATAGCAAAATCTATAAATAAATTATTAATTTATGTCAATACAAAGCTATAAATATATAAATTAACTATAAGGACTAAATTATCTATATACACTGAATATAAAAGTCTAAAATCTAAACTCTAAAGTACTAAATTGATAAGAAAAAACTAGAGAAAAATTACCCACTTTGAAGCCGACGGCCGCCCTTATCTCCTCAGTTCTGTCTCAACTCGACACTCGTCAATCCGTCCGCCGTCCGACCGCAACTCTACCTCTCTCTGTCTCTCTCAGTCTCTCTCACTTTCTCAGACAACATATTCAATCGCTCGCCTCGCAACTCCGCCTCTCCAGCTCTCCGCCACGCCACTCTGGTCTCCCTTCTCCGGTTCTCCCGTCTCCGGCCTTCGAGTCCGGGACTCGGTGCTCCTTCGCGGCGTCGCCCAGACTCGCCGGCGGCTCCTCTGCCCTTGCCGCCTCGGTCCGGCTCCTCCTACCCCGGCTCAGCCCCCTCGTCGCCCCACTCTAACTCCCCCCGCCGGAGTCGGTCGCCGCCAGATCTGGCTCCGACTCCGGCGGCACCCCCGCACAGCGGCGCGCCCTTGTCCGGTCGCCCCCAGCCCCAACCCCCCTCTGGCCTCTGTGAGCGTTGTGGCGGCGCCGATGCGTTTCTCTTGCTTTGGGTCTGCCGCTGCCCGCCGGTCTGGAGTGGAATGGGAAGTGGATTGGGAATTAATTTCTTTGTTGGAGTGGGTGTTTTGATAGGGCAATGAGATGAACTTGTTGGACCGGAAGTGGGCTGCCACTTGAAGTCTTGAACTGTGCTTTGTTGAGTTTTTGTTGTTTGTTGTTGTTGGGCCTCTACTGTCGCCGGCGCCGGCTGCCGCGGGCGCTCCGCAGGGGGAGGGGGTGCCGCCACTAGGGGAGGTGAGGGTAGTGTTACAAATGTGGGCAATATTTTAATTTTAAGTTTTATTAGGAGACAAAAATAATAAACTAATGATGCAAAACTCACAACTAACATCAAGCTACTCATCATATTTCAGAACATACACAAGAAAAATAATACAGTAACAAAGTCGAACGTGCACACGAACGACATACTTGCTAGCCTGATGAAGAACAGGAAGCCGCGCAGGCTTGACGCAGTGCAGAACGCAGATGACACAAAGGAGTGAGCAATCGCGCAGATGCGCTGCCCGGAAACCTTATTGCCGCCCCGTGCAGGTACTCTCTGCGGCAACGGTTCGGAGATAGCCGCTCTCCCTCCTTCCAAGTGCACACCGGGAAGAAAGGTCAACGAGGTTCAGACGGCACAGCACAACAGAAGAGCAGAAAGTAGAGGAAGAATAGAGGTGCCTAATTCTCTCTGTTTTCCTGGACATCTCCAGGCCCTTTTAAGGGTGCTGTAGTTACTCACCAGTAACTGCTGCATTTCAAACAGAATTATGCACTGGTAACTGATGAATTAAGCAGTGTAAATTCACTTGTAACTGCCTCATTCAAATATTTGAATCCCATTCAAACAGAGAGAGAGTGGTGCAGGGTTCAGCAAAAATAAAGATAGACTTGGTCTGCCAAGTAGCGCGCCACGTCACGGCACGGTCGCAAGTCCCGCGATTTTCACGCGAATACGCGCGCGCGTGCGTGCACGCGTGTATGACTAGACAGAACTCTCCTCATACCATCTCTATCCATATTAAGGAGTGGTGAGAACTCCACCTTATAAATCGGTCTTCCTCACCTTGCTTTAGCAATATGATACTAACCCACGCATGCTTTGGAATTAGAGAAATGGACCATAATTAAATGGTCTAATTTCTAACAGCTAGAGCCTTACTAAGCCTCCCCGCTGGCTTCTCCCCTGGTTAGCTTCTTCGCAGATTTTAGTTTTAGTGTTTGGCGAGATACAAGAACATTTCATCCAGGGACCGAGAAGTTTCAGGATTCGGGAATAAGCGGATTAAGTAAGCACACCGATCGATCAGAGTTTTAGACAGGCGTGCTCAAAACATAGGTCAGGGGCGTCGCGTTGTCGAAGAAGAGCTTGGCAGAGATCGAGGTAGCGGTGCGGTGCGGTCGGAGAGGAGGCAGGTGGCCGTGGTGTCGGGGGCGCCGTCGCGCGGGACGGCGTGGAGGTGGAGGGCTTGGGAGGCGCGGGCTACAGGGTCGTGGTCTGCGGTTGGGAGGAGGCATGAGAGCTTTGCGATGTCGTACTAGAGCTTCCGCCAGCGTCGGGAGATGAGGCTGGTCTGGGGCTGCAGCGGCGGAGGATGAGGAGGAGGACGTCGTCTGGGAGAGAGATGATGCGGTCCCGCCGCTGATGTCGCCACCGGAGACGATGGAGGAGGATTTCGCGCACTTCGAGCTGGTTTGTGACTGCATATTCCTACCTACATATACATTCCCCACAGTCGGACCACTATTTAATCGCAGGTAAGCTCAATATGCGATTCTTTTAGACTTTGGCTCTGATTTTTGACTTATGATTTTTTAATTTTGGTTATTTGTGAAAGACAGTACGCAGAAGAAAATAGTTGTATATGATTTTTGCTGGTACAGCTGAACTCAATATAGTGTCTATTACAATCTATCTATAGACTCTATCTTGAAAAGACGTACCGTTTAAAAGCTAGTTAATATAACAGAAAGTGATAAATCAAAGTCAAAATAAAAAAAGAACCCGACCATTATTGTTCGTGTCATAGACGATTGACATCATTATAGACATTAACTTGCAAAATAATTCATAACGTATAGATTTCTTACTACTATGCATGCTTACATAGTGCCGTGCGTAGTTGATCAACGATCAAGAATACCGGTGGTTTAACTTATCCCTTATATCCATGACGTGCTTGACATGAATTTTGGAGATGTCTAGGGGTAATTCTGACGCCCACGCTGACAGTGACAGCAAGCAAGGCGACGAGGAGTCCGGTGGCACAGCTGCCGTCAGAACTCATCGACGTGTGCCGCGCGGCCCTGTTACCGCCAATCGTATCCGTAACAAATTACTGCAACAGCCACACAGAAACACAATGCCACTGATGCTTTTAGTGGAGTTGATGATATATACAGGATCAAATGATCAATGACAGTCAAAATAACCGAAAAAGGGGATGGGCTACGAGAATTTGGGCAAATTAAGTAAATGGATTCTTAACTCTTAAGCACACAGTTGATGACAGACATTATCAGTTTTACTCCACAGACAGGGGAGTGTGCAGTGCAGTGAAGAAGCGACTGGAGGAAGACGAGGCCAGGATGTTGTTGCGGGCCGTGGTCCTTGCAAGGACTGGACCGGTATTTATCGGCGAAACCAACTCACAGTTTTGATCGTCCTTCAAAGAGACACGGTTCCTCCTGCGTAGTCCTCATCTTTTACGTATGCCCTCGATCAGATTCCCAAGAGCAGCACAGGTCTGCTTCCCTAAAGAAGACGAAGCCTAATTCAGGCCAGGGAGATGTAAAAAGGGCCCAAATCTGCATTCCAGGACCTCGCTCAGCCCAGTAGCCCACATCCGAGCTCAACCCTCGCTGCCATCAGCACGCACGACTCGGCGCATGTATGTATAGTCGGCCCAAACTCAGCTGCACACAAGTGACAACCAAGCAAATTTTTTTTTGTTCACAGGAGCCCAACGTTAAGCAACTAGTCAAAAGAAAAAAGCAACGAACATCAAAACGATGCATGGGGATCCTGGTCCAATCGAGAGTAATTAATATGCAATAAGAAGGAAGAAATTAAGGTCCTGTTTTGCACAGCTTCATCAACAGCTTCATGAGCTGTTGTGAGCTGTTTTTTTGCCAAACACCCTTTTTGCAAACAGCTTCATGGATGAAACTCCTTAAATCATGCTCTCACAAGGGAATGAGGTGGGGTGAAGCTGAAAATAGTAGCTTTTCACAGCTCTCTCCCTCAGGCTCGCAGTTCTAGGAACCCACTGCCCTTGTAGTTGACAGAAATTACATCACTTTGCCACTGGGTCCCCACGCCTGTTTCCTCTCCTCCCGTTCACACTTCTCTAATGATTTTAATTTTTTAATTTTAATTTTTTTAATTCATACTCATTCAAATATATTATTTTTTAATTCATATGACCATATACAAACATACAACTCCAAATGTTAGAACAAGTCAGGTAGACAAGGGTATTTTGGACAATTGCCCTCTTTCAGCCATGCATGAAGCTGTTTTGTCAAACAGTTTTCCAAAACAGTTTTAGCTTAACCGGTGAAGCTGCTCGTGAAGCTGAAACAAAAAAAACAGCTTCACTAGTGAAGCTGAGCTGTGCCAAACGGGGCCTAACAGTCCTCTACATGAAAAGATTTGAGAAGCTGCATGCAGGTTAGCCTTGTTTGCATGGTACATGCAAAAACAGCACTGGCAGTGAGAATTTGACATTCTGTTGACCATGTGTGTATTTTTTTCTACAAAATCAACGATTATCTGGTGGCACGAACATGCATGCATATGTTGAAGACACATACGACCACACACGCTCTCGCACACTACTTTGGAATCAATCAAAACTGAAGCACCCATCGATCACAAAAGTGGCAGCATACTAGCAGCCAACGAAAGAGAGAGATACTCCTCGCAAAAAGTAAAAGAAAAGAAGAAAGAGAAATAGCGCAGTACTAGTTTAGTATAGGTGTATGGTTTTGCGTTTCTTCAATTGATGATCTTTGCCTGCAACCCCCCTGTCCAATCGAAGAAGCAGGCGCCGCCGTGATCTTCGCCTGCATCCCCCTGTCCAATCGACGACCGCCGTGACGGCCGACGAGGTCACGACGGTTCCTATGAAGGCGAGGTTGCTACGCACGTACACCTCGCAGGAAGCTAGGCCCCGGCAAGTGGTGGAGCGGCTGAAGCCTGCCGAGCTGTCGGTCACCAAGACGCCGAGGGCGATGAGGTTGACGCCGGCGAGGACACCGACGAGGCTGAGGAGCGGACCATAGCTGCCGAGGGTGCTTTGGGCCTCTCCGAGCGTCCTGACGTCCTCCCCGACGGCAAGGAGGGTGACGAGGAGGCCAATGGCCGTCGCCAGGAACCCCGTTGACGTCCTCCCCAATGAACGTACTGTCAACAAATCGATCACAAGCAGAAAGCAGTGAAAAGAAAAACGAGGGCTAGCTACTGGTGCTTTATGGAGTAGATAGATGCAAGATCAATGACCATCGATCGATCGATCCAAAAAACCCAAAAGAGAAGTGCTGGGCAAAGGGAGTGGATTCTTAAGCACAAGAGCAGATGTTCTTTTTTTTTTTTTGTTTCTTTGCAGATTGGGGAAGGTCAATCAACTGAGCTATGTTTGGCAGGGGGTACTCCAGGCGACAGCGACCAATACTCCAGCTTGTGTAGTAGTAGTAATGCTGCATGCCTACTCCAAATTTGCCCCTGCCATCAATAGTTCACGCCTGGTTCAGAGTGACAGAGAATAGCAAAGCAGCAGTTCACTCGGCGACGGCACCACATCCTCCAATGCAGGAAAAGAATCACGACGATCCTTCCACCCAATGGGACGGACGGCTTTGTGTGCTGCACTACAGTTTGTCACGATCGGCCGGTCAAGGTCGTTTCCTTGTCAAAAAAAAAAAAAAAGGACGTAAAACAACCACCCAAGGAGACTAATCATACGTATATTGGTTTTGTGTGGTGTGTGTTATCTTTTACTCGCTGTCCTAGCCTTCGTTTAAGAATTTTGGCCATCACTAGATTTATAGTGTCGAAATATGTTTTCTCACTACTTCATCTATGATTAATGTAAAATATTGCGTCGCCATAGGATACGTTAGTAGATACAATTATGCAGGGACGAATTATCACTTTGTTACTGGTTTTTCATCCACAGGTAGTGACAAAATACCCTGACAGTTGACTCCTAAACGGTTTTTTAACGGTTGAATGAAGTAGAGACCAATTCTCGCTCGGTAACATCCAAATGACCACGATCATTGTAGTCAGTGTTCCAGACCAGATAGCGTAGTACTTCAGCATAGATGGAAAAAAGGTACACATGTATTATGTATATTCACTCGCAATTTACGTGTCCCTCCAAATTTGCTATCTTCACCAGTTCACACTTGGTATGGATTATGAAACATCCCAAAATTTCAACTGTTTTTAAAATTTTCCCGAGTTTGGTGTGAATTTGCAAACCTTCCCAATTTGGAAGCATTCAGCCCTTTTCACTTTCCCTTTTGGCCATCCGCCTTCCCTGGCCCATGGCGCTAACCAAGAATATGCCTTCACCCTGTCTCATCTTTCCACCCGGTTTGATCTCACTCGCTACAGCAACGTCAGCTCGCCGCTGCCACACCTTACCGTACCGAGCTTTGACCACCCTCATTCAATGCCATCCCATCACCCTGGCCACGTGTCTTGGTCACCTCGCCTCTCCTTAGGCCAGTCTCAGTGGACGTTTCATCTGCATTTAATAGGCTGCCACATATGCATTTTTGATGATATGGCAATATTTTTAAGAAGAGAGAGAAGAAGTGAGTTTCATCTAGATGAAACTCCCTTGGCACGATTACCAACTCTATATGACTTATGAAATTAAATGTCTATGAAACAATAGAATGAAACTATGCATTGAGGATGGATGTTTCATCCATGTTTCATTTCATTTTACATGATGTGGCAGTCTTGAAAACAACGCCACGAAACTCTCCACTGAGAATGGCCTTATCGCCGCCCTTGCATTCCGCTCTCTCTTGGCCGATCACTGCACACCGCAGTTCTTGACTACCGCACACGAGCTTGCTGCTACCAAGGGAGTCGCCAAGCCCTAGGTGCCAGCGCAACAGCCACCATTACTGCCAAAGCTTGCCGAAGCCTCCAGATCGCCACGCGCCAATGCCAATGAGCTCCTCAAACTTGTGCATAGAAGAACTTAGGGTTGATATGCGTTGTAAGATGACTCTTTATATAACTCATCTGCACTTGTACAACACAAACTGCATTATTTCATAGATAATTGTAGGAGCTTACACGAAATTCAATCCACATGACTGCTGGATGTGGTGAATCATTCATCGAAACCAAGCACATTTTCGTACGGCTTTGTACAGTGCTATGTTTTTCGAGTGATTCGTCGAAGTCGATATAAGACTTTTCTTAGACGATTATCATGAAATTATGGTTCCACCGCATAAAAATGCATAGCCTGTTTGTGACCTAGCTGTATGCGGGTCTGACAGGTACCCTGCATCTGCATAGCCAGTCATACTCAGGTCTTGGTTCTTTCTATAGAACATCCTAAGATTTTTGCTTCCTTGAAGGTATCGGAAGATATCTTTTATTCCCTGATAATGCCTTTTGTCAATTTTGTACTATACCTTACTAATAGGTTTACGACAAATGCACTATCCGGTCTAGTGCAGTTTGCTAAATACATAAGTGTTTCTATTGCACTTAAGTACGGGAATTCTGGCCCAGGGCATTCTCCCCCTCTTTTCTAGGCCATTATGGATCCTTGTCTTATTGTAAAGATCTTCTGATCAACGGTACTTTCGATGGGTATGTCTTTTCAAAGCCGAACCTTTCTAACACCTTTTGAGTGTATGCGGACTGATGCACTAATATCCCTTTTGGGACATGCTCAAGCTGCAAGCCTAGGCAATATTTGGTTTTATCTATATCTTTCATTTCGAACACTAACTCCAAGTAAGAGCGCGCTTCCTTTATATCTTTCAAGGTTCTGATGATATTCAGATCATCTACATATACTGAGATTATACAAAATCCATTTTGAGATCGTCGTATAAATACACTGTGATAATCCTCATTGTTCGTGTAGTCTTTCTTGCATATAAAGTCGCTTAAGCGATTATACCACATTTTTCCTGATTGTTTAAGTCTGTACAATCATTTCCTGAATTTCACACTATACAGGTTTCTATTTCCCCTGTCTTGGTTCGGGACAGGGACATCTTTAGGCACCTTCATATAAATATCCGAATCCAAGTTTCTATAAAGGTATGCAGTTACCACATCCATCAATTTTATTTCTAAATTTAAGTTTACTGCCATCGAGATTAAATACCTAAAGGTAATATTACCCATGATCGGAGATCGGGGAGTAAGTTTCTTTATAATCAATTCTTAGACGTTGAGTGAATTCTTGTGTAGCAAGCCTTGTTTTATAACTTACAACTTTATTTTTCTCATTTCTCTTCCGAACAAGTACCCACTTATGCCCTATGGGGCACACATGGGGAGACGTGTGATTTATGGGCCCAAACACCTATCTTTTATTCAGAAATAATAATTCAGTTTTTATTACCTTTTTTCAATCCTCCCAATATAATCTTTATTGCATTTAGCGAGCGATGCAGTCTCTAGATCAAGATCGATGATTGTGGCAATATTTTTTGTTAAATAAATATCAACATTGGCTGTTGTCCTATTCATGGATTCTCTTGTATGCACATAGTTTATAGCTATTTCATTATGGGCTCGATTCTTCTAGTGCTTCTACTTGCTCACCACTCCTAGTTGCGGGGTAAGTCCCTTTAGTTTTTTTAGCTCCAATGTGTGCTCACACATCCATATTAGTTTCTCCCTCTATGGAAATATTTAGATTCGGTATGCCTTTCCTTGAAGGTACCATACTGGTGCCAGGTCTCAACTAGCTCCCCTTTTGGTTTTGGAAAACTTCAGTGATTGGTTGTGTCAAGTCCTTCTTATCCTTTTTCACCAGACATCCTCGGTTACTTGGGATTCAAGGGGTGTAGTTCTCGACTTTTATTCTGAGGCTTTTGGATGGTATTAGGGATACTTTCAACTTTCTTCAGTATTTCAACTCTCTCTGGTGCATTGTGTGTAGACATATACGACATTGTCATGATCTTTAAATCACTAAAGTGGTAAGACAATTAGTTTGCTAATACTTGCAAATCAATGATCTTCTGGACTTCTCTATTTACTTCACTAGTGCGCGGGTCATGCGTATAGGTTCTTGTGGCTTGCTATGTAATTTCCTGACATTTTTTTTATCAATGGGTTGATTTCCTTTTGTAATGCCGGGAAATTATCCTCATAAAATATACTATCAGCGAAATGGGCAGTGTGCAAATCTCCTATCATAAGATCTAAATACCTTATTATGTATGTTGTCTCATAACCAATGTATATCTCAGACTTTTGGAGAGGGCCCATTGCAGTACACTATTGTGGATGTATATGTACATGAACTTTGTAACCAAACCTATGAAGATGAGAAATTTTCAGTGCTGACCCTTGCGTTAGTCGTATAAGTGAATGGATGTTAATGCCAATAGTCTAAACTTGATGAAAGTTGCTACATGTAAGACTGTGTGTCCCCAACATGTAGTGGCTAAATTAGAATTCTGCAAAAGCGGCCAAGTAATAAATTTAATTCTCTTAATTAATGCTTCTGTTAGTCTATTATGGTGTGGATATGCGGTACAGAATATGACGGTTGGCGGTATGTTTGGCTGCATGCGAATTTTCCCTTCTTTTTTATTTTTAAATATTCAATGCAATTAACATCTACTTTTTTGTGCAAATCTACCAATCGGCTTGGCCGACAACTTTAAGTCAGCTCGCGATAGATTAGAGCAGATTTGTTCCATAGAAACATAATCTAGAAAGCAAAAATGTATGGAATTTAAAGCGATTCTAGATAGGCAATTCAATCTACGAGTGCCTCGAGGATTACCTTTGATCCACCAGACTGATTCGTGCTGATAACATCCTCAACCATCACTGGCGAGTCCAGTCCAAACGATTCCACCTATATAGAAGATGGATCATTCACAAAATAATACAAGAAAATAATAGATTGAACACAAAAGATAGGGGAACTCCTTCTTTCTTTCTTTATTACTTTCTCCTCCAAAAGATACAAGTTACAATCATTGGGATCTCCTATTTATAGACTAAGTGGTGAGGTGCCCACTATAGGCCAGGCTTGCAGGCCCAGGCCCAGATTTCCAAACAAGCACCACATGTAGCTCTCTTTAGTGAAACATCCAACTTTAGAATGCAAATGACATTTTGCTATCGAATATTCGAGAGGGGAAGCCGGTCACACACTCGGTGAGGCTGTTTCTCTGATGCACCCGATCCTAACCATTTGTCATCCTAGAATCCCTAGGACGCGATAAGAGTCGTTAAATATTCCCGTAACCTTTCTGAGGCTGATAGGTCTTGTGGCTTATGGCTCAGTTCGATTGAACTAAGCTGGCTTATGGTTTTTTTACTATAATTGACTTATTTTATACCGTAGTTGCTGATGACTTTTTTAACAAAATTAAATTTTAAAATTTTAAAATAGAAAAAACATGTTAACCCATCACAGACAATGCAAACGAATATGGAAAAAAGAAAAGACAAAAAAGTCCCGAAAAGGCTGAAAAGTTAGAAAAGAAGAAATTAAGGAACAGTGAACTAGAAGCCAAAAGTCAGAAGCTAAAGCCGAAACGAGCCTCAGCTATAAATAAGGAAGATGTCCTCTCTACTTTACGTCATCTCGCCCACCACTGCTATATACAATTAAAAGATGCAAATTATATTGAATAATGTAAGCTAGTTCGTGTATGTATGTGGATTGCTTGAGTTTAATTCTATCTCTAGCATTTGGTGTCCTAATTTCATACAAGAGTTTGCAATTATACGTGCATGCATATCACGATGCAAATCAACTTTATATACACTTGCATAGATCAAGAAAAATCACTGATTATGATTTATTAATCATAAGAAGGGTCCACCTAATTAAGAGATAGATGCTCTTCTTTTTTGAGAATTTCTTACAACTATTGTTATTTCTCAGGTAACATCTATCGGTTATGGATTGTTAAACATAATTAGGGTCCACAAATTAAGGGCCAGATTTTTATTTTTGAGATAATTTATATTATATTTGTCTTTTCTGTTAGCTGATGTAATTACCATCCTAAGCTTTTATTGTATGATAGATAATACTCAATAGTTAATATAGTTCAACTTTAATTAGAATCCACTACAATAATAATAATTCTAGAAAAAAATTCAAAGTTGTAAAACACACATGTTGGAAAGCGTGTAGGTAGAATATGTCTTGTCTTTTTTTCATTTCTCTTTTTTTTTTGCTGAGCGCAACTTTTCTAGTTTTTCTCATGTGTGGCTTTCACTCATTTATTTTGCATGTCCATGCCCTTATTTTCCTCTCATATGTGGCTTTTAGTGCACACCATTTAAGATTCTTTTTATTTATTGGGTTTATTTAGAATCTATAATGGGTAGCTTTATCTTATAAGATTTTTTGTTTATCTAAGACATCCACTGGCATTCATTTACTGTACACAATAAGGGTCCACTAAATCGAGGGACAGATGCTTTTATTTTTATATAGAATTTCTTGTTTATTTCTCTTTTTTCTTAGAAACTATAAAAACTCATGTCATGACTTTTAATATATAATAGATAGATTTTTTTTATTTAATTTGGAATACGTATGGAAATCAAATTGGTAGTTTTTATTTTGCCCCAAATTTTAGTTAATTTGGATTGTACTTGACATGTACTCATTTTTAATTAGCTAGTTTTTATTTAATTATTGTTTTGAATTTTAGTTATACATGGATGTTACTTTAGATGTCGTATAGAAATTAAATTGTTAATTTTCTTTATTTTTATTTAGAATTTCAATTAATTTGGATTGTACTTAACATGAGATTGTTTCTTTTAATCTGTGTTATTCTAACTTGGATCCGCTAGGTAAATGACTAGATCTTTTTAGTTAATACGGGAGCTTATTTGGATTATCTAATTCGTATAGATTTACAAATTCTAGTATTTTTAGAATTTAGGTTTTAAATTTATTTGCAAATTAAATATCTAATTATTCTTTAATTTTTATTCCAAATTAAAGGAACTGGTGCTCCGTCTGGCGAGAGACTGTCAGGGACAGTAACTGACATTTAGACCAGGCTGAACCACGTTGGCAGGTCAGAAGGCTCTCTGTGCGCTAGGTGTGGCCGTGTGGCGAAAGCACAGTAACAAGAGTTCACAGCACCGTCATACGAGCTGTACTATGTAGTACGTCATCTTTGTTTTTCTTTCTTCTACCGGGAATTAAAAAATGGTTGTGCTCATTTGAGGTTCAGTTTTTACCTTCTAACTTCTTAATTTCAGTTTTTTTTTCTAACTTTTTAGTTTTTTAGATTTTTTAATTTTTTTCTTATTACTTTCTATTGTCTGTAATAATGAAGATGCCAATTCTCACTCTTCGGCAGCTTCCAAACGACGGCGATCAATACCATCCATGGGACTATAGTCCAGGTTGTGTAGTAGTAGTAGTCGTGCTCGTGCATGGCTACTCCAAATTTGCCCTGCCATCAATAATTCGCACCTGGCTGACTGGTTCACAGAGAGAGAGAGAGACTAGCAAAGCAGCAGTTCACAGTGGAGATTGGGGAGATGTATCCAAAAGCTTGTCTTTCTCACTTTCCCGAAGCATGCATCTTCTGGAAAGTTGTCTTTCTTTATGCCATCTTCTTCTGACTTTTCTCTTCTTTTCCTCTTGCTTACGCTGTAGCAGATGACATGTGCATGCTCCAAAGAGCTTATGGTGGTGATCGGTTCGGCTGAAAGCCTCATGGCTTATGGCTGTAAATATTGTAGCTGGCTGAAAAAAGCACTGTAGCTGACAGAGGCTTATTTACCATAATTAAATTTAAAAAAAATTTAAAAATAGAAAAAATATATTAGCCCATCACGTATAATGTAAACAAATACGAGGAAAAAAAGAACCGGTAAAAAAACTCAAAAAAGTCAAAAGTTCAGAAAAAGACGAAATTTATGAATAGTGCAAAAATAAGCTGAAGCCATATTGATCAGGGCCATAAGGGGTGGCTTTTAGATGACATGTGAATGCTCTAAAGGGAAGGGGTGGCTTTTAGCTTTTATGTGTACTAGGACTGCAAAAGCAATGTAGTGGTATTTAGTTTTTTGTGAGTTCAAAAAGTAAAAATACAAAAAAAAATAGAAAACACCACTAAATCTTTTAAAATAATGTAAAAGAATAAAGGAGAAAAAAATCAAAAACTAAAATTTAAAGGTTAAAAAGCTAAATCCGTTTGGAACAAGGAATTTCGAGAGAAAACAACAATGTGTACCTTGCAGGTTGCAGGAGGGAATATTGTCGGAGGCCACAGCAACTTGCATGCCTTTTGGTGTGCTACCACGTTCGAAGAAACTTCGGCATCAACCGCCCTTTGCACTTTCCAGATTCATCGGGATCCTCTGCGGTTGAGATATGGCGGCCTATCATCATTCAAATAACCCTCTTCAACAAAATTGTCAGAATCATGATCATAAATTGGATCAAAGACATTTTGATAGGATTGTATTCTAGAATCGAATAGTAGAATCTAAGATCCTACCTAATTTTACCAAAAGACATCCCGTTTGAAAGTTAGGCATTGTAAAAAAATCATTACTGTGGAAAAACGACTTTAAGAAGTCAATATGAACAACCAAAGTCTTTTATAATTTAGGATGATGTGTGATTCTACACGATTCTTCTGTGACTCTTCATGATTCTATGACTAGAATCGCGATTTTACCATATACGATTTAAGATGCGATGTGAGTCGGATTGATTTCGTGTTATCATAGAAGAATTACGATTTTAACAGCATTGCTCTTCAGTACTGAGTGTCACCACGATTTTTTAGGGAAATAACTTAATTACACAGTTTGTAAAGTAAAATTGTATGTAGTCGACACTTGACAGTCACGAATTAGACCACCAGTTCGTTTCCCTGTGGCAAAATCCCGTCCAAGGGAACGGGTTACATGCTTTTGGAGCCAAAGAAGATCCTGTATTTCTTTTTTAATGCAAGATCTTGAAGTTGGATTATAAGTCAAGAGGATCAGGAGTCAAATATTCCTCCGCCAGTTCGAACTCAGCTAGTGTGCACAATCAGTTGATGAGCAAGTGGATCTTCTGTAACAGATAAGCTATGTAGAAGTACATATGTATCGGGAGTTCAGGACTACTACAACTGAACAGGGGAAAAAACAATTCCATGGTGAATAAGAGCAAGGAAGTACGTGGAGAAGCCAGATTCTCATCCGTCAAATACCTATTTTACAGCTGATAAGTGTGAAATCCATCAGCATGTGAGCACCACATGTAACTCTCTTTCACTGAAACATCCGATTCAAACGATTTTTGAATGCAGATGACATTTTTGCTATCGAATATTTGAGAGGGGAAGCCACACACACTCGTGAGGCTGTTTCTCTGATGCACCCGATCCTAACTACTCCCGTGACCTTCAGAGGCAGACAGGCCTTACCATTTCTTACACGTTCAAACTATCTACTTTCTTACGAAGTTACGAGTACTCATAAGTTACGAGCCTCAACTATAAATTGGGAAGATGCCCTCTGCTCTACATCATCTCGCCCATCACTGGTTGGTGTATCAGTTGAGCTCTTGATCTCCGAGAATTTCTCAAGCACCAGCACAATCCATTTAACTCAGACAACTCTTTGCAGCTTCGCATCCGGTGCACTTCTTCCATTATTACACCTTCGCATCCCTCACTTGTGAAGCCTGTCGCGCTCGTTCAGCTTTGCCATATCTACCTCTGACTGCGGTTGCTTTTTACATCTTAGGACGATCCCGGCCGGCCTCTGCAGCCTCTGTGTGCAAATGGATTCTCTCAAGATCGGGCTATTCGTCGCTTCTGCAGCCGTCGCCGTCGCGACCACCGTGGAGCCTCCCGAGGAGCCCTGCCGGGCGTGCTGCTTCGTGCTGGCACTTTGTGCCGCGTTCCACGGCGGCATCGCGCTCGTGGTTCTCAGCGTCTCCGCAGGCGGCCGTCGCCGTCCATGAAGCTGACAGCCGGCGAGGTGGCTTAGTCAGCACCGACTCTGGCTAAGCCTAGGTAGGATTTTGCTCTTTTGCATTTATAACATAATCCATTGGGAAAAAAGATTGTAATTTCTTCTAATGGATTGTGTGGTAAATGCAGAGGAGCCAAGTCCCGCTTAGGCTGATGTGGCTCCTCTAGTGTTTGGGATGGCACCGGCCGGTGGAGCTCTCTTGGATCATCCGTCTAACTAGTGTATGTCTAACTTGATTCGATGGTAGTTAGACAGTTGATCTCAACGGAATTCCACCTGCCGGAGTCATCTCGAACATTAGCGGAGCACCGTCTGCCCAAGCGTCAAACCAAAGGTTGTCGTTGAGACATAATATACATACTTAGTCCCTCGCTTTCTGGGTTGTCTTTTGTGTGCCTTGGTTTGGTGAGTTATACCACTTTTGTCTGCTTCCCTAATTCCCTAATATACATATGCCCTCGATCAGATTCACAAGAGCAGCACAGGTCTGCTTCCCTAACGAGGACCGGGCCTAATTCAGCCCAGGGAGATGTAAAAAGTGCCCAAATCGGCACTCCAGGACCTCGCTCAGATGTCTGGTGTTTTTCTCTCTGTCACCTAAAATTGCACAATACTTAGTTAAAATTGCAGTACAAACTGATGTGTAATCTTATCACAGCTTCACTATTACTTTTAGTTCTTTTTTTTTTTTTTGCATTTTAGGGGGTTATGAGAGCACTTTGATATCCATCTGTTGAGAAATTAAAGTGGCTGAAACTTTCGTTAAATTTCTGTCTTATGATAAATAGCCACACCCTTCAAAAAAGTATAGAGTGCACGACTGGAAGAAGCAGGCGCGGCGCGGCGGCTTATCCCTGATCGGACAAGGGGTTTAGAGGAGCCAAGAAACACCACCGATTCAAGAAACACTAAAACATATATCATGGAGAACTGCACCCGCCTAGAACTCTGACGGTGACCAGAGAGATCCTGAGGAAATACATAGTGCAGGCGGCAAAGCAGAACACCGGGTTGGGGTCGTCGGCGACGACCGCCATGAGGGCCAATGAGGCCACGACGGTTCTTTTGAATACAAGGTTGCGATTTATGTATGCCATGCATGAAGCTAGGCCTGGGGAAGTGGTGGAGCCATAGCTTTTTGATTTTTTTTTTTTGCCATAAGCTGTTTTTTGGCCTTCTGGTTGAAAAGTAGTTGTAGCTAATGGTTATAACTTTTCCTGAAAGGTCGTTGTTAATTTGACATTTTATTAGGGTGGCTGCTTGGCTGCTTCATATGTGGATGAATGTTAAAATCAAGGTTCTAAAACTCGATAACCGGTACTCGCTTGATCAACTCACTTTGTAGTGATTATATGGTAATCAGTCTTGTACTTGGCCTTGTAATAGGTTTTTCTATTTTAATAATAGAATTATATATGTATATTCATATAAAATCAAAGCCACATTTAATGCTATTGTTGGACCTATTCAGGTGCAGCCAGCTAGCCACTACTGAGGTTTATATAGTTGCCATTTGCCACACAAGGCAAATGATAATCTTGAATCTTTTTTGATGGGATATGACAGCACTATATTTTACAAACAAAACTTGGGCTAATTCCTCCAAGTTCAACATCTTTTGTAGTGATCTAGTAGCATGACCCTAGACAACCTTCTGCCTCCTACTTTCAAAACAGACTCTATACAAGCCAAAGCTAGCTAATAATAAACCAATGTTCCAAGAACATATAGAGAAGTTGAAACTACTAAGAGCGGTCTAAAATCTAAATGATCCACTGGTACCATCATACCATGAAAACATTTACTAAAACGAATTCCAGATCATGACTTAGTTTATAAGCTCTACAAAATGCCCAAGTACAAACAGCAGGAATTCACATTATTCTCACCTATCCAAGGACAAACTGGGTAGGCAACTAGCAACACTACCAACCAGTGACTCTAGCTTCCGATAACCAGTAGAGGGAGGAGCCACAGTGGGGGAGGCCACTGCTGGAGGAAGGGGATGCAGCCAGGGAGGCTGCCACCGAAGGGAGGGGCTGCAGCAGAAGAGGCCACCGCTGGAGGGAGGAGCCGCAGCAGGGGAGGCCACCGCTGGAGGAAGGGGACGCAGCCGGGGAGGCTGCCACCGGAGGAAGGGGCTGCAGCAAGAGAGGCCACCGCTGAAGGGAGGAGCCATGACAGGGGACACCGTTGCCAGAGGGAGGAGCCGTAGCAGGGGAAGCTGCCGCCGGAGGGAGGAGACGTGGCAGGGGAAGCCACTGCCGGAGGGAGGAGACGTAGCATCGGAGGAGATGCAGCAGCTACAGCGGCCGCCACCGCCCTCTCGGGTCCCGACCTAGGTTTCCCACGTGTATCACGACAATGGCGCCCTCTGGACTCCATATAGTCTCAGGCGTGTGGGGAGATCTAATCCGGTAGAAGCAGAAGGGGTAGGGGCAATTGGCTAATTGCGTTGCATTGCTGGGTTGTGGGTCGCTTAATTAAGTGTGGGCTACAGTTCCCTGGACTAGCCACTCGGCGAGTACATGGACTGTTAACCGATTTCTCCAAGTATTAGTTAAACTGGTTAGCTATTCATTTTTGTCTGCTCGTACTCGATGAGGGGACCTAGTCCAAGTACTCGAGCGAGTACTTGGCCGAGTAGACTTAGTTTTAGAACCATGGTTAAAATATTTTAAGCATCCTTGATAGTGAACCAAATGGGAGGCTCCTTTCATGCAGTGGCATCTGATTAGTAATTCCCAATAACTTCTAGTGGAAATGTCCCATCTATTGGGATACAGGTTGATTACACTAGCACAGATTAAAATTTATACCTCGTAAACCAGGAAGCCATATGAGTAAGAGATCATGGATCATTACCACTAGATGTTGGGATACGAGTTGGCTACACTAGCATAGATTAAAATTTCTACCATGTAAATCAGGAAGCTATGCGAGTAAGAAATCATGGATCATTACCACTAGACGCGTAGTGTAGCAGAAGTAGAGTTGAAGCAGCCGATTCAACGATGTGTGTGTCAGTGTAGTGGTAGTAGTCGATCGTCCTCTGGCCAACCGTCTCCTCCTCGTGATCATCCTGATTAGCACCGCAGTCACAACAACACCTCTACCGAAGTCCACACGTTTAGTGATGGAACACCGTGCATTAGCGTGCTAGCACCAGTGCACACGGCAAGGATTATGAGGGGTGGCGGTTAGGGTTTCGATGGGTGTGTTTCGGGATACCTCCCTCAGCCCGCACATCTCTTTATATAGCCTCCAATCGGATCATATCCGATATGAGTAGAGATTGAATCCCACTCGGAAACTATCATCTGAACCCTCATCGTTCCAGCCAATTAAGTGTATAACCCTGTAGGTTCATGTATATTTGGTCATGGGCAGAAAACTCCTTTTCAGTTCATAAGTCGGTAGCAATTCCTAGTAGGGCATAACGACTCCTAAACATACATAAAGATCATATCAAACGAACTTATATAGTGCTTATATACCGATCTCTTTGCCTCATGATACCAGATCGAACTCAAGGCGAAAAGCGTGCCATCCTATGATAGCTTGATCCTTTACTCGAACCTGTATTGGATTACTCAGTTGTGATTGACTCCTCAACCACATTCGGTATGGCCATGCACTTACATAATCCAACCACATCGAGAGGCCCAGATATATCTCAATATAGGAGGGGCAAATTTCATTTTGATCACTCATATTCCTCTGCATGTTTCATAGTAAACCCGAAAGCTACTTTTATGACCGCCCAATCACGGAGTAGTGTTTGGTAACCCCTAAGTAAACTATTACACATGTAGGAAATAATGACGATATTAGATCTAAGGATCCTACATATGCTATGTATGAGACCAACTGATGACACTTAAAAAAATAACAATTCATGTGGTGTCTTATAGTTGGTCAATCCAACATCATATTCTCTACCATATATCCACATTATTGATTTGATATCTCATATTCATGATCCATGAAACATGATCATCAATCAATACATGTTCTGATCTGTAAATCATAATTATCCCACACAATGATATAAGATCAGGGATAATTCAGAATAACATCAAAACATGAATAAAGAGTTCCACGAACAAGTCACACACTTATTAATCAATATGAAAGACATTTATTCAAGAGACAAAATAATATATTATTTAAAAAGATCATAAACATAGAAGTGATACAATTATCTCTATAATTGTCTTTACGTCATATCACTAATAATCTCTCACTTGCCTTAGAGTCAATCATGCAAGTATCTAGTACCCATAGCTCCTATGTGTACCTCATGCTTTGGCCGTGGAAGAGACTTTGTCAACAAATCAGCAATATTTAAATCCGTGTTCACTTTGCATATCTTAACATCACCTCTATCAACAATCTCGTGAATGAGGTAAAAACGCTAAAGTATATGGTTAGATTTTTTTATGCGATCTAGACTCCTTGGCTTGCGTAATGGCTCCACTATTATCACAATAGAGATTCATTGGACTAGAAGTACTAGAGACTACACCCAGCTTAGAGATAAACTTCTTACCCAAACAACCTACTTTACAGCTTCGGAAGCCACAATATACTCAGCCTTCGTTGTAGAATTGGCAACCATCTCTTGTTTGAAACTTTTCTAGCTCACTACTCCATTAAGACAAAACACAAGCCCAGACTACGATCGAAAATCATCTTTATCGGTTTAGAAGCTAGCTTCAGTGTAACCATTTAAGACTAACTCTTCCTCACCTCCATAAACAAGGAACACATCCCTAATTCTTCTCAAGTATTTCAGGATGTTCTTTATAGCTATCCAGTGACCTTTACTTGAATCTGACTGATATCTACTTGTAACACTTAGAGCATGTAACACATTTAGGCGTGTACAAAGCATGGCATAAATGATAGACCCAATGGCGAAAGCATATAGAATCTTACTCAACTGGTCTTGCTTATCTGGTGTTGAAGGACATTGAGTCTTGCTAAGACTAATACCATGTGACATAGACAAGAAACCCTTCTTGTAATCCTACATGTTGAACCACTTCAACACTTTATCGATGTACGTATCTTGGCTTAATCCAATTAGCCTTTTAGTTCTATCCCTATAGATCTTTATGCCAAAAATATATATTGCCCCTCCTAAGTCTTTCATAGGGAAATTATTTCTTAATAAAGACTTGACAGATTCAAACATAGGAATATCATTTCTAATAAATAATATGTCATCAACATATAGGACCAGAAAAAACAAGTGCACTCCTACTAGCCTTTTTATAAACACAAGGCTCTTCTTCATTCTTGATGAAACCAAACTCATTTGACTACCTCATCAAAATGAATGTTCCAACTCTGACAAGCTTGCTTCAGTCCATAGATAGATATCTGAAACTTACATATCTTTCTAGAATTTTAGGGATCAACAAAACTCTCAGGCTGTGTCATGTACACATCCTCACTTAGGTTTCCATTTAGGAAAGTTATTTTGGCATCCATCTGCCATATCTCATAATCAAAATACGTAGCAATAGCTAGAATGATCTGGATAGACTTAAACATAGTGACGGGTGAGAAGGTTTCATCATAGTCAACACCTTGAGTTTGTTTGAAACCCTTCACCACCAATTGTACCTTATGGATATGAACATTTTCATCCATGTATATCTTTTTCTTAAAAACCCATTTGCACTCAATGATTTTTACACCATCGGGTAGATCAACTAAATTCCAACTTGATTATCATACGTGGATTGAATTTCGGATCTCACGGCTCCAAGTCATTTCTCGGAGTCCAGCCCATTATTGCTTCCTCATAAGTCTTAGGCTCATCATTGTCTAATAATAAAATGTTATGTCGATACCTTATTGGCAATTGACGTGGCCTTTCAGACCTATGTGGGGCTGGTACCTCTTCCATAGGTTCTACAATATCTTGTACACTCTGTAGAGGGTCAGTAGAAATTGAAACAATTTTTGATATCTCTGGAATTTCTTTGAGTCTCACCGTGCTCCCACTAACTCTTTTTTTAGAGAAACTCTTTCTCTAAAAAGACACAATTTCAGGCAATAAACACTTTGTTCTCATCCATTTTATAAAAATAATATCATTTAGTTTCCTTAGGATACCCCATGAAGAAGCATTTATCAGATTTAGGTATGAGCTTGTCAAACGTCAAACATTTTACATATACTTCACATCCCCATATTTTGAGAAAAGACAACCGATGACATTTCTCAGTCCATATCTCATTTAGTGTCTTCTCTACAGCTTTTGATGGAACCCTATTTAATGTGAATGCAGCTGTTTTTAGATCACACCCCTAAAAAGATAATAGCAAATCAGATTGGCTCATCATCGACCGAACCTTATCTAACAAGGTCCAATTTTGTCGTTCAGACAATCTATTTCATTGAGATGCTCCTGGTGGAGTTAGCTGTGGAGCAATTCAACATTGCTTTAGATGATCACTAAACTAATGGCTCAAATATTCACATCCATGATCTGATCGTAGAATTTTAATTGTCTTGACAAGTTGATTTTGTACCTTATTCAAAAATTCCTTGATGTTTTCAAATGATTCAGACTTGTGTCTCATTAGATAGATGTATCTATATCTACTAAAGTCATCGATAAAAGTTATGAAGTACTAAAAACCACTTCTGGTTGTTGAGTTCATTAGTCCACATACATCCAAATATACTAAGGCCAACAAGTCATTTGCCCTCTCACCAATACCAGTGAAAGGTATCTTAGTCATTTTGCCAAGTAAACAAGACTCGCATATTTTAAATGATTTAAAATTAAATGAGTTTAGAAGACCATCTTTATGGAGCTTCACCATGCATTTCTCATTTATATGACCCAATTGACAATGCCAAATATAAGTGGGATTCAAATCATTAGACCGAAATCTCTTAGTATTAATATTATAGATAGGCACATCCTCAAGATTTAAAACATATAATCCATTTATCAATGCAGCATGACCATAAAGCATATTATTCAAATAAATTGAACAACAATTGTTCTTTATTATGAACTCATAACCTTTTACTCCGAAATATGAAGCAGAAATAATATTTTTGCTTAAGACAGGAACATAATAACAATTACTCAATTCCAAAACTAATCCTAAGGGTAAAGATAATGGTAAAGTGCCAACAACTAACGCAGCAACTCTTGCTCTATTGCCTACGTGAAGATCAACTTCGCCTCTTGCCAAACTCCTACTCCTTATCAACTCCTGCATCAAATTGCAAATATGAGCAACCGATCCAGTATCAAATACTCAAGAACTAATATGAGAAGTAGCAAAATTTATTTCTATAATATTTATATCTGAAGTAGAAGTCTTACTTCTCTTCTTCTTTTCCAGTTCTGTCAAGTACTTCTTACAATTCCTCTTCCAATGTCCAGTCCTTTGGCAATGGTAGCAAATGGCATCAGATGCAGCACCAATCTTGAGTTTCTAAAGCTTAGATTTGATACTCAAGATTTTATCTTGAGTTTTATTCGTGCTTTTTCTTTTGCTCAAAGCCTTAGACATCTTTTTGAAATTGGCACTCTTTTGAACCATCATAACATGATTAGAGCTTTTCTTAATGCTCTCCTCTGCTGACTTGAGCATCACATGCAACTTGGTCATTAACTTCTCCATCCCATACATCAGTAGCCAACTCTTGGCTAAGAGGAAAACTAAGTTTCTCCAAACTCTCAGTGTATCCAATTATCTTAATGACGTGAGATTTGATCAGAGTTCCTTCAGCTAACTTGCACACAAACAATGATTTGATCAGAGTTCTCAAGAATAGATCTCAGGTTAAAACTAGGTGTGCAGGAAGTAGATGGTGGCATTGTCTACAACATAAAAAGTATATATAAAAATTCAACACTATGTTTATGTAAAATCTCCCATTAAACAATTTTAACAAAAGATACTCCCACTATATCAAATACCCTCTAATAACATATAGTGAGTCAAGATTCATATTTCACTAAGTCCTAGTGAGCTTTGGTATCATGGCTAGAAATCGAGCGACATAGGTAAGTAACCCTTGCGATGCGGGGTGTCCGATCTTCATGACGTAGGATTGATAATGATAACTTGGATCCGTGAAACCTGATGAACTAATGGCGCCAACCACTGTTAGAACAGCAACCTGCGACAAAAGAATTCGCCCAACCACACGCTCGTGATCTCGTCACTCGACCGCAAAGCAGACGCGTCGCAGCTTCCAAGAATCACAAGGAATCACAAGAACAATGATGTAGGGAAACACCTAATTCCCCTTTAGATTGCAATCAGATGGCAAATTCTAGAAAGAACAAGCGTATAACTCTCTCTTGAAAATAATAGATTCAATCGTGATCTACCAAAAAGTTATGTTTTACAAGGCTTATATAACTCGTGGGAGGCCGCAAGGTTTCCTACATAATTCCTAAGTGTTTTAAACCCAGACTCTCACAAAAAGAAAATAAAAATAGAAATCCATGATGCTTTTGAAGATAAATCCTCCTCCATTATTTAGGATATCTCCCTCAGCCCTGCACATCTATTTATATAGCCTCCAATCAAATCCTTATCTGATACGAGTAGAGATCGAATCCCACTCAAAAACTATCATCCAGACTTTTATTCCAGCCCATTAAGTGTGTAACCCTGTAGGTTCATGTATATTTGGCTATGGACCAAAAACTCTTTTTCGGTCCATAAGTTGATAGCAGTACCTAGCAGGACATAACGATTCCCAAACATATCTAAAAATCATATCGAACGAATCAATATAGTGCTTATATACCGATCTCTTTGCCTCATGATACTAAATCGAACTCAAGGCGAGAAGCGTTCCATCCTATGATAGCTCGATCCTTCACTCGAACATGTAGTGGATCACTCAGTTGTGATTGACACTTCAACCACATTCGGCATGGCCATGCACTTACTTAATCCAACCACATTGAGGGGCCCAGAGATATCTCTCTTGTTATATAGGAGGGGTAAATTTCGTCTTGATCACTCATATTCCTCCGCATATTTTATAGTAAATCCGAAAGCTACCTTTATGATCGCCCAGTCATGGAGTAGTGTTTAGTAACACCTAAATAAACTATTACACATGTAGAAAATAATAACGGTATCAAATCTAAGGATCCTATATACGCTATGTACAAGACCAACTGATAACACTTAAAAATATGACAATTGTCGCTGTGTCTCATGGTGGGTCAATCCAACATCATATTCTCTAACATATATCCACATTATTAATTTGATATCTAATATCCATGATCCACGAAATATGATCATCAATCAATACATGTGCTGATCTGTAAATCATAATTGTCCTACATAATGATATAAGATCAAAGATAATTTAGAATAACATCAAAACATGAATAAAAATTTCTACGAACAAGTCACATACTTGTTTATCAATATGAAAGATATTTATTCAAGTGACAAAATAACATATTATTTAAAAAAATCATAAACATAGAAGTGATACTGATGCGGATACACATATGTCTTGCGCTTTTCGGTTAATTATATTTTTTAACAGAAAAGAATTATTGAGCTGAATTAAATATTATCAGATGCGTTTGGAAGTTGTACTGAAGAAGCAAGCTATAAAGTCCACATTTATTTGGAGGAGTATGCATGGCGCATGATCAACAAAGAAGAATAGAGGCGTGTACATGGGAATAGGCTAGGAAGGCAGGAAGGCTGCATGGCTGTTTGCATGCGACCCGTTGAGAAGGAATAAGCATGCATGTATGCATGTGGGCTGAGCAAGGAAAGTGGCAAGCAAGAAAACCATCCATGCAGCCCAGGTGAAGATGATGTGCAAGCCCAAGGGATCAAGACCGTGCAGGCGCATACAAGCCCATGGGTGGTGATTTCCATTCACATGCACCGTGACTTCCTAATGACAGTAGTTAACCATGATTCCAGTCATGTAATCTCATTTAAGTATTTGAGTCCGAACTGAGAACTAATTAGATAGGAAAGTTACTTCGGTCTTCAGGTCGATGTGGAGTCTATGTCGTGTGTTGAGGCCGAACAAGAGTTGAACTGGCTTTAGGCCCATTGCGTGCGGATGCCAAGGGGTGAAAGCTCTTAAATAACAGCACCCTCCTTGTAAGAACACCACCATGAATCAATCTATTATTTTTAGATAAAGCTATATACTTGTTCTTCGTAGGGTTTGACACACAGATACAACCTAGAGGGGAATCAGGCATTCTCTACCCTGTTATTCTTATGATTCCTCGTGTTTTGCAGGAAGAACGTCACATCTACTTTTGCGTGGTCGAGTAGACGAGGATCAAAGCGTGTGGTTGGGCGAATTCTTTTGTCGCAAGTTGCTGTATTGAAACAGTGGTTGGCGCCATCGGTTCGTCAGGTTGCACGGATCCAAAGTTATCATTGATCCTACGTCGTGAAGATCGGGCACCCCATATCAGATACAATCATCTCCATGATTGCCTCTAGGGCATATCACTAACACCAACTTCAACCTACCAAAAGCCAGAAAAACACTTCTCCCTCAGCTTTTCAACTTTTAGTTCATTCTTTGAAAAGATGGCTTTTAGGTTCTCCCAAAAGCTGATTTGAAGCTAGCCTTTTTGAAGGGCTTTTGGTTTTTTAAGCAAAAACCATTTTTAAGCCTCGCAAAGGAGGAGGAGGCGCGGGGTTGGAGGAGACGACGACTGCGGTGGAAGGTGGTTGCGAGGAGGGTCGAGGAGGAGCCAGTGGTCGTGGTGCAGACCTCCAGCGGCTCGGCTGAGGCGCAGCGCAGGGCTTGAGGAGGAGGCTATGGCCATGGCGGAAGGTGGTGGTGCGGAGGAGGAGGATAGCCATGCCTAGCTCGTCGGGGCCAGTCGCCGAATGAGGCGAGGCTGGGGTGAGGCAGAGCAGAGGCGGAGAGATCTCAGGGAGGAAGCTTATCCCCTCTAGACTTCTGGATAGGGCCTTTTACTTTACACATGTCAATAATTAGTTAGATTGTTATACAAGCCTGTGTATACCACTGTGATACAATAAAATTTCTCGCAGACAGGAAAAAGACCTGCATTTCTCAATCCAAATTTACCATTTTTTCTCAGTAAACAATGTACTGCTAGCTAGCTAGTACCAATCTTAGCAGCAGCTTTACCATTTCACAGGTGCAGAGTTCGACTCTGACCCAACATACACGTATTACCACTTAGAAGAATAGTAGCAGTAATTAAAAAAAGAAAAATTTGAAAATGGCATACCGTTCTTACCGTTTCCAATGGCATACCATCTGTACCATTTCCATCAGTATAGTAATCGACTGTTCGATGCCCATAGCCGCCGCCGGATCTGTTGTCTTCGGCCATGGCACCACCACATCTCACCATCCCTAGTCACGGCACTATTAGATCTGGTTGTCCTCCATCGGTAGTGAAGAAGAGGAGGGAGAGCCACTAGATCTGGGGAAGAGGTGTGGCAGCTGGAGGAGCTGAGGTGCCACCATCAATGATGGGTTCACCACGCCGCCGGATTTAGAGGGAGGCCGGAGAGGCGGTGATTCGACAGTGGGCAACGGAGGGAGGCAAGGTGAGGTGCAAAGCACTTAATATTGGATTGGATGGGGTGAGAGTGGCAAGGAAGGAGAGACGGCAGTGCGTAGGTCGCCGCCGGCTGCCGGTGATGGAGGAGGTGGCGGGGGGAGGTGGAAGAGGGGTGCCGAGTTGCGTGTGAAGAGAGGGGGAGCGGCAGGGGAAGAGAAGGGAACGCAAGGGAGCAGCAGGAGAGCACCGAGGTTCGCCTCCTCCTCCTCGAACAGTAGACAGCATGTTTGTCTTACTACAAGATCATAAATTGGGTGGAAATAGAACCCTAACAACTAGCTAGACATAGCTAAACACATCTAAATTACCTGGTTATTGGTGGACATTTTAAATTTGGCGATACCCCTTAATTTTTGTTTATATTATAACTATCCACTCTTGCTTATTGTGCGCATCGATCTTGTTTGGAAGAGTACATTGATTGTGCGTTTCTTCCTCTCATCCTTTGTGAGGAATTGTCCAAAATCAGCCCATGGACTGTGCTAATTATTCAATTCGCACATCCTTCATGCTTGCTTTGATTTGATGGGGTATTTGGCTACGAACGAGTCCATGGACTACCCAAGAGCGAGAGCGACGCGCGCAAAACATATACTAGTCTAGAACGTCGTCGCGAAACATATACTAGATTAGTAACTTCGTCGCCATTGTAGGTAGTGATGTTGCCCTTTTTTTTCAACTCGTGAAGAAATCACGAAGCTTCCTAAAGCAGCTGGAAACGAGTTCGAAGCTTGTGTCACCCATATCTGCCCCCCCCCCCCCCCCCCCCCCAACTTTGGCTGGATTCGAACTGTGTTTAGCTTATGTTTATCTACTGTAGCTACAGTAGTTTTTTCAAAAACGGTATGTTTTTTTAGGTTAAATCTAAAAATAATTATAGTAAAAAATATATTGAGTCCAGTTGTAACAGCCAAAATTACATTGACTACTTTTTATTATCTCTCACAAAACAAATTAAAATTCAAAAACCACAGCTATAAATCATAAATTTATAAATCCCAACTTTATATCGAGTTTAGGAATCCACCCATTTATGGCCTAGGAGTGTCACCCACTCACCCTAGCTAAGTGACCATTTGGCTTATCCTAAATAATGAGCAGCGTTTGAGCCATTTGGTATCAGGAAAGAATAACGGAAAGCACACGCAATCGCCACGTTCTTTCTTTTTCTTCTTCTAGAAGGCGCATGTGGCTAGCGTGACTCAACACAGCTAACGGAGCTTGTGAAATGAATATAGGAATGAAAGTCCTCACCAAAAAAAAAAAAAATCAAGGTTATTATTCTATTACTGCATTTTCAGGGAAGTACATGTCGGCCAATAGGAATCTTTTGCTTTTGTGGCCCTTGCGCCCCCCTCCTTTTTTTTTTTTTTGCAAATCTGGATTTAGCCTCATTTCGAGCGCAGAAGAAGAGGCGTTCAACATAGGGCTGGCAAAAAAGCTCGGGCTCGTAAGCCAGCTCGGGTTCGGCTCGGGCTCGTGGAGGCTTGGCTCGGCTCGTGGATGAAACGAGCTGAGCCGAGTCAGCAAAAAAGCTTGAGGTCTAAACGAGCCGAGCCCGAGCCAGCTTGGCTCGGCCCAACCGATGGCCCGATGCGGCGATGCACTCCCGACTCCTCCGTTCCTTCCGCTTCTTCTTTTCTTTCTGCCCGTGTGCCTTCCGCCGCCAGCGCCTCTTCCTCTCCTCTCCTTCTTCCAGCGACACCTCAACGCCTCCTCCGCTTCCTCTCTTTTTCCCACCGCCGCCTCAACGCCTCCTCATCTTCTTCCCCATGCCTCCCTGCTCTCGGCTCGCGCTCTCTCTCTCCTCTTCCGATTTCCCTTCAGCCTCTCCGGCCTCTCGCTGACCCCAGCTCCTCGTGCTGCGCCGCCCTGGTCGCCCTCTCCTCGCCGCTCAGCTTCGCACGGTTATGGCCGCCGGATTCGGGGCCTAGGACCCAGATCCGGTGCTTCTTCCTCGGATCTACCCCAACTCTTACTGATTTGGTTGCTATTTCTTTTGATTTCTAATGATGTTTATGTTTGGACGCGAGGTTTGGGAAGTGTGTGCCGCACGCCGGGGGAGTGCGCAGTGGCCGCCGGCTGTGACTGCGCCGGTGGTAGCACACTGCCGCCGCCTCCATCTACGGTGAGCTTACTCCTTTCTCCCCTCTTTACTCCCCTTCCTAGCTCTAACTAGCCTGCTCGGTGTGGATCCATAGTGCTTGATGGTTTGATGTTCTAGTTGTATATGTTTGATGTCGATGAATCATGAATGTATATGGCGAGTGTTCTGGTGGTAGCACTAGCACGCCGCCGCCGCCTCCATCTACCGATGTTGGTTTATTGCCCAACCCCCTCGCTCGCCCTCTCCCTTGCCCCTTTTCTCTGTGCCTCCACTGATTTCTCGCCGTCACCGGCGCCGTCGTCCTGCCGGTTGTCTCCTCTGTTTCAGCCCTACTCATAGACCGGCCTCCCCTGTGCACCCTGCTCCGCGAAGGGCTACAGGCTCTGTGTCTCCTTCAGCCTCCCATTGTTGGCTCGCGAGCCCTCGCGAGCTGGCTCGAGCCGCACCACGAGCCGAACCGAGCCTACAAAAAAGCTTGATATCCTAACCAAGCCGAGCCGAACCGAGCCTCCATTCCACCGAGCTTTCACGAGCCGAGCCGAGGCTCGTTGCCACCCCTAGTTCAACATATGGTGCATCCTACAGCCTCAGAGCATGGAAGGGCAAGGTCAAGCGCATGAGGACACCGAGTGTCCGCGGCACCGGAGCACATGAAGTACTTCATCGGGGGGGTCTTCATGCGATCGGGGGGCATGGGAGCCACTTCATGCGCTCGATACTTCATGCAGCCTGGTGGCGGGGAAGGTTGGCTGCTCTCTGCCCTTCTGTGCTTTGCTGCCGCAGGATGCGCCAAGTGTCGAGTGCCACTTCTTCCACACAGGGGGCCAAATTAGCAAAACAAATGTCAGGTGGGCTAGATTTGCAAAAAAAAGCGCAATGGGTGGCCACAAAAGCAAAAAAATTGCCCAATAGCAGAGCCCTGACTGGTTCCTTGTACCAGTGCCACGTAGGACGGGCAAAACATTTCAATATTTCGTACAGTCTGATATTGTCGGTAGATCACAAGGTAAATTAGTACGAGTCTAGCCTCCACATTTGAAGGCCCTTTGGTCACAGGTGCAACCAGAGAAGATGCAGATAAATATCGCTCATTCCGTATACTATTTCGTATTTTTCTCGGAATCGGAGTCGGACACAGATATTGCTAGATACCCATTTTTCATTCCATATTCATTTTACAAGCCTCCAGACGGTCGGTCGAACGAAAATTATCCGCTTCTTTTGCACCCGTTTATAGGATATTGGATAGCAGGGATGCAATCAGAGCGAACACTAATAGACTAATCATCGAGATGTCGAAAGAAGAGCACCTAATATTTTCTGCCTATTAGATGTGGCAATCCACCTATTTGTTATGTTGTTCCTAAGTGAAGTCATAACAGAGTTTCTCATATCATTTAACATACAGATATATACAAATAGATATCACTCATCCCGTATCATATTATGTATTTTTTCCTCGGAGTCGGAGTTGGATATAGATAGTGCCAGATATCTATTTATTTTTTCGTATTCGTTTCGTAAACCTTATATCAGTCGATCAGATAGAAATTATCCACGCCCTTTGCACCTCTATCGGTGGCCCTCTCTTCAGCTAATGCCACCTTGTCTTAGAGCAATCCAAACTATATAAAAAATGGGATTTTTGGCTCCTCGCCATTACAATTTTCCAACTTTTGAAAAACGCCATTACAATTCAGCTTATTGAAAATCTGCCATTACAATTCTCATTCTCCCGCGCCCATGCCCTGTTCTAAGTCTGGCGCGTAGCTGGGCCCACTTGCAGTCGCCGTATTCCCGTATCTCCCCGTATTGCCCCTTGTTTAGTCGGATCAGGCAGTGTCCTCCCCATTCCTCTCCCTGCGACGAACCCTAACCACTGGTCCCCATTCCTCTCCCCGCGGCGATTGGAGGCGGCGGCGGCGATTGGAGACGACGGAGAGGAACCCTAACCACTGGTGCGCGTGCACTGAAGGTGATGGAGGTGCCCTGATGGCGACGTCGCCTTCGTTCGCGGCTCGTCGTTGCACTGGTGCGGCGGCGATGGAGGACGGCGCTACCAGGTACCTAAAGCTTCTGATTTGTCTCTGTGTGGTCATCATAGCTGGCGATTAGGGTTGATTTGTCTATGATTTGTTTGAAATGTATAAGGAGGAGGTGCCAGGTTGTAGTAGGTGTATTTGATAGGTCAATTTGTGTGCAACCTGTGTTTGATGAACTGGAGCCTATCTGTGTGGTTCCTCCTGATGATGCAACTGATGGGTTAGAGGCACATGTAGAGCCTGGTAGAGAGGCACAGGCAGCTGTTAACATGTGTACAGAACCCAGTAGTGCTGCTCCTGAGAATCCAAAGGCAGCTGTTAACATGTGTACAGAACCCAGTAGTGCTGCTCATGAGAATCCAGAGGCAGCTGATAACATGTCTGCACAACCCACTAGTGTTGCTCCTGAGAATCCAAAGGCAGCTGATGAGTTAGAGCCAGATAGGGAGCCTGATATGTTTGATAATGCCGAAGAGTATGTGGGAGTTGATGATGAGGGCATGTATGATACAGTGCCACCTGCTCTTGAGTTTGCACAGCCAACTGACAATGCTAACAATTATTCTACTGCTGAGCCACCTGATGAATTTGTCAATGTTGAGGCAGAGGTGGATGATGCTGACCCTTTGGAGGTCCATGTACTTCATGATCCTGAGAACCCAAAAATAGTAAAGGGGGAGTTATTTCCTGATATCATTGCATTCAGGAAAGCAATAAGACACTATGCAGTGAAGACTGGGTTTGAGTTTGCTGTTGGTTACAAAACAGACAAGACAAGATTCATAGCAAGGTGTGCTGTTGAGGGATGCCCTTGGAGAATACATGCTTCCACCATTTTTGATAAGAAAACAGTACAGGTACATTTTTCCCTTTGTTCTATTCAATAATCTCATTATGTACATATTTGGAAATGCATGACATGTGTTTCTGTCTTTGTCTTTGTCTTTGTGCAGATCAAGGTACTTCCTGCTGAGCACAATTGTCCTACCACCAAGCTTAGAGAAGGGAAAATGGCTAGTCAGGGCTGGTGTGCAGATAGGCTTGGAGATTGGGTTAAGAAGAATCCAACAAAGGGAGCAAAGGATGCCAAAGAGAAATTGGAGGGTGACTTTGGTATAAAGCTGAAGTACTCAAAAGCTTGGTCTGGTTTGAAGGTAGCCTTGGATCAAATTCATGGTAAGTACGAGGAAAGCTTCCAACTTCTTTTCAATTGGGCTGCTCAACTAGAACAAAGTTCACCTGGAAGTCATGTAGAAATAGAGTTAGAGAATATTGGTAAGAAGAATAGGTTCAAGAGGGTTTTTGTTGCTTTGAAGCCATGCATTGATGGATTCCTAGCTGGTTGTAGACCCTTCATAGGTGTAACAGCCCAGGTTTTTGTTAAAATAAAATAAATAAAGAAATAAATAAAAATCAATTAAAATTAAAATTTAATCTAAAATAAGTGTTTTGTTGCCTAAAGTTTAAATTTGGATTTGCTCTGAATTTCTGCTTTTGAAAAGCTGGATTTAAAAAGCATTTTCAGAAAAACCTAAAATTATTATTAAATAAAATGATATTTTGATTTCATATGAAAATCCTAGTTCAAATTAATTATTTGGAGTTATTTGGCTTTTATTTGGTTTCCTGGATTTTCTGGAGTTCAAAAATGTATTTTTGAAATTAAAAAGTATTTTAAAGTATGAAAATTAAATACCAACATTAGTTGGAAATATTTTTATTAAGTCCAAAATGTCACCAGGAGCTTCTGTGAATTTTCCTGGAATTTTGGGAAGTTATTTGGTATTTTTCTGAGGCTTATTGAATTTTCTGGGATTTTCTGAAAATCCTAAATTAAAAATCAAAAATAAAAATCCCCTCCTCTCCCTCCGGCCGCCACGTGGACGGCCGGATTTCGCCCACGTCACCCCGCCGCCTCATCCCGCCTTCCCCCTCCGGATGCCCGCCACGTCGCCCCCACTCCCATCCACCCGTCCGCCCCTCTCTCTCTCTTACCGCCCGGCCCCACCCGTCGGCAGACGCCCCGCTCACCCTCCTCTCTCTTCTCTCCCCGGCCCACCCGCCAGCGCCTTCCCCTCCCCTCTCCCGCTGCCGCCCGGGCCCGCCCGTCAGCACCTCCTTCCCCGCGTCCTTTCTTCCTCCTCCCGCTCGGCTGCGCCTTCACCGCCGCCATTCCCGCCGCCTTCCCCGACGCCTCTCCTCTCTCCCGCGCGCGCCGTGTCCCACGCGCGGACTCCCTCCGCCATCCCGCACCCAAATCCCCCTCTCCCCGCGCCGTGTCCCCTCCCCTAATTCCGCCGCGACCGCCGCCCCCGCGCCATCTCCGGCGACAAATCCGGCCCGCCTCCGCCCTCCTCGACCCCTATAAATACCGCCCCCGGCTGCCCCACTCTTCGCACCACCTCCCCCTCCACTCCCCTCTCCCTTCCGGCCGTCCCATCGCCGCCGCGCCGAAGCTCCCGAGCGCCGCCGCCGCCCTCCTCGCCGCCGGCCTTCTCCCGGCCGCCCCGGTAACGCCCGCGCCTACCCCTGAGCTCCCCGTCTCGTCCTCTCTCTCCTCGGCCCCTCGCCGTCGGCCGCCGCCCGCCGGAGCGCCGGCGAGCCCCCGAACCCGAGCTCCTCCCTCCCTCCGGCCGGCCACCTCACCCCGCCCGGATGCCGTGTGGCGCCACCTCAGCGCCACGGCGGTGCCGTCCCGCCCCGTCGGCTGCCACGCCATCACCCCGCCACCTCAGCGCCTTCACCCGCCCGTGGACTCGGTCCATGGACCCATGGCCCACCTGTCAGCGGGATTTATCCCATGCTGACGTCATGATGACGCTTTAAACCCGAATTTCCCGTTGAAAAATATTTCGGCTGGAAATGAAAATCCCTGGCTGACGCAATGCTGACGCCATAAATTCTTTTCCTTTAGGAAAATAATTCCAAAAATCCTGATTTTCCATTTTCTCTGAATTTAAACTTCCCGGAGCCCGTTCTTCTTCGTTCTAACTCCGATTGAGCCCATTCAAATTTCTAAATTCATCAAAAATTCCCCTCTATCCATTTCTAGCCTCAATTCAAATATTTGAAGTCAATTTGAATTTAGTTTGAATTTATTTGAATTTGGTGGGTTATTTTCACGTGTAGACTTCGACGATTCAGGAAATTTCTTCGACGAAGATTCAAGCCAAGTTGAAGAGCAAGGCAAGTCACACTCCTTGATCATGTTGATCCCAGAATTTCAAATAAAATTATGTTGATTTAAATTATATTGCATGCATAATTTTATTCAATGTATTTCAATTCAGTTTTAACTTTAGCTAATACCTGTTTGTTAATACCTCCTTTGACATTGCAAATCCTTATACCTTGTCACCCTAGAATCAAACTCTAGTTAATACATTAGTGTTGGCTAGAGAGTTTAATCAAATGCTTAGCCCTGCTTAATCGTATAATTTTGTTTTGGGTTACCTTTTCACATAAAATGATGACCCTTTTTACATAAAATGATATGAGCTCTTGACTTTGGTGAGTCAAGGAGGATTATGAAATATTTTGAAAACAAATATAAAACTGGTTTAGACTTAGGCAATTGGTTAGAGTGGTGGGTGCAGGCATGCCCTGTTGGTTGGAGCCGCAGTGGTTGATTGTCGTGCACGGGGGTATGTGGTTGGGCCTAAATCAATTAAGGACCGGTCTGTGAGCTACTGTTGCAAAGCCCTAATCGTACTACCACATGGCTGGTATGGGACAGCCCTGGCTGAATAATTTGTGAAGTCCCAATCTGAGTCGAGTTGTAGGTTGAAAGTGAGCGTGGTTCCCCATGTGAAGTCTCACTTGGGCGAGCGTGGTTAAGCCATGAGAAGTCTCGTCTAGGCTCAAGAGGGGGTCCCGGTCTGGTGGATTCCTTACTGGGGTGAAACCTTAGAGTTGGCTCGACCAGGTTGAAGGCTTTGCATTGTAAAGGCCTTGTCACGACTCCTCGCCGCACACCAAAGGAAGTGTGTAAACCGGTGGCAATATGGGATGATCGTGTCGTGTGGGTAAAGCTGTACAACCTCTGCAGAGTGTATAACCTATCCTGGATAGCCGTGCCCACGGTCATGGGCAAGCTGAGTAAAGTTTTTCATGGATTAGACTTTGTTTTTCAAAAATGTTTTCGAAAACCTTGCGGATGGATGGAATCCGTAAGAGTTTGAAATCTGGTGAATGGATGGAATTCATCAGAGTTGCGCAGTGAAAGCGTGTGGATGGATGGAATCCATACGTGACCTTTTGGAAAAGATGGTCCGGGTGGGATGCCCGTGGATAGGTTGGTGTTTGGTCGGAGCCTGCACTGACGGTAATATTTTCAATTACAAGTACTGTTTTACTTATTGTATCAAGTTCTGCAATTTCAATCTATTTACTGTATTTCATTAAATGCTGTTTTATGCAAACTAACCCTATGAGCCTTCCATTGAAGCCTTTATCATTATATTGCATTTCTCCGTGTGACTTGCGGAGTACAAGTTTGTACTCATTGTTGCTATCTCCACACAGAGGAAGACGACTTCGACTACGGTGAAGACCAGAACGAGTAGGCCACGTCTTGCAGTTGTTTGCCTGTGGGCAGGCTTGGGCTTCGCCTTTTTCAGCTTCGCTTCCGCAGTTTCTTTGGCAGTTATTTTTGCCAATGCGCACTGATGTAAACGCTGGCCATAAGGCCGTACTCTTTAAATTAAATAAAAGTCATTATGCTTGGTATTTATCTTTGTTGTTCACTGTGTGCACTAGCTGATCCTGGACTAGTGCGATTTACACAGAGGATCCAGGAGTCGTTGCTCCGGGTTCCGACAGAGAATGTAACAGCCCAGGTTTTTGTTAAAATAAAATAAATAAAGAAATAAATAAAAATCAATTAAAATTAAAATTTAATCTAAAATAAGTGTTTTGTTGCCTAAAGTTTAAATTTGGATTTGCTCTGAATTTCTGCTTTTGAAAAGCTGGATTTAAAAAGCATTTTCAGAAAAACCTAAAATTATTATTAAATAAAATGATATTTTGATTTCATATGAAAATCCTAGTTCAAATTAATTATTTGGAGTTATTTGGCTTTTATTTGGTTTCCTGGATTTTCTGGAGTTCAAAAATGTATTTTTGAAATTAAAAAGTATTTTAAAGTATGAAAATTAAATACCAACATTAGTTGGAAATATTTTTATTAAGTCCAAAATGTCACCAGGAGCTTCTGTGAATTTTCCTGGAATTTTGGGAAGTTATTTGGTATTTTTCTGAGGCTTATTGAATTTTCTGGGATTTTCTGAAAATCCTAAATTAAAAATCAAAAATAAAAATCCCCTCCTCTCCCTCCGGCCGCCACGTGGACGGCCGGATTTCGCCCACGTCACCCCGCCGCCTCATCCCGCCTTCCCCCTCCGGATGCCCGCCACGTCGCCCCCACTCCCATCCACCCGTCCGCCCCTCTCTCTCTCTTACCGCCCGACCCCACCCGTCGGCAGACGCCCCGCTCACCCTCCTCTCTCTTCTCTCCCCGGCCCACCCGCCAGCGCCTTCCCCTCCCCTCTCCCGCTGCCGCCCGGGCCCGCCCGTCAGCACCTCCTTCCCCGCGTCCTTTCTTCCTCCTCCCGCTCGGCTGCGCCTTCACCGCCGCCATTCCCGCCGCCTTCCCCGACGCCTCTCCTCTCTCCCGCGCGCGCCGTGTCCCACGCGCGGACTCCCTCCGCCATCCCGCACCCAAATCCCCCTCTCCCCGCGCCGTGTCCCCTCCCCTAATTCCGCCGCGACCGCCGCCCCCGCGCCATCTCCGGCGACAAATCCGGCCCGCCTCCGCCCTCCTCGACCCCTATAAATACCGCCCCCGGCTGCCCCACTCTTCGCACCACCTCCCCCTCCACTCCCCTCTCCCTTCCGGCCGTCCCATCGCCGCCGCGCCGAAGCTCCCGAGCGCCGCCGCCGCCCTCCTCGCCGCCGGCCTTCTCCCGGCCGCCCCGGTAACGCCCGCGCCTACCCCTGAGCTCCCCGTCTCGTCCTCTCTCTCCTCGGCCCCTCGCCGTCGGCCGCCGCCCGCCGGAGCGCCGGCGAGCCCCCGAACCCGAGCTCCTCCCTCCCTCCGGCCGGCCACCTCACCCCGCCCGGATGCCGTGTGGCGCCACCTCAGCGCCACGGCGGTGCCGTCCCGCCCCGTCGGCTGCCACGCCATCACCCCGCCACCTCAGCGCCTTCACCCGCCCGTGGACTCGGTCCATGGACCCATGGCCCACCTGTCAGCGGGATTTATCCCATGCTGACGTCATGATGACGCTTTAAACCCGAATTTCCCGTTGAAAAATATTTCGGCTGGAAATGAAAATCCCTGGCTGACGCAATGCTGACGCCATAAATTCTTTTCCTTTAGGAAAATAATTCCAAAAATCCTGATTTTCCATTTTCTCTGAATTTAAACTTCCCGGAGCCCGTTCTTCTTCGTTCTAACTCCGATTGAGCCCATTCAAATTTCTAAATTCATCAAAAATTCCCCTCTATCCTTTTCTAGCCTCAATTCAAATGTTTGAAGTCAATTTAAATTTAATTTGAATTTATTTGAATTTGGTGGGTTATTTTCACGTGTAGACTTCGACGATTCAGGAAATTTCTTCGACGAAGATTCAAGCCAAGTTGAAGAGCAAGGCAAGTCACACTCCTTGATCATGTTGATCCCAGAATTTCAAATAAAATTATGTTGATTTAAATTATATTGCATGCATAATTTTATTCAATGTATTTCAATTCAGTTTTAACTTTAGCTAATACCTGTTTGTTAATACCTCCTTTGACATTGCAAATCCTTATACCTTGTCACCCTAGAATCAAACTCTAGTTAATACATTAGTGTTGGCTAGAGAGTTTAATCAAATGCTTAGCCCTGCTTAATCGTATAATTTTGTTTTGGGTTACCTTTTCACATAAAATGATGACCCTTTTTACATAAAATGATATGAGCTCTTGACTTTGGTGAGTCAAGGAGGATTATGAAATATTTTGAAAACAAATATAAAACTGGTTTAGACTTAGGCAATTGGTTAGAGTGGTGGGTGCAGGCATGCCCTGTTGGTTGGAGCCGCAGTGGTTGATTGTCGTGCACGGGGGTATGTGGTTGGGCCTAAATCAATTAAGGACCGGTCTGTGAGCTACTGTTGCAAAGCCCTAATCGTACTACCACATGGCTGGTATGGGACAGCCCTGGCTGAATAATTTGTGAAGTCCCAATCTGAGTCGAGTTGTAGGTTGAAAGTGAGCGTGGTTCCCCATGTGAAGTCTCACTTGGGCGAGCGTGGTTAAGCCATGAGAAGTCTCGTCTAGGCTCAAGAGGGGGTCCCGGTCTGGTGGATTCCTTACTGGGGTGAAACCTTAGAGTTGGCTCGACCAGGTTGAAGGCTTTGCATTGTAAAGGCCTTGTCACGACTCCTCGCCGCACACCAAAGGAAGTGTGTAAACCGGTGGCAATATGGGATGATCGTGTCGTGTGGGTAAAGCTGTACAACCTCTGCAGAGTGTATAACCTATCCTGGATAGCCGTGCCCACGGTCATGGGCAAGCTGAGTAAAGTTTTTCATGGATTAGACTTTGTTTTTCAAAAATGTTTTCGAAAACCTTGCGGATGGATGGAATCCGTAAGAGTTTGAAATCTGGTGAATGGATGGAATTCATCAGAGTTGCGCAGTGAAAGCGTGTGGATGGATGGAATCCATACGTGACCTTTTGGAAAAGATGGTCCGGGTGGGATGCCCGTGGATAGGTTGGTGTTTGGTCGGAGCCTGCACTGACGGTAATATTTTCAATTACAAGTACTGTTTTACTTATTGTATCAAGTTCTGCAATTTCAATCTATTTACTGTATTTCATTAAATGCTGTTTTATGCAAACTAACCCTATGAGCCTTCCATTGAAGCCTTTATCATTATATTGCATTTCTCCGTGTGACTTGCGGAGTACAAGTTTGTACTCATTGTTGCTATCTCCACACAGAGGAAGACGACTTCGACTACGGTGAAGACCAGAACGAGTAGGCCACGTCTTGCAGTTGTTTGCCTGTGGGCAGGCTTGGGCTTCGCCTTTTTCAGCTTCGCTTCCGCAGTTTCTTTGGCAGTTATTTTTGCCAATGCGCACTGATGTAAACGCTGGCCATAAGGCCGTACTCTTTAAATTAAATAAAAGTCATTATGCTTGGTATTTATCTTTGTTGTTCACTGTGTGCACTAGCTGATCCTGGACTAGTGCGATTTACACAGAGGATCCAGGAGTCGTTGCTCCGGGTTCCGACATAGATGGTATCAGAGCCTTAATGACTCCAAGACGTGACCGTAGGTAGAATAGATTGGTCAGACCATAAGGACTTATTTTTAATAATCAGTAGTTTCAAAAGTTTTGCTTAAACCTTATCTTTCAAATCTTTGCTCATCCTTATCTCTCAATTCTTCCTCACCTTTGTATTATCATTCCAAAAACTTATTCCTAACTTACCTCTCGTTCAAACAATTGTAGATGAACACTTATGATGATGCACCCAATGATGGATGGAGTATGGGTCTTTGTCGACTGCTTCGTCGTTTGGGATTTCAACGTCGAGCTATCTACATACATAAACAAGATCGCCATGGAGACCGGATAGTGGGACATCGCTTCACTCTACTCATTACCAAGCAAACTGGACAAGGAAGTCTACGTCTTCGCTTCAAGGGAAATGGATACTCGTTTAACAGAGCCAGACAAGAAGCCGCTCGTAAAGCAGTCCTTCGACTATGCCACCTCTTCAGTCTCCGCATTGAAGGAGCTCGTATTGTGCCTCGACAGCCACGAAGGATGACTCCAAGACGACCCTTAACCCTTTAGGATAAGTTGTTAAGCTAGTTAATAAAACGTTGTTATGAGCTGTCAGTTTTCTCTTTTGTCGACAGCCAAAACTATTAATTAATAAAAGGGTTTTGTTGAGTTTTGTTGGGTTGTGCAAAATATCCCCTATTCCCCCTTTGCCTTGAGTCTCCTCTCTCCTAATTCTTAAAAGCACCCAGCAGATGGTTAACACAAGGAGCAACAACAACGACAATGTTCACGACAACAACACTACTGGCAACCAGGCTGCACCTATCCCTCCACCACCTCCTGCCAATGGACCGGATTGGGCTCAAATGATGGCCAATCAGAATCAGCTTATCCAACTACTAGTGCAGACCATTAACAACCCTGCACAACCTGCTCCACTAGTGCCAGCACAAGCTCCCCAGCCAAGCCTGGCTGAATTTATGAGGTTGCGTCCCCCGACCTTCTCCAGCAGTGCTGACCCCATGGATGCAGATGACTGGCTTAGAATCATAGGCAAAAAGCTGGACATCATCCAATGCAGTGATCGGGAAAAAGTCTTATTTGCTTCTCATCAGTTGAACGGACCAGCGTCAGAATGGTGGGACACCTACACCGCTGCTCATGCCAACGCACAAGCCATAACATGGGATGAGTTTATGCGGAGTTTCCGCAAAGCTCATATTCCAACCGGCACCATCACTCTCAAGAAAAGGGAATTCCGAACTCTGCGCCAAGGAAGCTGCACCGTGAATGAGTATCTACGAAAGTTCAACCAATTGGCACGTTACGCGCCAGAGGACATCGCTACTGATGAAGCTAAGCAGGAAAGATTCCTTGAAGGACTCAATGATGACCTGTCGGTTCAACTTCTCTCCAATGACTACACTGACTTCCACCAGCTTGTCAGTAAGGCGATTCGCCAAGAGTCCAAGCACCAAGAAATGGAGAATCGGAAGAGACGTATGAACGCCCAGCACATGAACACCAGAAGTTTTCCCAAGATCAGAAGGACTCCACCACATGCCAACAGATTTCAGTCTTCATCTTCAGCCGAAGAACAAGTCCAGACCAACACTTTCCCCGACACCGAAGACAACAAAGCCTTGGCAATTGGCTTCCCAAAGGACTCCAACCCTGCAGCCGGAGTCACCTGTTTCAACTGTCATGAGACCGGGCATTACGTCAACAACTGCCCCAAGAAGCAACAGGTAGTGAAGAATGGAACACCGGGAGCACCAACTGCCAACCACCTTCAAGCAGGAAGAAAAAGGCCCCAGAAGTTCGTGAAAGGACGACTGAATCAGATCTCGGCACAAACCATGCAGGGTAAGATCCAAACCCATTTCTTTGCTAGCCCGTGCGAATCTCGGGGACGAGATTCTTTTTAAGGGGGGTAGATTGTAACAGCCCAGGTTTTTGTTAAAATAAAATAAATAAAGAAATAAATAAAAATCAATTAAAATTAAAATTTAATCTAAAATAAGTGTTTTGTTGCCTAAAGTTTAAATTTGGATTTGCTCTGAATTTCTGCTTTTGAAAAGCTGGATTTAAAAAGCATTTTCAGAAAAACCTAAAATTATTATTAAATAAAATGATATTTTGATTTCATATGAAAATCCTAGTTCAAATTAATTATTTGGAGTTATTTGGCTTTTATTTGGTTTCCTGGATTTTCTGGAGTTCAAAAATGTATTTTTGAAATTAAAAAGTATTTTAAAGTATGAAAATTAAATACCAACATTAGTTGGAAATATTTTTATTAAGTCCAAAATGTCACCAGGAGCTTCTGTGAATTTTCCTGGAATTTTGGGAAGTTATTTGGTATTTTTCTGAGGCTTATTGAATTTTCTGGGATTTTCTGAAAATCCTAAATTAAAAATCAAAAATAAAAATCCCCTCCTCTCCCTCCGGCCGCCACGTGGACGGCCGGATTTCGCCCACGTCACCCCGCCGCCTCATCCCGCCTTCCCCCTCCGGATGCCCGCCACGTCGCCCCCACTCCCATCCACCCGTCCGCCCCTCTCTCTCTCTTACCGCCCGGCCCCACCCGTCGGCAGACGCCCCGCTCACCCTCCTCTCTCTTCTCTCCCCGGCCCACCCGCCAGCGCCTTCCCCTCCCCTCTCCCGCTGCCGCCCGGGCCCGCCCGTCAGCACCTCCTTCCCCGCGTCCTTTCTTCCTCCTCCCGCTCGGCTGCGCCTTCACCGCCGCCATTCCCGCCGCCTTCCCCGACGCCTCTCCTCTCTCCCGCGCGCGCCGTGTCCCACGCGCGGACTCCCTCCGCCATCCCGCACCCAAATCCCCCTCTCCCCGCGCCGTGTCCCCTCCCCTAATTCCGCCGCGACCGCCGCCCCCGCGCCATCTCCGGCGACAAATCCGGCCCGCCTCCGCCCTCCTCGACCCCTATAAATACCGCCCCCGGCTGCCCCACTCTTCGCACCACCTCCCCCTCCACTCCCCTCTCCCTTCCGGCCGTCCCATCGCCGCCGCGCCGAAGCTCCCGAGCGCCGCCGCCGCCCTCCTCGCCGCCGGCCTTCTCCCGGCCGCCCCGGTAACGCCCGCGCCTACCCCTGAGCTCCCCGTCTCGTCCTCTCTCTCCTCGGCCCCTCGCCGTCGGCCGCCGCCCGCCGGAGCGCCGGCGAGCCCCCGAACCCGAGCTCCTCCCTCCCTCCGGCCGGCCACCTCACCCCGCCCGGATGCCGTGTGGCGCCACCTCAGCGCCACGGCGGTGCCGTCCCGCCCCGTCGGCTGCCACGCCATCACCCCGCCACCTCAGCGCCTTCACCCGCCCGTGGACTCGGTCCATGGACCCATGGCCCACCTGTCAGCGGGATTTATCCCATGCTGACGTCATGATGACGCTTTAAACCCGAATTTCCCGTTGAAAAATATTTCGGCTGGAAATGAAAATCCCTGGCTGACGCAATGCTGACGCCATAAATTCTTTTCCTTTAGGAAAATAATTCCAAAAATCCTGATTTTCCATTTTCTCTGAATTTAAACTTCCCGGAGCCCGTTCTTCTTCGTTCTAACTCCGATTGAGCCCATTCAAATTTCTAAATTCATCAAAAATTCCCCTCTATCCTTTTCTAGCCTCAATTCAAATGTTTGAAGTCAATTTAAATTTAATTTGAATTTATTTGAATTTGGTGGGTTATTTTCACGTGTAGACTTCGACGATTCAGGAAATTTCTTCGACGAAGATTCAAGCCAAGTTGAAGAGCAAGGCAAGTCACACTCCTTGATCATGTTGATCCCAGAATTTCAAATAAAATTATGTTGATTTAAATTATATTGCATGCATAATTTTATTCAATGTATTTCAATTCAGTTTTAACTTTAGCTAATACCTGTTTGTTAATACCTCCTTTGACATTGCAAATCCTTATACCTTGTCACCCTAGAATCAAACTCTAGTTAATACATTAGTGTTGGCTAGAGAGTTTAATCAAATGCTTAGCCCTGCTTAATCGTATAATTTTGTTTTGGGTTACCTTTTCACATAAAATGATGACCCTTTTTACATAAAATGATATGAGCTCTTGACTTTGGTGAGTCAAGGAGGATTATGAAATATTTTGAAAACAAATATAAAACTGGTTTAGACTTAGGCAATTGGTTAGAGTGGTGGGTGCAGGCATGCCCTGTTGGTTGGAGCCGCAGTGGTTGATTGTCGTGCACGGGGGTATGTGGTTGGGCCTAAATCAATTAAGGACCGGTCTGTGAGCTACTGTTGCAAAGCCCTAATCGTACTACCACATGGCTGGTATGGGACAGCCCTGGCTGAATAATTTGTGAAGTCCCAATCTGAGTCGAGTTGTAGGTTGAAAGTGAGCGTGGTTCCCCATGTGAAGTCTCACTTGGGCGAGCGTGGTTAAGCCATGAGAAGTCTCGTCTAGGCTCAAGAGGGGGTCCCGGTCTGGTGGATTCCTTACTGGGGTGAAACCTTAGAGTTGGCTCGACCAGGTTGAAGGCTTTGCATTGTAAAGGCCTTGTCACGACTCCTCGCCGCACACCAAAGGAAGTGTGTAAACCGGTGGCAATATGGGATGATCGTGTCGTGTGGGTAAAGCTGTACAACCTCTGCAGAGTGTATAACCTATCCTGGATAGCCGTGCCCACGGTCATGGGCAAGCTGAGTAAAGTTTTTCATGGATTAGACTTTGTTTTTCAAAAATGTTTTCGAAAACCTTGCGGATGGATGGAATCCGTAAGAGTTTGAAATCTGGTGAATGGATGGAATTCATCAGAGTTGCGCAGTGAAAGCGTGTGGATGGATGGAATCCATACGTGACCTTTTGGAAAAGATGGTCCGGGTGGGATGCCCGTGGATAGGTTGGTGTTTGGTCGGAGCCTGCACTGACGGTAATATTTTCAATTACAAGTACTGTTTTACTTATTGTATCAAGTTCTGCAATTTCAATCTATTTACTGTATTTCATTAAATGCTGTTTTATGCAAACTAACCCTATGAGCCTTCCATTGAAGCCTTTATCATTATATTGCATTTCTCCGTGTGACTTGCGGAGTACAAGTTTGTACTCATTGTTGCTATCTCCACACAGAGGAAGACGACTTCGACTACGGTGAAGACCAGAACGAGTAGGCCACGTCTTGCAGTTGTTTGCCTGTGGGCAGGCTTGGGCTTCGCCTTTTTCAGCTTCGCTTCCGCAGTTTCTTTGGCAGTTATTTTTGCCAATGCGCACTGATGTAAACGCTGGCCATAAGGCCGTACTCTTTAAATTAAATAAAAGTCATTATGCTTGGTATTTATCTTTGTTGTTCACTGTGTGCACTAGCTGATCCTGGACTAGTGCGATTTACACAGAGGATCCAGGAGTCGTTGCTCCGGGTTCCGACCTGTACAACCTCTGCAGAGTGTATAACCTATCCTGGATAGCCGTGCCCACGGTCATGGGCAAGCTGAGTAAAGTTTTTCATGGATTAGACTTTGTTTTTCAAAAATGTTTTCGAAAACCTTGCGGATGGATGGAATCCGTAAGAGTTTGAAATCTGGTGAATGGATGGAATTCATCAGAGTTGCGCAGTGAAAGCGTGTGGATGGATGGAATCCATACGTGACCTTTTGGAAAAGATGGTCCGGGTGGGATGCCCGTGGATAGGTTGGTGTTTGGTCGGAGCCTGCACTGACGGTAATATTTTCAATTACAAGTACTGTTTTACTTATTGTATCAAGTTCTGCAATTTCAATCTATTTACTGTATTTCATTAAATGCTGTTTTATGCAAACTAACCCTATGAGCCTTCCATTGAAGCCTTTATCATTATATTGCATTTCTCCGTGTGACTTGCGGAGTACAAGTTTGTACTCATTGTTGCTATCTCCACACAGAGGAAGACGACTTCGACTACGGTGAAGACCAGAACGAGTAGGCCACGTCTTGCAGTTGTTTGCCTGTGGGCAGGCTTGGGCTTCGCCTTTTTCAGCTTCGCTTCCGCAGTTTCTTTGGCAGTTATTTTTGCCAATGCGCACTGATGTAAACGCTGGCCATAAGGCCGTACTCTTTAAATTAAATAAAAGTCATTATGCTTGGTATTTATCTTTGTTGTTCACTGTGTGCACTAGCTGATCCTGGACTAGTGCGATTTACACAGAGGATCCAGGAGTCGTTGCTCCGGGTTCCGACAGAGATGGTATCAGAGCCTTAATGACTCCAAGACGTGACCGTAGGTAGAATAGATTGGTCAGACCATAAGGACTTATTTTTAATAATCAGTAGTTTCAAAAGTTTTGCTTAAACCTTATCTTTCAAATCTTTGCTCATCCTTATCTCTCAATTCTTCCTCACCTTTGTATTATCATTCCAAAAACTTATTCCTAACTTACCTCTCGTTCAAACAATTGTAGATGAACACTTATGATGATGCACCCAATGATGGATGGAGTATGGGTCTTTGTCGACTGCTTCGTCGTTTGGGATTTCAACGTCGAGCTATCTACATACATAAACAAGATCGCCATGGAGACCGGATAGTGGGACATCGCTTCACTCTACTCATTACCAAGCAAACTGGACAAGGAAGTCTACGTCTTCGCTTCAAGGGAAATGGATACTCGTTTAACAGAGCCAGACAAGAAGCCGCTCGTAAAGCAGTCCTTCGACTATGCCACCTCTTCAGTCTCCGCATTGAAGGAGCTCGTATTGTGCCTCGACAGCCACGAAGGATGACTCCAAGACGACCCTTAACCCTTTAGGATAAGTTGTTAAGCTAGTTAATAAAACGTTGTTATGAGCTGTCAGTTTTCTCTTTTGTCGACAGCCAAAACTATTAATTAATAAAAGGGTTTTGTTGAGTTTTGTTGGGTTGTGCAAAATATCCCCTATTCCCCCTTTGCCTTGAGTCTCCTCTCTCCTAATTCTTAAAAGCACCCAGCAGATGGTTAACACAAGGAGCAACAACAACGACAATGTTCACGACAACAACACTACTGGCAACCAGGCTGCACCTATCCCTCCACCACCTCCTGCCAATGGACCGGATTGGGCTCAAATGATGGCCAATCAGAATCAGCTTATCCAACTACTAGTGCAGACCATTAACAACCCTGCACAACCTGCTCCACTAGTGCCAGCACAAGCTCCCCAGCCAAGCCTGGCTGAATTTATGAGGTTGCGTCCCCCGACCTTCTCCAGCAGTGCTGACCCCATGGATGCAGATGACTGGCTTAGAATCATAGGCAAAAAGCTGGACATCATCCAATGCAGTGATCGGGAAAAAGTCTTATTTGCTTCTCATCAGTTGAACGGACCAGCGTCAGAATGGTGGGACACCTACACCGCTGCTCATGCCAACGCACAAGCCATAACATGGGATGAGTTTATGCGGAGTTTCCGCAAAGCTCATATTCCAACCGGCACCATCACTCTCAAGAAAAGGGAATTCCGAACTCTGCGCCAAGGAAGCTGCACCGTGAATGAGTATCTACGAAAGTTCAACCAATTGGCACGTTACGCGCCAGAGGACATCGCTACTGATGAAGCTAAGCAGGAAAGATTCCTTGAAGGACTCAATGATGACCTGTCGGTTCAACTTCTCTCCAATGACTACACTGACTTCCACCAGCTTGTCAGTAAGGCGATTCGCCAAGAGTCCAAGCACCAAGAAATGGAGAATCGGAAGAGACGTATGAACGCCCAGCACATGAACACCAGAAGTTTTCCCAAGATCAGAAGGACTCCACCACATGCCAACAGATTTCAGTCTTCATCTTCAGCCGAAGAACAAGTCCAGACCAACACTTTCCTCGACACCGAAGACAACAAAGCCTTGGCAATTGGCTTCCCAAAGGACTCCAACCCTGCAGCCGGAGTCACCTGTTTCAACTGTCATGAGACCGGGCATTACGCCAACAACTGCCCCAAGAAGCAACAGGTAGTGAAGAATGGAACACCAGGAGCACCAACTGCCAACCACCTTCAAGCAGGAAGAAAAAGGCCCCAGAAGTTCGTGAAAGGACGACTGAATCAGATCTCGGCACAAACCATGCAGGGTAAGATCCAAACCCATTTCTTTGCTAGCTCGTGCGAATCTCGGGGACGAGATTCTTTTTAAGGGGGGTAGATTGTAACAGCCCAGGTTTTTGTTAAAATAAAATAAATAAAGAAATAAATAAAAATCAATTAAAATTAAAATTTAATCTAAAATAAGTGTTTTGTTGCCTAAAGTTTAAATTTGGATTTGCTCTGAATTTCTGCTTTTGAAAAGCTGGATTTAAAAAGCATTTTCAGAAAAACCTAAAATTATTATTAAATAAAATGATATTTTGATTTCATATGAAAATCCTAGTTCAAATTAATTATTTGGAGTTATTTGGCTTTTATTTGGTTTCCTGGATTTTCTGGAGTTCAAAAATGTATTTTTGAAATTAAAAAGTATTTTAAAGTATGAAAATTAAATACCAACATTAGTTGGAAATATTTTTATTAAGTCCAAAATGTCACCAGGAGCTTCTGTGAATTTTCCTGGAATTTTGGGAAGTTATTTGGTATTTTTCTGAGGCTTATTGAATTTTCTGGGATTTTCTGAAAATCCTAAATTAAAAATCAAAAATAAAAATCCCCTCCTCTCCCTCCGGCCGCCACGTGGACGGCCGGATTTCGCCCACGTCACCCCGCCGCCTCATCCCGCCTTCCCCCTCCGGATGCCCGCCACGTCGCCCCCACTCCCATCCACCCGTCCGCCCCTCTCTCTCTCTTACCGCCCGGCCCCACCCGTCGGCAGACGCCCCGCTCACCCTCCTCTCTCTTCTCTCCCCGGCCCACCCGCCAGCGCCTTCCCCTCCCCTCTCCCGCTGCCGCCCGGGCCCGCCCGTCAGCACCTCCTTCCCCGCGTCCTTTCTTCCTCCTCCCGCTCGGCTGCGCCTTCACCGCCGCCATTCCCGCCGCCTTCCCCGACGCCTCTCCTCTCTCCCGCGCGCGCCGTGTCCCACGCGCGGACTCCCTCCGCCATCCCGCACCCAAATCCCCCTCTCCCCGCGCCGTGTCCCCTCCCCTAATTCCGCCGCGACCGCCGCCCCCGCGCCATCTCCGGCGACAAATCCGGCCCGCCTCCGCCCTCCTCGACCCCTATAAATACCGCCCCCGGCTGCCCCACTCTTCGCACCACCTCCCCCTCCACTCCCCTCTCCCTTCCGGCCGTCCCATCGCCGCCGCGCCGAAGCTCCCGAGCGCCGCCGCCGCCCTCCTCGCCGCCGGCCTTCTCCCGGCCGCCCCGGTAACGCCCGCGCCTACCCCTGAGCTCCCCGTCTCGTCCTCTCTCTCCTCGGCCCCTCGCCGTCGGCCGCCGCCCGCCGGAGCGCCGGCGAGCCCCCGAACCCGAGCTCCTCCCTCCCTCCGGCCGGCCACCTCACCCCGCCCGGATGCCGTGTGGCGCCACCTCAGCGCCACGGCGGTGCCGTCCCGCCCCGTCGGCTGCCACGCCATCACCCCGCCACCTCAGCGCCTTCACCCGCCCGTGGACTCGGTCCATGGACCCATGGCCCACCTGTCAGCGGGATTTATCCCATGCTGACGTCATGATGACGCTTTAAACCCGAATTTCCCGTTGAAAAATATTTCGGCTGGAAATGAAAATCCCTGGCTGACGCAATGCTGACGCCATAAATTCTTTTCCTTTAGGAAAATAATTCCAAAAATCCTGATTTTCCATTTTCTCTGAATTTAAACTTCCCGGAGCCCGTTCTTCTTCGTTCTAACTCCGATTGAGCCCATTCAAATTTCTAAATTCATCAAAAATTCCCCTCTATCCATTTCTAGCCTCAATTCAAATATTTGAAGTCAATTTGAATTTAGTTTGAATTTATTTGAATTTGGTGGGTTATTTTCACGTGTAGACTTCGACGATTCAGGAAATTTCTTCGACGAAGATTCAAGCCAAGTTGAAGAGCAAGGCAAGTCACACTCCTTGATCATGTTGATCCCAGAATTTCAAATAAAATTATGTTGATTTAAATTATATTGCATGCATAATTTTATTCAATGTATTTCAATTCAGTTTTAACTTTAGCTAATACCTGTTTGTTAATACCTCCTTTGACATTGCAAATCCTTATACCTTGTCACCCTAGAATCAAACTCTAGTTAATACATTAGTGTTGGCTAGAGAGTTTAATCAAATGCTTAGCCCTGCTTAATCGTATAATTTTGTTTTGGGTTACCTTTTCACATAAAATGATGACCCTTTTTACATAAAATGATATGAGCTCTTGACTTTGGTGAGTCAAGGAGGATTATGAAATATTTTGAAAACAAATATAAAACTGGTTTAGACTTAGGCAATTGGTTAGAGTGGTGGGTGCAGGCATGCCCTGTTGGTTGGAGCCGCAGTGGTTGATTGTCGTGCACGGGGGTATGTGGTTGGGCCTAAATCAATTAAGGACCGGTCTGTGAGCTACTGTTGCAAAGCCCTAATCGTACTACCACATGGCTGGTATGGGACAGCCCTGGCTGAATAATTTGTGAAGTCCCAATCTGAGTCGAGTTGTAGGTTGAAAGTGAGCGTGGTTCCCCATGTGAAGTCTCACTTGGGCGAGCGTGGTTAAGCCATGAGAAGTCTCGTCTAGGCTCAAGAGGGGGTCCCGGTCTGGTGGATTCCTTACTGGGGTGAAACCTTAGAGTTGGCTCGACCAGGTTGAAGGCTTTGCATTGTAAAGGCCTTGTCACGACTCCTCGCCGCACACCAAAGGAAGTGTGTAAACCGGTGGCAATATGGGATGATCGTGTCGTGTGGGTAAAGCTGTACAACCTCTGCAGAGTGTATAACCTATCCTGGATAGCCGTGCCCACGGTCATGGGCAAGCTGAGTAAAGTTTTTCATGGATTAGACTTTGTTTTTCAAAAATGTTTTCGAAAACCTTGCGGATGGATGGAATCCGTAAGAGTTTGAAATCTGGTGAATGGATGGAATTCATCAGAGTTGCGCAGTGAAAGCGTGTGGATGGATGGAATCCATACGTGACCTTTTGGAAAAGATGGTCCGGGTGGGATGCCCGTGGATAGGTTGGTGTTTGGTCGGAGCCTGCACTGACGGTAATATTTTCAATTACAAGTACTGTTTTACTTATTGTATCAAGTTCTGCAATTTCAATCTATTTACTGTATTTCATTAAATGCTGTTTTATGCAAACTAACCCTATGAGCCTTCCATTGAAGCCTTTATCATTATATTGCATTTCTCCGTGTGACTTGCGGAGTACAAGTTTGTACTCATTGTTGCTATCTCCACACAGAGGAAGACGACTTCGACTACGGTGAAGACCAGAACGAGTAGGCCACGTCTTGCAGTTGTTTGCCTGTGGGCAGGCTTGGGCTTCGCCTTTTTCAGCTTCGCTTCCGCAGTTTCTTTGGCAGTTATTTTTGCCAATGCGCACTGATGTAAACGCTGGCCATAAGGCCGTACTCTTTAAATTAAATAAAAGTCATTATGCTTGGTATTTATCTTTGTTGTTCACTGTGTGCACTAGCTGATCCTGGACTAGTGCGATTTACACAGAGGATCCAGGAGTCGTTGCTCCGGGTTCCGACAATAGGAGTAGATGCATCTTTTTTGCATGGAAAATACACTGGCCAGTTGGCTTCATCAATAGGTGTTGATGGCCATAACTGGCTTTACCACATAGCATATGATGTTTTTGACTCTGAGACTGAGGATAACTGGAAGTGGTTCCTTGAGAATTTGCACAAAGTCATAGGAGACCCACCAGGACTAGTCTTATGTTCAGATGCTTGCAAAGGATTAGAGAAAGCTGTAGGGGCTGTTTTCCCACAAGTTGAAAATAGGGAGTGCATGAGGCACATGTATAGCAACTTCATGAAACACTACTCAGGGGATGTTTTCACTGACCATCTGTACCCTGCAGCTAGGAGCTACACTGAATACATGTTTAAGTGGCACATGAAGAAAATTTTTGAGTTTGCTCCACCTGCAATTGACTACCTTCAAGAGCATCATGGTAGGATATGGTACAGATGTGGCTTCTCTGAGGAAAGCAAATGTGACTATTTAACTAATAATGTTTCTGAGAGTTTCAATGCTCAGATCAAGCACTTGAAAGGTCTTCATCTGCATGAGTTAGTTGACAGGATAAGGGAGCTGATAATGGAGAAGAGGTACATCAGAAAGAAGATTGGACAGCAATGGCAAGATGGAATCCTACCAAGTGTTATGAAGGAACTGAATCTTATAAGCAACAATCTAAAGGTTGTCAAGGTTACAGTCAGTGATGAGGACTTTGCAGAGGTGACACTACTTGATGATTGGAATAACCAGAGGAGGCACACAGTGGATCTGAAAAATCAGAAGTGTTCATGCAGGGAATGGCAGATAACTGGAAAGCCATGCAAGCATGCCTTGGCATGGATACTGTCCAACAGAGGTATGCAGATAGCTGACTTTGTGCATGAGTATTACTCAGTTGGGAGGTTCAGAGCTGCCTATGCAGGCAGAGTTGAACCAATGACAGACAGGTCCCAGTGGCCAGAAGTCAATCTTGGGTTCAATGTTTACCCACCTTTGCTGGGAAGAGCACCAGGTAGGCCAAAAGTGCAAAGGCAAAGAGGTTGCCTAGAGAAAAATGCCAAGAAGAAGAAAGTGAGATGCAAACGGTGTGGAGGTTTTGGGCACTTCTCCAAGACATGCAAATTTGAGATGGTAGGAGAAGATGGTGAGACTGCCACCAGGAAGAAAAGGTTATAATTGACTTCGAACTCTTTACTGTTATATGTCTTTTGATGTCAATTTGTGTTTAACTGGAACATGTTAATACAGGAAGAGAACAGAAGCTCCTGACACGGCTGGACCATCCAAGGGGAAGACAAAGAAGGCACCAAAGAAGAAGAAAACCCCAAGAAGAAAAAAAACACCCCTGAAAAAGAAGCAGAAGAAGGATGCAGCTGCTCCGCCAGCAAAGGTTGTCAGAAGCCTCAAGGACCTATTTTCTGATGCTCAGTGAACTGGATGGTGGTTGTGAAGCTATTCTGTGACATTCTTTTGTAATGTAATGGTTGTGATAGCCTCTGTCAACTTCTTTTGTAATGCAATGATAGCCTCTGAACTGGATGAAATTTGCCACCAAGCCTTGTAAGACAACTTGGAACCACTAAGCCTTTGAGCAATATGAATACTGGAGCAGATTCCTACCTCCACCTTTATCTTGTTTTGTATTCGGTTTTGCTAATTTTTTAAAAGTACGTCAAATTTTCTGGTTAACTGTTAAATGTGTCTGGAGATTAGTGTACCTTTCAGCTGTTCGGTTTCGATCAGATGGGAGAAAATTAAACTTATCTCTTTAAGAAAAAACTGGTGTCTGCTGTACAGACACCCCCTAATCTATTTAGTTTTTGACCATTATATGCTATGGGTAATGCCAGTATTTTGTTTATGTGCCACTATGGGTCTAGTAAACAACATATGTTTCTTCTGCTTTGACCAAGCAAACAAAGCAATATCATTATGCATTTCAATTAGTTCAAAAGTCTTATTTGCGGCACACGATCGAGAGGAGACCAAGCATGAGTTAAAGGCACTTGTTTAATTATCATGGCGAGAGCAGTGCTGCGAAATGATCTGCCAGGCTCTTAACAAGCACAAATGCAGTCTGTATGCTATTCAACAATCTGAAATTTCAGACAAATTTTTTGATTAAATTTCAGATTCCATTCATCAACTTCAGTCACTGGTACATTCAACAGATAATGAAAGTTTACAACAGCTAAGACCAACAAAATCTACATTGCACACAATTCACTACTTCTAAAGTTTGCTCATAAGACAACCAATAGCTACACCTACACAGACTGCTGCTATGAGAACATAATCCATCTTCATCTTCTGTACTTGGACCTTCACCTCCCAAAGATCATTCACAGCACTGTCAAATTTCTGCTTCATTTCATCCAGTTCTTGCTTCAGGTCCAAAATAGGGTCCACAGACCCATGTCCACCTTCTCCTGAATTGAAATGGATCACCTTCTTCGATCCAATTTTGTGCTGCTCTGGGTTGCGTAAGAATGCATCGTACTGATCCTCGGACATGATGATGCCACATGTTGTTGGGTCACCCTGCATCCCACGAAACCCTAGCCGCATCAAAACCATCCAACAACTCAAAATTGAACAGAAATTGACTTACTTTGATGTTGTTCGGGCACTTGACGAAGGTCTGGCCATAAGTACCCCGTTGTTTGCTTCTGATTCGTACCAACTGCACGCGGCAATCCGGGCAGTCCACGAGTGGGTTCAACGGCGGGCTCTGGATCCCCCAGTCCGTCGAGCTGGAGCCGACCGACGCTGCTCCCCTAAGCTGGCTACCACTCATCAGCCGCCGCCGCCTCCAATCGCCGCGGACAGAGCGTAGGTTAGAGTTCGTCGTAGGGAGAGGAATGGGGAGAACACTGCCTGATCCGACTGAACAAGGGGCAATACGGGGAGATACGGGAATACGGCGACTGCAAGTGGGCCCAGCTACGCGCCAGACTTAGAACAGGGCATAGGCGCGGGAGAATGAGAATTGTAATGGCAGATTTCCAATAAGCTGAATTGTAATGGCGTTTTTCAAAAGTTGGAAAATTGTAATGGCGAGGAGCCAAAAATCCCATAAAAAATACTCTGTATTTTAGTTGCATTGATTTGAAAATATTAAATAAAAGCTTTATTATGTGACCAGTTGTAATTGGGTACTCCATCGCCATGTTCTTCTCTGTTGCCATGAGTCGAATATATTGGTTCTTGACACCAGATGCTTTGACTGTTGAATACCTCGCAAAAAAGAAAAGGAGAGAGGTAAGTTTAATGTTGAATATTGCGTGCGCAGCCCACCAACGATGGAGTGGAAGGATAGATAGACGGGCCTACACACCATCAATGGAGTGGAAGGACAGACTGGCATACACTGTGACGTCACTGCGTTGCGAGAATCCGTAAGCGAATGACGTGGCACCCCAGAAAAGCGAAAAGAGTACGCTTACACTGTGACGTCACTGCGTTGCGAGAATCCGGATCAATTTTGGTCGTAAAGCAGAGTAGCACGGATCAATTTTTGCGAGAATCCTGACGCGTTGCTTTTTTGCGTTGCGTGGCAAGAACTGAGTAGCACGGAAGCGTTAATGTCTCCAAAAGGGGGTGCAAAACGACTTCAAAGAGAAAACAGAGAATAAATCGTACTGTTTTCAGGGCATCTCACTTCTACTATAAATGCTCGAAGGGTTTCCCTCCCTTTCCCACACCATAATCGCATGCTCTCTCATCACGTCGCTGAAGGTTTCACTGCTCCTCTGGTCAAGCTTGCAAATCAGGTACTACCGTACTAGTAGTACTACTACGGTACTACCGTGCCCTTGCATTTTATGTTTGTACTAGGCTACTCCATGCGAGGGTGGGGGTCCTTGTGGGAGCGTGTGGAGAGGGCTAAACAAGGTGATGATGGCGTGGCATGGGCTCGCGCGCGTGTCGGAGTGGCGGCGTCGCGCCGCCGGCAGCAGGACGTACGGCTCCGGCCACCAGGGAGATAGCGACAACCGAGGCAACACAAGCCATGGTGGAAGATGAGAGGGGAAGCGAGGGATTACATGTTGACCAATTTCTTTTTTTCTTTTTTGAAAGCCAACATGTTGACCAATTTCGCCAAACCATTCATTCCATTTCTGATCCCTTAATGCATAGAAAAAAGGTTGTAAAGGTTCAAGTTTTTTCCCATCGATCTCACCTGCAGGTGATATATATATCGAGGCCGGAAAGATGCCAGCTTCCATCAGCAGCTCGGTAACGGTCGTCGGTCTCCTACTCACGTCGGTTGCCGCCGGCGTGGCACTCAACGCGCACTGCGCTACCCCCGCCGTCGACAGCTACGACGCCTCGCTGCTCGGCGTTGTTGGCGTCCTCACCGGCATCAACGTCATAACGCTCGGCATTTGGATGTCGGATAACCCCACGGCTGCCCGCGCCATGTGCGCAAGGCAGAATCTTGGCGTCCTAGGAGTCGTCATGGCGTCGTCGGCCGTCGCCGCCATCGCCGCCTGCACCGTCGACCCGGTGCTCTGCTTCGGGCTACTCGTGCTGCTGCTCGTTGGCACATCTCTGGTCATGTACGGTGCTCTTGGTCTTAGTGAGTAGTGTTGGATTCAATTTGGGCTTGATCCATTTTAATTCAATTAAATCAAATAAATCCTAAGGCCCATATTAAATGCTAAGGTGCAATATAGTGCGCGCGTGAGCGTTTGGTTTTGTTTCTTGGGCTGATTGATGAAGGCATTAAGTGAGCAGTTACCGGAATTGATTCCGTCGGTTTCAAGTAGTAATCGTGCGAGAGTTATTGTCCGTTACTCGCGATTACTCCCCTGTCCCGATAACGCTGCTTGTCTCTTCGTCTTCTCCGCACGAGTATAAGCTCGGGCGTCCAACAGTAGCCTACAGCGAGATACAGAAAACACACCTTCTCCTCTCTGTTGAGCTGCTCCTCCGAGTTTTTCCCCGTCCCAGCTCCTGCGTGCACAGGCGTTTGGGAGAGCAGGCCTCCGAAACCACGTCAAGCTGTGACATCTGCACGGATAGGCGAGCGATCAGGTTTTTGGGGAGTGCTCAGCATGACTGCTCGCTTCTATACACGACGTGATCGGCTAATTCCCGGTGGCATTCCATTACACGGCAAGTACAACTACATCCAGAAGGCCGTTCAAGGGACTGCACTACGTACCTCGTCCTGCACCAACTGAGATCGACTACATCGAACAGCTGCTCATGTCAACTGAGCAGAACGGCGCCTCCGGTGCCTCTGGCACTGGCCCCGCCTCTGGGTATAACATTTTGTTCCTGATCTTTACAGTATTGTTCATAGAGTTAGTTGCACTGTTTAGTGTTCTAAAAATGAACAGTACTAGTACAACTCTTGTCATGATTTTAATTGATAATTTCTGGATTAAATTATGTCATAAGTTGTCTAAATTTCTAACAAGTAGGACATGTTGCTTCACCTGCTTGTATACTTTTTTTAACTACGATCTAGACATTTCGTATTGTGTTGTCCATTTGTACGCTTGGGACACGACTTGTTTAATAACACGAGCTTTGCGTCTCTAACCGGTTACTGAAGAAATCTCTTCTGTCTATGTATGTACGATGTTCTGAACAACTGTTCGTGATCCTTACAAATTCGGTAAAAATGCATGTATTGTCATTCAGCCTTGGCAGCTGCAAATCCGGTTTAATTTACAAAACATCGTAAGGAGAGCTGTTTATATATGGTATGACTTACGAGACTTTCTCATTAATCTCATTCTCGGAGTTTGCATATGCTCTGGTTAACATCTAAGAGCAAGTACAATATGCTGACTAGGTCGCCTCTAGCGAAATTCACGTTAATACAATCCTAAGTGGAAGAGAGAGAAAAGAGGAGAGAGAGGCAAGCTGCCCCTCATGCAAGAGGTGACCTCTAGCACATCATACGAGGAGAGAGAGGCAAGCTGCCCCTCATGCAAGAGGTAACCTCTGATATATTTATGCAAGTATTAAATGTTTGAGTGCTTTAGTAGAGGTAACCTCTACTCAACTTATTGTATTAGCTACCTCCACATGAGCCACGTGTACTCTTTTTGCTTATTTGACTAGTCCTAGAGGTGGCAGCCACCTCTTCTATTAAACTTGCTCTAAGGGCACTTCCAATGGACTACAATCAGTAGGTTTTATAGGAGTCTAGCTTAGTAAAAATCTGATGTGAAGGAGAAAATAAGAAAGAGAGTTAAGAGGAGCAATTTCTCATACAAGAAATAGCTTTTTGAGAACCAAGACAAATAGAAATAGCTTGACACTGCGCTAGGGCGATCGGATATCGATAGAATGCATTTTTCATTCCGTCGCACGAGTCCTCTACGGCATGTGGATCAAATTGTGTCGCCCCCTGCTCACCACCTCCCTGTTTCACCACCCTCTCCATCTGGTTGAGTCCTCCTACTCGCCACCTCCCTCCCTCCACCTTTGCTCCACTGCACGGCCTCCCTCCCCCTTTATCCACCGCGGTCGTCGCTCCCTCTTCCTCCATTGGTGTCCATCCTCCTTTCCTTTGCCACCCTCACCTGCTCCCCCTTCCTTGGCCGCCGCCCTACCTCCCACTTCCTTGGCCGCCCTCTCTCTCTCCCCTCATCTACCTCAATTGGCACCATCCATTTCATGTGTCACCGCCTTCGATTAAGAGTCATAGATCGGTCTTAATCATAGTTCACCGAATTAAGGGCAGAATATTTTTAATCTCGGTTGCTTTTTATTTTATTACGTAGAAGATGTAAACCAACGGGTTGAGGACCAAATAGATAAAGAGACACAAAAGAAAAGGACAAGGTGAAAAGTTCTCACAACCCAACTTGATGCCCACAGCCCTACACCGCTCTAGAGCTCACCATTCACTTCGGTGTGGAGTGGCGAGGCAGAGAGCAGAAACTCGGTGGAAAGAGCAGGGAAAAGTATGGAGGCGCCGCCGGCGAGGAGGAGCGTGTGCGTAACCGGTGCAGGAGGTAATAGTATATGATAACAGAGGTGATGTGTGTTGTGTGCGTTCTCATGCTATAGATGATGGCAAGGATGCTCATCTCAAGGCACTAGAAAATTCTAGGGAGAGGTTGCATTTGTTCAAGGCTAACCTGTTTGACTACAACAGTGTCGTGTTAGCAGTCGCCGGCTATGAGGGAGGAATCTTGGACATAACTAGTCCCTGTGCTGGAGAAAACCCAAAATTAGTCTCCTCTCGCACAGAATACCAAAATTGGCCCCCTGGCACGGCGCCATAGCGTCTGAGCATGGTGGTGCGCACCCCCACCGCGCAAGGCCGCCTGGCGCGCTCGCTCACCGTGTCAGGCTGCCTGGCTGTAATGCCCTAGGGTCCAAACCGACTTAGGCTTAACCCCATTCTGGATAGGCCATGCACGCAAAACAGTTAACCGGAGGTTGCTACTATTGGAAGCCTTAGGCTTATGTATTAGTGTTTCTCAAGCTAAACTAGTAAGATGGGACTAATCCACACTCTCATGTGCATACACACATAAGGGCCATCGTGGGCCTAATTCTACATAGGCCGAGGTGTCACATACACCCCCTCAAAAGACTCGACGTCCTCGTCGGCCCAACATACCCACATTGGGGCAAATGATCATGATCTCCTCTCTTGGCACATGTCCATACGTTCAGTGCCAACACATATGCCATGTCGTGTGTCCACTTCGGGCCCACACGCACCATGCGCCATATGCCTGCGCCCCTGACCCGCACGCGCTCATGTAACTGCGAAAGTTGGCTCTGATACCATTTGTAATGCCTTATGGTCCAAACCGGCTTAGGCATAACCTCATTCTGGATAGGCCACGCACACGTAGCAAACCGTTTGCACTTTCGTCCTCACTTTATACAAAATGGTTAACTGAAGGTTGTTACCATTGGAAGCTCTAGACTTATATGTTAGTACTTCTCAAGCTAAACTAGTAAGGTGGGACTAACCTATACCCTCATGTGTACACACACATATGGGCCATTATGGGCCTAACTCTACATGGGCCAAGGTGTCACAAATTTTATGTGACACCTCGGCCTATGTAGAATTAGGCCCATAATGGCCCTTATTTGTGTGTGCACATGAGGGTGTGGATTAGTCCCACCTTGCTAGTTTAGCTTGAGAAGCACTAACATATAAGTCTAGAGCTTCCAATGGTAGCAACATCTGATTAACTGTTTTGCGCGAAGCGAGGACGAAAGTGCAAGCGGGTTGCTACGTGTACGTGGCCTATGCAGAATAAGGTTAGGCCTAAGCTGGTTTGAACCCTAGGGCATTACAAATGGTATCAGAGCCAACTTTCGCAGTTACATGAGCGCGTGCGGGTCAGGGGCGCAGGCATATGGCGCATGGCGCGTGTGGGCCCGTAGTAGACACACGGCATGGCATATGTGCTGGCACTAAACGCACAGACATGTGCCAAGAGGGGGAGGTCATGATCATTTGCTCCAATGTGGGTATGTTGAGCCGACAAGGACGTCGGGTCCTTTGAGGGGGATGGTATGTGACACCTCGGCCCATGTTAGCCCTTAAGTGTATGTGCACATGAGGGTGTGAATTAGTCCCACCTTTCTAGTTTGGCTTGAGAAGCATTAACATATAAGCCTAAGACTTCCAATGGTAGCAACCTCCGATTAACCATTTTGCGCGAAGTGGGGATGAAAATGCAAGCGGGTTGCTACGTGTGCGTAGCCTATCCAGAATAGGGTTAGGCCTAAACTGGTTTAGACCCTAGGGTGTTACAAATTTTATGTGACACCTCAACGCATGTAGAATTCGCCCATGTTGGAACTTATGTGTGTGTGAAAATAATGGTGTGGATTAGTCCCACCTTGTTAGTTTGGCTTGAGAAGCACTAATGTAGGAGCCCAGATATTAACATCCGGATTCCTATGTGATTCCACCGCACTATTCCCTGGATCAGTAGATAGTGCTCACAGATTACAGTTCTGATTATCAAGGTACATATCATGCGGAAGCGTAAATATAATAGTAAACTTACTCATGGGCCGATTAGGCCGAAATCATGAAATTGCAGCAGCGAAAGAACGAAGCACACAGGTGGGACCTTCAGGACATGCCCACAGGCAGCCAACTGGAGGTTCGCGACCTAGCCCTTGACATCTTCATCTTCTCGGCCAGCTTGTCCAATCTTGTTGCTGAGGTGAGGTGATTTGATTCCTGATTCTGAATTTTGTCGCAAAAGCGAGCATGAGCACTCCGACCCCGTGCTCCGCGAGCCAATACACAGAATGCAAATAAATAGTATGCATGGCTTAACAAAGGAGAGGCTCGGGTTGTTTTATTTTGCGAAAAGTGCTTTTGAATACAATTACTTAAAATTTCCTGAGACCTAGCAGTTTTGGAATAAAACATAATGTACAAGGAAATGCATTATAATATCGATTCAGATTCCATCCACCGTTACATGGCATCTGCACCATATAGCAATTTCTTCAGCGTTATAGCCGCTTAACTTACCACTGGGACGACACCCAGGACAATTCCAAACCAGGGCAGTCCTTCGCCCTTCAAGTTTCCATTCCCAGTTTCCAATGTTTTTAAAACAGAACTATATCCAGTTAAGTTCCCATGTCTGCCCTTGACCGTGGGCACGGCTATTCGAATAGTTTTGACTCTGCAGAGTTTGTACACTTTCACCACAAGAGACAATCAACTCGTTGCCCCACACGATTCCTTAGTCATGTGGTTGAGCAGAACATCACAGTAACTTTTCAAAGTACCTCGCCCCTTCCATCATTTCACCCTATGGGTCGCTCCCACTTGCGGTGGGTCCCATACGTTGTGCGGGATGTTCTCCTTCTGAACGTCTAGCAGCTGGCTCCCCACCCCTGCTAGCCCGCCACAACAGAACTTCACCTTCCACGGGTGTCCCATTCAAGCCGTCGCACAGACTGCCGCTTGCACCATCCCACACCTCCTCCTGGAAGGATGACTTTCAGGGTCCGGTAAATCTACTAAGCCAAGTTGTATTTTACAGACTTGTGGTTGTACTGTTTTACACGGGTTGACATGACAAGATTCAGTCCTTAGTGGTATCTGGGCGGTTCTACCACAAACCACACTCTCGTGCACCACTGCACCATACCCCCGAACCATCCGCCCAGATATTTAAGCATGTTGGGGTTTTTGGAAACATAAAATAATCGTATCCAACATTTATCAGTCATTACCACCATGACTACCCAACCAATTTTTCTCAGGATTAAAAGTGATGCTTGGGCGCTCTCGCGCCCATGGGTATCTAAACAATTCTACGCATGGCATATAATTACGGACTTATTTTTGAAAGGTTACCATTATAATTTGTGCTAGGGCGACAATGTTTACATGTTCAAATATTTCAAAGGAGGGGTAATATTAACCAAGTACACAATGGGATATAACTAGAATATTAAATTAACATGTATTTGCATATAACATAACAGCATGCAATTTGATAATTTAAACAAAAGTAATTTGCAGAAAACGTAGGTTCAACATGATCAAAGTATTGACTCGCCTGGCGCGGTTTACCGCGGTCTTGAGCTCACGCGATGCTTTCTCTTGAGCTTCTAATCTTTTTCTTCACTTCGCTCTTGCTCTTGCGTGATCCTTTGATTCTTCACGACTCCAATATCTAATTATGTGCTAAACGACTGAATACAAATAAAGGCAAATAACTCAAAAGATCCAAATAAATCCAAGTAAACTCAATTTAGCTTCATTATGAGTGGTTAGGATGATTTGTTGTGAGGTCGGTGGTAGAATACGATAACTGGATCTTTTATTAATAATCTCTTTTATTATTTTTATATTTATTAAGGAAGTTCCATGAGTTAGGGTATTCTTATGAATTGGTGTATTTTGTCGAGTAGTAATGTTCAGGGCACATGATTTACATTTATATATAAGTAATATTTGCAAATCTTTGCGTATCAAGTTAATCTTATCGCCTATATTCTTAGCATTTGTACATTGTTTTGACCTTTTAATTTAAGTGCTCTCTAAAAACTACTGATACTCGATATTTTATCCTTTTACAAGTAGAGCCTACTATATAGGAGTTCATCTTATCATCATTATTAACTAATGTTATTATTTAAGATTTCATGACTGGCGGTATATTAACGATAATATATATACATATATATTAGTAGGCTCTACGGTGATCGCAAAGTTGTTTGGTTATTTTTGCTAGTGATTTGCACACATGCCATCCGCCTCTCTCTACTCATTTGTGCATATATAGATATATATGTATATATATACATACAATTTTAGTTATCATTTGGCCTGGCTTTAATTAAAATTTATTTACCAAGTATTCAAGGTGTATACCTAATGGTTAATTTTAACGATTCAGAGCCGCACGTGCATGTTTTTAATTATCTTATTGATGTTTAATAGATCTATTAGTATATTCTTATTTGCTACTCATCTGCAGCCATTGGTCACACTATTATAGGTTTCTTCGGGTGGTTTGTTAGTGAGATTATCTCAACGTCCGATGACCTAGGGCTACTATACTTTAGCATCTATACACTGACACGACTTTTCAGTTGGAGATACTTTGAGGACCAATGGTCATTGTTACTTTTTCCTTTGCATTAGCATCTTGCCTGTTTTAGTTAAACTTCTATTCACATAGGACCGAGCTCGCTATACCCAAATGTTGTTCCACTAAATTTATCATTAAGATTTATTTTATGCCGGCATGACAAAGAGTATGGCATTTATTTATTTATAATTAAGGATGATCTTTTAACTTAAAGATTTGTTCGTCTAGCAAGGTTATATCCCAACATTTGCTAATTAGCAAAACTAATAGTAGGATTTATTTCATGACGGCATGATAAATATTAGGGCATAAACTTTTATATTTTAATTAGGGGTAATCTTTATTAAATGCGGACATTTATCCAAGGCCACTTTTCCTTACTAATGACTTTAGTAAATAATTAGATTTAAAATTAGATACTAAAGGCACACTAATTATTTATCATGATAACTAATCAACATTTAAATACTAAATATTCTTGTTTTTTATCCTAATTAAACTTATTAGTTTTCCCCAGATTACTTCACATTTTTCCTAAACAGGAATAGATTAAAAAAAAATAGGAAAAACATGTGCGGCCAACCAGATTCGAACTCAGATCTGTGTGTTTACGCATGACGCTGCTGACCAACTGGGAAGCGGCCTCTCTGTGACTGTAAAGGGTGGCTAAATTAAAAGAGGCAAACGCAAAGGCAGAGCTCTAGACAGAGCACCCAACCGACCGAAATAGGGGAGGCGGCAGCGCATGGCTAACGGCGATGACGCCGGTGAGGGGCGACCGGGGAGGCTGGACGGGCCGGCAAAATGGAACCGCGAGGAGGCCGGGATGCTATTGGGGAGGGGGCACGGCCCGGAACGGCGACGAGGCGGGCGGACGGCAGCCCGGAGCGGCCGACTGTGGGATGGCTACGGAGCGGCGGCGCCGGCGTGGAGGAAGAAAGAAAGTGGGGCGTGCATGAGCTACAAGGGACCCATAGGAGACTCACCATGCATTGGGCCGAGCCGGAGCAAGCCCGAGAGGAGCCAGCGGCGTGAGCCTGTGGCGGCGCGGAGGGGTCTCGCGGTGGCGGCGAGCTGTGGCGTGGGAAAAGCCGGGGCAGAGGTTGGCGAAGATACAGGGTCCCGTGGTGATGCTCCACACGCCAAGAATCGAGCTGGCGCCGACCGTGGAGGAGACGGCGGTAGAAATGGCGGTTTCGGCCGGAGGCGGGGGAGAACACTGCTGCGGCGAGCTCGAGCCACCAGAGTCTAATTACTCACGGGGAAGGCGTACTGGGAGCAGGGACATGTGGTGACGCAGTCACCTTGGCCGGCGCTCCGCCGGAGAGGCGCGAACGGCGAGGAGGCTACGGCGGGAGCTGACAGAGCTGGGCGGGAGGAAGACAGAGGAGCAAGGGAGTGGCGTGCGGGGAGCTACTTATGCTCACGGGGAGGCTACGGAAAACGGTGGGCGGCGCGGTGCATGTCCGCCACGGGGCGGAGGAAATCTGGGCGCGGCAGAGAAGAGAGAAAGCAGGCGCGCGCACAGGGGAGAGAGAGGGAGGAGGAGAAGTGCGGGTGGGGCGAGGGCCCGCGGGGCAGTGAGAGGAGCCGACGCTCTGGCCACGCGGCGGCAGGGGAAGGAGAGGCGCGGGAGGAAGGGGGCCCGCTGTCAGCGGCGGCACGCGAGGGAGCGGGCTGGCGTGCGCGCGCAAGAGCTGGGCCGGGGTGATGGCCGGCCTGGCTCCAATTTTCCCCCTTTTTTATTTATTTTTCCTTTTTATTTTGGTATTTGTGTGTATATATATATTTCTGGATTTATTTATTCCCCTCCTTGCTACCCTAGCTTTTATATTTATATGTATATATTTTTTGTCATTAAATTTGTAGGTACAAGATTTTTAATATACATCTATTCATATATGTATATACATATATGTGGGTATTTATTTGATTGCTTTCATGGGTGTTCATGGTATTATTTTTAGAAAATGAGATTTTATGTTTAAACCCAATTCTCTCCCTGTCTTTTATGGATCATCTTTTCAGATTCTTATTTTAAATTTTAATTCTCTATTATTTAAACATGTTGATTTCTTTCTTGACCTTATAACTTTTTGGAACCTTCACCAAATGTTTTTAGAAACACCATAAACTCCAAATTCCAATAAAACATATTGCAAAATAATTCAAAAGCTTCACATTTTCAAATTTCATATTTCAGGATGTTACAACTAACATATAAGCCTGTGGCTTCCAATGGTAGCAACCTCTGGTTAACCGTTTTGCGTGAAGTGAGGACAAAAGTACAAACGGGTTGCTACGCGTGCGTGGCCTATCCAAAATGGGGTTAGATCTAAGCCGGTTTGGACCCTAGGGCGTTACAAATGGTATCAGAGCCGACCCTCGCGATTACATGATCGCGTGCGGGTCAGGGGCGCGCGCATATGGTGCATGGCGCGTGTGGGCCCAGAGTGGACACACATCATGGTATATGTGCTGGCACTGAACACACGAATATGGCTAAGAGGGGATATCATAATCATTTGCCCCAATGTGGGTATATTGGGCCGACGAGGACGTCGGGTCCTTTGAGGGGGGTGTTTGTGACACCTCGCCCCATGTAGAGTTAGACCCATGATGGCCCATATGTGTGTGTACACATGAGGGTATGAGCTAGTCCCATCTTGCTAGTTTAGCTTGAGAAGTACTAACATATAAGCCTAGGGCTTCCAATGGTAGCAATATCTAGTTAACCGTTTTACGCGAAGTGAGGACGAAAGTGCAAATGAGTTGCTACGTGTGCGTAGCCTATCCAGAATAGGATTATACCTAAACCGGTTTGGACACTAGAGCGTTACACTGGTGCCCTGTGCCACGTGTGGCACCACACATAGGATTAAACTAGTAACGTTACGGGCAGGGAACTGGTCGTACTGCATCACATGTTACAGGCATGAGTAATGTTATGTGTACAAACTACCCTAGACAAGACTAGGCCCCACCAATAGGTGCAATGTGATCCAGGGGAAGCTCACTTGTCAGTCGGTGACAGCACATTTTGTGTTTTTTTTGTATGTATAGACACATTACACATGATCATAGCGTCTGAGTTGGACTAAGGCTTCAATCTAAACAGCGATGGTTTCTGATTTTAAAACCTAAAAATTGTTTAAGATATGTTGGTTTTTTAATATATTTTTCTTTTTTCTTTTGCATTATCCATAGTGATATAACGGTATTTTTTATTTTTTTTCTTAATTTTTTAATTGAATATTTTAGAAAAACTAACAGTTGCTACAATATCATTTTAGCCAAAAACCACAGACTTTAAAACAATACCTAAAACTTAAAAATAAATAAGCTACTCCAATCCACTTAGATCTTATTTGGGAAGCTTTGGATTCAAATTAAAGCCATGGGAAGCTTAAGCTCCCCCAAACAACGGTGCGGTTTCTTAGGCTATTCAAGTAATTTAAGATCTTTGGACCTACTTCCCACCAATTTACCTGAGAAGCCGGCTTCTAACCTATGAGAAAGCTAAGCTCCCAAACAAGATCTTGTGCAGTCATACTGCTCCTGTATATATGTGGACGCTGTAAGACATATATTCATACTGTTCCTATACGTGTGCTCCAGTCACATTTATGTGCATCTTTTCTCTCAAGAAAAAACAGTGCGATGGTGCTCTAGCTTTCTCCATGTCCAATGCTCATGGACCTACCCGATAGTTAATTAGTGTACCTGTCTGGCCAGCTACACACACTCCTAAGGCCTCGATCATTTTGATTTGGACTTTTTTAACTTATTTTTTATTATTTCTAAATTTCATCTTTTTCTAGGTTTTTAGTTTTTTTGAGCTTTTTTGCCGGTTCTTTTTTCTCGTATTCGTTTGCGTTATCCGTGATAGGCTAACTTGTTTTTTCTATTTTTAATTTTTTAAATTTAGTTGCGCCAAATAAGTCACCGTCAGTTACAGTGTAATTTTAACTAACTACAGTACAATTTCAGCTATAAGCCAATTTATTTCAGCCTAATCGAGCGGCACCTAAAGTACTAGTGTGAAGTGATCTAATTTCTATTTTTCTTGGTATTATCACTAACTGATCTGCTATGGTGTAGTAATATGCGTTGGTTTGGCCTAGCCAAACTGGGGCGCCACGTGCGGCACGGGGGTGTACCAGGCGGCCTGGCACGGTGGGCGGGTGCGCCATCACGCTCGTGGGCTACGGCGCCGCACCAGGGGTCAGTTTTGGTATTTCGTGAGAGGCTAATTCCGGATTTTCTTCAGCACAGAGGGTTAGTTATGTCCAAAATTCTCCATGTTGCCCACCCTGTCCCCTCCGGCCGGCCCCTCAACCCTGAGGTAATTTTGTTGTTCATAATTTTCTGAAGTTTTCAGGTCAGCTAAAGGGGCATAGTTAGTTAATTGCTTACTTGAATGGAATTTTCTCAAAGATTTTGTCCATAAACCAGGGCAAAATCTTAAATCCCCTGAAAGAAGCATTTATGATTCATAGGAGACTTGGTGAATTCATTGACTATCCGTGCGAATACGTGTTGATATGTGTATTGTCTTTAAATGATTTCTACCTTTTGCTACTTGGTAACAGCAGACATATTTTGGACAATTTTCGTTAATTCGTTCGCAGTGCAATCTAGCGTCTCCAACCGATGTGATGAGATGTCACATTCGTCATCTATCTTCGCCCAGACCCACTAGATTTAGCCTTTATATTTACACAGAATGGAGTTGCTTTTAGTTAATGGTAGAGACCACTTTGGCTAAGAAGACCAACATGGTATATTTATTTATTATGTGCATCACATTTCTTTGTTTCTAGTATTTATACCCGTTGATGTCAACCAAGTCAACGAGCTTGACTTAGCTCGAGGTAGGTTCTAGAACGTTTCAATTTCAACCATGATGCTGGCCGTTTGGGCTGAGAAATTGGCTACTTTGATAAGACATAAGCTTACTGCAGCTCCGGGCTCAAGCTCCTCCCAAATATATAGGCCATTAGCGCTTTCCCAATTGAAATTGTTAACAATCCAACAGCTTCCATAAAATAGAACATTTTGCCCACATTAACACACCTGACTAGCAGAGTTCCTATTTCTGACAGCATCACTAGGTAGTGCAACAAGGACAGATAATCACAGTTTCAGTTCAGTAGAAATCTGACTGCGTGGGACGTATCATCACAGTTTCAATTACAGTACAAGCCATGCATTTTTACAGACGGGCTGCTAGGCTATGTTGAGTGATAGGTTCAATCATGGTCGTTTCAAAATGGAAAAATGAATTCAAATATGGTCTTGATTTTTTTTGAAGCCAAGCAGGAGAGTTTAGCATATTAGCTTCTGCTGGGACGCAGGCTCCAGCTTTTGTTCTTAACATCCACGATAAGTGGCCTGGTGAAGACGGCATGGACCGAAAAATTCAGACGTTTCGCTCCTTCCTTATCTGAACTATGGGCTTGATATCTGTACCATTTTGGTCGTTTATTTCAACTGGAGATGCCTATTCGTGAAAACAGTGGACTAAATATGAAAGCTAATAAGATTTTATTGGATGATTATACTCAGGGGTTACGGCCATTCTTTGAGCACTAGGTACTCCTGTTTGGCTGTAATCCTGCCGATTAATGAAGATTACACCAGTGCAAACAAAATGGACCGAGTAATTTTATGACAAAGTTTGTACAAGCTCAAAGAAAGGCCAAGCAAAATTGCGTCGTTAACGTTCCGCCATGTTCAATATAATCCCCGTGAGGAACATTCCACCAAGGCAGAGAGAGAAATTTTCAATCAAGCTCTAATAAAGGCTTCAACAACAATGGTCCACATAATCATCGCATGCGCGGGAGATGCTAAGGGCCATTCTCAGTGGAGAATTTCATGGCGTTGTTTCCAAGACTGCCACATCATGTAAAATAAAATGAAACATGGATGAAACATCCATCCTCAATACATAGTTTTATTCTATTGTTTCATACATATTTAATTTCATGACTCATATAGAGTTGGTAATCGTGCCAAGAGAGTTTCATCTAGATGAAGCTCACTTCTTCTCTCTCTTCTTAAAAATGTTGCCATATCATCAAAAATACCTATTTGGCAGCCTATTAAATGCAGATGAAACTCCCACTGAGACTGGCCTAAGTTGCGCGTGACCGCTAGAAGTCCAAGTCACAGCCACCTTCTTCCTTCCTCCTCTCATCCCACGTCTATCTTACCCACCCTACCTCCTCCTCCTCCAGCCACTTTCTTCCTCATCACCGCCAAGCACGCCACCCCCCTCCGACCTTCTTTCCCTTCTCCCACAACAACCCGACGGTCTGAAAAACCCCAAAATTTTTGTAGATTTTTGAGTGTTTTTCGGGAACTTTCCCTTTTTGGAAAGTCTCCCTGGTTCCCGCTTTCCCTTTTTGGCCGGGCGCTTCCCTCCTCCGCTGGCGCCCTCCCCTTTTCGCCTTCCCTTCTTCCCCGGTGCCTTCCCCGCTCCCTCTCCCCGCTGGCGCCTCCCTCCCTCCCCGCCTTCTCCCTCGCGCACGCGCTTGCGATGCGCGCTACGCCCGCACCGCCTTTGCTCCCGCGCTTTCGCCCCCGCTCGCGTCACCCCGACGCCGCACGGTCCGAAACTGGCAGCACCCCCCGCGCCACGCGTCGCCACTTTCCTTCCCCTGGACCCACCTGTCAGCCGCCGCCTGTCTTCTCCACCGCGCGAGAGCTCGCGCTCGCCCATGCCGTTCGGCCGCCTGCTCCCCTCTCCCGTCCCTCACCATTACTGCGGCTGAGCCCCAGTCACGGCCCATTGTGCGGAGGAGACGCCCTACCTGCTCCTGTTGACCCTGTGCCTTCTCCCCCACGGATCCCCTCCCCTCCGTCCGGGTATAAAAGCCGCTCCCCCTGCTCCCTTGCTTCCTTTGCTTCCCGAGCTCCTCCACTGCTCCCATTAGCTTCCCACCACTCCAGAGGGTCTCCACGCGCAGCCGATTGACGCCGCATCGCCCCAATCGCCGTCGCCGCTCTCCCCTGTGCCGACGACCCCCGTGAGTTGATCCCCATCCCTGTTCCCGCATTTCTTGATTCCTTTCGCCCAGAGCATCTCCGCTGTCCCCTCATCACTTTGGTGCTTGTCTCTGGCTAGGTGGAGCCCCGTGGAGCACTATCGTCGAAGCTCACCGCTGGCCGAACCACCCCTCCCGTGGCCAGCTCTCCTCGAAGCTCCCCGGTCGAATCCTCCACTGCCATTGTGAGCTCTAAGCTCCTCTAACCGTGAAATTGCACCCCATTTGGATGGATTGCCACCGGAGAGCTCCAGCGCCGCCGTGAACCCGCAACCACCGCCTTCTGTCTCCGGCCACCACAGTTGCTTCCCGCACCTCCCTAAGCCCCAAAATGGGTTCCCCGTGTCAAGCCCTCCCCGTTGACGCCCTTCCTTGCCGTCAGCAACCTCCTCGCCGCCGCCGGAGAGCCGAGACCGTTTCTCTACCCCTCTGCCGCGCGCACCCGGCGAGAGGAAGAAGACGATGGACGTGGCTCCATCCCGGCCGTCCTCTCCTCTCCGTGCTGTCTAACTTCAATCGTCGGATGGCCGCCCTCCTCCGCTGTCCGATCTTCTTAAACTCCGCCTCCCGCATCCGTCCGATCGAGCCATACCGCTTCGGCCGCCCTCCCCTCTCGACCGCCGTCCGATCCACCCCGCAGCTCATCCCGTCCGTTCGCCCCGCCCCATCCGGCCCGTCCACCCGAGCCGCGTGTCGCCTATCTGGGCCGCGTAGGCGCGCGCGGGAGTGGGCCGCTCCCCTCGGCTTGCTCCGTCGCCCGAGCGCGCGTGCTTGTGGGCCGCACGAGGCGCGCCGCGTGGGCCGCGCTGGCCGTTCGGCCGCGTGGGCCGCACAGTGCCGGGCCGCACCGTTGCACCGAGGCCGGCCCGTCACTGTTTAAATGATTTTTCAGTGACTTTCCAATTTCCAAAATCCCAGAAAATTCAAATAAATCCTAGAAAATCACAGAAAATCCCAAACTGAACCCATTTTTCACCTTCATTTCTCCAAATTCGTCCCAGAAAAATTCTAAAAATTCCCCATTTGAATCCTTTTGCATTTTACTCCTTTTTAATAGATTTTTTTGCTCGCTTGATTAGGCTTAAGCTGGACTTATGTTATTTTATGTGTTTGCGCTAGTTTCGGTGATCCCGGAAGCTCAGGTGCAGTCTCAGAATCCAGGAGCTTCTATGTTCGAGCTAGCCGAGATCATCCAGATTCACGGCAAGTCGCAAAACCTTTGATCATGCTGTATCCCATGTTATTTAATTATGTTATTATGCTATTTGCATTATGTTAGTTGTGTAATGCTAGTTCAAAGTAAAATAAAATGTTTAGAATGACATGTTATGCAGATAAATCCTACCACCGATAAATGCCATGTTAAATTTGTAGCCCCGCCTTTGTTAACCCTAGAAATATTTATTTGAGAATCTAAATAACTGTAGGTTATTTATTATCACACAAAGTCTTTACACTAATAAGGTTGTGGCTGCGGGCCAATAGGTTTTGGAAAACCCGACTCTAGGTTAGGGTGGTATGGGACACCGTACCCTAGGGTGAAGAGTGCCGGCGTGCACAGGTTAGGGTAAGGGTGTTGGGGAAGGAGCCGCGAGACGGTCTTTGCCCATCTCTTACCCTAGGATTGGAGTAGGGTAAGGGTGTTGTGGGGAACCACGAGATGCTCTGATACCATCCCTGTAGGGACCCAGATTTTTCAATCCGGATTCCTCTGTGATTTTCTGCACTATTCCCTGGATCAGTAGATAGTGCTCACAGTTACAGTAATGAATATCAAAATACATATCATGCGGAAGCGTAAATATAATAGTAGACTTACTCATGGGCCGATTAGGCAGAAATCATTAAATTGCAGCAGCGGAAGAACGAAGCACACAGGTGGGACCTTCAGGACATGCCCACAGGCAGCCAACTGGAGGTTCGCGACCTAGCCCTTGACATCTTCATCTTCTCGGCCAACGTGTCCAATCTTGTTGCTGAGGCGAGGTGATTTGATTCCTGATTCTGAATTTTGTCGCAAAAGCGAGAGTGAGCACTCCAACCCCGTGCTCCACGAGCCAATACACAGAATGCAAATAAATAGTATGCATGGCTTATCAAAGGAGAGGCTCGGGTTATTTTATTTGCCAAAAATCGCTTTTAGTAGCATTATTGTTATCAAATCATAGTGTTATTATTCCTACCTAAACTCCACACGGCGATTGCCATAATTGACTTAATCCATCAAAGACACACTTCCCTTACTGATTGTTGTCTAAGACTCCAAACAGCGAGTGTCATCATTTAACTAATCCACCGACCTGATTCCTTCTATATTGATTACTGTCTAATACTCTAAACTGAGAGCGACATCATTTAATTAATCCACCGATCATACACTCTCTATATGGTTTGCTGTCTAAAACTCCAAACAGCGAATATCATCAATTATTCAATCCACCAATCAAATGCTGCCTAATCTTCAAACAGCGAGTATCATAATCTATATAATCCACCGAGCAATTACTGCCTAAAACTCCAAGCAGCTAGTGACATTATTTATCTAATATCACTTATTTAATCCACCAATATCTTTTGTATTCTAAATTCCTAACAATCCAATCTTTTTATTATTGATCCACAACCATAATTTGCTTTTCCAATATTCAACCTCATCTTCCATTATCTATCTCTACTAATTCACTAGTATACATCCACCAAGATTTTCATGGATCGAGTCTACGATTCACTAGTATATATCCACCAAGTATATCATTGATCAGGATCACGATTCACTGGTATCCATCCACCAAGAATATCATTGACCCAGGTTATACTCCAAGCATTATTACCTTACCTCCAAATTCTTAAAAATCCGATTCATCCATCCAATATCTGATCAAAGCCTATTAATCTCATTATCGCCAACCACTCCCAGGAATTAATCTAGCAACTACCTTTTCACTCCCTAATTCTCCAACAATCATTTAAATCATCTATATGACCTATATATATATATATATTTATATATATATATATAGGACGCTGAAATGGGACACCTAGGTGCCCAGACACCTAGGCTCCCTGCCGTTAGATTGCTTTTAGATACGTGCTAGAGCAATGGTATGTATGGTATGTAATATATTAGGCATGCTAAATCAATCATGGAAGGAAAGTCTTAATCATGGATGGAAAGTCTCAATCACACTAGCACGCATCTAAAAGCAATCCAAAGGTAAGGAGACTAGGTGTCCAGACACCTAGGTGCCCCTGTTATTTATACTATATATATATATATATATATATATATATATATATATATTCATTTTTGACTCCACCAATTTATTTCTCCCAGAATCCACACTAACATTATCCCTATTATGATCACATGAATCCACCAACTTTTTATGCAATTACCATAAATAGCCATCTTCTTTTCTTACGACTCCATTTATTCTTCCCATATTTTATTTTATAAGAATAGAAATGCCACTAATTGAAATACAATACATAAAATTTCCTGAGACCTAGCAGCTTTGGGACAAAACATAATGTTCAAAGAATATTAACAGGATTTTACATACATATGGCATCACACCATATGCCTAATATCACCATAATTTCTCCATACATACGGCATCACACCGTATAACATTTTTCAGCGTTATAGCCGCTTAACATACCACTGGGACGACACCCAGGACAATTCAAATCAGGGCTTTCCACTGCCCTCTACTTTTCCATTCCCATTTTCCAAACATTTTTAAATAGAACTATATCTAGTTAAGTTCCCATGTCCGCCCTTGACCGTGGGCACGGCTATTCGAATAGTTTTGACTCTGCAGAGTTTGCACACTTTACCCACAAGAGACAGTTCACTCGTTGCCCCACACGATTCCTTAGCCGTGCGGTTGAGCAAACCATCACAGTAACCGTTCAAAGTACCTCGCCCCGTCCATCATCTCACCCGATGGGCCACTCCCACTTGCGGTGGGTCCCATACGTTGTGCGGGATGTTCCCCTCCTATGCGCCTAGCAGCTGACTCCCCGTATTGCTAGCACGCCGCAGAAGAACTTCACTCACAAAGAGTGTCCCATTCAAGCCGTCACCCAGAATCGCTACTTGCACCACCACTTCTCCTCCACTGATGATGATGACTTTCGGGGTCCAGTAAATTTACTAGGCCAAGTTGTACTTTACAGACTTGTGGTTGTACTTGTTTTACACAGGAGGTCATGACAAGATTCGGTCCTTAGGGTTATCTGGGCGGTTCTACCACAAACCACACTCTCGTGCACACCTGCACCATACCCCCGAACCATCCACCCAGATATTTAAGCAAGTTAGGATTTTTGGGGAGCATAAAATAATCATGTCAAAATATACCAGTCATTCCCACCATGACTGCCCAAACCAGTTTCTCATGATTTAAAATGACAGTGATGTTTGGGGCATTTCAGTGCCCCTGAGTATTTATGTAGTACTAAGCATGGCATATAATTAGGGACTTATTTTTAAAAGTTACCATTATAATTTTGCTAGGGAGACAATGTTCACATATTCAAGTATCCCAAAGGAGGTGTAATATTAATCAAGCAAACAGTGGGCATATAACTAAAATCTTAAATGAAACATGTATTTGCATATAAAATAACAGCATGCAATTTGATAATTTAAACAAAAATAATTTGCAGAAAATGTAGGTTCAACATGATCAAAGTATTGACTCGCCTGGCGCGGTTTACCGCGGTCTTGAGTTCACACAATGCTTTTTCTTGAGCTTCTAGTCTTTATCTTCACTTCGATCTTGATCTCGCTTGATCCATTGAATCTTCACGATTTCCAATTTCTAATTACGTGCTAAGCAAATAAATCCAAATAAACACAAATAACTCAAAAAGTCCAAATAAATCTAAATAACTCAATTATAGTTTTGCTTTGAGTTAATGGTTGATTCGTGTGATTTGATGCAAGTTCGGTAATAGAATACGACGACTCAATCTTTTTATTGCGAACTTCTTCTACTATTTTTATATTTATTAAGGAAGTTCCATGAGTTAGGGTAGACCTATGAATTGGTGTGCGAGTTTACTGAGTATTATTTTGTTGAGTGCCGTTGTTCAGGGCATATGCTATATGTGATGTATACAATTTTTAGCTTATCGAATTAATTTTAGAATCCGGGTTGACAGCATTTGGTGGTGCGACATTTTATGTATACTTAGTTATTACTAGACATAATTTATTTTGGAATTGGGTTCCATTTGTTCGGGTCCTAGTTTGCTACATTTATTCATGCTCAACATTATTATTTACTAAATCTAACGTTATGACTTAATCACTGGCACCGTTATCATTTTATGTACACCTTTGTTATTGTTAAGCTTAGCGTTGTTTTTAGTCAAATTTATTTATCAAGGCTTGTCATACGGGTTCATATATTATTATGGCTACTTAATTAAATCTACCATAGAGATTTGTTTAATGACGGTATGCTAATTGTTAGGGCATACATTATAATTAAGTGTAATCTTTATTAAGTTTGAATATTTAACCATAGTCATATTCCTTTACTATTGCTTTGAATTAATATTTAGCCTCTTAGATGATTGCTCAAACCATATTAATTATACATACATGAACTAGTCCAAATATAAATATTAAATAGTCTCATTTACATCCTAGTTAATTTCTATTAGATTCTCTAAATTATTCTCTAATTCAATTTGAGTATTATAGTTGACAAAGAATTCTCATCATTGCTAGGGTATAGGGTTAACATTTATGTTTTAACTATATGGTGGCTAGTTCTACAACCGTACTATCATGCAAGGATTTATGACTCGTTCTTTACAAAAATTTCCATTGGCTAAATCTTTATTTCATAAGAGTTTGAACCTAGACAACATCCTTTCTAAATTGCTCACTATGCCTTGGATTAACAATTAAGCTCTCAAAATAAAGATTAAGGAACTTTAGTTACTAACATATAGTAGCTAATCCGTAATTAGACATTTACTAGGCTTATTTATATCCTAATAAATTTTTGTACCTTTTATGGAATTATTATGATTTTTCTTGATTTTTCCTAGCTGCAGTTGGCTAGCAAAAATACTAAAAACCTAAGCTACTATCAGTTGGCGGGCTGGGGGATCGAACCCAGGTCAATGCGTTGGGCGTGCGCGCTGCTAACCAGATGGGCTTTCAGTGTTTCTCGACTCACCAGATGGGGCAAATGCATACGAGCCGAGGTTGTTGCATCCCGGAACAGGGGAGCCCGGGGCAGGGGTCGGGCGGCAGCGTCGCCGGCGAGAGACGGCCGGAGAGGAGCGGGCGGTGGGCAAAACGGAACGCCGGGGTTGAGGGGATGCCGAAGGAGGTGGCGACGGGGACCGGCGAGCTCCGAGGTGGACCGGCGACGAGCGGCGGCGGCGGCTTGGGAGGGAGCTCGGCGCCAGCGAGGTACAGGCAAGGAGGAGCTCGGGTGAGATTGGGGACGTCTTCGCCTAGCTCTGAGGGAGGTTTGGGGAGGAGGAATCGAGCTGTCTGGGTGGAAATCGGCAGAGAGCTCGGTGGCCGGCCGTGGGGAAGAAGGGCGGCTTGCCGGTGACTCGGGGGCTCGGCGTCCGATTGCTTGCTGTGGGAGAACATAGGGAGTGTGGGGAAGAGGTTGGTGGGCTCGACTGTGCTTATAACCACTCGGGAGGGGCTGGCATCGGGTTGGAGGCCCGTTCGATCGTATCGGCAAGTGGGGCGGGGCAGCGGCGGTGCAGGCGGTGGTAGAGCAGAGGATCTGGCAAGGGGATTCGGCATGATGGCGTCGCGCGTGCTGAGCGGCAGAGAGCTCGAGCCTTGCGCATGAGGAGACGGGTCGGGCAGCGCGGGGGAGAAAAAGAGGCGTGCGGCGGGTCCGGTGGCCCGAAGCGGAGAGCTGCTGGCCCGTGCTCGGGTGAGGAGAGGGCTGGGCTGCGGAGGCAGCAGTGGCAGAGGACCGGTCGGGGCTCGACGCGAGGGGGCGTGCAGGGCGTGGAGCTCGGGGACGTTACAGAGGCGAGGTGATGGCGCTGAGGGAGGCAGGGACAGCATCAAGCATCAGGCGCATGATGGCGCTGGGAGGGAGACGTGCGCAGAGCAGAGAGCAGAGGAGACGGGTTAAGAAAGGAAAACGAGAGGAGGAGGATGAGCCAGCGTGCGGCTGCGAAGGGAAAAAGGGAGGAAGCGAAGAGAAGAAGGAGGCGGGGCAGGCCGGGCCCGTGCGCAGAGGGAGAAAGAAAAGGCGAAAGAGGGAGGGAGAGAGAAAAAGGAGTGGGCCCACATGGAAGAGAGAGGGGGAGAGGAGAAAAAGTGAGAGAAAGGAAGGAAGGGCTAGGCCTATTTTAAAATTTGGTTTTTTAATTTGACTTTAAATTTTATATTAGGGTTTATCAAATTTTGCATCCTACTTAAAATGCGAATCCTAGTTCAATTACTTAAGTATGAGTTTCTGATATCCCTCGCTATACTTTTGGATGTATATATATATATATATACACTCCTCAAGCTGCATTTTTGTTCCTTTAATAACTTAAATTCAAATTAAGTGCTCATGGTTGAACTTACCCATTCTTTATTTAAATTCTTAGGTCAAACTCTCCTTTTTGAATGATGGTTGAGCTAAACTTGAATAAATGCTTGATTTTAATTATTTTCTTTTCTCTGGTCTTTAGATAAAGCTTTGCTCTAATTAATTAAACCGAGTTTAAGTTTTTAGAGATTAAACTCTCATTTAAATTATTTGGTATCCTTTATTGTCATGATTAATTATTGTGTGTTCGAGAATTAACTCCAGTTATTATTTACTCAGCACAGAACTTGGAAAATCCAAATAAGGTTTCAGCAAAAACGTCAAATGCTAATAAGATGCAAATAAAATTTTAAATTCTTCACAATTTTCGAATATTCCAAAAATTGGGATGTTACAACGATGGTCGACAATGGCGGCCAGATCCACTGCAAAGGCTGCCCAGGAGGTGGCGGATAGTGGCTTTGTGGGCGTCGATTATGGAAGACCACACATCAACCATGGACGTCGGCAAGATGCTCGCGATGCACGTGAAGCTGAGCGACGACGACCTGCCCGTCCCCAGGCTCTGGCGGGTGCTCGAGCACCTCGGGGCCGCGAACGTCGTCGTCACCGTCGCCGCATTCAGCGCCAGGCCACGGGGCGGCGCAACACGCGCCTGGAAGCCCTGTCTTACGCCGCGCCATCGGCGCTGATGCTGTTTGCCGTAACGCGGGTGCTCCTCAGCGTCTGGGTCTCGCGCGGGCGTCGGCCGTTCAATCCCTACTCATTGTCTTCGTCGGAGCCGCGCACGGTGCAAATCTTGTTGTCCCCAAGTAGAAATCAGGGGTGAATTCACCATAGGTGCCTGTGGATGCTCGAGCACCCTCTCCTCCCACCGTGGTTGAAGAAGACCCGACCGGCCGGCCGACCGGCGCGGAGGTTGAAGAACCGGAGGATGAAGAAGAGCCGGAGTGAGTCGGTGTTGAAGATTGAAGAAAGAGGCTCAGTCGGTCTCTTAAGGCCCAGCGCCCTAGCCGGTCCAAATCAGTGGCGAATCTTGGCCTAAAACCCCAAGGATAGCAGAACAACAGATAAACAGTAGATAAGGTCACGGCCTCACAGGGAAGATGAATAGCACAATGCGACGTCTGAAGAGTAGATGAGGTCACGGAAAGGCCGAGACGCCGAGTTGGAGAGAGACTCACCGTCACGAGTCGGCAGCCCGGTGCGGCAGAGGCCAGAGGGGGAGGCTGTCGGTGACTCAGCGCAAAGTGGGAGGCCGAAGGCAGTCGGCTGCCCAGCACTGAGGGCGGCTCGACGCAGAGTGGAGGGGGAGGCCGGAGGCGGTCGGCCACTTGGCGGCGGCCGGGCATGGGTGCGGCCACACGGGCGAGGCCGAGCGGGGCTAGCACTTGGCGGGCAGCGCGCAGTGGCATCGGCACATTGGCAGAGCGCATCGGACGCATCGGAGATTCGAAGAGGACAAGGTGACGAGCGACGAGTGGACTGAGTGCCTAAAGCTTTGAGCAGAGGCTATTCCCCATTCCCCAACTACTGAATGGAGTGGTGAGCAGGTGAGGGTACTCAATACTGACTACTGAGGTGAGCTACCAGTTGCGTGAGGCCCAGAGGCCGTGAGCCAATCTGCCCGTGACGACGTGACCGACCGTGATTTGTGAATGTGAGTGAATCCCATTTTATTATTGTTCTACTGATGCAAATTATTGTTTAATCGATACTAAATAGTAGCCATTAGGCATTAGCCGATTAGCCAATTTGTTTAATCAGTTGTTGACTGGTTGTCGTTTAATTATTCTTAGATTTACGAAAATGGAGAAGCGAACTTTGCACAAATATTTCTCAAACAATGCAACTAGCAGTAACCCTCCAACCATAGAAAACAAAACTGAAGCAAAAAAGGTTCGGCATGAATTTAATTCAGATGATATTATTGCCAATCCAGCTTATCGCAGACCAATTGAAGATTATTCTAATGAGATTAGAGATCAAGTTAGGAGAGTATATTTGCTGAAGGGTCCAACTCAACCAATTGGTCATGATTTTCCAAAGAAAATGCAATGTTCAATTTCAAGATCCTTTCAAGAATCATGGTGTAAGAAGTTTGACTGACTGGAATATAGTGTGAAAAAGGATACCACCTTTTGTTTCTATTGCTTTCTTTTTAAGAAGCCGTCACACCCCACTCACTTTGGGAGGGATGTCTTCACAAAAGTTAGGTATGTGAATTGGAGAAGTGCTACGGAATCTTTCAATCAACATGTTGGTGGACCTACTAGTGTCCACAACACTGCAATGTTAGATTGTGAAGATTTTCATAATCAAAGAGCAAGTGTAGATCATAAATTAAATACTTATAGTAAGAAGTCTGAAATTGCATACAAGATTTGTTTAACTGCTTCTTTAGATTGTGCAAGATTTCTCATTCAGCAAGGTGAAGCTTTTCGTGGACACGACGAATCTTCTACTTCAATGAACAAGGGCAATTTTAGAGAGTTGTTGGATTGGTACATTGATAAAAAGGCAGATGTGAAGGAGGCTTTTGAATTTGAGAGTGGTGGCAATTATTTGATGCTTTGTCCGGATATACAGAAGGAACTCGCAAAATATTGTGCACAGGAGGTCAACAGGTGATTAAGGATGAGATTGGAGATAGGAACTTCTTAGTTCTTATTGATGAGTCCCGTGATTCATCAATAAAGAAGCAAATGTTCGTGATTGTGAGGTTAATTAGTTGTACATATAATGTTTTTTAGTCGTATCATTTTTATTTGTGCATTGTGGTTTTATTTTTACTTTGTAAAATTCATACTATGTAGGTTTGTAAATAAAGAAGGGAAGATCACAGAAAGGTTTATTGGTATTGAGCATATCACTTTGTGTACATCTATTGCACTGAAGGAAACTTTGGTTCATGTGCTTGCTATGGTCGATCTACCTATTTTTAGGCTACACGGAAAGGGTTGTGATGGAGCTTCAAATATGATAGGGGAATTTAATGGCTTACAGAGATTAATACGAGATGAGAATCTGTATGCTTTCTATATCCATTGTTTCGCCCACCAATTGCAATTAGTGGTTGTTACCGTCATAAGTTGTAGTGGTGCTATTGCTGATTTCTTCAACTATGTTCCCTTAATAGTGACCACTACGAGTGCATCTTGCAAAATAAATGATGCTTTGATGGAAAAGCATCAGGAAGTCTTATTAGAGAAATTAGATAATGATGTACTTTCAACAGGAACATGTTTGAATTAGGCAATTAGCCTAGCTAGACCTGGAGATATTAGCTGGGGCACACATCTTAAAACATTACTTTGTATATACCAAATGTGGGAATTAGTGCTTACAGTATTAGAGATGATATGTAAAGATGCAGCATATCTTTCAGGTCATGGTGGAGTAGCAAGTTTGATACAAAAGATGGAGAGCTTTGAATTTGTGTTCATCTTGCATTTCTTGATAGACTTGTTAAGCATTACACATGAGTTACCATTTTCTTTGCAAAGAAGGGATCAAGATATTATTGAAGTTATGGGTTTGATTGTGGATGTGAAAACACGCTTGTAAAAGACATGAGGAACAATGGGTGGGAGCCATTGTTCAACACAGTAAAAAACTTTTGTGAGTCAAATGAGATTGATGTGCCAAGTATGAATGATCACATCGGAGTGAAGGGTAAATCTGCACGTCGGAAGCATAAAGTTACTCTCCTTCACTTTTATCGGATTGATATTTTCAATGTTATTCTTGATGCCATTATGGCATAGATGGATCATCGTTTTAATGAAGTTTCTTCAGAGTTATTGGTATGCATGTCTTGTCTTGATCCAAGCAACTCCTTCTCTAAGTTTGATGTGCAAAAGTTAGTTCGCCTTGCTGAGATTTATATAGCAGATTTCACCATAGCTGATTGTTTGTTGTTAAGAAATCAACTTCAAACATTCATTCTCAATGTTAGAAGAAGTGTTGAATTTTGTGAATGCCATGATCTTGCAAAGGTTGTTCACAAGATGGTTGAAATCGAAAAAATATAATTTTTTTGTATTGGTGTATCGTCTCATCGAGCTCACATTGATCCTTTTAGTGGCAACAACATCAATTGAAAGAATTTTCTCAGCAATAAAGATTATTAAAACAGATTTGCGCAACAAGGTATCAGATGAATGGCTCAATGCCTTGATGGTGTGCTACACTGAGTGAGAGATATTTAGAAGCCTTGATAACAAAAGAATCATTCAACGCTTTCAAGATATGAAAACTCATAGAGTGAAATTGTGTTGTAATCAAATTTAGTGACTTAGTGATATGTTTAATGTTTTCATTTCATTTTTAATGTTTATGGACATTCACAATTTAATATTGTACACTACATTTCATATTTCTTATCTACAGATCGGTATTCACATATTTTTGAACATTTGGGGGCACATTATATTAGCAAGGTACTAAATTTATTGTATTGTAGATTTTCAATTTGTTCTCTTCCTATTTATGTATGAGTTTGATATTCTAATAGTAAAAGACTAGTAGATGTAGCTTTGGTATATTTATGCTATGCTATAGCCTCAACAGTAGAACTCCCCCTCTTTTTCAAGATGAAAGGAAATAGTTATACAGATGTGGACGTTCGCAAGTTTCGGATGGTCTGAATGTGCTCAGTCGAAAGTTTCAGACGGTCCGACGTTCCAGCGATGAGATCTCGCTAGATTTGTGATTGGCCAATAGCAGAGACTCAGAATCAAGAATAGAGGTAGATAGATTATTTTTGAATTTATATGAATACAACGATTAAGCTACACAGAAGAAACATGACCATCAACACTTAACAAAAATTCTAATGGATCAAAACCTAACAAAACTCATGAAAATAACAGATGCAAAAACTAGGGTTTGAATTTTTTTGGATTTTGTGTATAGAATAAAAATAAATCTAACTATGAGTAAATTGAGCCTACCGTGGCAACCGTGCTCTGATACCAAGATGATACGGGGGATGCTCGATCTTCACGAGGTAGGATTGATGATGATAAGTTGCATCTGTGCAACCTGACGAACCGATGGCACCAACCACTGTTAGAACAACAATCTGTGATAAAAGAATTCACTCGACTACACGTTCGTAATCCTGTCTACCCGACCACACAAGTAGATGTGTTGCTGCTTCTGTGAATAACAAGGAAGCACAAAAACAACGGACGTATTCTCAAGAAAATCGCCCAATTCCCAATGGCAGCGCGTAGCATCAATCCGAGAATAAGCAATATTGGCTATCTTAAAAATAATTTGGTACCCAAAGATTACATATTACAAGGCTTATGTAGCCCTTGGAAAAATTTGCAAAACCCAAAACGTGTTCAACTCATCCTTATATGGTTTTAGACTCAAACTCACACAAAAAGAAGAAACTAAAATAAAATAAGATAAAAATCCGTGATGTGAATCTGTCTCGAATGAATCCGTGATGTAAACTAAACTAAAACTAGAATCGATCGAGCGGTCCCGAATGAATCTGAGGTCGATCGGCCTAATCTGATGGTTGTTTTTGATGCCGATTGAAAACATTCAAACGTCCAGAGTGAATCTATGAGTTCGGTTGGACTTGCGGACGGTCCGACGTGGCCATGAGAGCTTAAACGTGTCTTCCCTTGCTGGGCCCCTATGTGTTTCTCCTTCATTGTTACAACTTCAAAAACTTCACATCGTTCAAACCTGAGAATACACAATACAATTGTCTTAGGTAGTATCTAGTTCTTACATAAATTAAAACCAAATTCAACTAGGAATGAATTCACCTATTGATTAATCTTTTTTGCTTGTGCCTGTGTAATCTTTCCAATCGGGATGTCCTCATCGGTTTCTCTCAACCGAGTCATTTTGTTGATGAGTGTATGGATAGAAAATATGATGAGTGATTCCAATTTGTTGGAAAAAGGTTTAATTCAACTTTTGGTATTCACCTCCCCAGTCGGTTTGCATATGTAGGATTTTTTATTTAGAAGGCACTCAACATGAGTTCGGAATTGCATAAATATACGAGAGACATCAACTTTACTCTTGAGATAATACAACCAGGTGAATTTATAGAAATCATCAATGAAACTCATATAGTATTTAAAATGACTAAAGGAGGTACACACATGCCCCTAAACATCGGAGAAAACAAGTTCAAGGGGTGATGATGACACACTTTTTGACCGCGAAAGAAAGTTGATGACTTTTGCCTTGTTAACAAGCATCACAAACAGGGAATTTGTTGGACTCATGAAATAAAAGGTAAACTGTGATGCTGAAGAATCTGATCTACCACAGGAGATGAGAGATGGCCTAAACGGCAATGCCACCACTTGTGATTGTGTTTAATGATAGAGAGGGTCTTTCTAGATGTAGCCGATCTGCTAGGAATGGGGTATAGGTCACCCTCACTAGAACAAGGCTTTATGTGACATATGAATTTTAGAAGAACCAATTGAGCGATTAGCATACCTGGACCAATTGCTGTGCGAACCTAATATTTTTCGGAGTATTGCTCCTGTATCGTCAGCATGTTCAATCCTCCAGTGATATGATCAGTTGCTCCAGTATTTCTGTACCAGGGCACATCTGTAACATCCTAAATTTTGGATGTTTGAAATTTTGAGCAAATTAAAATTTTTATCTGCATCTTACAGGTATTTGAATTTTGGTTAAACATCTTAATTGGGTTTTTCCTGAGTTTAGTGTTGAGCAAATAATATCTGAAAATAATTCTCGAGCACAAAATAGCAATCATAAAAATAAATAATTAGATAAATGAATACAAATTCAAGAATAGTCTGAACACTAGAGCTAGAATTCAAATGTCGAAAATCCAAGATTATAAAATTTTGCTCAAGCCTCCTTTCTTTTCCTTCATTTCCTTCTTCCTCTCTATTACATGTGGGCCCCTCCTTTTTTCTCACCCCCTTTCCCTTTCCTCCCTCTCTCCTGCCCGCTGGGCTGGCTTCCCCCGTCTCCTCCCTTTTTCTCTTCCTCCTTCGCTTGGCGGTGTTTGCTCCACGTCGCCTCCTCCCTCGCCCAGCATCGCGTGCGCTGCTCCCCTGACACCGCTGCAGGCGCCGCGCCTAGCTCCCGTCTAATCGCCATGATCTATCAAGCAGCCTCGAGCCCACCGCTCTTCCGCTGCGCCATGCCCTGCGCCCAGCTCCAGTCGCCATCACCTGCGCGCGGCATCGCCCGTGCCCTGCCAGCCTCAGCGCCTTGCCGCGCAATTCCATCCGGCCCCCTCTCCCGCGCCATAAAGCAGTCGGTTTTCCCCAACTTCTCCTTGCGCCTTCCTTGTTTTCCCGATACTTCACGCGCGTCCGCCGGCCCCTCCACGCCGTCCCGGCCCTCCGGCGACACCCCGGGCAATCCGGCCGCGTCACTTCGCGCCTCTACTCCCCTCCTTCCTTCCGTTGCGTTTAATTGAAGTCTCATCATCGGAAGTGGCCGCAGCGCCAACCTCCCCAATCTTCGGCCGACGCCGCCATTACCGCCGCCAATCCCACCCCGATGGCCCTCTCGCCGATTCCTCTGTATGGGAGCTTCACCGCGGTACCCTGAAGCGTTTCCCCACCACGGCCGGAGCTGCGGCCCGCTCCAGCTCGCCGGCACCGTGCGCCTCCGCCGCCCGACCATGCCTCACGTCGCCGGCCCGCCTCGACGCCTCCCCGACCGAACCGTCACCGCAGGTAACTCCCCAGTGGCACTCTCTCGCTCGTGCTTGCCTTCCCCTCTCCTTTCCTGTGACGGACCGCCGCCGCCACCACGGCTTCTCCGCGTCCGGCCGCTTCTACCGTCGCCGGCCCACCAGTGCGTCGCCCCGACCGGAGCCGCTACCCTGGGGACTTCCTCACCTCGGGGGCAACCCGGTTTGGGCGTCCACCGCCCCTCCGGCAGACGGTCGCGCCGGCGAGTCCGCCGCCTGGCCCTGCGCCCGCCCCTCCTCTGTTTCCTTTCCCTTCTGGCCGAGCCCTGCTCTGCTCTTCTTCCCCTTCGGCTGGCATGTGGGCCCAACTAGGAAACTCCTTTTTAAGCCAATGCATGTTCCAGTTTTTCCTCCCATTTCTTGATAATTATTAATCAACATTGTCTTCAATGAAATAATATATTAATCCTTATGTAAAACTAAAACCAGATTATGCGAGACCTATTTTAAATGGCAAGTAACTATCTTGGACTCAATGAATGTAAATATCAAAGTTTAATATGTGGAACAATTTAAAGGAGTATGTAAATTAGTAATGCTAGAAACCTAACCCTAATTCATTGCTACCTGAATTAGCAAAATAATTACTCTGGAATTAGATAGCATAAGAAATTAAAAATGCATGTCATCATAAGTTGGGACTTGAAGCTTTATAGGGATAATATTAATACTCCCAAACCCTACCTCCACACAAATCATATACTAATATCACATCCTATCAAAAGCCCGAATAGTCTAAATGGTAGGACATGCCGTTATCTCCATACCTAAATCTGTTCAAGCAAGATCGGGCCTTGGTGTCTTGTAATCGGCCATGTCTAGCCATACTCCTATTTAAAGTGGAATGTCCTTGCGAATATTCCTTCGACGCCGATCCTTCTTTTATATATCCTTTCCTGGCGAAGTTGCCCCATCACTTCGCTTCCACCCAAAAATTCGATCGACTCCGTCTCTATCCTACAACTCACTGCATACCCTTATTCATAAGCAAATCATAAATAAACTCATGTGCCTTAATCTTTATTTTGAGAGCTTCATTGTTGATCTAAGACATAGTGAGCAATTTAGGAGGGGTGTAATCTAGGTCCAAATATCCATGAAATGACGATTTAACTAATGGAAATTTCGTAAAGAATGAATCCTAGACCCTTGCATGATAGTAAGGTTGTGGAACTAGTCGCCACATAGTTAAAACATAACCCTATGTCCTAGCAAAAATGAGAATCCTTTGTCGACTATAATACTCAAATTAAATTAATGGATAATTTAGAGAATTTAATAAAAATATACTAGGATGTAGATGGGACTACTTAATGTTTATATTTGGACTAGTTCATGTAGGCTTAATTAATATGGGCTGAGCAATCACCTAAGAGGCTAATTACTAACTCAAAGCGATAGTAAAGAAATATGACTATGGTTAAATATTCAAACTTAATAAAGATTTCACTTAATTATGATGCACGCCCTAACATTTAACATACCGTCATTAAACAAATCTCCAAGGTCGATTTAAGTAAGTAGCTATATTAAATATATGAACCCGTATGACATGCCTTGGTAAATAAATTTGACTAAAAATAACGCTAAGCTTAAGATTATCTATCAGCGCATAGGTCTAATCTGCCTCATAAAACTTCCTTGGTAAATACAGAGGTAATAAAAGAATCCATTAATAAAAAGATCAATTCATCGCATTCTACCACCAACCTTGCCTCAAATCACCCGAATCACTCATTAACTTATAATAAATCTAAATTAAGTTTATTCGGATTTATTTGGATCTTTTAGATATTTGCTTTTATTTGGATTCAGTCGTTTACCACGTAATTAGAAACTGGAGTCCTGAAGATTTCACGGATCAAGCGAGATCAAGCTCGAAGTGAAGATGAAGAATAGAAGTTCAAGAGAAAGCATCGTGTGAGCTCAAGACCGCGTAAACCGCGCCAGGCGAGTCAATACTTTGATCATGTTGAACCTACATTTGCTGCAAATTACTTTGGTTTAAATTATCAAATTGCATGCTGTTACTTTATATGCAAATGCATGTTTAATTTAATATTCTAGTTATGTGCCCATCGTTTACCTTGAATAATATTACCCCTCCTTTGGAATATTTGAATGTGTGAACCTTGTCGTCATAGCAAAAATTATAATAGTAACCTTTCGAAAGTAAGTCCGTAATTATATGCCATGCTTAGTATTGTTTAGATACTCATGGGCGCGAGAGCGCCCAAGCATCACTTTTAATCCTGAAAAAAATTGGTTGGGCAGTCATGGTGGTAATGACTGGTGTATGTTGGATATGATTATTTTATATTCCCAAAAACCTCGAACTGCTTATTTATCTGGGCGGATGGTTCGGGGGTATGGTGCAGGTGTGCACGAGAGTGTGGTTTGTGGTAGAACCGCCCAGATAACTTGGCCTAGTAAATTTACCGGACCCCGAAAGTCATCATCATCGGTGGAGGAGAAGTGGTGGTGCAAGTAGCGATTCTGGGTGACGGCTTGAATGGGACACCCTTTGTGAGTGAAGTTCTTCTGCGGCGTGCTAGCAGTACGGGGAGTCAGTTGCTAGGCGCATAGGAGGGGAACATCCCGCACAACGTATGGGACCCACCGCAAGTGGGAGTGGCCCATCGGGTGAGATGATGGATGGGGCGAGGTACTTTGAACGGTTACTGTGATGGTTTGCTCAACCGCATGACCAAGGAATCGTGTGGGGCAACGAGTAAACTGTCTCTTGTGGGTAAAGTGTGCAAACTCTGCAGAGTCAAAACTATTCGAATAGCCGTGCCCACGGTCAAGAGCGGACATGGGAACTTAACTAGATATAGTTCTATTTAAAAATGTTTGGAAAATGGGAATGGAAAAGTGGAGGGCAGTGGAAAGCCCTGATTTGAGTTGTCCTGGGTGTCGCCCCAGTGGTATGTTAAGCGGCTATAACGCTGAAAGATGTTATACGGTGTGATGCTGTATGTATGGAAAAATTATGGTGATATTAGGCATATGGTGTGATGCCGTATGTATGGAAAATCATGTTAATATTCCTTGAACATTATGTTTTGTTCCAAACCTGCTAGGTCTCAGGAAATTTTATGTATTGTATTTCAAATAGTGGTATTTCTATTCTTACAAAATAAAACAGGGGTAAAATAAAAAGAGTTGTGAGTAAAGGAGATGGATGTTTGTAGTATGCACATAAAGGTATTGGTGGATTCAGGTCGATCATAAATAGGAAATGATAGTGTGAATTTTGGGAGAAATAAATTGGTGGAGCCCAAATGGATATATAGACTAGATAGATGATTTATGTGAATTTTGGAGTATTAGGAAGTGCACAGTTAATTGTTGGGTTATAACACCAATAACTAATAAAAATTCTTGGAGGATGTTGATAATATTGGGATTAATAGGATTTGATCAAATACTAGATAGATGAATCGGATTTTTGAGAATGTTGGAGGAATAGTAACCAGTATTGGAGTATAACCTTAATCAGTAATATGTTCGATGGATGTACACTAGTGAATCGTAGATCTGATCAATGATATTCTTGGTGGAAATATATTAATGTTTTTGGTTGGAGATAGATAATAGAAAAATAAGGTCGATTATGGGAGGAACAGATTATGGTTGTGGATCAATAACCAAAGGATTGGATTGTTAGGAATTTAGAATGCAAAAGATATTGGTGGATGAATTGAATGATATTAGGTAAAGGATGTCACAAGCTGGTTGGAGTTTTAGGCAGCAAGTGATCTGTGGATAATATAAATTATGATACTCGCTATTTGGGGATTTAGGCAGAAATTGATTGGTGGATTATATAATTGATGATATTCGTTGTTTGGAGTTTTAGACAGCACTGAATATAAAATGTGTGTGTAATCGGTGGATTATTTAAGTGATGTCACTCGCTGTTTGGAGTTTAGACAGCAATAAATATAGAAGGTGTAAAATCGGTGGAGTAATTGGATAATGTCACTTGCTGTTTGGAGTCTTAGACAGCAACCAATACAGAAAGAATACGATCGGAGGATTGAGTAGAGGATGACACATGTTGTTTGGAGTTTAGAGAGCACTCAATAAAGGAAGTGTAATCTCGGTGGAGTAAGTCAATTATGGCAATCGCTGTTGGGAGTCCTAGACAGAAGTTAATAAAGAGCGTGAGTCTTTGGTGGATTAAGTCGATGATGTCATTTGCAGTGAGGAGTCTTTAGGTCACAAAAACAACAATATGATATAATAATAGAAATGCTACTAGACGCGTTTATGGCAAATAAAACAACCCGAGCCTCTCCTTTGTTAAGCCATGCATACTATTTATTTGCATTCTGTGTATTGGCTCGCGGAGCACGGGGTCGGAGTGCTCACGCTCGCTTTTGTGACAAAATTCAGAATCAGGAATCAAATCACCTCGCCTCATCAACAAGATTGGACAAGCTGGCCGAGAAGATGAAGATGTCAAGGGCTAGGTCGCGAACCTCCAGTTGGCTGCCTGTGGGCATGTCCTGAAGGTCCCACCTGTGTGCTTCATTCCGCTGCTGCAATTTATTGACTTCGGCCTAATCGGCCCACGAGTAAGTTTACTATTATATTTACGCTTTCGCATGATATGTACTTTGATAATCAGAACTGTAATCTGTGAGCACTATCTACTGATCCAGGGAATAGTGCGGTGGAATCACAGAGGAATCCGGATTGTAATATCTGGGTCCTTACAGGGATGGTATCAGAGCATATCGACTGCAGGTCGTGACCTAGCTAGCCTGGTCGTTAGTTTCATGACTAGAATTATTTCTTCAAAATACTATTTCCAAAAATATAAGTTATACTGCTCATTCTTATCTCTCTTAGATGATTCTCTCTCATCCAAATGCTGCCTTAGCCATTTTTACTTCTAGAACTCTCTTACCCCGAATTCAAAACAATCGCACAAGAGTGAGTACTAATATCAACCAAATTACCCCAACTACTTCCCTCCTCTCCGCCCCCGCGACCGGCGCCGCCTCTCCGCCCCCGCGACCGCCCCCGCCTCTCCGCCCCCGCGACCAGCGCCGCCTCTCCGCCCCCGCGACCGTCGCCGCCTCTCCGCTCCCGCAGACCAGCGCCGCCACCACCTGTCCGGCCCGGTGACGCCTCCGCCGGCCCGCAGATTGACGCGGTGACGCCTCCGCCGGCCCGCCTCTCCTCCCCCACAAACTAGAGCCGCTGCCGCCGCCTCAGGCGCCTCTCCTTCGGTCCTCCTCCCGCCTGGTAGTGGTATGTGCTAATGTGCAGAATGCCTGGAGCTGTGCTTCTTTTGAGCAATGAAGATTTTACACTATGTATCATGTATGTGCAGAATGCCTAGAGCTAATGTAAATGTTTAACAAATTTACACTATGCAGATTTTAGTTCTACTTGAATAAAAATGTTTACTTTGGAGTGTGTTTCTGTCTGTTAAATGTACATTGTACAGTACTCTTGTACTTCTTTTTGTGAAATCATCTGAAGAACTGATAAATTGTGATGTTGGACATGCTAATGCTAGGAGCCTAGGATGATATGCAGTTTTTTCATCGTAACATAGCAAAGTCTCAGGCATGCTGCTCTCAAAGAGGCAAAAATTGTGATGTTTGTGATCTGAGTATGGTTAATTCTGTTGGAGTTAAACTGGATTTTGAAAGAGGCATGTTAATTCTGTTGAGGCATGTTAGAAATGTTGGAGTTAATTCTGTTGGAGTTAAACTGGCTCTCAAAGAGGCATGTTTGTGAATTTGTGATTACCCAATTAAACCTTAGGTGAGCAACTCAATAATGTGAGCCTGTAACTTTGCAATATAGCTTAAAAATAGTATACTTTTGCATTCAGATGTTTGCATACGTTTTTACATGCTTCACTATTCAGTAAATGATAATGCTTAGCTATTCTAGATGAATACATCTGATTTATGAGATATATAGTCACCTTCATTCAATTAAAAACTAACCTTCTTCTGATTTGGTTGTAGGATATTGATAATTTGAGATGGCTGCTGCAAGTGGAAGTGCGAGCATTTGTGCAAGCACAGGAGCATCCCCTGCTGGCACTTCCACAGCAGTTGGTACGGGCCACTCAGCACCAACACCATCTCCACCGAACGCCCGTGCATTGATAACCACAGCCACGGGAGGTGAAGAACATGTGGTTGTTGATATGGATGAAGCGACTTGCACCGGAGAAGTTGAGCCTGCTGAGAAGAAGCAGAAGAGGTGCACCTCAAAGGTTTGGGACCACTTTACTAAATATACAGTGACTGTTGACACACCAAAGGGTGGAAAAGAGAAACAACTTTGGGCACAATGTCATAAATGTCCTCATAAAGCTCGATGTGAGACCTCAAGGGGCACGAAGTCTTTATGGAATCATTTGCTAAAGCATGCCGTAAAGCAAGGCCAGCAACAACTCCAATATGAGAAGGGTGATGAAGATAGTGCAGGAGTTCAGATATTCAGGTATGATGCCGAAGCTAGCCTCAAGAAGTTCTATGTGGCAATGGTTATGCACGAATATCCATTTTGTATGGTAGAGCATGAGTACTTCATTGATTTCATCAAGTCTCTACGTCCTGGTTTTTCATTCAAGTCTCGCATAACCACTAGGAAAGAGATATTAGAAATGTTTGGAGATGAAAAGAAAAGGTTATATGACCAATTAAAATCTCTTTCTTGTCGATTTTCTGCAACTATGGACATGTGGACATCTAATCAAAATAAAGGTTATATGTGCATCACTGTGCATTGGATTGATGATAATTGGCAAATGCAAAAAAGAATAATTAAGTTCATTCATGTCAAAGGGAATCATACAGGAAGTAATCTAGCAACTGAGTTTATCAAGGGTGTCATGTCTTGGAATATTGAGAAGAAGTTATTTGCTCTCACTCTAGACAATGCATCATCCAATGATAAATGTGTTAGAGAAGTTGTGATAGAGCTGCATAAGCGTTCTCCCTTGATCTGTGATGGTGCCTTTTTTCATGTGAGATGTTTATGTCACATACTAAACCTTGTTGCCCAAGATGGCTTGAAAGTTATTGCATCTTCAGTCCAAAATATTAGAGCTACTGTTGTTATTGTGAAGAATTCTCCATTGCAATGGGAGGAATTTCAAAAGTGTGCAATAGAATGTGACTTAGATAATACATCTGGTCTTCCATTGGATGTGCCTACAAGGTGGAATTCAACATATGAAATGTTGTCACAAGCTATTTATTACAGGAGGGCTTTTGATAGGCTATTGTACTTGAATGAGGGTAAGTACGATAAGTGTGCTCCATCAAATGAAGAATGGGATATGGCAGAATCATTATGCAAGTGTTTGCAGAAATTTCATGATGCTACCAAGCTATTTTCTGGAAATCAATATCCAACAGCAAACTTGTTTTGGTGGAAATTTTGTGAAATTAAGTTAGCACTTGCAGATTGGTGTGAAAGTGCTGATGTTACTATTTCGTCTATGGCAGAGGCTATGAAAGCCAAATATGATAAGTATTGGGACAAGTCCAACATAGCTCTCGCTGTGGCATGCTTTCTTGATCCTAGATATAAGAAAAAGCTTGTGGAGTATTTCATAGGGAGGATTTATCATGAGAGGGCTGCCCATGAAGTTAGTCGCTTTATGGATGTTGTGACCAAATTATTTCAAGCTTACATGTCCAATACATCTGAAGCTTCGAAGCCTGACCCTCCTCAAGGACCTTCTCAGCCACTTGGTGATCCTGACTTAGGCCTTGATGACATTGAACAGTTCTTGTATGAGGATGTCGCTACAGCACATGGTAATATAAATGAACTTGAGGTATACATGCAAGAGAAACCAATTCGATGGGTTGATCCTACAGGTAAGGGTGCACAGTTTGACATATTGTCATGGTGGAACACACACCAAGGGAAGTTTCCTGTTCTCTCACGACTAGCTCGTGATGTGCTAGCTATTCAAGTGTCAACTGTTGCTTCAGAGTCGGCTTTTAGTGCTGGTGGCCGTGTTGTTGATCCATTTCGTAGTCGATTAGAGCCCGAGATGGTTGAGGCTCTAATATGTACAAAAGATTGGATATCTTCATCTAGGAAAGGTAAATAATAAGTCATTTAGTTCACCAATTGTACCGCTTACAACTTTTGTTTATTAACCTCATGTTATTTTTGAATTTTAGATTGCAAGGAGAAGATAGCATCACTTATTGATGAGTTGGATTTGGAGCTAGATGATAAAGAATGTGCTACCACAAACATAAATGAGAAGGTTTGGTAATCCTACACATATATACACTATTACTGCTTTCTCTAGTTTGATGGTTATTTACTTCCAATGAGTTAATGACATACTGACAGGACAGTGAGTAGAACTGAACTATACAAGTATTAATTTTGGGTTTCTATTCTTCATTTAATAATTTTGGATTCCAATTGATATTTTATTGTAGGACGAGATAATGACCGAGGTTGAGCTCCACTGAAACATGGTTAGAGATGGCTCGCTGGCTCGCTGTTGTCTTTTTGCTAGACAAAGATCTGCATTATGGACTTATCATGTGATGTAAATGTGATGAACTATGATGAACTAGTGATGTACTAGACTACTTTATGAGCAATTCGTACTTTTGAACTATGTTGCATGTAGGCATGTAGCTAGTCAGCTACTAGACTACTATTTGTTTAACTAGCCTCTACAATTTACTTGCTAGTTGCTACTTTGCTAGTTAGAATTTATTAGTTGCTTAATTTGTCTCTGTCATCGTGTAAACTTTGCTTCCGCGCATTATCCGACTAAATATTCGTGACCGAGACTAACCGTATCCGGAGCGGCATGTATTCGATCCGTATTCGTGACCGAGAATATCCGCATTCGTATTCGTATCCGGCACTATCCGTATCCGATTCCGACTCCGACAAAAAATATGGAAACGGATACGGGATGAGCAATATCCGTCCGTATCCGATCCGTTTTCACCCCTAGCCGTATGTATGGAAAAATTATGGTGATATTAGGCATATGGTGTGATGCCGTATGTATGGAAAATCATGTTAATATTCCTTGAACATTATGTTTTGTTCCAAAGCTGCTAGGTCTCAGGAAATTTTATGTATTGTATTTCAAATAGTGGTATTTCTATTCTTACAAAATAAAACAGGGGTAAAATAAAAAGAGTCGTGAGCAAAGGAGATGGATGTTTGTAGTATGCACATAAAGGTATTGGTGGATTCAGGTCGATCATAAATAGGAAACGATAGTGTGAATTTTGGGAGAAATAAATTGGTGGAGCCCAAATGGATATATAGACTAGATAGATGATTTATGTGAATTTTGGAGTATTAGGAAGTGCACAGTTAATTGTTGGGTTATGACACCAATAACTAATAAAAATTCTTGGAGGATGTTGATAATATTGGGATTAATAGGATTTGATCAAATACTAGATAGATGAATCGGATTTTTGAGAATGCTGGAGGAATAGTAACCAGTATTGGAGTATAACCTTAATCAGTAATATGTTCGATGGATGTACACTAGTGAATCGTAGATCTAATCAATGATATTCTTGGTGGAAATATATTAATGTTTTTGGTTGGAGATAGATAATAGAAAAATAAGGTCGATTATGGGAGGAACAGATTATGGTTGTGGATCAATAACCAAAGGATTGGATTGTTAGGAATTTAGAATGCAAAAGATATTGGTGGATGAATTGAATGATATTAGGTAAAGGATGTCACAAGCTGGTTGGAGTTTTAGGCAGCAAGTGATCTGTGGATAATATAAATTATGATACTCGCTATTTGGGGATTTAGGCAGAAATTGATTGGTGGATTATATAATTGATGATATTCGTTGTTTGGAGTTTTAGACAGCACTGAATATAAAATGTGTGTGTAATCGGTGGATTATTTAAGTGATGTCACTCGCTGTTTGGAGTTTAGACAGCAATAAATATAGAAGGTGTAAAATCGGTGGAGTAATTGGATAATGTCACTTGCTGTTTGGAGTCTTAGACAGCAACCAATACAGAAAGAATATGATCGGAGGATTGAGTAGAGGATGACACATGTTGTTTGGAGTTTAGAGAGCACTCAATAAAGGAAGTGTAATCTCGGTGGAGTAAGTCAATTATGGCAATCGCTGTTGGGAGTCCTAGACAGAAGTTAATAAAGAGCGTGAGTCTTTGGTGGATTAAGTCGATGATGTCATTTGCAGTGAGGAGTCTTTAGGTCACAAAAACAACAATATGATATAATAATAGAAATGCTACTAGACGCGTTTATGGCAAATAAAACAACCCGAGCCTCTCCTTTGTTAAGCCATGCATACTATTTATTTGCATTCTGTGTATTGGCTCGCGGAGCACGGGGTCGGAGTGCTCACGCTCGCTTTTGCGACAAAATTCAGAATCAGGAATCAAATCACCTCGCCTCAGCAACAAGATTGGACAAGCTGGCCGAGAAGATGAAGATGTCAAGGGCTAGGTCGCGAACCTCCAGTTGGCTGCCTGTGGGCATGTCCTGAAGGTCCCACCTGTGTGCTTCATTCCGCTGCTGCAATTTATTGACTTCGGCCTAATCGGCCCATGAGTAAGTTTACTATTATATTTATGCTTTCACATGATATGTACTTTGATAATCAGAACTGTAATCTGTGAGCACTATCTACTGATTCAGGGAATAGTGCGGTGGAATCACAGAGGAATCCGGATTGTAATATCTGGGTCCTTACAACATCAAACCCTGATCCTGTTGTGACATTTGCCACCGTGTGCTCCTCCTGTTGGAATGCATGACCAAAACGCTTGTAGCATTTAAAAGCTACATGCCCGATCTTTTCACACAATTGGCAGACAGGTTGATTGTCGGACCCCTTGTTGCCACCATGACGATTGCTGCCACCATGATAGTTGTCGTAATTGGTACCCTGGTACTATCCTAGACTATGCCCACGTTCACTATCACCGCCCACACCTTCCTTGATTGCCCCAAAACACCATGTTCGCAGAGGGATAGAACATGAGATTAGTTTGCTCGTGATGCATCTCATAGTCTAGTATGTGTGAGTAGATATCGGTGAGGGCAATCGGCTCTGTCCAAGTGGTGATGGATGTCACTAGTGTATCATAAGAGTTGTCGAGACTGGTGAGAAGATAAATGATGACCTCCTCCTCTTTGAGTGGTTTGCCAATGACGGCGAGCCCATCAATAAGGCTCTTGACTTTATTGAAGTAGTCAATCATCATCTTGTCCCGCTTCTGAAGCATAGCCAACTGCTATTGGATTTGCATAATTCGTGCTTTAGATTGAGTAACAAACTTGTGCTCGAGAGAATTCCAGACTGTAGCTGATAATGATAGAAATAACACCTGCCCCAATACCTCTCGTAAGAGGGTGGATAGCAGCAAGCTTAGGCACGTTTGATCTCGTTGGAGCCAGACGGTATATGCATAATTAGAAACCTGTGCAAATCCATCTTATGTTGACGCCGTGATTAACTGACGTGGCGTCGAATCAGTTCCTTCTACAAGACCAAGCCACTGTGAGCCGTGAAGGACAGGAAAAACTTGTGCCTTCCACAGCAGGTATGTGTCATGAGATAACTTCACATTGATAGTACCAAAGGATGGGTGACTAATGGACATCAGGTCAACGGCTTGAGTTCCGAGTGATCCTGAGATTGAAGATTCTAGCCTAACAGATGCATTTTCAGAGGTTATCATTGGATGGAAAGAACAAGCTCTGATACCATGTCAAAAGATATCAAGAGAATGGTTTGTAACTTATACATATTTGCCTTTCTATTGATCATCTATTTATATACAAATATATGAGTGTGAACACTCTCAAGTGTAAATACTAAGCACTATCTATAGTGGGAATATCAGCACTAATATGAATACTAAACAATACTGGAAACACAACTATGCTAGTTGTTTAACATTGCAGTTTATCAGTGTCATGTACTGATGAACGTAACTGGTATAACAATAAAGTACCTAATCATCACTTGCATTAACATGTGGAGTAGCGTTTTGTGACGCATGCTATTTCTGGCTCATTCCGTTCATAATTCACCTTGATCAGGTGATGCTATATTTTTAGCGTTCAACTCCATGTCCTACAACATTGTTGCTGAATTTTCGTGGCCTCTGAGAGAAACCGCACAGTTAGGCGATTGGGGGCCTACAATGCCAGGGATTTCAACTTAGGCATGTTTCCATTCACGAGGCCTAAAGGTTTCTATAGACGCTTGGTACTGGACGCCCAGGCAAACTAGAGATGCCAGCCCATTTCAGTTTTGATTCTGCGACTTTGTAGCATGTCGACAGATGATGATAGTAGATTAGATGCAACCATTTCAGATTTGACCTTTCTGTTGAGGAACCGTCGCTGGCGACCAGTCCGATCGATTCCTCTGCTTAGAACAAGAACAAATCAATCACAGAATCACAGAACAATAGATTGAACACAGAGAGGTAGAGATAACTCCTGGTTTTTCTTTATTGCTTTCAATTGCTTCAGGTGTACATAATGAGGGGGTATAGGCCCCTATTTATAGTCTACGGTGGACTCTGGCCGTGGGCCCAGTTTCCTAACACTCCCCCTTGGGCACTTCACCCAACATGCTCATGCCTCGTCAAAACTCCACAAAAACCCAGTGGGAAAAATTTGGAGAAAGAGTACATGATACATGTGATGCTGCGATGCACGAATTGCCTCATTAAAAACCTTGGTCGAGAAACTTCATGGAAAACTCGTCAAGGAAAAAAGAGTACAATTCACCCAAATTCATTTGGTCTACATGACTTTATTTTTTGGGTACTTAATCTTCATGATCAAGATATATTAGCGGACTTGTGAGAATTCTCCCCCTGAATTCTGCACTTCTTTAAGTCTCATCATACCAATTCCACGCACGCACCTTTCAAAGCTAGATGCGGGGAGTGACTTAGTGAATAAATCTGCGAGATTTTCACATGATTTAGTATGCAGTACTTTAATCTCGTCCATCTTTTGTAATTCATGTGCATAGAAGAACTTGGGGTTGATATACTTTGTGAGATGGCTCTTGACATAGTCCGTTTGCACTTGTGCAACGCAAGCGGCATTATCTTCATAGATAATTATGGGGGTTTGCACAATGTTCATCCCACATGACTGCTGGATGTGGTGAACCATTCGGCGGAGCCAAGCGCACTCTCGTGCGGCTTCATACAGTGCTATGATTTCTGAGTGGTTCGTCAAAGTAGCTACAGGCCTTTGCTTAGACGATTTTCATGAAATTGCAGTTCCACCACACAGAAATACATAACCTGTTTGTAACTTAGCGGTATGCGGGTCTGACAGATACCTAGCATTTGCATAGCCAATCAAGTTCAGGTCTTGATTCTTTCTGTAAAACGATCCAAGGTCATTGCTTCCTTGGAGGTATCGGAAGATGTCCTTTATGCCTTGCCAATGCCTTTTGGTGGGCTCTGCACTATACCTTGCTAACAGATTCACGGCAAATGCAATGTCCAGTTTAGTGCGGTTTGCTAAGTACATGAGTGCTCCCACTGCACTCAAGTATAGGAGTTCCGGTCCCAAGACTTCCTCCCCCTCTTCCTTAGGTCAGAAATGATCTTTTTCTTGCTGTAAAGACCTCTCGATCATCAGTACTTTCGAGGAAAATGCCTTCTCGAAGCCAAGCCTTTCAAGCACCTTCTGGGTGTAGGTCGACTGATGTACCAAGACTCCTTCAGAGACATGCTCAAGCTGCAGGCCTAAGCAAAACTTGGTCTTGCCCAAATCTTTCATTTCAAATTCTGACTCCAAGTAGGAGCTTGCTTCTTTTATGTCTTCGGCTGTCCCGATGATGTTCAGATCATCTACAGATATAGAGATTATACAGAATCCATTCTGGGATCGCTGTATAAACACACAAGGACAGTCTTCATTGTTCATGAACTAGCAAATTCCTTCAGGGACTTTCATGTAAATCTCTGAATCCAAGTTACCGTAAAAGTATGTGGTCACAACATCCATCAGTTTCATTTCCAAGTTCAAGTTCACCGCCATTGAGATCAAGTATCTAAAAGTAATTCCACTCAAGACTGGGGAGTATGTTTCTTCATAATCAACTCCAAGACGTTGAGTGAAACCTTGGGCTACTGGCCTTGCTTTGTATCTCACTACTTTATTTCTTTCATTTCTCTTTCTAACAAATACCCACTTGTGCCCAACGGGGTGTACATGGGGAGGCGTGCGGCATACGGGCCCAAACACCTCTCTTTTGTTCAGAGATAGCAATTCAGTTGCTATTGCCTTCTTCCAATCTTCCCAATCTGATCTTTTCTTATATTCAGCGAGCGATGCGGGTTCGGGATCAAGATCGATGATGGAGGCAATTTACTTTGCGAAGTAGATATCGATATTAGCTGTTGTCCTATTCAGGGACTCTCCCTTGTGCACATAATTTATAGCTATTTCTTCATGAGCTGCTTCTTCTGGAGCGATCGCCTCTTCTGGAGCTTCACCTTGCGCATCGCTTCTTTCAATTGCGGTGGCAAGTCCCTTTAGTTTTTCGACTCCGATGTGTGTGCACACATCCATGCCAATGGGGATATTCAGATCCGGTATGCCCTTTTCTGATGGTGTCATACTTGTGCCAGGTCTCAACTAGCTCCCCTTCTCATTCTAGGGGACTTCAATGATCGGTTGTGATAAGTCCTCTTTTTTATTTTTCTGAGGCCTCTGGACGAGATTAGAGATACCTTCTGCTTTATTTGGTATTTCAACCCTCTCCGGTGCAGTGCGTGCAGGCACATGCGACTTAGTCACGCTCTTCAAATCACTAAAGTGATCAGGCAGTTGATTTGCTAGTTCTTGCAAATCGATTGTCTTTTGGACTTCTCTTGTCTTCTGGACTTCTCTTGTCTTCTGGACTTCTCTATTTGCTTCACTAATGCACGGGTCATCTGCATGAATTCCCGTGGCTTGCCATGTAATGTCTTCTGGACTTCTCTAGTGCGCGGGTCATCTGCATGGATTCCCTAGGCTTGCCACGTAATTTCCCGACATTCTTCATCAAGGGGTTGATTTCTTCCCCCTAATGTTGGGAAATGTTCGGTGGTAACACTTGCGCTAGTTGCATAGGTGAATGGATGTTGTAGGCTGAAAATCTAGGGTTGATGAGATTCGCTGCATGCAGGACTGCGTGTCCCCAACATGTAGCTGCTAGATTTCAATTATGCAAAAGGGGTGGGGCAATAAGTTTAATTCTTTTAATTAAAGCCTTTGCCAAACCATTCTGGGTATGAACATGCGGTACTGAATGCTCAACTGCAATACCCATCGTCATGCAATAATCATCAAATGCCTTCGAAATAAATTCTCCGGCGTTGTCCATTCTGATGAACTTGATATGATGATCTGGAAACACATTTCTGATGCGAATGATCTGCGAGATCAATTTTGCAAAGGCGTGGTTTCTTGTGGACAACAAAAACCCACATATGACAATCTTCGAGGAAACGTCAATGAGCACCATGAAATACTTAAATGGCCCTGAGATGGGCTGAATGGGACTGCAAATGTCTCCCTGGATACGTTCCAGGAATGCAGGGACTTCATCCTTCACTTTCGGAGTGGAGGGTCTAGTAATTAGTTTCCCGGTGGCACATGCAGGGTACACAAAATCTTCATGATTCGGGAAATTCTTCACATTAATATTATGCCCATGTGAGTTATTTATCATGTTTCTCATCATCCTAAGACCTGGGTGGCCTAATCTGTCATGCCAGAGACAGAAGGGTTCAGAGCTTCTAAATACTGTCTTCAGAACAGTGTACGATGTAGGCGCCTTAATATTGGTATAATATAGCCCAGTTTCTAATGAAGGAAATTTTTCTAATACACTTTTCATTCTCTTCGCGCTTTGTAATGAGCAGGTATTCCTTACCGTACTCTTCTTTAGTCTCAACGTGGAAACCATTTGCGCGGATATTCTTAAAACTTAGGAGAGTTTTAGTCGATTTTGGGTACAATAAGGCTTCTTCAATGACCAACGTTGTGCCCATGTGGCTCTTCCGGAACCAATTATACATGCATCGCTTTTGACGATTGTCGTAGGGCTGCCAGTGCTCTTACGAATCGACTAAAAATACTCAATCTCTCTTATGTGTTGTGCCGCTGCTAGCTAAGCACACTTCCTTCATAGGGCGCTACACGTGTTCTAATATAGGGTATTTTATTAACATGTATTCGAAGGCATTCAACACATAAATAAAATACGTCAATATCAGAACATATCATGCCATCATAAACTGAATAAATGAATGAATTCTTCAAATATCATCCAACCATCACGAGAAAATAACAATGCTTTAAGTACCATCTATGCAAATTCTAACATATTCTTCCACACAAAATAAATGACAATTAATGTCTAAATGCATTCTGTGCACTAGACTTCTTCTGCTATTCTCTTAGGGGTGACAATCTCTTCAAGAGAAATCATGGCGGTGGCGGTTTCTAGGTCGAGAGGGGGTGCTGCTGTCGTGATGGTTTCAACCTTCACCAGTGCAGACAGCTACTCCGAACTCTCCCCCTCTGCCGATGCAGAGTGGGCTTCATGTTGCCCTTTGCCATCCCGCTTTGGCTTGTTAGCCTTATTCTCTCGTGGAGCGTCTGATTTGCCTTTCTGGGCTATGGCTTTACCCTTCCTTCCCCCTTCTTCATCAAGTGCTTTCGCACCTTGTGGCTCCCAGCGTTGGCTTCACGGCCAGCGGAGCTGCCTGGTGGCTGAGTGACGTAATTCTTACGGAAAAGTTCGTCCTGAGCCTCCGCAACCTGCATCATATCAATCAATTCGGCGTACTCCTTGTAGCCGTCTTGACGATAGATGCGGGCGGATTGTACGGCATTGGAAGTGAAAGGTGGACAGTGTCTTCTCGGTCTTCTGCTCATCTGTGATCTGCTTGCCACAGAGTTGAAGACTAGTACAAATCATGTGCAAGGCAGAATTTTACTCCCCGACCGTCTTAACATCGGCAAACCTCAGTCTGATCCACTCTCGCTCTGCTTGAGGAAGAATGGTGTACTTTAGCCTCTCAAACCGCTTCTTGAGTACGATCCATAGTGCTAGCGCGCTTTTCTTTGCCATATACTCATTCTTGAGAATGAGACAGAGATGATACCTGAGTGAAGTGCCTGATTATTCTCCTCAGGTGCGGGTTGAGCGTCATTAAGTCCGCCAATCCCAATAACAGCGCGGAGCTTTCTGATCCAAGCACAATCTCGACATCGGATGCCTACGTTAGATAGTTTTGGCCATACTGGGCCAGCTCCTCGAACTCCCAGTTCGTGATGCTAGTCATCTAAATGTGTATAAGTCTACTGCTGGTAGACATGCACGGAATAATTTACTGCGGGTAAATAAATGGTACAAAAAGGTTCTCTCAATGTTCCAAAATTTTTTATGCATTTTCTATAAATTTTACTGCTATTTCAGTGATTAAAAGCAATTTAAACAATTACAATTAACCAAAATAGTAAATAAATACAGGAAATACATAGAACAGTAATGGCATAAATAAATAAGCTTCAAATGCTAAACATAATTCAAAATTCGGATTCATGAGGCCCTTTTATGCTAGAATATGAATTTTCAGCGAATTCTGCAATTTCTGGGGTTTTCTACGCAAATTTTCAGTTCAGAGAAAAATTCGCGCAATTTTCTGATTTACCGAGCGGTTTTCTGTAAAATTTTGGACCCACTCGTAAATTTAGGACCTATTCGTAATTTTCAGAACTACGAGGCCCTTTCTGCAAAATCCGAGGGCTGATTGGTGACTTACATACTTCTCGGGCTTTCTTGCAAAATCGCTAGCACCCTTTCACCCCCAGGTAGGGCCAATTTTCGGCCCCCCTTTTTTCTGTCAACAGAACGGCCCGTTTGCCCCCCTCCCCGGCCCATTTGGTCCGGCCAGCCCACCTGGTCCGTTCGCACAAAACAAAGAAACGGGGTAGGGTTTCCCCTACCCCATACGGTGGCGGCAGCGCACCCGGAGCCGGCCAAACGCGCGGAGGAGACCGGACGAGCGGCGGTGGCCGTGGAGCCGGGCGGCTCGGATGGCATGGGCAAGGCCGGTATGGTGGCGCCGGTGCGGCGGTGCAAATGCGGGCGCGGAGAGGCCGGCTGCGGGCTGGGGGCTGAGGCAAGGAGGGCGCGCTGCCGGCGGAGAGGCGCGGCTGGGCCTCGGGTGTGGCGCGGAGGTGCATAGACCGAGCGGCAGCGCGATCGGCTGAGGCACGTGCGGATGGCAACCGAGGTGGCGTGCAGAAACCGAGGGGCTCAGGCAGCAACACGCTTCGGGCGCGGCGCGCTACAGGGCGGTCGGCTAGGGTGGAAGCGGCGCCATGCGGGGCGCGGCGGAGAAGCCGGGGCCGGCGGCGGGAGTGATGCCGTGCGGGGCACGGCATGGCGGAGGAGCTTCGGGCTCAGTTGCGGGGGCGGCGCCAGCTATGGGCCTGCGGCGGCGGCGCTTGAGCCTGGGGGACACAGCTACGGTTCGGCGGCACGCGCAAAGCCAAGGCGACCAGAGCGGCAAGGTCGAGATGGCCGGGTGGTACGCGCGACAACGCCATGCGAGGCGGCACCAGCTTCGGGCGGTGCGGACCGGGGTGGCTTGCGCGCACAAAAGACGAGGTGGCGCGGCTTCTAGCCGACAGCCAAGGTGTGCGGCGACCGAGATTCATTTGGCTTTCCCTCGGGCCAGTGGCGGCGACACGCATGCAGGCGAGGGGCCGCCCGCGTGCAGGCGGCGGGCATCGACCGGCGGCTTCAGGCCAGTGGTTGGCAGTGCGCGTTCGGGCGCAATGGCGGTGGTGGCCGGCCGTGTTTTTTTCTTGTGCTATGGTTATGCAGAACCAAACAAAGGAGATGAAAATTCAGTGCCCGAACAGAAAGATGATGCATAATAATTTTTCGTTTCCAATATACGATGCAATCAACATCTACCCTTTCTTTCAATCTACCGATCGACATTGTGCCAGCGATTTCAGATCTGCTCGCGGTAGATTGGGGAGGATTTGCATCGTTCTACAGTGCAATCAACATCTACCCCATTTCACAATCTACCGATCGGCATTGTGCCGGCGACTTCAAGTCTGCTCGCGGTAAATTAGGGCGGATTTGCACCGTAGAGATTCAATCTAGAACGCGAAAGAAAATACAGAATCAAAAGCGATCTAGAAATTCAATCTGTGTTTCGATGATTACCTCGTTCAACGGAGCGAAATCGTGCTGATAACGTGTTGAGGAACCGTCGCTGGCAACCAGTCCGATCGATTCCTCTGCTTAGAACAAGAACGAATCAATCACAGAATCACAGAACAATAGATTGAACACAGAGAGGTAGAGATAACTCCTGATCTTTCTTTATTGCTTTCAATTGCTTCAGGTGTACATAATAAGGGGGTATAGGTCCCTATTTATAGTCTACGGTAGGGTGCCCAAATATGTCAGAACTCTGGCCGTAGGCCCAGTTTCCTAACACTTTCAACTCTGATTGCGATCGGGTCACGAATGTTCTTTCAGCTAGGAGGGACAGCGCCAGCCTCATTTATTTGATACAAAGGATGTTCAAGTCCATTTCGGCTCGGACACCTCGGTTCTCATTCCAAATGTTGTTTAAAAGTTAATTCTTTCGATCATTACTATTTTATATCAATTGAAAATTATAAAATATCAGCTTCAGCTAGAGGTGCAAACGGGTCGGATTCGAACGGATATTGTTGTTACCATATCCTAACCCATATTTTTTCTCCGGATTCGGTACCAATCGGATTCGGTGCCGGATTGGTCGGGATTAACCCGACCCGTTTGCACCCCTACTTGTTTGTAAGGAATGCATGCAATACAGCAAATTGAGTAGGAGGACGTACTGTCAAGAACTTGATGTTACTACTTAATAGCTGATGTGGAATATTTTATTTTACCATTGCAAAAGAAAAATGAAACGTCAAATAGTAGCGCTAACCTGAAATCAAACTTGAAGACGTATCGGATTCGGACGGATATTGCTATTACCATATTCTAACCCATATTTTTTTTCTCCGGATTCGGTACCAATCGAATTCGGTGCTGGATCGGTCGGAATTAATCTGACCCGTTTGCACCCCTAGCTTCAGCCGATTAAATCACCTCAAATATAAAGCACATAGTACAAAGAAAGGAATAGAGATATGTCTAGATCCAAACAAAATGGAACCAAAACAACCAGACTCCACCTAACTGGCAAACAAAAAATAGCATGAATCAGCGCTGCCGGATCTTCAGGGAAGATATGGGCTGGTTTCTTTTTGACTTTAGCTTTAGTTTTAGCTTATTACTTTCTCTTACAGTAATTAGTTTTTAAATAATATGTATTTTCAAGGTAGCGTCTATAAGTAGATTGTAGTAGACACTACACCGAGTTAGCTATACCAGTCAAAATAACATGTAACTATTTCACTCTATATACTATCTCTCGTAGATAAAATTCAAAAACCATAAATCAAAAGCTAAAACCACAGCCCACCCAAAGAATACATGCATACATGCATTGTTAAAAAAAGAATAGTTACAGTCCATTTATATCCGCATCCTACATCTGATAGAGCGTAGATGCGAGATGTGCTTATCTTTGCTAGTCAGTTTAATCTTTTTATTGAACTAGCTTATGCACGAAGGTTGATGTGTGGAATTAATGGCTGAGTTTTTTCGGTTTATGATTTATAGTTTCTCTTAAACAAATAAATAGGATGGTTTCTTCGTCGCTATTTTGAAACGGTTTATCAGGACGGCTTTTTAAAATGGCTTATCGATTTATCAGTATCAAGTTCATTCATATAAACACTCGTGTTAAAACTAAAAAAAAATCATAAACCATAGCCATAAACTATAAGTCACAGCTGAAAAGAATATATCCAATAACAATAGTGCTTGCTTATACTAGTAACCGCAAAGTAGGACCATTGCAAGCGGTGAACATTATCAAGTGGCATTGAATTGTTTTAACATTTTAAATTGATAAATATCTAACTCTAACATGTAACTGTGCATTAAATGTTGACAACAACAAATAAATTATTCATATCACGTTTTTGTATAATACAACTTTTGAGGACAAGTTCATATCATATGGTACAATGAAGTTTAGCAAAATAACACCGGTTTAATAGTAATATTTATGCCCCTTTTTCTCTAGTTTATTACGTAATCATTGATTATTTGTGTCATTTTGCTACTAATCCTAACTAATTTTAGATATATTGCAAATAAATTGGTTATAAACATATTAAATTTAGCTAAAAAGAGCATGCAAAAAAGCTTTATTCAGGAGTGTGCCAAAATAAAAAATAAAATACTAAATTAGAGTCCACCATGATGACGGGCTTGTCGAGATGATTGAAATGCATATATAATATGCCCAATTTAGAGGTCAAATACAGAAGATATGTATTAACTTGTTGCTACTATTATATTAGCCAAATCCAGATATTATGCCCCTTTTTCTCTAGTTTATTACGTAATCATTGATTATTTGTGTCATTTTGCTACTAATCCTAACTAATTTTAGATATATTGCAAATAAATTGGTTATAAACATATTAAATTTAGCTAAAAAGAGCATGCAAAAAAGCTTTATTCAGGAGTGTGCCAAAATAAAAAATAAAATACTAAATTAGAGTCCACCATGATGACGGGCTTGTCGAGATGATTGAAATGCATATATAATATGCCCAATTTAGAGGTCAAATACAGAAGATATGTATTAACTTGTTGCTACTATTATATTAGCCAAATCCAGATATTATGCCCCTTTTTCTCTAGTTTATTACGTAATCATTGATTATTTGTGTCATTTTGCCGCTAATCCTAACTAATTTTAGATATATTGCAAATAAATTGGTTATAAACATATTAAATTTAGCTAAAAAGAGCATGCAAAAAAGCTTTATTGAGGAGTGTGCCAAAATAAAAAATAAAATACTAAATTAGAGTCCACCATGACGACAGGCTTGTCGAGATGATTGAAATGCATATATAATATGCCCAATTTAGAGGTCAAATACAGAAGATATGTATTAACTTGTTGCTACTATTATATTAGCCAAATCCAGATATTATGCCCCTTTTTCTCTAGTTTGTTACGTAATCATTGATTATTTGTGTCATTTTGCCGCTAATCCTAACTAATTTTAGATATATTGCAAATAAATTGGTTATAAACATATTAAATTTAGCTAAAAAGAGCATGCAAAAAAAGCTTTATTGAGGAGTGTGCCAAAATAAAAAATAAAATACTAAATTAGAGTCCACCATGACGACGGGTTTGTCGAGATGATTGAAATGCATATATAATATGCCCAATTTAGAGGTCAAATACAGAAGATATGTATTAACTTGTTGCTACTATTATATTAGCCAAATCCAGATATCCTGCTCCGAATCCGTGTTAGGTCATACCGGATTCGCATCTGACATCTGAAACTTCGTCAGTTCAATATCCGAATTTGGATATGTTTTATATTTAAATTTGAATATTAAATATCTGAATTTAGTATTCCGACCAAATTCGTATCTGCCCTATTTCCACCTCTGACCTTGACGACATCTAAACGGAAATGCCTCGTCGGATCATAGCTAGATACGCCATCTAGTACGGGATTCTAAAATGGCCAATACGGATCAGCTACACGCGCTACATCTCAAACATTGCTATTCCAGCTTGCAGCACGCGGTACGCACGTGGGCGGGAATTGTTTAGTTCAGGGTTCAGGCCTAGTGGGGCAAGTCCGGTCATAGGTCGTACGCATACCGATGCTAGGGTAAGGATGAGCAATGCTAGCTACTGCTCTTCCGTCCCGCAATATAATATAAATATGATATATAGAAAATATATTATTTAAATAATATTTAATAAAATTAGATCATACCACTATTTCTATTAAAGGTAAATATAATCAAGTTTTATTAAATATTATTTAAATAATGTACATCTTAAATATACTTATCGGACTTATATTGCAAGATAAAGATAGTTAACTAATGGTAGAGGATGACAAATGATGGGTGAGTTTTTTCGGCCGTCGTCTGTGGTTTATAGTTTTTTTTTACCATGGTGTGGGTGCTTGTATGAATGAAATGAATGTCGATAACGTTCAAAAAGATTATTTCGATAAGCTGTTTTGAAACAATGACGAAGAAGATGTCCTATTTGTTTGTTCGAGAAAAAATATAAATTATAAGCCTGAAAAGAACCGCGTTTATAGTTCCCCATCCAATGGCTACAAGACTTAACAAACCCAATCTCACTTGGGCGAGTCAAACTAAAATTTCCCTCGCGAGTAAAATAACGATTGCTTAATTATTCGATGCACCTAAATCCGTAATTAAAGATATAGCGATCCTGACTGAAGCTAGCCTGAAGCGTTCACCAAGCTATGAAGTTCTTAGTACTCTTGCTTTACTCATAAATAAAGGAGACGGAAGACGTACTCTCGAGTCACCTGTTCTCTGCAACTGCATGCAAGAGTGGTAGTACTATTGTGGTACGGACATTTACGGCCATGCAGAAACGATGGCGGCGGCTGCTCCAGAAGCTGAGGCTTGTCGGCGGCGGCGGCTCCTCCGCCAGACGCAAGTATCGAGATGGACCGACGGCGGCAACGTGGCACGACCACGGCGGTTCCGCCCCGCACACGGTCTGCCCTGTTGTCTCCCGGCCCAGATCACGCAAGGCCAACTCGACCGACGCCGCAGAGAATGCCGGCGGCAGGAGGCTGATCAGGAATGTCTACCATAACCAAGTGCGTATACGTTATTTTCTATAAGTTGTGCCGTGTCAAATCAACTAATGTTGCTGGTTAGATTCCGGCCAAGACCCTCACCGGTGGCGACACCAACACTAATCGCCATGTCGCGCCGACATCGGAGACCGCCAAGGACGAGATGGAGAGGAAGATCCACAACGTCCACAAGGAGGGGCCGGGCGTCAACTTCAGAGGCCCGCAATACTTCCTCGAGGATGGACGAACTGGCGTCGGCGGCGTCCAAATGCAGCCGCCGTATCTCCATCCCGGACTCCGGCGCCGTCCTATAGCGCACACCTATACCCGTCCGCTTGTCGGTATGGAGGTCTTGGTGAAGACCCTGACCGGCCTGACCATCACACTGGCGGTGAATCCATGGTACACCGTCGACACCGTCAAGGCCTTGCTTCAGGAGCAGTTCGGCATCCCCGTGCACAAGCAGTGCCTCATCTTCGACGGACACACGCTCGACGACGGGCAAACCCTCGCCGACTACAACGTCAAGGACGGTAGCACCGTCCACTTCTTCCTCCCCTTGTTTTCACCATCACCTGTCCGTTACCGTCGTCCTACGCTAATTCGGTTCTCGTACATGGACCGGCTTGGCAACGTGCGCCCCATTGAGGCCATGTCCTGCGATACCATCCGGAAGGTCAAGGCCAAGATTCAGGAAAAGGAAGGCATCCCAGTGGACGAGCAGGTTCTCATGTACCAAGCCTGTCGGCTCAGCGACTGCTACACGCTCTCTTATTGTGGCATCAAGAATCAGTGCGTGGTCGACCTTGTGCCACCCTTGCGTGGTGGTGGACCTACTGGTGAGGGAAGCGGCGAGCAACGCCGTACCTCAGGCTCGCACCAGGTACTATCTCAAGACTAGATTCATTTACAAGTTTCTTCCTTTCAGCCGTGCAACCATGAATGAGCTTACACAAATCTTTCGAGCTAGCAGGGTCCAGATGGATCGGCCGTGCCTCCGCCTAGTGTACCGACCACACTGTCGAGCTTGAGCGATCGCGCCGGCTGGCGGCACCAGTTGGTGCTCGAGCTGCAACGCCCGTCGATCGAGGAGGATGCCATCAATACGAGCTGCGATGTTCTCAGCCAACTTGAGGAGGATCAAGACACGGCCGTATTAGCCTCGGAAGCAGTCGCCGTGGTGAGTAGAAACCATGAATGCCTTCAAGTCAGCGTGGTCGAGGAGCATGGCAGCGAGGAGGGGGAGGATGCCGCCAGCAATCCACGCAGGCAAGAGCAAGAAGATGAGGACGAGGCGAGCGACCAGCTGTTCCCCTTGGAGCCAGCCGTCGCAATGAGCCACGGCTCCCTGCAAGCCAGCATTCTCGCCATGGCGGCCGACGTCGAGCTGTTCTCCGTCTCCCTCGACGTGGCCATCTCCCCAGCAGATGCCGTCGTTGCACATGCTATCTTCCCGTTTCTAGCAGTTGTCTTGCTGAAGAAAACATTTCTACCGCTCATCTACTGGGTTCTTCTGTTTCTACTGCAAATACGCCGGCCATTGCAGCTACTCCTGAACAGAGGTGCTCAGGAGTTGCGCAATCTACTTCCGGCGCGATGGCGGAGCTTCCAGCAAGAGCCAGCCACCAAGGCATGGGGCTTTGTGGCCCAAGTGCTCAAACTGCTGCTGCTGCTTCTGCTCTACATGTTCGCGCCGCACTGGCTCAACCTCAAGCTCAAGTTCAAGCCGGACCTCAGCAAGGTGAGCAGCGCTTGGGAGTGGTCGCGGAAGCGAGCTCTGGGCTGGCTCCGGCGCGAGCCGCAGCAACATCAGCACTTGGATTCGCGCCAATTGCCCACGGTTACGGCAGCGAGCCCTGTTGGGTTGGCTCCGGCGCGGCCGCTGCCGGAGTCATCCATCTTGTATGGTTCGTGTTGGGAGTACCTCTTCCATCCACCCCCTTCTATTGGTGTCGTTGGTGATCTACACGATTTCTAAGACTGGCGTGCTTTTCTTGATGTTGTTGATTTATATATGCACTGACCAATGCAATAATTGTGATATTTTTCTTTCAATAACCCCATTAAGTGTGCTCTAGTTGCAGCAATCAACAGAGCACACACTAATCAAGGAAGCATTAACGTATTGGGAGTAAGGGTGATCATGTTACAACAAAAACGTCTGCATGCTATCGATGAGCATTTCCATTGAATACATAATCCCAGGGAGCAATTTGGTGTCCACTTAAGAGGGGGAATTATCAAAGAAGTTATGAGGGTGGTTTAGTCGATTCCGTTTGCTCCTAAGTCCCTGCACAAATTCTAATTAGGCCTTACATAAATAAACGAAGGGAGTACCATTTTATCTGCCCTTCTAGTGTACAAATCCATGGATCGATTATGAACTTTCACCTTACATACTTACATGTACTCACTCCTGTGATTTTTATAAGACGCGGTTTGACCTGACATGGTCTGCAAAATTGAACTTCGGCCGTTTATGGGTAGATTTTTTTGAACTGTGACTTATGACTGTGGTTTTTAAATTCTGGTCTGTTTGCAAGAGACAGTACCCCATTAACTGTGATTTTGACCGATACAACTGAACTCAGTACACTGTTTACTACAATTGACCTTTAGACTCCGCCTAAAAAACGCATTATTTTTGAAAAATCTCCTGTAGCTACAGTATATAAGCATAAGCTATATAAACTTTATCGAACCCGTTAAATATCTTTTAGATATATTGTTAATAATAACTATAAAGCATAATCGATCACATGGTAGAAATTGATGCGGGCTCTCCTTCGGGGTGGCTCCAGACCTATATGGCTTCAGGTGTGGAAGCTAGATGTTCCGCAGAAGGTACGAGCTTTTGGTCCCACTCGGTTGGACTGAAAAGCTGTAGTTTATAGCTGAAATTGCACTGTAGCGACTAAAATTTCACTATAACTGAAGATAGCTTATTTAGCGTAATTAAATTTAAAAAATTTTAAAAATAGAAAAAATATGCTAGCTCATCACAGACAACACAAACGAATACGAGAAAAAAGAACTGGCAAAAAAGCTCAAAAAACCAAATTTCAGAAAAGATGAAATTTATAAATAGTGAAAAATAAGCCAGAAGCCAAAACGAGTCAGCTTCAACCGCTGGCTTCTGGCTTTTTTCACTATTAATAAATTTGGTCTTTTTCTGAAATTTTGGCTTTTTTGAGCTTTTTTGCTGGTTTTTTTTTGTATTCGTTTGCGTTGTCCGTGATAAGCTAGCATATTTTTTTCCTATTTTTAAATTTAATTACGCCAAATAAGTTATCTTCAGTTACAGTGAAATTTCAGCTGTTATAGTGCAATTTCAGCCATAAATCACAACTTTTCAACCCAACCGAGCGGGGCCTTAATTGTGGGTTTTAGGGAAAAACTCAAAGAATTAACAAACAAGCTTAATTATGTTAAAACTGAATTCAACATGGTACTGAAGTACGGTCAGTGAGATCCTTCTGTCTCCTTCAATTTTTCTTGATCTGTTAATCTATGAATAAGTCATGGGACGTCGCAAAGCCGCTCGTTCCAAATTTGAACCCACCGCTGCCCCGACCCAACCCGTGACCGCTGGCCAAGGGCGTCTCACCGGTGCCCCATCGCAGCCATCTACCCCAACTCCTCCCCATCTTTCCCTAATCCTTACCACCGATGTAGCTTAGCCTTCCACTAGTCCGGCCCTTGTTGACGACTGTGGAAGCAAGGTAACATTTGTGACCATTACTAACTCCAATAATTGTAGGGCTTATTCTTTTAGTTTTGGTTTATGACTTTTGGTTGCGGTTTATAGTTTTTAGACTATTTGTGAAATAGAGTACGGAGTAACAGAAACTCACGTGCGGTTTTAACCAATATAAATGAAGTTGTTATAGTGTATACTACAATCAATTTATACACCAAAAATATTTTTTTAAAGTTAGTTACTGTAGAAAAGTCAAAATGCAACTTTTAAAATTAAAAAGAAGAGGCCGTAGTGCTGGCGCTCACTCCTTGCGATGTACTCTGTTTTGTGCCGCTGTGCTTTGTAAAGACTATAGATCATCAGATCAGTAGGACTCAAGTAGTTTAATTTGGTGTTCTTTTGTTTATTGGCGTTTACAAGTTATAGAGGCTACTAACATTTATTGTATTGGTGTTTAAGAGATGACTCTGCCCTTCCTTGGTGCTTGTAATCTGTACTTCTTTCCGTTAATGAGATAAGATGGAGTTCTTGCTCTCTCTTTTTTCAAAATAAAAGCTGTTAATGTGTGAGGTTATTGGAGCCACTCCTAAGCACGGTATCTGTGCTGCTTCCAAGCACATGGAGCTCTCTCCGTTTTCTATTTGTCTCTCTGAACTTTTCACAAACCATGAAAAACAGCGGATCTAATATTCGGGTCTTGGTAGGTTCACATGATGCGTAACCGACATTAACATCAGCATGGCCCAGTTGTTAGGGTAAATTTCATCGTGTGCAATTGGAAGATTCTCTTTGCTGCCTACTTCTTAATGTAAGCTTGCCCATACTAGGCTTGTTAGTGGTGGTTTTTAAAAGCTGTTTTTTATAGTAAATAAATTTTTATAGTATATAATTTTTAAACAAAATGTTTTTTAAGGTAAAGTCTATTAATTGATTGTAGTATACACTGTAATGATTTTATTTATATCAGTCAAAATTATATGTGAGAGTCTCTCAATAAATTTCTCTACAAGCTGTTACTGTTTAGGGCATCTGTAGTGTATGAAAATAGAGGGTCTTAAGCCACCTTAAGGTCAACCTTATACATTGCAGGGGTGATCTTAAGCAGGCTATAAGCAAAAAAGACGTAAGGCTGGTCCTCAAGCTAAAGACCTGACCACAAGCATTAAAATATAATTTTTCTTTATATGCCGAGTGGGACCGTCTTAAAGCCCCCCCTTAGATTATATACACTATGGAGTCGGCCTTAAGATTTAGATGAGACCCATCTTAAGACTATTTGGGTTATATACACTATAGATGCCCTTATAACCTAAAATCAAAAGCTAATATAAAAACCCTGACTTCCGAGGGACCGGTGCTGGCACATGTTCACTGTTACAGAATCGGGAACAGAAATGTGACAACCTACTGCATGGGCTCTGCGGCAAGACCGCGTGGCGTAGTGATCGGTGAGGAGGTAGGTCAACTGACCATTTCTGAAAAACAAATGACGAGAGGAATGGTCAATCGTCTCCTTGCCACGTTGTGACGCACTATAGATTTTTGCATTTTCTCTTAAAAATGGGCAGTGTTGAAACCAGGCTAACAATTTTGTTTGGGGAAAAACTTTGGAGGGTAACAAAATCGCCAAAATTTTGGTTATTTTAGTTTGGATTTCGGTCAAATTTTGGTAATTTGAATTTTGATGAAACTTCAGAAATTTGAGAAAAAGGTTATCAAAGATGTTAGAGATGAATTAGATATTGGCTATAGATGAAATAGAGATAAAAATATAGATAAAACTTGCTCTAATATTTGGAGTTCATCTCAAGATTTGAATTTGAATTCAAATTTTGATCTTATAAAATAATTTCAGAAAGGACCAAAATTTCAGCGAAATAGCTAATCCTCGTCGAAACAATAGCCGATTAAACCAACCGGTCATTTTCTATCGATACGAAACATCCAATGGTCACTGATCACAGTTGTTCAAAATGACACAAGCAGAACAGCCTTGTTCGTGTTATTTAGCTAGTCGTACAAGGAACAGACAGACCGACCGACAGAGACGAAGACTCGATAGGAACAGGTCAATTCAACCTGATAATGGTGCAAGTGAGTGTACCAAGCATCAACATCCTACGCGCAAGCAACACCGCGCATGACAAGAGTGAGGCCAACCAGCAGCAGCATGAAGAGTCCGAAGCATAGCGCCGGCGGGTCGGAGGCGCCGGCGCCGTCGACCGCTGTGACCACCGCCGACGCCATGACGATTCCGAGAACAGCAAGATTCTGCCCTGTGCATATAGCCCGGGCAGCTGTGGGGTTGTCTGACATCCAGATGGCTAGTACGATGACGTTGACTCCGGCGAGGATGCCGACGAGGCCGAGGAGCGGCGCGTGGCCCCCGACGGCCTGTGTGACGCCGAGTGAGTTGATTGCCTCGCAGACGCCAAGCAACGCAAGGAGGAGACCGACGGCTGTCAGCGAGCAGCTGCTGGAACTCATCTTGACGTCCTGGACCTTATCTGCACACGGGTCACGAGGGAAAAAGTGTCAGCAGTTGCGAGATTTGGTGAATGAGAAAGAGATTAGAAATGGGATTGAATGTCAAGTTGTCAATGCATGTTGGTGTCATCCGAGTTCCAACAGACATTTCCTGAAAAATACTTAGACCACTGGGTTTCAGTCACTGTGACTGTCGTCTGTCGCTGTCAGTCAAATAGGACCGGGCCAAGTCGTGGCCCAAGCGCGAACACCATGCCAAGCTCGCCCCGAGAGCATCCAGTGGCCGGAGACCTTCCTGTGCCCGCCCCTCCCGCGGCCACGCCGCATCCCAGGGACACTTGGAGACGCGCCGCGTGTGCGCTGCACCGCCGGTCCTGATGATGCGGTGGCACAGCAAAGCGACATGGCTAGATGCCGGCGCCGAATCCCCCGGAGAGCGCGCCCATTGCGCTACGTGCCTCTCAGAGCGCGGACGCCGAGGTCGATCCGCCTGTCGCCTACTGTCGCGCGTGCACTGTTGCCGATCGAGCACCTTCCCGAGCTCGCGATGTCATCTCGTCACGTTATCAATTCGTTGACGGTGACAGATCGGCCGGGCCATGGTAGGTTGTGGGTGGGACGAAGGCGGCAAGGTGCAGTGCAATTACAGAGAGCCAACAGTGCACAAAACCGACGCCTGGCCTCAACCCGAGCGCGCCGCCCTTCGCCGGTGGGAGCCGTAGAGCTTACAGAGGTCGAATTGGCCCGTGGACAGCGACAGATCAGTCTAATGTACGGTGGGCAGGATTGGCAACGACAACGATGGTGGAGAGGCAGTGGCAGGCTGGCGGGAAAGAGGGATTGCACAGGGGAGGTGGGCCGTCCAGCGAGGTGAGGGCCCAAGACGGAAACAACTAGTCTTAACAAAGCACAGCGGCACAAACGCAGAGTGCAGCGCAAGGAGAGCCAATGCTGCTATACTAGGGTAGGTTTCTTTGTGTTGTGGTTTGTTTTTTTTTACCAAGACTTAGGGTGTGTTTGGTTGAGCTGTCGCTTCTGAAAAAACTGCTGTAGGTTGTGGGCTGTGGAAAAATTGTAAGCTGTTTGGTTCAAACAAGTATAAAACTTACCTCCTATCTCTATTTTCCTTGAAACAACTGTGAAACAGCTCTCTATTTTCACCATTTCAAAAAGCAGAAAGCCAAAAGCCAAAAGCAGGGTCCAAGGTGCTTTCAAAACTGTACTACCCAAAAGTAGCTGCTTCTGAAAAAGCAGCTTCTGGTTTCCACCCCTTTGGTTGGCTTTTGGCTTTTTGGAAGCAAAAGCAGCTCCCAAAAGCTCAACCAAAGGCACCCTTATGGTTTTTGGCTACGGCTTTTAGTTTTTAGGCTGTTCATGTGAGAGATTACAGAGTAACAGAAACTCACGTGCGGTTTTTGACGATATAAATAAAGTCGTTACAGTATATATTACAATTAATTAGTAGATTCTATCTTGAAAAGACACCGTTTAAAAGCTAGTTACTATAGAAAAGCCAAAAGCAAAAGCTAAAAGCTAAAAAGAATAGGGCCATAGTTTTTAGCCTCTGGTTGTTCGTGAGATGAGGAAAATAGTCGTGTACGATTTTAGTCTATATAACTGAGTTCGATATAATATCTATCATAATTTAACTGTAGATCCCATTCTAAAAAAATACACAGTTTAAAAACTAGTTCCTGTAACAAAAAGTGATAAATCAAAACCAAAAGCCCAACCGAACCCAATGACTGGAATTAGTAATGTGTTACCTAGCTTCCCGTGACGATCGAGTAGAGTATGCAGCAGCGTAAGCTTTGATTGGTATGTTGATCTAGCGAGACGAGCTGAGTGAACTGTAAAGGATTGTTGGAACCTCAAAAACAACCGTAGGAGCCCAGGTATTTAAAGAGGAGCTTTGTTTCCGCTTTCGACTTAGAGAGTTTTGTTTCCGCTTTCGACTAAGGAGTTGTGTTCCGCTTTCGACTTAGGAGTTGTTGGTAAGTCCCCTTTATGCGCGCCCTGCCGGACCGTGGACCGACAGATCAGAGACATTTGATGCGCACCCTGCAGGACCGTGGACCGACACGCTCACGAGCGACGAAAGCTACGTAGCAAATAAAGCAAGAACAACAAGTATATCCACATCCACCTGCGATCTGTTGCATCCTTTTTGTTGATCTCACCATGCATAAATTAATGGCACGGTCAAATTACAACTCGGATGTTTGGTCGGAGAGATTTGCGTTATTTCGAAACCTGGGGCAGGAAATTTTGTAATTGAAAACATCAAGCTAGGATCTTTTTTGCAAAGTTGTCGGCATGGCAGCTATACCCATGCAGTAACTTCCTTTGAGGATGATTTCCGAACATGTCCAATATTGGACTCGTTTTCTTGATCTCATCGCCTAGAACACAAATGGTGTACACGGATCACAAATCGCATATTTGGTACGAGAGATAGAAACATCTGAAGCTCTTCGGTTATAAACTCAATGTACTGTTCTGTAACAATGGGAGAATCCAGGTTTTTTTTGCATGATTGCAAATAGAGTATACGAGGAAGCAACATGCTACTAGGTATATTTCTTTGACGACTAATGTTTGGCCGGCCTTTGAGAGACCTTCCTAACGGACAGTCTGCCCCACTTTCCTTTTCGATTCCGTTCGTTGCTCCCTGATCAATCCACGCGGGTTGCTTCTGAGTGTGTTTCCATTTGATACACTCAAAATTTTCACTGATATTTCAAGCTTTCAACTGAAATTCAAAGAATTCCAATTGGAGAAAGTCATAGACTACCTGAAAGTCATAGACTTACAATTGGATGTACTTCAGGCTAGAAATTCAAACCTTCGATTGGAGAACTTCTAACTGGATGGCAGAAATTTTCAAGCTACAACTGAGAACTCAAAACTTTTGATTTGGGAAACTTTCAACTGGATGCCAGAAACATGCAAGTGGAGAAACTTTCGAATGGAAAAATTAGAAACTTCACACTAGAAAAATAAAACTTTCAACTGAAAAAGGGAAAGGAAAAGGATTTCAAACTTTCAGCTTGGATATGAACTCAAATTTGGGAGGTTTCAACTCGAATTAAAAACTTTGACCCAGCTACGGAAATGAGATTGGTTCGACAAGATGGATTATGCATGGCACGGGATGACTTGGCAGTGCAATATCTGCTGTCCATTGCGAGGCAGCGTTCAGCAGTGAGGGACCAGTGGTTCATAAGCAAATGTCGCAATTGCTGACCACACTAGCCCCTCCTGGATGACGAAGCCGGAGAAAAGGTGCCTGAGAATTCAAAGGTCAGCATGAAAGACGCGTAGCTACATATTGGGATGCCCCGCGCGAAACGCGCGCGAAAGGCCAAGGCGGCAACATTTGGATTGAGACCGCAGTTTATCATGTCTGGTCACATGTGGACATGTTCTTTTTAACTTTTAAAAGTTGTTTTTTGATTTTTTACAGTAACTAGTTTTTAAACAGAGTATCTTTTTAAAATATGATCTACTAGTTAATTATAGTACATGATTTACTGACTTTATTTATATCGGCAAAAACCGTACGTGAGTTTCTGTTACTCTGTAATCTCTCGTACAAACAGCCTAAAAGCCACAAACCACAGTAAAAAAGAACATGCCCACAATCATTTTTTGTTTCTGCATCTAGGGGTTACTCGGTTTTACAATATTTATTCACAGGCCACCACATGCATAATGACTAGACTACTATAACTATTTAACATCTTCTAAAACATTTAAATAGAGGTAGAGAATAAAAACATTGAGATAATTACACTCTTTGATTTCCATAATAGATAAATATATTGAAACAAAGACTCCCAAAACTATAGACAAATATAGCAAAATCGGAGGGACCAGTATATACCTACTCCCTCTGTCTCGTAATATAAGTCATCATTTTTGTGAAGTGTCATTCTACAATATAAATCTATTATAAAGATCAAATGTGTAGTTATTGCAATATTTTTACCATATACCTTTCTTTAATACTGAAAATATGAATGGGTAGATGTAGTATATTATTTAATAGAGATATGTATGATCTAATGATATTAATTTTTTCTTGCATTTAGTGTTTTTGTCTGTACGAGACGGAGGGAGTAGTTAACTGGCTAACACTACTATTCTAGCTTTTAATTCTCTCCTTTTTATATTGACAAACTAACCTGTGGTCCGCATACAGAGAATCAAGTGTGGCCTTCCTAGGATAGGAGCCTGGAAATTAGAGCATCTTCAAGAGATACTCTATATGGCTCTTAATATTTAAATTTTAGAGTTGAAGGGTAAAAAGTAGCTTCAACAGATTCCCAAATAGATTCCCAAATAGACTCCCAAAAATAGAACACACCCAAAAAATGGGCTCACGCTCTCTACTTACAGAGGATGATCTAGGCTCCCAATACTGTTTTTCTGGTTTAGGGTATCTGTTGGAGGGAATGATTATTTTGGGACCTTATATCGTGATTAGGATCTGTAAAAAGAGATTTAGGGTGTGAATTTATTGGGCATCTCTTGGAGGTGCTCTTAATCCCCGGGATTTGTACTCGACCAGTGACCACACATTCTAAAAATAGGTTTGCTACTTTAAAAATCATATCGTGCGCAAAATCAACTGTTCAGATAAGTCTCATGTAGCCCAAAATTCGGCACGTGGGATGGGTATACTATGCATAGCACGCGGTCCATACTTTTATCTAGCTGAATGTCTATGCGTGTAATAGAAACTAAAATTTATAGCAAATATCATGCATATTCTGCCTAATTTGTGGATATCTCACTGTCTCTATAGACTAGGTTATTTCTCACACCTATTAGTATACTCTTATCTGGATAACTTGCCATTGATTCTTTTGTATTTTTTAAATTAGTTTTCTGCATTTTTAAATTAGTTCCAAAACAAAAATGGACATGCGTAAAATAGAACATGAAAATAGTTAATGAAAGACCCTTTCCTATGCAATATAAACCAAAATAGAAAAGGTAAAGACTTGCATCAAAAAATACGCCATGCAATAGAGCAAGAGTTAACCATATAAATAGTCAAGTTTATATGAATGGTGTGACATATCACAAGATATTACAGCTACCAACAAACAGATCACATCAACAGGCAGATAACTGTGCAATAACTGTGCAATAACTGTGTGTGAAATTATAATGGACAATTGGCAGCAAGCTAGTGGTTCAGACTCCAACAAATAAACACTACAATATCTTCTTCGACAACTAAGTACCTATTAGCTTTCTAAATCGTATCTAACTATCAAATAACTGACTGCAATTTCCCAAAGTAGAATAGTCAGACATTGTCTGTTTTTTCTAGGCTTGGAGAAATATGATGTACTGTGGACACAATAAAGGCACTATAAAGTACAATTGCAAGAGGTCAAAATTTTATTACCTAGATATTCTTATGCTTGTCCATTAAGATACTTTAGTGATTTGATGCCATTAAAATTTATTACCTAGACATTCTTATGCTGGTCCATTAAGATACTTTAGTGATTTGATGCCATTATCATCTTCAACGAAATTTACCTAGTTAAGAACAAAACTCAACATTAATGCAAGCCCTCAAAAGCACAGCAAACATTTCGGCTTTCAATGCATATATAATGCCTTCCTTTTCTTTCATATTATACATTTTGGTTCACAGTATCATAGTTTAGAAAATATGTCCAATTACACTTATAGTAGATCTTCTAGCTTGCCAAAGCGCTGAGTAACAACTACGAAGTAAATAATTTGGATTGTATAAATGGGTGAAAAATATGTCTAGTTTCACATTATGCAGTTAACATGACTTACATAACAGCTCAATCTTGGATGATTCTCATGGAAAATGCATCTATCTACGCTTCTACTAAATGATGAAAACTTGCCGACCAAATCAATAAAATCATAAGAACTAAAATACTTAAGATTTCTGATTTGACCTGTTGATTGCTTCCAAAGCTGAGTTCTAAGCTGTGTGTAGATTATCAAGTAAATTAAGCTATGTCATTCCATGATTCGTATCACCTACTTGTGGCAATGCAAAAAAGAAACATCAGCCCAGTTTGGGAGATCGTTAGCTAACAAGAAGCCATCCCAACAGGATGCAGTTGGAGGGGCTTCTAAAATAAGTACAAGTCCTTCTCTACCGAGGAAATTGAACCCCTGTCCACCAGTTTCCAAAGGAAGCCAAAGCATCCTAAAAAAGAACCACAGTAAAGTGTTCTTATCATAGGCAATGTTTATGCACAACGCCTGCATTAGCATCGACCACTAAGATTACAAAACCATAACAATGTTGATGCTATGGCTATCATACCGAAGAAGTGAAGTGCCCTAGTGGCATGCGCCGTCGCAAACCCCATCGCCTCAAGGTCCACGAGCATCTCCTTGTTCACCTCCGGCACAACCATCTCTGCCAGAACCGAACACACCCCAATTACACACCCTCCTCAACGCTCAAAAGTTGTCACAAATCAAACCCTTTGCTTATCTCGAATTCAAAACCTCACTTTTGCAGCCCCCTGTTTCCCGAGGCATCGGTGTCCATGGCCTCAGAGGCTAGCTTCTGCAGCGCCTCGAGATCGATGGGCTTGGCCACCTCCATGGTCTTGTCTGCGAACTCTATGTGGTTGGTGCGCTTGGTGTGCAGCTCCACCTCCTGAGCACTAGATCAAGAACCAAGATTTGGATCAAGAACTGATGATAATGCATCGAATTGGATCAAGAAACCACCGAATCTGATCGAATTCGATCGGGAGGGGCAGGAGTGCGGGATCTCATGGTCTGGGAGCAGCAGGGCTTACTGTAGTCGGTGCAGACGAGGTTGAGGATAGCGTCGATGGACTCGGAGAAGTTGGTGTGGGAGGTGGCCTCGGTGTGCGCCTGTGCCTCCTCCACTCTCTGTAGCAGCGCGTCGTAGTCCCCGCACCGCAATGATAGCCTCGCCATTGCCGGCACTACGTACCTCGAATTCGTGAGTGGAGGAACGGTGGTGGAGGCGGATATTAGGGGGGAGTGTGGAGGGTGTTGGATGCGAGGGGAGGAGTGGCGAGTAGGGGTTGCATGAGGGGAGGAGTGGTGGTAGCGATGGAGATTGGGGAGAGGAGTGGCGGTGGCATTGCCCGAGGGAAAGAGTGACGGCGGAAGAGAGGTGGTGGTGGTGGCGCTGCGTGATGGGAGGGGGACGACAGAAGGGAGGTGGCGGTGGCAGATTAGTGGGAGAAGAGTGATGGCGGCAACAGGTTAGTGGGGAGGAGAGCAGTGGTGGTGGCACTGTATGAGGGGAGTAGAGGGCGATGAACCGGAGGACTAGGATGGAGTGCTAAGTACAAACCCTAGATCGCGCGACGCGGGTGAGGGAGGAGGAGGCGAGATAGAGAGAGACGTTGGGGTGGGAGGAGAGAGGGGGAGGTGAGGAGGAGCTGACGACTGGTCCCACCTATCGCCTATCGGTGCATGATTTCAAGTGGAGGGGGTGATGTCAGATGAACTATGAGATAAACCACCACTACGAACTCATTCTTTTAAATAGTAGAGACTTTGTGTAAATAGGATTAAACCAGATAAGTCATGTTTGCTCCAACAAGCGTTACGTGCTAGTAATCCGTTCTAAATAGGTAATGGCTTCTTAAGTTTCATTTTACATTTCATTTAGACTTCAAAATCCCCACGCTTGTTCTTGTTTTGGTGCTTGTAATGCTGGCCCTCCCGGGCATTTTAGGGCCTGTTTGGGAAAGCTCCACCACTGAAAACGTGGATCTGGAGCAGCAGCTCCACCGTGGATCTGGGATCTCACTATGGAGTGTTTGGCTTGTACAGCAGCTCCAGATCCACGAAATTGAAGTTTTGGTGGGAATGACCACTTTTGGTGGGATGGGGTGTGTAACCAGTGGCATTGGTGGGTAATTACCACCTAACTCCACGGTGGAGCACCCCTTGAGGAGCTCCATGAAATCCATGGATCTGACCTTCAGATCCAGGATTTTGGTGGATCCAGATTTCGCGGAACTGGAGCATTTGTGTAAAATTTTATAGAGTGAAGCTGTTTTTCGTAGATCTGAAATTGATAGAACTCTCCCAAACAGTTCCTTATTTTGGACTTCGAAGTCCCGATGCGTAAGACTCACGGGCTTTCCTTTGCCTTTTCTTCGTTATGGGAAACGACGTGTGCCCGCACCGTCACACGATGCGCACGAGGACACGATAAGGCCGACCACTGATCGACTGGTCGCACCGCAGAGAAGATGAGGCAGGGGACACCGTCCGGAAATCCGGGGCAACCACTTGTAACTTTCCAAGCCAATCAGCGAATCTGATCTGACTGACCAACTAAAGTTCTCCTATGGCTATATATCTGTACCATCATGGTAGTACGACTCTTTCCTCGGAAACAGACAAAACCTCACAAGTTTTCTTTTTTTTTTTGGAAAAATGGAATCAAGTGCGGCAAACCGTGGTGGCGGTAGATGACACGGCAACGATCCCCATGCGAGATGAAAGGTTGCCTCCACTGCTGGGCACGTGTCCGGCGTCTGCACCGGCTGCCTTGGCCCCGACAGCGATCGGACAGCCGGCCTTGGTGCCCATAGGGCTGTAAAAAAAGTTCGAAGCTCGCGAGTTACTCGAGTTCGACTCGTTTTAGGCTCGATTCGAGCTCGGTTCAAGCTTTAAACGAGCCAAACTCGAGCTTGATTTCGAGCTCGCGAGCTTCACCGAGCCGAACTCGAATAGTTCGCGAGCCCCGATTCGAGCTTAAATAGTAATATATATTAATTATTACCGAGCTTACTCGAGCCGAACTCGAGCTCGAGCTTGTCTTATTATTGAAAATTAGTGTGTATTTGAATTATTTTAACTGTTATCGAGTTTATTAGAGCTGAGCTCGAACTTAAAATTTTCTTATTATTGAAAAATAGTGCATAATAAATTATTTTAATTGTTATCGAGCTTCAACGAGCCGAGCTCCCAGGCTCGAGCTCGGTAGAAACTCGAGCCGATCTCGAGTTGGGGTCCGAGCCTGGACCTGGGCTCGAGCTCGAGCCCAGGTCCAGGTCCAGGCTCGGACCCCAACTCGAGATCGGCTCGAGTTTCTACCGAGCTCGAGCCTGGAAGGCCAGGCTCGCTCGAACTCGGCTCGTTTACAACCCTAGGTGCCCATAGCCTTAGCATTGGTAACCTGCACGCACGTATTTATATGCCAAATTTTGTACTAGTAAGGATTTGTAGTAGACTAGTACTTCACAGTAGGATTGTTTATCTGCTTTAGACTCTGCTCGTTTCGGTTTCGGCTTCTGGTTTTTTTATTTTTTATTATTCCTAAAATTTGTCTTTTTCTGATTTTTTTTGGATTTTTTGAGCTTTTTTACTGGTTCTTTTTTCGTATTCGTATGCATTACACGTGACGGGCTAACCCGTTTTTTCTATTTTTAGTTTTTTTAAATTTAATTATGCTAAATAAGTCACCTTCAGTTACAGTATAGTTTCAGCTAACTATAATAAAATAAGCTATAAGCCACAACCTAACCGAGTACCACTTTAGTTTCGATTAGTTGAAGGGGAAAAGGAAGAAGCAGTACTAGATTAGAAAACAGTAATACTTGTTGTACCGACTTGCAGTACAGCATGAGTACGTACTCACAATGAGCTGTAAGATGAAGAGAGGTTAGCTTGTGGGAATCAGATTTTTGGGTGAATGAATTGCTCCTCTCTAATTGGACACACATCACTGTTAGAGATATATGTATAGTTTGTTATTTCCCATTGTTATGAGGGGTTCTTTGCATATTTACCACCTGTACTTTGTGTATATATACCGGTCCATTGGCCTCATATGAATACAAGCACTATTCATAACATGGTATCAGAGCCTAGGGTTTGTTATACCTAGGGCCGTGCCTGTCTCCACCAGATTGGATCTACCGCCGGAATTTTCGCCGGCTCGCCGCCGCAGCCGTCGCGCCTCCAGCCCGACACCGCCGGCTGCTCCCTCCGCGCCGGCCGACGCCGCCGCTCCGCTCCCTCGCGCGGGCGCTCCCTCCGTCCCCGCCGCCGGCCGCTCCCCGACGCCACCGGCTGCTCCCGCGCCGCCGCTCTGCGCCCGACGCCGCCGGCCGCTCCCTCCCTCTTGCGCCGCCGCTCGCTCTCTCGCGTGTGTGCGTGTGTTAACGGGCTGGAGGCCCGTTAAGTTTTAGGGTTTGTAAAAAAAACGAGAAAAAAAAAACGTCGTCCTAACCGCCGCGCCGCCTGTTAGACTTCGTTGCCTTGGTCGCCGCGCCGTCCAGCGCCGCCTACCAATGGGCACCGTTTCCCTCCCTCGCTGCCCGGTGATCTTTGATGGTGTTAATTACACCGACTTTGTGTCTCACATGCGCATTCACATGCGTGGTCTTCGTCTCTGGGGCGTCCTCTCTGGCGATGTCACCTGCCCGCCTTGCCCTATTCCTCCGATGGAGCCTACGCCTGTTGCATTGCCCCAGACAGCCGATAAGGCTGCTGCTGATGATGAAGCTGATGATAAAGCTGCCTCTGCCTACCAGGAGGCTCTGGATTCCTACAAGGATCGTCTGACCGTCTACACTCAGTGGTACGATGACGACGCTCGGGCTGCTGCTGTCTTCATCGCCAGTGTCCAGCCTCAGTTTTCTTCTGAGGTTGTGGGACTCCCTTCGGCTTTCCAGATGTGGACTCATCTTCGTCAGCACTACGAGCCCTCTGGTGATGCCCTGTACCTGTCCGTGGTCCACCAGGAGCACTCTCTTCAGCAGGGTGATGCTACTGTTGACGCTTTTTACGCTCAGAGTTCTGCTGTCTGGCGTCAGTTGGACTCATTTCGCACTGCTGGCTGTCGTACCTGTCCGTGCTGACTTGGAGTTTCAGCGGGTTTACGAGTTCCTTACTCGCCTTCGTCCTGAGTTCGAGCAAAGGCGTGCCCAGCTCCTTGCACGCCACCCTCGTGTCACTCTCCTGGAGGCTCTCACCGAGATACGCGCGGAGGAGACTCGTCTGAGTGGTGCTGGTCTGATGCCACTCCCCTCTGTGCTCGCCGCTCGTCCGCCTGCTACACTGCCTCCTCCAGCGGCTACCACAGGTGGTGGTGGCCGTCCTCCGTCTGGAGGTGGCCGTCCTCACTGTTCCTACTGCGACAAGGATTGCCACACTGAGTCCCAGTGCTACAAGAAGAAGCGGCATCTTTCACGCCGTTCTTCTACTGGCACTAGTGCTTCTACGACGACGTCTGCCTCGACTTCTTCAGCAGCTTCTCTCACCGAGCAGGAGATAGCCAGACTTCGACGCCTACTTGCCGCTTCAGGTTCTCCCTCGACAGGTTCTGCAGGTTCTTCTACTGACTCTTCGGGCACTGAGAGACCACCTCCTACACAGTCAGGTACCTCCCCGTGGATTCATGATTCTGAAGCATCTTTTCACATGACTCCTGATCCTTCCACTCTGTCTTCTATTACACCTCTTGATTCTCCTGTCAGTGTTCTTACTGCTGATGGTACATCTCTTTCTGTCTCTGGTCGAGGATCTCTTAGCAACTCATCTTTTCATGTTCCTTCTGTTGCTCATGTTCCTCGTCTTACCTTGCAGCTTCTTTCTGCTGGGCAGATTACTGGCCTTGGTTATCGGGTCATTCTCGACTCTGACTCTTGTTGTGTTCAGGACTGCCACACGGGAGCTCTGGTTGGTTCTGGCCCTCGGCGCCATGACTCACAGCGTCTCTGGGAGCTTGACTGGCTTCACCTTCCTTCCGCTGCCACCACCGCCGCCAGTCTCTCCGCTTCTGCCACTTCGTCTACCGGCTCTTTCCAGCAGTGGCATCACCGTCTTGGCCATCTGTGTGGATCCCGTCTGTCGTCCTTAGTTCGTCGTGGTCTTCTGGAGTCTGTCTCAGGAGACGTGTCTTTAGATTGTTAGGGCTGTAAGTTAGGTAAACAGATCCAGCTTCCTTATCCTCATAGTGAGTCTGTGTCTCAGCGCCCTTTTGATCTTGTTCATTCAGATGTTTGGGGTCTGGCTCCCTTCGTTTCGAAAGGGGGTCATCGATATTATATCATTTTTATAGATGATTTTTCTCGCCATACTTGGATATATTTCATGTCTTCTCGTAGTGAGGCCTTGTCTATCTATAAACAATTTGCCACTATGATTCACACACAGTTCTCCACTCCTATTCGTGTCTTTCGTGCTGATTCTGCTGGCGAGTACCTCTCTCGTCACCTGCGCGGCTTCCTTGCTGAGCAAGGCACTCTCGCTTAGTTCTCTTATCCTGGTGCTCATGCTCAGAATGGTGTCGCTGAGCGCAAGCATCGTCACCTCCTTGAGACTGCTCGTGCTCTGATGATCGCCGCCTCTATTCCACCTCACTTTTGGGCCGATGCTGTTTCCACTGCCACCTATCTCGTAAACATCCAGCCCTCTTCTGCTCTTCAGGGTGCGATCCCTGTTGAGCGTATCTGTGGTCGTCTTCCTGACTACTCTGCCCTTCATCTGTTTGGCTGCGTTTGCTACGTTCTCCTCGCCCCTCGAGAACGCACCAAACTGACCGCTCAGTCTGTTGAGTGTGTCTTTCTGGGATACAGTGCCGAGCACAAGGGCTATCGGTGCTGGGATCCTGTTGGTCGTCGGATACGGGTTTCTCGGGATGTGACTTTCGACGAGTCTCGTCCATTCTACCCACGTCCTGCCTCTACTTCGGCTTCCTCTGTGGAGTCTCTGTCTTTCTTGACCTTTCCAGATACACCTATATCTGTTTTGCCCTCGTCCACCTGTCCTACTGAGTCTCCACATATTCCCCCTGTGGCCTCTCCGCCGTTGTCGCCGTCTGTGTCGTCTCCTACGACTCCCCAGGCTCCTCCCACTACAGTACCTTTTCCCCTTATTGAGGATCTTCCAGATGATCCATCTTCTCCTGATGTTCCATCTTCTTCTGATGCTTCATCTTCTCCTCGCTACGCTCTCCGCGATCGCCAGTCGATTCGGCTTCCTGCCCGTTTTGCTCTTGCTGGCGCAGCTACTCGTGAGCCTGTCTCCTACCAGGATGCTGTTACTCACCCTGAGTGGCAGCTTGCCATGGCCGAGGCTGCGGCGGCGGAGGACGAGGAGGAGGACGTTGTCAGGGAGCGAGATGATGCAGTCCCCGCCGCCGACGTCGCCACCGGAGACGACGGAGGAGGGCTTCGCGCACCTCGAGCTGGTTTGTGATTGCAGATTCCTACCTACATATACATTCCCCAGAGTCGGACCACTATTTAATTGCAGGTCCGCTCAATATGAAGTCTTGTTCGTGTCATAGATGATTGACATCACTATAGATATTAACTTGAAAAATAATTCATAACGTATAGACTTCTTACTACTATGCATACTTACATAGTACCGTACGTAGTTGATCAACGATTAAGTTTATATGTGGTTTAACTTATCCCTTATATCCTTGACGTGCTTTTTGGAGGTGTCTGTTGTAAAGAATACGGTGTAAGCATATATTTAGATTTAATTTTAGTATAATTAAATATTGTTAAAGTACATTTTAAATAGTATATAATATAAATTGTATATAAACATGTAATTCTTCCATACCATTTATATCAAAACATATACTCATCATATGAAGCAATATTACTACTAAACTAATCATGTAAAGCATTTTCAGGAACCAGGGAATAACTAAAACTAGCACAAAGCCCGAGTTTTAGATTATTGATTAGTGCTCTCAGATGTAGGGTTACACAAGATTTAATCTTGATTGTCCCACTACTATGTCGTTACTCTTCATTAATGATCAGATAACTAGTAATCAAGATTTGAGCTCTAGTTTATGCTCATACTGTCACAAACTTGCATATAAAATGAATAGCAACTCGCATATAAAATGGATAGCAATCTCTAACTTTCAGAATAATAAGTGTTCACAAGCAAAGGATTATCAAGCAGTATTCTGACTGACAATGTCCAGATGACTGAAAATACAATATCATATGAAGAATATTAGAGAGAAAAATTCTTTTCTAAACCGAACTGAACAATGGATATAACTACTGCATGACAAATAATCACAATGCTAGTTAACAGATCCGATCAACCGAAAGAAGTAACTCAAAGAATTATGGTACAGACAGTAGTAGGCACCCAGATAGAGCTCAAATCTACTCTAGTTATTCAGATCAATATAAGTAATCGACAAGTTTCATCATAGATCTTTAAACCGAGCTAACAAGCAAACAATGTCTCTTAGTACTAAAGCATGTATCAGAGATTAATGAATTAGCATAGCTCACAATGTTTGCAGGAAAAAGAGTCGAAATAGTCACGGTGCAGACAGCTCTTAAAGTCGTCCAGAAGTGAATCAAGCCAGTGGAAGCGAAATAACCAACAAGAACCGGACAAGGCACACTCATAGGTGCTGACCCAGAAAACCTAGCGTCCCTCTGTGCCTCCATGAGAGAGGAGCATGATAGACGGAGATACAATGCCTTCTTTGCAGTTCAGGACAATCCAAATCAACGAAGTCGAGGTAAGGGGATGGCCGCACAAGAACACTAAAGTGCACTGGCCAGATGCACTTTGTCACAGAGCACCAGAACTAAGGAACTCGCCACCAACAGGCCATAGACCAACACAGTGGAGCAACAGCTCCAAAAACGCAAGATCGAAGCCAAATCGGAGAGAACCAAGAAGGGGATTTGGAGGAGTTACTCTCTGTTTTTGGGCACACGATCTACATTACTCACTGTTTTTTGCCACACGACCTGCACGGGAGAGCCGTCTCCCTTTATAGGAGGAAGAGGAGGAGGAGCTCATGCGGTTGAATGAAAGAAGCAACCACAGGTTGGAGACTCTGTCTCCAATCTTATCTCAATACGAAGTCCCACTGACAGGTGGGCCTCACCATTTTTTCCCTTTTTCCATTTGAGAAATTCCGGTATTGCCCTCATAACACCAACAGTGTCTAGGGGTAATTCTGACGCCCACGTTGACAGTGACAGCAAGCAAGGCGACGAGGAGTCCGGTGGCAATCACCCAGCTGCCGTCAGAGCTCATCGACGTGTGCCGCCCCTGTTACCGCCAATCGTATCCGAAACAAATTACTGCAACAGCGACACAGAAACAAAATGCCACTGATGCTTTTAGTGGAGTTGATATATACAAGATCAAATGGTCAGTGACGGTGAAACTAACCGAAAAAAAGGGATGGGCTACGAGAATTTGGGCAAATTAAGTAAATGGATTCTTAACTCTTAAGCAAAGAGTTGATGACAGACAGTATCACTGTATCAGTTTTACTCACAGTTTGGATCGTCCTTCAAACAGGCACGGTTCCTCCTGTGTATTCCTGTTTTTGACGTATGCCCTCGAATCAGCTTCGCAAGGACAGCACAGATCAGCTTCCCTAAAGAAGACCAGGCCTAATTCAGCCCAGGGAGATGTAAAAAGGCCCAAATTGGCATTCCAAAGGGCCCAAACCAGCATTCCAAAGGGCCCAAACCAGCATTCCAGGACCTCGCTCAGCCCAGTAGCCCACCTCCGAGCTCAACCCTCGCTGCCATCAGCGCGCACGACTCGGCGCATTTAGAGCATGTACAACGCATCTCGGAACGCCGTCTCCGTCGCGGCACTTTTGCAGAAACAACCCTGGTTCCCCGCATTCAATAAGGAGAGAAGTGCTGCTCGTCACCTCGCGAGGCGACGCCGAGCGCTCGTGCTCCAAGACCATGTCGCTGGCTCGACGCACGCTGTACGGGGGCGGCTTCACGAGTCGACGCACCCGCGGATCTAGCTGCGCGCGCGGAGATGTATTTTGCGCGCCAAATCCAGCGTCGTCTCCATATATGCCTTTCTTCTCCCCGACGCCCTTCCTCGCCCTAGAGATGGAGCACACCGGCGTGGCACTGGCTTCGGGGCGGAAGAGGCAGGGCATGGCGGTGGCGGCGGTAGCTACGGGGCCGAAGAGCAAGGTCAAGGGAGGTCCAGCAGCGGCGTCTAGCTCTATTGCTCGCGGGAAGGGGGATGGCGCAGCATTTATCCCCTTCGATCGCGGCCGCGGCAACGGCGAGGCGGCGGCACCTATCCTCTTCGATCGCGGCAACGGCGTAGCGTCATCACCGGTCCCAGTTGGTCGCGGCAATGGCGCGGCGGCGGCTTCCAATGGATCTGGCCAAGGGTTCTTCACCAGCGCCCCTCCCTCTATGGCCGGGATTCCATTCGCTCCATCACCATCTCCAAATTGGTGGGACGTAGGCAGCAGTGGCAGCCCGATTTCTCCTCAATTTGGCTATCCACCTGCTTGGGATACTGCATGGTAAGCCGCCCAATTTCTTCTCATCTCAATTTCGCAATTCACTGTCCTGTTTGATTGAGAGTTCTAAAGCATCTGAGTTGGGCAATTGAAGTTCGTTTTTGTGCCATATGTTTATTAACTGAAACCACTTGTTTGAAATTCGTTTGCAGTAAATAATGTGTGTATCTGTACTCTGGCTGTTTATAAAAAGCTATTAGTGATAGCAACCCTGACTGTTTATATGTATTAGCATCCCTGACTACTTATTTACAAGTTAATTAAGCAATAGGTGTCAGGCTAATCTGGAGAAAATGATTAGCTACTATACAACATGATGAGTGTCCATGTAGAACTTTGTTCTTCTCCAAGTTTCAAGTTTGCAGGCTGTTTTAATAATGTGAACAATATTCCAGCTTTATGTGAACAAGTACTAGTATTTGAACTTTTGTGATGGTTTTATTAATGTGAACAAGATTCCAGCTTGTATCAACTTTGCTTGTAACTTTGCTGTTGCAAGGAGTTATGTTTGAACTCCATCTATGTATATACTTTGCTTGAAAGAACTTTGCTGTTGCCGAGCACTCTCAAGTGAGAATTCATTGCTGCTTCTGTGGACAGGTGTCAACGGGTTGATTGTGTGAATCTGTATGCAGTTGTCCTGTGTGAAAATGGTGTAATCATATTATGTTTTATTTGATTTATGAAAAATCCGTTATATTACATTATATATAAATATATAAATATACTATTTGTATTGATGGTTCCAAAAAATATTGTAACCATGATCATCTTATTTTTTGTTTGATCTGTTTTGTATCAATAAGCATCACAATGGTTTACATGAATAATATTCACACTTGATCTTAACTACATGCAAGCATTAAACAAACAATAGACAGCCAAACAGACAGCCCACTGTACACGCTGTCTGTTTAGTCGTCTGTTTGTCATGTGACATCACCATACAGACAGCCCCCTGTCTGTGGGTTGTACATGCCCTTATGTGTAGTTGGACCAAACTCAGTTGCACACAGGTGACAACTATGCAACTTTATTTTTTTCGATAGGAGCCCAACGTTAAGCAACTAGTCAAAAGAAAAAAAACGCAACGAAAAAACAAAGCGATGCATGGGGATTCTCGTCCAATTGTGTAGGATCGGATATGGTAGCAGAGGAGGGGTGAATGGTGCCTCTTTAAAAATCGCCTCTCAAAGTATCCACAAAGACTTTTCCTCTCTGATAGATACAAAAACTAAGAAGAGGAAGAGAGTTTATGCTTACTGGCCACCAGAGAAAGAATCGGAAAATGAAACGATCAAATGAAGCTGGCTGCAAAGAAGAACTCAGAGAAACACACATAGCCCGGTCAGACCGCTATGCAAGGGCCGGTCAGACCGCTCAGCCACAGCCGGTCAGACCGCCGGTTCAAGACCGGTCTGACCGCCGGCTAGAACCCGGTCTGACCGCCTCATGTTCTCCGGTCCGACCGGTATAATGCCGCTGGTCTGACCTCCAACAAGGGTGCAGTCTGACTGGCTAACCCTAGCGGTCAGACCATGGGCTTGCGAGTAGAGCATGAGCAGCGCCTAAAAAAATTCTTTTGCACAGTTTGTACCGAAGAGGCTGAACTCAGGGAAAATTCCAAACTCCTGCTGATCCCCTTGGACCAAAAGAGAAGAACTTAAAACCAAATAGCTCAAAGGCCTTAGGAGACAAAGAGAGTGCAAACAAGGGGCAAGAAAAAGGAATCTGAGCAGAAATCAGACAATGAATTGAAAAAGTGACAGATCTCCAGAATGATTGCCATTCTCCAATCTTTTGCTTATGAGACCTTGTAATACAACAAGAAATGATCTCATAGCAAGGGACCACAAATCTTAGCAGACATTTCACTGGGAACACCAAAGAAATGGATGTCCCCTGCCATCAAACCCTAGGGAATCAAAACAGAGGAAGAATGCCTCAAAGCAATACAAATTGATTCCAAGAAATGCTCTTAGGGATGAACTGGCCAAATGACCTGGAGGCTAATTCCCACTATTGAGAGCAAGGAAATGTTGCTACACAAGCAAGGAAATGTTGCTACAGCTCAAACTCAAAAGAGCAGAAATGAACAGAGAATCAACAGAGAGCAGAAAAACAAGCTGACATTCTAAAAAAGATTCATTTTTTAGATATGAATGGTTACATAAGGTTTACAAACACTACGTCCCCATACACGATTGACAAGAAATGTCACTCACTACATGCTTCTCCATGAGAAGAACACACGCAGAGCTCACACTCCCTCAGACACACACTGGGACCTCTCTGCTCACACTCAGACTTCACTCCCTTGCTCTCCACTTGGCTAGAGCTCACTTGAATGGGATGATTCTGCACTCCCCATTGCCTTTGCTAAATAGAGCGACTCCCATCCTCAATTAGCAAATCAAGAAGTGTCATACCAACCTCACTTTCCACCTCTTACACCCATGAGGCAAGAAAGTCAACACAACCAGCATTTAGAGGGAAAAACAGCCCTCCACACATTGCTTGAGTCAAATCTCCAATTTGCCCCTCAAGCGCCTTCCTAGAAGCTTCCCGCGTCCGGTACCTTGACCGTTTGGACATCGACTCCTCCCTGAGTCTAGTCCCGGTCCGCTCCGCTGCACACGACCGCACCCGACATCCTGACCGTCTGGACCTCAGCTCCTCCCTGAGCCTAATCCCGGTCCACCTCGCCGCTGCCCGTCGTGTCCACCCGACACCGACCGAGACGTCCGACTCCACCTGAGTCTAGTCCTGGTCTGTTCCGTTGCACACGATCGCAACCGACCTCCAACCGTCTGGACCTCCGACTCCTCCCTGTGCCTAGTCCTGGTTTGCTCGTCGTTGCCCGTCGTGTCCATAGCCGGTAGCTCCAGCTCCGGTTCCTCATCTCCCGACTCGCAACCACCTCACCAGCCTCGATCATCTTCGGCATCACCGACCGTCTGGACCTCAACACCTCCTGTGCCTAGTCCCAGTTCTCCTCGCCTCACCATGACCTAGCTCCGAAGTCCTGCAGTCACACAGACAAGCAAATCGTCACATAGCACCGCACGAAACAACATATCAACAATAGCATAAATGAAAGGTACTCAAACCTAGAATACCCAAAACAAACTCAAACTCTATAAAGCAACCGTCAATTACTCATCACCAATATGGGGATCTCCACATGGTCTCTCAACTTGAGAGTAATTAATATGCAAACAGGAGGAGGAAATTAACAGTCCTGTACATGAAAATATTTGGGAAGCTGCTTGCAGGTTAGCCTCGCTGCATGGTGAATGCAAAAACAGAACTGACAGTGAGAATTTGACATTCTGTTGACCACGTGTGCATATTTTTTTTCCACAAAAATCAACGATTATCTGGGGCACGTACGTGCGTGCACATGTTCAAGACACATCCACGTTTATGGTTGCCTTTATCAAGTTACAGACGCATATAACATTATAACTACAAGACAGATAAGCGTCTACGCATGATAACACTCGCATACGACCACACACACGCATTCGCACACTACTCTGGAATCAATCAAAACTGAAGTACCCATCGATCACAAATAGTGGCAGCATACTAGCATCCAACGAGAGAGAAAGAAATACTCCTCGCAAAAATAAAAAGAAAGGAAGAAAGAAAGAGAAATACTGCAGTACTAGTTTAGTATAGGAGTATGGTTTTGCGTTTCTTCAATAGATGATCTTCGCCTGCAACCCCCTGTCCAGTCGAAGAAGCAGGCGCCGCGGCGGCTCGTCCACGATCGGACGGTTAAGGGGTTCAGAGGAACACCACCGATTCAAGAAACGCAAAAACATACATCATGGAGAGCTGCACCCGGCAAGAACTACTCCGACGGTGACCAGGGAGATCCCGAGGAAGTACAGAGTGGAGACGGCGAAGCAGAACACCGGGCTGGGGTTGTCGTGGATCACCGGCAATCTTTCGCCGCCGACGAACTCTCGAATGCGCACTCAAGAACACGATGAACACATGTGTTTGGTGCTGCTAAAACGGGGCAGCGTTTTCTGATATATTGCATGCTTATTTAAAGAAAAGCAACAAGTAAAAATGGCAGTTTCATGCATGGCATGAACGCACAATTGAATGCATGGCACTAATGCATGGCATTTGAGATCATGCCTCACGAACGCACAGTTGAATGCATGGCACTAATGCATGACTATTTAAAGACGCACACAACCATTCACTACTAATCTACAGTTGAATGCATGGCACTAATGCATGACTACTTAAAGACGCACACAACCATTCACTACTAATCTGAAACGGAAAAAAGTAAAAACGACAACTAACTGAAGAAACGAAACAATCACAAAGAAAAATATGGTGAGACGCTGGAGTAGCTTCAACATTTCTCTCCCTAGTCCTTGCTGTGCTCACCGATCTTGCTGACGCCGATCAACGTACGCAGTTGCTGGAACCGCACACGTCCTAGCTCCTTGGTCAAAACGTCCGCTAGCTGGTTTTCCGTGAAATGTGCCGAAGGATGATCTTGTTCCCGTCGATGCACTCCCAAATGTAGTGGAAACGAGTGTCGATATGTTTGCTTTGGTTGTGGAAGACGGGGTTGTTGCTGAGGGCGATGGCGGACTAGTTGTCCACCTTGAGCTCCGGTGCTCCAGACTCAGTGCCGAGCATGTCAGACACGAGCCGAGCTAGCCAGACGCCTTGGCAGGCTGCTGTAGCTGTCGCAATGTACTCTGCCTCGCATGAGGACAGAGCCACCACCTTCTGTTTGGAGGACTGCCAAGTGATGGGGTTGCCGCCGAGGAAGAAGATGACCCCGCTAGTACTCTTGCGTGTGTCGACGTCGCCCGCCATGTCGGCGTCACTGTAGCCGACCAGTCGAGCTCGTTCATCCTCCCTCCTGGCGTAGTGAAGACCATAGTCACGCGTACTTGCTACGTACCGTAGCACGCGCTTCACCGCGTTAAGATGGTCCTCGCGTGGTTTCTCCATGAACCGGCTCAGATAGCCTACCGCGTAGGCAAGATCTGGCCGGGTGTGCACCAAGTAGCGTAGTCCGCTGATAACGCGCCTGTACTCGGTGGAGTCCACCAGTGGAGCAGTGCTCTCCTTGCTCAACTTGAGCCTTGGTTCCATCGGCGCCAGACTGGGGTTGCAGGTGCTCATTCCGCTCCACTCAAGCAGCTTCCCTGCATAGGCAGATTGGCAGAGCGAGATGCCGCCTGGCCCTTGGTTCACCTCGATGCCGAGGTAGTACGACAGCAGCCCGAGGTCGCACATGAGAAAGACACGCTTCATCTCGAGCTTGAACACCACGATCTCATCACTGCTGGTGCCGGTGATGATCAAGTCGTCCACATAGACCCCGACTACCAGCCACGATGACCCTCGGCTCCGCATGTACATGCCGTGCTCGGAGCTGCTCCTCTGTAAACCAAGTGACACCATGGACGCATCAAGCTTGGCATTCCAGACCCTCGGTGCCTGTCGGAGACCATACAACGCCTTGCGAAGACGTAGTACTTTGTGTTCGCGGTCGTTGATGACAAAACTCGGTGGCTACCTCACGTACACTTCCTCCTTGAGGTAACCGTTGAGGAAGGTGCTCTTCACGTCCATGTGGTGGACTTCCCAGCGCTCGTGGGCTACCAGAGCCAACAGCGCCCTCACGGACACCATTCACGCGACCAGAGCGAAGACCTCGTCGAAGTCGATTCCCGCGCGCTGAACGTAGCCTTTTGCGACCAAACGCGCCTTGTGCCGGATGACGTTTTCGTGCTCATCGCGCTTCACTTTGAAGACCCACTTGAGCCCAATCGCACGGTGCCCAGTGGGGAGCGTGACGAGCTCCCACGTGTTGTTGTCCTTGATCGACTTTATTTCCTCGTGCATTGCCTGACGCCAGCTTGCCTTGCGCTTTGCCTCACTGAAGGAGACATGCTCGTCCGCCGTGGTGAACTGCAGCTCCTCGTCGAGCACCCAGGGTACAAGCCCAGGTGGCGAGGCTGGTCCGATGAAAGCGTCGATGGCGCAGAACCGAAGTGGAGCATCATCGTGGTCCACGTCCAAGTTCTCCTTAGGATCAGCCGGTGATGAGACGAACTTGATCGGTGCACTCGTGGGTGACATAGTAGGCGCGAATTGCTCTGGAGGCATCATGGGTGCAGGGGCTGGTGTTGGCGTGGGCGACGGAGACATGTAAGCTGGTGATGCCGCATTGGCTCGAGGCATGTTGGAGAAGTACTTCGTGGTGTACTCAACGTTGAAGGGCTCGCCATCGCCTGGATCACTACTGCTTTCGTCGCCCCAGCTCCATTGTCCCGCCACGTCGAACATGACGTCGCGCGACACAATGATGCGCTTGGTGGAGGGGTCATAGCAGCGGTAGGCTTTGGAGCCGTGCTTGTAGCCGACGAAGATGGTCGGCATGCTGCGATCATCCAACTTCTTGAGTCCCAGCCGTGTGGACTTGACATGGGCGACGCAGCCAAAGGTCCTGAAGTAGTGAATGGTGGGGCGCTCACCGTGCCAAACCTCAAATGGGGTCTTGCCGTTGAGCGCGCGTGTCGGGACGCGGTTGAGGACGTGGACTGCGGTGTTCACAGCCTCACCCCAGAAGTAGCCGGGAAGTCGCTTTGCCTTGAGCATACATCGCGCCATGCCGACGATGCTCTGGTTGCGGTGCTCTACCACCCCGTTCTGCTACGGTGAGTAGGGGGCGGTGAGCTGCCACTGGACGCCGCGCTCGGCACAGTACTCGCCGAACTCCACAGAGGTGAACTCTCCCCACGATCAGTGTAGAGGACCTTGAGCTGCCTCCCTGACTCAACCTCCACGGCCACCTGTAAGTTCTTGATCACCGCTGATGCCTGATCTTTGCTCGACAGCAAGTGGAGCCACATGTACCAGCTCAAATCATCAACAAGCAGTAGGAAATATTTGTTACCACTTGGAGTTGTGGGCGCGATGGGCCCGCACAAATCGCGTGGACGAGGTCGAGGACATGCTCCGCTCGCCGTAGCGCTTTATCACGGAATGGCGCTGTCGCACACCTGATCGACCTGATCAAGCGACGGCAACCCACGCACCATCTCCCGTTGGGCGAGCGTGCGCAATGACTTGAAACTGAGGTGCCCGTACCTCGCATGCCAGCGCCAGGCCACCTCCGAGCTACGCGCCAACCGGCACACCGGCCGCCCCGATGCAGAGCTCCAGGATTTAGAGGTGCAGAACGATGCACCCGAGTAAGAAGGTCACGTTGCTGATCGTAGATGCGCAGGGTGCTGGAGTAGATCTCGATCCAACATCCGGCCTCCTCCAGCTCACCAAGACTTATGATGTTCCCCGTCAAACGGGGAATGTAGTACACCCCCATCAGCGCGCGATGCTCCCGTTCTTGCAAGTGAAGATGATCGTGTCGCGTCCTACAATCCCCACCACAGATCCGTTGCCAAAACAGATGGTGCCGCAGACTCCCCCACCGCATGATGGTGTGGGCAGAGCTGGAGAACGAAGCAGCTCAACGGGCGGCGCTGTCACATGTGCCAGCAACAGAGTGGGCTCATCCTCTTCTCCCTCCGTAACGTGTGCTTGCACCTGCTTATTTGGCTTGCTGCGGCAGTCCTTGGCCCAATGGCCAATTTTGCCGCAGTTACGGTACCGGTTCGCTGTGTTCTCCTGGGCCATCCCCTTTGAAGACGAGCTGACCTTGCCTTTACGGATACCGCCACCACTACCGTGGCCACGACGTGTTTTGCTGCGCCTCTTCCCGCTACCGCTGCTGGAGCCACCAGCTTCGCCGTTGTCACGCAACTTCATTTGCGCCAGCCAGTCCTCCTCAGCGAGAAGAAGATGGCCCTTGCTGTCGTAGACGGGCACATACGATGCTGCCTTTTTCTTTCGCTGCTCGATGGTGCGCAAATGGTGGTGGCCTCCTCGACGGAGAGCTAGTTCACGTCGAGGAGAGTCTCGATGGAGTACGCGATCTGCTCGAAGTGCTCGGGGACGACCTGGAGCATTTTCTACACGATCTCTCCATCGGTGACGTTGCCGCCTTGGATGCGGATGTTGTTGGCGAGGCTCATAATCCGGAGTGAGAAATCGTCGACCGACTCCCCCTCCTTGAACGCGATCTCCCCGAACTGCTTGAGCAACTGTTGCGCGTTGGCGTCATGGATGCGCTACACGTCGACGCGCATGGTTTTGACCACCTCCCAGGCGGAACGCGCCGTGCGCTTGTGCGCCAACGACCCGAGCATCTCAGGCTGCACGGCACGCAAAATGGCCGCCAGCGCGAGGCGGTCTTCGCGGTACTCGACGACCTCGCCCTCCTCCGGTTCGATGGCCTGCCACAGCCCTTGGCCCTGCAGGTTCACACACATCAACAAAGACCATTCCTGGTAATTGGTGCACGTGAGCATGGGGTACTAGACCGAGCCGCCCGCCTCCTTGACGACGCGCTCGATGATGAATTCACCGCCGCGATGGCGCCCTTGGCGCGGCGCAGGCCAGTGCGATACCCGTAGTCGGGGAGGGGGCGATGGCGAACGATCACCACCGCCAACGGGAGCCAACTGGACGGACATGACGGCCCCGGGAGCGTCCACACTCTGATACCAATTGTCGTGGATCACCGGCAATCTTTCGTCGCCGACGAACTCTCGTATGCGCACTCAAGAACACGATGAACACAGGTGTTTAGTGCTGCTAAAATGGGGCAGCGTTTTCTGATATATTGCATGCTTATTTATAGGAAAGTAACAAGTAAAAATGGCAGTTTCATGCATGGCATGAATGAACAATTGAATGCATGGCACTAATGCATGGCGTTTGAGATCATGCCTCATGAACGCACAGTTGAATGCTTGGCACTAATGCATGACTGCTTAAAGACGAACACAACCATTCACTACTAATCTACAGTTGAATGCATGGCTCTAATGCATGACTGCTTAAAGACGCACATAACCATTCACTACTAATCTGAAACGGAAAAAGTAAAAACGACAACTAACTGAAGAAACGAAACGGTCACAAAGAAAAATACGGTGAGACACTGGAGTAGCTTCAACAGGGGTCACCGGCGATGACCACCGTAACGGTCAACAAGGCCACGACTGTTCCTCTGATGGCGATATTGCTACGCACGTACGCCTTGCACGAAGCTAGGCCACGGGAAGTGGTGGAGCGGCTGAAGGCTGCGGAGCTGTCGGTCACCAAGACGCCGAGGGCGATGAGGTTGACGCCAGCGAGAACACCGACAAAGCTGAGGAGCGGACCATAATTGCTATAGAATTCGGATTTTGCCAATCCAGAATTTTTTGTGATTTTCATCATACTATTATCTGAATTAGTAGATAGTGGTCACAAATACATTATTGTATATTAAAATTATATCTTGCAAAAACGTAAATAATATAGTAATAATTTACATAGGGACTGGTTAGGCCAAAATCATTATAAGCAGCAGAAACGAAAACATAGGTGGACCCTCAGGACACGCTCACAGGCAGCCAATTAGGTTTCGCGACCAAGTTCTTGGCGTCATCGTCTTCCAGCTCTGTCGACTTCTTTAGATGATCACAGGGCTTGATTTTATCCTTTTTACTGACTAAATAACGGTAATTGAGCAAAAATAAGTATAAAGTTATCTAGAAAGTCACCACAAAGAATGCAATGATAATAGAAGCAACGCTGTCAAGGGAGACTTGAGATTCTTTTATTTACGAAAATGCCAACATGTGAGATACAATTATAGATAATTCTTGACACTTAGCATTTTTACTAAATCATGTTTCTAAAGGTTGTAAGAAGGAGTGCAATATTAATAGTAGTATAGGTTACATTCACCTGTTACAACGCACACTACTACAAAAAGGGTCATCACAGATGGTTCGGAACTGTCATTACAGATGGTTTTCTGAGCCGCCTGTATTTATATGTCAGTGATAACTGGAAATTATCACAGACGGTTTGTGAGCCTTCTGTGATAAAGACAACACAGGCGGTTTGTAATTAGAACCGTCCGTGAAGAAAACTATTATAGATGGCTTGAAACAAAAATCGTCTGTGATTCTCACACATTACAGATGGTTCTAGTTACCAACCGTATGTGATTAGCGAGTATCACAGATGGTTAGTATATAGAACCATCTGTGATAATCCTTCATAGACAGTTTATATCACAAACCGTCGGTGATAGTTCATTCTATACCTAAATTTTTTCTATTTTTTAGCTAGCTTCAAGAAATAATGTTACCTATGCCTTTTGAAAACAAGCAAATACAGTGACAAACACAATAGCACATTCCATTTCCATTAAAATTAGAATCCACCATTATAGTATAATAAGATAACGAACTCGACTCTTTAACATAACAAGAATATATAAGAAGCAGAGATCCTAGCAGACAGTAGAAGCTGGAGAGACGATGATAGTGTCACCGTTGTGTCACAACAGGGGAGTGTGCAGTGCAGTGAAGAAGCGACTGGAGGAATACGAGGCCATGATGTTGTTGCGCGTCATGGTCCTTGCAAGGACTGGACCAGTATTTATCGGCGAAACCAAACTCACAGTTTTGATCGTCCTTCAAAGAGACACGGTTCCTCCTGCGTATTTCTGTTTTTACGTATGCCCTCTGAAAGCGTGGAAGAGTTTTGGAAGATCACGCAATGATTTCATTGATTGGTCATTGGATGTTACATGTACACGCAAAGCCTCAAAAGTAGGCAACAAACACAAGATATGGAGTAACCAAAAATAGCTGGTTTGTTGCCTAGAGAAAACCGATCTTCAGGGGCCATCGAGTCCACGTGTATTTGGACATCAGGCAGGCAGGCATGCCGCCGCTTGCTGTTATAGCACAACACGGCACGCTAACACGCCCCCGTATTCGGGACGGGAGGAGGCTGGATGTTCAGACTAGCTCGAAATTCAGTGAAGACGGATGTAGGGAGACCCTTGGTGAAGATGTCGGCAAACTGTGACGTCGTAGGCACGTGCTGAACGCGAACGTGGCCTAAAGCAACACGCTCACGAACGAAGTGCAAGTCGATCTCCACATGATTGGTGCGCTGGTGCTGAACGGGGTTACTGGACAGGTAGACGGCGCTGACGTTATCACAATATACAACGGTAGCACGACGCAGAGGAATCTGCAACTCCATCAGCAGCTGGCGTAGCCAAGTGGCCTCAGCAACACCATTGGCGACGGCGCGATACTCTGCTTCGGCACTGGAGTGGGACATAGTCTGCTGGTGCTTGGAGGACCACGAGATAAGATTGTCGCCGAGGAAAATAGCGTAGCCCGAAGTAGACTTGCGGGTGTCCGGGCAGCTGGCCCAGTCAGCATCAGAGTATACCAGCAATTCGGTAGCGGTCGTCCGGTGAAGATGAAGTCCATAATTAAGAGTGCCGTGAAGATATCGCAAGATGCGTTTAACCAAGGCGAGGTGAGGCTCTCGAGGGTCATGCATGAAAAGACAGACTAGCTGCACAACATAAGCTATATCTGGACGAGTGAAGGTCAAGTACTGGAGGGCACCAGCTAGACTGCGATAAGATGTCGAATCGTCCACAACAACGCCTTCACTAGAGAGCTTGGAGTTGGTATCAACAGGTGTGCGGCAAGGTTTGCAATCAGCCATCCCAGCATGATCCAAAATGTCAAGAATATAATGCCATTGAGACAAGAATAATGAACCGTTCTGGCGAGTTACAGAGAGACCCAGAAAATGATGAAGCGGACCTAGATCCTTCATGGAGAACTCAGCTCGTAACGCTTCAATGATACACCGAAGAAGAGCAGCTGAGGAGGCAGTCAGTACAATGTCATCTACGTACAGAAGGAGATAGGCGGTGTCGGATGCATGATAGAAGATGAACAATGATGTATCGGACTTAGCCTCCACAAAGCCAAGTGATGAAAGATGGGAGGCAAAACGACTGTACCATGCACGAGGAGCCTTCTTTAATCCATAAAGAGACTTGTTGAGGCGGCAAACATAATCTGGGCGAGTAGCGTCCACAAAACCGGAGGGCTGCATGCAATACACTGTCTCCGAGAGAGTGCCATGTAGAAAAGCGTTCTTCACATCAAGCTGATGGAAGGGACAATCTCTGGAAAGAGCCAGTGTGAGGACAGTGCGAACGGCGGCGAGCTTGACTACTAGACTGAAAGTCTCATCAAAGTCAATGCCCCGGCGCTGAGTGAACCCGCAAAGTACCCAACGAGCCTTGTACCACTCAAGCGAACCATCAGGATTGAATTTGTCATGGTATACCCACTTGCCTATCACAATGTTGACGCCATGCGGTCGAGGAACGAGATCCCAAGTTCGGTTGGACTGAAGGGCCTCAAATTCTTCGGTCATTACTGTGCGCTAATGTTGATCAGCCAGTGCACTACAAAAGGACTTCGGAATTGGCGACAAAACGGCAGCATGAAGATTCAGCTGGGCTGACGGGATGTGGAAACCAGATTTGCTGTGAGTGACCATGTGATGAGCGTTGCTCGACAGTGCAACGGGAATGGCCGGATGAGGTCCCAGACGCGTGGCCACAAGTGTTGGCTTCGTTGGAGGGGAAACAGGCATGACGAACATGCCAGGAGTGGCAGGCACGACCGACGCACTAGAGGGCACGTGCGGCGCGAGTGCTCCAGCTGCCCCAGGCGCGAGAGACCTAGGCGTTGGTGCTCCAGCAGGCCCAGGCGCAGGAGGCCCAGGCGCTGGTGCTCCAACCGGCCCAGGCGCAGGAAGCCCATCCTGGGAGCCAGGAGCGGCAGGCGAGTGGCCTGTGGAAGAAGGCCCAGGTGCTGATGTGTGGCTGGTTCTGTTGGCAGCAACCCAACGTCCGTTGGGGGCAGCAGGACTAGCCACACTGGAGGGTGACGAGGAAACACCTGTAACGGGAAAATGCCCAATAGGCAACTAAATAGAATCCATGTCAGTTAAAAAGTCAAAGGCAGACGGATTAAGGGGTGCATGCGCTATGGCAAAAGGGAAGTTCGTCTCATCAAAAGTGACGTGACGAGATATGATAATCCGATTAGTGGATAAATCAAGGCACCGGTAGCTCTTATGTTCCGATGGGTAGCCAAGAAACACGCAAAGTGTGGAGTGGGGAGAGAGCTTATTGGCTGCCGTGGAGGAGATATTTGGGTAGCAGCGGCACTCGAAAACACGTAAGTGGGAATATGAGGGAGGAACACCATGAAGGGCAAAGTGTGGAGTGAGGAACTTATGTGTTTTCGTGGGGTGAAGGTTTAGAAGGTATGTGGCGGCATGACGAGCCTCAACCCAATAGGAGGAGGGAAGGTTGGCTTGGAACATAAGAGAGCGCATGATGTTATTTGTGGAGCGATGCGTTCGGCCTTGCCGTTTTGTTGAGAGGTATGTGGACATGACATGCGGAGTGCAATGCCATGTGTAAGAAAGAAGTGGCGTGCGGAGGAGTTGTCAAACTTGTGTCCGTTGTCACACTGAATACTCTTTATTGTGACACTAAACTGTGTACGTACATAGGAAAAAAAGTGGGAGAGGGTGGAAAAGGTGTCTGACTTAAAACGTGGTGGAAATGTCCAAGAGTAATGGGAGCAATCATCTAAGATGATAAGATAGTATTTGTAGCCAGAGATGCTAGCAATAGGAGAGGTCCACAAATCGCAATGAATTAAATCAAAGTTTGCACTGGCGCGGGAACTAGAGCTTGCGAAAGGTAGACGAATATGGCGACCGAGTTGACATGCATGGAAAATGGACTCGGTGGCCTCATTATTACAAGAAATAGTAGAAGCACGAGCTAATTTGGAGAGGGATTCGGCACCAATGTGACCAAGGCGACAATGCCAAAGTGTGGACGATGAAGTAGCGACTAGAGCTCGCGGCTGTGGTGGACATGGCAACAGTGGGTAGAGGTGGCCGGAACTATTGCACCTGGCGATCACGTTCCAAGTGCGAAGGTCCTTCACAGAAAGACCAGACAGGTCAAATTCAATAGAACAGTTATTATCAATCGTAAATTGACGGACAGAAATCAAGTTTGTGATAATTTGTGGAGTGACAAAAACGTTCTGAAGTGAAAAGTGACCGTGTGGAGCAAGTAGAAAAGTGGAACCGACTGACGAAACAGGAAGAGTAGAGCCATTACCCACGACGATAGAAGAGTGAGAACGGGAGGGGGGGGTGGGAAACGGAGATGTTACCGGCGTCCGAAGTCATATGAGAAGTGGCTCCGGAGTCCATGTACCATTCCCCAGAGGGGGAGGAGTGAGCGACATGGTGTTGAACGAGTTCAACAGAGCCGTTTGATCCCAGTGCCCAGCACCGGACAGTGGTGACCTGGGCCTGTCAGACTGGGAAAGACCGGCATTAGGTAGCCCAGCGCCAGGAGCCGGGGCATGGGCCGCGTAGGCTGCTGAGGGGACGAATGGGGTCGCTGGAGGTAGTGCTCGGTGCTGCTGCGGAACCGAGTTTGGCCGTGGCCCAAGAATCGAAGACGAGCCGGTGTGAGGCCAGACTTGCACCGTTCCAGTCCATGGGTTCCAGAACAAGGGCAGGCCGGCCGGAGCGGACAAGCCAGGCGTCGGTGCAGGGGTGCCAGACCTGCCGCCGTTAGGAGCAGGAGCGCCGCCGCCGCCGCTGTTGGAGCCACCGCCCCGCCGTTGGAGCGCCCGCCATGGCGGTTGCGGTTTTTGTTGCGACTACCGTCAGCGACGCTAACACCCTCGATGGTCTGCTGCCCTAAAGAAGACGAAGCCTAATTCAGCCCAGGGAGATGTGAAAAGGGCCCAAATCTGCATTCCAGGACCTCGCGCAGCCCAGTAGCCTACATCCGAGCTCAACCCTCTGTCCTCGCTGCCATCAGCGCACATGACTTGGCGCATATATGTATAGTTGGCCCAAACTCAGTTGCACACAAGTGACAACTATGCAACTTTTTTTTTGTTCCCAGGAGCCCAACGTTAAGCCACTAGTCACCTCGCAAAAATTAAAAGAAAAGAAGAAAGAGAAATAGTGCAGTACTAGTTTAGGAGTATGGTTTTGCGTTTCTTCAACTGATGATCTTCGCCTGCAACCCCCTGTCCAATCGAAGAAGCAGGCGCCGCCATGATCTTCGCCTGCATCACCCTGTCCAATCGACGACCGCCGTGACGGCCGACGAGGTCACGACGGTTCCTATGAAGGCGAGGTTGCTACGCACGTACACCTCGCACGAAGCTAGGCCCCGGGAAGTGGTGGAGAGACTGAAGGCTGCCGGGCTGTCGGTCACCAAGACGCCGAGGGCGTTGAGGTTGACGCCGGCGAGGACACCGACGAGGCTGAGGAGAGGACCATAGCTGCCGTCTGCCGAGGGTGCTTTGGGCCTCTCCGAGCGTCCTGACGTCCTCCCCGACGGCAAGGAGGGTGACGAGGAGGCCAATGGCCGTCGCCAGGAACCCCATTGATCTGTGCTGGCCCTGTTACGTACTGTCAAAAGATATTGGCTATAGATGGAATAGAGATAAAAAAATATAGATAAAACTTGCTCTAATATTTGAAGTTCATCTCAAGATTTTAATTTGAATTCAAAATTTGATCTTATAAAACAATTTTGAAAGGGATCGAAATTTCGGCAAAATTGTTAATCCTGTTCGAAACAATAGCCGATTAAACCAATGGATCATTTTCTATCGATACGAAACATCCAATGATCACTGATCACAGTTGTTCAAAATGACACAAGCAGAACAGCTTTGTTCGTGTTATTTAGCCAGTCGTACAAGGAGCAGACAGACTGACCGACAGAGATGAAGACTCGATAGGAACAGGTCAATTCAACCTGATAATGGTGCAAGTGAGTGTGCTAAGCATCAACATCCTACGCGCAAGCAACACCGCGCATGACAAGAGTGAGGCCAACCAGCAGCAGCATGAAGAGTCCGAAGCATAGTGTCGGCGGGTCGGAGGTGCCAGCGCCGTCGAACGCTGTGACCACTGCCGACGCCATGACGATTCCGAGAACAGCAAGATTCTGCCCTGTGCATATAGCCCGAGCAGCTGTGGGGTTGTCTGACATCCAGATGGCTAGTACAATGACGTTGACTCCGGCGAGGATGCCGACAAGGCCGAGGAGCGGCGCGTGGCCCCCGACGGCCTGTGTGGCGCCGAGTGAGTTGATTGCCTCGCAGACGCCAAGCAACGCAAGGAGGAGACCGACGGCTGTCAGCGAGCAGCTGCTGGAACTCATCTTGACGTCCTGGACCTTATCTGCACACGAATCACGAGGGAAAAAGTGTCAGCATTTGCGAGTTTTGGTGAATGAGAAGGGTGTGTTTGGTTGTCTGAATCTCCTTCATCCTAACTGGGTGGATCCGTATAATCTGAGAAAGAGCCTGTTTAGTTGCCTGTATGAGTGGATGTAACCTGCATGAGCGGATGCAAAAATACGCCCTCATCCTGGATGGGTGGATACGCTCAAAATGAGCTTCACTGGCCATCCTGGATGGGTGGATGCAGTGTATCTTATGCAGTCCCACGTGTCAGCCTCTCAGGTTTGGTAGACTGCATCCGCTCATGCAACCTCACCAAACATCTTCTTTTTCTGAAATACGATTCCACTCAGCCTGCATTCACTCAGTCAGGATATACGATACAACCTCCATCCACGAACCAAACACACCCAAAGAGATTAGAAATGGGATTGCCAAGCTCGCCCCGAGCGCATCCAGTGGCTGGAGCCTGGAGGCCTTCTTGTGCCTGCCCCGCCCGCGACTACACCGCATCCCATGGACACTTGGAGACGCGTCGCGTGTGTGCAGCACCGCCGGTCCTAATGATGCAGTGGCACAGCAAAGCGCGCTTGTGCCCCTTTCTCTCCCCCATGGCTAGATGCCGGCGCCGAACCCCCCGGAGAGCGCGCCCATTGCGCTACGGGCCTCTCAGAGCGCGGACGCCGAGGTCGATCTGCCTGTCGCCTAGCGTTCCTGCCATCGCACGTGCACGCTGTTGCCAAACGAGCACCTTCCCGAGCTCGCGATGTCGTCTCGTCACGTCCTCTATTCGTTGACAGCGACAGATCGGCTGGGCCATGGTAGGTTGTGGGTGGGACGGCGGCGGCGGCGATAGCGATGGGGGCCATGGGGCAGGGTACTGGTGGCGTAGCCGGAGGAAGCGAAGCCGCACGAGGGTGGAGAGGCAGTGGTAGGTGGCGCGGGGCTGGGAGGTGGTGCGCGGCCGAGGCGCCGGTGGCCTCGACCAGCGGCCAATGCATGGCAACCTTGTGAGCGGCGATGGTGCAGCCGAGATGACGAGGTGAGGGCGGCAGTGGGCATCTACCAAACAGAGCTAGCTAGCTCCCGATCCGTCCCATCCCATCCCCTCCCCTCCCCAGACAAGACAGAAGCAAAAAAAACGCAAGGTGCAGTGCAATTACAGAGAGCCAACAGTGCACAAAGCCGACGCCTGGCCTTAACCCGAGCACGCCGGCCTTTGCCGGTGGGAGCTGTAGAGCTTGCCGAGGTCAAATTGGCCCGCGGACGGCCACAGATCATACTACTGTACGGTGGGCAGGATTGTGCTGGCGGGAAAGAGGGATGGCATAGGGGAGGCGGGCCGTCCAGAGAGGTGAGGGCCCAATACGGAAACAACTAGTCTTAACAAAGCACAGCGGCACAAACAGAGTGCAGCACAAGGATTGTATTGTGGCCGTGCCTTTTAATATAGTTTTTGATTTCTGGTTGTTCGTGAGAAGAGGAAAATAATCGTATGTGATTTTGATCTATATAGCTAAGCTTGATATAGTATCTACTATAACATAATTGTAGACCCTGTCTTAAAAAGATACACAATTTAAAAATTAGTTATTGTAACAGGAAGTGGTAAATCAAAACCAAAAGCCCAACCGAACCCAATGACTGGAATTAGTAATGGGTCACCTGGCTTCCCGTGACGATCGAGTAGGAGTATATCTGTGTATGCAGCAGCGTAAGCTTTGGTTGGTTGGTCTAGGGAGACGAGCTGAGTGAACCGTAAAGGATTGTTGGAACCTCAAAAAACAACCGTAGGTGCCCAGGTATTTAAAGAGGAGCTGTGTTTACGCTTTCGACTTGGAGAGTTTCGTTTCCGCTTTCGACCTGGGAGTTGTCGATAAGACCCCTTTGATGCGCGCCCTGCCGGACCGTGGACCGACAGATCAGATCCATTAGATGCGCACCCTGCACGACCGTGGACCGACACACTCACAAGCGACGAAAGCTACGGAGCAAATAAAGCAAGAATAACAAGTATATCCACATCCACGTGCGATCGGTGGCATTCTTTTTGTTGATCTCACCATGCATAAATTAATGGCACGGTCAAATTACAACTCGGATGTTTGGTCGGAGAGATTTGCGTTATTTTGAAACCTGGGGCAGGAAATTTTGTAATTGAAAACATCAAGCTCGGATCTTTTTTGCAAAGTTGTCGGCATGACAGCTATACCCATGCTGTGCAGTAACTTTCTTTGAGGATGATTTCCGAACATGTCCAATATTGCATGATTGCAAATATAATAGAGGATACGAGGAAGCATCATGCATAATCAACCTCGGAAGCAACAAGCATTCAGCAGTGAGGGACCAGTGGTTCGTGAGCAAATGTCGCAATTGCTGACCACACTAGCCCCTCCTGGATGACGAAGCCGGAGAAAAGGTGCCTGAGAATTCAATGGTCAGCATGAAAGACGCGTAGCTACATACTGGGATGCCCCGCGCGAAAGGCGCGCGAAAGGCCAAGGCGGCAACATTTGGATTGAGACCGCAGTTTATCATGTCTGGTCACAATCATTTTTTGTTTCTGCATCTAGGGGTTACTCGGTTTTACAAAATTTATTCACAGGCCACCACACGTATAATGACTACTATAACTATTTAACATCTTCTAAAACATTTAAATAGAGGTAGAGAATAAAAACATAGAGATAATTACACTCTTCAATTTCCATAATAGATAAATATTTTGAAACAAAGACTCCCGAAACTATAGACAAATATAGCGAAATCGGAGGGACCAGTATATACCTACTCTCTCTGTCTCATAATATAAGTCATCATTTTTGTGAAGTGTCATTCTACAATATAAATCTATTATAAAGATAAAATATGTAGTTATTGCAATATTTCCACCATATACCTTCCTTTAATACAGAAAATATGGATGGGTAGTTGTAGTATGTCATTTAATAGAGATATGTATGATTTAATGATATTGACTTTTTCTTATATTTAGTGTTTTTGTCTGTAAGAGACGGAGGGAGTAGTTAATAGGCTAGGTGTAACATCCCCATTTCTAGGGACGTTAGATTTCCCTCGCAACTGCTCAGAATTGTTCAGCTACGAGTACTGTAAATGAGTGTACGCCATTGCCAAGACAAGCTTAAGCATAAAAACCAAACTTTATTACAAAATTAAAACTTAGCAGCCAAGTTTTACATAGTCGGGGCATCAAACCAAAGTTACACTATAAAAGAAACTCCACAGGCATGTTTGAGTGTAGAATAAACCTTAACACCAGGCGTCACTACTACAAATGAGGCTAAACTGGACGCTTACATCACAGACGGTTCCTGCAAGTATCACAGACGGTTCATACGAATAACCGTCTGTGGTATTTTCACAGACGGTTTTTAATACAAACTGTCTGTGGTATTTTCACAGACGGTTTTTAATACAAACCGTCTGTGGTATTTTCACAAACGGTTCTAGATAAGAACCGTCTGCGATAATGGCAGACATCACAGACGGTTCTTATCAAGTATTGTCTGTGATACTTCACAGGCGGTTTGTATTAAAAACCATCTGTGATAGTGAAGTTATCATAGACGCCTTGTATTAAAAACCATCTGTGATATGTTTCCTGCCTCACAATCCTCCAAAATTTCATAATCTCCCGCCTGAATCCAAGTAGGATTCCGTTCCGAGACATCTTTAGTAAAATGGACATAACTTTTGCATACGGTGTCCGTTTTCGACGTTCTTGTACTCGTTGGAAAGCTAACGACGAGCCCGATCCAAAAAAATGACCAGCTTGTGCTAGTCGCCCTTTACGACTCTCAAATTCGGCCATCTTTAGCCATAAATTTGTGTTACAAGTTTTTGGTTTCTATTTTTGCCCTTTTTCTTGGTCTTCCCTTCGAAATTTGGATTTTGCTTCGACTGAAAAGTTGTAGATCTCATCGAAACCTTTTACATGAGTATATATAAGCTATATAAAACTTTACTATTTTATCTTTTGAGACTAGTTGTTTATATTGCACCGGTATATAAAACTTTGTGCTCTAATTCACAGACGGTTTGTATGTAGAACCGTCTGTGATAATCTGACTGCTGGGCCCGTCGATCCTCCCCAACCCAATCCTAGCCAATAGAAATCCACCAACCCTCATCCCACGGATCGTAGCTCCACCTCTTCGTCTCCGCGCCAAAAATTATCGCACTCCCGCCTCTCCCTCCCCTATAAATAATCACCCAAACCCAGCCTTCTTGCCATTCTCCTCCTCCTTGACCCTTACCATAATAGCCTGCACGAAGCAGACGACGCACAAGTCTACGGGAGACAAAACACCGCAAAAGCAACTAGCTACCAAGGCGACACTCAATCAACGCCAACGATGGTGGGCGTCAAAGACATCCAGCTTGTGCACTGCATCAGGGGCGAGAAGGCCTAGGCACAGAGGATCTTTGCTTTTTCTCTGTTCTTGTTGTGTTAGCTAGATGGGTAACCTGCTCGTTGTTTTGCGATATTGTAATGGTAGGCTCTAATCTTAATAAAAATAGAATGTGTACTATGTTTCTTACTATATTTGCTTGTTTTCAGATGGCATAGTTAACATTTCCTTAGGCTAGCAAAAAAAGATAAAATTAGGTATAGAATGAACTATCACAGACGATTTTGTGATATAAACCGTCTGCGAAGGATTATCACAGACGACTCAAACCAAAAATCATTTGTGATACTAGCACATCACAGACGGTTCTATCTACCAACTGTCTTTGATGAAAAAATATCACAGACGGTTCTAGCTACCAACCGTCTGTGATACTCATCCATTACAGACGGTTGGTAGCTAGAACCGTCTGTTATGTGTGAGTATCATAGACTATTTTTGATTCGAGCCGTCTGTGATAGTGTTCTTCATAGACGGTTATAGTTACAAATCGTCTGAGTTGTGATTATCATAGATGGCTCACAAACTATCTGTGATAACCTTCGATTATCACTAACCCATAAATTCAGACTGTTGAGAAAATTGTCTGTGATGACCGTTCCGAACCGTCTGTGATGACCCTTATTGTAGTAGTGGTCGTTTATATAGTAGAGCTCAGCATCGTCTTCATAGACACCTTCATTTTCTTGACAAGTATTCTCTGTTTATGATTTTAGCAGGTATGAGTACAACCAACCGTACTAAACAAGTCACATGGAAAATGATGATTAACTACATGCAAGAGTTTGCCATGGAGTGGGGTAAAGTAGTTTACTATTTATGTGGATGCAATTTTGTTTGTAAACACTTTGCTTTTAAACACAAAATATTAAATCATAAACTTCTTAAGGAATCTGGGGTTTCAAAACCTGATTATTAGACTTTCACATTTCCAAAACAATTTCAAATCTACTTATGCTCCGCTATTGGAATCACCCATTAAACACAACTTCATTTACCGCAAGCACGACGTATTCGAATACCATTAAACTTGACTCTGCAGAGCTGCCCAACTTTACCCAGAAGATTTCTTAACTTCCACATCTGGGTTCAAGAAAACAAGGTTTTTCACTGCTCATCTCTTTGTATAGCCTCTACCCAGTAGGGACTGGGCAACACAGGCAGTCGGCATTCCGCTGGCCAACGCAGAAAGCACGACCCGACTCCCGTATAATCTTATCGTTGTTAAGTATGATTTTACCGTTTTCATACCACCTTTCATACATGTGGGCTATTCTCTTTCTGGAATCCCAATAATCTATAAATATTCAATCGATTTGAGCAGCTACTACACCAGGTTTGACAGGTCAACGTTTGTGGTTGAGCGATCACTGTGTTCTTTACTTGGCATAAGATTTTAGTCCTTACTTCTCACTGAAACAACTTTCAACCACAACCAACAACTTTTTGACAAAGCCAAGTCACCATGTAGTATGAGATATTTGAACATCTAATCTACCTTAATTATTTAAATAGTATATTCAGTATTACTAGGGTTTGTCAAGGTGAATATGGCCATCAAATTGAACTGGGCTTTTTCGGGTGGTAGGACATAACTAGTATCATGTCATTGTAAACAGTTATTGTACATAAAATAACAGTGCTTAAATAGCATAATGAGAATACTGATAAGTAGAAAAATAAAGGAAATATAGGTTCAACATTATCAAAAACATATGACTTACCTTGTAGATTTACGATTTTGACAATTTCGTATTCTTCTGTCTCTTGATCTTGAGCTTGATCTTGGGTTTCTCCTTCTTGAATTCGTCGACTTTCGACGTCGTGTGCTAGTGCAAAGCAAGGAAAATAATTTAATTCTATGCTCGAAGATTTGAGCTAGGAATAAAGAAATTAAATAAAGAAAGAAAATTCAAAAAATCCAGATAAATAGCTTTTGGGGTTTTAGGAGGGTCCAAAAGGTGAAATGGGTCGACGGGGTTGAAACAGTCAAAATGGGTATAAATTTGCATTTTCAAGTTTTGTGAACAATAACGGGTATTTTACTGTTCACTGTGGGTATTTACTATTCATTGCGGGCGGGTTACCGTTTAAACCGAGTTTTTACTATTTATATGGGTCGGCTTCAAGGGCAAAAGGGTCGAGTTTACTATGCTTACTGGATCTTACTATTCCTCACGGGTTTGGGTTTAACAGTTATCAGGTCAGATGAACAGTAACAGAAGGTTATTGTTCATCTTCCTCCTCCGAACGTGCGCGCGAGCCAGGAACAGGGGAAATGAGCGACGGCGGCCGGCGGAGCTACAGGGAATTGCGATGCAATTGGAGACTATGGATGGGTTCCTGGGGATGCAAGGAGTCCATTTTTTAGGTCGGCGGTGGCTGGGGAGGCGGCATTCGCCGACGGTGAGGATATTTCTTCTCAGTGTATTTGGGCAGCAATGGCGAGCTTCATGGGTTAAGGGGGTCAAAGCTTTGGTGTTTGAGTATCCTTGGGGTGAGGGGGTGACAGTGGAAGGGTTGGTTTGGGCTAGGGAGGCCGGTATTTGGCTAGCCACGGTGAGGTGGTTTTGGTCGGTGGAAGAGAAGGTGGCCGACGAGCTGCGGGGCATGGCTAGCTATGGCGACGCTTCGATTGTGTTCTTGGGGTTATAAGGGAGCTACGGGAGTGAGCAATTGAAATGAAATTGACTCTACTTGAGGATTTGAGTTTGGGGCTTACGAGGGGAATTCCGACGATCGACGAAGTTATGGGGGTCACCGGAGCAATTGGGGCGTGGGTGGTTTGCCGGGCACCGGTGCGTCTCAAAGGAGGGGGCTTGGGGGCTTTTTATAGACGAGTTAAGGCGGTCGGTTGTTGAGGAGGTGTATACTCGAGTTGGCTCGGGAGGCTTTGGGGAGGTTCATCCTTGGCGGCGGGGTGGTTGGCAAGTTGCGGTGGTGTCTCGGTGTTGCGTTGCAGCGGTCAACGTTTGCGACTTGTCGGCTAAGAGACAAAAGAGGAGCGCCGGCCCAAAACATCCCTGGCGGCGAAGAATTGCAGCCGGTAGTGTTGACTTGCGGCAGAAGTTTGTCAGGGGAGGGTGTATGGCTGTCAGGTGCTAGCAGCTATGTGGCAGAGAGGGGAGAGTGCGAGAAGGCGTAAGAGGGCAAGAGAGAGCTCAAGCGGCGGTAAAAATCGGGATGGCGGCGTAAATATCTGACCGTGAACAGTACCAACACGAATTAGGGTTGGCTGGGTGATTTGGCAGGGAATTTAGGGCACGCTTGGCTAGGTTTTCAGCTGAATTAGGCAAGGGATCAAGAGGAATCAAATTCAAAATGAAATCTCAATTTTCTTTAAAAATTTTGTTCATTTCACTAGGACACTACTATGCTAGCTTTTAATTCTCTCGTTTTTTTATATTGACAAACTAACCTGCGGTCCGCATACAGAGAATCAAGTGTGGTCTTCCTAGGAGCCTGGAAATTAATCCCTGGGGTTTGTACTCGACCAGTGACCACACATACTAAAAATAGGTTTGCTACTTTAAAAATCATATCGTGCGCAAAATCAACTGTTCAGATAAGTCTCATGTAGCCCAAAATTCGCCACGTGGGATGGGTATACTATGCATAGCACACGGTCCATACTTTTATCTAGCTAAATACCTATGTGTTGTAATAGAAACTAAAATTTATAGTAAATATCATGCGTATTCTACCTAATTTGTGGATATCTCACTGTCTCTATAGACTAGGTTAGCTCTCACACCTATTAATATACTCTTATCTAGATAACTTGCCATTGATTCTTTTGTATTTTTTAAATTAGTTTTCTGCATTTTAAAATTAGTTCCAAAACAAAAATGGACATGCGTAAAATAGAACATGAAAATAGTTAATGAAATACCCTTTCTATGCAATATAAACCAAAATAGAAAAGGTACAGACTTGCATCAAAAAATACACCATGAAATAGAGCAAGAGTTAACCATATGAATAGTCAAGTTTATATGAATGGTGTGACATATCACAAGATATTACAGCTACCAACAAACAGCTCACATCAACAGGCAGATAACTGTGCAATAGCTGTGTGTAAAATTATAATGGACAATAGGCAACAAGCTAGTGGTCCAGACTCCAGCAAATAAACACTACAATATCTTCTTCGGCAACCAAGTACTTATTAGCTTTCTAAATCTATCTAACTATCAAATAACTGACTGCAATTTTCCAAAGTAGAATAATCAGACATTGTCTGTTTTTTCTAGGCTTGGAGAAATATGATGTACTGTGGTCACAATAAAGGCACTATAAAGTACAACTGCAAGAGGTCAAAATTTTATTACCTAGACATTCTTATGCTGGTCCATTAAGATACTTTAGTGATTTGATGCCATTAAAATTTATTACCTAGACATTCTTATGCTGGTCATACTTTAGTGATTTGATGCCATTATCATCTTCAACGAAATTTACCCAGTTAAGAACTAAACTCAACATTAACGCGAGCCCTCAAAAGCACAACAAACATTTCGGCTTTCAATGCATATATAATGCCCTCCTTTTCTTTCATAGTATACATTTTGGTTCACAGTATCACAGTTTAGAAAATATGTCCAATTACACTTATAGTAGATCTTCTGGCTTGCCAAAGCGCTGAGTAACAACTACGAAGTAAATAATTTGGATTGTACAAATGGGTGAAAAATATGTCTAGTTTCAAATTATGCAGTTAACATGACTTACATAACAGCTCAATCTTGGATGATTCTCATGGAAAATACATCTATCTACGCTTCTACTACATGATGAAAACTTGCAGACCAAATCAATAAAATCATAAGAACTCAAATACTTAAGATTTCTGATTTGGCCTGTTGATTGCTTCCAAAGCTGAGTTCTAAGCTGTGTGTAGATTATCAAGTAAATTAAGCTATGTCATTCCATGATTCGCATCACATACTTGTGGCAATGCAAAAAAGAAACATCAGCCCAGTTTTGGGAGATCATCAGCTAACAAGAAGCCATCCCAATAGGATGCAGCTGGAGGGACTTCTAAAATAAGTACAAGTCCTTCTCTACCGAGGAAATTGAACCCCTATCCACCAGTTTCCCAAGGAAGCCAAAAGCATCCTCGGAAAGAACCATAGTGAAGTGTTCTTATCATAGGCAATGTTATGTACAACACCTGCATTAGCATCAACCATTAAGATTACAAAACCATAACAGTGTCAACGCTATGGCTATCATACCGAAGAAGTAAAGTGCCCTAGTGGCACGCGCCGTCGCAAACCCCATAGCCTCAAGTTCCACAAGCATCTCCTTGTTCACCTCTGGCACAACCATCTCTGCCACAACCAAACACATCCCAATTATACACCCTCCTCAACACTCAGAAGCTGTCACAAATCAAATCCTTTGCTTATCTCGAATTCAAAACCTCACCTTGCGGCCCCCATTTCCCGAGGCATTGGTGTCCATGGCCTCAGAGGCTGGCTTCTGCAGCACCTCGAGATCGATGGGCTTGGCCACCTCCATGGTCTTATCCGCGAACTCTGTGTGGTTGGTACGCTTGGTGTGCAGGTCCACCTCTTGAGCACCAGATCAAGAACCAAGGTTGGATCAAGAACTGATGATGATGCGTCGAATTGGATCAAGAAACCACCGAATCTGATCGAATTCGATCAGGAGGGGCGGGAGTGCGGGATCTCATGGTCTGAGAGCAGCAGGGCTTGCCGCAGTCAGTGCAGATGAGGTTGAGGACAGCATCAGTGGACTCGGAGAAGTTGGCGTGGGAGGTGACCTCGGTATGCGCCTGTGCCTCCTCCACTCTCCATAGCAGCGCGCCGTAGTCCCCACACCGCAACGATAGCCCCGCCATTGCCGGCACTACGTACCTCGAATTCGTGAGTGGAGGAACGGTGGTGGAGGCGGAGATTAGGGGGGAGTGTGGAGGGTGTTGGATGAGAGGGGAGGAGCGGCGAGTAGGGGTTGCATGAGGGGAGGAGCGGTGGCAGCGGCGGAGATTGGGGAGAGGATCGGCGGCGGCATTGCCTGAGGGGAGGAGCGACAGCAGAAGAGAGGTGGTGGTGGTGGCACTGCGTGTTGGGAGGGGGACGACGGAAGAGAGGTGGCGGCAGCAGATTAGTGGGAGGAGAGCGATGGTAGCAACAGGTTAGTGGGGAGGAGAGCAATGGTGGTGGCACTGCATGAGGGGAGTGGAGGGCGACGAGCTGGAGGATTAGGATGGGGTGCTAAGTACAAATCCTAGATCGCCGCAGCGCAGATGAGGGAGGAGGAGGCAAGATAGAGAGAGACATTGGGGTGGGAGGAGAGAGTGGGAGCTGATGACTGGTCCCACCTGTCGGTGCATGATTTCAAGTGAAGGGGGTGGTGTCAGATGAACTATGGAATAAACCACCGCGAACTCAATCTTTTACTATAGAATAAACCACCACCACGAACTCAATCTTTTAAATAGTAGAGACTTTGTGTAAATAGGATTAAACCAGATAAGTCATGTTTGCTCCAACAACCGTTACGTGCTAGTAATCTGTTCTAAATAGGTAATGGCTTCTTTAGTTTTATTTTACATTTTATTTAGACTTCAAAATCCCCACGCGTGTTCTTGTTTTGGGGCTTGTAATGCTGGCCCTCCCGGGCATTTTATTTTGGACTTCGAAGTCCCGATGCGTAAGACTCACGGGCTTGCCTTTGCCTTTTCTTCGTTATGGGAAACGACGTGTGCCCGCACCGTCACACGATGCGCACGAGCACACGATAAGGCCGAGTGGCCGACCACTGATCGACTGGTCACACTGCAGAAAAGATGAGGCAGGGGACACCGTCCGGGACTCCGGGGGTAACCACTCATCGTAACTTTCCAAGCCAATCATCGTAACTTTCCAAGCCAATCAACGAATCTGATCTGACTGACCAATTAAAAATGCTCCTGTATGTACCATCATGGTATTACGACTCTTTCCTCGGAAACAGACAAAACCTCACAAGTTTTTTTTTTTGGGGAAAATGGAATCAAAACCTCACAAGAAGCAGTGCTAGATTAGAAAACAGTAATACTTGATGTACCGACTTTCAGTACAGCATGAGTATGTACTCACAATGAGCTGTAAGATGAAGAGAGGTTAGCTTGTGGGAATCAGATTTTTGGGTGAATGAATTGCTCCTCTCTAATTGGACACACATCACTACTACGTACTTAGTACGTATACCCTTTCGATGGATATAGCAGTTCTCATTAGAAAATGATGATGCCCACTTATTGGCTTCTCTAATTGGATGGTCATATTGTTCAGGGCCACCTGTCAGTGAGGGATTACTAGGCTCTGTTGCATTGAATTGTGGCCGCTCACGATTCACGAACATGCGGCGGCAATAATTGAGGACGCATCACCGATGTGTCTCAAGAATCAGGCATACAAAAAATAAGTCTAAAAAAGGATTGAAAAAATTTAGTGTAGGACAAATAGGCAATGGAGCCGGTAAATAGTGCCATTTAAAATTTTTCTCTAAGTACTCTTAATCCTTGACTCAAGTAACTACGGACTTATCAAGCATAGAACCAATAGTCAAAACCCCAAATCAAATGGCTCAAGAAATCAAAATAAGAAAGGGAGCAAACACCAGAGGTCTGATCTCTAAAATAGGTGATCTGACTAGACACTTGGCGGTTTGACCATTGCGAATATTAATTTCAGGTAAGTGAACAGTAAATTCAGCACTATTGCAAATCCTAAAATCCACGTAACTTTTGATCCAATAATCTAAAAGCCGTGAAATTTTGTACACACCTTACTCAAGGTCTTAGGAATCTATTCCATCCATGGACTGTAGAATGCAAGTCAAGTTTAGACATTTTTTCAAATTGAAGCAAGATTGCACAAAAAATGGGCAAAAAAGAAAACAATGAATATAACTTGTCCATTGGCAGAGGATGGCTAAGATGGCTCTAAATGTATTTCTACATATCACATCAAGTAAAAACACCAAAGAAATCAATCTAAAAACCCTAGAATCACGAAATCACTCGATCAGGATAAAATCAAGCAGAAAAGAGTTTTAATGAACTTGCATCAAAGTGTCTATATAGGTAGAGATTGATTTTTAGATGATATCTTCATCTCTTATACATCCTTGGTACGGTAAGATCAAGAAGACATGAGGAAAAACCAATCAAGATAAGATCAAATCAATCAACACAAAAGAGATTCATTTGATAAAAAAAATATTGATATATTGCTACTTAGAGATGAAGTTTTTACAGACACTCCATCTTCAGGACAAGAGAGTATACCGTAGCACTCAACTCTCAAATCTTAATCCTAACATATGAACACTTGATCTCAAGAGAGAAAGGTTGGATGGTTAACAAGTTTTCATCTCAACCCATTAAATAGGCGGGCTAGGCTAGCCAGCCCATCTAATTCTTAGTAGATACTATCCATTTAGCACAATGGGAAATCCGATAACCTCAAACATACGAGTTTTTAACTCATACATTACATTTATGCATATTTTTCAAAGCACATAAGTTCAAATCCGCTAAGTCCTCTGTCTTGATCCATCTTGATCTTGTCAGCTTCTCCTTGACCTAAACGGTCTTTCCAAGTACCACTCAAACGATGTGGCTTTGATCCAAGTTAGTTTCTGGTATTTTAGTCAAATTATCAAAATGCCCTTTTTTAACCTGGTCTTCATCTTTTATTGCAAACAATCGCCATACAGTTTCAATGCATATGCTGAACCAGCTAATCAATCTCTTTTGGAGTTGGTTTTGAATGAATCGCCATACAATTTGGGAATCGAGCACGCCGCAGGCAATCCTCTATATGTGTCAAGGAAAGTTAATTAGGGAATAACCTAATCGAATTGCAAGCTTAGTTTTAGTCACAAGCAAGAGTGGGTGCTAAGGTTGAAGATAACATAAGACAAACATACATCGAAATAACTTGTATATCCGCCACAGCTAACTGAGTGATTGATTGGTACAGTAAAAGACCCCAAAAACCCCATTTGTACTTACGATTAGTGTAGAAATTGCAGCGTAGGTTGGCTGCAATTTGTGCTAAGATGAAACTGATGTGGTCAAGACCACAGACGGTAAGTTGGCATCACGATCCATTAGCTTCTTCGCGGATTTTAGTTTCAGTGTTTGCCGAGATACAAGAACATTTCATCCAAGGACCGAGAGGTTTCAGGATTCGGGAATGAGCGGATTATGTAAACACACTATAACGCCCCCATTTTTGGGGAAACATGGGCGTCACTAATCAGCAACCACCCAGGATTTTAATTGCGGACTGAACAAGTATCATGCATGCTTATGAACATGTAAGAAGAGTTAGTTTGATTGAAATAAGTCGTAGCGGTCAATTTTAGCAAAAGAACGGGCGTACAAGCCCAAAAGTACTTACATGCAGAGGAACCGCAAAAAGCACCACAGGAAAGCCTGAGTGCGGCCGTAACCCTAACACGAAGTCTTGGATCACCTTATTTTCTTCTGGTATCTGTTGAGGGAAATTTTGCGCAAGGCTGAGTACCAACCACTGTACTCAGCTAGTTACAAGGGAAACCCTAATTTAGCTAATTGCACGGATCACCAAAGGATGGGGTATACTTGTTTTATTAATCTGAGTGGATGCACTTTTATCTGTAACCATTTTTGAAAACCAAAACCAGAGGCAACTCCTTTAGATTAGGGTGTTTTCTTTCAAAGTTGATTAACCAGCTACTCAAATTAAAAACACTGTAAAAACTACTTATGCATCGCTGCTGGAATCACCCAATTGACACAGCTCCATTAACCGGGAGCACGGCGTATTCAAATACCATTTAGTTGACTCTACAGAGTTGCCCAACTTTACCCACAAGCATTCTTAACCCTCATGACTGAGTTACGGAACCGGGTCGTTTCGCTGCTCAATCCGTTGCTTACACTCTACTTGATAGGTTAGGGACCCGCACAACCTCGGGTATCCGCAGGCCTACACGGAACGTCAGGCCCGAGTTGTGGGGACCTATCGTTGCCGTGTATGGGTTTCCGTCCCACATACCAACTCCCAATATAGGGTTCCACTCGAGCTTGAGCAGCTACTAAACCAGGGTTGACGAGTCAACACCTATGGTTGAGCGATCACTATCTCATTTGCTCAGCGTAAGGGTCTAGTCCTTACATTTTCACGAGGCCCCCAGCCTCCACCCTAGGATAAGGCGGTGGGCGAAAACCGTCTCGCGGTGTCCCACAACACCCCTTACCCCAAACTATGCACGACGGCACTACAACCCTAGGGTAAAGTGGTGGGCGAAAATTGTCTCGCGGTGCCCCACAGCTCCTCTACCCTAGCTCCGAGTATTCAAATCTACCGGCCCACGGCCACAAACTTAGTAGTGTAAAACTTTGCATGAAATATGATACAATTATTTATACACTATTTTAAATATTTCTAGGGCTATCAAAGGTATGGCTACAATTTAACATGGCATTTATCGATGGTAGGAGTTATGTAATTAGCAAGTCATTCTAAATATTTTATTTTAAGCAAGTAGAAATTCACAAATAATAATAATGCAAATACCATAAATAGATAATCTAAGGGTCATGGGATTTCAATATGATCAAGGACTTGTAACTTGCCTTGGAAATCTACTAGCTCGGCAACCTCGAAAACTGCACCTCCTTGACCTTGCCCTTGATCCGACGCCTTCGAAAGCTCCAAAGCTAGCGCAAACACATAAAAACAACATAAGTCCGGCTTGAGCCTAATCAAACGAGGGAAAATAAATCTATGAAAAAGGAGTAAACTGCATAAAACTTCAAATGAGAGATTTTTGAATTTTTCTAGAATTAATTTGGTGGATTGGAGGCCAAAAATGGGTTCAAGGCATCAAAATGAGCAAGATGGTGTAATTTGGGAATTTTTGGGATTTTCTGTGATTTTCTAGGATTTTTTTTGAATTCTTGGATTTATGGAAAATCGCAAAAGCTGGAAAATTAGTTATGAACAGTGATGGGCCGACCCAAATGAATAGTGTGGCCCGAGGCAACTTTCGGCCTGGCTCGGCCGAGCCGGCCCAGCCCAGCGCGTGCTGCCGCGCGGCCCATTGCGCGCGCGTCTTCATGAACTCGATGGCTGACGTGTGGTTGCGCGGGCGGTGGCGATGAGGCGCTGGCGAGCGACCGGGATCAGATGGCTTCGGTTAACACCGACGACCATGATTCAAAGCCATCGGAGGGTTCAGATGAGATGACAATGGTTGGTGCGGACAGCAGGGACGTGACCACGTCGTCCGAGAGATCGTCTTCTTCCTCCGGCCGCTATAGGACCTCCGAGATAGAGCAAAGGGCGACGACGACCGTTTGGGCACGAGGAAGGTCGCCGATGGCAACTGAGGGTATGGGCGGGTAGAGCTCAGATTAGGGATTCCATTTTTGGGCCTTGGGGAACGGGAGCATGGGTGGCGGCGGCCGAGGGCAAGAGAGAAGTTAGCGACTTTCACCGCGGCTCTAGGTCAGGGTGGGCGTTCGGTACTACCGAACCGATCGGTTCGGTTCTTCGGTACCCATACAAATTCGGTTCCTACGAATCTCGGTACCGTTCGGTTCCTAAAAAAATTCGGTTCGGTTCGGTTCGGTTCCGGTATTTACCGAAATTACCGAACAGGGTACAGCAGCATGTAACATCAAGTTCAATAGCCAATTTTGACATAAATGTAACATGATTTCATATAAAATAAGTGCCAAATCATACAGAGAAAAAGCCACAAATACATAATATAGCTGTCCACAATAGACCCATCAATAATATTACATATTACTTAGTACTCACTACTCAAATACAACATGTTATTCCTTGTAGTTCGGTATTTCGGTAAACCGAGGTACCGAACCGAATTTCCTCGGTAAATTCGGTTCCTGAGAACCTGGAACCGAACCTGGAACCGAAATTTTCGGTTTCGGTACTTTCGGTTCGGTTCTCGGTAAATTCGGTTCGGTATTCGGTATTCGGTTTTTTGTGCCCAGGGTGAGCTCTAGGTCTCTCCGGAGATCCTTCGGCGAGGTGGGAAGTGATTCGAGCATCTCCGGGGCACAAGGTCCATGGTGGTGGGGGTTTGCTCAAGCTTGGGAGCTCCGGCTAGGGCTGGCCACAGGAGGGTCCCTCGGCCGGCGGCGAGCTTCGGTGCTAGGGCTCCACAGGCTCGCACCTGACCGGGGAAGGTCACCGAAGGGGTTAGGAGGTAGGAGCGATGCTCTAAGTGGAAGGAATCGAGTTTTAGAAGAGGGGAGAAGGAGATGGGCTTACGGAGGTCGCCGGCTCAGGGGAAGGGGCGATGGAGTCGAGAGGCAGTGGAACTTCGATCGGCAACTCACGGAGGTGGCCGAGGTTCACCGGAGGCTATCTATGGGGATGGAAGAAGCTCTGAGGGCCCGGAAGAGCAAGGAGGCGGGGTGGCGCATTTAAGCCTTGGCGGAGGAAGGAAGAGAGGAGAAGAGGGGGAATGGGGAGCAGCATGGGCGGTCTCCAGAGGGAATGGGGAGTCACTGGGGAGTCGCATCCGAGTGAAGGGCAATGACGCGAAGCTCTGGCGAGGGATGGCGGCGGGGAGCAGGCGAGCAACTGGGATGGGCTGAGGCGCAAAGCACGGGGAGGGAGGAGGAGCTGAGACTGGCGAGTGGGGTCGCGAAGGGATAAGACAGCACAGTCAACGATGACGCCACACAGCTTCAACCTGGTGGCGACAGCGCGGCGAGGCCGGTGAGGCAAAACCGGGGGCGGGCGCCCTTGCGCGTGCAAGCGCTGGCAGAGGGAGGGGGCGGGAAAGGAGGAGTGCGCCAAGGAGAGGGGAAAACGGAAAAGCCGAAAAAGAAAGCGTAAACCGCTGGGGATTTCCGAAAAGGGAAAGGCTCAAAGGTCACTCAAAATTCAGGAAAAAAATCATAAAAATTTTGAAATTTTCTGGGGTGTTTCACACACCAATCGATCAGAGTTTTAGACAGGTGTGCTCAAAACGTAGGTCAGGGGAGTAGCGTTGTCGGAGAAGAGCTTGGCGGAGATCGAGGCCGCACGGTTGGAGAGGAGGCAGGTGGCCGTGACGTCGGGGGCGGCGTCCGCTGGACAGCGTGGAGGCGGAGGGCTGGGGAGGCGCGGGCTGTAGGGTCGTGTTCTACGGTGTTGAGGAAGCGTGAGAGCTTTGTGATGTCAGACTAGAGCTTTCGCCAGGGTCGGGAGATGTGGCTGGTCCGGGGCTGCGGCGGCGGAGGACGAGGAGGACATTGTCAGGGAGCGAGATGATGCAGTCCCCGCAGCCGACGTCGCCACCAGAGACGACGGAGGAGGGCTTCGCGCACCTCGAGCTGGTTTGTGATTGCAGATTCCTACCTACATATACATTCCCCAGAGTCTGACCACTATTTTATCGCAGGTCCGCTCAATATGAAATCTTGTTCGTGTCATAGATGATTGACATCACTATAGATATTAACTTGAAAAATAATTTACAACGTATAGACTTCTTACTACTATGCATGCTTACATAGTACCGTACGTGGTTGATCAACGATTAAGAATATATGTGGTTTAACTTATCCCTTATATCCTTGACGTGCTTGACATGAATTTTGGAGGTGTCTGTTGTAAATAATACGGTATAAGCACACATTTAGATTTAATGTCAGCATATTTAAGCATTATTAAAGCACATTTCAAGCAGTATATAACATAAATTGCGTATAAACATATAATTCTTCCATACTATTTATATCAGAACATATACTTATCATATGAACCAATATTACTGCTGAACTAATCATGTAAAGCATTTCTAGGAACCAGGGAATAACTAAAACTAGCACAAAGCTCGAATTTTAGATTATTAATTAGTGCTCTCAGATATAGGGTTACACAAGATTTAATCTTGACCATCCCGCTACTATGTCGTTACTCTTTATTAATGATCAGACAACTAGTAACTAAGATTTGAGCTCTAGTTTATGCTCATACTGTCGCAAACTCGCATATAAAATGGATAGTAATATCTAACTTTCGGAATAATAAGTGTTCACAAGCAAAGGTTTATCAAGCAGTATTCTGACTGACAGTGTTCAGATGACTGAAAATACAATATCATATGAAGAATATCAGAGAGAGAAATTATCTTCTGAACTGAACTGGACAAAGGATATAACTACTGCATGAAAAATAATCACAATGCTAGTTAACAGATCTGACCAACCAAAAGAAGTAACTCAAAGAGTTACGGTATAGACAGTAGGCACCTAGATAGAGCTCAAATCTACTCTAGTTATTCAGATCAATTTCTGTAATCGACAAGTTTCATCATAGAGCTTTAAACCAAGCCAATAAGCAAACAATATCTCCTAGTACTAGAGCATGTATCAGAGATTAATGAACTAGCACAGCTCACAATGTTTGCAGGAAAAAGAGCCAAAATGCTCACAGTGCAGACGGCACTCAAAACCGTCCAAACGTGAATCAAGCCGATGGAAGCGAAATCACCAACAAGAACAGGGCAAGGCCCACTCGTAGGTGCTGACCCAGAAAACCTAACGCCCCTCTGTGCCGCCACAAGAAAGGAGCATGGTAGACGGAGATACAATGCCTTCTTCGTTGTTCGGGACAATCCAAATCAACGAAGTCGAGGTACAGGGGATGGCCGCACAAGAACACTGAAGTGCACCAGCCAGATGCACTTTGTCACAGAGTACCAGAACCAAGGAACTCACCACCAATAGGCCACAGATCAACATGGTGGAGCAGCAGCTCCAAAAATGCAAGATCGAAGCTAAATCGGAGAGAACCAAGAAGGGGATTTGGAGGAGTTACTGTTTTTGGGCACACGATTTGCAGTACTCACTGTTTTTGGCCACACGATCTGCACGGGAGAGCCGCCTCCCTTTATAGGAGGAAGAGGAGGAGCTCATGTGGCTGCTGCCAACGGTCGACGCTGAAGCCGCCGGGCCACCAGCGCTGCCCTCCTCTCTCCAAAACCGCCGCCCCCTCAAGACCCGGTTGAACGAAAGAAGCAACCACAGGTTGGAGTCTCCGTCTCCAATCTTATCTCAATACAGAGTCCCACTGACAGGTGGGCCTCACCATTTCCCCCTTTTTCCATTTGAGAAATTCCTGTATTACCCTCATAACACCAACAGTGTCTAGGGGTAATTCTGACGCCCGCGCTGACAGTGACAGCAAGCAAGGCGATGAGGAGTCCGGTGGCAATCACCCAGCTGCCGTCAGATCGACGTGTGCCGCCCCTGTTACCGCCAATCGTATCCGAAACAAATTACTGCAACAGCGACACAGAAACACAATGCCACTGATGCTTTTAGTGGAGTTGATATATACAAGATCAAATGATCAATGACGGTGAAAATAACCGAAAAAAGGGATGGGCTACGAGAAATTGGGCAAAGTGAGTAAATGGATTCTTAACTCTTAAGCAAAGAGTTGATGACTGACAGTATCAGTTTTACTCCACAGACAGGGGAGTGTGCAGTGCAGCGAAGAAGCGACCGGAGGAAGACGAGGCCAGGATGTTGTTGCGCGTCGTGGTCCTTGCAAGGACTGGACCGGAATTTGTCGACGAAACCGAACTCACAGTTTGGATCGTCCTTCGAAGAGACACGGTTCCCCCTGTGTATTCCTGTTTTTACGTATGCCCTCGTATCAGCTTCACAAGAAAAGCTCAGGTCTGCTCCCCTAAAGAAGACAAGGCCTAATTCAGCCCAGGGAGATGTAAAAAGGGCCCAAATCGGCATTCGCAAAGACCCAAATCGGCACTCCAAGACCTCGCTCAGCCCAGTAGCCCACCTCCGAGCTCAACCCTCGCGGCCATCAGCGCGCACGACTCGGCGCATGTATGTGTAGTTGGACCAAACTCATCAGATGCACATAACATATAAGTGACAACTATGCAACTTTATTTTCTTTTTGATAGGAGCCCAACGTTGAGCAACTAGTCAAAAGAAGAAAAAAACGCAACGAAAAAACAAAGCGATGCATGAGGATCCTGGTCCAATTGAGAGTAACTAATATGCAAACAGGAGGAAATTAACAGTCCTGTACATGAAAAGATTTGAGAAGCTGCTTGCAGGTTAGCCTTGCTGCATGGTGATTGGTGAATGCAAAAACAGCACTGACAGTGAGAATTTGACATTCTGTTGACCATGTGTGCATATTTTTTTTCCCCACAGAATCAACGATTATCTAGGGCACGTACGTGCGTGCACATGTTCAAGACACATCCACGTTTATGGTTGCCTTTATCAAGTTACAGACGCATATAACATTATAACTACAAGAAACAGATAAGCGTCCACGCATGATAAACACTAGCATACGACCACATACACGCATTCGCACACTACTCTGGAATCAATCAAAACCGAAGCACCCATCGATCACAAATAGTGGCAGCATACTAGCATCCAACGAAAGAGAAAGAAATACTCCTCGCAAAAATAAAAAGAAAGGAAGAAATAAAGAGAAATAGTGCAGTACTAGTTTAGTGTAGGAGTATGGTTTTGCGTTTCTTCAATTGATGATCTTCGCCTGCAACCCCCTGTCCAATCGAAGAAGCAAGCGCCGCGGCGGCTCATCCCCGATCGGACAGTTAAGGAGTTCAGAGGAACACCACCGATTCAAGAAACGCAAGAACATACATCATGGAGAACTGCACCCGCCAAGAACTACTCCGAGGTGACCAGGGAGATCCCGAGGAAGTACAGAGTGGAGACGGCGAAGCAGAACAACGGGCTGGGGTCACCGGCGACGACCTCCGTGACGGCCGACGAGGCCACGACTGTTCCTATGTAGGCGAGATTGCTACGCACATACGCCTTGCACGAAGCTAGGCCACGCGAAGTGGTGGAGCGGCTGAAGGCTGCGGGGCTGTCGGTCACCAATACGCCGAGGGCGATGAGGTTGATGCCGGCGAGAATACCGACAAGGCTGAGGAGCGGACCATAATTGCTGTCGAATTCGGATTTTGCCAATCCAGAATTTTCTGTGATTTTCACCGTACTATTCTCTGAATCAGTAGATAGGGCTCGCAGATACAAATTTACACATGGACTAGTTAGGCCAAAATCATTATAAGCAGCAGTGGAAACGAAAACATAGGTGGACTATTAGGACATGTCCATAGGCAGCCAATTAGGATTCGTGACCTAGTTCTTGGCACTATCGTCTTCCAGCTCTATCGACTCTTTTAGATGATTGCAGGGCTTGATTTTATCCTTTTTACTGACTAAATAATGGTAATTGAGCATAAATAAGTATAAAGTTATCCAGCAAGCCACTACATAGAATGTAATAATAATAGAAACAACATTGTTAAGGGAGACTTGAGATTCTTTTATTTACGAAAACACCAACATTTGAGATATAATTATAGATAATTCTTGACACTAAGTATTTTTACTAAACCATGTTTTTAAAGGTTGTAAGAGAGAGTGCAATATTAATAGTAGTATAGGTTACATTCACCTATTACAGCGCATAGTTATCTCCATCATATGCTAATTTGTTACCAGGGTTACATCTACTCAGGATAATTCAAATTTAGGGTTACATCCACCCCGACGAGTTTTTATCCTACTCACAAAGTTTTCAAAATAGACACTAACTCAAGTAAGTTCCCATGCCCGTTCATGACCGTAGGCACGGCTGTTCAAACAGTTTTCACTCTGCAGAGGTCGTATATTTTAACCAGAGATAATCAACTTGTTATATTCCACAAATTTCCTTAGACATACAGGTCAAGTAAATCACTACAAGGCCTTTACAATGCATCTTTCCAACGAGGCTACATTTGTTAAGGTTTCCACCACTGTGAGGTTACATCCACTAGCTCTAGAAGTCCCCTCTTGAGCTACACGGAGGCTTACATCCATCACTCAACCCGTGTTCTACCAGATAGCGCAACCCACACTAAGTCGATGCAAATTAATTAGCCAGGTTGACACCATTATAGACTTGTAGTTGTATTATTTTACGTTGCAAGGTTATCATAAGATTTGATTCTTAGAGTTATCTAGGTGATGCTATCATCTGCCCAGATATGTAAAACAATTTTAGGGCTTTGGAAGAAGCATAAAATGCTTTAGACCAATGTATCAGTCACTTCCCTCCAGTAACTGCCCAAATCAAGTTTCATATTTAAAATTGATGACAAGGCAATTTAATGCCCTCGGGTATCAAAGCATGACTAAACATAGCACTTAGATACAACTTATAGTTAGTATGGTTACCATTAATTCTAGGGCAACAAAGGTTCATGTTCAAAGCTAAGAAGTGGGGTATAATTAAGCAATTATCTATAAAAAATTAAATATGAACAAGTGTGAATATAATTTACATAACAAAGTAAAGTATGCAATTTGATATTTTCAAATAAAATAATTTGCATCCAAAAGGTAGGTGCGATATGATCAAAGTAATGACTTGTCTTGCTTAATTTACTGTAGCCTTGATTTTACTCACAAACCTTCTCAGTCAATTGTCTTAAAATTCTTGATCTTTGTCTATATCTGAATCTTGATCTTGTTCGACCCGTCGTTTCTTCGGGACTTTAACCTCTAATTATGTCATGGCGGTGCGGCCGGTGAGGAAGGAGGAGAAAAGGGAGGCGAGCAATGTTAGGTCGATTGATCAAGTTGTCAGTAACGAGTTTAGTAGTTGGGCATGGCCTCTGGTCACGCGCGTTAGACATTCGACACGTGTTCTTTCACACAGGATGGTTGCTTATTTTTCGGTTTCAGTTAGTAGTCGTGCGTCATGGCCGGTCGTGGGATGGCATGAATTGTGTAAGTCATGGCATGTGCATAGGGGTGGCTATGTTGGCCATGATCTGTACTCATTCGATGCTTAAATAGAGTCCTAAGAAAAGCTGCGGTAATCGAGCAGCACAAATCCTCGCGTTTCCCCCAGTGTCGCATGCGTATCCCCGAGTGTTTGAGGAAGTTGTAAGTTGGAAGTCATAGGTCATAAATTGTAAGTCGTAAGTTGTAAGTCATAACCGAGACTTTCGACTATCGACTATTGACTTGCTACGATGAGGCGTGGTCGTTCGACTGCATGCGTGTTCGCTGTGACAAGTGGTATCAAAGCCTGTGTTCGCTGATCATTTAGAAGACATGTCTTCGTCGTGGGCTTTGCCAGCAAGGCAGTCGATGACTCCTCCACGACAAGGCTGGCCATGCTCGCCTTCGCCTCCTCTGTGTCGACCGCAACACCGTGGCGACGGTGGTCGTGCACCTGTCGTCCAGCACATCATCAGGGAGGCCTCAAGCTCCATTGTCTACACCATGCTCACGCGAATGAACTACAATGACTGGGTGCTGGCCTCTAGGAGGCCATCGAAACTAATGACGCAGACTACCATGATGACCGGCTTGTGCTATCAGCAATTCTCCACATCGTGCCAGCTAAGATGCTATCGACTCTCGTTGTCAAGCACACGGTGAAGGCTGCCTAGGAGTCCGTGAAGACCATGCATATGGGCGTCGACTGTGTGCTCGAAGCCAATGCCCAGCAACTGCGCAAGGAGTTTAGCAACGTCTCCTTCAAAGACGGTGAGTCCATTGACGACTTCTCGATGAGGATCTTTGGACTTGCCAACAACCTCCACCTGCTCGGCGATCCCATCCGGGAGGAAGAGGTGATCAAGAAACTCCTGTAGGTGGTCCTGAATCGCTACCTCCAGGTGGCCATTTCCATAGAGACACTCCTTGCTGTCAGTGTCCTCTTGATCAAAGAGGTGATGGGTCAATTTCGAGCAGTGGAAGAGCGCTACTCCAACCGTGGAGCCGATGACAAGGGAACCCGTCTGCTCCACTAACTCTTCCACGCGCCGTGGCAGGCCGCGTGGTGCCCGTGGGGCGAGATTCCTTGAGCAATGGCAAGGAGACTCGTTCTCACAGCGGGCCTAACAACCCCAAGAGGGACGAGTGCATGTACTGCGGTAAGTCATAAGTCGTAACCGAGACTTCTGACAATCGATTTGCTGCGACGAGGCATGATCATAAACGACTTTGTGGTCCTTCGACTGCGTGCATGTCTGCTACAACTCGACTATCGACTTGCTGCGACGAGGCATGGTCGTAAACGACTTTGTGGTCATTCGACTGCGTGCGTGTCCGCTATGACAAGCAAGGGCACGAGTATGGTGAAAAGATGTATACCGTGCAGTCTGTGGAGGCGGAGAGGCTTCGGAGAAGGACGGGGGTGTAAGCCCAGGGCGGCACGGGTAGGCTGTCGGTGACGGCGAGCTGGGGTAGAGGGAAGCCTCGACCAGCAGTGGGGGAAGCTCTGGCTTGCCGTGGTGAAGCTCTAGGAGGGAGGAATTGGAGGGAGAAGCTCCAGAGGAGGAATAGCGGTGGTGGAGATGATTCCGACTGAAGCTGGGGAAGAAGCGATGTTCCGATGAGCTCCACGCACGAAATTCCAATTAAACCGGAGGGGTGAAGTAGACGCATGGGAACACGTTTGGACTCAAGTGGTTTGCAGAGATGATCACCGAAGAGGTGAGACTGGTGGGCGCAATCATGGCATGGACAGGAGCCGAGCTCGGCTTGGGGGGATGTAAGAGGGGGAACAATGGGAGGGAATTGTGGCGTGTTGTTGTGCACACATAGGGCGAGGCAGCCGACATAAGGGTGGCCGAGTGGCGCATGATGCTGGCCAGACGGGGCAGCGCACACAGTGGGAGCAGGGGCACATGGCGCAGCGTTTGGCACGGCGTGTCTGGTGGGGATGTGGGCGCAGCAGGGAGCTTACACGGCGGGAGGTAGATAGTGCGCATGAGGCATGGCCAAGGCGCGTGGCCGGTAGTTGCGGTGTGGGGCGTGTTGGTGTCGGGTGCCAGGGGAGAAAAACATAGAAGAGAGGGGAGGAGAGAGAGGAAGAGAAGATGGGGCTTGGCTGGAAGTGGAAGAAAGGAGAAAGAGAGAAAAAGAAAAAGAAAAAGAAAAAGAAGGGCTTTGGCAAAAAATTGGAATTTGATTTCAGATTTTAAATTTCTATTTTTGAGATTTATATTTGTATTTGAATTCAAATTCAAATTCAAAATCTTGGCTCAGATAATTGGATGCAAAATTTTAACATAGCCTTTTGTTTCAAGTTGCATTCATTTTTTCCCCAATTTGAAATTTTAATTTTCAACTTTTGCTCAAATTGATCTCCCAAATTTTGGCTCTTGATCTAAGATTTTTGTTTTCATTATTTGAATTGCTTGACAAAACCAGATTAACGATCTCAAATGAATGCCGGAAATTTTAAATAGCGCTGAAAAGCATCAAAATTTTTTAAATTTCTCATACAATTTTTTTCAAACTTGGATGTTACAGCTGCCGAGGGTACTTCGGCCCCTCCGAGCGTCCTGACGGCGCCCCGACGGCAAGCAAGGTGACGAGGACGGCCGCCGCCAGGAACGCCATTGATCTGTGCTGGCCCTGTTACGTACTGTCAACAGTAGTATGGGCTATGGAGTATCACTGCAGCAGCAAATCGATCACTGAAGCAGTGAATAGAAAAACGAGGGCTGTTGCAAATCGATCACTAAAGAGAGCAAGCTGAGAAAAGGTTGGCGTGATCTCTGCAAGTATTTATCGACTCCGGAGCCACACGGTTACCGGAACTCCGGAGCTGCTGCTCCGTCCGCTAAACGGCGAGAGAGACTGTCAGGGACAGTCACTGACTTGTGCACCAGGCTGAACCACGTCGGCGGGTCAGAAAGCTCTGTGCGCTAGCTGTGGCCGTGTGGCGGAAGCATAGTAACGGGAGTTCACATCGCCGTCGTACGAGCTGTACTACATAGTACGTCCTCTTTGTTGTTGTTTTTTTTCTGCAGGGAATTAAAAAATTAAGTCGCATGATGCAGATGCAGATTCTCACTCTTCGGCAGCTTCCAAACGACAGCGATCATCAATAATTCACGTACACCTGGTTGACTGGTTCAGAGTGACAGACTAGCAAAGCATGCAATGCAGGAAAACAATAACGACGATCCTTCCACCCATTGGGACGCACGGCTTGGTGCTCTGGACTACAGTTTGTCACGACAGACCGGTCAAGGCCATTTCCTGTAAAAAAAAAAAGACATAAACAACCAGCAAATAGGCTTATCCATTGATTCTACCCTTTTAGCGACGAACTTTAGTGCTAATTAATTATGACTTATGAGCTTGCTTCGTCACCGTTTACTAGATTTGTAGTGTCAAAATATGTTTTCTCACTACTTCATCTATGATTAATGCAAAATATTACGTCAACATAGGGAACCTTAGTAGATACAATTGTGCAGCGACGAATAATCACTTTGTTACTGGTTTTTCATCCGCAGGTAGTGAGAAAATACCATGGCAATGACTCCTAAATGGTATTTTACGGTGGAATGAAGTAGAGACCATTTCTACCTCGGTAACATCCAAACGACCACGATCATTGTAGTTAGTGTTCCAGACCAGATAGCGTACGTAGTACTTCAACTAGCACAGACGAAAAAAAAGGTATACATGTATATTCAGTCGCAATGCACGTATCCCTCCAAATTTGCTGTCTTCACCAGTTCACACGTGGTACAGATTACGACTAGACTAGAGATAGCAAACTCACACGGCGTCGGTATCATCTCCAAGCAAAGCAGACAAAAAACAAACACCGGATTACAAGCTCTTTTTAGTAGATAACTAGCCCGGTTGCCCGCGGGTAGCTAGCTCTATATAAATTATTACACAAAGAAAAATTCCATAAAAAATTATGCATTTTGACAGTAAGAAAAATTCTATCAAAAAGTTATGCATTTTAATCCAATGAAAAAGTTATGCATTTTAATTCTGATGAAAAATCATGCATGATCATCAGAAAGTATCTTAAAATATGAATACAATGATATCACTTTTGTGTTACACAAACAATATATTGCTGATAAAAAATCTACAAAGTTCGAATCTTGAAATGTGTGGACTGTTGGATATTGATCTAAGGCCAAAACGGCCAGAAAAGGAAGGACGTGGGGAAATCCACGTCCCTGATTTTCAGCGCCCTGATCGGGGGTGCCTTACCAATTTTGGTTACGGTCCCCCGTTGCGCAGCGCAATATAAAAGGGGGGGGGGGGGTTCCGGCCTCACGTTGGGTTACGCCGTTCCAATCCCGTGAGACTCAAAACCCCGTACAAACCCTAATCAAGACCCGATCTATTACGCGCTGTTAAACAACGGGAAGACCGTCGCCGCCGCTGCTACAGGACATCGCCGGCGACTCTCTGGGCGATCTGCACCGACTCGTCCCCACGCCTGCATCACGCAGGCACGAGGTCTTCGCTCAAATGGCGTTCATCGGCGACCGTGAGTCTCCCGACCCCCTCTAACCCTAGGTGTTCTAGATGCTAGACTAGCAGATAATGACATGCATAAGGTTTAGACCCTTACATTTGGTATCAGAGCAAGGCTAATCTTCCTAGAACCCTAGTGCATGCTTATGTCTCGGATAAGGGTTTTAACCTAATGTTAATCTTGTTCTTGAGGCTCGGATTTAGACGTTAATGTTTCGGCCAGCATGTTAGAAGGAGGGGAATCCAAAATTTTATGCAAATCCTAAAGTTTTTCCCCTGTTTTATGATAAATCCCGAACCCTTGCCCCCCCCCCCAAAATCATGAAAAACCCTAATGAAAATTTCGGATCTGCGGCAATAAAAAAAAGGAAGGCTTACCTTTCGGGCGCGGCCAACGCTGCGCCGCTCGGGCCGCCGTTGTTGCGCGTCGCGTGGCCGCCTCTCGCTGCCGGCGCTCCGTGCGGGCGTCGCCGGCGCGCCACTGCTCCGCTCCGGGGGCCGCCTCCGGCCGAGCGCACGGGAGCCGCCGCTCCGCCTTTCCATGGGCTTCCGGCCGCCGCCGCTCCGCGGGAGCCAGCCGGTCGCCACCGCGCCGCTGCCGCTCGGGGCCGCCGCTGCCCCGCCTCCCGTTGGCGCCGCCGCGCCGCCCTCGGGCTGTCGCCCGTTGCCGCCTTGCGGGAGCGCGCCGCCGCCGTGGTGCTGCCGCTCCGCATTTTTCGCAAGGGGGCGGGCGCAAGTGAGGGCTAGGGTTAGGGTTTCGAGGGTAATATCCCCGCCGCGCACGCCCTCGGCCGTTGGATCTGATCGAACGGCACGCATGAGTCGCGGGCTTTAGCAGGCCGAATAGTTTTTTTTGGGCCGGCTGGATTTCCAGCCGCTTGATGAGCATCCGACGGCGTGCGCCCGAGCGCGGGTTTTCTGGGCCGCCGGCGTGCGCGAGTTCTTGCGGGCCGCGCGTTTTATGGGCTAAAGGCCTAGTTTTGGGCCGGCTGAAGTAATGTTTTGGCTGTTGGGTTTTCAGCCCAGCAGCACATGACACCTTATATATATTTTTCAGTATATATTTCATGTATTTATGATATATCTCATGTTTAATTAATGATTATTTGATGTCCCTTATGAAATTATTTACGGATAATGTTGCTAAGCTGCCGAAAATTATTATGTTTTTTTTCCGCTGCGTAATGTTCTGCCCCTAATTGAATGGAACCAACGGGAAATTCAATTGGAGGGCTGTATTTAGTTTTACATGCTATTACTATTTGACCAACGTTAATTGTAATTGCATGCAATCAATTTTGTTTATTTTTATGTTTAGTTTTCGCCATGCTATTACTCTTTGACCAAAGTTAATTGTAATTGCATGCGATAAATTATGTTAAATTTTTCGTTTCTGCCCAACGGTGATGCGAAAAATTCTTATGAGCATGTTGTTAATCATACCAACGTAAGATTAATTTTCATGCAAATTAATTATGCGTTTTCCTAATGTAAATTTTAAATTTTTCCAGCTGCTTCCGTTTCCGCTCATGTTAATGCAATTGAGCCACTTAATGGTAGTAACTTCCAGAAATGGAAGTTTACACTTATGACGACTTTTCAGCTCTTGGATCTGGACTACGCTTTCAGATTCGATGAGCCTGTCGCTCCTACTGAAGGGGAGGACAATTATGAACACAAAATGAAGGAATATAAAACTAATGCTGAGAAGTGGGAGCGGTCTAACAGTGTTTCACTTGCTGTGATGAAAAACTCCATCAGTGAGGCCATAAGGGGAGCAATCCCTGAAAAGAAAAGGGTAAATGACTATTTGTCCTCCATCGAGGATCACTTTAAGGGGTCCTCTAAAGTTTATGCTACCACACTGATGCACAGGCTCATGAACACTAAATACAATGGTACTGGAAATGTTCGTGAGCATATTATGACCATAATCAATATTGCTGCCAGACTTAAGACAATAGACATGGAAATTTCTGATGGTTTCGTTGTCCATTACATTATGATGTCTCTTCCCAAGCAATTTGAAACTTTCAAGGTGAACTACAACACCATTAAGGACAAGTGGACCATGAGCGAGTTGATCGCTAATGTTTCACAGGAGGAAGAGAGGCTCAAGGCTGAGGGGCTACTGATTTTGTGAATCAAGTCGGCTCCTCAAATAAGGCTGGTCCCTCTAGAAATAGAGGTGGCTACAAAGGAAAGGGAAAGAAGGAGCAAACCTACTCCCCTTATCAGAAGCCACAGCACCCACAGCATCCTAAGGCGCCTAAAAACGCTTCAGGACCTGGGAGCTCAAATGAACAGAAGAAAAGTGGTGAATGTTACTTTTGTCAGTCGAAGGATCATTTCAAAGATGATTGTCCTGGATGGCTGAAATGGCTCGCCAAGAAAGGTACTTATGAAATCACTTTTGTTGATGAAGCATTTTATGCTGATTTTCCTATAAATTCTTGGTGGATTGATTCTGGTGCTTCTGTGCACGTTACGAATTCCTTGCAGGGATTCCATATGTTGAGAAGTCTCAGAGGGGAAAGAAGCCTAAGAGTGGCTAATGGGATGGAAGCCGAAATTCAAGCTATCGGATCGGTTTCTTTAGTTTTGAATAATGGTTTTGTAATGAAACTTAATGATGTTCTTTATGTTCCCTCGATGAGAAGAAACTTGATTTTCATTTCATTATTAGATAATGATGGATATTCTTGTAATTTTGGACACGGAATGTGTTTGATTTATTTTAATAATGATAATGTTGGTCGTGCCATCCGACACGATAAGCTTTATATGTTATCCCTGCAAGATTCTCCTATATCCATGAATGTATGTGATGTGAATAAAAAGTGCAAGCGAATTGATGAGACTTCGTCGAAATTGTGGCACTGTCGTTTGGGCCACATTTCGACGAAGTCTCATCAATTCGCTTGCGCTTTTTATTCACATCATATACATTCATGGATATAGGAGAATCTTGCATGTAAGGGTCTAAACCTTATGCATGTCATTATCTGCTAGTCTAGCATCTAGAACACCTAGGGTTAGAGGGGGTCGGGAGACTCACGGTCGCCGATGAACGCCATTTGAGCGAAGACCTCGTGCCTGCGTGATGCAGGCGTGGGGACGAGTCGGTGCAGATCGCCCAGAGAGTCGCCGGCGATGTCCTGTAGCAGCGGCGGCGACGGTCTTCCCGTTGCTTAACAGCGCGTAATAGATCGGGTCTTGATTAGGGTTTGTACGGGGTTTTGAGTCTCACGGGATTGGAACGGCGTAACCCAACGTGAGGCCGGAACCCCCCCTTTTATATTGCGCTGCGCAACGGAGGACCGTAACCAAAATTGGTAAGGCACCCCCGATCAGGGCGCTGAAAATCAGGGACGTGGATTTCCCCACGTCCTTCCTTTTCTGGCCGTTTTGGCCTTAGATCAATATCCAACATTCTCCCCCTTGATCGTAAGGCTAAACGTCATAAGCCCTCTCTCAATAAAACTTCACACCAAAATAATGCGTCACAACAGTCAATTAAATACCGCTGGACAACAGTACTTATAGTGCTCCATTCTATATCAATCGGATAACATAATACTTCATGGGAGTTGGTTACTTTATATGGTCCTCTTATTCCAGGATCACAGGCTCTCCAATAAACCCATGCCGGCAACATGATCACGAAAAATATTGGGTGGTAAGCCTTTTGTGAGCGGATCCGCAAGCATAAATTTAGTTCCAATATGCTCAACCTTAATTGTTTGATCCTGGACTCTATCTTTCACAACATGATACTTTATGTCAATGTGCTTGGCAGCTGCACTCGACTTGTTGTTACTCGAATAGAAAACTGCGGGTTGATTGTCGCAGTACGAAATGAGTGGTCTAGAAATGCTGTCTGCCACTCTCAATCCCGTGATAAAATTCTTAAGCTATACAGCCTGCCCGGTAGCCTCATAACATGCCACAAATTCAGCCTGCATTGTCGACGATGCAGTAAGTGTTTGCTTTACACTTTTCCATGATATTGCTGCTCCTGCGAGGGTGAAAATGTAACCTGATGTGGACTTCTTAGTATCTTTACACCCCGCAAAATCAGCATCAGAATAACCGACAACCTCAAGGTTATCGTATTTTCTATATGTGAGCATGTGACCTTTAGTGCCTTGCATATAGCGCAGGACTTTTTTAACGGCTTTCCAGTGGTCCGGTCCTGGATTTGACTGATATCTGCCAAGCATCCCGGTAACAAAAGCTAAATCAGGGCGCGTACATACTTGAGCATACATAATACTTCCGACAGCAGAAGCGTAAGGTATAGCCTTCATCTGATCAGATTCATAGTCATTCTTTGGGCATTAAAATCTTCCAAACTTATCGCCCTTAACAATAGGAGCAGGCGAGGCAGAGCATTTATGCATATTGTATCTCTTTAGTACTCTGTCAATGTATGCCTTTTGTGATAAACCTAATGTTCCTTTGGACCTATCTCGGTGAATTTCAATACCAAGAACATAAGATGCTTCACCGAGATCCTTCATATCAAAATTGGACGAGAGAAATCTTTTAGTTTCCCGCAGCATGTCCACACTGCTGCTGGCCAATAATATATCGCCCACATAAAGAATTAAGAAGGTGTAATTACTCCCCCTGAACTTAACATAAGTACAATTATCAACATCATTTTCCTTAAATCCAAACTTCCTTATGACTTCATCAAACTTAAGGTACCATTGCCTAGAAGCTTGCTTCAGGCCATATATGGATTTCTTTAGCTTGCATCCCAAATGTTCCTCGCCTTCCACAACAAAACCTTCCGGTTGTGTCATGTAAACGTCCTCATACAAGTCTCCATTCAGGAATACAGTCTTAACATCCATTTGGTGCAACTCTAAATCGAAATGTGCTGTGAGCGCCATTATGATTCTAAATGAATCTTTAGTTGAGACAGAAGAAAAGGTTTCATTATAGTCAATGCCTTCTCTTTGTGTAAACCCTTTCGCTACAAGTCTCGCCTTAAACCTTTCGATGTTCCCTTTGGAGTCACGTTTTGTTTTGTAGACCCATTTGCAGCCTACTGTTTTGGCTCCATTAGGAATTTCCACTAAGTCCCATACGCCATTAGCGCCCATAGACTCAATCTCATCTTTCATGGCATCTAGCCATTTAGATGAATCCTTATTCTTCATTGCTTCCTTATAAGAGCTAGGATCATCTGCCTTCCCAAGATCATCCTCATTCAAGTAAACCTCATAATCACTTGGGATAGCAGATCTCCTCACTCGTTGTGATCTCTTGACAGGTTCATTAGCTGGCTCATTAGGCTGTTCATTAATTGTCACAGAGGGCTGTGAAAGCTCATCATTAGGTACTGCAATTGTATTTTCAGAGCCCTCAACAGAAGGAGTAGCCACAGAATTAACTGGAGATGCAACAGGAGTTGCAACTACAGGATCAACCGTGGGCACAACCATTTGGGGCATGGAAAAATCAGTCTGTCGGATTAGCGGTGAAGCAACATAAATCCGCTTCTCCTCAAGATCAATTTTCCTAGGCTCCAAGTCGCCACTGATGCCATCATTTTCCAAGAACACAGCGTGCCTTGTTTCTACAAATTTTGTGGTACGATTTGGACAATAGAATCGGTACCCTTTAGACCTGTCAGGGTAGCCAATAAAATGGCAACTCACAGTCTTGGGATCTAATTTTCCAATTTTTGGGTTAAATACTTTAGCTTCAGCCGCACATCCCCACACATGGAGGTAGTTCAAACTAGGTTTTCTCCCAATCCATAATTCATAAGGTGTTTTAGGCACTGATTTACTGGGAACCCGATTGAGTATATGTGCAGCGGTCTTTAATGCTTCCATCCATAACTTTACAGGCAAAGTGGAGTAACTCAACATACTTCGAACCATATCCATAAGTGTGTGGTTTCTTCTTTCCGCTACTCCATTTTGCTGGGGATCACCAGGCATTGAGTACTGGGCAACTATACCATTTTCTTGTAGAAACCTGGCAAAAGGAACAGGAATCTGCCCATAAGTTGCGTGTCGCCCATAATACTCTCCCCGACGATCCGAGCGCACTACTTTAATCTTTAGATTGTGCTGATTTTCAACTTCAGCCTTAAATATCTTAAATTTATCAAGTGCCTCCGATCTTTCTTTAATAGGATAGATATAACCATAACGTGAGTAATCATCAGTGAACGTAATAAAAGAATCATAACCATCCACTGATGTCACAGGGAAAGGACCACATATGTCAGTATGAATTAATTCCAAAATCCCTGTGCTTCGAGTAGCACCTTTCTTTATTTGCTTTACATACTTGCCTTTGATACAATCAAGGCAATGATCATCCGAATCATTAAAGTCTAAAGGGTGGAGAATTTCATCTTTAATGAGACGTTCAATTCTCCCCCTCGAAATCAGATCAATGGAGAGAGTACATTAGAGTTCAAAGTTAAATCCATCTCATGCCTATAGATTGCACTTCTTCCTCAGTTCTATCTTACACAGCTGGTCGCATGTGCATGTCCATCGGTACCAGAAGATGCCATAATAATATCAATTCACTTATACTTCAACACTCCTCCTCACGTATAGGCTCTCTCAGGTCTAAGGCGTGGAATAGAAGTGAGTTGCAATTATTTTTTATTACGCCAGCCAAGTCTTGAATCCAAGATCTCTTAGCTCTGATATCATATTTAGTTGCATGCACCAACCAATTCAATCAAAAGTTTAAGCTGATGAGAAAAGACTGACAATTCACTTATATTTCAATAGATGCTGTGGTATTTTTCTTTTAATCGAAACATATATTCCGCTTGATGTTTCATGGAAGGACTCCTTAATAGCTGGAGTTCTTTTAAAAACTTCCCTTAATACCTAGAGTTTGTTTCATATACTCTATACTTTCTTTCACGTGATATGTTATAGATTATATCAAACTAAGCTAATTAACCTATCTGCTACGTACACAATAGATGGTTAGATGTTGTTATTAATATTAGAGTTCAACAAATTAAAGACTAGATGTTTTTCTTTTTTTTGAGAATTTTTAGCTATTTCTCTTTTTTTAGCAACTCTAAAATATATGTCATCGATTTTTAGTATATATATAATAGATGATGTACTTGGCTTAACCAGACACTGAATTTTTTTAATTATTTAGTACATGATTGTATCCGTGATGATATGAGTAATGAATTATTTCGGGAAAAAAGCAAATCAGCCAAAAAAAAAACCCCCACCGGCCGAGTCGGTTTCATGTCAAAACCAACACAAAACAACTAGCGAGCAGTAGGGTTATATACCGCGCTTATCATAAGATTATGGTTTCGGAATGGAAATTTAAGTTTGTGTTTGCGCATGCGTGGGACCCACGTATTTCTTCTTGGATACACAGCTTGGATTAGGCACTTTCTGTCTCTAAATATTGATCGCCGTAGAATAGGCATTCAACAATTTCAAACTTTAACCATAGCTAGCTAAATTGCTCGTACAATTACACAGTTAGATATTAAAAACATATATTTATATTTGAAAATAGAGCATATTTACTATACTACTATAATAATTATGATTAATTGTATTTTCTATGCAATTCTAACAGTTGTCAACTAGCTAGTCCAAACGGGCAAACAGAAGTGTCTGTGTCCTCTACTGCACTAGGGGCCAGGAGCGAGATTGGGTTTCCTTCTCCTTTTTGGATCTTTTCCTCTTTTGTGAGGAAGGAATGCTGATCTGATTTACCCAACATCTCCTCCAGAGTTGTTCTTACATGTTATGGGTTAAAATTGAATCGAAAAATTCACCGAGGTCAAAGGCAAATGCAAATTAAACGAAACTGGAATGAGTTTGATCTCAATACATTGCATCATTGACGACATGACTCCAACAAACCAGAGAGAACCATATTAAAAAACAGCTGAATGGTAGACAATCATTGACGACATGACTCACAACAAATCAGAGAGAGCCTTATTGAAAAACACAGCTAAAAGGCAGACAACGAACTGAGTACGAAATCTGATCATGCATCGAATGATACCCATCGAGTCAACAACAGTCCGTACTTATATCATCCTTGGTTTACTCATTATGGCATGCTTTTCTACGCTCCAGTCACAAGGAGGGTGACGAGGGAGAGGCCACCGAGGAACAGCAGGAAGAGGCCGACGCCCACCGCCGGGGTGACCGTGCCGGCGGCGAGCCCTGCGACGGCCGACGAGGCGGCAACCAGTCCCACGAGAGGAAGGCTGCGGCTCACCTGTGCCGCGAACGCCACCTTGTCCCGGGCTGCTGCGACCGGCGGACCGCCCGTCTCTGTGCTGATAGCATTATCAGCGGAAACCTGCACACATGTGTGGGTAAGAAACACCTGTAGTAAGTATTTGCGTAGGTACATGCGTATCTATCTGCCTAATTTTCTGACAAATTGAAATGAAATTATTAATTCGAGCTTGCTGGTGAGCCCGGCGAAAGGAATCTAACCGTCCGAAAGGGAAGAGATGTTATTATTAATAAACAAAGGATGCTAGTGCTAGTATGGTTAAACATGCATGCAGTGCAATCTAATTGTGCTGTTACTGTATATTGATAGGTCGTTGTTTCCTTGCATAAGCAGGACAATGATATCTCCTGTCATCCTATCACTAGGAAAAGATTGCGAGGAAAAGGTTTCCAAAGGGGAGGGTTAGTTACCCTGACAAGAGTATTATGGGCATGTACTTTTTGGCTGAGTCTTATGATTTTTTTGGCTGTAGTTTGTGGTTTTTGGACTGTTTGTACGAGAGATTACAGAGTAACAGAAACTCACGTGCAGTTTTTGCCTGTATAAATGAAGCCGGTACAATATGTACTATAATTAACTAGTAGACCCTATCTTAAAAAGACACTCTATTTAAAAGCTAGTTATTATAATAAATCAAAAGCAGAAGTCAAAAACTAAAAAAGAAACAGGGCCTAAAGAAAAACACAAGTACTGAGCATTGGTCCCACATGTCAGCAAGAGACCGATGGTCCTACTGTCTGCTGCTGCTAGTACCGCTAATTGCAAAGGAAAGAGGGTTTTTTTATTATGGTTTATGATTTTTAGTTACAATTTATTACTCTAATAAATCAGCGGCGGATCCAGCGGTGGGGCGGGGGGGGGGGGGGGGGGGCTCGAGCCCCCTACCGCTACCGGACCCTTGGAGCCCCCCCTAAATTTTTAGCCATGGATGTATAATATAGAAGGGGCTGAGGTCGAGCTGAAGGTACTTCAGCCCCTCCAAAAAAATTTCCTGGATCCGCCACTGTAATAAATAGTAATAGTTAAAAATAAAAATTTATTGAAAAAACAAAAAGAATGGGGCCGGAAAAATACTGAGCACGCATGTGGGTTGAACTCGATCTGCAAGAACAAAAAATGCTAGCGCGTGCACGTACGTGTGCATGGGCGCCATGGCTTACCAACACCTCGGCGAACGGGATTGTGCCCGCGGCGCCGAGTGCCTTGAGGAGCGCCTCGCCGCTGGACTTGCCGGGCTCGTGCACGATCACGACGACGTTGCCGGCCTCTGTTGCTGGCAGCTCCGGTGACTCCTCCAGGTAAGGGATCTTGTACGGCGGGGTGCGCATCCACGCCTTGTGGTCGCACAACGGGTCGACGTCGTCCAGCCAGACGTACATGTGCCCGCTCTCCAGCTCGAACAGCGCGTCCATGTTCTCTTGCACCGTGGTGCGGGCTGCGTCCAAGTACGCCACCTTGTCGTACGCCGGCAACTGCAGCAAGCACTTGGAGTAGTCTATGGCGAACTGGGACTGGTCCTCAGTGGCGTGCACCACCGGCTGGACCACGCGGACGACGCAGCCCTCGGAGCGGAGCGCGCGGCGGTGGTCCTCCGCCACGTTGGAATGCACGGCAACCACCAGGGGGTAGGCCGAGCCGGCCTTGCGCAGGCCCCTGGCCAGGCGCACTACGGCCTGCAGGTGGTGGTCGCCGACGCCGGGCATGAACGTCAAGTAAGCCCTCGCCGCCGCGCCGGAATCAGACATGGATTATGGAGTGGGATTAATTAGGGGAGATTAAGTTCGAGGCGGTGGTAGGCTAGTGAACTTGGCTTCTTAATTGTGCTGCGGCTTAATTTCTTGCGAGGGGAAGGGCGTGTTTAAATAGCCACCACTCCGATCGCCATGTAAGCTAGGAGGCACGGGAACGGACCGGTGCCGGATGTGGGGCCACGTGAGATCGTGGACGTACGCGTGGGCGGAGGCCGAGGATCGTATGGTGCTCGTGGGGTGAATGGAATATTCCAGAGGGCTTGTTTGGGGAGGAGGGGAAATTTCCTTGCGTTGTAGCGTCTAGTTTACCAATCATGTCGCGGCGTTCTTTTCTACTAGGACTGCCATGACATAGCTTTCCCGGTAAGTGATCAAGTACCCTCAAGTGAACTTTCTGCTGTCAGTATCTCTGACCATATCTGAAAGAATAACTTTTATTTCGCACCGGTATTTGTGTAGAAATAAAATAATAAAGTATGTCATGTAATGTTTGTTGCTATCCAATTTAGGATTTAAAGATTTTAGGATTTTCTAAATAGTTGTCAACTATCCTGTGCTAATACCCACCTTTAGCCTATAACCAGAGAACGACAACCTTCATATTTATATCCATAGTAATTATCTACTATGAATCGTATGGAGTGGTGGAATTTTCCATCTGTCTTACTTCATTAAAGCTATTAGACAGATGTGTCTGTACCTGTGTTTGAACCCCTCTAACTATACTAGAGCCGACATCGAAATATAATTTTAAAGATATCTATCAGTGTAGTGATACTGAATTTACCTTTAAAGATGTGTTTCTGTGTGTATACTTTTTCTGCGGCTTATATCTTATAACTTTTAATTCTAATATAAGTGCTCATGTGAACGAACTAAAAATTAATAAACCGTTTCGAAACGATAACAGAAAAATTATCTTATTTATTTATTTGAGAAAGCTATAAATTATAAGCTGAAAAAACAATAGTTAGAGACATGTGCATAGGGAATTGGGACATAGGGTAGATTTTTTTAGCTGTGGTTTAGGTTATTTAGCTTACTAGTTAGAGACCTGTGCATTGCAACGGAGTCATAAAAATAATGAGACAGAACTTACTATCTGACCAACTTCACACATCAAATATTAGAGAGCAAGCGACAGAGAGATAATGGTGGCCAGAATGCGCGAGGAGATGGGGAAAGTGGAGGGGGTGGACGGTTGTATCCTGAGAGAGAGAGAGGAGGAGAGAGACAAATGGTCCAAATCAAATTGGATGGCTGAAAAGAGAGGAGGGAGAATGAACCAACCACCAACTCACACTTTTATAATAGTAAAGATAACTTATGATTTTAGCTGTTCGCGAGAGAGATTACGAAAAGATAGATACTCATATATGATTTTAGATAGTACATATAAAATTGATATAATATGCACTATAATTAATCTTTAAATTCCTCTTAGAAAAAACATATCGTTTCCGTAGTTTCCGTAGCTAAGCCGAAAAGCCCAACCAGTTTCGAACCCACCCAGGATAGGTGATGATGTTAGCTTTTGTTAGCATGTACCACTGATGTTAGCTTCTGTTAGCATGTACCACTGATGTGCTCTTAGCTTTTGTTACTAAGAATTCCATCAACGTCCTAGCTTCAAGATGTTTTTCATGTAAAATTGGAAGGAGAGAATAGCACCAGACTCTACGGCGACGAATAACAATTGGCCCCACCACTGAACTATTTCGAACCAGACTGTCGGTCTAGTCAGCACCTTTTCCTGGGCGGCGGAAAACACCCGCTACCACATTGCATCTCGGGCGGAAAAGATCTGCTGCCAGATTGCGTGTTGCCATGTTCACACCTGACATTTTGGGGGGCAGTTGGGCCTTGTCTTGTGTTGGGCTCTCCTCGGTTGCCACCAAACAACGACCGCGTATTATTCTTTTCAAGACGCATTAGATTTTGCATAATGTTGCAGCACTGGTGAGTAACCACCAAGTAGCCAGTTCCTTTCATTTCTCTTTCTTTATTAGAACTCTCTCGCCTTTTTTTCCCTGAGATTCTTTCCGCCTTTTTTTCCCCCTGAGATTCTTACCTAAGTTTTTCTTAGAAGAGATTTCCCTGAGAACAGCTTTGAATGTCATTTTTTTTTCTCCCGTACGTAGTTGTTTGCAATCCTACAAGCATATACTACATAACCATGAATCACAGATACCGGTTCTAACAGTTTCAATGCATGTGCTGCAGCAGCTAATCGATCCCTTTCGGAGTTGGTTTTGAATGATCAACTGCAATTTGGGAATCTAGCACGCCGCAGGCAATCCTCTAAATGTAAGGAAAGTTAATTACGGAATAACCTAATCAAACTGCAAGCCTAGTTTAGTCACAAGCAAGAGTTTATATACAATATACCAGCAGGCAGCAGATGTGCCCCACGTACGTACTCGTACCAGCTGAACCAACTCTGGAGGGGTTCATTCTTGTTGCATCTGTCAATAATCACTACTGCAGAAGTTTTACGAACAACACATAAACTTGACGAATAATCTTGGTTTGTGTCTTAGCTAAATTGCAGCTTGTTCTGTAGCTTCAGTGTGGCTGTACGAAACTTTTCCTGTTACTACTGGCAAAATATTTTTCATATAACATATTTGCTTCAAAAGTTTTAAAATCCCTTTAGAACTATGTAATTAATTAACATTGACTTGATTCAACTTTCCTTCCGGTCACAAAAACATTATCGCTTCAGGTGCGTGCAGTGAAACTTTAGAGACTCTGACTATTGATATCTTTTCATTTTTCAATATTTGAATTAAATATATGAAAATGGTATGTATAGATTTGTCTAGAAAAGAACTTTCATAAAAATATAGTTTTATTATGTTTCATAAATCTATTACAATAAAAATTACTGGTTAAAATTATATTTTTAGGATCGTATTGATGTCCAAAATAATATTTTTTTTGGTTACTTGAGAGAGCAGTACTTCGACTAACTTGATCTGTTACTTCCAGGTTCCAACTGCTGTGACCTAGCCATCTGCGTGTCCGATGCATGGCAACTAATTAAGGGCCTGTTTAGAATGCAGGAATTAATGGAAAACACAAGGAAAACCGAGAAAACATATGAAAGATATAGGAATGTAGTGGCAGAACAGAGGTATGCAAAACACAGGAAACGTGTAGAATGAAGAGTTTGGAAACGTTGGAATGAAAAATAGAGGAATCTGAAGACATAAAATAATATAAAAATATTAGTACTAAAAGTTTTCCATTTGACCACACTGACAGGTGGGCCAACTAAAAAAATGAGGTCCACCGATCAGTATACAATTGGATTCATAACCTATTCCCCATGGACCTGTCCAAATGGGCCGTACGGCACAGTACGACACAGGTCTAGATAGGACATGACCCGATTAGGCCCGGCATAGCTGGCCCACATAAGCTACTGTGCCATGCTGGCCCACGTGACTGCCCTTTGACCCAGGCACGATACGGAGATAGATTAGGCCATACCAAGTCAGGGCCACACGCTTAGCCAAACGGGCCACCGATGGCAGTTGATTTTACTACCAGTTGCAAGTAATTTAACTCCTAGCCACAATTAATTTTATTGCCAGTCACTGAGTCGCAAGTATTTTTACTATTAGTCACAAGTAATTTTACTACCAGTTACAAATAATTTTACTACTAAGTCACTCGTTCGTGCTCAAAAGAGTATAGTAACCCTAACATAAGTAATTTTAATGCCAACCACAAAGCCACATGAGAGTTACTGTTTGTGCCATATCGGACTGGCCTGCTATGCCGAGGTGCTGGCCCAAGCACGGCATGCCAGAGTCGGGCAGGACTGACACAACCTATTTACTATTCATGCTGTGTTGTGCCTAGATCGGGCAAATAGTACCATGCCTCGGGCCGGAACGGTTGGTGATGGTGGCAGCGGGCTGGTGAGGAGAGCTCGATGAGCTTGAGTGAAGATGGTGGTGGGCCAGTAGGGATGTCTCCGCGAGCTGAGGCAATGGCAATGATGGGCTGGCGGGGATCTCCACACAGCACATCATGCTGGGAGGCGGCATTTGTAGTGGTGGGCCCGCGGTGGCACCAACGGCGGGCTGATGAGGGGGGCTCCGTGAGCTAGGGCAATGTTAGCGGCGGGGCGGCGTGGAGGGTTATGTAAGCTTGGGTGATGGTGAAGACGGGTTGACACAGGTTTCCACTAGGTGGGGCAACGGTGTGGAGGGCCATTGGGCTTCTACACGGGCATCATGCTAGGCGACGGTAGTGGATTCATATCTACAATAGCACGGTGTGTGTCTCACCTCGATCATTTGCAAAAGGAATGAAAAAAGAGGTTTTAGCCAAAGTATTTGTTTCTTGTGAAATCTGTAGGAAAGGAAAACTGTCTAAAGGAAACGAATACTATTCACAATTCCTTTGCTCCAAATGGTAATTTGGGGAAACTTTCCAAAGGAATACTATTCACAATTCCTCCATTCCAAACAGTCTAAGTTTGTCCGATTCTTGGGCTGTGCACTGCTTTGACTGCCTCCATTCAAGCAATGACGCAACAAATAAAATAGCAAGTTCTCTTCTGTGTGTAGATATGGATGTCTCTGCTACCTTATAAATATCATTTTTATAAATTGTTTTTGTAGGATCAAGTATGGTGAGTCATAGGGGGTGAATGACTCTTTCAAAATGTCCCCCTTGCATCAATAACAACCGCGGCGGAAAACCAAATTTAAAACCTCATCAAAGCCCAAAACCAAGGAAGCAAAAACCCCGCAAAATCTCTGCATTCATAAGTCAGACTGGAATTACAATGGTGCCCAGACCTCTCGCTCAATGGTGGTCAGACCACTGCTATAGTTGCCAAAGTTGTGACGTTTTCCATATGAGTAGAAAAGGCACAAGAACCGGGCAAAAGAGGGAAACAAAGATTTGCTCTTGCTCATGAGTCCTAGATTGTCTAAGTGACGTGGGATGGTTTCTCACATATTATAGCAAGCTAAAACATAACATGAATCTAACCCAAAACTCCCAAAAGAGCAAAACCCGAAAACCACCTCTCTCTTGAGAGAAATCGAGAACTTCCTTTAGATCATGCCTAGATGGATGAGATCTTATCTCTAAGAGATGTCTCCACCTCCTACACATCCTTGGCACCAGAAAGCCTCAAGAGAAGAGAGAGATCCAAACAAGAAAGCCAAGAAAATCAAAAGCACATGAGGGGATTCATGGCAAAAGCTCCTTTGGAACAGTTTGGATGTTCATTTCATTTGGAGAGAAAAGTTTTATAGCCAATCCCTTAGAATAGCAGAGCTCTAAGCCTAGAACACACACAAAAGGCTCCAACATAAGGAAAGCCTAGCCCTAATCTCTAAGTCTCTCCTCTTAGACTCAACACAACACAAAGGCTTGTATAGGGGAAGGTTTCACTACTTAGTGGATTACACCACTTACATGTAGGGAAACCTAATAACCCACACATAGATGGGTTTTACATATCCTGACATTTGCACACTTTTCAAAACATAACTTATGTAATTTCCACAAGCCTGATAAGACTATCCAACCTAATAACCCACACATAGATGGGTTTTACATATCCTGACATTTGCACACTTTTCAAAACATAACTTATGTAATTTCCACAAGCCTAATAAGACTATCCAACCATAAAGACATGACCTAAAACACCTTAGGCCAGCGCCGTGGTTTTTCCAAACCGCTACTCCACCCAGTTTCGGATAATTTCCCAAATTGCCACCTACCAGTCTTCACAACGATGTGTTGCTCATGACTTGTCACCAATATCGTATATCTACACCGAGGCCGTCACCACTTAAAATGCTCAAGCCCCATGGCACACCAACGTCACTCTTAACCATGCAACCATCTTCTCTTGAGACTAAATGTTCATATGTTCTAGGGTTAGGGTTTAAGAGAAATTAAGTGCTGTGGTGTGTTCTCTTATCCTTCAAATTGAGTGGTTATAAAACCTTCATCCTCGAGTAGCAATGCATCAATCTTTGTTCATCTATCGTGGATCCCTCTTGTGTTGTTCATCTATCATAGATTCCAGACATTCAAGACAAGGTGCATAATAAATTTTAAGTGATTTAGAGTTTTGGTTTGAGAGTTAGCTTAATTTTATGTTTTGGCCCGATTTTAGTACAACAGAGCTTTACGAAACAAAAAGTCCTAATTTTATCAAGTTTTTTTAAGGTTTTTGGTTGGGATGGGTTCTTAAGGTTATGAACTAGCTTTGGTTTAAGTCATGTCTTTTGGATTGATGGATGAAAACTTTCATATTTTTTTTGATTTGAAATAGTAGTATTTTTCACTATTCATGGGTTGAAATCGTTGTAGCACCGAGATTTATCAGATTTTTGATCTTAATAGCTTCTAATAGATTTTGGAGTGAAGATTAAAAAAATACTTAGAAAAAAATTAATGATACTATTTAGTTATTTGTTGTTGTTGTACCAGTCGTACATTTGTCCTGTCATCAATAATTCACACCTGGTTGACTGGTTCAGCATGACAAACTAGCACAGCCGCAGTTGACTCGGCGACGGCACCCCCTCGGCCCTCCAACTCCAAGCGAACCATGCAATGCAGGAAAAGAATCACGACGATCCTTCCACCCAACGGATTTTGTAATTTTTTGAGCTCATTTACTATATTTAAAAAATTCAAACATTACCGGGTAATCGTATGAATGTTTGAGCAACATTCACAGTGGATAAATTTGCCAAAAAATTACACATTTAATTACGTTGTGTCAAGAGATAGCAAATAAAATTTCGTAATTTTCTGAGCTCATTTGCTATATTTAAAAAATTCAAACCAACGTAAATTACCTGTCATCTGCCTATGGGGCGGCAGGCTGCTGCCGTTTGGTGGTGGGGCAATAGGCCAATGCGTCAACTTTGTAGCGTTGCCGCCCGGCCACCGTGTGACAAAAAAAGCTATTTTTACAAATACAGTATATATATTGATATTTTTATAATTACGGATATAAATAGTATGCCGAAAATTTGAAAAAAAGTTTACATGTATATTCACTCGCAGTGCACGTGTCTCTCTAAATTTGCTCTCTTCACCAGTTCACACCTGGTACAGATTACGACCAGACCAGAGAGAGCAAACAATGCACACGGCAGCGGCATCATCTCCAAACAAAGGAGAAAAAAAAACAAACACCGGATTGCAGGCTTTTTTTAGTAGATAATAATGTACTTGACTTAACCAGACACCGAATTTTTTTTCATCCTTGGTATACTCGCTCGGACATGCTTTGCTACGCTCCAGTCACAACGAGGGTGACGAGGGAGAGGCCACCGAGGAACAGCAGGAAAAGCCCAAAACCAACCGCCGGGGTGACCGTGCCGGCGGCGAGCCCCGTGACGGCCGACGAGGCGGCAACGAGTCCCACGAGAGGAAAGGCTGCGGCGCACGTGTTCCGCGAACGCCACCTTGTCCCTGACTGCTGTGACCGGCGGACCACCCGCCTCTGCATGTTACTGTATATAAATTGATAGGTCGTTGTTTCCTTGCATAAGCAGGATATCTCCTCTCATCTTATCACTAGGAAAAGAATGCCAGGAAAAGGTTCCCAATGGGGAACGATTAGTTACTCTGGCACCCCACTGCTAGTACTTCTAATCGCAAAGAAACCGGGAACACGCTGAGGCTGAGTACGCCTGTGGGTTCAACTCGATCTGCAAGAACAAAAAATTGCCAGCGCGTGCACGTGTGCATGGGCTCCATCGCTTACCAACGGCTCGGCGAACGGCATGGTGCGCGCCGCGCTGAGCGCCTTGAGGACCGCCTCGCCGCTGGACTTACCGGGCTCGTGCACTAACACGATGACGTTGCCGGCATCGTGGTGAGGATCCAGACTGCGAGTTGGGGAGCGGCACGCTCGTACATCTGGAGGGGGCGAACAGCTCCAGGTCGGGCCGGTCAGCGTATGAGAAGACGACGAAGGAGGTGACGGGAGCTGGGAGCAGACGATGGTCACGCCGGAGTTAAGGTGAGGACTGAGGAAGATGAGGTCGGCGTATGAGAAGAAGACCAGGACGTCATGAGAGCGGACGATGGACGTGTTGCCGGCGTTGAAGGTGGGGAGTTCTTGCCGGAGTTGAAGGTGAGGAGGTCTTGCGGGCGTTGAAGGCGAGGAGGCCTTCCCGGAGTTGAACGTGAGGATGTCTTGCCGCAAATGGCGCGCGGAGGCAGGCTTTTCCTGTGGCGTCAATTAACTCTATATGTTTTTATAAAATACATCTACTTCTATTAGTAATTTTATAAAAATTTACATAATTTTAGTTATTTTAATGAGATTGATTCATAAGGTTTTAATCCTATCTACATCACTGTCTTGCCGGAGTTGAAGGTGGGATTAATCAGGGGAGATTCAATTCCCGTCGCAGCAAATGTAAACGCGCGCCAAGCCCTTGGGCCGCCGCCCCCAACCCGTGCCGGACGTCGGACCGCGCGAGATCGCGAGATCGTGCGTGAGATCATTCGCGTTGGCGTATCCACATCCTCCGATTCCAAGGCTTGTTTGGGGAGGAGAGGAAGTTTCCTTCGATGTGGATGCTTTCAGAATTATAACTGAAGTAGGCACGGTTGTCCATGAGCGGACAAAAAGTAGGCTCAATTACTAACTGAAGTAGGCTCACTCACATGGTCAGTCAAGTTATATATAGCAGTTCCATAAACGAGGACTCCTTAATCTGTAGCACTGATTAGTCCATCCACACTTTCTATATATGTACAAATAATACAAATCTGTTTGGTTTAAAGTTTAATTTTATCACGTCTAATTTTAGATGAGCCACAGATTCTTAGACAGGCATTTAGTTTGATACCATACGTGACACACTTTTTTAATACTATAACACACACGTTATAGACTTCATTTTTTGCCAAATTTTACCATACTTGTGGTGTTGATTTTTATTGCCACAAAATATGCCCTAAGTTTGTTAAGGCGGAATAGTGAAACGGCGCATGATGCAAGGTGAGCGTGTGGCAGCGCAGACGAGCAGAGAGGTGCCGCGGATAAGCGGACATAGCACAACGAACACGGAGGTAGGGAGTGGGTGATAGGAAGGGAGCAGCGCGGTAGTCGGGAGGGAGCGTAGCATTGGGAAGTGAGTAGCACCTCTAACTTATTATCATCGTCCTCTTTTTAGATCTAGGTGTGCTCCACTCCACTCCACTTATTTTCTTTCTTGATCTGTTTTGGTCTATGGAAAGAACATACAATTTCCTCTTAGATGGATTGTTCTTGCTGATGGAGAAATAGCAAAAAAAGGTAAGATCAACAAGATATACAACTCTCATTTATCTTTATAATTTGTTGTTTAATTCATATAATTATGCTCGCCTTATGTCGCCTATTTCCTCATAAAAAATCATTAATTTCTGTAATTTCTGTATTTTTATTATATCTACATACACGTATCGTTGTATCGGTATTTTTGAAGAGGGGTGGTGTGTTGCGGTATCGACGTATTCAAGCAACTTAACTCTAAAATTCGAACATTTATTCTAAAAATTCTGGATCCGGGTGAAGTCCAACCGGATCGGCAAGATCGACGTCCGGGAGTCCAAGTGAGACGTCGCCATCGTGTCTGCGCGCCTCGCTGTCGTACTTTTCTTGTAGGATAACTAGCCCTGGAGGTACCGTTCCCCCACAGCGGCACAGTGCCATTTCAGATAGAAGCACTGCTCAAACTTTGAATGCTTTTCGATTCAATCAAGATAGGTGTAGATTGCACTTGTTAATTGGTCTTGGCATCGGCGCACAAAAGTAGAGCCGTTAAATTTGAGGATCATTCACTAAAAGCAAATGAAAAACATCTAGGCAAAGAATCAGGGAAGGAAGAAATAGAAAGATACGCAGGGGATAAAATGATTATCCTTGCGGTATCTGTCACGGTACATTATTTCTTGAAGGAACATGGAACTTGTTAAAAAACAAGGCGCAAACGAGATAGAAGAAGCATTACAGTATGCACAGTTGCACACAACACAAATCGAGCAGCTGGTTGATCTTGCTGGTTTTTCGTTGACCACACACACGTATTATTGGAGTACATATATTTGCATCAGATCCCCAGTAACGCAAGACATACGCAAACAGATGTGTCAAAATACATGAATGTTCATCAAGTTTTAAACACGGGCAGGATTTGAGATTTTACACTACTATTTGACCAGTAGGCAACTTATTTATTAGCTCAATTAACATTGAGCGCCCACGTATGACAAACACTCGCATACAACCCACGTACAGCAACAGCAACTAGCAATATTATAGGTAAAATAGGGAATTATGGTTTTGTGGGTCTTTTTTTGAAAAGAAGTGGCGCTGAGGTGCTGCACGATGAACTGCCGGAGAAGAGCAAGACGGCGGGGGTGGACGCAGGGTTTAATCTTTCGGAAGCAGAAAATTTTCGGCTGCCGGCGAAAGGAACGAAAGAACGAAATTTCGTTCATTTCATTCGAATTTCGGACGAAAAAAATCAAACTTTTGATGAAATTTAACAAAAATTTGAGAATTGAGATAAATTCCTTCCCATGCCTTCGACGCCGCATTGCTTCCACTCGCCACTGTCGGCCGTCGATCGGGGAGGAAGCTGCGCCGCCGTTGAATCGATTGGGGAGGGAGTTGTCCCACCTTGGCCGCCGCCCGCTGCTCTTCGTCCAAGAACTCCGAGTGTGACCAGGGAAACCCCGAACAGAAGCAGCGTGAAGACGGCGAAGCAAAGCACAGGACCGATGTCGCCGGCGACGACCGCCGTGACGGCAGACGAGGCCGTCAGAAGTCCTATGACGGCGACGTTGCAACGTACGTACGCCGCGAGAGAAGTGACGAGGCGGCTGAAGGCTGCAGCCGGATCGTCGGTGAACATATTGACGCCGACGGATATCAGGTTGGCGCCGGAGAGGACGCCTAGGAGCCTGAGGAGTAGGCCATAACCGCTGAAGCTGATGCCCACGCTGACAGCAAATAAAAGGATGGTGAGCCCGGTGGCCATCACCCTCCTGCCGTGATAGCTGTTCATCGGTGCCGGCCCCTGTTAATTGGAGTAGTAAAAAGATACTTAGCAGTAAATTAATGGAACCACCAGGGACGATTAAAAACTCTACAGATCCCTATCCAGCACGAAGAGATGCATGATAATAATAACATATAGTTATCTAGATTACCAAGTAATTAATTCTAGGGTTACAAAGGCATGGTTGCAAGTTTAACATGGCATTTGTCGGTGGTAGGTTTAACTACATAACATGTCATTCTAAACATTTTTTTTACTTTAAATTAACATTTCAGAAATAGCTCAATGCAAATAACATAATAGCATAATTAGATAACATGGGTTGCAACATGATCAAAGGATTTGGGACTTGCCGTCAATCCGGATGATCTCAGCTAGCTCGAACGAAGAAACGCCTGGATCCTGAGCTTGCACTTGAACCTCCGAAATCTCCGACACTAGCGCAAACACATAAAATAATTAAATCCAGCTTGAGACTAATTAAGCGAGGAAAAATAATCTATTAAAAAGGAGTAAAATGCATAAATCCTTCAAATGGAAATTTTTGGAATTTATTTGGGATGAATCTGGAGGAATGGAGGTCAAAAATGGGTCAAGAATATTATTTGGAGCAAAGTGGTGAAATTTGAGAATTTTTGGGATTTTCTGTGATTTTCTAGAATTTATTTGAATTTTTCTGGATTTTGGAAATAGGGAAATTGCTGGAAAAATCCAATGAACAGTAGCCGGCCCGGCCAATCGCTACAGTGCGGCCCAACGCGCGCGCGCGGGAGGGGAGTGGGCCGGGAGGCCGCGGCCCAGCTGCGCAGCGCCCGTGCGGTCCAGATGCGATGAGGGGAGATCGGACGGCGGGGATACAACGGAGGGGGCGAACCGGTACGAAGGATCGGACGAACGGGGAGGACGGGATTTAAGCAGATCGGAAGGCGGAGGAGGGGCCACGTCGCCTGGGGAGGGTCGTCTTCCTCCTCGGATCGCTACAGTGCTCCCGCGGCAGGGGCACGGTGGCGACGGCGGCCCGGGCGCCAGGGAGCTCGTCGGCGGCAACCAAGGGTACCAACGGGTGGAGCAGAACGTGGGGAACTCATTTTGGGTAGTTAGAGTTCGAGGGGATCAAGGGAGAGAGAGGGATGCAGAGGGAAGTGTCTCGGGTATTTTGCGGTGGAGAGGGTCACCGACGGCGAGAGGGACCAATCGGCGGTGGATACACCAACAGGGGGTCTTGGGGCTCACATGGGTGGCGGTGGTTGTGGTGGGGAAGGTCCGGAGTGAGCTGGCCACGGAAGAGGGCGGCGGCCGGAGAAGGGGCTGCGGTGCCGGAACTCCACGGGCGATCACCTGCCAAATGGAGTTCACTAACGTAATTAGCACACCGAGGTGATGCTCTGAGCGAAAGTAATTGAGAGATGGAGGGTGGGGGCGGGAGATTGACTCCAGTGGGTCGCCGGCGCAGGGGGAGATGGCGGCGGCGCTCTGGGCGATGGCACTTCAATCGGTTGCGCGAGGAGGTACTGGGGAGTGGTGGGAGGTGTTTGCGGGCAGTGGGGGAGCTCGGGAAGGAAAAGAAGAATGTGGAGCCGAGGTGAGGGTTTTATACCCGAGCGGAGGGAGGAGAAGGCTTCGGGGAAAAGGAACGGGCGCGGCTGGGGAGTCAACAGGAGGGGATGGGGAGTTGGTGGAGCGTCTCCTCAACGGGATGGAGCTGCGACCGGGGCTGGCAGAGCCGTAATGGCGAGGCGACGGCACGGGAGAGCAGGTGAGCTCGGGCATGGGCGGGCGTGTCCGCGCGCGGGAGAGGGAGCGGGACGGCGACTGCCAGGTGGGTCCAGGGCAGAGGCAGGGCGACACGCGGCACGGGAGCTCTGCCGGCTGACGTCGGGGCGCGGCGGGTGCAAAACCGGGGGCGCGGAGGGGCGCAGAGGCGGTGCGGGGGTGGCGCTGGTGCGGCTCGGGCGCGAGGGAGAAGGCGGGGAGCTGGTGCGGCGCCAGCGGAAGGAGGGAGCGGGGAGGCGCTGCGGGAGAGGGGGAGGCGCCAGCGGGGGAAGGAAGCTGGGCAGCAGGGAAAACGGAACGGCCAAAAAAGGAAAGCGCGTTCCGGTGAAACTTTCCCGAAAAGGAAAGTTTTCAAAATTCACTAAAAAATGCAGCAAAAATCACAAAATTTTCGGGGTTTGAAATTTTGGGGTTTTTCAACCTACCCCCCTTAAAAGAATCTCGACCCCGAGATTAACTTGGTCCAGGGAGTAAGTTGGGAAAATCTCGCTACAAATCTGACTCTCTTTCCCAAGTGGACTCATCCGCTATATGATTTCTCCATTGAACTCTGCAAAATCTGACATTCTTGTTTTTGAACTGTCTCTCTGATGTCTCAAGTATTTGTAGTGGTTCTTCAGCATATGTGCAGTCATCTTGCAATTCAATATCTGACAATGGCACTTCATCTGTCGGCTGTCGCAGACACTTTCGAAGCTGGGATACATGGAACACCTTGTGTATCCTTTTTAAGTTGGGCGGAAGCTGCACTTGATAAGCTACTTCCCCAACTCTTCCAATTATTTGAAACGGTCCCACATATCTTGGTGCTAGTTTGCCCTTGACTGGGAATCTCTTAATTATTTTGAATGGGGTGACCTTGATGTAGACGAAGTCTCCAACTTCAAAGCTCAAATCTTTTCTGCGGTTATCTGCATAGCTCTTCGGTCGGTCTTGTGCCATCTTGAGTCTTTCTCTGATAATTCTGACATGTGCTTCTGCATCTTGAGCAATTTGGGGGCCAATAAGTTGTCGTTCCCCTGTTTCTGTCTAGTTCAGTGGGGTCCTGCATTTTCTGCCATAAAGTGCTTCGAACGGTGCCATTTGGATGCTGGCTTGATAGCTGTTGTTGTAGGAGAACTGAGCAAACGGTAAACAAGTACTCCATGCTGCACCATACACAATTGCACAAGCTCTCAACATGTCTTCTAAGATCTGGTTTGTTCTCTCTGTCTGCCCATCTGTCTGAGGGTGATATGCTGAACTGAAATTCAAATCAGTGTCCATAGCTTCATGTAATTTCTCCCAGAACTTAGATGTAAACTGCGCTCCTCTATCTGACACTATTTTCTTGGGAACTCCATGTAGTGTCACTATTCTTGTCAAATACAATTCAGCAAGCTTGTCCTTCCCATAGGTTTGCTTGATCGGGAGGAAATGAGCTACTTTAGTCAATCTATCAACAATGACCCAAATAGCATCATATCCTTCTCGAGTCTTGGGAAGTCCAGTAATGAAGTCCATTCCAATGCTATCCCACTTCCATTCGGGTATTGGCAAAGGCTGCAACAATCCCGATGGTTTTTAGTGGTCTATCATGATCTGCTGGCAGACATCACATTTAGCTACATACTCTGCTACTTCTTTCTTCATCAGATTCCACCAATACTTCTTCTTCAGATCTTGGTACATTTTGGTGCCTCCTGGATGAATTGAGAATTGTGATGAATGGGCTTCAGATAAGATTAACTCCCTTAACTCCTTGTCAGGCACGCAATAGCGACCGCGGAAGGTAAGGATTCCATGTTCGTCTATCGCATATTCTGACGAATCTCCTTCTTCAATGTCCTTTTTCAGTTTTTGAATCTCTTCATCTTTATCTTGCGCTGTCTTAATCTAATCTGTCAGTAGCGGTTGAATCTCTAATGCTGCTTCTTCCCCCTGTTCTGTGATCACTAGGTTCAGTCGTAGCATATCTCTTTGCAACTCTAGTGGGTACTCTGTGGTGTTGGGTTTGCTTAGTCGAACCTTCCGACTGAGGGCGTCAGCAACCACATTGGCTTTGCCTAGGTGGTATTGGAGATCAACATCATAATCCTTAATCAACTCTAGCCATCTGCGTTGTCTCATATTCAACTCTGGCTGTGTGAACAAATACTTCAAGCTCTTGTGATCAGAAAATATCTCACAACGATTTCCTAGCAAATAGTGCCGCCAAATTTTGGGTGCATGCACCACAGCTGCTAGCTCCAAATCGTGTGTGGGGTAATTCTCTTCATGCGGCTTCAGCTGTCTTGAGGCATAGGTAACGACTTTTCCATCCTGCATAAGTACACATCCCAAACCTTGCTTTGAAGCATCGCAACAGATTTGGAATTTCTTTTCTGGGTTGGGCAAGATCAACACTGGCGTGGTCGTCAACTTGGTCTTCAACAGCTGAAGACTCTCTTCACAAGCATCTGTCCATGCGGAGGGCTGATCCTTCTTCAATAGTTGAGTGAGTGGACGAGAAATCTTCGAGAACCCTTCTATGAATCGGCGATAATAACCCGCCAATCCAAGAAAGCTTCTCACTTCCGTCATTGTCTTGGGCTGCTTCCATTCCATAACTGCGGTAATCTTTCCTGGATCAACCTTGACTCCATCTTCTGATATAATGTGACCTAAGAATGCAACTTCCTTAACCAAAAACTGCATTTATCGAACTTGGCATACAACTTATGCTCTCTCAATCTGGTCAATACCATATGCAGATGCTGTTTGTGTTCTTCTTCACTCTTGGAGTATATCAGAATATCATCAATGAAAACAATCACGAATCGATCCAATTGGTCCATATGCACCAGGTTCATAAGATTCATGAAATACGCTGGCGCATTGATCAAACCAAAGGGCACGACCGTGAACTCAAATAATCCATATCTGGTGATGAAGGCTGTCTTATCTCGATCTTGCTCTCGGATCTTTAGCTGATGATAACCCGAGCGCAAATCGATTTTGGAAAACACTTTGGCTCCCTTGAGTTGATCAAAAAGGTCATCGATTCTGGGGAGAGGGTACTTGTTTTTAATTGTGACAGCGTTCAAACCTCTGTAATCAACACACAATCTTAGTTCTCCATTCTTCTTCTTCACAAATAAAACTGGGGCCGACCAAGGTGAAACACTCGGTCGTATGAATTCTTTTTCTTGTAATTCATCTAATTGCTTCTTTAGTTCTTTCAACTCACTGGCTGACATTCTGTACTGGTGCTTGGCAATTGGCTTGGTGCCTGGAACCAACTCTATGGCAAGTTCTTCTTGTCTATCAGGGGGTTTGCCTGGCAATTCCTCTGGAAACACATCAGGGTATTCTTGTACTACTGGTACTTGATCAGGTGTGGCTGCTATCATGTTGATCATGCGTCTTTTTACATCCTTCAATACCTCTCGGTCTGTCTCTACTATCACTTTCTGACCTCCAGCATTGACTAGTGACACTATTTTGATTTCACAGTCTACCTTGCCTTTGTTTTTGGCTAACCAATTCATGCCTAGAATGGTATCTAACCCTGACATATCTAGCTGAAGCAAATCTGCCCTAAAGTCTACCCCTTGGATTTTTATATTAAGTCCCGCACAACCACTGTGGGACTCCATTCTAACCCCAGGGGTTTCAACCACATAAGGTCTTGGCAATGAAACAGAAGGTAACTGATGTCTTGAAGCAAAACTCTTCGAAATAAACGAATGCGTTGCACTAGGGTCAAATAAAGTCAATGCAGGTATGAAGTTGATTGGGAACATACCAGCAATGATGTCACTAGCCTCAGCTGCATCTTCTGTGGACACATGATTTACCCTTGCATAGAATGTGGGTCTGGTACGGCCTTTGCTTCTGTCTGCAGATGTGAAATTGGCTATGCCTGCGGGTGATTGAGGTTCGGTTGCTTTGACCAGCGGACAGCCTCCTTCGGGGGTGCTAGAGCCTGACTGTGACTCTATTTCCTGCTGCTGCTGGTTTTGGAATTGGAGTTTAGCTGCATCTGATTTCAAACTCCTCCTGGGACACTGATGCTTGTAGTGTCCAGTCTCTCCACAATGGAAACATGCATCTGTCCTTCGTGGACAGCTGCTAGCAAGATGCTTGCCACCGCAGGTGGGGCACTTGATGGCGGGTGGCAAGGGAGTGGCATACTGCTGAGACTGTCTGGACTGGGTCTTCGGTAGCTTCACAAACTGTCGGGAGGATTGCGATCGAAATGAAGACGATCCCGAGGTTTTGCTTCGCTGAGCATTGTGAGGAGACTGAGATTTGTGCGCTGCCTTACACTTCCGAAAATCCTCCATTTCACCTCTAGCCTCTTCTGAATTAATGAGGCTGTCTACCATCTCATGCAAGTCTTTGAATTTCATGGCTGAAATATGGAACTTCAAAGACTGCTGTAGTCCTGCTCGGAATTTGCTCATCTTCTTTTCCTCATTATCAACATCATCCGGAGCAAATCTGGATAAATGGTTAAATTGATGCAAGTATTCCATGACCGTACGACCTCCTTGCTTAAGCGCTAAGAATTCTCGGCGCTTAGCCTCCATAATGCCATCTGGTATGTGTGCCTTACGGAAGGCCTTTGAAAAATCTTCCCAACTGACTTCTCTGTTCTGCAGGGTGCGTTGATAGTTGATCCACCAGGTTGCTGCAGCGCCCTGCAACTGATGGGATGCGTATAACACCTTCTCTTTGTCATCGCATTGTGCTGTCTGGAGCTTCCTTTCCACGTCCACAAGCCAATCCTCAGCTATCATAGGGTCAGCTGTGGTGGAGAAGACTGGTGGACGTGTCTTCAGAAAATCTGTCCATTGGGTGGAAATTGGAGAAGCATTCCGATGAGCATTACTTCCACCTTGGATACCTGGCGATCTGGCTGCTAACTGCTCAAGTAATCGGGCCTGCTGATCTAACACTTGTAAGATGTTCTGTTCTCCCTGGTATCGGTTCTGCTCCAACATTGCTATCACACTGGCAAGTGTCGCTTGATCTGTGGCAGGTGCACCCTGCCTGTTGGTCTGACCACTCTGCTCTGCCGGATCCATCTGCCAATTGGGAACTTGAAGTCAGCTTTGCAGCGGCTTTGGCAATCAAGAGGGGATAAGTAAGACATCGAATTTTCAAGGTAAGTATAGGATGAAAAAGGTAAGAACGAGAGCGAAAGGGGACAGGAGAAAGCTTTGAACACAGAGGGATTACTGATAATTAAGCAAACAACATACAAGATAAAGAACATAAATTTACAATATGCAAGTGGTACACAAACCACTTAGGGTTCATGATTACACCTGCTTTACATTACAAAAGCACTACTACAACTCAGGGTCAGTCTAGTCTAGCGAACAACGGCTACTCCTCCAGCTGCTGAGAAGCGCAAATTTTGAAGCTAGACAAGTAAAGCAGTAAACATTTTGCAAAAGTAAAACTTAAGCAGAAGTAAACTAAGATAGATAAGGTAGCAACAAGAGAGGAAAAGACAGCAATAATACTTATATTTTTCGTAAACCCTTTTTATGGCTTAAATTAAGTTTTGCGATAAAATCGCTTCCTAGTTTGCCTTAGGTCTCAACCTACGGTCAAAGAGCCTGCTCTGATACCACTTCTTGTAACGCCCCCGTTTCCAGGGGCGCGTACGGACACGGCATTCTGTAACTATTCACGCATGAACAGTTATGGAGTGTCGCGCAAGAGTATACCATTGCATGCTTACAACAAAAGTCCAGCATATATTTTATATATGGAATAACATCCAGTTTTTGACAGCGGGGCGTGCAAGCCCAAAGTATAATTACATTACAAAAGACTTCCAGAATCCGCTTGAGCGCGGCGAAGACCTAAAGCCACGGGTCCTCGTCGAAGAAGAGATCCTCCGGGACTTCCTCAATGGGGAGACCTTCACCTTCGTCTTGGTCCTCTAAAGAATTGAATTAAGCAAGCCGTGAGCCAAACAACCGGCTTAGCAAGTCCCAAAGGGACCCTAACTTACTATATGCACGGAACATCAAAGGAAGGGAGTATACTTGGTTTATTACATTTGGTGGATGCAATTTTATTTGCAAACTTTTTGATAAAACTGACCCAAAACTACTTCTTAAGATCTCAGGGGTTTTCATGAAGAGTTAATTAACCAACTAATCAAGTTAAAGCATGTACAAAACTACTTAAGCTTCGCTGCTGGAATCACCCAAGTGACATAGCTCCATTAACCGGGAGCACGGCGTATTCGAATACCATTTATTTGACTCTGCAGAGTTGCCCAACTTTACCCACACGCATCCTTAACCCTCATGACTGAGTTAAGGAACCGGGTCTTTTCGCTGCTCAACCCTTGGTATACACTCCACCCGATAGATAATTGATGAACCATGTGGAGGTGACCACATGTGTATGATGAGTAATTGACATTGGTTTGGTTTAGTCGAGTTTGGTTTGAGTGGTTTGGACTATGTCATTGCGTGGTGCGACCACTACTAGGGATGTGTTCAACAATGACGCTTTGCTTTCGTCACTGAAGACACCAAATTCGTCACTCAGGCTGTTTTGTGACGATTTTTTGACGATATGGGCTTCGTCATGGAAAGCGCGTCACATTTGGCCTACCGTGACGAAACGACAATTTTCGTCATCGATGTGCACTCTTTCTATGACGAAAAGGCCACCGTCATAGAAGTGGTTTCTTTCTATGACGATTTATTTTCGTCATTGAAAGCACACCTTTTTCGTCATAACCTGCCGTCTGTCAGGCGGTTAGACGGCGTCTGCCACGCTGGCTGCTGACGTGGCGTGCCACGTGGCAGCTGACGTAACGTGCCACGTTGCAGCTGACGTGGCGTGCCACGTGGCAGCTGACGTGTTTGGCGGCGTGGCAGCTGACGTGTCCTGTGACGTGGCTGTTGACGTGGCCAGTGACGTGGATTGTCCACATGTCCACTCGTTTTCGTCACAGAAGTGGTTACAGATTCGTCACAGAATTAGTTTCAAATTCGTCACAGAAAGCTCACAGAATCATCACAGGTGCACCATGCTGATTTCATTAGAAAATGCAAATAATATTCAAAGGACCAAAAGCTTCCATAAATTAACAGATCCAGTATTCCAGTGACCATACAACTTAATCAGCAATACTAAACTTGGTTCACATTAACATCACATGCAAATAATAAAAAGTTCACTACTAAACTCGGTTCACATACTTGACATCACATTCCACCAGCAACATAAGTTATTGCATACACAAAATCACCAGCACGGACCAGCAGCTACAAGCAGCGCTCATGTCGAAGAAGCATTGTTGAGGGACAAGATACGCTTGAGCAGCGCATTGTTCTCCTCCATTGCCTTGTTGTTTGTCTCTATCAGCTTCTTGTACTCCTCCACCTCCTTTTGTGTCCTCGCCAGCTTTTCCTCAGCTTCTTCACTTCTCTTCTTGAGATCTTCGAGTTCACCTTGTACAGCAGCCCTAGCTTCAGCTGCTAGTTGTTCCCGAAGCTCGCTTTCATTTGATGATGATGATTTGGAGGGTGCCACTGGTTTGATGCCAACACTCTTTAGGAAAATGTGTGAGCTGTTCTGGGACAGCACCTGGGACACAACCTGCACATTGGAAACTGCTGGCTCTCCTTCAGCAATAGGTTGTGCCCTCAAAGCTTCCATATTTGACTGAAACAGCAATGACCCATCATTAGTTGATACTTATTGCATTAATTCGAGGAGGAAATATCACACAAGATGTATTTTACAAGATAAAAACCTATGCTGATCTCTAACCACAGTTGTAATATAAATAGGTCGATTCATAAAACATCCTGAAAGAATAAGTGTTTGAACTTTGCAGAAAATTGATAATGTCTTTTGCAAGCATTACAAGCTCAAAAAGGACCATGAGGCTGCTACTTTCCACAGAAAGCTACCAGAATAACGTTAGCAGCTAGAGACATAGCTAAAGTTTCAGAAACTGCACACTGGTTTGACAAGTACAATGAAAAGCTGATAAGATGCAAATGCTCTACACAGAAACTGCTGCAATGAAATGCAATGTGCTCTACACTGGTTTGCAACGCTGGCTAGCTATCTCTTGTTAATACAAACAAGTTTGCACATTGCAATGCTAGCAAGCAATGTCCTGTTTACCTGTTTATAGAAACAGGATCTGCACATCTACAGAATGTCAAAGTCAAAAAAAAATAGGAGTACAGTAGAGTAGTGCTTCCTTCCTAATCTATTGGGTGGGGGCACTCCTACTTGGGAACTCACAAACCAATCCTCTGCAAGGTCAAAATGCTTGTCTGAAGCTTTGCTTAGCAGCTGTAGCAGCAGCACGCACTAGTGTTTACTGTCCAAGAGTAGTGAAAGCTGATTTCATCCATGGATGCCTTTCTCTGCTTGTTTTTCATCCCATCTTTCATGAGCATCTGTCCACAGCTAGCATCTAAGTACTAATTAATGGACTACTCCCAGTGGTTAATTTAATCCTGGAGATGTATTGACTTTACTAAGTATTTGCATTTTGAAGGTGTCCCAGGCCTATCTATGTTGAGCCTATGAACTAAGTAGCATTTTAGTTAAGAATAGACACCCAAATTTGCCTCCATAAGCACTTTAACTTAGATGGTCAGGTGTACAGTTACGCCCTCAACCAACTAAGATAGGTTTCTTATCAATAAGAAAAAGAACTAAGGTAGGTTTAGTTCCTAGGACTGCAAGTACAAGCACATGCATATAGCAGATGAACTTATATGCTCAACAGGCTGAGACAAAAAAAACAGGCTGACAGTAACTATATAAGACTGGAAGCCATCCCATGCTGCCTAAAAAAATGAGTCATATTTTACGCTCAGAACTGAATGCCAATTGTAAAACTCCAACACTAGTCTTTAAATGCTGGATTGATGCAAACTATACAAAATGGATGCTGGATTGTAAAATTTCACCTTTGCTTACAACTCAAATTTCATATCTGAACAGGAAGACTGTCTGCTATAGGAATTCCCCTTATGCACCAAATAGCTCCGGCTGGGGTTAGAACACAGGTTCTGTTCTTCAAGCTAACTGGCCTAACATTCATACTGAATATGCATACTCCCTCAGTCCCGAAATAATTGCAATTCTAGGAACTGGCACAGCAAGCAATGACAGACAGGAAATTGCAAAAATACATGAGGCCAAAAAGGTATGCAATCCATGTCGGGACTTACGACTGCTTCTCTTGCTGGCTCACTCAGACCATGTTTGGAGCTGGTATGACAGGTCTTGAATGCCTCCACCGCATCAAGTTCTTCATTTTGTTCTAAGCTGGGTTCTGCATTGTTTCTCTTATGTTTCTGTTTAGTAGATAATCAATTGCAGCAAAGTTTTCTCAGATGAAATGCAAAATAAGTTGTTTAGTGCATGTATGTACAAGGTACTCTTTACTTACATATGCATGTAAGTGTGCCACATAGCTGCGAGAACCCGTAGCCTGATGATACTTGACTTTACGGCGATTCTGCTTGTTCTTTTCACTTGATTCCTACAATAAAATGAACATGTCAGATGACATCATAGGTTTTAAATGAGAATATCATTTGGAAACTAAATGAGATAGAACATATGACAAGATACCCATACCATGTTCTTTGGATCAGACCACTTTGCAACTAGTGCCCTCCACTGTGGATCAGTCATGCAAGCAACAGGAGAAGTTGTCCTAATCTCATTTGCAGGCACACCATTGAAGTATTTCTTCTTGAGCCGATAACGCATTTGTCGCACCCCAGAGCGCAGCATATCGGTGCAAGCTTCCTCTGTTGGCTTGTCCTCTCTGTTAATGGCCAAGCGCCCCTAGTCACATGACAATTCCACATTTAGTTAGTCATTTCAGGTTAAGCAGATGTACAATTTAACCATAGAAACAGTAATGCACTTACAGAGAGCTTTCCCACAAAGTTGTTGTAATATTGTTCGTCTTTATTGTAATCTTTCCAATGAGGTAGGACAGGAACCTTATCCCGAATGATAACACCAGCCTCAGATGCAAACTTTGCAGCTTGAACAGGTTCATGAGGCCTTCTTTTGCCTTCAGTAACAGCTATGGGCATCCTCCTTCCCATAGCTTTTGTCATCCTGTCCAGCAGTGTTCCCTTGGTGGGTGGCCTGGGTCTCCTTGGGGCTCGCTGTGCAGGAGCTAGAAAATAGAAATTGCATTTAAATGCTTTAGGTTCATGCAAATCAGCAAAAGAAATGACATTTGAATGACAAAGAAACTACAACTTGCCTTCATTGTCTTCCTCTCCAGCTAAATTGTCTTCATCAGCACCTGTACTGTCATGAGCTGCTCCACTGTCTTCCTCTGCAGTAGTGTCCTCACCACCACCTCCATTGCCTTCCTCTGCAGCAGTACTGTACTCACCACCACCTCCATTGCCTTCCTCTGCAGCTGTATAAGACCATTGTGGTATTTCATCATGATCATCTGTAGGATCCTCTACATTCTGCCCATCTCTCGCTGAAGGTTGAAGCCTTTTTGATTGTCTTCTTTGGGGTTGCAGCTGTGATCCTTCAGATGCCCTCACTCTCTTACTATTCCTAACTCCTGGCGGCATGTTGGGATTTGTCTTCCTCTTCTTTGAAGTGTGGACTGGCAGCCTATACCCTGGAGGATACTGTGGGAAAAAAAACAAGTAAGTCATGTGCATTAATAAGCAAGACCATATATTACAAACAGGTATGAACGAAAGAAGGTGCATCTAGAAGCAAGGGCATATATTAAAGAACAGATTAAAAACATTCAAATGCAATTCAAATATTCCCCATCTAGTATTTTGAATATAGAAGAAGCACCTTTATTGCTAGGGGCTGTGGCTGGTCATCCGATTCAGTGTCATCATCATCACTATCTCCTTGATCATCATCGTCAAGGAGATACTCCGATGAATCCGAATCTTCACTACTTGTTTTCTTGTTTGCTGATTTTTTTCCCGTCTGATGCAGATTGTGGTATAGAATTATTAAAATCAGTAGATAGTGTTTTCAGTCCGAGGTCTTGCATTTTCTTTAAATTGTCGGCCACGCGTGCATCCCGGATTCTCTCATAATCAGTTTTTGGAGGTTCTTACAAGAACAAGCAAATTGTGTCTATTAGAAAATAAAAAGGAGTGAACTAAGAGCTAAGAGGTAGTAATACTAGATACTAGATAGATAAGAGGTAGGAGCTAGTAGTGCCTGCTGAAGAGCTAAGGGATAAGAGGTGATAGGATATAGGCAACAAGTAAGAGGTCACAGCTAAGAGCTACAACTTTTTGTGTACTGAAGGACAAATACTCAAAATGGTATATATATACTTATCAATGCAAATTAGATTGTATATTAGCACACAAAACTTTATAGTGACCAAACATTTACAGGATAATGGCAAATAAATGCTAGGTAACATTAGTTATCGATGAACTTGATCACTTGGAGACGGTTGCACCCTACATATCAATGTCAACAGATGACAAATGGATCATGCTAACCTGGTTATTTAACATGGGACACTGAGTTTAAGAGTAACAGATACTCACAGAGCAACTTCTAGAGCTACCAGGATCTGAACACATGCTAACCAATTGCAAACAACAAGGCTTGATTTAATCTAACGAAACTAAATAGCAAACCATTACGATATAGATCAAACCAAATATTGGGGCTTGCAGATCCATGAGCACTAACAAAATTAGCTCAGGAGCTATCTTTTGACATAGATTGGGGGGAACAAAATCTTGAGTGTCTAACAGAATACTGAAAGGAGATTGACAACAGCAACTCAATTGTCAGAAATGCTGCCCAAAGTTAAGACTTAAAACAGAACTTATTCATTTTCTTTCTATAGTTGCGCCAATCCTTCATTAAAAAAATTCTGAAACTCTGTGAGTATACTATAGCCTCCAAACCTACAGGTTTGTAAACTACTGATTTCTAATTTGAATTCATCCTTATCAGGTAAAACCGGTAGGGGTAAACACCCTCTAAACTTAGCTGAAATCACCTGATCACAGATTTCCACCCCTTAAAAACAAAATCATATAAGGACGCAGAGAAAAAAACAATACAAAAATGGCACGGACACTATCCGCCTCCATATTTATCTAGCTCCGCCACTGGCACAGACAACTCCCAACTAGCAATTAAAGTGTACTACTACTTCAACATACAACAGCATACATGAATAGATAAAAGACAGAAGATTTTTTTCTTACCTTGTTCTTGTTGTGCAGGTCTCTTCCTACGTTGACGCCTTGTTGCCACCATTGCGGTTGTGGCTAAGATGTGGATGTAGACCAGGTGCTCGTCGACGGGGAAGTAGCTACAGCGCGGCGAGGACCCACAATCCGGCGGTGGTTAGGGTTAGGTTGGGGCGAGAAATAGGTGGATGGGGCGAGATAGGTGCATGGGGTGATGAGCGAGAGGGGGATGCGGCGATTGATTTCGGCGACGGCGCAGCTCGACGGCGAGGAAGCTGGTGGTCGACGGCGGTGTGTTCCGGCGGTGGCGGCTAGGGTTGGGAAATGGGGGGAAGAGAGGACGAGTGGCCGAGGGGGTGAGGAGGGAGTGGGGAAATGGATAAATACATGACAATTTTGGCGGATTTTTTTTGCGGGATGGCGCCCTCCAAATGATTTTTGGCGCGGCCCGAGAGGTTGCGGTTTTCTTTTTTTGTTTTTGGCGATGCGGGATCTTATGAGTTAACTAAAATTGCGCTCGAGATCTACTGAACCCACTTGAATAGCGCAATGGAAAGGCACATTGAGTTGGATCTTGAGCTCCTGGGTTCGAAACCTATGGAAGCCATTTTTTTGGTTTTGCCAACTATTTATGTGTTTTATTTTTTATTTCTCTATGTTTATATTTTTTGCCAGATTTGTAATTAGTATAATATTTCTTGCTGATTTACCTAATTTACATTTTAGTTTCAAATGTTTTTGACATAGTGGTACTATACATCCCCCGCTACCATGAACATCTCTCACAAGGCTATATGTGAGACATGTATGCCCTTGTGAGGATGTGCATGACCACTTTCTCAGAATCAATTGAAACTTTGTTTGTCGTCATTATACACCAAAATGAGGTATCCATCCAAGTTTGAGATTTTTCTAGGTACCCTAGGGTATTTTAACATTTATCCTTCACTAATCCAAAAAAAATTACAATAATAGGTAAACTTGGTCCGAAAATTGCACAGATGCACACAACATCATAGTTTGGTTCCATAAACATGCCATTAAAGTTTCAAATGATTCTGATAAAGTGGTACTATACATCTCCTAGAAGCATCAACATGTCTCACTTAGTCACAAGGCTATATGTGAGACATGTATGCCCTAGTGAGGATGTGCATGACCACTTTCTCAGAATCAATTGAAACTTTTTTTGTCGTCATTATACACCAAAATGAGGTATCCATACAAGTTTGAGATTTTTCTAGCTACCCTAGGGTATTTTAACATTTATCCTTCACTAATCCAAAAAAAATTACAATAATAGGTAAACTTGGTCCGAAAATTGCACAGATGCACACAACATCATAGTTTGGTTCCATAAATATGCCATTAAAGTTTCAAATGATTCTGAGAAAGTGGTACTATACATCCCCTAGAAGCATCAACATGTCTCACTTAGTCACAAGGCTATATGTGAGACAAGTATGCCCTAGTGAGGATGTGCATGACCACTTTCTCAGAATCAATTGAAACTTTTTTTGTCGTCATTATACACCAAAATGAGGTATCCATCCAAGTTTGAGATTTTTCTAGCTACCCTAGGGTAGTTTAACATTTATCCTTCACTAATCCAAAAAAAATTACAATAATAGGTAAACTTGGTCCGAAAATTGCACAGATGCACACAACATCATAGTTTGGTTCCATAAACATCCCATTAAAGTTTCAAATTATTTTGACATAGTAGTGTCCATCTAAGGTTTTAATTTTTTGTAGCTAGCTAGAGGTATTGTAGCTTTTATCCTTTAGTCATTCAACAAATAAGTACAATAATGTTGGCAAAACCAAAAAATATTGGCTCATATCAGCCCAACTTGTTCGACTCCACCCTTCCTCCTGCAGCTCCCCTCTTTGGTCCTCGCCGGCGCTCTCCTCCCCCACCAGCACCACCGCGCCCCAATCGCCCAATCCGCGTGCATCCGTCCGCCATGCCTCCTCCCCGCCTCCCTGCCTCTGGGCGTCGTGAGGCCGCGGCGGCGGACGGGGCACGACGCCGGCTGGGGCCCCTGCCTGGTGACGCGAGGCCGCGGCGGGGCGTGCTGCCTCTGGCCGTCGGGAGGCCACGGCGGACGGGGCACGACGCCGGCTGGGGCCGTTGCCTGGCGACGCGAGGTCGCGGCGGGGCGCGCCGCCTCTAGGCGTCCGGAGGCCGCGGCGAACTGGGCGCGACGCTGACCGGGGATGCGGGGGTTCTGGATCTCGCCGGCTAAGCGGCGGACAGCCCCGTGCTCGCGTTGTAGAAGCCGCGGCCACGCCTTCTTCGACCCACAGATGGCAGCTGCAATCGTCCTCGACTGCCTTGCAGCAACCTCGCCGTCCAGCAGCCCTCGCCGAGGTCCTCCCTCCGTCGGTGCCTCGAACGCCTGCTTCAGCCCCGCCGTCGCCCTCGCCGAGCATGCCACCAGGTCTGTTTTCTTGGCTTCGTCCTGGAGCTGGAGGACCTCGGTGCTGAGATTCACAACATGTACCAGCCTGCAGAAAAGGGTTCACAACAAGCTCACTGTTTCTGGCCTTAAGTATATCATTCCGATAACTGATAAACTAACCACAATCTGTTATACATTCAATTCTGCAATCCTAAACAGTTGAATGCCATCACAGGCATATCTAAATAAAAATAGAGAAAGCAAAAAAAGAATAAATACAAAAAATGTCACTGCTCCATACTAGAAATCATCATCTTCATTGTCTAGGGACATGTCATCATTGTTGTCATTGCCACCATCACTACAGTACTGCAGTACTGTCTCATCTTCCTCCTCATCCTCACTATCTTCACGAGTAATAGGTTGCTTCTTTCTTCTTATAAGGTCTTCTAAATTTCCTTCAATTATAGTGACTTCTCCACCTTGAATATTGTGCCTAACCTCATTATCATCACCTAGTTGCACTACATGCTCAGTATCAGAACAGTAATCATCCTGATGCACATCATGACTGGCCTCATCTTTTTCAGCCACATCATAAATATTCCTATGTTCAAATTTCTGCACAACTCGCCAATCTTTACCTAAAGATGTGTCTTGCAGGTAAAACATCTTTTTCGATTGAGTTGCTAAGATGAAAGGATCAGTCTTGTACCATAATGACTGCACATTGACGGATTTGAAATGTCCGTCATCTCGAAGGCCTCTCGTCTTTCCTTCTTGGTTGAACCAATCGCATCGAAATAGAACCACCGTCCGACGGACTTGAAGATTCGAGTTATATTCCAACTCAATTACCTCTTTAAGGACACCATAAAAATCCATGTCTTTGCCATTATGTGAACCTTCAGTCATTACACCACTATTTTGTGTCAGCAGGAACTTCTCACGATCCACGGTGCTATACCGCACTCCATTAACCTTGCAAGCTGCACAAGTCTTAACCCGCAGATCAGGTCCACATGACAGTGCCCACAGTCCTTCGCTAACCGATTTTGGATTCTCCTTGCGTTTGTTCTCAATCTGTTGCAACAAAAGTACTCAGTTCACCAATTACATATGGATAATAATGAATTTACTAAACCTAGAATCACAATGTGTAGTGACTTACATGGCTCCTAAACCACTTTGCAAATCCTTGTTCAACCATTCTATCAACATCATGTGCACCTTGCTGCACTAGATTGTCCTTGTACAAGCTGCAGGGCAAAGTTTAGTCATAAGAAAAATTCGAAAATTTATAAATAACATAAAAACTAAATTTCAAACATCTAAACGATACTTACTCCAAATATTCCTCAACTTCTTCACAATTATTTAGCACATACCAAACTAACTTATTGAAGACAACATCATCAATGTAGTCACTCCTATCAGATCCAACAAGAGTAACACCATGCTTAAAAACAGAGATGTCATCAGGCAATGGCATCTCTCCACCACTACCATCATCATGGTTAAATCTATTGTCAATATCCTCCATGTACCTAGAACAGAAAGTCAAGGTGTCACTTGCCATATATGCCTCAGCAATTGATCCTTCCGGCCTAGCCCTATTCCTTACAAAATTCTTCAAAGTGCCTAGCCGCCTTTCTATTGGGTACATCCATCCATACTGAACAGGTCCTCTAAGCAGTGCCTCATCAGGAAGATGGACAGCCAAGTGCACCATGACATCAAAGAAGGCAGGTGGAAAGATTTTCTCAAGCTTGCATAGGATCAATGGAATTTCTTCTTTCAGCCGTTTCACAACATCTATCCTTAGATTTCTACTGCGTAGTTCCCTGAAGAAGGTCCCGAGCTCTGCAACTGCTTCATATACATCCTTCCTCACCAGTCCTCTTAGGCCAGCAGGTATGATTCTTTGCAGGAGTATGTGGCACGAATGTGTTTTCAGCTTTCCCTGCACCTTTGAACCATCTTCACTTATGTATCTTGCTAGGTTAGCCGCATATCCATCAGGAAACTTGATTCCTTTGAGAAACTTGCAAAACTCGATTTTCTGATCCTTTCCCAAGACATACGGAGCAGGTGGAGTTGTGACTGAGTTGCCATCCTGCTGTAAGTGCAATTCAGGTCTTATGCCCATATCATGCAAATCTAGCCTAGCATTGGTTGTGTCCTTGGTCTTGCCCTGTACATTGAGTAATGTGCCAAGAATGTTTTCACATATGTTTTTCTCTATGTGCATCACATCGAGATTATGCGGAAGCTTCAAATCTTTCCAATACGGCAATCTCCACAACCCAACTTTGCGGCTATAAATCCTTGGACCCTCATTGCGCTTCCTTTTATTTCCAGTAATTTCAGGATGCTTCCCTGGCCTAACATCTTTCACCTTCTCTAGCTCCTCTTGGAGCTCCTCCAAAGTGAACTTGCCTGGCTGATCTTTGTTTTCACGCTTACCATCGAAAGCCAAGTTTCTCCGCCATGCATGTGTCCTTGGAAGATAACGACGATGTCCAATGTAACATAGCTTACCCCTTATTGCCCGAGACAACGGATCCTTGTCGCAATGAATACATGCATAATACCCTTTTGTTGTTCGCCCTGATAACGTGCTCAACGCTGGAAAATAATGTATACACCACAGCACAGCAGCACGAAGGTCAAACTTCCGACCAGTACATGCATCGTACGTACTGACACCCTTCCATAGATCGAGCAGCTCTTCAATTAGGGGCTCAAGGAACAAATCAAAATCCTTTCCTGGAGATTTTGGACCTGGGATGAGTAAAGACATAAAGCAGTTTGCTGGATTCACGCATTCCCATGGTGGGAGATTCAGCGGTGTCAGAAGCACTGGCCACATACTGTACTGGGTACTCATGTTGCTAAATGGATTGAATCCATCGGTGGCTAAGGCAAGCCTCAGGTTCCTCGGATCAGCTGCAAAGGTTGGTTCCCTCCTGTCGAACTCCTTCCATGCTTCCCCATCAGCTGGATGGCTCATTACATTGTCGACTGGCATCCTCACTTTCTTGTGCCATTGTGTTTCCTCAGAAGTTCGCTTTGCAGCAAAAATTCTTTTCAACCTTGGCAAAAGTGGAAAATGCCTCAATACCTTGTGTGGAACCTGCTTGGTCCCAGTGTCATCTTGCCATCTAGACGCCTTGCATACTGGGCACACATTCTCTTTAGCATACCTCTTACGAAACAACACACAATTGTTCTTGCATACATGGATGTTTTCGAATCCAAGGCCCAATTCTCAAAGATATTTCTTGGCCTCATCATATGATTTTGGCAACTCACTCTGAGGGTATCCTGACGACAGCAACTTCATAATTGTGGAAAATCCTGTATTGGGGATTCGATAGCGAGACTTGATATACAACATCCTCACCAGAAAAGAGAATTTTGAATGGCTAGATCCCGGGCTAAGTGACTTCTTCGCATCTTCAAGGACTCTTGCAAACCTTGGTTGTTCTCCATCAGCCTCTGCCGCATCATACAGATCTCCTATCATCTCTGGTACTCCGTGATCCTCATCATAATCATCATCGGCCACATCCACATGTATCCCAAAGTCATGATCACCTCCTTCGACCTCCTGCTCCAAATTGTCAACTACTGCAGTATCTGCCGACTCCCCATGGTGAATCCACCTGGTGTATGTAGCTGACATTCCATAAATGTGTATATGGTCACTTACATCATCCTGAGGCCACAAACTTTGATTAAGACAGTTGCGGCACGGACAAAGTATGTGGCTGTCTTCGGGGTATCTTTCACTAACAAATTTCATGAACTCTTCAACTCCTTTCACATATGCATCTGTGAATTGTCTCCCGAAAATCCAGCTTCTATCCATCTGTTTTGACACTAAAATAAACCTTGTTCTCAGTCCTTAAATTAGAGTAAAATCAACAAAATTCAATAACATATCAAACACATGCATATTATATGTAACAATATTAAAAATCAATTCAAACCTTGTACTATGCCCGCGTAAGTCGCATCGCCGCAGCTCTGTCCCACGCGCGCCGCCGCTACCCGGCGCACCTCTGCCCACCCCAGCTCGCCGGCGCTGCTGCTCAGCTGTGGCGGAGCCAGGAATTATATATAGCGGGGGCCAGTCAGCTGACAAAACACATATAGTGTATATATATATAATAGGAATTTAAATATATTTATATATAAGTATACAGCTAGAGTTCGATCATCATATATTGAAACACTGAAATCTATATTCAATAAATAATTATGTATGCTGTGATAATTTGCTATGAAAAACAACGATTGTGATCTGATGTGTACGAGTACGACCAATTAGGCCTTAGCTCTAATCCGATGGACGTAAAAGATAGAAAAGAACATACGCCGATGAATTGATGATGCCTGAACGTGTGCTGCTGCTGCGGACCTGCAGTCTCACTATCTCGGGGACAATCGCAAACTTGGGACGGGTCTTGAACCCCGGAGGCCGGACGGACTGACGGACGATCGGAGGTGCGGCCTTGCCCTCGCGGTAGGGCACGTGCTGGCGTGCCGTGCGGCGGCGGCAAGAACAGCAGCGCGCCGCCCTCCGGCCACGACTCGCGAGTTGGACTACGTACGTACATGGGCTTGGGCCATATGAAACAGAATGACAATTATCATGTTTTAAAACAACAAATACAAAAACATGCTTACCTATACCACGAACGGTTGAGTGCTCTAGTGGTAACGCTCAACTTACCTAGCGGCAAGTCGCAGGTTCGAACCTCCGCTGGGAGGAAATTTTTTGCCAAAAAAAGGGAGGGAGAAGGCAGCTGTCCCGCATTGGGACCCGCCTGTGGGACCACGGCGCCACGTCATCATGGTGGGACCCGCTGGTGGACCCTGCTGGCCACATCATCGAGGTGGGATCCGCTGGTGGGACCACGGCGCCACGTCATTGAGGCTGGGACCCGCTGGTGGGACCGCATGCCCACGTCATCAAGGTTGGGACCAGCTGGTGGGACCGCATCGCCACGTCATCGAGGTCGGACCCACTGGTGGGACCACGGCGCCACGTCCTCGAGGTGGTGCACGAGCCAAAAATCTATGACGATTTAGTTTTGTTGTTTTATGACGCTCCGTTCGTTTTCGTCATTATTCTTCGTGCCAAAACTCCATCACTTGTGACTAATGACGAAACTGTAAGTTTCGTCATTGAAAGCGATAGTTCTGTGACGAAAATAGTAAACGTCACGAGTGAATCGTCATTGATGAACACATTTCTAGTAGTGGACGGACTCGGTCAGGTTTGGTCATTCCTGGTCGTATGGGATTAGGTTGCATATTCAGATGATTCGACAGGTTTGGACTTCATCATGGTAAGTATGGTGCTATTTACGCTTTCATGTATCGAGCGGTGCAATTTGATGTGTTTCTTGTCTGTGTGGCTGCAGGACGTCGAGTGGAGTCGTGGCGAGACACGGAGGACTGGACTAGGCGCAGGTGGCGCTGAGGTCAGAACAGTCAGGAGGTGTCGAAGACGACGTGGACTCGAGGTGGTTGCGAGGCGTGCGAGGCAAGGAGCGCGGAAGCTTCCCGGAAGGTGCAGGAGGGGCGAATCGGGAAATTTGCGAGGCTGCACAAGCGGGAGCGGGCGCCGTTGGATTTAGCAGGCGTAACGGGGCGGAGACCCGTTAGCCAAGGCTATAAAAGGAGAGAAGGGGCTGCATGCCCCCTTGAGCACTTGGAGGGAAATAGGTTTAGCCCTAGTCAAAAGAGGCTTTAGGAGGTGGTTTTCCTTTAGTCTTTAGTGGTTGGAGAGGCAGAGTCGTGCTCCCTCTGTCCTTCTTCGATGGGTTCTAGATAGAACAGAGTGTTCTTCCTTCCAATCATGTATGGTTGAGGCTTCTTGAGAGGGATTGGAGAGGGAGAGGATGGAGTGAAACACTATGTAATCCTTCCTCGTTCTAATGTACATGCGTATCGTGACTCCTTGTATTTCTTCTTGGTTCAAGGAATGAGAATCTGAAGTTTGGTTTTTCTCTGTTCGTAGCTTCTGTTCTTCGTTATCTTCTTTGAGTGATTTCTGAGATTTTGTGTTTTGAGTTCTTGCTTGTTGGGAAGGCCCAAAATGGGTTGCTCTATGATGGGTTAGTGCCACAAGATCATTTGATCGTTTTCCCAAAGAGCAAACTTGGTTTAATTCTCAGATTTCAGTTTTGGCCTTCCTCTGTTCATGAACTCAGTTTCTAGGGTTTGGAGCTGCTCTTGATTCCCTTGTTGAGATGGCTTGAAATTTGGTATGGAGAGTCCAGAGGCTATTAATTAGCTACCCTCAAAATTTCATAGCCAAAGGAACAACGGTTGGGGAGTAATTTAATTTTTGGCTCGGGTTGTGCAAAAATTCAGATTTTTACCCATAATCTGAAATTCTTGCCTTTTGGTTTGATTCTCTTGTTTCCCAAGGTCCCCTTACTATTTAGTTTGTTGTAGTAAGGCCTTGGATCAAAAAGATTGAGAGCAAACCTTCTTTTTAGCCAAAAATCCGAAGTCTCAAAGTTCCAGCCTAAAAATCCTGGTTGCTGATTTTCTCGAGAGGTACTACCGCTCCCCGAGAGGTACTACCGCTCAGAGGTACTACCGCTCGTCCTAGCGGTACTACCGGTTTTGTTCGGACCAGTCCGATCGGCAGCGAAGAAACGTTCGGACAAGTCCGATCGTCGTGTGGTACTACCACTCCTTGAGAAGTACTACCGCTCCTCGAGAGGTACTACCGCTCAGAGGTACTACCGCTCGTCTCAGCGGTACTACCGCTTGCAGTCAGACTGGCTCTGAATTTATTTTTCTTGGCTGCTTCTTTTTGGATCTGGTTTTTTCCTTGTTTCCTTGACTTCCAGTAGTGCATATCTTCTATCTTCATAGCTTCCATAGCTATTGGAGAAGAAGTATAAGCGTGGGTACTTGAGGGGCGAATTTATTTTTTTGAGAGCGCCATTCACCCCCCCCCCCCCTCTGTCGCCATTTCGGTCCAACAATTGGTATCAGAGCCGGTTAGCTCTAATCTATAGATCTTAACCGGTCTCAAGATCCATGGCGACGGACAAGTACTCGACCAAGCCTCCCGTCTTTGATGGCCTGGATTACCCCTTCTGGAAGAGCCGAATGGAAACATACATCCAGGCTCAGGGGTATGCCATTTGGCGGAAGGTGAAGGTCAGATTTGTTGTTCCTGCCGATGAGAACATTAATGCTGGAAATATGCATGATGTTGAGGCAAACGCTAAGGCAAGGAACATCATAATCCAGGGCTTGAGTCGTAGCGAGTTTGACCGCATATCTCATCTTTCGTCCGCCTTCGATATTTGGGAGACCCTCGATGCTTACCATGAGGGCACCACCCAGATAAAGACGGTGAGACAGGACCAGTTCAAGCGAGATTACAACAAGTTTGAAATGCTCGCTGGCGAGTCCCTTGATGAGTGTTTTGCGCGTTTTCACAAGATTCTAAGCAACCTCCGAGCGGTCGGTCTCACATACCCCGACTCGGATAATGCTCGACAGATGCTCGCTGCACTCGATCTTCGTGTTTGGGAGATGAAGGTGACTACCATCAAGGACACCACGGATCTCTCGACTTTGACTCTTGATGCGCTGTACTCGCGCCTCAAGACTCACGAGATTGACATTGTCTCTCGCAAGTCGAAGTCACAGTCGATGGCTCTAGTCACCGATCCCAGTTCGGCTTCTGGTCCTTCTTCTGAGTCTTCTTGCGGTTTCTCCCTTGCTGTTCTCTGTGACATAACTGATGATCAGTTAGAGCAGCTTGCGGATGATCAGCTGGCCCTCCTAGCCCGAAGGTTTTCCCATGCCTACAATGGTAGGAGAGACAGAAAGAGAGGAGGACCCGTTATTTGCTTTGAGTGTGGTGGCCCCAACCACATTCGGGCAAATTGCCCCAAGCTGGAGAAAAGAAAGAACGACTACGGCGGTTTGGGCAAGAACGACTACACCGACAAGAACCGCAACAAGAAGACTCCAGCCCAGACGCAAGGCAAGAAGACGTTCCGCAACTTCGGCAAAGCCAAGAAGCTCTTCCATCGCGTCCTCACCGCGTTCGACGACCTCGATCTCAGCGAGGTGGAGGGATGGAGCGACGACGACGGGACGGGAGATCAAGAGCGCAAGGATGGCGGCGACGACTTCTCCGGCATGTGCTTCATGGCCCTTGAGGGCGAGATCAGCGACAGTGAGCTCTACTCTGACTCCGACGAGGTATGTCCCTCCTATGACCAACTTAATGAAGCTTTCCTTAAGCTAGGAGGATTTCATGCTAGATCTAGAGCTAGGTGTAGCGAGTTGGAGAAGAAAGTAGATAGACTATCACGGGAGCTTACTTCACTTACATCTGCTCCCTCCCGTGACGACTGTGATAAATGTTGTGCCTTGCTTGATGACATGGAGAAATTAAGGACCTCTCATGATAGTGTGTCCTCCGAGCTTGATATTGTTAAGGTGGAGAATGTTAGTCTGCTTGCTGAGTTAGAGTTGAGTAGGATGGCTGTTACCCTACTTACTACTGATGAGACTACTTCTCCCACCTCATGTGAGGATAAGGACATTGCTGCTAGAGAACCTTATACCATGCTCCTTGATCTGCCTGAGTCATGTGAAAATTGCAATAATTTAAAGATAAACCTAAAGAAGGCAGATCATAAAATTTCTGAGTTGTATGCTTGGTTGTGTGAGCCAGTTCCTTCATGCTCTAATTGTCCTAGATTAACTGCTGAACTTGAATCTGTTTCCAAGCAGTTTCAAGAAATGATTGACCACAATAAGAAACTGGCTAATTATGCTTCTAAGGACCCTGTTAGCTCACCATGCAAAAATTATGAAAAACTAAAAATTGACTTGATTGCATTGGATGAAAAATGTGTGAAGCTAACTAAGGACTTACTAGAGAAGCAACCATCAGATTGTGCTGTGATTGCTGAGGAGGGGGAGAAGCCCCAGGGTAAGGTAGAGACGCCTAGCGACGCAAACCAACTTGCTAGCAGTAGGACTGTCCATTCTGAGTCGGCTGTGCGTGCACAAGCCATTCTTTCCTCTGCTGTTGGTTCTTCTTCTGCTCCCTTACCTTCTGCTGTTCCCTCTTCCCCTGCTCTTCTTGCACCTCTCTCTTTCGGGAGTGTCAGTATCTTATGAACACTCTTGAGAGGTTTGCAGGAGGTAAGAAGAAGCTTAATCTTATTCTAGACCAATCCAAGATCTGCAAGTTCAATCAGGGTCTAGGATATGATTTCTATGAGGATATGAGAAAGCATCCACCTGCTATTCTCAGACCCATAGTAGGAGGTGTGATCGAGGTCGAGCCCAGGTCTGATGAAGTTAAATTCAAATTAGCGGGCTTTGTCCAAGGGATCTCTGACAGTAGGGTGAGTCCACCTGCTGCTTTGGCCTCTCAGAAGGCGAAGCTTGAGCGTGCTACTTCTACCTCTCAAAAGAAGAAGTATCACTGCACCTTCTGTCAGAAGGATGGGCATCTGATCGATCGATGCTTCAGGCGCGCCAAGATCGCGCGTAGAGACCGTGTTGATACTCTTAGGGGTATTCAGGGTCAACCCCAGATCCTTAGTGCACCTAAGATCAACACGAGGTCTAGGTTAGCTCCTGTTGCAGAGTTTGGGCATCATAGAGGACTTGGTTTCTCTGAGTCTTCTGTTTTTCGTCCTCGTGCTGCCTCGGGTCGTGTCTTCCGCCGTCCTGAGGGTACATCTCGTTTCCCCCGTCGAGACAGCTACCCGCGGCGTGATCAGCGTGTTGCCGGTGTTCTGACTCGCTCTCCCGTAGCAGTCAGACCCCGCAATAGCTTCAGGTCTACTCACGGACCTTCTGTTTCTTTGAGTCACAGGGAGCGTAGGGTAGATAGAGGTCAGTCGTGCTTGACTACTTCATCTGCCCGACGTGTTGTTCAGTATTGGGTGCCAAAATCACTCTTGATTTACCCCAGTACTGAGACTTTACTCTCTGTTTGACTCAGGTTCGCCAGGTACGGAAGGAGAAGGTTTGGCTTGTAGACTCCGGTTGTTCTCGTCATATGACCGGAGACTCCCGTTGGTTCTCCTCCCTAGCCCGTGCTCCAGGTGATGAGACGATCACCTTCGGAGACGCTTCGTCTGGGCGCGTCATCGCCAAAGGTACTGTGCGTGTTAATGCCTCATTTATTCTTAAGGATGTTGCCTTGGTTAGTAAGCTGCAGTACAATTTGCTTTCCGTTTCTCAGCTTACCGATGACGGTTTTGAGGTGAGCTTCAAGAAAAATAATTGCAAAATTCTTGATTCTTCGGGTAGTCTGGTTTGCGGGATTTCTCATTTTGGGAGGATCTTTCGTGCTGATTTTTCTGAGTCTTCTGGTGATCCTCTCAGGTGTTTAGTTGCTTCTGAGTCCCGCGACCTCTCTTTCTGGCATAGGAGACTTGGTCATATCGGATTTGACCATTTGACCCGAGTTAGCGGCCACGACCTCATTCGTGGTCTGCCGAAGCTCAAAATGGTCAAAGACCTTGTTTGTGCTCCATGCCGGCACGACAAGATGGTTGCCGCTTCTCACCCTCTGGTCACAGTGACCATGACCGATGCACCGGGACAGCTGCTCCACATGGACACAGTCAGACCAGCTCGAGAGCAGTCAGCCGGAGGGAAGTGGTATGTCCTTGTCGTGGTCGATGACTTCTCGAGGTATTCTTGGGTGTTTTTCTTGGCCTCAAAGGATGAGACATTTTCACATTTCCGAGGTCTTTTTAGTAGGCTTTCTGCTGAGCTCCCGGGTGCCTTACGAGCGATCCGCAGTGATAATGGCACGGAGTTCAAGAATTCCTACTTTGAGAGTTTCTGTGGTGAGACAGGTGTAGAGCACCAGTTCTCTTCTCCGCACGTCCCACAACAAAATGGCGTTGTGGAGAGAAAGAACCGTATCTTGGTCGAGATGGCCAGGACGATGCTTGATGAGTACTCTACACCGCGGAAGTTTTGGGCTGAAGCTATAGCCACCGCATGCCATGTCTCAAATCGAGTTTTTCTTCGGGCACACTTGCGCCGCACTTCTTATGAGTTGAGATATGGGCGAAAGCCTAGTGTATCTCATTTTCGTGTGTTTGGTTGCAAGTGTTTTATTCTGAAGTCTGGGAACCTAGATAAGTTCGAGTCAAGTTCTTGTGATGGTATCTTTCTAGGTTACTCACCTTCTTCGCGGGCTTATAGGGTCTGGAACTGCGAGTCTAGCAAAATGGTAGAGACCTGTGAGGTGACCTTCGACGAGGCCAGTCCGGGGACTAGGCCCGATATCTCAGGTTCTTTAGAGCAGTCCGAGACCATCTTCGTGGATGACGAGGACGATGGAGATGAGGGTTGTCTACCTGATCCAGTCCATCATCCACTCCTTGAGGTGCCGTCTTCCACCGCACCTCGAGGTGATCAGCCCATGCCTTCTGCTTCTTCTGGAGCTAGTGGCTCTGTTCCTACCTCGTCAGCTCACGAGGTAGAGGCCACTTCTTCATCTCATCCTGGACCTCCTAGACACATTCAAAAAGACCATCCTTCAGAGCAGATTATTGAAGACCTTTTCGAGCGTGTTACCCGCTCAAAATCTGGCTTATCTCAATTCTGTCTCCATTCTGCTTTCATTGCCTCCTTTGAGCCCAAAGATGTTTTTCATACTCTTTCCGATGAGTCTTGGGTCAATGCCATGCATGAGGAGTTAGAGAACTTCGAAAGAAACAAGGTCTGGTCGCTTGTCGAGCTCCCGCGAGGTCACAATGTCATTGGAACTAAGTGGGTGTTTAAGAACAAGCAGAGCGAGGATGGAGTGGTTATTCGAAACAAGCCTAGACTGGTAGCTCAGGGGTTCTCCCAGGTTGAGGGTCTAGACTTTGAGGAGACCTTTGCCCCTGTAGCTCGACTTGAGGCCATTAGAATCCTGTTTGCCTTTGCAGCTTCTAAAGGTTTCAAGTTGTACCAGATGGACGTCAAGAGTGCCTTCCTTAATGGATTCATTGAGGAAGAAGTCTATGTGAGACAACCTCCTGGTTTCGAGAACCCTAAATACCCGAACCATGTCTTCAAGCTTTCCAAAGCTTTGTATGGACTTAAGCATGCCCCTAGAGTTTGGTATGAGAGGCTTAAGTCCTACCTTCTGAGTCATGGTTTTGAGATGGGTAAAGTAGACAAGACCTTGTTCATTCGCTGGCATGGCAATGATCTTCTACTCGTCCAAATCTATGTCGATGACATCATCTTTGGCGGCTCCTCTCATGCTCTCGTTTCCCAGTTTTCTGATGTCATGAGCTCGGAGTTTGAGATGAGCATGATGGGCGAGTTAAGCTTCTTTCTTGGCTTCCAAATTAAGCAGACTCGGGAGGGTACATTTCTGCATCAGGGCAAGTACACTAGAGACCTCCTGAAGCGCTTCGTCATGAGTGATGGTAAGCCAGTGTCCACTCCGATGGCTACCTCAGCTTCACTCGACCCAGATGAGAATGGCGAGCCAGTTGATCAGAAGGAGTGTAGGAGTATGATCGGCTCTCTCTTATACCTCACTGCCTCGAGACCGGACATACACTTCGCTGTGTGTCTTTGTGCCCGGTTTCAGGCTTCTCCTCGCGTATCTCACCGCCAGGCGGTGAAGCGCATTCTTCGGTACCTTCGAGCTACCATTGACTATGGTATCTGGTACTCTTCCTCTTCTTGTCTTTCCTTGAGAGCCTTCTCGGATGCAGATTTTGCCGGCTGTAGGATAGATAGGAAGAGCACATCTGGCACTTGCCAATTCATTGGCACTTCACTCGTTTCCTGGTCTTCTAGGAAGCTGTCCGGAGTTGCACAGTCCACCGCAGAGGCCGAGTACGTTGCTGCAGCCAGTTGCTGTAGCCAGGTGCTTTGGATGGTCTCGACCCTGCGGGACTTTGGGTTAGTTATCGACAGTGTTCCACTCTTTTGTGATAACACTTCTGCGATTAACATTTCGAAGAACCCAGTGCAGCACTCTCGGACCAAGCATATTGATATCCGATATCACTTCCTTAGAGACCATGTAGAGAAGGGTGATATAGTGCTCCAGTTTGTGGAGAGTGACCACCAGTTGGCTGATATCTTTACCAAGCCATTGGATAGCTCGAGGTTTTCAGCTCTGCGGGGAGAGCTTGGGGTAGTTTGTCCTTATGGACTGTTGTGAGGGGGAGTCTAAACTTTATTGCTTTACTATATTGATTATGCTCTTACTCCTTGCTGTTGCATTGCATTTTGGGTGCATCGGGCTTAGTCCTACTAGCATAGGTTAGAGTGCTTCTCTTGTCTAGCTGCTTAGACTTCTTACTCTTATCTTGTGCTGCCAGGATGCTTCTTATTAGCTATTTCTTATCTCACTAGATTGAGCTCACTCACTTCTTGTAGGATCTATCGAGGGTCGGGCCACCCTCGGGTAGACAGGGTACGTGTTTGCTCTCTAGTGTGTGCTTTTTCGGTCAGCTGATAGTCCTGGAGTCATATGGGGTAGATGAGAGTCAGTCTAAGCCATAGTTGCCTCTATATCTTTTCTATGCTTTAAGGACTGCCTGGTTGGTTTTCTTTGCCAGCTTCTCGATTTATTGCTTTGGTTCAGGGGGAGTTCATTTGGGAGCTTCTAGAGCTTAATCTTGACTTAACTCCACTTGAACTTAAAGCTGCATCATATGTTGAGGGGGAGTTGGATTTTATGTATTTTCAACATTTAGTATTGTAATATAACTACAATGAGTCCTGTTTATTATCCTGTTTTGACATGCTTACATGCTTTACACCTTGCCATGACTTATGCTTGTTTGCTAGCTTCATCATGACTTCATATGTGTACGCTAGTTTTTGCCATGATAAGTAAATTAAAATTGCTCAACTTGAATTAAAACTTGTCATGCTCGCATTTGAGTCTAGTCTTGCTTTAGCTATCCTCTTATGATTCATGCCATGTCAAATAGGCTAAGTTGAGCGTTGAATCTCTATTGAGCCCTAGATCGAGCTGTTTTAGTCTCTCGATGATGCATGAATTAGTACAATATGATAAAAAGCAAAAAGATCTCTTTTGTGCGAAAAAACTGATTTTTGGAAAAACTGAATTAGTACAATACATAAAATAATTAAATCCAGCTTGAGACTAATTAAGCGAGGAAAAATAATCTATTAAAAAGGAGTAAAATGCATAAATCCTTCAAATGAAAATTTTTGGAATTTATTTGGGATGAATCTGGAGGAATGGAGGTCAAAAATGGGTTAAGAATATTATTTGGAGCAAAGTGGTGAAATTTGAGAATTTTTGGGATTTTCTGTGATTTTCTAGAATTTATTTGGATTTTTCTGGATTTTGGAAATAGGGAAATTGCTGGAAAAATCCAATGAATAGTAGCCGGCCCGGCCGGTCGCTACAGTAAATAACGCCTAGGAGCCCGAGGAGTAGGCCATAACCGCCGAAGCTGATGCCCACGCTGACAGCAAATAAAAGGATGGTGAGCCCGGTGGCCATCACCCTCCTGCCGTGATAGCTGTTCATCGGTGTCGGCCCCTGTTAATTGGAGTAGTAAAAAGATACTTAGCAGTAAATTAATGGAACCACCAGGGATGATTAAAAACTCTACAGATCCCTATCCAGCACGAAGAGATGCACAAGTTAGCAAGAATTGAGGAAGGAGGCGTATGATAGTAGCGGAAAATTAATGTTAGAATCTCAGTGACAAGATATATTGAGCTTGTGATAAATGTAACTTCACGAGGAAAGAAACGAAAGTACAGTTGATCAAAAATTTGGCTATGATACTTAGCCAGAATTAACCGGTAGGCGGCGGCGGCGAGGCGGACGGTGAAAGAGAGGAGGGGGTGGGTGGTGGTGAGGCAGAGGGTGTGTGCAAATCACTAACGGCCTCCAATAAGTAACGGAACGAAAGGAGGAAGGAAACTAGGAAAAGGTGGAAAAGGAGAATAGGAAAGACAGTAGGGAGAGAATGAAATACAGGCTACCCAACTTATCAGGACTGCAGCTGCCGGAGCCGGCGTGTCGAATCCGGTGGCCGGGGGGCGCCGTGGGTCTCCTTCCTTCCTCAACCGCGCCGCCGACGGCTAGGGTTTTGCCACAACCTTCGTCTGCTTCTCCCCTTCCATTAGCTCTAGCCGCCGCGTTTCCCTACTTCTCTCTCCTCCCCTTCCCTTTCTCTCTCTCCAAAACTCGTCTCTCACTTTATTTTCCTTCTGCTTGGGCCGCCGCCTATATCCAGCTCGCCTCGTCTCCCTTTTATAGCCACCCAAACAGCCGACCAACTGGAGATTCGTTCGGCGTGGGACGAGGCCTACTGAGGGGCAGGATAGTTATATTTTTGGCACGATGCAGACTGTGTTTTACCTGGCTTATAAGATGTGGTTTCTGGCTTTTTTTTCATTGTAACGGTTGAAAATATATTATAACGGATGTTAACTTTTTCTGAGTAATTAAATTTAAAAAATAAAAAATGTTGTATCATCATAAAAAATACAAAGGAATAAAGAAAAAAACCACAAGTAAAAGCCCAAAAAACCTAAAAAATATATAAAATTAAGAAGACAGAAGTTAAAATCATTTGGAGCGGGACGCACTCCTTCAATTTATGACAATCAATGATCTGTCAGGCATCAAACCATTTTCCTGATTTCTTGTGTCATATATATGCACGTGGCTGGTCAGCGGAGAAAAACTACGTACTCATATAGCGCTTTAACTGATATGAACTTGTGCCCCTAACTAGAGTAATCAACTTGAGTCGTCCATATCGAAGCCATGGGCTATGAGGCAAAAGTTGCATGAAGAGAGCAAATGATTTAACTAGCCAACTGTAATTAATCATGTTAGCTTATGTGAGACCCTATGCAGGTCATCATATGATTTTGACGAGTAATTGATTTTTGATTCAGAGAATTTGCGTAGTTTAAGTTTTAATTTTGAGAGTTTGCAAAGTTGTTGGATCTTTGGTATCTCTGCAGATCAACCAATAGTTAGGCCAGTCAGATCAGAGGTCCTGAGGTCAAACCAGTGGTGAATTCCAGTCTAACTGGGCAGTGGCAGTGGTCTAACTGGTGGTGAGGTTTGGTCAGGCCGACTGAGCAGGGTTGCCTCAGCCAGGGTTTGTATTTTGGGATTTTGTGTTATGGTGAGAGTTTGGTCCAACCAAGGTCGTTGTTTGTGTGCACATGGGTTTATTGTTTGATCATAGAGATCAGTGATTTGGTTGCATACATTTTGCATAGTGTATTATTAGATTAATTGTGCCATTGATGATTTTATTTCGTGCAGTGTAGTGTGACGGCTTGCTTATCTGTGTTGGTTGTAGGATTCTGAAGCTACGTCATGGTGAGGTGGACGGGATGAGAACTAAGTTAGGAGAGCTTAGGTCCAAAACGGTCAAGAACCGGCAAAAAAGCTTAACAAAAAAACAAAAGTTCAGAAAAAGACGAAACTTATGAATAGTGAAAAATAAGCCAGAAGCCGAAGCCGAGTTGATCAGGGTCAAAAATGACTATCCTTGCGGTATCTATCACAATACATTATTTCTTGAAGGAACATGGCACTTGTTAAAAAAACAAGGCGTAAACGAGATAGAAGAAGCATTAAAGTATGCACACAACACAAATCGAGCAGCTGGTTGATCTTGCTGGTTTTTCGTTGACCACACACACGTATTATTGGAGTACATATATTTGCATCAGATCCCCAGTAACGCAAGACATACGCAAACAGATGTGTCAAAATACATGAATGTTCATCAAGTTTTAAACACGGGCAGGATTTGAGATTTTACACTACTATTTGACCAGTAGGCAACTTATTTATTAGCTCAATTAACATTGAGCGCCCACGTATGACAAACACTCGCATACAACCCACACAGCAACAGCAACTAGCAATATTATAGGTAAAATTGGGAATTATGGTTTGGTGGGTCTTTTTTTGAAAAGAAGTGCGCTGAGGTGCTGCACGATGAACTTGCCGGAGAAGAGCGAGACGGCGGGGAGGACGCAGTAGACGAGGACGAAGACGGAGGTGAACGGGTACATGCATGCGCCTAAACCCCAATCCATTCACACGCCGATTCGTCCAAGAAATCCGAGATTCCGAGTGTGACCAGGGAAACCCCGAACAGAAGCAGCGTGAAGACGGCGAAGCAAAGCACAGGACCGACGTCGCCGGCGACGACCGCCGTGACGGCAGACGAGGCCGTCAGAAGTCCTACGACGGCGACGTTGCGACGTATGTACGCCGCGAGAGAAGTGACGAGGCGGCTGAAGGCTGCAGCCGGATCGTCGGTGAACATATTGACGCCGACGGATATCAGGTTGGCGCCGGAGAGGACGCCTAGGAGCCCAAGGAGTAGGCCATAACCGCCGAAGCTGATGCCCACGCTGACAGCAAATAAAAGGATGGTGAGCCCGGTGGCCATCACCCTCCTGCCGTGATAGCTGTTCATCGGTGCCGGCCCCTGTTAATTGGAGTAGTAAAAAGATACTTAGCAGTAAATTAATGGAACCACCAGGGACGATTAAAAACTCTACAGATCCCTATCCAGCACGAAGAGATGCACAAGTTAGCAAGAATTGAGGAAGGAAGCATATGATAGTAGCGGAAAATTAATGTTGGAATCTCAGTGACAAGATATATTGAGCTTGTGATAAATGTAACTTCACGAGGAAAGAAACGAAAGTACAGTTGATCAAAAATTTGGCTATGATACTTTGCCTGAATTAACCGGTAGGCGGCGGCGGTGAGGCGGACGGTGAAAGGGAGGAGGGGGTGGGTGGTGGTGAGGACAAGCCATCTAACGGAGTTGGCATCTGTGACCATGTGGGAGTGCGCCACGTGTGCGCAAATCACTAACGGCCTCCAATGAGTAACGGAATGAAAGGAGGAAGGAAACTAGGAAAAGGTGGAAAAGGAGAATAGGAAAGACAGTAGGGAGAGAATGAAATACAGGCTACCCAACTTTTCAGGTATGCAGCTGCCGGAGCCGGCGTGTCGAATCCGGCGGCCGGGGGGCGCCGCGGGTCTCCTTCCTTCCTCAACCGTGCCGTGATGGCTAGGGTTTTGCCACAGCCTTCGTCTGCTTCTCCCTTCCCATTAGCTCTAGGCGCCGCGTTTCCCTTCTTCTCTCTCTCCTCCCCTTCCCTTTCTCTCTCCAAAACTCGCCTCTCACTTTATTTTCCTTCTGCTTGGGCCGCCGCCTATATCCAGCTCGCCTCGTCTCCCTTTTATAGCCACCCAAACAGCCGGCCAACTGGAGATTCGTTCGGCGTGGGACGAGGCCTACTGAGGGGCAGGATAGTTATTTTTTGGCACGATGCAGACTGTGTTTTACCTGGCTTATAAGACGTGGTTTCTGGCTTTTTTTTTCATTGTAACGGTTGAAAATACATTATAACGGATGTTAACTTTTTCTGAGTAATTAAATTTAAAAAATAAAAAAATGTTGTATCATCATAAAAAAAATGCAAAGGAATAAAGAAAAAAACCATAAGAAAAAGCCCAAAAAACCTAAAAAATATATAAAATTAAGAAGACAGAAGTTAAAATCATTTGGAGCGGGACGCACTCCTTCAATTTATGACAACCAATGATCTGTCAGGCATCAAACCATTTTCCTGATTTCTGGTCAGCGGAGAAAAACTACATACTCATATAGCGCTTTAACTAATATGAACTTGTGCCCCTAACTAGAGTAATCAACTTGAGTCGTCCATATCGAAGCCATGGGTTATGAGGCAAAAGTTGCATGAAGAGAGCAAATGATTTAACTAGCCAACTGTAATTAATCATGTTAGCGTATGTGAGACCCTATGCAGGTCATCATATGATTATGACGAGTAATTGATTTTTGGTTTAGAGAATTTGCGTAGTTTAAGTTTTAATTTTGAGAGTTTGCAAAGTTGTTGGATCTTTGGTATCTCTGCAGATCAACCAATAGTTAGGCCAGTCTGACCGACCAAGTGGTGACAGTCAGATTGGAGGTCCTGAGGTCAAACCAGTGGTGAATTCCAGTCCAACTGGGCAGTGGCAGCGGTCTAACTGGTGGTGAGGTTTGGTCAGGCCGACTGAGCAGGGTTGCCTCAGCCAGGGTTTGTATTTTGGGATTTTGTGTTATGGTGAGAGTTTGGTCCAACCAAGGTCGTTATTTGTGTGCACATGGGTTTATTGTTTGATCATAGAGATCAGTGATTTGGTTGCATACATTTTGCATAGTGTATTATTAGATTAATTGTGCCATTGATGATTTTATTTCATGCAATGCAGTGTGACGGCTTGCTTATCAGTGTTGGTTGTAGGATTCCGGAGCTACATCATGGTGAGGTGGACGGGATGAGGACTAAGTTAGGAGAGCTTAGGTCCAAAACGGTCAAGAAATCGGGACTACGCTCAGGAGGAGCTGAGGTCCAAACGATTAAGGAGCCATTGAAGATAACTGAGGCTTACAAAGGTGATTACAAGCTGAGATGATGAGGAGCCAGAGCGAAAGCTATCGGTGGAGGATATAATGGGCAATAGCAAGGTGGACAGGAACTAGGTTCAGGGAGAACCGATGTCCTGTACAGAAGGAAACTGAGTGCCTTCATGTGCAAGGAGAAGCATATGGTGCACTAAGTGACTTAGGTCATTTGCAAGTGAGGATGGTTCTGTAGAATCCGAACGCATGAGAGGTTTGACGGCAAATCATTGGGAACATATGAAAGATAACGAAGTATGGATGATGCTTCATGGCAAAAAAAAAGCGAGAAATTTCATGGAAAACGGTGTAGGGGTATTTGTAAATTGCCTAATACCGAAAAAGTGTCGGTGTGCGAAATCACAATATTAGCCAAAGTGGTTTAGATCTTATATGTACGGAAAATGTAAAGTAGATTAAGTGTTGATACACTAATAGGTTTAAGGAATCTAACCCTTCAAAAGGGAAAATGTTAATATTAATAAACAAAGGATCAGAACTACCTAATTATGTTACTGTATATAAATTGATAGGTCGTTGTTTATTTGCATAAGCAGGATATCTCCACTCATCACTAGGAAAAGAATGCGAGGAAAAGGTTTCCAATGGGGAAGGATTAGTTACTCTGGCACCCCACTGCTAGTACTACTAATCGCGTGTGGCTGAGTACGGGAACACGCTGAGGCTGAGTACGCCTGTGGGTTCAACTCGATCTGCAAGAACAAAAAATTGCCAGCGCGTGCACGTGTGCATGGGCTCCATCGCTTACCAACGTGTGCATGTGCATAGTGCCCGCGGCGCCGAGCGCCTTGAGGAGCGCCTCGCCGCTGGACTTACCGGGCTCGTGCACTAACACGATGACGTTGTCGGCATCGTGGTGAGGATCCAGACTGCCAGTTGAGGAGCGGCACGCTCGTCCATCTGGAGGGGGCGAACAACAGCACCAGGTTGGCGTATGAAAAGAAAACGAAGGAGGTCACGGGAGCTGGGAGCAGACGATGGTCACGCCGGAGTTATGGTGAGGACTGAGGAAGATGAGGTCGGCGTATGAGAAGAAGACCAGGACGTCATGGGAGCGGCCGATGGACGTGTTGCCGGCGATGAAGGTGGGGAGTTCTTGCCGGAGTTGAAGGTGAGGAGGTCTTGCGGACGTTGAAGGCGAGGTCTTACCGGAGTTGAACGTGAGGATGTCTTGCCGCAAGTGGTGGTGGGAGGCTTTTTCTTTGGCATCAATTGACCCCATATGTTTTTATAAAATACATCTACTTCTATTGATAATTTTATAGAAATTTATATAATTTTAGTGATTCTAACGGGGATTGACCCCATAGGGTTTTAATCCTAGCTACACCACTGTCTTTTCGGAGTTGAAGGTGAGGAGATCTTGCCGGATTTGAAGGTGAGAAGGTCTTGCCGGAATTGAAGGTGAGGAAGATGATGTCGGCCTACGAGAAAAAGACCAAGAGATCTCATATTGTTTCTGGGAAAAATAGAGTATTTTAATTGCCACCCCGTTCGTCTTCATTACCTACCTCCATGCGGAGCTTGAAGCGCTTTGAGCAGTCTATGGCGAACTGGGACTGGTCCTCCGTGCCGTGAAGCACCGGCTGGACCTCGTCCATCGTCGCGGAAATCGGCAACTCGCCGGACTTGGACATCGATTATGGAGTGGGATTAATGAGGGGCGATTAAGGTCGAGGTGGTAAGCTAGCTAGCCAACCCGTGCCGGACGTTTAAATAGGCAAGGCCTTCCCGTCACAGCAAATGTAAACGCGCCCTTGCGCCGCCGCCCCCAACCCGTGCCGGACGTCAGGCCGCGTGAGATCATTCGCGTTGGCGTATTCACTCAACTCCACATCCTCCGATTCCAAGGCTTGTTTGGGGAGGAGAGGAAGTTTCCTTCGATGTGGATGCTTTCAGAATTAAGTCCTTTGTATTAGAGATGTAAGGTGGACAGGGTTGTCCATGAGCGGACTGAGCCCGTCCCACAAAAAGAATCTCGTGGATGTCGGTAGCTCAATTACCAGTCAAGTCAAAAAATTAAATACCCAAATAGATTTGTTTTTTAAATCAGATTCTACGAACAACTTCGTAAGTTCAAAACTCTATACGTTATTGTTGTCAGCTCGTTATTATTTAGAAAAACATAAACAAAACTTATCAATTACAGAAAAAAAAAAGAACCACGGTCACGACCAAAAGAGCACCCAAAGCTTACCAAGCTGAGGATTCAGATCATCATTACTTACGGTTTACGCAAAGATGTATACATGACATCATTACTTACGGTATAAAAAGGATGACGGATAGGGCGTCCTTTAAAACCCGTTTCCCTCTCGCTGTTGACCATGCCAGTCTAACTAGCGTCACGGCTACAGATGAGCTAGCTAGTCAACACCGACGTTCTTTTGTGACATATGGCTTCCGTGAAGGCATGATTGGATGTGAAAGCTCAGTAAAACTGTTGAAAATAGTATTTTCTCAGACAAATACTCGCTGTAATTAGGTTTGTTTTGGTTCTAAAAAATTTCTGGCTCCACCACTATTTAGCGTTTATGGAATTTCGATTAAAGTTTGCAGCTGGTTCTGTGTGTGTGTGTATATGCTTTTAGCCAAATAAAAATATCGTATCCTCTTGGAACAATGGATCATTCAATTGACCTAGCAAATTAAACTGGGATAGACTCGGTTGGGCATAGAAAAAATCCCAGACAAAAAGAGAAAACTTGTATATCCGCCACAGCTAACTGAATGATTGAATGCTTGGTACATGCAGTTATGATTAGTGTAAAAATTGCAGTGTAGGTTGGCTTTGCATGGCACGAACGCGAACTTTTCCGTATGCTAAGTCAAGAAGAGGAGTAAAACTAGATTCATGTCAGGTCATGTACAAGTTTACACACAACCACAAGCCAAGGCCTTCAAAAAGAATTATCTTAGGGGAAAAAAAAGCAGGTGCTCCTCTTAGAAAACAAAAGCAGGTGTTTTGTTCAGGCTCCGTTTAGAATGCGGAGAAATTTTTTTCAAATTTTACAGGAAACAAATTCATTTGTATAGTATATACATCTGAAAAGAATTCTCTCACATTCCAAATGGACCTGGAGGTACTGTTCCCCCACAGCGGCACAGTCAGATGCCGTGTGCCCCGCTGCCATTTCAGATAGGAGCACTGCTCAAACTTTGAATGCTTTTCGATTCAATCAAGATAGGTGTAGATTGCACTTGTTAATTGGTCTTGGCATCGGCGCACAAAAGTTGAGCCGTTAAATTTGAGGATCATTCACTAAAAGCAAATGAAAAACATCTAGGCAAAGAATCGAGTAATGGACACTTTTGGACCCCCTGTGCACTCAAAATTCCCGGTTTGGCCCCCGAACGAAAAATTTTCCGGTTTTGGACCCCTTCTGAGCGCGGGATTACGAGCTGCCGCCACGTCGCCCCGTCCACCGCGCGACCCCGCCGTCCACCGAGCGAACGCCCGCCGACCGCACGACCCGGCGCCGACCGCGCCTTCCCGTCACCGACCGCGCGTCCCCTGGCCGACCGCGTGTTTCGCTCGCTCGAGCGCATGATCGATCGCCCGACCGCGTGTCCCCCCGCGCGAGCGCTTGCCCCGAGCGCGCGAGCGTATGCCCGAGCGCGTGTTTCGTCCGCGGAGCGCGGGACTGGGCCTCCGACCGCGCGAGCGTGCTCCGACCGTTTATTTATTTGCCGACCGATTCATCCAAGGGGGTCGCGCGGTCGGCGGGCGATGGCGCGCTCGGGCGGCCGATCGCGCGGTGGACGGCGGGGTCGCGCGGTGGACCGGGCGACGTGGCGGCAACTCGTAATCCCGCGCTCAGAAGGGGTCCAAAACCGGAAATTTTTTCGTTCGGGGGCCAAATCGGGAATTTTGAGTGCACAGGGGTCCAACAGTGTCCAAATTTCCAAAGAATCAGGGAAGGAGGAAATAGAAAGATACGCAGGGGATAAAATGATTATCCTTACGGTATCTATCACAGTACATTATTTCTTGAAGGAACATGGAACTTGTTAAAAAAAACAAGGCGCAAACGAGATAGAAGAAGCATTGGCCCTATTCTTTTCAGTTTCAAAAGCTGTTTTTCGGCTTTTCTACAGTAACTAGTTTTAAACAGAGTATTTTTTTTTTCAAAATAGGTTCTACTAGTTAATTGTAGTACGTATTTTTCTGACTTCATTTATATTGGCAAAAATCGCACGTGAGTTTCTGTTACCCTGTAATATCTCGTACAAACAGTCCAAAAGACATAAGCCGCAACCAAAAGCCGCAGCCAAAAAGAACGAGAAATTTCGATATTTGACACTGAATACGTGCGCCTCTCAACTTTTAACCCCCAATTCGCACGCCTTTGAAAATTTAACCCTGTCACTACGAATTCTTTTGATTCAAGGGATTCTCTTCATTTTCGCAATGAGAAGTGTCAAAATATAAAAGGAGAGAAAATGAGGAGAATCTCTTGAATCAAAAGAATTCGCAGTGACAGGGTTAAATTTTCAAAGGCGTGCGAATTGGGAGTTAAAAGTTGAGAGGCGCACGTATTCAGTGTCAAATATCGAAATTTCTCAAAAAGAACAAGCCGGGCCCATTAAAGTATGCACACAACACAAATCGAGCAGCTGGTTGATCTTGCTGGTTTTTCGTTGACCACACACACGTATTATTGAAGTACATATATTTGCATCAGATCCCCAGTAATGCAAGACATACGCAAAGAGAAGTGTCAAAATACCAAGGTTTCAAATAGCCGGCTAAGACATTTAGCGGATGGGTTCCGCAGAGGTTACAAAGGCTATAGCGGGCTATAGCCTCAAATAGCCTCATTTAGTGGATTAGTAAAAGTATATGTAAAAAACTCAGAATTCAATGTTTTATGCACATACAAGCATATAATCAAGGATATTTTAGCATACAAAAAACATTCATAGCAGCAAATAGTGAGGCATATGAGCATCCCTGCACTAACATGCTAGCTATTCAAGCTAAAACCTCTCAATCTCTAAAGTCTGAATGGAGCAAAGGAAGGAAGAAGAACACTGGAACAGAGGAGAGTAAAAGTGTAAAACTTGCCTTGTTGTTGCTCTGGTTGGGACATGGTCTTCCTCAGCTGGGCATGGGCGCGTGCGAGCGGCGGCGGCTAGGCGAAGTCGCGGGAGCGCGCCGTGCGGGAGTGCGCGCGGTCAAGCGGCGGGCAGCACGGGCACGGGAGGCGTGGCGGCGGCGGCAGGCGGCACAGGCCCGGGAGGCATGGCGACGGCGGGCGGCACGGGCCCGGGAGGCGTGGCGGCGGCGGGCGGCACGGGCCCGGGAGGCGTGGCGGCGGCGGCGGGCGGCACGGGCTCGGGAGGCGTGGCGGCGGCGGCGGCAGCACGGGCGGCACAGGCGTGGCGGCCTGGTGAGTGGCGGCGACACAGGTGGCACAGGCGTGGCGTGTGAGGCTGTGAGCAGGAGTGCAGGACTCAGGAGGCTAGGGTTAGTGGGTTACGCACTTACACTTAGGCAGCAGGCAGCACAGAGTTTGGGCCAGACGGCCAGCTCCGATTCGGCCCACTTCAAGTTTTTTTCCTCCTTAGCGGGCTAAATAGCAGTCCATTTAGCAGATTTAGCGGGCTAAATCCGGCTAATAGCAGCAAACACTGTTTAGCGCCAAAATTGAATTCTCTTAGCCCTTAGCCTTCCCAAAGGCTAAATCCGGCTATAGCGGTGGCTATAGCGGGCTATTTGAAACCTTGCAAAATACATGAATGTTCATCAAGTTTTAAACACGGGCAGGATTTGAGATAGTACACTACTATTTGACCAGTAGGCAACTTATTTATTAGCTCAAATAACATTGAGCGCCCACGTATGACAAACACTCGCATACAACCCACACAGCAACAGCAACTACCAATATTATAGGTAAAATTGGGAATTATGGTTTTGTGGGTCTTTTTTTGAAAAGAAGTGGCGCTGAGGTGCTGCACGATGAACTTGCCGGAGAAGAGCGAGACGGCGGGGAGGACGCAGTAGACGAGGACGAAGACGGAGGTGAACGGGTACATGCGCCTAAACCCCAATCCATTCACACGCCAATTCGTCCAAGAACTCCGAGTGTGACCAGGGAAACCCCGAACAGAAGCAGCGTGAAGACGGCGAAGCAAAGCACCGGACCGATGTCGCCGGCGACGACCACCGTGACGACAGACGAGTCGAGGCCGTCAGAAGTCCTACGACGGCGAGGTTGCGACGTACGTGCGCCGCGAGAGAAGTGACGAGGCGGCTGAAGGCTGCAGCCGGATCGTCGGTGAACATATTGACGCCGACGGATATGAGGTTGGCGCCGGAGAGGACGCCCAAGAGCCCGAGAAGTAGGTCATAGCCGCCGAAGCGGATGCCCACGCTGACAGCAAATAAAAGGATGGTGAGCCCGGTGGCCATCACCCTCCTGCCGTGATAGCTGTTCATCGGTGCCGCCCCCCGTTAATGAGGAAATTAATAATATACCCTCCAACTAGATAAAAATCTAGCATATACCCTTCTTTAGTTTGCAATTGAGAAAATGCCCTTCTTTAGTTTAACTTATTTAGGAAATACCATTTTATACTCTTTTGTACAAGTGGATTATGATACTTCCGTATTCTACCTTATTTGTGTGCTTCCGCATCGCCGTGCCTAGCTGCTGTGCAGCGGCCAGGGCAGGCGGGCAGGTCTGAGGTTGGCGACGCCCGTGGCCGCCGCGTCCCTGCTGCACTGTTGCTCGACGCCGAGGTTGGCGAGGCCGCCGTAGAAGAGGGAGGTGCCGAGGACGAGCAGCGCGCAGGTTGGAGAGCACGGAGCCCAGCAGCGACCACTTCACCACCTCCATCTTCCCCTGCATCAGCGCGAACAGCGCGATGATCAGCTCCGTCGCGTTGCCGCACGTCGCGTTCACGAGCCCGCCCACTGCAATATCATACGTACATGCCATGCGCCATGCACGCACCGAATCAACCAAGGCTCGTCACCTGTCCGTGGCCCCGCGTCGTCGTCGCCTGCCTGCGGCCGCTGGGTCGTCGCCTGCCCGTGGCCCCGCCTCGTCGTCGCCTGCCCGCTGCCGCCGCGTCGCTTGGGGCCAGCCGCTCGCCGCCTCAGACCTGCCCGTCGTGGCCGCCTGCCCTGGCCGCTGCGCAGCAGCTAGGCACGGCGACGCGGAAGCACGCAAATACGGTAGAATACGGAAGTATCATAATCCACTTGTACAAAAGAGTATAAAAGGGTATTTCCTGAACAAGCTAAACTAAAGAAGGGCATTTTCTCAATTACAAACTAAAGAAGGGTATATGCTAGATTTCTATCTAGTTGGAGGGTATATTATCAATTTCCTCCCTGTTAATTGGAGTAGTAAAAAGATACTTAGCAGTAAATTAATGGAACCACCAGGGACGATTAAAAACTCTACAGATCCCTATCCAGCACGAAGAGATGCACAAGTTAGCAAGAATTGAGAAAGGAGGCATATGATAGCAGCGGAAAATTAATTTTGGAATCTCAGTGACAAGATAAATTGAGCTTATGTGATAAATGTAACTTCACGAGGAAAGAAACGAAAGTACAGTTGATAAAAAATTTGGCTATGATACTTTGCCTGAATTAACCGGTAGGCGGCGGCGGTGAGGCGGACGGTGAAAGAGAGGAGGCGGTGGGTGCTGGTGAGGACAAGCCAACGAAAAGGAGAATAGGAAAGACAGTAGGGAGAGAATGAAATACAGGCTACCCAACTTTTCAGGCCTGCAGCTGCCAGAGCCGGCGGGTCTCATCCGGCGGCCGGGGGCGCCGTGGGTCTCCCTCCTTCCTCAACCGCGCTGCCGACGGCTAGGGTTTTGCCACCGTCTTCGTCTGCTTCTCCCTTCCCCTTAGCTCTAGCCGCCGAGTTTCCCTTCTTCTCTCTCTCTCTCTCCTCCCCTTCCCTTTCTCTCTCCAAAAATCGTCTCACTTTATTTTCCTTCTGCTTGGGCCGCCGCCTATATCCAGCTCGCCTCGTCTCCCTTTTATAGCCACCCAAACAGCCGGCCAACTGCAGGTTCGTTCGGCGGGGGACCAGGCCTACTGAGGGGCAGGATAGTAAATTGACAGTCTGGCTGGCTACTGTAAGTTTTGCTGCCGTCACGTCATCCTTCCTCGTACCTATTAACTTCTCTTTCTTTTTTCTTTCTTCTCTCGCGCATCCCAGACTTGAAAGTTGTGTTCGTTGAAAGGTACTACTTTTTAAAAAGAGGTACTCGGTCGTCCAACTTTTTCGCTACAAGAAAGATGTTCATGAACACACATCACACACGGGATATATTCTTTTAACATATATAGCGTCTCTACGTACACATACATATATAGATGTGCCCAGTAATTAAAATACGTGCTTACATTTTCGAAGTTCGAAGATCTCGGATCTCCATCAAGTCTCAAGTTTATGCAGTGGATGCACCTACGTAGGTATGTGTGAGTGGGTGTGATGTTGAGTGTGTGAGTGTGTTCTTATTATATTCATGATCTAAAAAGGCGCTAGTTATTTTTTGGCACGATGCAAACCGTGTTTCACCTGGCTTGTAAGACGTGGTTTTTAACTTTTTTTCATTGTAACTGCTGAAAATACACTATAACGGATGTTAACTTTTTTTGAGTAATTAAATTTAAAAAAAATATTATATCATTATGAACAACACAAAGAAATAAAGGAAAAACCACAAGCAAAAGTCCAAGAAACCTAAACAAAATATAAAATTAAAAAGATAGAAGTTAAAACCGTTTGGAGTGAGCCACACTCCTTCAATTTATGACAATCAATGATCTGTCATGCATCATACCATTTTTCTGATTTCTTGTGTCATATATATGCACGTGGCCGGTCAGCGGAGAAAAACTACATACTCATATAGAGCTTTAACTAATATGAACTTGTGCCCCTAACTAGAGTAATCAACTTGAGTCGTCCCTGGAGAAGCCATGGGTTATGAGCCAAAAGTTGCATGAAGAGAGTAAATATTTCAACTAGCCAACTGTAGCTAATCATGTCAGGTTATGTGAGATCCTGTGCAGGTCATCATATGATTATGATGAGTAATTCATTTTTGGTTCAGAGAGATTGCGTGGTTTAAGTTTTGATTTTGAGAGTTTGCAAAGTTGTTAGATTTTTGGCATCTCTGCAGATCAATCGGTAGTAAGCCCGGTCTGACCAACCAAGTGGTGACAGTCAAACCGGAGGTCCCGAGGTCAAACCGGTGGTGAATTCCAATCCAACTGGACAGTGGCAGCGGTCTAACTGGTGGTGAGGTCTGGTCAGGCCGACTAAGCAGAGTTGCCTCAGCCAGGGATTGTATTTTGGGATTTTGTGTTATGGTGAGAGTTTGGTCTACCAAGGTCATTGCTTGTGTGCACATGGGTTTATTGTTTGATCATAGAGATTAGTTATTTGGTTGCATATATTTTGCATAATGCGTTATTGGATTAATTGTGTCATTGATGATTTTATTTCGTGTAGTGCAGTGTGACGGTTTGCTTATCTGTAATGGTTGTAGGATTCTGGAGCTACATTATGGTGAGGTGGACGGGATCAGGACTAAGCTAGGAGAGCATAGGTTCAAAATGGTCAAGACATCGGGACTACGCTCAGGAGGAGCTGAGGTCCAGACGATCAAGGAGCCACTGAAGATGACCTAGGCTTGCAAGGTGATTACAAGCGGAGATGATGAGGAGCCAGAGCGGAAGCTATCGGTGGAGGATATAATGGCAATAGTAAGGTGAACAGGAACTAGGCTCAGGGAGGAACCGAGATCCTATACTGTCAAGGAAACCGGGTGCCTTCATATGCAAGGAGAAGCATATAGTGCACCAAGTAACTTGGGTCATTTGCAAGCGAGGATGGTTCTGTAGAATCCGAACGCATGAGAGGTTTGACGGCAAATCATTGGGGACATATGAAAGATGACGAAGTATGGACGATGCTTCATAGCAAAGAAAGTGAGAAACTAAGTGGAAGACATTATAGGGGTATTTTGTAAATTGGCTAATACCGGAAAAGTGACGATGTGTGAAACCGCAATGTTGGACAAAGTGGTTTAGATCTTGTATGTACTGAAAATATGAAATAGATTAAGTATTAATTCACTAATAGATTAATGGGTGTAAGGAATCTAACCCGTCCAAAAGGGAAAATGTTAATATTAATAAACAAAGGATCAGAGCTACCTAATTATGTTACTGTATATAAATTGATTGGTCGTTGTTTCCTTGCATAAGCAGGATATCTCCACTCATCTTATCACTAGGAAAAGAATGCGAGGAAAAGGTTTCCAATGGGGAAGGTTTAGTTACTCTGGCACCCCACTGCATGCTAGTACTACTAATCGCAAAGAAACCGGGAACACGCTGAGGCTGAGTACGCCTGTGGGTTCAACTCGACCTGCAAGAGCAAAACATTGCCAGCGCGTGCACGTGTGCATGGGCTCCATCGCTTACCAACGGCTCGGCGAACGGGATGGTGCCCGCGGCGCCGAGCGCCTTGAGGAGCGCCTCGCCGCTGGACTTACCGGGCTCGTGCACTAACACGATGACGTTGCCGGCATCGTGGTGAGGATCCAGACTGCGAGTTGGGGAGCGGCACGCTCGTACATCTGGAGGGGGCGAACAACAGCTTGGCGTATGAGAAGACTGAAGGCTTTGCCCAGGAAACGCTCACACGCACGCGAACGCGAGGTAGAAGAAGCACAGTAGATTTTCTGGGCGACGAACGCCGCGACAGCGACTCAACGCTGGGCTTTTCAGTTTTTCCTCACAGCCAATAACACACGGCTTACATGCGGCTTTATTTAGCACCCGATCAACTAACTCCGGCTCTCGCGCACGTCCGTCCGAGCTCCTCGCGATCCAGTTCGGCGTTCAAACGCGAGCTGTTCCTCAGGCGGATGAATCGCGAGCTACGCCGGTGCCTCCGCAACTAACAGCCGCAGCCATCCGCACGCGCCGACGGACGGCAGCACACGCGATTCAAACTCACACAACACACACGCGCAAAACCGGCGTGGTTTATTCCAACAATCACCGCCTAAACCACGACACCCACACGCGTTCGACCTACAGGAGGGTTGGCTCGTCGTCGGCATCGACGAGCAGCGCCTTCTCCTTCCTCGGCTCACGGCAATCCCTGGCGAGGTGGCCGCGTACGCCGCAGTTGTAGCACCTTCCTCGCCTGCGGCGCTCCGAACGCCCGCTGGTCCCCGAGCACGTGCTACTGCCGCCGTCGTCGTCGACGTGGCTGCCACTGCCCTTGTCGCCGCCGCCTCCACGCCGCGCATTTCCGCCGCGCCTTGCTCCGCCGCCGTGCTCCTTGCCGCTGCGCCGGCGAGCTTCCCACTGCTCCTCAGTGAGCAGCAGACGCTGGACGCCGTCTGCAGCCTCCTCCACGCTGCCACAGTGCTCCTTCGCCACGCGCAGCCTCCCGACAAGCTCCTCGAGCGACATCGTCTTCAAATCTGCGAACATCTCGATGGAGCACGCGATCTGATTGTACCTCGCTGGCACAACCCGCAGCATTTTCTTCACGACACGCTCCTCCTCCACCTTCTCCCCAAGCTCGCGCAGCTCCGTGGCGACGGAATCGAGACGCAAGGCGAAGTCGTCGATCGCCTCCCCATTCTTGAACACCGTGAGTTCGAATTGCTTGAGGAGGTGCTGCGCCTTGGCCTCCTGCACGCGCGCATCGCCCATCCTCAAGGACTTCACCGCCGCCCACGCTTCCTTGGCGCTCTTCTTGCTGGCGAGCCCGGACTTCATCTCCGGCGGCACACCGCGCAGAATGGCGGCCAATGCCCGCCGATCCTTGCTGCGGTCGACCTTCTCGGACTCCACAGCGTCCCAGAGCTCCATGCCCTCAGGTTGACCTGCATCACGAGCGCCCACTCGTGGTAGTTCGCCTTCGTCAGCATCGGGACCTCCATCCCGCCAGAGTTGATGACGACGCGGTCCGTCGCGAAAGGCGACAGCGACTTCAAGCCGCTATCGCCGGCACCAAGCTCCTGCGGCGACGCCATCTTCTTCTCCTTCACAGGCTAGCTCTGATACCAAATGAAGGCTTTGCCCAGGAAACGCACACACGCACGCGAACGCGAGGTAGAAGAAGCACAGTAGATTTTCTGGGCGACGAACGCCGCGACAGCGACTCAACCTCGGGCTTTTCAGTTTTTCCTCACAGCAAATAACACACGGCTTACATGCGGCTTTATTTAGCACCCGATCAACTAACTCCGGCTCTCGCGCACGTCCGTCCGAGCTCCTCGCGATCCAGTTCGGCGTTCAAACGCGAGCTGTTCCTCAGGCGGATGAATCGCGAGCTACGCCGGTGCCTCCGCAACTAACAGCCGCAGCCATCCGCACGCGCCGACGGACGGCAGCACACGCGATTCAAACTCACACAACACACACGCGCAAAACCGGCGTGGTTTATAGTTATTCCAACAAAGACGACCAAGGAGGTCACGGGAGCTGGGAGCAGACGATGGTCACTCCGGATTTAAGGTGAGGACTGAGTAAGATGAGGTCGGCGTATGAGAAGAAGACCAGGACGTCATGGGAGCGGCCGATGGACGTGTTGCCGGCGATGAAGGTGGGGAGTTCTTGCCGGAGTTGAAGGTGAGGAGGTCTTGCGGACGTTGAAGGCGAGGTCTTACCGGAGTTGAACGTGAGGATGTCTTGCCGCAAGTGGTGGTGGGAGGCTTTTTCTTTGGCATCAATTGACCCCATATGTTTTTATAAAATACATCTACTTCTATTGATAATTTTATAGAAATTTATATAATTTTAGTGATTCTAATAGGGATTGAGGGTTTTAATCCTAGCTACGCCACTGTCTTTTCGGAGTTGAAGGTGAGAAGGTCTTGCCGGAGTTGAAGGTGAGAAGGTCTTGCCGGAATTGAAGGTGAGGAAGATGATGTCGGCCTACGAGAAAAAGACCAAGAGATCTCATATTGTTTCTGGGAAAAATAGAGTATTTTAATTGCCACCCCGTTCGTCTTCATTACCTACCTCCATGCGGAGCTTGAAGCGCTTTGAGCAGTCTATGGCGAACTGGGACTGGTCCTCCGTGCCGTGAAGCACCGGCTGGACCTCGTCCATCGTCGCGGAAATCGGCAACTCGCCGGACTTGGACATCGATTATGGAGTGGGATTAATGAGGGGCGATTAAGGTCGAGGTGGTAAGCTAGCTAGCCAACCCGTGCCGGACGTTTAAATAGGCAAGGCCTTCCCGTCACAGCAAATGTAAACGCGCCCTTGCGCCGCCGCCCCCAACCCGTGCCGGACGTCAGGCCGCGTGAGATCATTCGCGTTGGCGTATTCACTCAACTCCACATCCTCCGATTGCAAGGCTTGTCTGGGGAGGAGAGGAAGTTTCCTTCGACGTGGATGCTTTCAGAATTAAGTCCTTTTCTATTGAGATGTAAGGTGGACAGGGTTGTCCATGAGCGGACGAAGCCCGTCCCACAAAAAGCATCACATGGTGTCGGTAACTCAATTACCAGTCAAGTCAAAAAATTAAATGCCCAAATAGATTGGTTTTTTAAACCAGATTCTTCAAACAGTTTTTTTAAATCTAAAACTCTATGTGTTATTAGGATCAACGTCTCTATTATCCTTTATAGTTATCTTAAAAATATAAACAAAAGTTATCAGTTACAGCTAAAAAAATAAGACTAAAAGAGCACCCAAAGCTTACCAAGCTGATGATTGAGATCGCATAGTGTCTGCAAAGATGTACACATGACATCATTACTTTTGGTATAAAAAGGATGACGGATGGGGCGTTCCTTAAAAAGGCCTGCTTGGTTCGGCTGAAAAATAGTAACTTACAGTTAAAATTACACTGTAACTAACTAAAATTATACTGTAGTTGAAGATGGCTTATTTGGTGTAATTAAATTTAAAAAATAAAAATAGAAAAAATATGTTAGCTTATCACGGGCAACATAAACGAATACGAAAAAAAGAACCGGCAAAAAAGGTCAAAAAAACCAAAAGGTCAAAAAAAGACGAAATTTATAAATAGTAAAAAATAAACCAAAAGTTAGAAGTTCAAGCCGAAATGAGCGGGGCGAAAACCCGTTGCCCTTTCGCTGTTGACCATGCCAGCCTAGCTAGTGTCACGGCTACAGTTGAGCTTGCTAGCCAGCACCGGTGTTCTTTTTTGACAATTGGCTTCCGTGAAGGCATGATTGCATGTGAAAGAGCTGCTGTGAGCTGTGGGCTGTGGAAAAGCTGCTGTAGGTTGTGGGCTGTGGAAAAACTGTAAGCTGTTTAGTTCAAACAAGTATAAAACTTACCTCCTATCTCTATTTTCCTTGAAACAATTGTGAAACAGCTCTCTATTTTCACCATTTCAAAAAGCAGAAAGCCAAAAGCAGGGTCCAAGGTGCTTTTAAAACTGTACTACTCAAAAGTAGCTGCTTCTGAAAAAAGCAGCTTCTGGTTTCCACCCCTTTGGTTGGCTTTTGGCTTTTTAGAAGCAAAAGCAGCTCCCAAAAGCTCAACCAAAGGCACCCTAAAACTGTTGAAAATAGTTTTTTTTCCAAGACAAATACTCGCTATAATTAGGTTTGTTGGGGCTCTCAAAAATTTCTAGCTCTACCACTACTTAGCGTCTATGGAATTTCGATCAAAGTTTGCAGCTGGTTCAAATATATATATATATATATATGGGAACGTATCCAATGCTAATGCACTATTCGGTGCTAACATGTGAACTCTGGATGTGGACCATCGAATGCACCTCAAACGGCGTGGATCATTGAAGGTGGAAGCACCCAATCCACTTAAACGTTTTTGCAAAAACCTCCCTACCGGTTCAGTTTTTTTTCCGGCCCCGCCTCCCCGTCTGCCTCCCGCGACGCCTGAACTCCCTCGTCGATCTGCCGCTAATCGCCCTCCTCGCGCGACGTCGCCTGTTCGTTCTTCCGCGCCGTCGCATCTCCCCGCGCCGTTCCGCGCGAGTCCGCGCCGTCGCATCTCCCCGCGTCGATCTGTCTGTGTGCATGCATGTTCCGCGCCGTTGATTCTGAAGGTATAGCACTTTTTTTTTTGCATGCATGCATGCACGTATATTAATATACATGATCTATTGAGTATGATCTGAAGGACAGACAGAAGGTATATTAATATACATGATCTATTGAGTATACATGATGTACAATGTTCAACGGAATCAACGGCTTTTAATTCTGAAGGTACGGCTTTTAATATACATGATTAATGTACAGTGTTCTTCAGTATATTAATGTACATGATGCATGCAAAAAAAAAAGTGCTATACCTTCAGAATCAACGGCGCGGAACATGCATGCACACAGACAGATCGACGCGGGGAGATGCGACGGCGCGGACTCGCGCGGAACGGCGCGGGGAGATGCGACGGCGCGGAAGAACGAACAGGCGACGTCGCGCGAGGAGGGCGATTAGCGGCAGATCGACGAGGGAGTTCAGGCGTCGCGTGAGGCAGACGGGGAGGCGGGGGCCGGAAAAAAAACTGATCCGGGTGGGAGGTTTTTGCAAAAACGTTTAAGTGGATTGGGTGTTTCCACCTTCAATGATCCACGCTGTTTGAGGTGCATCCGATGGTCCACATCCAGAGTTCACATGTTAGCACCGAATAGTGCATTAGCACTGGATACGTTCCCTATATATATATATATATATATATATATATATATATATATATATATATATATATATATATATATATATATATATATATATATATATATATATATATATATGCTTTTAGCCAAATAAAAATCGTATCCTCTTGGAATAATGGATCATTCAATTGACCTAGCAAGTTAAACTCGGATAGAATCGGTTGGGCATAGAAAAAACCCCAGACAAAAGAGAAAACTTGTATATCCGCCACAACTGACTGAACGATTGAATGCTTAGTACAGTAAGGCCCTGTTTGGAATGCGGGAATTTTTTCCGATTCCTGCGGGAATTGAACTGTTTCCTGCAAAATTCCTGCAAAATTCCTGTGAAATTCCTCTGTTCCAAACAGGCCCTAAAAGCCCCCAAAAAACCCCACATGCAGTTATGATTAGTTTAAAAATTGCAGTGTAGGTTGGCTTTGCATGGCACGAACGCGAACTTTTCCGTATGCTAAGTCAAGAAGAGGAGTAAAACTAGATTCATGTCAGGTCATGTACAAGTTTACAGATTTTTTTGTACGAATAATCCATTTTTATTCGAAATTACAGAAATATACCCGCGGGAAATTTTTTTACAAAAATAGGCTCCAGTCGCCCAATGATTAGGCGATTGGAACCTTTCGCCCAACCGTTGGGCGATTAATTGCAGTCGCCCCACCGTTGGACGACTTTCATGCAGTCGCCCAACCATTGGGCGACTGCATGAAAGTCGCCCAATGGTTGGGTGACTGCACTTAGTTCCCCCGTGAATGTTTTAAATTTTTTTCAATCTTGTACTTTTAAACTGGTAAAAAATTTGCTGGAGTTGTAATAAAAGTTTATGTTCATTATATGTTGTAGGTGTATAAAAAATTTTGGAAATTATTTTTAAGAACGATTGAACGTAGAACGATCGGTACATACGATGGTAAATAATATTTTGATGTTACTAAGAATTCGTGTCTCTGGGCTAGGATTGGGTTGAGGAGCATCGACGGGCCCAACGGTCTGATTATCACAAACGGTTCTACATACAAACCGTCTGTAATATTCTCTATCATAAGTTTTATATACCGATGCAAATATAAACAACTAGTCTGAAAAGATAAAATAGCTAAGTTTTATATAGCTTATATATACTCATTTGAAAGGTTTCGACAAGATCTACAACTTTTCAGTTGAAGCAAAATCCAAATTCCGAAAGAAAGACCAAAAAAAGAGCAAAAACAGAAACCAAAAACTTGCGACGCAGGTTTAGGTCCAAAGATGACCAATTTTTGGTGTCTTGGAGGGTGACCAGCATAAGCTGGTCATTGTTTTTGGATCGGGCTCGTCGTTAGCTTTCCAATGAGTACAAGAACGTCGAAAACGGACACCGTATGCAAAAGTTATGCCCGTTTTACTGAAGGTATGTCGGAAACGGGCTCGAATTTGTTTCGGCCTCAATTGAAACTGCTATAACTTTTGATCCCGTGGCCGAAATTGCTCAAATTTTTTTCTGGAGACTTTTGGATGTATGAAGAACAGCTCCACCAATTTTCACAATTTTTGGCGAAGGCCTGAGTGCAGTCGCCCAACCATTGGGCGACTTCATGAAAGTCGCCCAATGGAAGGACGACTGGAGGAAAGTCGCCCAACGGTGGAGCGACTGCAATTAATCGCCCAACGGTTGGGAGATTTTCTAGTTATCGCTGCTGGGTTGGGCGAAAGGCTCCAGTCGCCCAACCATTGGGCGACTGGAGCCTATTTTTGTAAAAAAATTTCTCACAGGTATATTTCTGTAATTTCGAATAAAAATAGATTATCCGTACAAAAAATTCCAAGTTTACACACAACTACAAGCCAAGGCCTTCAAAAAGAATTATCTTAGAAAAAAAGCAGGTGCTCCTCTCAGAAAACAAAAGCAGGTGCTCCTCATAGAAAACAAAAGCAGGTGTTTTGTTGAGGCTCCGTTTAGAATGAGGAGAAATTTTTCAAAATTTTACGGGAAACAAATTCATTTGTATAGTATATACATCTGAAAAGAATTCTCACATTCCAAATGGATCGAGGTACCGTTCCCCCACAGCGGCACAGTCAGATGCCTTGCGCCCCGCTGCCATTTCAGATAGGAGCACTGCTCAAACTATGAATGCTTTTCGATTCAATCAAGATAGGTGTAGATTGCACTTGTTAATTGGCCTTGGCATCGGCGCACAAAAGTAGAGCCGTTAAATTTGAGGATCATTCACTAAAAGCAAATGAAAAATATCTAGGCAAAGAATCAGGGAAGGAAGAAATAGAAAGATACGCAGGGGATAAATGACTATCATTGCTGTATCTATCACAGTACATTATTTCTTGAAGGAACATGGCACTTGTTAAAAAACAAGGCGCAAACGAGATAGACGAAGCATTAAAGTATGCACACAACACAAATCGAGCAGCTGGTTGATCTTGCTGGTTTTTCGTTCACCGCACACACGTATTATTGGAGTACATATATTTGCATCAGATCCCCAGCAATGCAAGACATACGCAAACAGAAGTGTCAAAATACATGAATGTTCATCAAGTTTTAAACACGGGCAGGATTTGAGATAGTACACTACTTATTTATTAGTTCAATTAACATTGAGCGCCCACGTATGACAAACACTCGCATACTACCCACACAGCAACAGCAACTAGCAATATTATCGGTAAAATTGGGAATTATGGTTTTGTGGGTCTTTTTTTGAAAAGAAGTGAAGCTGAGGTGCTGCACGATGGACTTGCCGGAGAAGAGCGAGACGGCGGGGAGGACGCAGTAGACGAGGAAGAAGACGGAGGTGAACGGGTACCTGCGCCTAAACCCCGAACAGAAGCAGCGTGAAGACGGCGAAGCAAAGTACCGGACCGACGTCGCCGGCGACGACCGCCGTGACGGCAGACGAGGCCGTCAGAAGTCCTACGACCGCGAGGTTGCGACGTACGTACGCCGCGAGAGAAGTGACGAAGCGGCTGAAGGCTGCAGCGGGATCGTCGGTGAACATCAAAACGCCGACGGATATGCGGGTGGCGCCGGTGAGGACGCCCAGGAGCCCGAGGAGTAGGCCATAGCCGTCGAATCTGATGCCCACGCTGACAGCAAGTAAAAGGATGGTGAGCCCGGTGGACATCACCCTCTTGCCGTGGTAGCTGTTCATCGGTGCCGACCCCTGTTAATTGTAGTAACAAGATACTTAGCAGTAAATTAATGGAACCACCAGGGACGATTAAAAACTCTAGAGATCCCTATCCAGCACGGAGAGATGCCCAAGTTGGCAACAATTGAGGAAGGAGGCATATGATAGTAGCGGAAAATTAATTTTGGAATCTCAGTGACAAGATATATTGAGCTTGGGATAAATGTAACTTGACGAGGAAAGAAAGGAAAGTACAGTTGATCAGAAATTTGGCTACGATGCTTTGCCTGAATTATCCGGTAGACAGTGGCTGGAGGTGGCGGTGAGGCGGACGGTGAAAGAGAGGAGGGAGTGGGTGGTGGTGGAGACAGGGTAGGCGGGGGAGGGAATAATAAGTGAATTTTTTTTAGGATGATGGTTTATGTTTTATGGTTTAAATATTTAAGTTCTGGTTATTAGTGAGAAGCAGAATATAAAAAAAATAGTCGCATGTGATTTCGATCAGTACAGCTGAACTCAGTATACTTTTTACTATAATTTTTCTATTAACTTTATTTTAAAAAGTATACTGTTTAAAAATTAGTTACTGTAAATAGTATAAATATAAGTTGTCAAATGGGCTGTGGCCGTGTGCCACATGTGTGCAAACGACTAACGGCCTCCAATGAGTAACGGAACGAAGGAAACTAGGAAAGTGGGGAAAAGGGAAAAAGCAACGACAGTAGGGTGAGAATGAAATACATGCAACCTTTCGTTGAAAGGTAATATTTTCTAACAAGAGGTACTCAGTCATCCAACTTTTTTACTACAAGAAAGAGGTGCGCACACCCCATCAGAAACACGCACCACACACGAGAATATTCTTTTAACATAGTATGTTCTATTAACATATGTCTATATAGATAGGGCTGAAAATAAACCTATGATCTTATAAAATTTCTATTAAAGTATACTTGTATGTGTATAATAGATGATTACAGTATCCACAATAATATTTCATATTTCTGACCGAAAAGAACAGGACACAGAGAAGCATCATGGAATTCTTCTCGGCGAAGATGGTTTACGAGCAAGAAACTTCCGCACTATCACATGATTAATTAATTATATGATGATGAGTGGAAGGGGGTAATTATGAAGCTCCATAACAAATTGGGTATAAAGTTCTATTTTCATTATGTACACGAGCAATGTTAAGGTTATTTTTGAAGTACGAGTTTTCATGTATACCTCGTAAACCAATATAATGCTTTTCATTTTTTTTTCTTCTCTTTGATCCGTATGTACAAGGAGCTTTCTGCTTCCTTGAAATCATGGTGCCAGTACTACAAATAAGATTATATTGGACGTCTCATCACATATTGTTCCTTGAATCCATTAGTATTGCAATTATCATAGACGATTTTACATACGTGACTGTTAATGTTAGTAGCAATAAATAGAACTGTCTATGATACATATTACCACAGATGGTTCGTATTAAGAACCGTCTATAAATTAGAACCATCTATAATACATAATTATCATAGATAGTTTTTTTAAGAATTGTCTATGAATTATCACAGACGGTTCACATAAAGAACTATCTGTGAAGTATAACATTACCACAGATGATTCTTTTTAAAAATTGTCTATGATAAATAATTATTATAGATGGTTCATGGTTGGAAGTATTTGTGATATGTCATGTTATTAAATATCTCGCAAGACCAGTCCCGACAGATTTGTCTGCTCTACATTGTGCTGCTTTGAAGGAGGCGATTTTCTTTGGACAGTTTGGTGAAAGCATATCGTAGATTTGCAAGTGTGCTTGTAGATCGATTTGTTATTGATGATTTGAGATTAGTATTTTCTTCTAATTATATGTATTATAATAAAGAAAGATGGTAGCTAGGTTTAGATCTAGTTTGGTATTTTGCTCCAATTTAAGAATACGTCACTATTCTTAGTTTACTTCCATACATACATACATACATACATACATACATACATACATACATACATACATACATACATACATACATACATACATACATACATACATACATACATACATACATACATACATATATTGCTTCATAAATAGTGCGTAACTAGCTATTTTAGAAAGATAATTTAAAGTGAATGACAATTATGTATAAATATAATGCTAGCTAACTATAGGAACATTAATCTAATTTGACACTAATTTATTATATGCGTAGCATAGATGGACTAAAACTGAATGTACGTTGAGAACTATGTGAGTGAAAAGTACATTAATGTTGTGTGTGCTTTTAGAAGAGTGGCCGAGTAGAATATGATAATCTGAAAATATTTACCAACTCAGCTCAGATCAAATCTCAATTGATTTAAAGGGGTATACATGTTGGACCAATCACGGTGAAGAAAATATTATACAGGAAGGTAATTATAACATCATCGAGGGAGACAACGATAGGCTGGATATGGACTGTGCTTTCGATGAGAATAGGTCACATGATGACAATCTGGATCAGATGCTACGTGATGCAGAAGGGAACTATAGTGAGTTAGAGTTTGGTATTTCGAGGGCTTGATAGAGGACTCGAAGAAACCTTTGTTCTAGGCTACAAACCGCAATACACAAGATTGCCATCCGTTCTTGAATTGCTGAAAAAAGGCAAGCAATGGTTAGTTTGACAAGAGTTTTACAGCGTTATTAGATCTCCTAGCAAACATCCTTCTAGAGGAAAACGTATTGGCGAGAACCACCAACCAAGTCAAGAAGGTTCTTTGTCCATTGGGAATAGAAGTAGAAAGTATACACGTATGTCTGAATGATTTTATTCTCTACCGTAAAGAGTATAAAAACTTCAATGTTTGTCCGATGTGCAAAGCATTTTAAAACTCGCCCAAAAAATCATCTTTGACCTATATTGGTCATATTTTAGCGCCATGTGAGTTTTAGCTCTTGTATGGGATCTTTTACTATGCCATGGTTCAAAATGGTATTTTAAATTTATACATGTCATTCCAATCGAAGAATTTCTTATTTGGATCATTTGGCATTCATGGATTGAAACTTTTAGTGATATGCAAGTCTAGATTTTCAAAAGAGCCTATTTAGTCCAAAATCAAATATCTTGTTTAAAAGGCCCAATTTGTGAACAATTAGATAAAAGTACTTAAATATGTGTTTCAAATGTTTCCCAATACTTTTGGAGTAAAAATTTCTATTTTAGAAACAATGTAGCAAATTTGACCCCAAAAGGATCTTGCATAATCTTGCTTTTGGATTAAATGACGTATTTTCAGATATCAAATTTTATTAATGTTTTGAAAAGTTGCCAATACCAAACTCGTAGGGTTGGTCATTTCAAACATTTATCTATTTTAAAGTTTTTATAAAAGACCAACCGTTGACAAGTTATTTTTATTTGAAGTTCGTCGAAAAACTAGTCTTGACCAAAAAAATGGCTTATTCTTGCATTTAGTGAGTCTGGCTATTTGAGCTAGAGATATTTGCGTATCTTGGCTTGAAATAGTATTTATAACTTATATAAATCTAAAAATGTGGAAAACTCTAGAAAATTCAAATTGGATTGCATTTTAAAGTTTTGGATAAAAAATCATTCTATTTTCTTGAATACAAAGCGCTTTTTGCCATATCTTTTGAAAAGCATTTCTTTTCCAAAAATTCTTTTTGGGAAAATTTTTATGTAGTCCAAAATTCTTAGGAATCTAAAGTTGGTTTCTACCAAAATTGAATGCTTTTCTGCTTGATTTGAAAAAGTTATGCCCGTTTCACTCTTGTCAAAATAATAAAAGTTTAGAATTTTGGATGTTTTGAGCCAATTTATGATTTTTGTATCTCCAAATGGGTTCATATTATGAGGAAGACACAATAATGAGACTTGATCCTTTATAGTTGATCCTCTATGCCAATGTTTCTCAAATTTTCTAAAGATCATTCAATTGGTTTTTCATCCCTGTTTCAAAGCCCAAATTGAATGCGAAATCAAAATATGAATTTTTTTTAGTTTTTGAAACCTTGAGTTTCCATTTTTCCCAAAGGGTTTAGGTTTTGTTGAGGCTCCAAAAACAAAATTTGAGTGCATCTTGAAGGACTAGCTCTAAAATTCTTGTCATAATCATTCAGAGCTCGTCTTCTGTTAATTTCAAATACTTAAGAAGAGTTGTTTCTCGATTTTGCTCCTTTGACCTCGACTTGCTATAAAATGCTCATATCCTTTGAAGATTGAGACTTTAAGCTTGGCATCTTCATAAAGCTATCTCTTGGATGTATTCCTCTTTAATGAATGAGTTTCCTCGCAAATCTCTCTAAAAAACTCTTTTTCATCTAAAATGAGTTTTCTTGCAAAGCAAAATAAAACTTGTATATATTTGTAAGGACTAGCTTCATGATTTATCTCAGTTTTTTTATCTTGTTTCTCCATGCTTTCCAATGCATTAAAGAGTTTTGGTTATATCTTTTTGAGCTCAACATGATTTCAAATGTACGTGTATCTTTGGTCGCAGAGAAAATGAGCATGATATCTTCATCAAAAATGTTTCTTGAGGAGATTTCAAGAGTGAGCTTATTTGAATATGTTTTAAATATCATTTCCTTTAGTTAACCCAAAATACGGCCTCATTTTAAGTTGTTTTGCTCTTTTAGGCCATAAAGGGGGAGTTGTGACTTATATGGTTTCCTTCAAAATTCTTGAAAATAACAACCCCCCCAAATAGGTCATATGTATCTATTTCATACTCTTTATGACTAAATTAAGATGAATTCATTGCCAAGCTTTTTATTTTGAAAAGACTACATTTTCACTTAACTTTCTTTTGTATTTTTTGGGTGATTGATAGCAAAAGTGAGAGAATTTGTTAAAGCTAATTGCCACATTTTGATAATTGATATATTCTCTTATGATTTCACCTTTTTTGGTGCATGTCTTGAGGAGAAGCATCTTATTGATACACATAACCTCCTATATGCATCATGTGCCTTATCATTTTCATATGCATAATGCTTGAAACTTTAATTGCTTAGTGATATACACGGATATTCAATAGTTTAAATTCCTACCATATGTTAAATTATATCTAAATGTTGCTATTGATAATGGATTTATCATCAATAACCAAAATAGGGGAAAATTGTAAGTTTAAACTCCATTAAATTGGTTTTGATGATTAATGATAAATCTAAATGTGAGCCTAACTTGTTAATGACAAATCTAAATGTCAGACTAACTCATTTATTGTGTATGATATTGTTTAGTCTCTTTTTGTCCACATATATTGGAGATTTCTACTTTAAAACATATCTTTTGAGTATATAAAAATTATGTAGTTCATATATACTCATATTGCTTTATATTCAATTATTTGCAATTGTGATGATTGTCATCAATTACCAAAAAGAAAAATATTGAAGAATCTAGATCTGCCATCATAAGTTAATAGTATATTTTGGTAGTTAATGGCAATCACATTGTGAGACTAACATTTTTCATGAGTTAGATGAATAGGTTATGTTCCATGATGATGAAGACTTTGGATTGCTTTGTGAGTTGATCATCATCAAGGCAAAGTTAAAGAGAGAATATGATTATGAGTTGATCAAGATCCTGAAGAGGAGATGATCATGAGTTGATCATAAAATCAAGAGAAGACCCATCATGTGTTAATGAAGGGCAACTAAAGGATGCATCATTGGTCGATGTATATCAAGACAATAACCTGGACTTGAAATGAAGATGTATGTCATCAAGTTTTCAGAGGATGCTCAAGGCAAATGTATAATTAGTTAGGACTAAGGATGTATTTCTAGTCTTTTACCGGTCTTAGTGTTTGGTTGGAATACCGGATTGCTAGTATAGGTTTATCATACTATTAAAGGAAGTCTTGTCTAGTATCTTAAGTCTCATTAAGTGTTGATAGCTCAATTCCACTTGCTCTAACTCTTTGTAGTATGATGCTATTATTTGCGAATGTATTTTACAAATAGTTAAGACTCATGCATTTAATCCAGGTAACATGTGACTATACTTTGCAAATGTATTTTGCAAATAGTTGAAATTCATGTACCTACTCCTTGTGGTATGATCTAAGTTTGCAAATATGTTTTGTAAATTGTTAGAGGTCATCTATTATCCCTTGGCATGGTCTAAGATTGGTTGTTGCTATTTTCTTGGACTTAGACTATGGTAATGTCGGAACCTGGAGCAACAAATCCTGGATTTTCTTTGTTAATCGCACTAGTTTAGGATCAGCTAGTGCACACAGTAACAACAAAGATAAATACCAAACACAAATTACTTCTTATATTAAATAAAAGAGTACAGCCTTATGGCCAAGTCTTACATCAATGCCCATTGGCAAAGATAAATAAAGCAAATAACTGCGGAAGCAAACTTAAAAGAAACGAAACCCAAGCTTGCCCACAGGCAAACGACAGTAAGACGCAGTCTACTCGTCCAGATCTTCACCGTAGTCGACATCATCTTTCTCTGTATGGAGATTGCAAGGTGAGTGTAAACTTGTACTCCGTAAATCACACGAAAAAATGCATCATAATGATAAAGGCATCAATGGAAGGCTTATAGGGTTAGTTTGCCTAAAACAACATTTCAGGAAATACGGTAAATAGATTGAAAATGTTGAATTTAATACAGTATGTAAAAACAATACTTGTAATAGAAAATAATACCATCAGTGCAGGCTCCGACCAAACACCAACCTATTCACGGGCATCCCCACCCGGATCATCTTTTCCAAAAGATCACGTATGGATTCTATCCATCCACACACTTTCACTGCGCAACTTTGATGGATTCTATCCATCCACCAGGTTTCGATCTCTCACGGATTCCATCCATCCAAAAGGCTTTCTTCTCTCGTGGATTCCATCCATCCACAAGGTTTTCAAAAATCATTTTTAAAAACAAAGTCTAATCCATGAAAAACTTTTACTCAGCATGCCCATGATCGTGGGCACGGCTATCTAGGATAGATTATACACTCTGCAGAGGTTGTACAGCTTTACCCACAAGACACGATCATCCCTTTTTACCACTAGATTACACACTTCCTTATGTGTGCGGTGAGGAGTTGTGACAAGGCCTTTACAATGCAGAGCCTTCAACCTGACCAAGCCAGCTCTAAGGTTTCACCCCAGTGAGGAATCTACCAGATCAGGACCCCCTTTTGAGCCAAGTGAGACTTCTCATGGCACCGACCACGCTCACCTCAACCTACAACTTAACTCAGGTTGGGACTCCGCAAATTATTCAGCCCGGGCTGTCCCATACCAGCCTTGTGGTAGTATGATAGGGCTTTGCAACAGTAGCTCATAGACCGGTCCTTAATTGACTTAGGCCCAACCACATACCCTCGTACCCGACAATCAACCATGTGTCTCTGAACAATAGAGCATGCCTGCACCCACCACCTAACCAATTGCATAAGTCTAAACCAGTTTTTATATTTTGATTTCCAAAATATTTCATAAACCTCCTTGACTAACCGAAGTCAAGAATACATTTCAAAAGCTTATCATTTTATGTGAAAAGATATCCTCAAACCAATTAATATGTCTAAGCAGGGCTGAGCATTTGATTCAAAATTTCTCTAGCCAACACTAGTGCACTAGCTAGAGTTTTAATCTAGGGTGGCAAGGTATAAGGGAATTTCAATGTCAATGGAGGTATTAACAAGTAGGCATTAACTATATTTAATACTGAATTGAAATACGTTGAATAAAAATATGCATGCAGAATACTTTAAAACAATATAATTTTATTTTAAAATTTGGGATCAACATGATCAAGGTGTGTGACTTGCCTTGCTCTTCAATTGGGTGTGAATCTTCGTCGAAGAATTTTCCCGAATCGTCGAAGTCTACACGTGAAAATAAACCACTAAATCCAAATAAATTCAATATAACTTCAAATATTTGAATTGAGGCTAGAAATGGATAAAGGGGAATTTTTGATGAATTTAGAAATTTGAATGGGCTCAATCGGAGTTAGGACGAAGAAGAACGGGCTCTCGAAAGTTTAAAATCAGAGAAAAAGATAAAAGAATTTTTTTGGAATTATTTTTCTAAAGGAAAATAGGAATTATGACGTCAGCAGGAATTTTTTTCGGTCGATTTATTTTTATACTGAAAAATCGGATTTATGGCGTCAGCCCTGGGGAGGGTCTGACTGACAGGTGGGCCTGGTCCATGTGGACCGAGTCCATGGTCGGAGGGGCGGCTAAGGTGGCACGGAAGGTGTCGGGTGCGCACGCGGTGCTAACAGGGTAGGAGGGCGCCGAGGTGGCGCTGACGCGGCGCCACGTCAGCTGCCATACAGGCACGGTGGCAGTGCCGGCCGGATACGGCGCTCGGGAGCGTGGCTCGCCGGAGAACGGCGGTGCGGCGGCCGGTAGTGAGGAGGAAACCGAGAGAGGAGGAGGAGGGAAACATGTCGGTACCTGGCGCGGCGCACGGCAAGCACGGGAGGCGGCCGACGGCGAGGAAAAGCGGCGGTGGCGCTCGGGTGACGGCGGGGATGGCACTCCAGTAGTGAAATTACCCGATCGAGGGGTGGCCGGTGATCGCCGAGGCACGGGGAAGGCGGTGGTGGGGACGGTGGGGCGAGATGTGGCCCGAAACGGTGGCAATTCTTCGCCAGAGCCGATGGCGGAGCCCGAGGAGGGAGAGCACGGTGTGGCGGCGCTGCGAAGCTCGAGGAAAAGAGAGGAGCGGAGGGGGAGGTGGAGTGAGGAGAGGCGGCGCTCGAGGTGGTATTTATAGGGGTCGGGGAGGGAGGAGCCAGCGGGAATTTCTCGCCGGAGAGGGAGGTGGGCGGCGGCGGTTACGGGTGGCCGGTGCGGGAATGGGGGAGAAGGTGGGCGCGGAGCGTGCGGCGCATGAAGAGAAGGCGGTGCACGGGCGGATGAAAGGGAGGAGAGGCCGGGAAGGGCGGGGCGATGGTTGCGGCGGCAGTGCGGAAGGAGGAAGAAGGGGCACACGCAGGGAAGGAGATGGCCCTGACAGGCGGGCCCGGTTGGCAGAGAGAGAGAGGGAGGGAGGCGTAGGCGGCGGGGATGACGCCACGCAAAGGAGGGAATCGGGCGGCCAAGAGAGGGAGGAGGGATGGACGGAGGAGATGCGACCACGCGACGGGAATGGAATCGGGCGGCTGGGGCCGTTAGGGAAGGGGGGAATGGCCGAGATAGGTCGGGGCGGCAACGTGGGCGATATCGGGGCCGCACATGTGTCAGCCACAGAGAGGGGGTGGGCGGGATGGAGCAGGTGGTGGAGATAGCGGCGACGTGGATGGATCTAGGTCGTCCACACGTCGGCTGGAGGGAGGGGCGGGGTTTAAATTTTATTTTTGATTTTGGATTTTTTAGAAATGCCTAGGAAATTCAATAAAGCTCAGGAAAATATGAAATAAATTTCAAAAATTCTATAAAAAATTCACAGATGTTTCTAGAAATATTTTGGACTTAAATAAAATACTTCCAACTCAATTTGGTATTTAATTTTTATACTTAAAAACTTTTTAATTTTAAAATAGATTTTAAACTCCAAAAAAACTTAGAAAACCAAATAAAAGCCAAATAATTAATTTGAAGTAGAATTTTCATAGAAAATCAAAATATCATTTTATTTAATAATATTTTTACGTTTTCACATAATTTACTTTTCAAATCAGACCTTTTCAAAAACAGAAAATCAGGGCAAAGCAAAAAAAATAAAACTTAGGCAACAAAAATACTTATTTTAGTTTAAATTTTATTTTAATATTTTTTGTACTTATTTATTTATTTTTATTTGCATAAAAACCTGGGCTGTTACAGGTAATGACTCTTTGGGTTTCTTGCGCTTTATTCATTAATCTAATGTGTTTGAGATCATCCAAATAGATGGGTTGTATAGCCCTCTGAATAAGCTTTCTATACTGTCTAAGATCAGTCAATTCTGCCAATGGATTCAAAAGTTATAACCTTTTTCTGAGTGTCGTCTGTGCTGAAATATTGTCTGCGGTAGTACCGTCCCTATACCTGCAACATAATCGCCTAAAGGTAGTACCGCATGATCCAAGCCATAACTACCGCCAAACTGTAGTACCGGCCCCTGAGTGAGGTAGTACTGCACTAAACTCTAACGGCTAGTTTTTGTGCATTTAATGAACTCCAAATAGCCATTGGATAGTAGGTGCAGTAGTATCGGCCATCCCATGATGGAAGTACCGTAAATACCGAGTTTTGGAGATTTTTATCTCCAACGGCTAGTTTTTATGGTGAGAGCTATAAATACCCCATTGGCTAGTTGAGAGATCATCATTTGGCACTTCATTTCATTCTCTTGAGCTACTATGGGTTTCTCATCTCAATTGTTCATGTGTTATACCTTGTGTGTAAGGAGAGATGTCTCTAGTTGCATGTGTTACATCTAAAAGTGCATTTTATATCCACTTGAGCGTGTGCATTCATTGCACGTGATAAGGGTTGAGCAAGGGCTTGACTTGTAACTCTTGGAGGTTGCCAACTCCTAGACGGTGTTGAAAGCGCCATGTCTGATGATCTTCTCAAAGAAACTTGTGAGAAGGTTCGGCATGTTGTGAAGGTTGGAGCTCATCTATCTGGAGCGGGAAAGAGATACCACCAGTGAAATTGAGGTGTTTGGCTTAATTCGTGGAGCTGGTCCAATTTATTTAGGATTACCTCAACGTGGACTAGAAGAGACGGACAAGTCTTCGAACACCACGGTAAAAAAAATGTGTCATTGTTGTTTCATCTCTTGTGTTCAATCTATATTAAAGTAATGTATATTCATAGAACTAAATTGATTACTTGTCACTTTAGAATTGCAAACCTTTGAGATAAACTTAGGTTGTTGGTGCACTTAGTGAAATTAGTTGATTTAGGCCTTAATTGAGAAAATCTATTTTGATTTACACTTCTACATATAAACCTTAATTTTGGCCAAAGGTTTTTAAAACCGTCTATTCACCCTCACTCTAGTTAGCCTCCTCGATCCTACAGTAGCAAGGCTTGAGATCTAGCACTTGGCTAATAAAACAAAAATTGTGAAAAATAGTTGAAGCTTAGTAGGCAGTTGTGAATGACTTTTAGTCCAGAGCTTGCTTTGGTAAGATAAGACCAAAATCTATTTTCATAAGTGGTAAATGTGCTAATTATGCTCAATTTCAAGTACTTGAACAAAATGATTCAATATTGAACCTGCAGTACTCTAATTGACTCAATTTGAGCTTCTTGGTTTTATTTTGTCTTCTTGATATGGCTTAGTTCATATTTGGATATCTTTAGATAAACCTATCAATTTTGAAGTCTTGCTTATCTTGAAATTCTTTTGAGTGCTTTAAATTATGCTATGTTACCTAGATTGGTTATATATACCTTATCAAGATCTACATAGCTCTATATGTATTCTACGGCTTCTATTGATATATTTTTAACTCGAACCTCACTTTGAATAATTTTCAAAGCTCTTTAGGTTTTGCATTTTCATGTTTGCATATATGCTCTCTATTATATTTCTTGTACTCCAAATAGTGTCATGCACACTTTGAGGGGGAGCTTTTGCCTCTGATATCTCTATTGCTAAAAGGGGAGAATGATTGTGAAAAAGGCATTAAAAGGTCAAAAATTGCACACTTTGAGTGAGGGGGAGCTTCATTGCATTTTATTTGCTTTCTTTTGTATTTTTGGTTTCTTCTTTTGCTATGAAAATGGTCATGATGAGCAATTGCTCTTTTCTTTGGACCATGAGCAAAATTGAGCTTTTGTGAGGTTTTAGGTGTGATTTAGAGATTTCATGGGAAACTTATTCTTTCTTGATGTTTGCTCCAGTTCACACTTTTCCAACAAGGTCATGAGGTCTTTTTTCTCTTTTAAATGATCATGTATAGCTTTTGCATCTTCTTGCTTTTCTTTTCAAAAACAAACTCAACTTCTTACCTTTTTGGTGTTTGTCAATATACTCATCAAGTGGAAGATTGTGAGACCATGTGGAGCTCACACCGTGGTTGTGATGAGTAACTGATTTTTGGTTCAGAGAGATTACGGAGTTTGAGTTTGGTTTTTGAGAGTTTGCAAAGTTGTCATATTTTTGGCATCTCTGTGGATCAGTCGGCAGTTAGGCCAGTCTGACTAGCCAAGTGGTGGCAGTTAGACCGGAAGTCCCGAGAGGTCAGACCGATGGTGAATTTTGGTCCAACCAGACAATGGCAATAGTCTGATCAGTGGTGAGGTCCAATCAGACCAGCTTAGCAAGGTAGCCTCTGCTAGGGTTTGTATTTTGGAATTTTGAGTTATGGTGAGAGTTTGGTCTGACCTAGGTCATTGCTTATGTGTACATGGATTTATTGATTGGTCCTAAGTTTAGTATCAGGGATTTGGTTGTATACATTTTGCATGGTGCATTGTTGGATTAATTGTGTCAATTGATGATTTTATCTCTTGCAATGCTATGGGATGATTTGCTTGTCTGTGTTGGTTGTAGGACTTCAAAGTTATGTCATGATGAGGCGGACGGGACCGAGACCAAACAAGGAGAGCTTAGGTCCAAAGTGGTCAAGGAATCGAGACTACGCTCAGGAAGAACCGAGATCTAGACAATCAAGGAACAGCCAAAGATGATAGGCTTGCGGAATGGTTACAAGCCGAGATGATGAGGAGCCAGAGCGAAAGCTACCGATGGAGGACATGACGGGCAATGGTATGGTGGATAGAGACTAGGCTCAAGGAGAAGTCGAGGTCATGTGTGGTCAAGAAAGCCAGGTGTCGTCGTGTGCGAGGATAATCATGTGGTACGCCAAGTGACTTAGATCGTTTGTAAGTGAGAACGGTTCAATGGGATCCAAAAACGTGAGAGGCATGGTGGCAAGTCATTGGGCCACATGGAAAATGACAAAGTATGGATAATACCGGAATGGTGCCAACAAGATCAAAGGGGGTGTAAATGGTGCTCAGCAATTGCACGCCAAAGCCTCCAATAGATGGGCACATGCTGCAGCCCTACAATCACCTGCTCCAGCTATTGACCTAAAGTTGGTTAAGCTGACGGCGCAATGCATTGAAGTCGAACTACTGCATCCTTTGGAGGCAGTCTCACAAAATCTTCGAATGCTCATGGCCACTGCTCATTGAGCATATAGCCCTCATCCCCTTCGTAACTACAAGAGGAAGTATCGGAAGGTGCAATGATTGCAACAGTCGATTAGGTCCCATATTGCACAAAGTACTATTCTTGATGAAGATTGGTCTCTTAGCATGAGAGACCTCATAGATAAGGTGTTCGCTTATTGAAGCACTTTAACTCCACCATATGACTTATTCACATATGACCAAGCACATGAGCCATCAAAGATTAAAGAAATAGTAAAAAGAGCATTTGTGAAGGAGTACTGGAAACGACGATAGCATGCAAAGCTCATGCTACCTAGACCAACCGGCTTATTCACTAAAAACAAAGGTCCTTTTCGACAAGGTGTTTTAGCACCCTGCCTGCATCTCTCCGCAAAGGGAGATCCATCCTTTTCCCGTGCCAACAACAGGTTTGTTGTACACATAAATGAGACTCCAGCACCTCGCGATGAGGATATGCAGCAAGAGCTTCAACAATACCAAGATCAAATGAGCCAACTGCGAAGGTAGCTCCATGATTGCGATTTACCAACTGAGCCGTCAGCAATACGAGCTCATGGAAGATCGAGGTACATGGTAGCAAGCCGTCATCCACAGCATGAGCGCCAAACTTGGGCACCCCAGCATAGGACTCCACCTACTCCAATCAACCGTCCAAGGTGGACCATGCGGCCATCTCGTTGGAATCAATGGTCAAGGTGTCAAGATCCGGTGGCACCTGCTCATGTCAATCAGTAATTATGAGCTCGAAATACTCTCCAAGTACGAGCTCCTCCAAGGCATGAACCCCTGATGCAAGCACCACCTCAACAAAGGGAGGTTGCGGTAGTAGAGATTGCCTAACGATTTGTGCATTCACCCAATGTAGCACCACCCCTGCCACCAAGGCCTTACGCACAAATGACCAGTCAACATAGGCATCAAAGGCATCGAAACAGTCTTCACATATTGTACCAAGAGCTGGAGGACTTGGTGCTCAAACACACAGAGGTACGCATTCGAGCTAATGGAGAAATTCATCAAGAAGACAATAATATAATCTTTTGCATCTCCCCGCGGTTAGAGCAAAATGAGAGGTACAATTACTTCCTTAATCGTCTGACTCCAAAACCATGGGGAATACGATCTGAGGTACCTCATCAAGAGGAGGCGATGGTCTCTCAATCACACTCTCCAATTGTCTCGCCTAGGGAATAACCAAGGGGCAGTACATCATATCCCACCTTATCAGAAAATCAGCAAGCACTCGTCCAGTTAGCTATGCCGATAGAGGGCATTAAACAAATGCAACCTAACCCGCATTCCTCAAACAAGGCCTCAAACAAGGAACCTCCACAAGTAATTGTCACTATAGAGCAGAGCATGAAACAAATCATGGAGTCTACCTACGATCAACAAGGGGTGAGCAAGGCAAGTGATGCGGTTGGAAAGAATGTTGCGACGTGTGGGACTCTGATAGCCTGCACGAGTCATACAATCGATAACGGGTGGGAAGCTCCTCATGTCACCTAGGAGTTTTCATATCCTTCAGATGAAGAGATTGTTCCCAACCCAAAGGCAAGTTTCCTTAAGGTGTCTCTATCTCATGTCGGCCAAGTGCGCACATGGTTTCAAGGTACCAGTGAGTCAATAAGGAAAGATAAATCAATACCCCTAGAAGAAGCAAGATCGGTGGCTCCATGCCTCCCCATAACTTCTGGGAGAGGTTCATTATCTGAAAATGACATGTATTCTCGTTCTTATATCGACCTCACCGCTCGACTCCCTCAAGATCATCAAAAACTGCAACAAGTCACAAACCGGCCTAGAGTGACTACTCAGCTGTGTTCCATCGCCCTCTACACGAAATAACAATGTGTAAATAATATAATGAAAATACTGATAAATAAATAATTAAAGGAATGTAGGTTCAATATGATAAAAAAAATATGTGACTTGCTTTATGGATCAACGTATTCTACTCATTCATATTCTTCGAGTCTTGTGCTCTTGAATTGGTTGTTCTGCGACGTCGTGTGCTAGCCCAAAGCAAAGGAGTAATTCAATCGTGTGCCAGAAGGAATGGGATAGGATAAAATAAAATAAAGAAATAAAATCTAGAAAAATCGAATAAAATAGGTTTAAGGTTTATAAAGGTTTGGTATGGGGAAACAGAGCTAAGAATTGGGTAAACGGGCTCGAAACGATTGAAATAAACGTATGTGTTTTAGGGTTTTATGAACAGTAACAGGCATAGCTACTGTTCATCACTGATTTTACTGTTCACATCAGGTTTAGCACTATTCACGCCGGGTGGGGTTGCTACAGTGTAGCACAGTGAAAGGCCAGCCCGATTTGCTACAGTAACCATGCCCTTTTACTGTTTCGGCCCAAGTGCTACTTTTCCGTCAGCCAATCATTGTAGCGACCGAGAGCAGGGGAGAAAAGTGGTGGCAATTGGAGGAGCTAGGGTGAGTTGGACGCAATTGGAGACCATGGATGGGTTCCTTGTGCTACAGGGAGTTGGTGTTGGCCAGCGGCAAGGTTCTTTCTTCTCTAGACTTTTCAATGGCATAGGGAGTATTGGTGGGTTAATAGGGTAATAGGATTAGCATTTAAGCATCACTGGAAGTAGGGGAGGCTTAGGGGAGTGGTGGCTCAGGTCGGGGATTACTGAGTTGGGCTGTTCACTACAGTGGGTTGTGGCCGGGCAGCAGACATGGGCGCCGGTGAACTAGGGGCTCGGGGTTCTAAGGCAGTGCTTCAGGGGTGTTCCTAGGAGCATGAAGAAGCTACGTGCAAAATCAATTGAATTGAAAAGGACCGAACAGAAAGAATTACAATTTGGGCTTACTTCGGGTGTCTCCAGCGTTGACGGTGAAGTGGCGGTCGTCAGAGCAATTGGGGTGGTGGTGGCTCACCTTGGGCACCGATGCATCTCACAGGAGGGGCTCAAGGGTTTATATAGGGCGAGGAAGGTGGTTTGGCACAGTGCATGGGTCAGGGCAGCAATGGTGCGTGGCGAAGTCGAGAAGGCACGGTGCAACTGGCTGTGCAAATTTTTGTGCTTCCTCGGGCTTGGCATTACGGCAGTCAAGTTGAGGTACAATGTGTCAAGTTGTTTATGAGGGTGTGAGAGCAGAGAGGACTGTGATGCGATAGGGAGTGATGTGGTTGTGTCATTCGGCCATGTGGTTGTGTCACTCGTCCAGGTGAAGATCACAGCAATTAAGGGGCAGGGTACAATGACTCAAGCTGGCAGGGTGGGCTCTATGGAGTGGGATTTTTGTGGTGTGAGGGATGTCGGCTGAGAGAGAGGGCAGAGAGAACAGAGACAGCAGAGGTGGCGATGAGTCCTATCGGCGGTTCTGACGTGCGGCTAGAGAATTTAAGAGAATGTCATAGGCGGGAAGGGCGTGGTGTACGGGCTATGACCAAAATGCAGTAGTGTGGCAGCGGCGTGGAAGAACCGGGAAGGCGCAGTGATAAAAATCGGGATGGCACTTTTTGTCAGGTGGTGAATAGTGCCGACAGGCTATGCTTTGCGCGAATGGACGAAGGAGATGGGATGGCAGGGGAAAGGCAATGTGGATGGGCGAAAAAAGTGTTGGATTGGGCCAAGAATCAAATGAAATCAAATTTTAATGTAATTTGGCAAAGGATTGAAATTCAGGTTGTTTCAACAAAGTGAGTGTTGTGATGTGCTTGCTTGTCCTCCATGTGGAGTGGTTGTAAAACCTTCATCCTCAAGTAGCAATACATCTACTTTGTTCATCCCTCATGTATCCCTCTTGTTTTGGCTGATTTGCTCTTGATTTTGTTGGTTTTGATCTTCTTTCTCTCCTTCTTGATCTTGCTGGATGTCGAGGACGAGTAAGTGATGGAGATGTTTCATGGAAATCAATTATCATCCTTCTAGGCATCAGGTATTGCAAGTTCTTGAAGTTGTCCAGTTTTGCTTAGATTTAACCTTCTCAGGGGATTTCTTGATCCAAGACTTTTTGCCTTGATTTTTTGTGATTTCTTACTTGTTGTGATATATGAAAATATATCTAGAGCCATCTTTGTTATCCTCCATCCACGAGTAAGTCATATTTTGAGTTTTGGTTTTTGTCTTATTTTGATACAATATTCAGCCTCCCTTCATAGGCCCGTGCAAGACTCATAGCTATTAATCTCTGATGTCGATGGATTTTGAAGCTCGACATCTATCTGTAGAGGATTACGGACACCACTAGTGAAAATTTGAACCTGCTATTTCTCTGTCATGTCATCACATCGGCACAAGAGCAATAGGAACCACTCTTTGTACTCCATGCCCCGTACGCCGAAGCTGGATGAGCTCACTGAGAATTATTCCATATAGGAGGCCCGAAATGGAGATTGATATGCTTGACAAAACAAGGCTAGGTCTGGACGCTCTGACTGTGCTCTAGGTGACAATACCATTGCTATGCTGATCATGTCATGTGATTGGATGCCAGCCACACTTTCTCCTCCTTCAAAGTACGTTGCCCGCAAAAGTATTGCTCGTGACAATTGAGTCGTGGTAGAGGGTCTTCTTCACTATCCAACGTCAAAAAGGCAAATTTATGAAAACAGGGCACTCCCTGCCTACCCTCGTCATGCGCCGTGTTGTTGCTATCCTTGCAGGCTTCATCGTCTGATTAAGCCTTTTGTGGCTGGCGGCTAGGGCCTGGCCCCAAACGCTTGTCCATTTCCTCCAATTTCTTTTGTTGACTTGTCACGACTTGGAGGAGCTGTGCCGTCTGCCGACATTGTTTCCTCCATGGTGGTCGGTTGCAGGTCACAAGATGTCTGCTCTGATACCAAAGTTGTTATGGCTAGAGTTAAAGGGATAAAGGATGGTGTGATCACCCTCTGCCCTTGCGGCAGAGGCTCTGACCTTGCCGGTTAAACTGGATAATAATGATCTGTATTGCCTTCTCAAGAATCAGTCGACTACCCTTATAACAGAGGTACCCTCCTAACAAGGAAACTATATCATACTAATAATAAGAGCTCTTCTCAATATAGATTGCCTAATATAAAGATATTGTACTAATTACTAAGAAGTACTTCCAAATATATAATAGCCTTTCCCAATACTCATCTCTTCCTCACGCTAAATCCATCTCTGGTTCGGATCCCCCTGCCATCCTTGATGCAGTTGTGACTGAGTCAGGCCCTGTTGTTGTTGCCGCTAACCTTGTATCACATCAAGCCGTTGCTGGTGCTATAGACTGTCCTGCAACTCTCGAACCATTGCTGTTTGGTTGCCATGGACGACGCGTATAGACTTTGCCAACAAATGCATCCACAACACCCCCCTCCGGTCAAACCGGTGAGTAGAAACCGGTCAGACCGCCCCTGGTAGTTGATCTGACTGCTAGTGCCTTGAACTTTTTGGCTTTCGAATTCTTGAGTTGCTTGCTCTGGCTTTGGCTTTCAATCATGATCTTCATAGCTCGGTAGGCACTGAAGTGAAGGATTGGCGAATACTTAAGAAAAAATTTCGAATACGCCATTCACCCCCTCCCCTCTGTTGTCATATCGGCCCTACAAACTATATGATGTACATGTAACTGTTATCTACAAATGTGCAAGTCCCTTCCGCCAAGCCCAAGAATTCACCAGTTCATGCTGATGCAGTGAAGGACACCTGATACAGAAAATATAGACAAGAATCAGCGAGGTAAGGATACCACAAGCAAGACTGACAACTGTGTAAACAAAGTCAACCAAGAAGATGCCTATCAGCGTATAAAAAGTAAACAGAAACAGCACATCATTTCGATATGTACTGGCCTAGTTTTGATTAAAGAAAAGGGGGAAACAGAAGGCATAAGGAAAAGTAATCAAAGAATACTAACCGTGGGAGAAACTGTGTAAATACATTAGAAAGAGCTAAAAAGAATAACCCAAAAACAAAGGAACCAGAGCAAGATTTCCCATCACTATTTTCTGTATATATGTTCAGCCAATAGAACTTGCATAACAGAATTTCATGAAATATAAAGTCATAGTATATATGAATTGTACCTCCAAGAAATTTAAGATGGAAGAAGTACAGAAGACAAGTACAGCTAACAATCTAACATGTATAGTAGCACACAGAAAGAAGACACCAATAATGTTTTCTTTAGATAAGGATTACAAGCACCGGTTCTTGATGTATGCAGTTTGGCTGCAGTGTTAAACATGCAGATGTTGTTGGCAGTACGAAAAAATACGTTATACTCGAATACATAGTAAAGATTTGTGCATTTACACCACAAACTTCAGGTAAACTGTATATGCGTTTGAAACCCATAATGCTTCTTGCTTCACTGAGAATAAATGCCTGAAAAAAACCAAGCTAACACCTACAAGGCCACTACATTCTTGACGTTCACATGGATTATCACCTCACGTTTGACGTAATGCTTATTTACAAGTCACAGAAATGCCTATTACACAGCCCAGCTAGAAGTTGTTCTCAAACAAACATACTAACCAACCAAACAAACATCAAACCCTTTTGCGAAGGTAATATTCATGATTCGTCTAGGCTCTAGTGATGACCTATCCATGCATTATGTTAAAATTTCTACCAGAACTGCACATAATGAACTACAACAATTTGGTGACCTATGGTGATTCATCAAGCAGACAAATAATAGCATCAGGACATCGAAAGACTACTTCAAAGAGATAATCTGCTACTAGACATGACCTATAAACCATCAATCATCTATTGCTCGTGCGCACCACTTGTCAACTGTCATGGTGAAACATCCACAGAACATAACCAACTAGTCCATGTCCAGAAATGATTACCTGCTCAGCGCTCGCATAGCTCATAGCCTGAACACTGCAAACTAAGTTCGTGTAGGCGTGTAGCCGGGGTGTTGTAGCGACTGCGCAAGCCATCAATAGCTCTCTCCACCGACTTTGCCATCTCATGGACAGTCACCTTACACACTGGCCATCACCAACAAGTTAGAACACAATACAGTGCCTCGGTGGTTTGAACAACATATGGAATTGAACTAAAATTCAGAGAATGTCTCTTCTCTATAAAGTACCACGAGACGTAGACGAGTGCACCTCTGCCACGAACTTCTTGTAGATGTCTGGGATTCACAGGAAGCATCAGAAATTCAGAATCCAAACCAACAAGTGAAGAATTACACGCTTACAGCTACAACGGACAGAAAACCCAACGAATGGTATCAGTGAGTGTACCTTCGTCGCCATTTTCAGAAAATTTCCATAGTTTTTGGGGCCGCAAATTTCAAATAAGAATCGGCCAAAATCGGTGTAAATCGAGAAACATCAGAGTAAAAACAACATATTGAAGACCGGTTTGTATTCTACCAGGGGTGCCGGGTAGGACCGGATTTCACCGATTTTCGGCCTATTTTCCTAACACTAAGTCCTCCTTGTCCGCCTCCTCCGCCAGCTGCATGCAGCTCTGCGTCTGCATCTGACAGAGAGCACACGGAAGCAGTTCATGTCACATGGTGCGCCCGGGGACGCGACTAACGCAAGGATGACGAAGATAGCGGAGTGGAGCAGAGATCACCTTGAAGCGCTTGGAGATGCAGGAGTGGGAGGCCTCGAGGTCCCGGACTCAGTCGCCGTGGAGCGCGTCGAGCCGGCGCTTGAGGGAGTCGACATGGGAAGCGGCGAGGCTCCTCATGTCGCCGACGGTGGACTTGGAGGCAGCGAATGGGGAGGCCGCGGCGATGGGGGACCTGGGCTGGGCTTCACCGGCGAGGAGGACGAGAGGAAGCTGAGGTCGGCGCTGCCGGACGGCGAGGAGACCCCTTGGCCCTGGCCCTGGGCTTTGGCTCGGAGGCGGCCGCGGTTGCTGCTCTCGCCTTCCTCATGGCAGGCTGCGTCTGCGCGGGTGGAAGCGGCGAGAAGAGATTTTTGAACGGAAGCGTTGCAGAGGAGGCTTCATAAGGTGACGTTACGGGGTGGTATCCCGTTTGATGGTACAGCAACTCAAGACTGCGCGAGGTCTCAGGTCACTGGTTTGCGGGACCTGCTACCCGTGGGCCCACGTGTCAGCGAAGGTAGTCTTTTGAGCGGTCGAAATGTTTCACGCATATCGTCAGCAACACAGCAGAAGACAGCACACAGAAAATGGAATGGCCGAGCCCTACTGGCAGATGGGACCCCCAGATCACACAAGCTGTAGGGCCCACCTGTCAGTCGGCGCCCACATGAACGTACAACAGGCAGAGCGAATATATATTGAGTCAAAGCAGTAACACTATAGGATATATACAGCAGATGGATCTCCAGCCATCAAAGTGAGCAGGGCGCAGCAGATTTCTCCGACAAGCTGGGGTTACAGTTACACAGGCTAGCTTAAGCTAACCCCTACAACATTGCATCTAGCAATCAGAGCATCACAAAAATGGAGCTGCGGTGGGGCGGGGAGACACACAAGCCCACAGTACCTTGCTCCAAAATACTCGCAGCGTTACACAGGTGTCGGTTCTGCCTCGGGGGAGTGAGGTTACAAGCTACACGCTGTTTTCGCATCGCAAAACTCACCGGCAAAACTCGCCGGCGCTAGGAGGGATCCTCCCAATCATATCCTAAACAGATACCTCAGATCTTCTACAGTGAGCCGTGTGGCGTGGCCACCGGATTTGTCTTCGCCAAAAGCAGAATTAACCATGGCTCTCTTTTCCTCCTGTTAAAGAAGGCAGGAACGTGATCAGACGAGCAAAACAATAGAATCATAAGTAATGTTGGTTCCATGACAAGATAATTCCTACATCAGAGTCACATTTTAATGTAATCCTATCTAAATTGTGTTTGCCCCCCAAGGTCAAAAGAGTGCTTTAATTAACCTCAGTACAGTTGCTAGGCTTCTGTACACAGCTAGCAATGTTCTCTTATAATAATAATTTAGCACCCAAAAAAAGATTTGCTTCACAAGAATATTGCAGCTTTGCTTTATTCACTGTCATGGTTCATTTCTTAACAATCACATTGCAAATGTGACAAGCCAGACATGAATTTCGAGCACCTATCACAATTCTCTCACAACCAAGATTAAAAAACCAACCTACCGTCAAACGATCACTGACACGATTAAATAATATCAGCAATACTCACGTATTGCATAATTCTCATCCCCAAAATTTAAAAAAAAACAACAAGGCGCATGTTTCTTAAGTAGATAAAAAAACTCACGAATTCACAGGAATGCGTACGGCAAATTATTACCTGCAAAGCTAAAATACGATCTTCCACCGTATCTTTTATGGTTAAACGAGAGACTGTGACAGGACGAGTCTGCCCAATTCTGTGCGCTCTATCAACTGCCTGGTCCTCAGCATAAGGGTTCCACCAAAGATCAAGGAGAATTACATGGCAAGCAGCAACCATGTTGAGGCCAAGATTACCTGCTTTCAGTGACATAATCATAACTCTAACCTGAAGAAAGAAAAAGGTTCTCATCAGAATAGTCGTCAAATGAATCTCCAAAAGTGGTAAAAGAAACAAGGTAGGAAAAAAATAAACAGAACAAAAGGACCTCTGGATCAGTGTTAAAATCCTTCACTGCTCTATCTCTTAAATTGAGGGACATTGTTCCGTCTAGTCTCCTGTACTGTATGAGATTGCTATTCAGTGAAAGCTCCAGCAAATCCAGCATGCCAGTCCACTGGGAGAAAACAATGGCTTTCACTGGGGCTACTCGGCTTGGATTTGATTCGATAGTATCACTGTCGGTAAGGGCATGTGTGTTAATGATCGAATTCAGTATATCAACGGCTGCTTGTATCTTTGATGAGAGGTAACTACTTTGACTGATTGAAGATGACTCATCATCTGCTGATGAACTCGCTGTTGCACAAGTACTGGCCTTGCCAGAGATGCAAATCCTTAATGTTCCTGACGAAAACACTGACTCAGTACTTAATGTGTTTCTGCAATTAGAGGAGGGGCACATATTGTCATCAGTCGTTATCCGCTCGTATATACATTGATAGCAGAAAACATGACCACACATCGCCACAACGGCATCCTCAGGTGGGTCCTGCAAAAAACATAATTTACAAGATTGCAGCCATTAAAATAAGTCCAAAGCACTTTTTAAGTGTGAAACAGCAAACATTTCTTCAAAACCTGAATTAAATAGTGATTACATTGTTCACGCACACATACACACACCGCGCACACAAAAAGGAAAAGATCTTTGGCAAAATGGGTGCAACCTGGCCCATGCACCCAACTGGGCTTGACATTTTAACCCTGGATCCAGGACTCCCAAGTTGAGCAAGGCCCAGCTTGGTTTTGCATTATCCCGTAAAATATGTAGGGTTTGGCCAGTTCATGTGCTCAGCTATCTACCGTCTTATTATTGGTTAACATCCTTACCAACTCCATAATATGTGAGGATCTTATTTCAAGAGCACGAAATAAGAGAAGGGGAAATATCTAGTGCAAACCCATGCTTGAGGCCAATCATGAAAACTTTCCAGATGGGCCATTCGATGAGTTGGATGGACTAGATTCACATGGACGATAACTTTCTAAATAACACCCTCACATGTTGGGGTAATTGTTTATGAGGGTATCCACCTCCCAAGACCCAATGAAGCTAACTCATGTAACTCTCATCCAAACAATCCATGCGAAAGTTAGCATGATTTCACTCAAATAACAGAAAAGTGAGAACAGGTGAACTTCAAAATAGTGGCGAAAGATCCGATTGCTTACACTGCATACGGCACAAAGTGCTGATACTTCCAGCCTTGCAAGCAAATTTATTACCATGTCCTTAGGAAGTTGCTTAGCCATTTCTATAGAACCATCGCCTTTAAATTCTGACTGATCCCCCTTCACAAGAAGAGGATGGTCACAGGCCTGCCTAAGGCGCAATAGCATTAAAAGGATATTGGCATAATTTTGTTTGAGAGTCCCAGCAGCAGCATATTCCTGAAATGGACGGACAAAATATCAGCATTCAGAATTTTCACATCCAAAATTTTCAGTTTACAAAAGGGGATGCAAATGTTTGGCTTCCGTTTATCAAAAGAAAATCCACCTCTCAGAAACTACTATCCACTTTACAACCTTGGATATAAAACAATGTTTTGAATACCAATTAAGTATTATAGTCTATAGACACATGAATTCAAAAGACAATTATGAGCAAAGAGATTGGAAAGCAAGCTGGTACGGAAAGCGGATTAATTAAACAATGGCAACAATCATCCCAAGCAATGACTCTCTGGATCACAACAACAATATTCCATATATATGTGCTCCAGGATACAAGGACTAGCTGGCCAGATTGGAGATTAAATAGTAAAAATTATATAAACCAAGGACGTCCACAAAAAATGGTCAAGACATAGCACGCTAAACTTGCAGATTTAACCAACCTTGAACTGTTGCCGAGAGCGTTCTTCCAGTGTCAGATAGAACGCTCGCTCCTCTTTTGTGAAATCTACTTTATTCAGATTAATTGTCTTTGGAGGTAACTTTATGATTGGTTCTCCATCAATTAGAGTTTCTACATGAAAAAAATGTAACATGAGATCAACAAAAGAGATTTTAAACAAATTAAAATTGATTCGCATCCACACAAGCTTAAATCATACGACAAAGTTATACAATGCAAAACCTTGTGGACCTTCTTTCAACGAAACATAAAAAAAGTATAGCATACTGAACACAAACAACTAGCAGAGAAAAGAAAACAGCGTCTAGTAAAATGGCAAATGGCAAGGAATGTTAATACAGTGTGCTCTAGAATACTAAAAATAAAATACAAGAAATAACATAACTTCCCACTATCTTCTCCTCCATTAAGGGACCCAAAGAATCTGTTTTTCCAATGGTCACATGATATATAAATATATTAGAAAGTCATGGTATATCAATTTGGATATAACTCATATCAAGTTTCTGTAGCAACAAACAATGCTAACCACTGCAGTTGGAATTGCATTTGTTTGCATGAGATATCTAAGTTGATATATATAGCTAAAAATGGAACTACAGATAGATATATGCAGTGAAATGCATTTTTATCACCTTTGGTGCGACGCAGGAGAACTATCCTCAACACAGTTTGAAGTTTCTTATACCCATGAACTGCATCTCTAGCAATTGGGTGCTTTATCATTGAACAAAATGAGCTATATGTAGAATAAGGATCATATTTCAAGAAACGGAAATAGCTGTACAGATCATCAATTGCATTTTGTATAGGTGTTCCTGATAAGCACCATCTCCTTTTCGCTCTTAGTCCACAACAGGCTCTAGCCACTTGAGTTCGGAAGTTCTTTATTGTCTGAGCTTCGTCAAGCACAACCCTAAACCATCGCACTCTCGCAACTGGGCCACTATCAAGGTCAATGTCTGAATCCTTAAGTTTCTTCTTCTTTTTCTTAGACTTGCTCTGTGCTTTTGATGGTGGTTTTCTTTTACTACCAGCAGAAGATTCTTCACCATTCTTCTGATCAGTGTCATCATCAGCATTCTGTTTAGGCACTTCATTGGCCACAATTGTGTATGTTGTGACAACAACATCATACTTTGCCAGCTCACTTGGATATTTGGTTCTCGAACCACCATGATAGACTAAAACAGACAATCTAGCACTTTCGCTAACCTTGTCAGTCAATTCGTTAGCCCACTGCTTAAGAACACTAGCTGGGCACACTACTAGAGTACCTGCAGCTGGCCTCGTCATGGACCGCATGGTGGATGATGCAGATGATGTACTTGTTTTAGTCTTCTTCTTGCGTTCAACTTTGCTTTCGGCCATTCTATCTGGAACAGTATTCGGTTGATTAACACATGGTTCAACACAACTAGTACCAGGTGCTGTTGACGATGAACTACCTTCTAGATCTTTCTTGGGCTCATCGTTCAGAGTCTGTTTCCCCTTATCCACAACAATAACAGCCTCATCGTCCTCATCAAGGTTTAGTGCTTCAGATTTCAAACGATCTGAATCAACAGACATGAACTTAGACTGCTGAATCCTCTGTTTCTGTATAAGGGCAATTGTAGACACTGTCTTCCCAAGACCCTGTTACAAGAAAACTGCTTGACTTTAAGGACGGCAATATGATAAGAAATAAGTACTTGTGAAGAAGACAGGAAATCAGAAATAACCTGATCATCTGCTAGAATTCCACCTGCACAATGTGAGCTATTCTCCTTTGAAACCATCCAAGCTAATGCCATTTTCTTTCAAGCAGAAAAGTTATGTAAGGAACATGATATCCATCATATAGGAAACCGATAAATAATTATAATTTGTATAAGAAATAATTTACCTGGTGCTTAAGCAGAGATACTGATAGAACACCATCAGGCAGATCATCTTCCCTTTTATGCTGACTAATATTCTGCATAACAGATTATGAAAAGCCATGTCACTCAACAAGCATAATCAAATTTAAGGGCAATACCTAAACCAGGTTTACATTTACCTGGATCACTAAAACATATAATTCCTACCAGAAAAATGTTTCATAGATTGAAGCACGCCAACTTAGGCAAAACTAGATTAAAAAAACATGTGTATGTATATGCCACGTTCAAAAGTCAAAAGTAGCATGTGTTTGGAATGCAATGAAATAATTATAGAAAAAGGAAGCTGTGTAAATGTGATTGTAAATATATTTATAAAGTATTCTGATTAAAATAAGAAATGTGTACCATCATCTTTACAGAACTTTGATCCTCCTTCATTGAAGTATAATTAACACAATGTGTTTGAGAACAAAACTGGTGAAAAAAATGGAGGCTGAACATTTGCAAAGTTCGGATCATGGAATAATTTTAGGAGCGAAGTGAGAAACTCAGGAGACAGACAATTAGGCACAATGAACCATTGCATGGACTAACTTTCATTCAACAAAGTGTAAAGCACCTACAAGTCCACTGAATCATTGAACCAGTGCCACAACAAAGGGAAGTAACCAATAAAGTTAAATGAAAGATAAATATCAGCATGTACAGTATTATGCAAATTCAAACAGGTCAGAACCTGTGGTTTTTCTTGAAGAAAGTACTTTAAACAACAGTGGCGCGTGTTGATACAAAGTAACTATGTGTGGTTCTCTCCGGTGCCACCAAATAGCATCTATTTACTGATTGTTCTTTTGAGTTTTGGGTTATGACAAACTGGGAGAATATCTAGAGTAAATAAATGAGAGATTGCCAACAGTCTACTAATCCATCAAGCCAAGTCAGCAATGCAATCCGCAAAACATAGAGAAGAGTAATAAGTTAATAACTCTATTATACATAATTGCTTATGGATAAAGCGTCATACTATTAGCTGGGCAGGAAGCTACATGTATGTCTCAATGGACCAAAGATGCATACCTGCAGGGCTTCTTGATAGACTGCTCTTTCATCAGTATCCAAAAGCCTATTTTCTAGGTTAGGATGACCTTGCATATCAATGCCGTTAACAAGGTCACTGTTATTAGCAGAGTTATTGCCTCCAAAAGATGGAGGCAGTACCCTATGTGAGCTGGGACTTCCATATACATAGATATCATCTGGCAATTTTGAACAGGGGAAAACATTAGTCTCATTACCTACACCAGTTTCCAGCATTTATATGATTGCAATAGAATCATTTGAGACTAGCTATACAAACCATCGTTGTTCTCTGTGATAACCTTCTGGGTGTTACTCATGAACAAACTTTGGCTCGGCAGCCTTGAAGATGAAGGCTGACCAATTTCATTGGCAATATTTTTTCCCATCCTGTTTTCACTCAATCTTTGTGAATTCCCATTGGTAAAAGGTGGTGGGAATTTGCGGATCTCACTTGCAACATTTGGATGTGTAGATTTTGCTGTGCTGCCATTTGAAAGAGATGATGGAAGAATCCTCTTGTTATTATCATTTGCATCCGCTGCAGAACTGTTGTGCTTCTTTGCTACAGTATCAATTCTGTTGGAAGCAGGAGTGGCCCTCGCAGAATCATGTGGTGACTCCATATAAGAAGAATGTGGATAAGTCCTTTCCCCTGAACCTAATGTATAGTGAGCATTCTCAATATGTCTACCGTTTGTAAAGGAAGGTGGCAGAGTCCTGTATTGACCATTACTATTTTCAACAGGCCTAGAAGAGGATGAAGCAGGAGTACTCCTCAACCAATCTTCATCCTGAAACCTGATTGGCTGCCCTCCACCATTCTGGGCAGATGATGCATTTGTAGAAGCTGGCTGCTGGTCAAAACCACCAACTGGATCGTCAGAATCAAAGTCAAAATCATCATCGCTATCCGAAATCAAGTCAATAAAATTATTGTTGTTCATATCGCTTGCGAGCATGTGCACCAAGTGTCCAAGTCTGTGTTGTCAGGACTCCGTTTTGCATAGCATTACAAACCGTGCATAAACAAAGTCAGATCACAATGTGTCAACCAATGCTTTGACCTCCATCTAGTCAAAGCAAACCCACTTCGTAATTTCTGCAGATGATTGGCAAGCCAAACATATAAAGCACAACACACAGTTGGCGGTGGTACTTGCAATTATTTGAGTTGTCCTCACTTAACCTGCAAGCGGAACAAATAATGTTGCAGCTGTATATCAAGTTGTAAGAAAGTAGCAAAGAAATAACAGCGCGCAGGCTTTTGAGGAATTATTTTGCCCGAAGCCCTCCTAAAAGTTATATATAATTCTTGTTCATTTTGCGAGGGCAGTCATATAGAATTCTTCAGCATTATCTAATAAGAACCAAAAATACTAAAAAAGGTACCAACCTTTTCTTTTTCTGAAAAATGACAACAAATCAATTAAAAACTATAATAATCTTACAGCTCAGAGCCAGAAGACGGTGTTCACTGGAGAGACTTGCTCAATCAGCTCAACTCTAAAGAAGCTATGACATATGGATCAATCAAAGGCTATGCCTATGCTAATAATTCATAGAGAGTTAGCTCTACGCTAGGAACTGGATTGAATTAAACAGGCCGTTTCAACATCAGAAAAGACTATCCACAAATGCAACAACTACACCAAATCTTGCAGCGGGAGACACCTGCTCGACGGGATCAGCCAATTTATCATCTCAGGTGCACCAAAACCCACCAAAAAACATCCCGAAACCCACCAAAAAACATCCCAACTTCCCACCGCAATCCTATCAAAGACCGCCTAATTTGTCCAACAGCCCTCCCACCTCTCCCGCACAGGAACAAGCAACCAGCGACCTCAAACCCGAACAAACAACACCCGAGAGAAACCACTACATGTAACCTTCATACGCACCGGAGTACCTCGCAGGAACCGGCGAAGCCATGAGATCAGCCCCCACGGGGCGCGATTCGGCGGGGGTATCGGAGAGGGTGCGGAGGAATCCGCGCATCCGGAGGGATCGTGCCGGATTGGGAGGCGGCGGCGGGATCGGGTTTGGTTGGGTTGGGGAGGTCGCCGCGGAGTTTCCTGGGAGGGGCGGCGACCAGGTGGAGGAGCGCCTCGTGAAGCGAGCGCCCGAGGCGGCGGAGGAAGAGGGCCGGCTGTTGTGTTAGGTTGTGTCGGATTTTTCTCCTCCCCCGATGCAGCAGGAAGAAAATTCATCGGAGGAGGACCCAATGCCTTAGAATTAAGATGGGCATATTCTTCTTAGGTTAGACTACAGATTTTAACTGTGGTTTATAAATTTTGAACTGTGCGTCAGAAAAAGTACAGAGCAACAGAAACTCACATACAATTTTAGTTGATATAAATAAAATCATTACAATATATACTACAATCAACTTATAAATCTCGTCTTAAAAGTACATTTCTTTTAAAAGTTAGTTACTATAAAAAAACCGAAAAATAACTTTTAAAAACTAAAAAGAAAAAACCTGGCACCCAAATAACACTCTTCCCTTCTCCACAATCTCCTCCCACATCCTTTCTCTCTCAGCCCCAACCTCTCTCAGCCGGTTAGAGGGCAGGTCCCATGGAGCTCATATTAAAGTTTGCAACATGATTCAAATACTACAATTAACAATGGAAAATCTACAAAATTAGTCGACCCAACTTGAGGTTGGTAGAAATCTAACTCTGATCATCCTTTTAAAAGTCAAGGGTTGCCTTGTCGTAGTCATGATGAAAGTGAAGACTCACAAAATAAAGGAAATTTTCTTCTTTTAAGTTGGCTAGCAGAAAATTTTGAAGAAGTTAACAAGGTCGTTCTGAAAAGTGCTCTAAGGAATAGTCAAATGACTTCTCATAAGATATAGAAAGATCTCATCAACTCTTGTGCTAAAGAAACTACTAGGCATATCATAGATAACATTGGTGATGATTATTTTACAATACTTGCTGATAAATCTAGTGATGTGTACCGACAAGAACAATTGGCTTTTTTGCTTGCGTTATGTTGACAAAAAGAAAGGGTAGTTGAAGATTTCTCAATGTTGTCTATGTTGAAAATACTACTGCTTTGACACTTAAAACAACAATTGAGTCTTTCCTTATAGTCTATGGGCAGAGATATGATGGAGCTAGTAACATGAAGGGTCAAGTGAATGGTCTAAAGAAACTAATTATGGATGAGTCTCCTTCTGCATATTATGTTCATTACTTTGCCCATCAACTTCAATTAACTTTTGTTGTTATTGCTAAGGAGAATAGTAATTGCGTTTGGTTCTTTCAGCAACTTAAATTTTTGTTGAGTGTTCTTGGTATGTCTTGTAAAAAGATATAAATGACTCAAATAGCTCAAGCTCAACATATCATTGAAGTATTAGAATTGAGTGACATTGAAACTGGCCGAGGTTTGAATCAAGACATGGGCTTGGGTAGGCTGGGAGATACTTGTTGGGGATCTCACTATAAAACTGTTATGCATGTTATCTGTTTGTATCCTTCAATCAGGCAAGTTCTTATAAAGATTGGAGAAGATCACTCTTCAAGTACGGAGGCTATACATGCTCAAACTATGTTGACATCATTTGAGTTTGTTTTCATGGTACACTTGTTGCTAACCATATTTGGGTACACAGATGACTTAAGTAATGCCTTGCAAAAGAGATAACAAGATATTGTTAATGATATTGATCTCACTTATTTGACAAAGACTCAATTGGAGCTTTGCTGGAGAATGATGGATGAGATTCTTTTCGTAAAGATGTCACTTTCTTTTGTGTTGTTTAAATGGATGGTTTCTATATTCGGTTATAAGATCCAAAAGATTCTTCGAAAAAGTTAAGAATCTCCATCGTTTTTATGTTAAAATGTTCTTAAGTGTTATTGACAGGACCATCGTAGTTGGAGAGCTGTGTGGTTGAACTGGACAACATGGTCAGAGATCAACGTGGCCATGGACCAGTGTAGCCGATGCGGAAGTTCTGGTTCTATGTGAGCGGTCTGAACAGCGTGTGGAAGTACCGACTCTATGCGAGTGGTACTACCAGCATGCAAGAAGTATTGGCTTGTGTAGAGGTATATTTTTGCTAGAGAGACACTTTCGTGGAGTATTTTTGTCCCTGAGAAAATCGGTAGTTCCGCACGAGTGTAGCAGTACTTCCAATGATCAGAAGTACCGAACTTTGGCCATCGAAACTACCGGAATTGACTGTAATGGCTAGTTTTCTGGTAATTGCTGAGGGGAGTAGAAGTACCGGTCGTATGCCTGTGGCACTTCCGATAATCCTATTTGTTGTTCCCAATGGCTAGTTTCGAGGCGTGGAGTATAAATACTCTCTTGTGGCCGGTTGGGGTAAGACCTTTGGCACTTTATTTTACTCTCTTGAGCTAGTGTGAGGTTCTCCTCTCAATTATTTATGTGTTGCACCTTGTGAGCAAGGAGAATGGCTCTAGATTGCATGTGTTGCATCTAGAAGTGGATTTTGTATCCATTTGAGCTTGTGCATTCGTTGCACGTGGTGAGTGTCAAGCGAGGGGCTTGACTTATTACTTTTGGAGTTTGCTGATTCCTAGACGGCGTTAGAGGCGTCGTGCGTGGTGATCTTCTCAAAGAAGATTGTGAGAAGACCCGATAAATTATGAGTGGTGTGGTGCTCGCCATCTCTGGAGTGGAGGAAGAGCAACCTTAGTGGATTGAGGTGTTTCGGCTTAATTCATGGAGCTGATCCAATTCATTTGGGTTAACCTCAACGTGAACTAGGGGAGACTGGCAAGTCTCCGATCATCACGGTAAAAAGTAACCGTATCAATTGTGATTTGCTTTCTTGTGCTTAACTTACATTCAAGTAATTTACATTCATAAAATTTTACCGTGATACCGACTAGAGGGGGGTGAATAGGAGGTTTTTAAAATTTTCTTGTTCACTTGATTAATTCTTTACAAATTAAATAGCAAGAATATAAAGCAATTAATCCTACACAATTCTAGTCAAGAATATAGCAATCCTAGCTCTAAGCAAGCAAATGATCATAATGAAGTAAATAAACAAGAGCTAAGAAAGTGATGAACACAACCGATGTTTTTACCGTGGTGTTCGAAAACTTGCCGGTTTCCCCTAGTCCACGCTGAGGTTAGCTCGAACGAATCGGACCGGCTCCACGAATTAAGCCGAAGCACCTCAATCACTAGTGGTAGCTCTTCCCCGCTCCGGGTAGGTGAGCTCCGACCTTCACAAATCACTGGGTCTTCTCACAAGCTTCTTGAGAAGATCACCGATTGAACCTCCGCCCAATCGTCCAAGTGCCAGCAAGCACTAAGAGTAATAAATCCGGGCTTCACTTGAATGCAAACTAGTGCCAAATGGATCAACTAAATGAATTCTAGCACTATTTGCTCAATCACCCCAAATTAAATGCACAAAGTGAGAATGAGGGTGGAATGAATGCTCTAGGGCTCAAAGAATGTTCAATGGGTCTCTAACATCTGTCCTTAGTAGTGGTGGGAGTATTTATAGCCTCCACCAACCAAACTAGCCGTTTGGCACAAATTCCTGAAAATTTCAGGATGAGCGGTACTACCACCCTTATGGGGCCGGTACTACCGCTACCAAATCTTCGCGGCAGAACGGCTATGTCAGAGCTCTGTAGTGACCGTTGGATTTGGCGGCGCGGTACTACCGTCGTTGTAATTTGCGGTACTACCGCTCGCCGGTAGTTCCGCAAAGTTGGCGCGGTACTACCGCTCTCCATAAATCCGAAAGGTCCCGAATTTTGGCGCTCTCTGAAAAAAAGGCTCCGCTCTCAAACCGGAGCTTTTGGACTCCGGAAGTACCGCTCTGGGTAGCGGAACTACCACAACCTGCGGTAGTTCCGGCGTTGAAATCGCCGGTACTTCTGCTCCGCGAAAATCCAGATTTCATCCAGAGGAGCTCTCTGGAAAAAACGTTTCGCTAATCCTCCGGATCTTCCGGGCGCCGGAAGTACCGCTCAATATTGCGGAACTACCGCTCACTGTGGTTGTTCCGGTGTTGAAAGTGCCGGTACTTCCATTCCCGCAAGAATTCAGATGCATCCGGGGGTGCTCTCTGGAAAAAGGCTCCGCTCGAAATTCGGAGCTTCCGATCGCCGGTAGTACCGTTTATGGCGCGGAACTACCGCTCTCCAGTAGTTCCAACATTCAAAACAGCGGTACTACCGCTCTTCCAGACAGAGCACAGAGATGATTTTAAAAACAGATTTTGATGAATGCAAGCTCCTAAGTTGATCTAAATGGCACAAGAAATTTGCTATCAAGCTATTTGCCAAGATCCCTCTTTATGGTACGATTATCTACCCTATAATCCGGTCTTCCACCATTCTCCTAAGACCGGTAAAAATAAAAGGATCCTATTCTCAGAGTACCTTTGCCTTGAACCAATTTGAGTCTTCTTTTACATCATTTGGCTTGCATCTTGTTGCTCACAAATGGACTAAACAGTCGCATGCTCATTAAACATGTTAGTCTCATATTCATATAAATTTATTAATTACCAAAATCAATTTTAGGAGCCTAGGTTAGCGCCGGCTCTTTTTCTTGGACAGGACTGTTGGCCCGTGCGTCTCGCTAGTATATCTCATCCCTTGTTGCTTTGTGGGCCGTGACGCCGTGTGTTTATTGGGTGTTGCTTGGACTTGGGCCTTGTCCACCAACTCTACACCCGGAGGGGTGGGGGTCCGGCCACCGGGGGCGGCGCGGGGGGGGGGGGGTCCGGCCACCGGGGGCGGCGCGGCAGGGGGGAGGGTCCGGCCGACGAGGGGAGCTCGGGCGGCTGCCTGGGCTCGCCCGAAGGGCAGGTCCGCCCCTGCCTCCATATAAAATGTCACTAAAGTACTTTATCAATAGATAAAAATTGTAAATTAAAATACCAGTGGTTTGGTAGATGGACGAATTTAATGTGATAGTAAAAGTGACAAGTTTAATAAGTTCCTATTTATGTTCATTTTTCCAAAATGTCTCTCTGGATGAAGTAAACATAAGGTCGTGTGCTTTGTAATTATGTAATGTCAGAAGAAATGAATGCATTACTTGCCCTACGCAAAAGCACTTTGCGAGTCTATAGAAATTTTGCGTAGCAGAGCTATACGTAGACAACATTTTTCCCCAACATTTACAAATATACCTCTACGTTTGCTCCCTTGACCAAACTTCTACATTTAATCAACCATCTGGGGTAAATCAAAGCAAGAAAACATGACCTCTGTTATCATTGCATTGGTTTTACATATGCAATTTATTCTTTACATTTTAATATATTACTCACAATATGTAGCCACAGTTGGGTCGCTTCCCATGTCGCATGTTAGGCAATACGTGTCTTCGCTAACCATGCAATTATTTCCTCCAGTCGTGATCGATATTTGTAGAATCGTTGATGGCAATTAGAGGAGGTGAATGATTATAGTGTGCAACGAAAATCTTTTTCTTTAAATTTAAAATTAACCATTGTCAATTATTCATCACTAAAATATTTTAGACCTAATCACATGGTCTAACAAGATTAAAGAAATTCCATCGAACCCTTTGAGGAGTACGGATATCGATGTCGACGTGGTCAACTCTGTTGGCGGGCAACCATGCTGTCGTTTTAAATTTAATTCTATTGGTGATGGGTGATGACTTTTTGCGATATCTTGTGCGTGTTTTTGCATTCTTGTTAGGTTAACATATCATTTTTTCCCTACTGATTAGAGATATACATGGATTTAGTGTTGATCTGCTTTGTAAACTTAAGGCTAGATCCTGGGTTTCTTGTATGCAAATTGTTTATGAGGTTTCCTCTATGACTAAACAAAGAATTTTATGGTTGCATCTTTTACCCTAGCGAGATCAATACCATCACTTGGACCAAACATTGTATTGGAATCTCATTCCATTCCTCCCTCCTCCAAATAAATTTGGAATGATTTGGAACTTCGGAATACAAGACTTTCAAGAAAATGAAACATCACTTCGCGTTGTACCAATAAAAAAAGAAGAAGAAAAAACTTGTCCCAATTGTGTTTACATCTTTGAACCAAATATGACTTCGGTTCATTTTCAGTTCAACAAGTTGCAATTGCAATTTTGTGAGTTGTAGGTAGAGGTGGTCAAATGGGGCAGCATGGCCCTGTAGGAGCCCTATATAGATACGACCCATTTAGGTGTATGTCTTTTTGACCCGTTATTTAGATAAGTCATGTCGTACTGGTCCATAGACTGAAACATCGACTCAAACACGGTCGAATAGCCTTGTAGGCCGTGCTGGGCTAGCTCAGATACAGTCAAATTCTGAAAAAATATAAGAAAAATCCTAAATATAAATATATATAATTCAAAAAACAAAACAAAAGTATATATACTTATAAAATGAACTATATAAAATCTTAAAACTACAAAATAAAAATACTAAAAGAATAAACAGACCTAATAGATCGTACAAAATCCGGTACTGTTCATATCGGGCGACCCGTTAGGTCTAGATTTGAGGTCTCAATCTAAGCACAATACAACTTATCGAATTAAGCTGACATGACCCGTTTAAATAGTGAGCCATATCATACCTGAATTGGATCAATAGTACTATGCTTTAGTCCAAGCCCAGGCCCTGTAGTTGGAGGCGACAGTTCAGTTTTTTTCACCCACCAAACCCGAATACTCGCGCTCAAGCGCCGCCTCTGTAGCGTCCACACACGGACACCTTGCCGTCTCTGGCGCTTGACTCCCGCTAGGGTTTAGGCGGCTCAGAGGAAGTTCGAACCCCTGGTCCAAAATCGAGGGTTTCGACCTTGTTTTCTCCACAAATCTACACAAATTTCCGTTTCCCATCCACAAATCACAGCCGCCTGTTGCCTCGGTTCTCCTCTGGGGGCGAGGCGCGGGGTCTGTCGCCGGTTCCGCGGAAGTCTTGTAGCCGGGGAGGGGATGAGCAAGGCAAAGGGAGGCGCCGAGGAAGACCTTGATGGATTGCTCCGGGGCTTGAAGCTGACGGAGCGGGAGAAGAAGGGGGTGCGAGGTGCTTGGAGGTCGGAGGTGAGGGAGCCAGGGATCTCCTCGCAAGCGGTGGGGAAATTATTCTCTTCGAAGCCGGGGTATGCCGAGGGATTGGTTCAAACGGTGGGCAGGATCTGGTGTCCCCAAAAAGGGATACGTTGCAAGGAATTGGGTAATAATCTGTTCCTCTTTTCCTTCATGCAACCTGGGGGTAAGCGTAGGGCAATACTGGAGGGGCCTTGGGAGTTTGGGGGCGATCTGCTTGTGGTGGTGGACTTTGATGACACAAAAAGGCTTAAGGATTTGGAATTTGTTCATATCCCGGTTTGGATCCGCGTTTTCGATCTGCCGTTGGGGCTGATGAATGCTGAAACGGGGCGTCGAATTGGCAACTCAGTGGGTAAACCTCTGGAGGTGGACAAGGATGAAGATGAGCTCGCAGTTGGGGAATTCCTTAGGGTGAAGACTTTGATTGATATCCGGAAGCCTCTGATCCGGGGAATTACAATGGAGAAGGGGGAAGGAGAGGAGGATTGCTGGTGTCGGTTTAAGTATGAGTTCCTCCCAAACTTCTGTTACTCGTGTGGCCTGTTAGGTCATGCGGAGAAAGACTGTGATGACAGCACCTGGCGCCAGGAAGGAAAGCAATTCGGGGAATGGCTGAGAGTTAACCCGGCAAGGAGGAAGGAAGGCAAGGGGAGATGGTCGGAAGGCGGAAGTTCGGGAGGGAGCCAACAGCACTGGAAAGTGTCGAGTGGGGGGTTGAATCGGGGGACAAAGAAGGGCGCTAGTAGTGATGGCTCCCGCAAATTTACTGGTTTGAGCAACGGGGACCTGAGGGATGACGGTGAAAGTCCTCTAAAACTGCCGGCAAATGATGAAAGGGGAGGTCTGCCGAGGAGGCTGGAGTTTGAGGTTCAACCGCCAGGAGCAGGGTTTGGGGGAGGGGAGTCTGGGCTTTTGTCAGGAGGCAGCGCCAAAGAAGTTTCAACCAGTGTGGTGGAGAGAGATCCTGCGGGGGTGGTGGCGGGTCCAGTGTGTGTTCCAGAACCGAGTTCTGAGCGGGGGGAGTTGAGGGAGGGATTGGAGGACCTTTCAGCTGCCGGGGCACTTGGGGGGGAGAGGTCCGAAAAAAACCGCATGGTGGTTGATGAAAATGTGAAGGAAAAGGTGGTGGGGGTAATAGAGCCTGATGAAAGAGCTAATGAAACAAATAGCTTGGTGGTGCACAGGGGGGGTGTGGACGGTGCAAGGGGGATGTCCGAAGGTTTGTCGGAAGTGTTAAAGAGGGCGACGTTTAAGCGGCGCCCCCGAACTGTTGTGGGAAAAGGGAAGGCTGACTGTGTCATGGGAGATGAGCATAAGAAGAGGCCAGCTCCAGAGGGTGGCGAGGAGGATGTTGAGAGAAAGAAGAAGCTTTGCCTGGAGGTTGGAGAAAGAAATGGTGGAGGGGAGCAAAACAACTTTGATGAGGCGGGATTGCTCAGCCAATCCCGCCAGTCCCGATGAAGGCAATTGCTTGGAACTGCCGGGGATTGGGGAGTGGCCCGGCAGTTCGTGGTCTTCTGGATGTCCAGAAGAAGGAGGCCCCGGATGTGCTATTTTTGTCGGAAACAAAGCATAATAGCACATGGTTAGAGATGTTTCGGTGGAGATTAAATATGCCAAACATATGTGTCAAGGACAGCGTGGGTAAAAGTGGTGGCTTAGTGTTGTTTTGGAGAAAAGGGATTGACTTAACAGTGGAGAGTATGTCAAGATACCACATCGACGCAACCGTGCTAGAAGAGGATGGGTTTAAATGGCGTTTTACCGGTATTTATGGCGAATCAAGGAGTGAGGAGAAGGGGAAAACTTGGAAGCTGTTGAGAATGTTGAAGCACAGGAGTGATCTGCCATGGCTGTGTTGTGGGGACTTTAATGAAATTATGTTCAATTATGAGAAGGAGGGAGGCCCTCCAAGATCGGAAAGGTGTATGGAAAGCTTCCGTGAAGCACTTGTAGATTGCGACCTACATGATCTGGGTTTTGTTGGGGATGTGTTCACTTGGAGGAATCACCACCATAGAGCAGAGAGTTTTGTAAGGGAAAGACTAGACAGGGCGGTGGCAAACAGTTCTTGGAGAGCAAAATTCCCCCTTGTTCGAGTTATAAATGGTGATCCAAGATATTCTGACCATAGACCTGTCATAGTGGACTCGGGAGGGAGGGAGAAGAAGAATTGGACCAAACCAATGGAGATCATGAAGAAATTTGAAGCAAGATGGTTGGAGGAGGAGGAGTGTGAGGCTAGGGTGGGGGAAGCCTGGAGTAACGCTCTCGAGATGGGGGAGGCTAGTCTGTTGGAGGTTCAGAAACATGTGTTATCGGAGTTGTGGAATTGGGACCGCAGTGTCCTGGGGGAGCTAGAGAAGCGGATCAAAATAGCCAAGAATGATCTTGAGAAATGTCGAAGGGGGAGGATCAGCCAAGACCAAGTTAATAAGGAACATGGATTGCGGTATAAACTGGAGAGGTTACTTGATCAACAGCACATCTACTGGAAACAAAGAACCCACTCCTCATGGTTGATCCAGGGGGACCGTAATACAAAGTTCTTTCATGCTCAAGCGTCGGAACGAAGGCGGAAAAATCATGTGGGAAAGCTGGTGGATGATGGTGGCGGTGTGGTGGCGGGGAAACATCTAACAACTTTTATTGCTAATCAGTACCAACAGCTATTCATGTCTTCTGTAGGAGATCACATGGAGGAGGTCCTAGCTTGTGTGCAAAGGCGGGTCTCCCAAGCCATGAATGAGAGCCTGGTTGCACCGTTCTCGGATGCGGAGGTGTGGAAGGCCTTGCAAAGCATGGGGGACCTGAAAGCTCCTGGTACTGATGGGATCCCCGCAGTTTTCTACAAGAAATTCTGGGCGCTGGTAGGCGACAAAGTGAAAAAGGAGGTGCTGGATGTCTTGAATGGGGGAACAATGCCAACAGGGTGGAATGATACAGTGATTGTGTTGATTCCCAAGATCAGTAAACCGGAGAGACTGAAGGATCTTAGGCCCATAAGTCTTTGCAATGTGGCGTACAAACTCATCTCCAAAGTCTTGGCAAACCGGTTTAAAGATATTTTACCGGAGATCATCTCACCTTCTCAAAGTGCTTTTGTTCCGAGCCGGTTGATCACGGACAATGTGCTGCTGGCTTATGAGTTCACTCACTACTTATATCAGCGCAAACGAGGAAAAATGGGGGTTGCTGCTATAAAGCTTGATATGAGCAAGGCTTATGACCGGGTCGAGTGGGACTTCCTGAGGAAAGTGATGCAAAAGATGGGTTTCCATGAAAGATGGGTGGAACGTATCATGATGTGCGTCACAACTGTGTCCTACCGAATCAAAGTGAATGACAACTACTCAAACAGAGTGATCCCACAAAGGGGGCTTCGACAAGGAGATCCGCTGAGTCCCTACCTTTTCATCCTCTGCGCAGAGGCTTTGTCGGCCATGCTACAGAAAGCGCAGGAGGAAGGGCAGATTGAGGGAATTAAAGTCTGTAGAGAGGCGCCACGAATAAATCACTTATTCTTTGCTGACGATTCCCTTATCTTGATGCGGGCACGGAAGAAGGATGCTAGGGAATTGCAAAGGATTTTAGATGTGTATGAGAGAGCTTCAGGCCAGGTGATTAATAGGGATAAATCCTCGGTCCTGTTCAGCCCTAATACAAGCCAAGTTGATAAAGATCAAGTCCGAGCTGAGCTATGCATCTCACAGGAAGCCAAGAATGAGAAATATCTAGGGTTACCTGTATCCATTGGCAAATCTCGCAAGAAAGCCTTCGGGTACATTAAAAGGAAGATCTGGTCGCGGATACAGGGGTGGCAAGAGAAGCTGTTGTCTAAGGCTGGGAAGGAGGTTCTTATTAAGGCGGTTGCCCAAGCTATTCCAACATATGCCATGTCGTGTTTTGACCTAACAAAAGGCCTCTGCGATGAGCTAAACTCCATGATAGGGCGGTGGTGGTGGTGCCAAAATGACAAAGAAAATAAAATCCATTGGTTGAGCTGGGACAAACTGACTTTACCAAAGAAGGAGGGGGGTCTGGGATTCCGTGATCTTCATCTTTTCAATCTAGCCATGCTTGCTAGACAGGCATGGAGAATCCTAACAAGCCCGGATACTCTTTGCAGTCAAGTTCTAAAGGCCAAATATTTCCCCAACAGTAATATTCTGCAGTGTAGGGCAAGGGAAGGGATCTCATATACTTGGAGAAGCATTTTGCAAGGAGTACAACTGCTAAAAGAGGGAGTGGTGTGGCGGGTGGGAAATGGCATGTCACTCAACATTTGGTCTGACCCCTGGATACCAGCTGGAAGGACTCGCAGAACAACAACCCCCAGAGGTGCTTCGGTACTGACACGGGTGTCTGAGCTTATGAACCCGGCGACGGGCGATTGGGACGAGGCTTTGGTGAAGGACACCTTTTGGGAGTCGGATGCGAAAACCATTTTAGCCCTACAAATGGATGCAGAAGTGGAGGACTGGCCAGCCTGGCAGTTTGAACCAAAAGGGGTGTTCTCAGTTAAATCAGCTTATAAAGTGGCTCTGTGGAAGAGGGAACATGAGCAGGCAAGAGATGCCTCTGGGTCGGGGACGGAGAGGAGAGATGTTGCCAGTTTTGACTGGAAGATATGGCTGATTGAAGCTCCAAATAAAGTGAGGATGTTCGTGTGGCGCTTTGCGCACAACAGTTTGGCTGTTGGGAGGAACATAGCTCGGAGGGGTGTTAAACGTGACACAATTTGCCCGATGTGCAATAGAGTTGATGAGGACTGTGGCCACCTCTTTCTGAAATGCAAAAAAGTGAAGGAGTGCTGGCGACTGATGAGTCTGGAGCAAGTGCGATCCAAACTTGTTAGTTGTCGGACGGCAAAAGAAACAGTGAAGATGATATGGAGCCTTGATGCGGGGATTCAGATGCAGGTCTGGGTTCTTCTGTGGCGTTGGTGGTCAGCAAGAAACAAAGTCAATGCAGGAGAAAGAAGAGCCTCGGGTCCAGAAATCTGTTCCTTGATTGACTATTATGTTAAGGAGTTTGAAAAGCTTAAAAAAACAAAATGCCAGAAGGGAGCGAAGGGATCCTGGAAGTGGGAACCCCCTCCGGAGGACATATACAAAATCAATACAGATGCTTCTTTCAAGGCCAATACACAGGAGGGCGGTTGGGGCTTTGTTGCGCGTAACAACAATGGTGAATTTCTGGAAGGGGGCTGTGGGAGGCTGGAGAGAGTTTCGAGTCCCTTGCATGCTGAAGCACAGTCAGCGTTGATGAGCCTTCGTCGTGTTGCTGAGTTGGGAATGAGCCGGATTATACTCGAAACAGATGCAACAAACCTGCAAAAAGGGCTGACCTCAACAGAATTGGACAGGAGTGTCGACGGGTGTTTGCTCCGTCAGATCAGAAACTTCATTGCGGAGACGTTTGAGTATTGTGTGATCCGGGCGTGCCCAAGATCATGCAACAAAGTGGCTGATAGCCTAGCTCTGTATGGGGCGAGTGTTGTTTGCTCGGGTTCAGCGATGTTCATGAACCAAGTCCCCGCCTTTGTAACTGCCCTGGTCTCGGGCGATCTGCCCAGAGTCCATGGTTAATGGAAGACATGCCCTTCTCTATCAAAAAAAAAAAAAAAAGCGCCGCCTCTGTACACGACATATTTGGTCCACCGGCCACGAGAGCCCAGCGCCACTGCCGAACATCCCCACCCCACAAGTCCCCAACCCAAACCGAACCGAATCAAATCGGAACCCTCCTCTCAACCCAGGCGCCGGAAGCCGGCGGCGATCGACGGCGCGATGAACAAGCGGCCCCGCGACGAGACCTCCTCCTCCCTCGCCTCCGCCCCCAAGCGCCAGTTCGGCGCAGGTACCTTTTACCTGCTTCCTCACCAAACCCCTGTCCAGTTAACGCCAACTCGCCAATCTTGTGCCCTAGTACAAGGGCGAGACGGCTAATAGTTAACTAGGGTTTGGGTTTTGCGCAGGGGGCGGCGGCTTTGGGGGGCAGGGGCACTCGGAGGAGCGGAGCAGCGCGCGGCGGGTGGCGGACCACTACAGCGCGCGGTCGAACCAGACGCTCGAGGAGCGCGAGAACAGCCCCATCATCCACCTCAAGAAGCTCAACAACTGGGTACACCACTCGATTTGCCGCCCATCCAGCTCTTAAAGTCCTTGATAAAATGAGACGTCTACGGTGTTTGGTATTACCTGTGAGCAACCGTGCTAACCGCTGGATCTCACCGTGGGCAGATAAAGAGTGTTCTGGTCCAGCTGTATGCACGCCCGGGGGACTGCGTTCTTGATCTGGCTTGCGGCAAGGTAAGTGGTGTATTGCGAGTATTAATTTGGAAGAGCAGTGATTCTTGCAGTACAAGGTTGTATTGGCCTATACTGATATGTTCCATAATGCAGGGAGGTGATTTAATAAAATGGGATAAGGCTAAGGTTGGCTATTATGTAGGGGTTGATATCGCCGAAGGCTCGGTTAGTTTCCTATCACATGAGACATCTACACTATATGCACACAAGCTAATGCATAACACAAAATGTGGTTAATGAGTTAGTTTTTTTTATGATGCTTTGGTATGCATGCCTTTGGTGTAGTTGAATATGTAACCTGTATTGTGATTGTTCGAAAATTACTTTGGAGCGTGGACAAATAATGGCCTTGCACTTTCAGATAAAAGACTGCATGACTCGTTATAATGGTGACATGGATCAACAGCGGAGAAAGAAGTTCAGTTTTCCTGCACGGCTTATTTGCGCTGATTGTTATGAGGTAAAGACAAAATAAATTCAACAATTTATCTAATTTGACATTAGCATGATGGTATGCTCTGCATGCGCAAGCAGACCGAAACTATTATAAGGCATAGTGCCAAAGATTGTTTCAAACACTTGCATATTTTCTGCAGTTAAATCAAATTATATGCATAGGCCCTTCCATAAAACTCTTGTCAGCATATTCATACATTTTTTCCGATGATAGATGATTATGTCTTGTACTTTCACATCACCAAGAAGAATATGCTTTACCCCATACTCCCATTATTTGTGGTACTACTCACATGCTCATCGAGGATCATGACGTTCATGACCAATCTTTTTCTTTTCATGTATTCGGTAGGCTCGTTTGGATGAGTATTTATACGAGGATGCTCCATTTGACATTTGTAGCTGCCAGGTAAGTGACCTAGCTTTATATTTCCAAGCCATGAGCTTTCATTTTTTTCATAGTCTGTTGCTGTTATTGCCTTATTGGATGGCTTCAACTGTGTTTATTCTTTGCCAACTGACATTCAACTTTGTATTTCTTGAATCTTTTCTGAATATTATTATATAAATGTTCAATAGTACAATCACTTACCATTTAAAACATGTTCCCCTAAAAAGATGTTGAAACTTAAGTATCATTGTCATGCCCAGCAAATAAAATGGAACTATGATGATCTTTAATCTACTGTTAATAGGTAATGTACCATCCGAAGTCCTAGAATGTCCAAATGCTAAATGGGTATGATTATAACAAACTGTTATGAACAAGGGATTCCCTCCTGCTGATTGTTTGAGTGTTGATTACACTTCCTATTTTGAAGGTCTCTTTCTGTATTTCAGTTTGCGTTACATTACTCATGGTCAACTGAAGCACGTGCAAGACAAGCGCTGGCTAATGTATCTGCATTGCTTCGTCCTGGAGGCATTTTCATTGGGACAATGCCTGATGCTAATGTCATTATCAAAAGGCTAAGAGAAAGTAATTTGCTGTCTTCATCTGTATTTTGATTGATTTCATCAAACCGTACTTGCTGTAAGCTGAGTGATAAATTGTTTTCAATTTTTACTATCCTTAGCTGAAGGAATGGAATTTGGAAACAGTGTTTACTGGATTAATTTTGGTGAAGAGTACACTGAAAAGGTAATTCTGTTCAAATATTTATAATAACACTTTTCTGCTATTTTTCATTACTAACTGGTCCTTTTCTTTGTTTTCACAATGGCGTAGAAATTCCCTGCATCCAGACCTTTTGGCATCAAGTACAAGTTTCACTTAGAGGTAACAGTGGGACCAGCTTTTCAATAATTTGTGCTTCATATCATTTTATTCTACCGTTTTCAATAATCTCCGCACTGGCTTCTTCCTAGTTTTTTGAACTGAATAATAATAGTCTCATCTGAGTATTTACTCAATTAGTTAATAAGTAAATTTTGTAAATTTGGGAATGCAAGTAAAATTTGATTAGGGTGCATTCTCGTGGCTTTGCATGCCCTACTATTTGTAATGCTTATCTAGTTTATACTTTTACTTTGCTTAATGTTAGGCCTGTGATACGTGTTGCTTCAGTTGCTACAGCATTGAAAGGACCTCAAGTGACATGCATTTACACACTATCTGTTTATTACAAACTCTAGACTCTTTTTGGTTATACAATGTTGATTGCAGCATGATTGATGTTTCTTTACCCTAGAGCCTAGACATTGGCTGGGTTCGTTTAGGCTTAAAGTTGGTTTATGCTTGTACTGTCTACAATAACCAGTTTTTAAATGATGCGTTTTTTAAGGCAGGGTCAATAGAAAAATTATAGTAAAAAGTGTACTAAGTTTAGCTGTACCGACCAAAATCCCATGTGACTATTTCCCTCTGCATACTGCATCTCGGGAATAGTTAGAATTCAAATATTTAAGTCATAAGCCATTAGTTCAAAAGAACCCACCCATTCTCTTTGCAGGGTTTAGAAGCGATGTCCTTAGCTATTGTTACTTGTTAGAATATTGGCCTTATCTAACACATACATGCCTTGTTACAACTTGTTTGGGCGTTCTGCACTTTACTTTTATTGGACATGCCTCTTTGGTCTACTTTTTAGCTTCCTACTTATGTGTTATTGGCATGTCAGATTAATTTTTTGTCCAGATTGGCTTCCTTCTTTCCATTTTTTAGGGCATTTTCGATATATGCCACTGCTAACTGACCAATTTAGAGAAATGCCTCTACAAAGTGACAACTTCTAAAACTGCCATTCCAAACATCTCTTTCTCACAAAAATGCCACTCTTGTACACCTTTCACATTTATCAGATGATGTTGCCCCTGTTGTCTTGCCATCCCTACCAGCTTTATCCATGGCTGCCACACTCAAGTACACCTTTCTGGCCGCCATTGCGCTCAGTTGACCCTGCCTGACTACGCCACACCACCCTGCCACCGCTACAACATCTTTGGCTCTTTGCTTTGCCTACCTCGAGGCTCGAGCAGCACCACACAACTTGTCGACGGCAGTGTGGATGGCACAAAACCATCTTCCAGATCTGTACTGCCCTATCTCCTGCAAGAATCACCGTGTTCGTCCTCTCGGGCGGCAATGGCCAGCACCACACGACAATTTTGCAACAAGGAGCCAAGAATAATTTCGTTCTCCATGAGTAGCAAATCCGACCCCCAAATGTCCAGATATACACAATGACACAAATTCCACAGAAAGAAAACAAAAGGCAACTCCTTTATTGGATCTACCACCTCTGATCCCTTAATTAGCATCACCAATGGAAAAGGAAAAAAATCACATTTGGCTATCAAAAACAACAAATTGGGCAGTACCAACCTGTTCTCGTCTCAGCTGCTGCAGTGGCGGCGCGGTCTAACTTCTTGACCAATACCTTCGGGCTGTTGTGGCATGTGGGGTAGGGGGCAAATCAGACGTTGCCGCATTCACCCGTGCACGGCTTTGACGACGGATTTGCTCCACACCATGTTTTCTCCTGCAAGACTGCCATTGCCTTCGTCATCTCCGGTGGGAATGACACGCGATCAAGTCTCCGTCATCTATGCCTGCGTGCTTTCAACATACACAGCGGCGGGGTGAATCACTGCCAACCAAGCTACCATGTGCATCCTCTTGTTCCAGGGACCTAACTGGCAGCCATCGCTGGAGATGGTGAGGAAGAAAGATGGTGAGAAGAGAGAAAGTAGGGATATTTTAGTCTAATGTGGGACAAATATGTATACCTGTGGCATTTTGTGAGCAAGGTAAGTTTGCAATGGCATTTTTAGGCTCTATTCAAAAGTGTTGTGGCTTTTGGTTGATTACGAGAGAGATTGAGGGAGTAAGAGACACTCGCGTTGAAAAGACACTCCGGTCAAAACAACTTATAAAAACCACCTTGAGAAGCCACTTCGTTAAAAAACCGGTTTCTAAAAGCCAAATTATGTTTGGAACAGGGCCTTAGAAGCTAACACTTTGTAGTGGCACTTCTCAAAATCCTTCACTTTGTAGTGGCATATATAAAAAAAATTCCCTTTTTTTATTGATAAAATTTGAAAACTTAGGCTGTAACAATTTTTTGGCAACATGCAGGATGCTGTTGATTGCCCAGAGTGGGTTGTTCCATTCCATCTCTTCAAATTACTGGCAGAGGAGGTATGAAATTGTTCTCTTGCTCTAACACTGTGTGTGTATGGTGACTTATGCCTTTTTTATTTTCCAACAAGTTGATTCAAGATTTTGTTGAAATTTATTCTATCCTATCTTTGATGTTCTCATTTATAGCACATGAACACCTTTTCTTTTTTACATATTTTCTGCACTAATAGATGCTTGGAGGTTATGACACGTTGTGAATTTTTCGCAGTATGATCTAGAGCTGGTTCTAATGAAGAACTTCCATGAATTTGTACATGAGTACTTGCAAAAGCCAGAGTTTGCTGAACTCATGCGGAGGCTGGGTGCCCTTGGTGACGGACGGCAGGACCAAAGTAACTTCACTCTGAACCTAGTAGATTGGCTGCCCATGATGAATGTCATTTTCGCGACCTTAACACCAGTCGTTACGCAGGTACACTATCACAGGATGAGTGGGAGGTAGCCTATCTCTACCTCGCAGTTGTTTTGCGGAAGGTATTACATGATGCACCATTTTTAATTCTGTGAACAACAGAACCACATCGTTTGTTAAAACGTTGTCTTTTCGCAGCGAGGCCAACCGCCCTCCCAGCGGAGGGCCAACAATGCAAACAGAGGAAAGACGTTCCTCACCGAGGGCGACATCGAGTTTCTTGGCATATAAAAGCAGAATTTGCCCTCCTGGAGCTTGCTAACAACTTAGCGATTCTATGCTTCACATAGCATGGGGAAGAAAGTTGTACCTTACGTGGCTCACCTGTTATTTCTCCAATCTGTATCTGTTGTATAACCCCACTAAATTAAATGTATAAACGAAAAGGACTCATGATTCAATTTTTTCAAGGAATGAATGAATAATAGGTGTCATAACTCGTACTAATCTTTTGAAGTTTTGTACCGGTATCCACTCAGGAAGAGAACAAAGAAAGTTTCAGCATTGTTCGAGCAACGGTAGTGAATTAGTGACTGATGATTGATTGCACGCGGTGGAGACCGACCCGTGATGGATGGATGCTGCCACACTTGAGCTACGGTGCGGCACCAAATTTTTGCATGGTTTGTACGTCTCCCTAATCGCCAACAGATACTAATCAACGTAGAACAAAGCAGATGTTAATGATGAGGCTGCGTCAGCCATGCAGCACATATGCGTGTATTAAAGTACATAAAAAAATCACTTTTTTTTAGAGAAACCAGACGTTTTTTAGGGGTATAGAGCAGACTTACATCCACTCACAAATGCACACATAACGCTAGGATTTAAACGGAGGCTTAACAACCTCCAAAGCACAATACACACGTATATATAACTCTCTAGAGAATACTATTTAAGTCCCACTGAGCTACGGCATAGGCCTCACAGTTGATCCAAGAAAAAAAGGAACGACACAGCACAAATATTTCTTAAATGGGCTGAGCGTTATGCTCTGTCAAACTACATGGTCCATGACCCATGAGTCCTTCAGCGGAGCGCTGAACTGAACAATAGTACCACCTCGGCTATTTAGACAGAGGCGGCGCAGCTTATAAGCGAGGACCCGGACGAACATTGCACGACCTTACTTGAACAGGATCTGTTCTATAGGATCGTACCGCTGCATCCTTTACCATTAAGGAGGCAAGCACTAAAGCCTGGTTGATGCGTCATGACCTCTGGGCCAGAGCGTGATTAACGGCCAGGATGCTCCGCGTCGCGGGGCTATCCGACGGCTGTAGAGGATCGTTCCTGGCTGGGCTCTGTCTAGCCAGGTTGGCCCAGAGGTTGTCTGACAGGCTCTCCCAACTTTTTTTTTTTGGCATTTTCCCTCAAAATGTCTTGCAAATCTGTTTATTGCTGATCTCATCTTTCTTTCTACACATTCTGTATTCGCAGGGGGATCAGACCTGTACACTTCAGTTTTAAGCATATGATGCCGTCGATAGTGCTCTGCCTCCAGTTCGTAGGTTGCGTTGCGCTCATGACACTATTCAAGCCCTAAAAAAAATGTATATTTTTTGTGCAATTCCCCTTATGCAACTGAATTAGTAAGGATTAAGACCTGAGAAACGAATCTTGCCCTCTGGCCTCTTATACACATGCCATAGTCAATAAGCATGGCTCCACCGATCCTATAAAGATGTGTTTAGTTGCTTGAATGGTCTTATCCGACCGTTTATATTATGGAATTGACTATTGCACCGACGACTGAAATTTTTTTAACTTTCAGTCACCTAAAGTTGCACTTTGAATCACCTAAAGTTGCACATATTTTTTTTGGAGGGGGCTGCAATTTTAGTTGATTGAGAGTGCAATTTCAGATCACCTGAAGTTGCACTTTGAATCACCTAAAGTTGGGAGCTGTTTTTTTGGAGAATGGCTGCAATTTTAGTTCATTGAGAGTGCAATTTCAGATGACTGAAACATAAAAAAATTTCAGTCGTCTGTGCAATAGCAAAACTGTTATATTATACCAGTATTTGGTTAGTTGGATAGAAGCCATCCCAGATGGGCTGATCCAGAAGTAGCTAACATTCTCTCCAGACGACGGATAGAGTGGTACGGCAAAATCCTTCAGACGAGGCCATCCAGCATGCCGTGCCATGATGTGAACTCCCCGTCACCTCCCGAAGGCGAAGGGCGGGGGCAAGCTGGCGGCGTCCACCCACGACAAACCGCGGCAAGCCCCCCCGCCCCCCCCCCCCCCCCCCCCCCCGGGGGTGTGGCTTTCGACGATGCCGCCTCTGGGGACCTTGCCTGTTGCCTCCTCTGCGGACGGGGGTGACGATCTCGACGCCAACTTCGAGCTGCCCACCGACCCGCTGCCGCCGACTTACGACCTCACCCTGCGCTGGACTTCGCTTGCTCTTCACCTTCGCCGACACCTTCACGTCCTTCTCCCACCGCGATGCCAACACCTACGTTTATTTCACGTATACACTCCTGCTCCCCCTTTGCCGTCTCGATTTGGATCCAAATGCGGTGATGCGCTTTTGGTAGGAACCACCGGTTAAGCTACTTTGCTGGGCACCAACTCTACCCCACTGCTTGCTTTGGCGCCATGGCACCACGTCCTCCTCCTCTCCGTGCATTACCGCACGACCTCCCGGAACGGCAGCCCGCCCGTTTCGGTGTCTTGTGTGCGTCCTGCGGCGTCAGGGCCAGCCCAGTGAAGTACCTCTCCTCGACGCTCCACTGTGCTTCCAGAAACTACGTAACCGAAAAATAAAATACTCTCCATACGGAATTCACTAACACTACAATGCGCCAATAAACAAACTACAAATATGCTTTTAACTACAAGTAGGACCTCAAATGGGCCGGCCCACATCTCGAAGCACAAGCTGAACACAAACATTAGTACCGCCTCGGCTATTTAGCGGAAGCGAACACAGCTTATAAGCCAGGGCCTGACCAATGATGGCACGACCTTACTTGAACAGGATCTGTTCTATAGGATCGTACCGCTGCATCCTTTACCAATAAGGAGGCAAGCACTAAAGCCTGGTTGATGCGTCATGACCTCTGGGCTAGAGCGTGATTAACGGTCAGGATGCTCCGTATCGGGTCATTCCACAGCTGTAGAGGATCGTTCCTGGCTAGGCCCTGTCTAGCCAGGGTGGCCTAGAGGTTGTCTGACAGGCCTCCCAAAATTCTTTTTTTATTTTCCATTTCCACCCCTCTCTCAAAGTGTCTTACAAATCTGTTTATTGCTGATTTGTATTACTTCAACGTATATATGCTCTCTTCTCCCCCCAACACCAATCTCAAGTCGCATGCGCCTCTCAAAACTTGATCTATGGCATAGCCGGCCCTACTTATTACTTGTCGTGCCACCGAAATCTAAACCCAACATTTTTTTCTATGAAACCAGGTTACTTAGCTGTTAGAAATTCCTTACGAACATGTCAAAGGGAGAAAAACAAAAACCTGTATACAGGGGCGGATGCAGTAAGAGCAAAGGGGGGCATAAGCCCTAGGTTGATTCTAATTTTTTTTTGCTTAGAATCCAAATTTACACGGTGCATGCGATATATTAAAAACTAATACCCCACATGCCAAGAACTGCATCTATCATATGACCACCTTATTATTAAATCTTAATGACCGTGATTGACGTTCCTTGGTTCTTGGAGGGATTCGGCCTAGACCAATGCTTAGAGCATCTCCAAGAGACTCTTTATATCCTTCCTAAATGCTAGGAATAGAGATTTTGGTGAAAAACTACCCTCCAATAGCTTCTCTAAATGGTTATCCAAACATAGCCATCTTCTATTGCGGGTTTTTCGCTAGCCAAATATAGAAGACGAGAATGGCTCTCTAGACTGCGCACAAGATTTAGAAAAACTGTTGGATTGTGAAAAGATATACAAAACGATTTTTGTGCAAATGACTCTCTAAATGATGATTTAGATAGTGAGATTTAGAAAGGCTCTTGGAGTTGCTCTTAGGCGATCTGCATCGAGCATGGGCCACCAACCAGCAGCCATCCAAGCCCGAAGCCAACGCCAGCCCAACCCCAACCGAGTAGCCAACGGCCCAATGGCAACGCTGCCAGTCCAATAGTTGATCATGCGTGGGCGTGGGCCATGCCAATGTGATTACACGATGCCACTTATAAGGTTAGATGAGACGATGCCTTACCTTTCCCTGTTCCCCATGCACATGAGTCTACAGACTGCAGCGGCGACGGCACGATAGTAAGTCGTGGCTTCAATCTTCAAAGCTAACGATCAGCCGACCGGACCAAATAGGTAATCAGGTTTATTAAAACCCACTTGGGTCTGCTACCACCACAGAATTTGGAGCATCGGTGGCTCATTGGCATGTTGACATGTGTCGCTACATGTTTTGCAAAAAACCCATCTGTCTTTCCAAAAACTAACCCGCGGTCCAGAGACATTCCAACAGTCTCGCTCCTCCAGCACCGATAGCCTCGCTCGGTCGCTCCCGAACGAGCGGCTTGGGTGGCAATCGAAACCCTAGCCGCCGTCGCCTCCTCCCCTACCCTAGCCGCCGTAGCCTCCTCCCTCCTCCGCTCTCTGCCTCGTCGTGTCGCACGAGCGCACCCCGAATCTAGGGAGAAACGGCGTGCGGCCCTGCCTCTTCCTGCTGGTGTTGCGCTGCGGTCGCCTCTGCTCCCGCTCGTGGCTCTACGACGAAGTCAGGGCTCACCGCGCCACTGGGACGTTCTGCTCCCGCCTGGCACCGCCGGGAGATCGGAGGACCCATGCTGGCACTGCCAGATCCGCTCACCTGAGGATCGGATTTGTGCGTACGTGGCTGGATCTGCTCGCTGGCAGGTCAAAGTGCGCGCCTGCGAGTTTGGGGAACCGCGGCGGCCTGCGCAATCTTGCGGCAACGCTAGCGTATCTCGCAAGTGCAAGGTCCAGCATAGCGGCGCAAGCTCGAGATCCAACAGCGAGTGGCACAGATACAACCTCACAGGCTTCTGTAGCATTGATGGTAAGATCTAGAGTGTATTGTGTTTTTCCTATAATTTCTTGCTTTTGGTCTGAGACAAATTGTGCTGCTCGTACTCCAGTTAGAGGTGGGAAACCATTCTGTGGATTGGGCAACATCTTTGACAATGATGTTAGTATGAGAGAAATCATGTTAGTGTATTTGACTGACTCTCTTCTGTTTGCTTTATATAGACTTTCGAGTATGCTCGCTAAAGCTTCTGTTTGTGATTTAAGGTCTCCAAACAGCAGTATCACTGCAATGGATGTGGAATACCGAATCTGTAGATATTTATATGATAATTCTCCAAGTGGTCATGGTATGGATGCAGTTAAATTCTGAAATATGGAAAAATAATACTTCAGTTTTAACTGTGTTTACAGAATTGGAGGGGGGAAGAATTTCTTCTACTGCTCAAAATGTCATTTTATTGTTCTTAATAGGTTTGAACTTTCTCTAAATTTGTTTGACTATATGTTCGTATGCATTCAGTTGCCATTATGCGATGATGCATGCATGTTTGTATATAAGGCTGCATTCATTCAGCATTGTCTTTGAACTGATGTCATTTGCTTTAGTTCTAAAAATGTCTTAGTGTACTCTTGGTTTGGTAGACATATCCTCTCTGAATTTCTTGTCATCTTGTGTGGTCATCTTGCTATCATTATTTATCTGTCTGCATTAATGTATGGCCATTCTAAATGAAGATGTATAACAGGCTGTGGAGCATATTTAGTATGATACTGTGGATGAAATTGTGATGCCTCTGTTGAAATCCCTCCCAAATTGTCTACGCTTGTGTCTTGTATTGTCACGTGTATGCAACAGTAGTCTCTATGAGCAAATAACTTGGCTGCTTCCCTGACATTGAGCGGAGGCGAGGCGGCGACACCGCACCTCCGCTCACTCCTTGTTGTCTAGCCCCGTCTAAATTACATTGCATGTTTTTCTATTTGCATTGCTAAATAACTACTACATTGGTTGATACATATTTTCGATTATGTACTATGCATTGTGGTAGTTTTGCAGCTTTGAAACAAGGATCCAGAGAACACCAACTGGGCAAAACAGGATATGGGATGTGGTTAGTATTGAAGGCAGAGCTGAAGTAATGGAGGCATCATGGGGTGTCAAGTATGTGAAACTCCCTTTCATAGTATATGATATTTTTTTTGTGCAGAACTTACATATATTCTAATTAATATAATGTCAGATTGAAACACAACTATGAACTGTAGATATCTGCCTATCTGAAAGTAATTGAACTACTTGTTCAGTACATTGTTTTTGCTTGAAGGCATGTAACATCATGGGGTTCAAGTATGTTGTTGCTCTTGTGGATCTATGTACTGAACTGATGCTTTTTTTTATAGGTTTTGCAATCTGGTATTGTTCAGCCATTGATCTTTTTATAATTTGTTGGTTGAAGCACAAAACAGTGTTCCATCTGACATACTAACCTTTTGGGTTTCGTTTACTAATTAGGTATAATACATCACTACTATGCCAAAAAGATGAATCTATGATATAAAATGAAGAGTTCCCAACTAGATAATCTCTCCATTACTTGCAGGCAGAATAATAACTCCCCATACTGCATTTGCAGGCAGCTGAAGATAATGTTGACATCAACGGCTTATCCATTGCTCTCCTGGACTAACAGCATTCTGTAACCCAATAGATGTGCCCCTTCTCCTAAGAGCATGTCTTCCTGTAATCCTATGGATGTTTAATGTTTTGAACCATCGTAGCAAGCAGTATTAATGGGATGTGCCATCTGATTCTTGTATGTTGTTGCTAATGGATCATTTTTCTGTGAACCTAAACAGTAATGGAACCAGATTATTATACAGATTTTGTATTTTGCAAATTCAAAGACCATAATGCTGTTGACAATTTATTCCTGCCATTTACTATGTCAACGGTTTGTTCCCGACAATTTTTGTGGTGGTGCACTGGTGCAACTGCAGCTGAAAACAGCCACAGAATGGCTGCTTGGCATGTTGCTGCTGGCCCCCTATATTGTACTATCTTCATATATAGCTTCTTTTTTTCGGTTTTCTGTCTTCTATCTTCAACTATATGAAGTTTGTATTATCTGGCTTTAACCTGTTATAGATTGTGCAAGAATCTTAGTGCTTATATACACTTAGAAATAAAAAAAAATAGTTTCATCATTCTATCAAACAAAAAAATCTTTGTTATAATTTTGGCCATATAGTTTAATAGTTATAGGTTTTGCCAAATGATCATGGCAGGGCGCCCAAAGGGCGCCTAATGTTCTAGTTGCTTCAATCTCATATACATTCCTCTGTTCCCTCTCAATTCTACCTATTTCTCTCAATGATAGGAACTAAATTTTGTGATTTATATTTCAGGATTTCAATTCCACGATCTTTAAAATATTTGTAGGTAGGGCTTTAATATTAGATTGCCCAGTTTCGATTTTTGCAACAATTGAATTAGGAAAAATTTTAATATGTTTCAATATCTAATTTAGTGTTTTCTAACTTTTAATAATTGTCATCTCCCGATGGCAGGTTTCTAAAAGAGAAAGGTACCAGGTTCAAATGCGAATGCTACGAATACAGAAAGTCTAAAAATCAATTGGGAAGAGGAGATTCAGTTTGATCCATGGAAAAGGAAAATAAGACAAATATCTCCCCAATCAGAAAGATGTGATAACAAGAAAGTACTTGGATAATGAGTCTTGCCAACCTGACACATATGTGTCTCCATGCATTCAGAAAGACACAGCTCGCTATTTTGCAAAGGAAATACTATATTCTATTCTCAAAGAGATTGGATATGATGTGTTTTGCTTGCTGGTTAATGAGTCTAGGGATATCCAAACTTACACACAGTGGCGAATCCAGAATGAAAAATAAGGGTGGACTGAAAAATTATACATTCTTATGCTAGATCGTAAGTTTTTGTAGAATTATTGGTTCTACACCTTAAATGACTAAACTACTTTGTAAGAAACATAGTTTTGTATTCTTGTGCAATCAAATTCATAGCTTCATACATGAATAAAAGCAAAGTAAAAAAAGAGAGGTACAACGGAGGTATCTCGCAAATAGCAAGTGAATCCCAAAAACATGTAAATATGATTCCGGTAGATAACAATCTGTACATCAAAATAAAAAAATTAGTAATACAATAGCAAATTGTACTTAATTACTTAAATGATCATGAACATTTCAAATAAAAGAACCATACCACTAGCTTGAATCACGACTTTCACGAGGCAAATTCATTCCGCGATTTTTCATACCTTGGAAGGATTTTATGATTGCATCATCGTCAATGGATCTAAATATGTCTCGCTTCTCCATTTTTGCAAACCTATGAATTAAATTTTAATTGAGTATATACATTAAGAAATGTCTATATTCCAAAGTTAGAGGACTAATTAAGAAATGAATTGTAATTTACAAATCTAATAAAAAAATACCAGATTCAAAGTAAAACCTTCTCAGATCTCAGTAATGCCCCTTGCGGTCTTCGGACAGTCCAGTCCACTGACTCCACTCTATGTCTCGGTCTGGGGCGAATGAAAAATCGGTCGGTCTCGCGTCTCGGTCACTCCGCGTCCGGCGTCTCTCTCCGCCCTCAGTCCCTCACGCAGATGCGCCGCACCCGGGACCCGGGCTCCCCGCCGCGTCCCGCCTCCCCGCCTCCCTGCGAGGCCGTGATGGCGCGACCCCACCCCTGGCAGCCCGGCTCCGCGCCTCCGCCGCTCAGGCCCAGCCGGCAGCCGCCCAGGCATCCCCGCGATGGCGCACCCCGCCTCGGCCCTTCCCCGGCGTCCCCCCTCCGGATCTGGCGACCGGCGTCCTCGCCTTGGCTCCAGATCTCGTCGTCACTCGTCGGCACGCGTCACGGGTGAGCAATTGATTGGGGATTTGGGCATTTGGGGGAACGGGAGCTCCGAGCTCAGGAAGGGAATGGTCAATGGGGGTTTTTGGTCTTTCGGATTTGGGAAATATTGGGAGCACGATAACAGCGTCAACATGTACTGGACGTGGGCCTGCATTTCTACTTCTTCGGCGGTTCGGCCTTGTTTCTTCTCCCTTGTCTCCATGCTCTGTCTTCTCCTCGGAGGCTCAGACAGCTCTTTCTCGTCGGCGTCGTCGCTAGGGTTGCCGCAGGAGGGTGGGAGGGTGTTTGGCAAACCAGTGGAGGGTAGGTTTCGGCCTGATGAAGCCTACCCTATGGATTCGCTCCTGCTTACACAGTGTGTGCGATATACTAAAAACTAATGCCCCCATATGCCAAGAACTACATCTATCTGATGACCAACTTATCCTTAAAAATCTTAATGACCGTGTTTGACGTTCATTGGTTCTCGGAGGGATTCGGCCTAGCGGCCCCAGCCAATGCTCAAGCGATCCGCATCGAGCATGGGCCACCATCCCCAAGCCAACGCCAACGGCCATCTGAGAGATCATGTGGAGGTATCCCCATGTTGGTGATGAGTAATTGACGGTTGTATTAGTGAGGTTGAGTTTATTTTGGGTATTCCAGGGTTGAGTACCTTTACTTGTGCTAATATTGATTATGCTGTTTCGTGCGGTGCTATGTGACGGTTTGCTTGTCTATGTGACTGCAGGACTTCGGAGCTAGGTCATGGTGAGGCGACGAGGACCGGGACTAGGCACAGGAGGTGTTGAGGTCCAAACGGTCGGTGATGCCAAAGATGATCGAGGCTGGTGAGGTGGTTGCGAGTCGGGAGACAAGGAACCGGAGCTGGAGCCACTAGTGACGGACACGATAGGCAACGATGAGCGAACCAAGACTAGGCTCAGGGAGGAGTCAGAGGTCCAGACGGTTTGGAGGTCGGTTGCGGTCGTGCGCAACGGAACAGATCAGGACTAGACTCAGGTGGAGTCGGAGGTCTCGGTCGGTGTCGAGTGGACACGACGGGTAGCGGCGAGAGGATCGGGACTAGACTCAGGGAGGAGTTGAGGTCCAGACGGTCAGGATGCCGGGTGCGGTCGTGTGCAGCGGACCGGACTAGACTCAGGGAGGAGTCAAGGTCCAAACGGTCAAGGTACCGGAGGTGGAAGCTTCCGAGAAGGTGCTTGAGTGGCAAATTGGTAATTTGACTCAAGCAAATGAGTGGAGGAGGTGTTCTCCCTACAAAATCTGGTTTGACCCTCTTTTGCCTCATGTGGATATGAGGGAGAATGGGTGGAGGTGGTCTTCCACTTCTTGAATTTCCTTTTATGTGTGAGTGTTGGCTGTTAAAAGGAGATGGCAAGGAAGTGGAGAGGTAGGCATTCCAGTTAAGAGAGAGCAGTGGAGAGTGGTCTCCTGTATGCAATTCTAGAGAGCTCAAGAAATGGAGAGTGTGTGCTCTGCGTATGAGTTCTTGAGAGAATCCATGTAGTGAGATGGATGTGAGCTAAAACCATTTGTAATCATTCATCTCTCTTCCTCAATATCATTCTGAGAAGTCTTGTTTAGGAAATGATTTGAGTTCTGGCTCTTTGTGCCTCATTTTTTGAGTTTCTGCTCTATATGCATTCTTGTGTTTTTATGTGATTCCTTGGTTGGTTTGTAGCAAAATGGATTGCTCTGTGATGGGATGATGTTTCTAGACCATTTGGTCAGATAAATTCCCTAGAGCCAAATGGAAGAACCAAAGATTCCCTTTTTGTTCATTCCTCTGTTATCTCCTGTAGCTAGGGTTTCATGATAGGGGAGGTTGGATTCTTGTGATTCTCTTTAGGAGATGGCTTGAGATTCTTGTTTGCAAGTCCTGAGTTCCTTGCTAATCTATTTGCAAAATATCATAAGCAAAGGATGGATGAATCGTGAGAAATCTGAAATTTGGACTATCCCTCATTTCATTTTTCAGATTTTCCTCAAATCTTGATTCCATGCCTTTTTGGTGAATTCCTTTGAGCCCTGGTGTCTCCCTGCTATTTAGTACAACCTCTTGCCCTTCTAGGCCAAAAGAAACAGCAGCATTACACAAATTGTCTTGAAATCTGCAAAAATCTGAAAATTCAGTTTTCCTGTCGAATTGTGCTGCTGTCTGGACAGAGGGACAAGGCGGTCTGACCGGCCACTAGGAGGCGGTCTAACTGGCCATATAGAGGTGGTCTGACCAGCCTTATAGTGGCGGTTTGACCGGCCCCTCTATGGCGGTCTGACCGGCTCTGGTTGTTTGGTGCTGTCCTCTGTGGTTTTATTTCAGGGGTTTGTCTTCCGTTGTTTCGCTCTCTTGTTTGTTCAGCCTAAATCTTCCAGAGAGCATGAATCACCTACTTCATAGCTCATCATAGCTATCGAAGGAGAGATTCATTTAGTGGATACTTTTGAGGGTATTTTTAAGGAGGCATCATTCACCCCCCTCTGTTGCCAATTCCGATCCTACACCATCCAAGTCTGAAGCCAACGCCAGCCTAGCCCCAAGCCAAGTAGCCAACGACCTAATACCAACGCTGCTAGTCGCATAGGTGATCGTGCGTGGGTGTGGGCCATGCCAACGCGATTACGCAGTGTCACCTGTGCGGCCAGATGAGACGACACAAATAAAAGTTAAGCATGGGGTCTTTTGTGCATTTTCAATCATTTTACTTTATGTTTTATTTGCCGCTAATGTTGACTATATTAATAATCACAAACACTTTATCATTAACTCTACAACGGAATGATCAAGATATTGTGAATGCCATTAAATGTGTGAAATCGACCAAAGGCCATTTGGGTGAGCTTAGACAACATGGATGGGAATCTGTGCTAGGTGAAGTGTATGCCTATTGTGATAAGCATGATATTTCACATTTGAACATGGAAGAAGCATATGTAAATCCAAAGAAGCCACGACAAAAGGCTGAAATTACCAATGAGCGTCATTACAAGGTGGATTGTTTAAATGATGTTCTTGATTGGCTACTTCAAGAGTTCAATAGTCACTTCAATGAGGCAACTTCTGAATTGCTTATTTGCTTAGCCGTTTTGAGTCCAAAAGGATCATTTTGTGATATTAATTTAGACCATTTGATGACGCCAGCTAAGCTTTATCCCAATGATTTTCATTCTAGGGATTTGAGGAATCTCAACCATCATCTTTGCCTTTACATTGTCGATGTGCGAGCAGATGACACATTCTTCAACATAGAGACCATTAATGAATTTTCTCGAGTAATTATTGAGACAAGCAAACACCTTTGTTATCCTTTGATTTATCGACTTTTAAAGTTAGCACTAGTTTTGCTTATCGCCACTGCTACAGTTGACAGATGCTTTTTAGCCATGACAATTATAAAAACAGCTTTACACAACCGTATCGACGATTAGTTCATGAGTGGTAATCTTATTTGTTGTGTGAAGAAACGTGAATTGGAGGGGGTTGCCAATGATTGTATAATAGATTGTTTCTAGAACTTGAGAAGTCGTCAAAACCAACTATAAAATGTAATTTGCTTCACTTTATTCGATTATTCTGTAGTTATTTTACTTGAAATATACTTACTTATTGTTTTTGTTATCTATTTTGTAGGCAATAGACCAGATGTTGTTTTTTACCAATGCTAACCATCCTTTGTTCTCGATTCATGCTAAATCCTTCACTAATAGTGGGTTTCTTGATTTTTAGTAAATCGTTTGACAATAGTTATTTACCATTGAACTTTATTATAAAGTTAGTTGATGTTACAAAATTTAGAATACATTTCTATGTACTACATTATTGATAGATGTGTTGATAAGTACATATATAGAGCATAAGGCTCCTGCGTTAACTTTTGTTCTAAATCCGCCATAGCCTGTATATAATAAACTTATCACGGATGAAACGTCTCGCATTCAGCGCTTGCCAATATATCTTACAGAAGCTTCTAAAAGTATACAAGCAAAAGCAAGTATCAAAATTGAGAGAATAAAGCCTCTATTGTCATAAATCGTCCAGACTTATAAATACAAGCAGAGCATTTTTTTTTGAGAGGGCAAAGCATCGCATTTGCTGTAGGAAAATAAAATGGTACGAAAACACAAAAAGGGCCTCGAAAGTAGAAGGACCTCAAATGGGCAGGCCCACATCTCGAAGCACAGCTGAACGCAGATATTAGTACCACCTCGGCTATTGCTAAGAAGCGAACACAGCTTATAAGCCAGGGCCTGGCCGGTAACTGCACGACCTTACTTGAACAGGATCTGTTCTATAGGATCGTACCGCTGCATCCTTTACCATTAAGGAGGCAAGCACTAAAGCCTGGTTGATGCGTCATGACCTCTGAGCTAGAGCGTGATTAACGGTTAGGATGCACCGGATCGGTTCATTCCACAGCTGTAGAGGATCGTTCCTGGCTGGGCCTTGGTCTAGCCAGGGTGGCGCAGAGGTTGTCTGACAGGCTCTCCAATATTTTTTTTTTTTGCATTTTCCCTCAAAATGTCTTGCAAATCTGTTTATTGCTGATCTCATCTTTCTTTCTACACATTCTGTATTATTAGTAGGGAGATCAGACCTGTACACTTCAGTTTTAAGCATGATGCCGTCGATAGTGCTCTGCCTCCAGTTCGTAGGTTGCATTGCGCTCATGACTCATGCCACTATTCAAGCCCTCAAAAATATATATATTTTTGTGCAATTCCCCTTATGCAACTGAATTAGTAAGGATTAAGACCTGAGAAACGAATCTTGCCCTCTGGCCTCTTATACACATGCCATAGTCGATAACTGTTGCTCCTGCACCTCCAAGCATGGCTCCACCGATCCTATAAGAGCAAGTACAACAATGGTCTTATAGCCAAGTTAGTCAGCATTTTTGCTGATGTGGAGGAGAGAAGAGGGGAGAGAGAGGAGAGCTTGGCTCTCATGCAAGCAACAAGCTGCACACGGGAGCCTATGCAGTGGTGGGTCCAGATAATAAATGTATGTGAGGAGGAGTAGGAAAGAGAATGTGAGACATAGTACCACATAATAATAAAAAAATCTTTTGTAGACAAATAGAAGACAGATTATTGTATAACTTGGCTCTTATAACTTGGCTTATAGCCAAATACTTGGCTCTATTATTGGACTTGCTCTAAAGATGTGTTTGGTTGATGCGTCATGATTTCTGGGCCAGAGCGTGATTAACGGTTAGGATGCACCGTATCGGTTCATTCCGCAGCTGTAGAGGATCGTTCCTGGCTGGGCCTGGTCTAGCCAGGGTGGCCCAGAGGTTGTCTGACAGGCTCCCAAAGTTCCTTTTTTTATTTTCCATTTCCATCGACGGCACTAGAGGGTTTTCCTGGTTGGGCCCTGTCTAGCCAGGGTGGCCCAGAGGATGTCTGACAGGCTCTACAGAAATTTTTTGCACATTTTTTTCTTCCTATTTCTCCCATTTTTTTTCGGGATATCAACATCTAAACATCGGCAAATTATCCATGCTTCAGTAAATATATAGTATAACAACGCCAATTAGTCATTAACACAAGATACATACTATAACATGTCTTTATTGTACTGGTCTTGAGACAAAACTTGATAAAACGCAGGAGACACAAGCTGTACATTACATTCGTAGTTCTTAATCACACGATAAAGGATAAACCAAGTCATTTTCGACAGATTTAAAGCACAATCAGTCCCAAGAGGGTTAAGCTATATCTCAGGTCCTCTTGAACAGAATAAGTAGGATGACTGCTATGGCCAGAGTCAGGATAGGTCCACCAGCGGCAGCGAAAGAAATGGTGCTCCCCTTCTCATTTGATGAGCTTGTTCCGGCCTGGGCTTCTGCCGGGTTGCGCAACATGTCCTGGAGAATGTCGGTTATGCCGACGACTATCTCAACCAGTGTCTTCTTTGCCTCTGAGAAACGGCAGCTTGCCTTATGTACTCAGTTTATGGTGCACTTATGATACATCATAACTAAAAAGTTAAGAAAAATTTTGAAAAAAAATCTATATGTACTTCTAAATTTACTATACCTATATATAAAATTTCAAGTTCAGATTCATTATATGTTAATGGTAACAAAAAAGAAAAAAAATATGACAAATGTTAAGAGTTTGAATTTGTCAGAATTTCTCTTTTTTGAAGCTTTTAACATAGAATGAATCTGAACTTGAAATTTTATACATATGTGGAGTAAGTTTAGAAGTACATGTAGAATTTGTTTCGGAATTTTTGGTGACTTTTTTAGTTAGGTGTAGGTTACCATGAGTACATCACAAGCTTGAATACATAAGATATATTTTCTTCGAGAAACGGGATTCTCTCTCAGGAGTGGCGTCTTCCATTTTCTCTGGGGACACTACTGTGTCAGTGTCCTCGACTATCTCCACCGCTGTCTTCTTTGCGTTATCCACAAAGTTTCAGAAAGGGGATGCATTCTCAGGGGAGGCGTCTTCAAGTTTCTCTGTGGACTCTACTGCGTCAGTGTCCTCAGGGAAAGTATGAACCAGAATGTATCACATTCACAGGAGACGATAACAATAACGGTCATACGGCAGTCCCCTCAAAGAAGAAAATAATGGTCATATAGTTTGCTAGCAACAGTGAATAGAAGATACAAATAGCTTTAGGTGAAGAACTGGGCGGTACATGCTTTGCTGGTGGGTCTTGCAAAATTCCTTAACCTCCTTGTTCTTCAGTACTGCGTCCCAGACATTTTTATCTGATGCAAGGAGGCAACGGCACTCTGGAGACCAAGACAAAACAAACATTAGTGAAACACGAGCTATCAGAGTTAATCAAGCTGAGTTAAATGTTGCTATACCACATATAATCAATCACCTAACATGGACGTAATGACAAGGTGCTGTGCTTCCAGACACTACGTAACTGAAAAATAAAAATACTCTCCATACGGAATTCACTAACACTACAATGCGCTAATAAACAAACTACAAATATGCTAACTACAATTAGGACCTCAAATGGGCCGGCCCACGTCTCGAAGCACAAGATTAACGCAAACATTAGTACCGCCTCGGCTATTTAGCGGAAGCGAACACAGCTTATAAGCCAGGGCCTGGCCAACAACGGCACGACCTTACTTGAACAGGATCTGTTCTATAGGATCGTACCGCTGCATCCTTTACCAATAAGGAGGCAAGCACTAAAGCCTGGTTGATGCGTCATGACCTCTGGGCCAGAGCGTGATTAACGGTCAGGATGCTCCGGATCGGTTCATTCCACAGCTGTAGAGGATCGTTCCTGGCTGGGCCCTGTCTTGCCAGGGTGGCCTAGAGGTTGTCTGACAGGCTCCCAAACTATTTTTTTTGCATTCCCTCAAAATGTCTCACAAAATACAAATCTGTTTATTGCTGATCTCATCTTTCTTTCTACACATTCTGTATTAGTAGGGGGATCAGACCTGTACACTTCAGTTTTAAGCATAATGCCGTCGATCGTGCTCTGCCTCCAGTTCGTAAATTGCATTTGCTCTCATGACTCATGCCACCATTCAAGCCCTCAAAAATATATATTTTTTGTGCAATTTCCCTTATGCAGCTGAATTAGTAGGATTAAGACCTGAGAAACGAATCTTGCCCTCTGGCCTCTTATACGTACGACTGTAATGAGTGGAGTTTTGCTACATCTTCTGTACACTTCAGTTTGATCATCGAGCCGTAAACTTGCATCTTCTGTACCTCTTCTCAGCACCAAGGCACCAAGCCTCCCCAAGTTCATACGCTGCGTAGCACACTTGCAATCATAACATCTGAGAACTCTGGCGCCTTCCCTTCTGAAGAAAATGAGCCGTGCTGAGAAGGTACAGAGCACCAAGCCTCCCCAAGCTCATACGTTGCGTAGCACACTTGCACTCATAACATTGGTAACTAGCTGTAAAATGCTTCAAGCTATAGGTCCGTTCTTAATGGCTTCAGCTTATGATTTCTTAATTTCGTCTTTTTAGCTTATTTTATGCCTTTTCGTTCTCCCTTATTGCGAGATACGCCTTTGGGATGGGTTTGCCTCAGGTATGCCTGTTTATCCGAATTGCACTACCACCCATCCTACTGATTCATTGAATATCCCAAATCCTCCCTCGCTACTCTGAACTTGTTCAATGGAGATTCATTAGACTGTTTGTTGTTGAGTAATTCTGTAATACATAATGACTTACTGAGGATCAAGGACTGGAAATACATGTGCTCAATGGGGTAAACAAGTGTATGCACAATATCCATGCACAACTTACTACATTTCAATATTGTATAACTTGTGGTACCAAATTTTGTACTGACAAGGTAAAGAGTAGGGGATTTGGTAATTGTATCAATGTGACTAGGTGTGATGCTGTATGCAAATATTTCAGTATGGCTTATTATTATTTTTCCTGTTTGCTTCATGACTAATCTAATGGTGAAGTCTGGGTGTTGCTGCCATTTAGACTCTGCCTTGATTTTATTGAGTTTGAAGATTGTTGCCATAGTCACAAACTTAGCAAGGTCATTTTAAATGATGCTTTCCCTCATTGATCAATGTTCTGATCTACCGTCTAAACATGTCTATCTATTTAATGAAATACTACCTTGTATCAACTTTGGTACTCTTGGTCTTCAGCTGCAGCATATACCCCCAGTAACGATCAAACCCAATAAAATATCTCCTTTTTTTTTTTCCTTTTGTAGTATAATAGTTGGTTTACATTTAGTGAGTTCCATGAACATGTAATATTAGATCTTGTCGACCAATCCACGCGAAAGAGCTCACAATGGTTTGTTGCACCAAGTTGCTTACATGCTGTTCATTTTGTTATCTTTTACAACCTTTATAGTGTTCTATTCTGTTTCCTAATCTAACCATGATTTGGTTTGTGGGAGTAGATTTTGGAGATCTGGAGTACGTCTCTGTTGCAAGGGGAAGATGTGTAATACACTGGTTATGGTATACTTGGAATTTATTGATCATCTGTTCATGGTTGAGACTTGAATCAAATAAAATAGATGGTCCATCCGTACCTTTTGAAATGAAGTACCTTGTGTTTGTTTAATCCTTTTGAAATGAAGTACCTTGTGTTTGTTTAATCTTTGATCCAATTGCTATTATTTTTACAGGTCAAGGTTTTAGAAGAATCTATTCTGGAGATTGTAAAAAAGATGCACATTGAGGATACGGCCTGAAAAATCTTGAGTAGTCAACAACATCCCTCTCAAATTTTACTAAGACTGCACGATTGAAAGTAGCATGAATAGTTCTGTACGCCTTAGAACAATTAGCACGATGATCACCAAATTTATGGTTGAATTCACATTTAGCAGAACGCATAAGGAGGTCGAGACCAGAACTGAACGTATATAATGCGGGCTGTCATTATTCTCGTTTTAAAGAAAGTAACAGCTCATTTTCACAAAAGCTGTTCAAATACTTCATTGGAATGTGAATTTGCATGGGTGACCTTTATACATTGCTACGTGTGCTGGCTGTGAAATACACCTGCACCAGTCGAGACTTGTTTAAAAATGGCAGGTTAAGACAACTACTACACTTCATAAGTATTTCAATAAACCATGGCGCAATCCGCCACTCAGAATCATCATTGCCACAATGAATTGGTGTTCATTCAGTTCCAAGGTAAACTTAACAGGGTCACTCTAACTCATCTCATCACCTTTGTCCACCCAACCAAATACAAAATTGGCTTATATCATCCGCTCTCATCCTACCAACCAAACAATAATTTGTATCATTCTATCTACCAAACCAAACAATCTCTTAGAAAACCATATGTGATAATGAAGTTATCATAGACAGTTTGTATTAAAAACCATTTGTAATATGTTTCCCGCCTTGTAATCCCTCAAAATTTTATAATCTCCCACATGAGTCCAAATAGGATTCAATTTTGAGACACCTTTAGTAAAACGGGCATAACTTTTGCATACAATGTCCGTTTTCGACGTTCTTTTACTCGTTGGAAGGCTAACGATGAGCCTAATTCAAAAAAATAATCTGCTTGTACGAGTTGCCCCATCCCATTCCATCCATCATATCAAATACTGTATCATCTCATATCATCTACCTGCATCCACCTTTTTTTTTTTGAAAAAGTACCTGCATCCACCTAACCAAACACAACATAAATCAAGCCAACCCCAGCCAACTCTCGTCTCATGCAGGTGACCGCGTTGTAGAGTCCACGTGCCAGAATTGTATGGGCCGTTCATGGGCCGTGGGCCGAACTGTTCACAAAAATGGCTTTCGCAAGGAGAGGCAAGAGTAGGCTCTATATACCACATCTAAACACAATTCGAGCCATGTATTTTGTAGATCAAAACGTGATTCTCGATTCGAGTACATGGAAATATACGGAGTACATGAATGGTGGCTTGTGTAGTTGTGCTTGCACAAGTGGTTCTCTCTCTCTCTCCTTTCTGTTGATATGGCATCTCATGGCTTCCACGGACTTGGAGCCTGGCGGTGTGCCCACACGGACTGTACGGATGGGTCCATACCTGGGCCCGTGGACGCGACCCAACAGGGGAAGAAAAGGTATCCAAAATCTCCAATGTTTCACACCGATTAAAATCGTTCAGCTGGATGGAATAAAACGGCAACGGTGTCTGCGACGATTACACATACGTTATCAACAACAGATGTCAACTGTACCTCTTCAACAGAAATCAGTATATCATCACATTGGAATGGTTTTTTTGAGTGTATAGGCATCACCCGGATATTTTCTTCTTAGTTATCATCTAAATTTATAATTTTTAGATTAGAGATCAAAGAGCCCCTTTAACAAAACCCTTTTTTTGGTACATGAGTCAAATTTCTCTATCGTCACATTGGGATGGTTTTTTTGGGTACATGGGTCAAATTTCTCACTTTCCGAAAAAAGAACTCATTTTCCGACTTGCTCCGCGATACATGTCGTCGTCCATCTCAGGCTGTAGCACGGTGAGTTAGGATGTTCATCAGAAGGAAGCAAGGCCGAGTGCACCGCCACGGCCAACGAAGCTAAATACTTCGCTTCTGGCACCAGACGTACGTCCCTCTTGTCCAATGTGCGCTCCACTGCGTCACCGATATTTTCCTCGTATCAAGAGAGAGTGGAGCCGCCATTGTTGAAAGCGACGACCATGGCGTAGGGGAAGACGCCGGAGTCAGAAAGAAAGCGCGGCAGGAGGAGTGAAGCGGCGGGGGGGGGGGGGGGGGGGGGGGGCACGGGAAGAGGAGAGATGGCGTGTGGGGAGGCTCAGCCGCAGCGCTCGCCGAGCCTGCCAAGGCTTTGGGATGGCGGTGGGGAATTAATGTATAGATAGATTGTTCTAGGCTGTTGGATGGGAATCCACTGATTCAAGCACTGATTTAAGGGTATTGAAATAGTCACATGTTCTTAGGGAGAGTGTTGGATTCTCTTCTGTGCGCTTGTGTAACGCCCCCGTTTCCAGGGGCGCGTACGGACACGGCATTCCGCAACTATTTACGCATGAACAGTTAGGGAGTGTCGCGCAAGAGTATACCATCGCATGTTTACAGCAAAAGTCCAGCATATATTTCATATAGGGAATAACATCCATTTTGACAGCGGGGCGTGCAAGCCCAAAGTGTAATTACATTACAAAAACTCCAAGATCCGCTTCGAGCGCGGCGAAGACCTAAAGCCACGGGTCCTCGTCGAAGAAGAGACCCTCCGGGACTTCCTCAACGGGGAGACCTTCACCTTCGTCTTGATCCTCTAAAAAGTTGATTAAGCAAGCCATGAGCCAAACAACCGGCTCAGCAAATCCCAAAAGGGATTCTATTTTACTACATGCACTGATTCACAATGGGAAGGGAATATACTTGGTTTATTAACTTGAGTGGATGCAGTTTTATTTGTAAACATTTTCATAAAACGGACCCAAAACTACTCCTTAAGATCTCAGGGGTTTTTCAATCAAAAGTTAATTAACCAACTAAACAAGTTAACACATGTACAAAACTACTTAAGCTTCGCTGCTGGAATCACCCAAGTGACACAGCTCCAATAACCGGGAGCACGGCGTATTCGAATACCATTTATTTGACTCTGCAGAGTTTGCTCAGCTTTACCCACATGATCCCTTAACTCCCGCGACAGAGTTAAGAAAGCCAGGTCGTTTCACTGCTCAATTCTTTATATAGGCTCTACCCGGTAGAATTCTACTCGGGTCTGGCTCACACACTCACGCACACACACACACACACGTCCACTTCGAGTGAATTCTACCGTTGTTAGGCACCCGCAGCACGGCCTGCCTAACCACGTTACTCAAATCCCCACCTCTCACCACCTGTAGAGTTTCAATTGAGTTGAGCAGCTACTAAACCAGTGTTGACAAGTCAACTCCTGTGGTTGAGCGGTTACCATGTCATTTGCTCAGCGTAAGGGTCTAGTCCTTATATTTTTCCCCCGGAGTCCGCAACCCCGGCCAGGTCCGCAACCTGCAACCCAGGGTAAGAGGCGGGCGAAAACCGTCTCGCGGCGCACCACAGCCCTCCTTACCCTATCTTACATGTCGACATACTCCGCCCTAGGGCACGGCATCCCATACTACCCTGCCCTAGAGTCGGGTTTTCCAAAGTCTATTGGCTTGCAGCCACAACCTTATTAGTGTAAGACCTTGAGTGATATTAATAACTTACAGTTATCTAGATTAACAGATAATTATTCCTAGGGTTACAAAGGCATGGCTACAAGTTTAACATGGTTTTTGTCAGTGGTAGGTTTAACTGTATAACATGTCATTCTGAACCATTTTATTTTACTTTGAACTAACTTTTCAGAACTAGCTCAATGCAAATAATATAGTAACATAATTAAATGTCATGGGATACAACATGATCAAAGGATTTGGGACTTGCCGTTGATTTGGACGATCTCGACTAGCTCGAACGAAGAAACGCCTGGAGCCTGAGTCTGCACTTGAACTTCCGGAATCTCTGACACTAGCGCAAACACGTAAAATAAATAAGTCCGGCTCGATACTAATCAAGCGAGGAAAAATAAACTTATTCAAAAAGGAGTAAAATGCATAAATCCGCAAATGGGGAATTTTAGAAATTTATCTGGAATGAATTTATGGAAATGGAGGCCAAAAATGGGTCCAGAATAATATTTGGAGCAAAGTGGTGAAATTTGGGAATTTTTGGGATTTTCTGTGATTTTCTAGGATTTATTTGGATTTTTCTGGATTTTGGAAATTGGAAAATCGCTGGAAATTCGGGATAAACAGTGTTGGGCCGGCCCGGTTACTGTGCGGCCCGGGCGAGGAGGCGGCCTGCCTGGCCGAGCAGCCCAACGCGCGTGCGCGCGCACGCGGGAATGAGTGGGCCGGGGAAGTGGCCCAGTTGCGCTGCGCCCGCACGAGATGGATGGACGACGCGTGTCCTGGCGGTGCGGCTCGGATGCGGGCGGAGCGAGCGGACGAGATGCGGAGCGGGAGGATCGGACGGCGGCGAAGCAAGGAAGGCGACCGAAGCGGTACGGGAAGATCCAACGGCTGAGGTTAGAAGGTGAGGGTAGGATCCGACGGCGGAGGAGGGGCCACGTCTCCCTTCGTCTACCTCTCGCCGGGCGCGCAAGGCAGACGGCAGTGGCGGCGGGGCTTCGCTCTCTGGCGTCGGCGAGGGACTCCGGCGGCGGGGGAGGGTACCACCGGATGCGGCTCCACACGGGGAACTCAACTGGGGCTCAGGGAAGTGAGGAAGGGCACTGGAGAGGAAGGGAGGCAGAAGGGGAGGAATCGGGTTTGAGGTGGTGGAGAAGCTCGCCGGTGACAAAGCAGCCCAAATGGCGGCGGCCACACGATCAGGGGCTCAAGGGGCTTACGCTGGAGGCGGAGGCGGAGGCTGAGGAGCTGCAGAGCGTGCTGGCCACGGGGAGGGTGCGGTGGCCGGCGGCGGTCTTCGACGCCGGAGCTCCTCAGGGCTTCTCCTGGCTAGGTGAAGCTGGCGGCGTGTTGAGGGGAGGGTGGAGGAGCACTGGGCGCAGGCAATTTGGGAATGGGAAAGGGGTGGAGGAGATCGGGGAGCAAGGGGGAAGAGAGGAGCCGGGGAATGGGGGGTTTTAAACCCGAGCGGAGGGGAAGAAGCTTCGGGGAAGGAGGCACGGGCGGGCAAGGGGGAGGAACCGGGCGCCAAGGGGGAAGAATGGGGTGGCGAGGGGAGAGAGAGGGGAGGGGGAGGCTGGCGAGTGGGGCTGAGCGAGGGAGCGGCGACGCGCGGCGACGCTGACGTCGAGACGGTGGCGTCAGCGCGGTGGAGGGGGGGATGAATCCCGCGGCGAAGACCGGGCGCGGTCGCGGGCACGTGCAGCGTGTGCGCGAGGAGGAAGACGGGGAGAGGCGAGGCGCGAGCGAAGGGGAGAGCGAGGGAGTCGCTGGGAGAGGAGGGAGACGGGGTGGGGAAGCGGCGCCAACGGGAGAAGGAGGAGGCAGGCGCTGGGGAGCGGGGAAAGCGGAAAACGGCGGGGCGCCGGAGGAGGGGAGAGGCGCCTCGGCCAGAAGAGGAAAGCGACCAAGAGGGAAACTTTCCCAAAAAGGAAAGTTTCCAAAATTTCCCCAAAAATCAGCAAAATTTCACAGAAAATTTGGTTTGAAATTTTAGGGCTTTTCAGCTTGGGGTTCTAGATCTGAGGGAGAGAGAGGAAGAGGTAGGGGCAGTACTAACCGTCGGAAGCATTGGAGGAAGAGCCGGCCATCGCTGGTTCGTCGGTGTAGTCTGCGTCTCTCTGGCGGCGACGTCTCCCTGGCGGCGGAGGTGGCGGCGGCACAGATCCGGTGAGACTTCCCGTCGCTGACTGCGCCCCCTCTAGATCGGTCTAGGGTTTGTGTGTCGGTGGGGATGTACGGCTCAGGCCAACCTCGTAACTCGAGCCGCCAGCCCCCACCCCTTTATATATTGCGCAGCGCGACGGGGGCCCACCAGCCTATTGGGCTGGGCGCCCCCGATCAGGGTGCGAACAAGGGGGGGTATTTGGCCGTTGGGCCAAATGCCCTGAGATCATTCTAACAGAGAGATCTCACTTCTTCTGTGTAAGAGACTATTTCAACCTGTGTCGATTTTCAAAAGTCAAAAGCCGAATTAAATACCCTGCCTTTTGCAACGACTTCCGTTTATTGGTTGTGCTATAGTGGCTTCTCTCGGAGCATGAGGAAAAGACAGAATGCGATGGCCACGGCAGGGTTGCCCTAGCCCCCTTGCATCAGTGCGGGAGAGGTCTTGCTCGGTGCATGTGCGGTCAATATGAAGGTGGGCGCCAAAGGGAGTGGCAGTCGTGGTGGTGGTTGTCGAGTCACCAAGGCACCATATCCTCCCCCACACTTGCCAGATCTGCACGAGTAGACCATTGGATCTGGCCATCCAGGTTGGAGAAGGCAGAGGTAAAGTTAAGGGCTGCCAGGCGCCATTCTCTATCTCGGCCATTGCGTTGTACCTCACCATGCCTCTCCCCCACCCTAGTTGTCGCACTCGTTGGTGTTTCTTGGCCAGATCTAGTGGCCACAGCTTGATCGTGCTCCTCGGTGTCCTCATTTGCCTCTACCGTCGCTCCCTCCTCCCTTGGCACCGCTGGCGCTACTCCTAGCCAGCGTCGCCCCTCCTCATTGGCCCCGCACGCATTGCCCGCCGTTGCTTGTTGAATTTTGTTTCCCATTTTCCTTTTTTATTTTTATTTTCTATCTTCTTTTCTTTCATATTCATTTAATCCTTCTCAATTTTTATCATACTTTTTTTTTGAAATCATCTCAATAAAAAACCAACAGCCGAATTAAATACATATAGTTTCAGCTGCGGTTTTTTTCAACAGCTATAGTATTATTTCAATCAAAAACTGAAAATAAAAAAAAAATCATCTGGCACAGTCCAATTGAACCGGACCGGAACGCTGATATTATTCTTTGCTTGTTCTGTTCGCATGAGGCCAAAATTGATAGCTTGACACACACACCCTTTGTGGGTCCGTAGGTGGTACAGACTGGGTGCCTCAGAACGAGCTCTCCCTGGGCAGGCAGAATGAAAAAAAATATCTGCAGAACACGACTACGATTGACATTTCAGAGACCGTGAACTGTCTTGACAAGATCTCGCAGGAAACTTCCAAAGTTGACATCCGCATGCGTTGACTTCTGTACTAGTAGTAGTAGTACTTAAAGAATTGAAAGCAAGAAAAATCACACATCTATATCACTAGAATCCAAGTAAACCAAGCAAAGTCGCTTCTGGGCAGGGAGGTGTCATGCATGATGAACAGAGCTGAACCAAAAGGTGATGGGATCGAAAGTTGGATCCTCGTGTTGACCAATGGAGTCCACGAGACAATGATCAGAGAGCCAAGTCTTAAAGCCTTACTCCTAGCTTGCACCGTGTCAACGCTGGCAAACACGGCCTCCATTCATGTCCAGGACGTCATTTCTCACTTTTCCTTTGACAATACCATTCACTACCTCAGAGAAGTCAACCCTCGCTGACTCTTGCGCGTGTTGCAATTTCTTAGAGCATCCTCCCTCTCATATATTATCTTCCTCTCTCGCACACACGTCAACCAGAGAAAATTATATAGAGTAAAAATTTTACCAAAGGATAGCGATACAACCGGTAACCGCTGGTTACTGGAAATTTCAGAATTTTTCGGCCAAAAATTTTGAATTTGATTTTTTTATTTTTTTCAATTTTTATATGAAGTTTGTGGATTCCAATTTTTTTTGCTTGGTATAAAATTTTATTGACCCTTGCTAATAAGGTTGGTAACCGTTAGTTACCGATGAAATTTTAGTGATACAAATTTCCCTACGTGTAACATGCCTATGCACACGAGCTCTTGCGACCACCATGTGTCATCATTTACCAGTCCCCAAAGCCATGAGATGCGTGGGATGCACAAACTAGCTAGGGCTTAGGCTAGCTCCGTGGCAGAATTGGACTTAGAGGTGAGAGACTGATAGCTCTAGCTTAAAAGAATGTAAACTGCTATCTAGTATTGGGACTGTTAGCTCTAGCTTAAAAGAATGTAAACTGCTATCTAGTATTGGCTCGGTCCAATTAAACACTAAGTTTTTTAAAGTAGTTTCTTTACTTATCTCGTTTTAGAAATAAGGCAAAGATTATTGATATATCACGTATCCTATTATTCTCGCTTCCGTCTCACGTACATATATCTTTCTTACTTTTTTCACCATTCGTTCTTCTTATAAAAGCTACTACTATTTATTTTCAATCAAAAGTCATCAGATTCAACCAAAAACAGTTACTTATAAAACGTATTGATAAAATAAGACATCAACATTGGTAAACACAGGAAGTGTAGAACAACCACATATTCTACGACATATGGGGCGACGGAGAAATCAGAGGGGAGACCGTATCCTCGTTGCAATCTCATGCCTAGCCCTACTCATGTATAATTCATATATTTCTAAAACTTCCATTTGAAAATCTGTCGAGCTACGACGAAGATAATTTACATTTTACCAGAGATTGACTTGACTCCTAATGCTCGTTGTTCCACCCACTTTGAGTAGACTAACTAGAAATAGTCAAAGTTTTGTCAATACATGTAGATCACAGTGCAGCAGTAGCCGGAGAGAACACAACGCTATCCATGTCATTATCTTCCTTTTTCTGGGAATATCTTGCCTTTGGACTAAACAATATACTACTATTCATTCTCTAGAGTAGACTAGTTAGGTTAATCTGTCACTTGTGCCGGCGAGGACCTCAGTGGATTCTTTTCGACTATAATTTACGGCTGCGGCTTATGGTTTTTATCTCTAGCATAAACGTTTGTATAAACAAATCGAATATCGATAAGTAGCTTAAAAAAGACTGTCTTGATAAATCGCTTTAAAACGATGATAAAAAACTATTCTATTTATTTATTTAAGAAAAAATCATAAACCTAAGAGCAAGTACAATAATGGTCTTATAGCCAAGCTAGTCAGCATTTTTGTTGATGTGGAGGAGAGAAGAGAGGAGAGAGATGAGAGATTGGCTCTCATGCAAGTAACAAGCTGGGCACGAGAGCCTATGCAGTGGTGGGCCTAGATAATAAATGTATGTGAGGAGGAATAGAAAAGAGAATGTGAGATATGGTATCACATAATAATAAAAAACTTTTTGTAGACAAATTATTGTATAACTTGGTTCTTATAACTTGACTTATAGCCAAACACTTTGACTATATTATTCGACTTGCTCTAAGAGCTCGGCGGAGAGCTGCCAGGTGTGGGCTCAATGCATGCGTGCAATTACGGTGTGCGCAACTGCGTACGTGTAGCACGCGTGCGCGCCTGAGTGCGCGGCTCGCTTTCGCCAGGCACGCGTGCGACCCTGCGCGGGGCCCACGGCTTTGGCCTCGCACCACACGATACATGCAATCCCGCACCTCGCCTGGCCAACCTCTTCGTAGCATAGCAGCTCGTCATAAGCATGACGTCAGCGGCTCTTCTTCTTCTTCTCCTCCTACTTCCGTCTCCACCGTGAATTCTGGCCGCCGTCTTCCTGACGCATTTCCATACGTATTCTCTGCAGAGGGAATACGTATCGGTTTTTTTACCATGCTACGTACCCTGATCATACATTAAGGAACTGAGCTGGTATATATTCATTTTTTAGGGCGCGATATCGTACCAACGACCAGTCGTTCGTCCTCCACATAAGATGTAGATGATATGAAAGCTATAGGTATACCTGTAACTCTCACCAAATGGTTGACAGGTGGCTCTGATCGACCCATATGAGTACTCATGGAAAATATTGTGAGTGCCACGTATAGTCTATGGATATGTTGGTCATTTACAGTGGACCGCGATGTGCCTTAAGTGGTCGGGAAATATCATAAGAAAAATGGACTTTAATTGACATGGAAACATTAATCGTTGTTGCTAGCAGTGAACTGCTTGGTGTAAACCCCTCCCTGGGCAGCAGATTAGTTTCAGTTTACTCCCGACCCTGTGTAACCATTTGTGAAGCAATATAAGTAGTGTTCAGGTGGGCTGTTTTTAGCCCACCGTCGAGTCTTAAAAAAAAATCCTCTTGAGTCCTTCGCTTTCGTGTGTTTCTAACTGGACATTCCTTTACAAAAGTGAAGATTAAGATTTCTTTGATGCAAAGGAATTTCAAAGAACAAATGGAGGAACCTGTTGATAATAGCTCACAACTCAATCTAATTAAAAACGACCCTGGGGCAAATTTTGGCCAATGATTGGTATTTATATTTTGCACATGCTTCTACCTAGAATAATACCCAGTAGTCCATACCCACTGTTTAGCATGGATCGGTCTGGAAACGGATTTTGAAACCCTAGCTAGAAGGGACTTGGAAATATGCAAAACACAAAAAAGAAATATATGCATGATACGAACTAGTCAAGTCCCCACAGATTAGGGTTAATTACCTCAATTAGACTAGATTAGAGAGGACCAGTGGACCACCACGTACATAGACAACTAATAGCGTTAGGTGCAATACTACTACTATCACCAATTCACCATGCATATTCCTATCCGATTATTGCGAACATAAATACAGGTACATTATTACATCAAGCATTTTGGAATGTAGGCGCGCGAGCGAAAACTTATTGCTAAGATCATGTATATGGATCGAATACCGGTCAGGTAGAGAGAAAGTATCATGCAGAAGAAACTAGTTGTACGGCCGTAGAGGACATGTATCGTACGTACGTAGGAAACAATCGCCATCATATCGAACAATCTCAAAAATTTTCTCGTGAAATAATCGCAGTCTCAGCTGTTGATGAGCGACTACTAATCATGATCAGCCGCACCAAATGGCATGCGATAATGCGTCGCAGTCAGACCGTCGACGACCCGCCTAATAACCTTCCCGGTCAGAAAACCTAATTTCTCTTCCTCCTCCTCCTATTCATCTTCCTCCCCGCTTTATTTCCAACGGTTTGTATAAAACCACGTCGCCACTATCCACTCACCTTTACTTAATCCCCTGGGTTAATTTCCCCATTAATTCCTAGCTACTTGCCCACCACACCAAATAGCCGAGCGATCGAGCACTACTACGCCATACTCATTACTCACCACTGACTACTTGCACGCTATTAGCTAGCTACACTACCAAGAAACCAAAGCAATTAAGGTAGACATGGCAGATCACCAGGAGATGATCCGTGCTGCAGCTGCTCCAGCCATGTACAGCTGCCCAACCACGAGCCACGGTGGCGACTGGTGGAGCACGGCGGTGGCTCCGCCGGTTTCGTCGTGCTCGCCGGAGATGCCCGGGTTTGGCGCCTGGTCTGGTGCGGCAGCTGCTGGTGGCCATGTCGATGTGGTCGACGGCAACAGATCGAGGTCGAGTAACACGGCCTCCTCGGAGTCGCCTGGACCGAACTCGCTCGCCACCGGCAGCTCCATAACTTTCCAGGAACCCACCGGCGTCTCCGATCCGGCCACCGTCGCCGTGCCACAGACGGTGCCCGCCGGTTTCGCCACCGGCTGGAACCAGCCTTTCCTGTGAGTTCAACACGTGTATATATAATTCTTGCGCTCACTTCTCTCGTGAGTTATGAACTCATGATCGTATGCATGATGCCATAATGGTACATACACATATATAAAGTACTAGGATTTTTGTGCCTGATCTCAGGGATGGATCTGGTTTCCATGGATACATGAGCTCAAGAAATGATCAGAATCATATCAACATGCCAAGTTTGATGAGTCCCTCATCATCAAATAACAACCTGATGCTACAGGACCACCATGGTCAGAACTACCAGTTCCTGTCCAATCTTGGGTTCGAGCTGCTCTCCTCGCCGACTTCACCGTATGGCGGTTTCCGATCCTCGCAGCTGAGAAGCCTCACGGAGCCAGTGGCGGCGGAGCAAAGTTCGCGGGGGTTCCAGCAGACGATGAACCAAGCGCCAGCAGCCAGCATCCGGCAGCCGATGCAGTTCACCAATAACACGCCGTTTTGGAACCCTTCCACCGGGTTTACTACACCGGCAGACGGGGCAGGCTTAGGCGCTGCCGGAACGGCGCCGCCGGTGCAGACTAGGCCGGCAAGCCTTGCAGCCAAGGTTAGTATACATACACATACTGGTATACATAAATACACAAATAGCACATCTTCAGCATAGCTACCTAGTGTATATGACAATCTCCAGAGTTCTAAATTTTCTTTATCTATATGTTCAGAGTGCATTAGAAGGAGTAGAAAACTCCAACTCAGTTATCACAAAGAAGGCGAACGCCGATACTACGCCGCACAAGAAACCGAGAACTGGGACACCATCACCATTGCCGACCTTCAAGGTATGGCTCAATTTAGTTACCTCAAACATATATTTTCCTTTAGCTAGTAAAGTTCATATATTGTTGGATTCGATATATCAATCAAAGGGAGATGAATGATGTCTTTAAATTCTACCCCCTAAAAGGTAATCCAAAACTTTCATTCTACTAGCTACTGGAAGCTAGTAAGATTAGATTTGCACACTAACAAAATACTCACCAAAAGCACGGAAGTAAATAGAGTTCAACTCCTCAGAACCAGTCGGACCATTACGAGGAAGCGATTCGATCGGCCGAGCGGTTTGACCGCCGGTCTAACAGGCCTCCGGTTGGATTGCAAGCTTGGGGGCGGTCGGACCACACCCCTAATCCAAAATTGAAAATCAACCCGAGCCAAAACAAAGTATAGTGCAATCTCTAAATAATTTGAAACTTTGCACTCCCCTTATGAGAATCTCAAGAACCTAATACATACAAGAATCACAATGATTTTCGTAAAATTTTAACATTTCCTCAAGACAAGCAAGCTTGCATCAAAACTAGACAAAAATCAAGAAATTGAGATATGAGTTGATCGTGTGTTGAAGATAGTTCTAGATAAGTTACCATATGTCACAACAAGTTAGAGCACCTAAAGATTCGAGACCAGAATCATAGGAACAAGATATCACTAGAGGAGCTCCAAATCGAACCAAACCAGGTAACCTTTAAGATCTTACTATAACTGGTATTTAGATGAATGAAATATGATTCTCATGAGGTATCTTCATCACTTACATATCCTTGAAACTTAGCAAGATAAAAAAGGAAGCAGAAAGGGCAAAACACCAGCCAAAACAAGTACAAAATCAACAAGAGTAAGAATACACAATGTAGAATAAACAAAATTGATCTATTTTAACTTATAGATGAATGTTTTATAGCCACTCCATTATGGAGGGTAGAGCTCTCACACAAAAGCACTCACCCAAAGCCTCACTACAAGGAAAGCCTAACAAGTGAATGGTTGATTCTCTTCTCCTCGACCACATGACTCAAACTCATCTCACTCATATAGATGGAGTAACTAACCCACATCTAATCCTAATGGATACTATCTATAAGTATAATCAGAGAACCCATCAACCCCACATACACTAGGTTTTACACTTACACATGATTTATGCACACTTCTCAAAGCACATAAACGCAAACCCACTATGGAACAAGATTCCCATCCATTTCGCCTCCTTCCTAATGCCCTCTAAGTGCCACGGTTATGATCCTATCGCTATTTTTGGTATATTGGCTTACTCGCCAAAACACCCTTACTTGTATCGTGGATCTCACCTTTTCCCTAAGCCTAGTCCATAGTCATCTTCTCCTTTGCAAATAATCCCCATGTCTACAATGTATAGATTCATTAATGGCTCACATATCGATAAGTCTCTCCGTGTCAGTTCCTCTCGACCATGCCTCACTTGTCGTCCCGCCCCAACTACCTTGATTGTATCTCAACTCATCCCGGTCCATGCCATCGTCCATGGTTGCCTCCAAGTTTCTGTATATTAAAGATCAAGAAATTATTTCTGAGTACAAGTTTTTCACAACTTGACCCACGTTAGTCCAACATACTTTATGTACCATGAATGCAATGACCTAGGACTTCAAAACTCAACCTATGATTATTTTCCACAAATATCCAAAACCCCTCGAATATTTTTAGTCAAAACCAGTCTAACCGCCATTGACCGGTCGGTCCAACCGTGCCATCAATCCTGTCAAATGTCAGTAATAGGGGAGCCAGTTAGACCGCGGCAATTATGCTGGTCTGACCACTCGGCCTACCTAGACGGACATCCACCCATTGGTTGGTTGGATCAATCATATTTTCTCTCGCGCATACAAGCGAGCACATCTCTAGAAAAACCAGCTGCCAACTAAAAACTGGTTGCACCGCACCAGCGGTCCGACTGCCCCCAAAATTTGGTCACACCAGACTTGCGGTCAAACCACCCACCCCGGCCGGTCAGATCACCTCTGACATATAGCAACTTTGAAAACTTGCAAACATTCACAAATTTAAATTTAACTCAACATGATTACCGATCATTCAACACAAACGAACCATGAACATTTACAATATGGTTCTACACACACATATATATCACATTAATTAATTTGTATATATGTTTCAGGTGAGGAAAGAGAAGCTAGGGGACAGGATCACAGCACTCCAACAACTGGTTTCCCCTTTTGGAAAGGTGAGTGGAGGATGCATATACTAATACTATATACGTATAGTTCTTGAAGGTAAAACTTCATAGTCATGTTGCAAAAGAGCCACTCCTTTCAAGATCGACCGAATTCTCTTTATGAAACAACTGATCGATCAACCTCGGCGTGCGTGCGTGCGTGCAGACGGATACGGCATCGGTGCTGCACGAGACAATCGAGTACATCAAGTTCCTCCATGACCAAGTTGGTGTAAGTGCTCATCTAACTGAAATGCTGCTCCCTTTAATCATATATATGCAGAAATATTGATCTGATCGAATTGAACACCTATCAACTTGCATTTCTTCACATGTATGCATACAAACGCAGGGACTTAGTGCTCCTTACCTAAAGAACAGGCAACAAGTGCCCCACTTGAAGGTACTACTATATATCGGCTATACCTGCAGTGCTCATACTGCATGCTTTTCTTCCCCTTTTTGACATATTGCTATCGTCATATATTGCTTGATCAAGTGGTGATCTATCAATCTCTTTATGTATGCATATGCGTGTTCAGAGCTCGGCTGACAAATCGAAAGATGGTGGCGAGGCGGCGGCAAACAGAGACCTCACCGGCCGAGGGTTGTGCCTGGTCCCGATTTCGAGCACCTTCGCGGTGGCCAGCGAGACGCCGGTTGACTTCTGGACCCCGTTTGGTGCGGCCTTTCGGTAGCTGATATATATCATCCAGGAGCTCTACTGATTAGAAGTGCTAGCTAGAGAGCTAGACTGCTCTAGTAGCAGTAGCAGTCGCAGCATATATATGATCCTAACTCACAAGTCACAACTACTAGTGAGCATATATATTGCACTGTATAACTGAATTAGGTATAGATGAATCTCTGGAATGAGTACTTCAAGACTTGGATTCATTCTTCAGGTTCATCAGAGAATAAGAGGATCAGATAATTAATTGACTGGAACTGATCATACATGATGGCCTTGTTGTAATAATGGGTGGGACATACTGTTGAGTAGTATATGACTTTGCACTATATGTAAGACTTGTCAAGAGTTTTTCATCATTATTTTAAAAAGTAGGTTTATGTCTCTGCACAATGTTTGGTCGTTATGTTAAATTATTGTGATATCCATCTTATTAAGTGGCTAGGGGGATGGCTACGGCCTACGGTACAAACACCTCTTAATTAGCGACAAAAACTTTATCAACTTTTATCTCCATCCACAGTTTCCCACTTTTTCATATATACTTCTCACTTGTAGGATCAGAAGTGGATAGTGAAAAAAAAAGGACAAATAATTCAGTAACATTCCCAAAAAAAAAAATAGAGGAATGGCCTCGCAAAAATAATTTATTATGGAACACAACACTACCGTTAAGTTTTCCATCCAAAACTTAGGACCTGTTCTTTACCTCAAAAGCTGGTGGTTTTGGCTTTTGTTACAGTACCTAACTTTCAAACGGAGTATTTTTTCAAGACGGGGTCTACAAGTTAAACGATCTACACGTTAAAAGCCCAACATCTGTACCAACTAAAATCGCAAGTGAGTATCTATCTCTCTGTAATCTATATCATGAGGTTATGGAAAATGGGGGGAAAATAGAGATATATAGGGGAGGTTGGAGAACATCCCCTTTTATAGATTGGAGATGGAGGAATTTTTTTTTTACAAGCATCTCATTGGGGTGTGAAAATCCAAAAATACCAAGAGGGTTAGAGATGTCATTTCCCGCACTGAACTGAAGGCATGTGAACGGTGCTGTTGTTTTCCCTGATAAACGATATTTACAACGTTATTTCCGGTCAATGTTCTTTGCGACGTTGTTCCCTCTAAATTTGTGTTTTAAGACGTTATTGATACAATTTCCCATAAAAAACTTTATGCTAGACGCATAAAATATAAATACATTGCCATACTCAATATATCTAGAAGAATACGGTCTCAACTAAACCGCATGCAGATGTATTTTTTCCAATAAAAAAAGACATTATTGCAAATAATTCATCACTAATGTTGCACGCAGTAGTTGAGAAAAATGTTGCAATGCAATTTAATAGACATTCTACACTTATACCACAACATGTTTGTCGAATAGTTGCAACAATGCCATGATTCAAGATGTCCTACTAGCTATACATTTGAGAGATCATATGGAGGTGACTCCATATTTGTGATGAGTAATTGACCCTTGGTTTAGAGAGATTGAGTTTAGTTTTTGAGGTTTGTGCCCTATCTGTCTAGTTTTAAGCCTTTACGACTTGGTCAGCAGGTGCTCTTACATTCACGTGGTCGGCAGTAACATTTACAACCACGTTGTCGGCAGCGTCGTGGTCGGCAGTGGATTTTACGACCACGTTGTCGCAGTCGATTTTACGACCATGTTGGTCGCAGTCGATTTTATGACCACGTTGGTCACAGTCGATTTTATGACCACGTTGTCGTAGTAGATTTTACGACCACGTTGTCACAGTTGATTTTATGACCACATTGTCACAGTTGATTTTACGACCACGTTGTGTGCCTCTATGGTCGGCAGTCTAGTTTACGACTTGGTGATCGTAAGTGCTTTTACGACTTGCTCTTTACAACCACGTTGTGTGCCTCTGTGGTCGGCAGTCAAGTTTACGACTTGGTGGTCGTAAATGTCTTTACGACTTGCTCTGTACGACCACGGTGTGTGTCTTTGCAGTCGGCAGCCAGTTTTACGACTACACGGTCGATAGTCGTAGATCTGATTGGCTGTGGTCGACAATTGTAATTATGATTGCCGTGGTTGTAAGTCGTAGCTTCGGCTGGATGTGTGCACTGGTCGTAGCGCACTGTCTGAGTGGTCGTAAGCCGTAGCAACCAGGTTTGTCATGGTCGTAGCACTCTGTCTGGCTTAGTGACGGTCGTAGCACTCAGTTGGTGTGGTTGTAAGTTGTACCGACTAGGTGGGTTAAAGTCGTTGGGCTAGCAATGGTCGTAGCAGCCTGCATTGTGGTCGTAACGACTTGCTGTGTGGTCGTAGGCAGCTGGGAAGTCTTCTAAGGCTACGACCACCTCATGTCCAGTGCATACGAGTGGTCGTAAGTGGTTTACGACCAGTTGTTTTGCTGTGTTTGCTCACGGAAATACTTTCTGATATGTGCTGATTGTTGAATCGTGTATTGTGCGGTGCTATGTGATGTGTTGCTTGTTTGTGATGGCTGCAGTACTTTGGAGCTAAGTCATGGAGAGGCATGGAATAATCGGGACTAGACACAGGGAGGTGTTGAGATCCAGAACAGTTGGGAAGATGCCAAAGATGACTAGGCTTGCAAGGTGGCTGCAAGGATTGGACAGCAAGGAAACTGGAAGCTTCCAGGAAGGTGTAGAGGGGCATTTTGGAGAAATGCTCGAGATCTTCAAAAGAATGCTTTCTGTTAAAGCTGTCTCTGTCAAAGCACTGCTGTCTGTTTGTGTTAGCGGGTAAAGCATGTGTGGAAAACCTGGTTGTAGGCAGGGGTTAACGGGTCATCCCCGGTATCGAGAGACTATAAATAGGGATGGGCAGCTACCCATCTAGAGAAGTCTCCGGGGGTTTCTGTTCTTGCGTGAGTTCTTGTATTTGGTGTTGGAGCACGTATGCTCCTGGTCCTCCTGATGGAGTGGCTGTAGACTCTTCTCCAAAGCAATGTATCATCATTTTGATCTCTGTTTATGTTTGCCAGTATGTGTGGAGTTGAGTTGGTTTTGTTTTCTATGGTTATTTCCTCTCTGTTCTTCAGTTCTCTTATTCATCATTTGATCTAGGACTTTGCTTTCAGTTGTTCTGTGATAATCTGACTTGCTTGGAGTTGGGAAATCATACTCGAAGCCATCTTGGCCCATATATTCCCATATGCATGGTCTGACTATCTTCCTTCTCTCTAAGTCTCGGTTTCAAGTGTTCTTCTCGATTTCCAAGGAAGATCTCTATTGTCTTGATAAGTTTTCAATTAAAGTTCAGAACAGTCCTTTGAGGTCGTGTCCTTGCTGTGTTTGAAGTCTTATGACCAGTTGATCCGTGAATCAAAAGTTATTCGGAATCTGAATCTTGTGGTTGCGCGCCTTCCTGCTTTTCCTCTATTCTTCTGAGTACTTTATGACCACGACAGTCGTTCGACCACTCATTGGCTTACGACTACGTCGGTTTTGATCGTTGTGGTTAACGAACAGAGAGCCTTACGATCACAGTAGTTGTTCGATCACCTGTTGGTTTACGACTACGATTGATTCTGGTCTCGGTGGCTACCGACTAGGGCGATTTATGACCTCCGTGTCGAGTATCGACCACATAGTCGGGCCTAAGACCACGAGTTCCCCTTCCGACCACCTTACCTTTCCTTGCTCTGTTTGGCCTATCTTCTCGGGTTTTCTGTGAGCTTTCGACCCCAGTCTTCATAGCTCAAGTAGCTATTGGAGAGAAAGGGTTAAGTGGATACTTGAGGATATTTTAAAGGCACTATTCACTTCCCTCTGTTAGCTGCTCGATCCTACAACACTAGGTAAATGTATTCATGAATTTCCACGGTTGCTGAGCCTTAAAGATAACTAATGTGTTAATGCACCGATTCCAAGAAAAAAAACAATAATATCTATGCCCGGCTACTGTTGCTATCTCGAGAGCAATACATGAGCATTTTACTATGATTGCACAGTGAACGGCACTAGCACATCAGCACTACACAGTAGACACCAATAGCATAGGATAGTTAAGGGCTTGAGGCCCACTTTCGGCAAGCTGTCCTTTTGGGCTGGGCACATCTAGGACCCAGAGGGGACAACGGCCGCCGCACATGAAACAGTTCAATTCGGACCGCTTCGAACACAAGAATTTTGAAGAAATTGCACATGAAACAGTTAATTTCCATGGGAATCAGGAGAAATCCCTGCATTTCAAACAGAACCTAGAGTGTTAGTATTTTGGGAATGGTTATTGTACTGACGACTGTTTTTTCCTTTATCTTCGATCACTTTTTTATACTGTAATTTTAGGTGATTGAAAGTGCAATTTCATAAAGGAGTGAATTAGTATACTGTAACTTTAGATGACTAAGAGTATAACTTCAGGTAACTGAGAGATAAAAAATTTCACTCGACTGTTCAATAGCAAAACCATAGTTCTTTTAAGACTTCGTAGCGTGTTCTTAGTTTTAGTAGCTTATGCACGCCGAAGACATGACACACAAAGTACACAACACAGCTTGACAATGCCTGGCATATATATAAGTTGTTTGCCCCCAATGAAAAATTGCACACGAAAGATGCCGTAACAGCTCAACGATGGCTGTTACATATACACGGCGCTGAAGTCATGTGCATGCGTCGCATCTCGCATGGACAGATTAAACCAACCGTGGAGAGTCCCATGCGTGCACTCCTTGTTTCATGCACACAAAACTTCAGCACCGTTCGCACTTGCAATGTTCTTTCTGTTTCATGCACATAATTCTATGGATTTCATTACTGAAATTAACAAGGTCATATTACAGTCCTGACAGTGACAAGAGTTCACCCAGACAGTCTTGAGAGACATAGAAAGGATACATGGAAGAGATCAGAGCCAGCCACCAGGCCAAGATGACATACAGACAGAGAAGAAAGAAATTCCCTGGATAAGTTGCCGAACTGGATCTGACAATTGTCGATGATGAAATACCTTACCTTGATTCGAAAACAACAAGCCATTTCTTCTATGAATATCAGTCTCTTGTATACAGTTGTAGAAACTTCTTGAGTTTGCAGAGAAATGTGGAAGGCTTCTAGCGCCCCTCCAGCGTTGCAAGGCTCATGCCATTCACAGAACTTCCCCCTGCTCCATCAGTTTCATAGTTCCTCTGTGCGAAGTATACAGGCTCTTTTGGCTGTGAAAGCTCTGTGGCTTCATTATCCAAGCTCGATACCACCGAAGACATAAGCAGCCGAGCATTTGGGTTGTCCTGTACCGACAAGAGTCCAATGTGAATGCATCGTAGAGCTTCATCAAGTGAACAGCTCTCAACAATCGATGGGTCAACTAAATTCCGCATGTTCCCAGCCTTCCATAAGCTCCATGCCTGAACCAATCAATCATGTACTTATCAAAATTGCATCTCATATGAGTTGAAGAAGTTTTGAGCACTTCAAAACACTAACATGAGCAATGAGGTTGGGAGAGCCTGTGATTGGATCAGTTGTGCCGATCTTCAAGCCACTCACAATCTCCAGGAGTAATACGCCAAAGCTATAGACATCGGATTTGACAGAGATGATGCCTTCCAGTGCATATTCAGGCGACATGTAGCCACTGTTTAGACCATTAACCGAACAAGGTGTACAAAATTTAAACTTAAAACTAGTTCAATAACAAAGATGAAATAATTAAGTTACGTCACGTATGAAATTACTAACTACTCACAACGTTCCAACAACTCGATTGGTATTTTCTTGCTGTTCGTTGCCACCAAAGATCCTCGCTGTACCAAAATCAGATATCTTGGGGCTCATCTCAGCATCCAACAATATGTTGCTTGCTTTGAGATCTCTATGAATTATCATCAATCTTGAATCTTGGTGGAGATAAAGAAGGCCTCTAGCTACACCTTTGATTATCTTAAATCTTGTGGGCCAGTCAAGCACTGATTTTCTTGCAGTATCTGTCAAGGATAGAATCATATGAAGCCTCTTATCAGTGATGCATATTCTTTTGACTAGAAGTTGAGATTCTGCAAGACGTGACCAGAACATACTGAAAAGGAAGGCATCCAAACTTTTGTTAGGTAGGTATTCGTAAATCAATAGTTTTTCATCTTCGTGAATGCTGCAACCTAGAAGTTTAACTAAGTTTCTGTGCTGCAACTTGGCGATCAAAACTATTTCATTTTTGAACTCCACTACCCCTTGGCCAGAACCTTGACGGAGTCTTTTCACAGCAATTTCATTACCATTTTCCAGCCTTCCCTGAATAAATGAACGATTATTGAATCAGACAAGTTAGAAATTTCATTTCATTAATAATGTACTGCTGAAGTTAACACTGCAAATCTTGTTACCTTATAAACATTGCCAAACCCTCCTTGTCCAAGAATGTTGGATTCAGAGAAATTATTTGTTGCAGCAGAAATTTCTCTAAAGCTCATAAATGGAAATTCTAATTTTGTATCAGCAAGTTCATTAGAAGTGCTTGTATATCCTAGAATCAATCTTCTCCAGATCTCCTTGCTTCCTTGTTTGCCTGCCAGGAATGTGCATACAGTCTGTTCAGCTTGTTCGGGACAAGAGAGGAAATGAAAAGAGAACAAAATACATCTATTGTCTACCTTTAAAGATGTAGATCCAAATAAGCCCTATGCATATGAGTATCAGCAAACTCGAGACAACTGGTAGTACAATCAGCGCCGGTCCTAGGGTTTTGAGGGCCCTAAGGCGAACTTGTCATGACGGGCCCATTAGACTATGTATAGAATTTTATAATATATATATGCTAATTTTACTTGCAAAGCGAAAACGAATCCAATAATATATTTTTAATTTAGCATGTCTGATAATTATCAACGAACAATGTAGACTAAAATAACAATATATTTGTACTTCTAGAACTAATATGATTACCTTGAGGAAGAATAGAACTCCATCATATCCATTGCTTCTCATAAAATGATACTTCTTTGGGCATTTCTTGATGCAAAATCATCAAGGACGGTATTGAGATCAATAGTGTCCAAGACATCCTTCTCGATGGTGCACATAGCCAAGCCATTTAACCTTTCTTGTGACATAGTTGATCTCAAATAGTTCTTCAACGACTAGTTTTCTTCGTTTTCTTTTCTCAGCCCCCGACAAATGTTTCTTAGGTAACATTCTAAAATTCTAACACCTAAATTAGAATAAAAACACCACTATATGAGTACAGAGTACTAGAAGTCTGAAATACTGTACAAAAAATTAATTTGGATTAAAAAAGAATAAGGAAAAAATACCTAGGGCCTGGACTCTGAATCTCTGATTGAACCACCGAGCAACTGATGAACTGATCGGCTGATCGCAAATCGCAAGAACCAAGATGCCTGATTGATTGGAGTGCCGAGCGCGAGCCGAGATGTCATCGTCGTCGGTCGTCGAGCCCTGGTTGCCGCCGCCGTGTCCGCGGACCGCGACTCCGCGCGACTCTCCCTCTCCGTCTCGCGATCGCGGACTCGCGGTGTAGGTCACGGTCTCTGCTCGCGTGGGAAAAGAAACGAGCTCGGGACTCGATCAGGAATTCAGGAGTCGGAGTCCGACGTTTGGCCTTCTTGGGCCGGCCGGCCAGTTTTCTTCTTCTTTGGTTCTCATTATTTTGCTAATGGACTATAGGGCCTGAGGTTTGCATACATGGGTTTAGACCCCTCCCTCGCCTGGGCCCTAGGCGGTCGCACCCGGTGCACCTCCCTAGGGCCGGCACTGAGTACAATTTCTAGGGTGATGATCTTTCTCTTGTTACCTGCACAAATTTAATTCATGGAGAATCAACAAACTTTATCCATTCCACACACAGCATCTATGGTAGAGTAATTCTCATACTCTCTTTTTTGTCCGATGCTTCACAAGCATAGGTCCCTCTTTCTCAAAATTCAATAGGTCCCTCTTTGAAAGGGCATGGAAGAATTGATAGACCTATCTACTAAGGTAATCAGACAAAGAGAAGAAAGAAAGGATACCACTTAATCTGTTAATCCGTATATAGAGGTCCTCCCCTCCTTGGGTGCTCTTCTCCATGTCGATCAACTCCCCCATCCATACCAGGCACCTTGTGTCATCTCCATCAATGGCCCTCGTGCCCATGTTGGAGTAAGCATATGCCACACAGGAGCAGTTGTTCCTGCATTCCGCCGTGCACTCATCAAAGCTTCTGTTTCGGACATAGAGGAACTTGTCAGGGACCTTCATGCCCGGAAAGGTCAAGAAACTGTCTCCACGGCTACATCTTAGAACCTCCCTCTGGCGGCATCCCTGCGAAAACCTGCCGTCGATCCAGCCTTTATCATCCCTTGGCTCAAAACCATCAAGGCACTTGCAAACTGGGACAGTTTCTGTGTTGTCACAGTAACTGTATGGACCACAGTAACTGTACATATTGCACTCATGTGCAGGCTCAGTGTACAGGGCTGTCCATACTGAAATGTTGCTGTCCCAGCTTAGTATATTTACCTTTCCCAAGTAGTCCATCTCCATCCTGATCAGCACAGCCAAGGAGCCAATTGGCATGCCGAAGGACATGTACACCTCGTTGTTGGCATGATGTAAAGCCATGTAAACGGTAGAATTGAAGTTGTCCATGTAGTGCCCAAGGAGGTAGCTTGTCCACACTGGGCTTCGCCGGCGCGGCCTTGAGCCGTGCCAGATGAAGCGCTGCAGGAGGTTGTTGGGGTCTGCGCCGTAGGAGAAGTCACCAGGGGATGGGTCCTGGAGGCCTTTCCAAGAAACGAGGCGCTGCAGTGCGTGCATCCTGTGGCTGAGCCTGAGGTTCATGCCAGGAAGGAGATTGTCGGTCGGGTGGTCGAAGCTCTGCCATAGGATGGTGCTGTCAGCCAATGACCGGACGATGAAGTTTCCGGTGTTGTCTAGCATGGCTTCTGTAGAGATGGTGGTGGCTGATGAGGAACTGTCGTTGATGCTGTTGTTTGACATCCAAAGAACGCGGCCATTGCCATCAGACAAGACAAGGTTGGAGCTGCTGGTCAAGGCAAGCACTGTGGAGGAAGGATCAGTGATCGGCGAGGCACGGTTGGCGACCCACACGACAGTGCACTGCGGGATCTTGTTGTACCATATGCCTACATAGTAATGTTTTTTGGTGGAGTTGGACGGGGAGAAGAAGCCCAGCGCGAAGGTGCCATCGTTGGAGATAAGAGCGCTGCCAGGGGAGAGCGGCTTTCCGGGGACAAGGCGGTTGCCGGATGCACAGAGATGCAAGGAACTGAACAGCCAAGAAAGAAACAAAAGGATGGCATAGATAGGAAGGGAATACATTCTCATTCTTGACCTTCTATTTGCCAGGAAAAAATGATTATGGAATCATGGAAGGGAGTATAAGAGCAGGCAGAGGGTGAGGTTACATTAGACAGTTGGACCCCTAAGGATTGAAAGAGTGGTTGAGTTGTTCCAAAATAAGCATTGGCACCCATTGTCAGCTTTTTTTGCTGGAAACACTACTAATCATACTGCAATATTTTCAACGATTTATTGATCTCCCTGATTTTAGGCCCCGCTCATTTCAGTTTTAGTTTCTAGCTTTTGACTTATTTTTTACTATTAATAAATTTCGTCTTTTTTCTGAATTTTTGGTTTTTTTGAGCTTTTTTGCCGGTTCTTTTTTCCCGTATTCGTTTGCGTTGTCCGTATTGAGCTAGCATATTTTTTCTATTTTTAAATTATTCAGATTTAATTACACTAAATAAGACACCTTCAACTACAGTGAAATTTCAGCCGTTACAGTGCAATTTCAGCCATAAGCCCAGCTTTTCATCCCAACCGAGCGGGGCCCACACATACATGATTCTGACTACAAATTCCACACTAGAAAACAACAGATTCTACTCCTTGTAGGTTACTTGAAGTTTTTACACTATAAAATTTGATAAATATTGAAGAAAAGTCTAATTTTATGATTCTGAATTTTCAACCTAGATGTCAAATCCAAGTATACAAGAATCTTTCTCTGATGTTCCAGGTGGCAAGCTCCATTTCAAAAAAGTCCACTCCTAGTCAATAACTTCCAGGCTTCCAGCTCTACTATGCATTCACAGGTAAAGAGTGAAAATGAAATGAAGAAACAAATTTGTGCTTCCTGAATAGATACCAATTCAGATAAAATATGCAATTTCTACCCGGCTTGTTGTAAAAAATGTGAGTTCAGATGAGTTTCATTTCAAAGCAGATCTAGGCGCAAAACAAATTTCATGTATAACATTTTATACGATAAAATTTTAGTCTATCTTACAGTAAATGAAGCTAGCCACACAAAGGGTGTGTTTGGTTGAGCTGTGGCTTCTGAAAAAGCTGCTGTGAGCTGTGGGCTGTGGAAAAGCTGCTGTATGTTGTGGGCTGTGGAAAAGCTGTAAGCTGTTTGGTTCAAACAAGTATAAAACTTACCTCCTATCTCTATTTTCCTTGAAACAACTGTGAAACATCTCTCTATTTTCACCATTTCAAAACGCAGAAAGCCAAAAGCTAAAAGCAGGGTCCAAGGTGCTTTCAAAACTGTACTACCCAAAAGTAGCTGCTTCTGAAAAAGCAGCTTCTGGTTTTCACCCCTTTGGTTGGCTTTTGGCTTTTTGGAAGCAAAAGCAGCTCCCAAAAGCTCAACCAAAGGCACCCAAAGGGTGTGTTTGGTTGAGCTGTGGCTTCTGAAAAAGCTGCTGTGAGCTGTGGGCTGTGGAAAAGCTGCTGTATGTTGTGGGCTGTGGAAAAGCTGTAAGCTGTTTGGTTCAAACAAGTATAAAACTTACCTCCTATCTCTATTTTCCTTGAAACAACTGTGAAACATCTCTCTATTTTCACCATTTCAAAACGCAGAAAGCCAAAAGCTAAAAGCAGGGTCCAAGGTGCTTTCAAAACTGTACTACCCAAAAGTAGCTGCTTCTGAAAAAGCAGCTTCTGGTTTTCACCCCTTTGGTTGGCTTTTGGCTTTTTGGAAGCAAAAGCAGCTCCCAAAAGCTCAACCAAAGGCACCCAAAGTCATGTTCAGATCCATCCTTAGTGGTAAGCTGGGAACGTTTCATCTCTTTATTCTAGCAAGGCCAAACAAAGGTGGAAAAAGTAAAAATATGTCTACAGTTCAGGTAGATCTACAGCTAGTAAAAATTCTTGATAATGATGTGATCATGTAGGGCCCTGATCAACTCGGCTTTGGCTTCTGGCTTATTTTTCACTATTCATAAGTTTCATCTTTTTCTGAACTTTTGGCTTTTTGTTGAGCTTTTTTGCCGGTTCTTTTTTTCCCGTATTTCTTTGTATTATACGTAATGGGCTAAAATATTTTTTATATTTTTAAAATTTTTTAAATTTAATTATGCTAAATAAGTCTCTGTCAGCTACAGTGCTTTTTTCAGCCAGTTACAGTGTTTTCAGCCATAAGCCATGAGCTTTTCAGCCGAACCGATCACCACCCATAATTGGCATGGAACGATTTTAGAGGAATAGGTTCGCAAATAAAAGATAAACTAAATAAGTTACTTTTAAGAAGAGACATAACAAGGGAGTGCAGTAAGAGAATGGATTAACCTATCTTCACTACAGAAAAACAACTTGTTCTAAAAGTTGTTAGAAATGTAGGCAATATTTTAATTCTAAATTTTATTAGAAGGCAAATATCGTAAATAATTAATGATAGGTAGCTTATGTACTTCAAAATATATGTAAAAAAAATTTAAACAAGTTGATCAGTCACATGAACGACTTACTATTGGGCTTGATGAAGAATAGGAAGCAACGCAGACTCGATGCAGTGCAGGAACCTAGCAGTAGCAGAGCAGAAGCGGTCATGCAAATGTACTGCACAGAAATCTTATTGCCGCCCCGTGCAGGTACTCTCTGCGGCAATGGCTCGGAGATAGCCGCTCTCCCTCCTTCCTGGTGCACGCCGAGAAAAAAGGACCAATGAGGTTTGCTTGCTAAACACTCCGTATGAATTCACCAGAAAGGAAGAAGACAATGAGAGAAGAAAATGGTAGAGTTCTATCTACCAAGTCTGGACGTCTCCAGGTCTTTTAGAGATGTGCAAATTACTTGCTAGTAACTGCCCCCGTTGAATTGAAATAATTCAATGGTAACTGCTAAATTATTCACTGGCAACTGATAATATTCAAACCAAATAATGATAATTAAGCATTATCATGATCAATTAAAAGGAGTGAGATGATACATGGTTTAGCGAAAATAAGGTCCACGGCTGTGATCGTTTTGGCTTCAGCTTTTAGCTTCCGGCTTATTTTTCACTATTCATAAATTTCGTCTTTTTCTGAATTTTTGGCTTTTTATTGAGCTTTTTTGCTGGTTCTTTTTCCCGTATTTGTTTGTATTATATGTAATGGGCTAACATATTTTTTATATTTTTAAATTTTTTTAAATTTAATTATGCTAAATAAGTCTCTGTCAGCTACAGTGTTTTTTCAGCCAGCTACAGTGCTTTTTAGCCATAAGCCACCAAAAAAAGCCCAAATGAGCACCACCTCTGCCAAGTGGCACGCCACGTTACAGCGCGCTCGCGCGTCGCAAGTCATAAGCCATGTGATTTCCACGCAAAAATAAGCGAGTATGCATGCGCACGTGTGCGCGCGCGTGTGTTCAGCCAAAGCCCTTCTTATGTCATCTCCACCTATGTGTTGGTTTTCTCCACTTTGCCTTAGCAATATGGTACTAAACCATACATACTTTAGAATTAAAGAAAACGGGTCTCACTCATATGTGCTTATTTCTAATAATTACGCACCAATTCCAAAGCAAGAATCAAAAATATGTCAAAGATATTGTACTGAAGTGTTGTTAATATATCAGTCTTATAATGTAAGTCTCTTACGAGTTGAACTTACACCTAGATTAGCAAGATTCATCTTCTCACAGCTGATGAATTGATTACATTTTGAATTCATAGATTTTCGTGATCAGACTTTACTTGAAATCACAACTGACACTAGGCTGCCAATGAACCACATTTAAACGAAGCATTATATGATCATGCTCCCTTATTGCTCATGAGCTTTTTAGAGAATGCCCTGTTCTCGTGAATTGCGATCACACAGTTAGGCTCAAGTAGGTGTATTCTTTCTAGTTATCCTACAGGCTAACATCTTTTCCTCATTTGAACAACAAAATACATTAAGGCTTTATCCCAACTTTTTATACAGTCGAGAGTACTTTGATTATTAGGACATGGATACAATGAATATGTACTCTCTTGTTACAACATAAGCTTGTTTTTCCCATTACCTAAGTCACGAGATCTCCAATCAAGAAGGTATGTATTACCATTGTGCTGTAACTCAAATGGGCCTCGTTCCTATGTCCATAAATGCAACGAAAATCGCTTTCCGTGCCAACCCTTTTGTAAAAGGGTCTGCTATATTTTTCTCAGTGCATAGCAATCACTCCAAAATTTCTCAGTTTTTTGACAGATTTAAGCCTATACTTTACATATCTGGAGGACTTCATATTATCCTTTGTACTTGTAACTTTGGCTAACACTGTTTGATTATCATAGTACATTAGGATTACCGGGATTGGTTTCTCAGCCAAAAGCAAGTCCAATAGAAGCTCTCTCAGCCATTTAGCCACAACAGTGGTTGTGTCAAGTGTTACAAGTTTTGCTTCTATGGTTGATCTTATCAATATAGTCTATTTGCAAGACATCCATAAAACTGCAACACCAGCTAAAGTAAACACATAGCCACTTGTAGATTTGGTCTCATCCGCATTAGAGATCCAATTGAAATCACTGTATCCTTTTAATATAGAAGGATATCTACTATAATGAATTCCAAAAGATATTGTGTCTCTCAAATAACACAACACTCTTTCAAGTGCCTCCTAGTGATCATCTCCTAGGTTAGATGTAAACCGACTTAATTTTATCACAGCAAATGTCAGGTCTTGTGACACCAGTAAATACATGAGAGACCTAATAATTTGCAAATATTTCAATTGATCTTTTTCTAGTCCTTGATTCTTTCGAAGTTTAATGCTTACATCATAGGGCGTTGGAGAAACTTTGCAATTTTCAAAGCCGAACCAGCTCAATTTTTTCTCAGCATAATAGGATTGGTTCAAAATGATCCCATCCTCATTTTTGATCAATTAAATATTTAGAATGACATATGCCTCTCCCAAGTCTTTCATATCAAAGTATCGAGATAAGAAAGATTTGACATCGTCAATTATGGCAGTATTTGTTCCAAATATAAGTATGTCGTCCACATACAGATACAAGATCACTCCTTGACCCCACCATAACGGTAATATACACATATATCGACTTCATTCACAACAAAATTAGCGGATGTCAAAGTTTTATCAAATTTCTAGTGCCATTGTTTCAATGATTTCAATAATCTGCATACTTATTTTCCTGTCCAGAAATCACAAAATCATTTGATTGATCCATATAGATTTTTTCTCCAACTCTCCATTAAGGAAAAGCTATCTTTACATCCATTGATGGACATGTAGATCATAAGAAGATGCTAACACAAGGAGCACTCTCATAGTAGTTAGTCTGGTGACAAGAGAATAGATATCAAAGAAATCTTCTCCCTCTTTCTGGGTATAACTCTTGGCCACAATCTTGCCTTGTACTTCTCAATAGTACCATCAAGCCTTAGTTTTTTTAAAGACCCACTTACATTCTACAGGTTTGCACCCGGTAGGACGATTGGTAATCTTCCAAGTCCCATTAGCCATGATAGAATCTATCTCACTGTGGACTACATCTTTCCAATACTCAGCATCAAAAGATGCATAAGCCTCTGAAAGGGTTTTTGGCACATCATCCACGAGGTATACAGTAAAGTTGTCACCAAAGGTTTTTCAACCCTTTATCTCTTGCTCCTGCGAGAAGCCTCTGCGACTAGATTGTTATCCTTCTCAGGAATATCGCATATTGGTTTAGGAATGGTGGAAAGTTTAGAATTTGATTATTCTTACTCTCAATATTTTCAGTTTGAACATTATCAATTTATGAAGTACTGCTTGCAGTTCTCATAGAAAAAAATATCCTCAAAGAATGAAGCATCTCTAGACTCTATTATTTTGTTAACAATAATCTTAGGAGTTTCTGATTTAACTACTAAAAATCTATATGCAATGATATTTTGAGCATATCGTAAAAAATACAATATATTGTTTTTGGGTCCAAGCCTTTTCTTTTTCCACAATCGTATATTGACTTTTGCTCAACACTCTCAAGTTCGCAGGAAATTAATATTAGGTTTTCTCTCCTTCCATCCCGCATATGGAGTAATTTCACTCTTTTTAGTAATTACTCTATTTAGAACGAAAGTTATTGTCAATATAGCTTCCCCCACTATGCCTTAGGTATATTGACACTCTCTAACATGGTATTAACCAAGTCTGTTAGTGTCCAGCTTTTTTACTATGCTACACTATTTGATTGGGATGAATATAGTGGTGTAAACTTATGAACTATTCCATGCTCACAACAGAATTGAGAAAACTCATGAGAGATGTACTCTCCTCCATGACCAGACTTCGGTCTATTTATTTTCTTCCCTAGTTGGTTTTCAATCTCGGCCGTATAAGTTTTAAAGTAGTTTAAAGCTTCATTCTTAGTTTTTAGTAAACACACATAGCAGTAGTATGTTGCATCATCAATAAAAGTTAGAAAAATATCTTTTGCCTAATTTCGTCAATAATCCATTCATTTCACACAAATCTGAATGAACAAGATTTAATGGTGCCAAATTCTTTTTGTCCTCTAATTCCTTAAAGGGCTTTTGAGGTTCTTTGCTTGCACACATGGCTAGCACTTTGAACTATTGACAATTTCACATTTTAGAGTTAAATCTATCTAGACATTCTAGCAATACTATGAAAACCAATATGATAGAAACAAGAATGACAAATATTAGCATCACATTTTATTTAAACCAGTTGCAACATTCATATTATAACAAGACTCTAAAGTACTTAAGCGGAACAAGCATCCGCTCTCATAGCCTTTACCAACAAAATTTTCAAACTTAGACATTACAATTTTATTTAATTAAAAGACTAGCTTATAATCATCCCTGCATAGGAGAGAACCACTAATGATGTTCTTGTTTATTATAAGAGCATGCTACACAGTCTTCATGTGGACAATCTTCTCTAAAATAAGCTTTAGATCTACTGTACCAATACCAAGAATAGAAGCATACGATCTATTTCCCATTAGGACAAAGGAAACCCCTGCTGCATGGTAAGAAGAAAATAAGAAAATATCAGAACATACATGAATATTAGCACTAGTATCAACCCACCAATTAGTGGATTGACATGCTAAAAAGACAATAGGAGACTTATCATACCTTTCTGAAGTCGAGGCTTCGCCTATGATCATGTTAACAACCTTCTTCTTTGGCTGTTCACCATCTCTACTATTGCAGAAGTGACAGTCCGTCACCATCTTTTTTCGCACATAAAGCAGGTGATGTCCCTCATATTCTTTTTATCAGTTTTCTTCTACTTAAAGCTTAGTTTATTGGATTTGTACTTCTTTGCAACAGTCTTTTTCTCTATGAAATTTGCATTGTTCTGACCAGAGGTGGTGGATGCATCTTTTGCTTTGGCCTTTTTTTCACATCGAGGGCAGCAATGAGATCCTCAATAAAAATCTCTTCCATCTTCTGTTTCAAGATAGTGGCAAAATCCTGCTAAGAAGCAGAGAATGTGGCAACAATGCCCACAACCACAAACTTAGAAGGCAACACATAGCCCAGGAACGCAATCTCACCAACAAGTAGTTAGAGGTCATGAGCATGTCCAGATGCGAAAATACGCAAATACACACACGTGCATGCGCGCACGTGTGTGTTCAGTCAAAGGCCTCCTCATGTCATTCCCATCCATATGTGACATGATTTAAGGAATGGCAAGGGCTCCACATTATAAATTGGTCTCCTTCACTTTGCTTTAGCAATATGGTACTAAACCATGCATACTTTTGAATTAAAGAAAATGGGCCTCACTCATATGGGCCTGTTTCTAACATAAGTATCAATTTGCAATGTGTTATAGATCTTTCCAAAACCATAAAAACTAGCACATGAACAGTTGATGTTCGACAACCAATGTACCTCTATCATTGTTCACAGAGTTGGCAATGTATTCTCCAACTCTATCAATGTCATAGTTCCCGTGTGCAAAATATATAGTTTTAGGGCCGAAAACACCATGACTCCATTCTCCAAAATGGGCAAAACTGATGACATGAGTGGCCATGCATTTGGGTTTTCTTGAACACACAAGAGTCCTATACGGATACAATGTAGAGCTTCATCAAGTGAACAACTCTCCACAGTTGATGAATCAACTAAATCCTTTGTCTCACCATCTTTCCATAAGCTCCATGTTTCATGATCCCATCAATGTGCATATTTCCTCTGAGATACATCAATACCATATTGACACAAGCTATAAAGTTAGGAAAGTTTGCATCTAAGTGTCTAAAGCTAATCATTCAGGCACTCACAACCTCCGGAAGTATCACTCCTAAGTTGTAGACATTGGACTTGATAGAAAAAGGCACCTTCCAAAGCATATTCAGGAGACATGTAATCTATTTGAAATATTTTCCAGAAAAAATACACAATTGGTTGGTGACATGTAATCTGATTGTTCAAGCACAACAAAGAACATCTTTTAGGTCCTTTAAGTACGGAAATGCTTGCTATATTTCAACTACTCGGTTGGTATTCACCTGTTGCTGGTTATCATGCAACAGTTCTCATGTTTACCATACAATAGTTCTCATGTCAGCACCAATTATCACACATTAGTTTTCTCATGCCACGAGTTAGTGACCGTAAAAGTTCAAGCTGTCTAGGACAATGCACCACCAGGCCCATGGCACAGTTGCAAAGAGTCTAGGACAATGCATGATGACTGAGTAGCAAAGAATTTAGGTATGCCACTAATTTGACAATGTTTTTTAATAGACAACACACCATGACACAGTAGCACAAAACTTTCCAACATCGACTAATTTCACAATTCTTTTTCAAGGAAAATGCACCATGACCCACTAGCTAGAGAATAATCCAGAGACAGCGACTAATTTCCCAACCTCTTTTTCTATGTCAATGAACCATGATAAGCAAAGCATTCATGGACCAAAAAATTTGGCATCGCTCCCCCCCATGATTTTCCAGGATGCAATTATCTTGGTTGGTCAATATTTTTTGGGCACATGTTGTTTGTGCAGCAATGAACTTCACGGGGGCAAATCTGAATTAGTAGGAGTATATGGCTATCACACTATCATCTGTATCACGCGCACGTGCACACAGAGGACATCCATGGTGCGGGAATTCTCTAGCACTCGGCATGGATTTGCCCCATTGTGCAGGTTGACAAGATCGAATCTTCCTTCGAAGGAAATCGAAGGGAAGTAGGGAACCAACCTTGGGTTTATCTGGAGGGTGAACACGACGGGTCAGGAACTAAGGAGTAGCGATAAGAAAAATCCCCAATTCCTAACCAATCTATGGAATACAGTGGAGAAGAATAAAATGGGGAAAATAACTAGGGTTCTAGACTACACCTACTATAACAAGAGTACTATTGGGTTGTTCATTCTGATTCTTCACGCAGTTCTGGGTTATATACCCCAGCCAAATTACAGATATTAGCCAAATCCTCAGTTTACTTGCTAATGTTCCTGAATGAAAAACAAAACGACAATTACATGACGTCTACAGGAAGTAATCAAAGGTAACTAGTTTGTAGCCGTCCGATCGACAGTGATTTGTTTCGCATTGCCTCCTTCTCGTCCGATTCCACTTGAGTTGAAGTCACCCAAGGGTTAATGGCGCTACCGACTTCACCATAGACCATTTCTTTCTCTGAATTTTCCCTCCTTCTCTGAACTCCAGGTTGTTATTGCCATGGTCCTGACAATTTCCTCAGGGTTGTCATAATCCTTGTCCTCAAGGAGTAAAGTTTGAAAAAGTTCTTTCGATGAAAGTCGCGTCTTCCCATGTCGCATCAAAGGAGGGCAGGTTCATCCAGTGCATTAACCACTGAGATACTACTTCTCCGCTTCTTGGTACAATTCTTCTGTCTAATACATCGATTGGTTCAGTCTTGATCAAACCATCTTTTCCAACAAGTGATAAGCCTAGAAATGGAACTGCTTTCAGACCCAAGTGCTTCTTCAGTTAGCTGACATGGAAGACTAAATGGATGGTTGTGTCTTCTGGCAACTACAGTTTATATGCAACTCTACCATTTTTTCCATCACTCGAAATGGCCCATAAAAATTTTGTCTCAATTTCAGTGATCCCCTCAACCCAAATGCATTCTAACGGTAGAGTTGTATTTTGAGGTATACCATGTCTCCCACTTGAAAGACCCTTTCTGATATCAACTTATCAGCAAATTTCTTGATCCTCTCTCGAGATTGGTGCAAGCTGTCCTTAACTTTAGCTATCACTTGCTCTTTTTGTTCAATCGTTACTCGGGCTTCTTCAGATACATTGCAGGGTATTGAGAATTCACTAATGTGGGGAGGAAGGTACCCATATAGCACCTAGAAGGAAGTGGTCTTCAGTGATGTGTGATAGGTAGAATTATACCACCACTCTACCAAATTCAACCAGCTGAGCCATCTTTTGGCTCCTTGAACAACATACTTCTCAAGTAGGATTCCAAACATTGGTTGAACCTCTCCGTTTGCCCATTGGATTGGGGATGGTACGTTGTACTAAATCTCAAAGAAACTTTTAGAGCAGTGAATATCTCCTTGAACAACTTGCTGTGAAGATTCTATCCCAGTCTGATATTATAGCAATAGGCATTCCATGCAATTTAAACACATTGTCCACAAAAGCTTGTACTACTTGTTGGATGGAATAGGGATAGGCCAAGCCGATGAAATATGCATATTTAGTGAATCTATCCACCACTATTAAGATCACATCCTTGCCATGAGATTTTGGTAAGCCCTCTATGAAATCTATGTATATGTGTGTCCATGCCATATCAGGAACTTCCAATGGGTTTAGTAAACTAGGTATATGAATATGCTTTGCTTTAGTAATTTGACATATGGGACACTCAGCAATAAAGGCTTCCACTTCCTTCTCGAGGTTTGGCTAGTAGAATAGTTTTTTATCCTATGATAAGTTGCCCTTTGTCTAGAGTGTCCTCCAAAGCTAGAAGCATAGAAGTTGTTTAGAATTTTCTACCTGAGATTATTATGCAGACCCACATAAATTATGCCCTTATACCTCAAGTGTCCAGATACTAGGGTATATGTGTTATCTGCACCTTGATTCATTTGAACCTCCCTCATGAGTTTTTGGCTTTCCTCCAAGGAAATAATGCCTCAAGACTATGCTGATCTGTTTTGATAATAAGCTTTCCTCCAAGGAAATAACGTCTCCATTTTTTGAGGGCTTCTAGTATAGCCATGGCTTCCTTGTCATAAATGGATTAGGCCATAGCTCTAACTCCATGGACCTTACTAAAATATGCTATGGGTCTACATAGCTGCGTTGGTACTCCTATTCTATTCCCACTTACATCAGTTTTCACCACAAATGGCTGGTTGAAATTTGGTAAGGCCAAAACTGGACAACTGGTGATTGTCCTCTTGAGTTGCTCAAAAGCCTCAGTTTGAGGACTTCCCCAATCCATGCATCTTTCTTTAGCATGTCAAATAAGGGTATGCAAATCTGTCCATACCCATATGCAAATCTGTCCATACCCTTTCACAAACCTTCTATAATACCCAGTCAGGCCTAGAAACCTCCTTAATTGGGTGACATTTGAAGGCCTTGGCCAGTTGAGGATATCCTCAATTTTCTTAGGATATGTGGAGACTCCTTCAGCATGAATGATGTGTCCTAAGTACTCCACACTAGATGCAGCAAAGGTACATTTGCTCAACTTAACTATCAGTCTATTTTCTCTGAGTATGGATAGGGCAGTATAAGGATGCCTCTTATGTTCCTACCATGTCTTGCTATATATAAGAATATCATGGAAAAACACTAGCATAAACTGTCTCAAGTACCTGGCAAAGATATTATTCATCAGGGTTTGAAATGTTGCAGGAGCGTTTGTTAGATCGAAAAGCATCACCAAGTACTCATAGTGTCCCAAATGGGTCTGGAAGGCAGTTTTTGGTATGTCTTCTTCCTTCATTTTGATTTGGTGATAACTAGATCTCAAGTCTAGCTTGGTAAAAATCTTGGCTCCATATAATTCATCGAGTAGATCTTCAATAACAAGCATACAAAATTTGTTTTTGATGGTAAGAGAGTTGAGTTGCCTATAATCAATACACATTGTCTATGAGCCATCTTTTTTCCTCACCATTACAACATGAGATGAATAGGGACTGATGTTGGTCTTGATCTCTTCATTGTCAATCAGTTGCCTAATGATCTCCTCCATGGCATCCTTCTGATAGTGAGGAGATTTATAGGGTCTTGTGTTTGGTGGTTTAGCCCCAGCCTTCAAATTGATTGCATGATCACAATCTCTTTTGGGAGGCAAACCATGAGGTTCAGCAAATACCTCAGGGTATTGTTGCAAAATCTATTCAACAGTTTCAGGAATATGAGTCTTGGTTGTGTTTTTAGATTCTTGTAACAAGTGGACTTGTATTACACACCCTCTTAGCCCCTTCCTCATGAGCTTGCCCATCTTGTTTGAGTCTACAACACAATTCCTTGGTGAGTGGGTGAAATCCCTAAAGTAAACTGTCCTTCCCTTGTGATTTATGGATAACTTCCTCTCCTTCAAGTCCAACCGAATGGGGCTATGCTCCTAAATCCAATCAGCCCCAAGAATGATGTCATAGTTCTTTAGTGGTAGAAGTTTAAAGGAAGTCTTGAATTTATTGCATTGTACCTTATATTCCAGACCTTCCACTTGAGCATATGTTTTCAACTCATCACACTCTACTACTGAAACCTTCCTTGCTGCTATATAAGTGATAGGACAATTGCTCTTCATAGAGAATTCATAATCCAAGGAATTCGTACGACCACTATCCACTAGGGCTACAGCTGTCTTGCCCCCAATCATAGTAATCAAGGAGAAGGTAGCAGGTCATGTTGTCCCTTTTATTGCATGCTGGGAGATTTGCATTAATTGCTCTTCTATTTCCTGCTGTTCCATATGTTCTGGACTGCTATGTGTTGTGGTGTAACTAGTTTCTTGATTTAAACTCACCCTTTCAGTTGTGTCAGTCTCATCTTTGTTAAGGGTATTAGAGATAGAATATGACTCTTATTTGTTTCCTTATATGACTTGTATTCCTTCCATATACCCGCTTGTACTCTCCTATATATATGGCCCTTTGAGTCTCATATCTATATACACAATATTCATAACATGGTATCAGAGCTTAGGTTAAAACCCTAACCTCGATCTACTTCCGCTGTTGCTGCTGCCCCCGGGAGGATCGATCTCCTCTCCCGGGGGCGGCCATCTCGTTGGGCAGCCACCTCTCCCGGCCGTCGTGCCCGCGCTGCTCGCCGGCCGTACGCCACCGCCGCCGGCATTCTTGGATTCTCGTCGATGGCCGCCTCGCGCTGGTGATGCCCGCGTTTGCTGGTGAAAGCATCTAGACCCCTAAAAATATTAGTTTTGGTAATTAATGAATTTATGTGAATATGGGACTAATGTGTGCATTAAGTGTTTGAAAGGATAAGTTCAAATGGCAAAGAAAGAGGCTCACAAAATTTCCCATGAAGATTCAAGATCTCTAGGGCGACAAGGTAAATAGTTTAGGTATCTATTTTATTTTACCGGTCTTGGAGTTAGGTTGGAAGACCGGATTATAGGATAGACGCCGTACTATTAAGAGGGATCATGGTGATTGCTTGATCATGTTCAAATGTGCCCTTTGGATCGATTTAGGATCATGCATGCACTTAGAAATTAAAATTTAATCAAATCTGTGCATTGTCAGAAAATCCGGTAGTTCCGGTGTGTATTGGGCGGAACTACCGCAGGTCCGGTAGTACCGGGCGCCCAGGCGGAACATTTTTTCCAGAGAGCGCCCGGACTCAGACTTAGCCTCTCGGAAAACGGAAGTACCGCGGGTTGACCTGCGGAACTACCGGATGGCCGGTAGTACCGGGCACCCGAGCGGAATTTTATTTCCAGAGAGCGCCCGGAGTTTAACTTAGCCTCTCGGAAAACGGAAGTACCGCGGGTTGACCTGTGGAACTACCGGATGGCCGGTAGTACCGGGCACCCGAGCGGAACTTTATTTCCAGAGAGCGCCCGGAGTTTAACTTAGCCTCTCGGAAAACGGAAGTACCGCGGTTTTACCTGCGGAACTACCGCATGTGCGGAAGTTCCGGATACCTGTGCGGAACGTTATTTCCAGAGAGCGCCAAGAATAAGACTTAGACTCGTTGAGATCGGAAGTACCGGGTCTTGGAGCGGAACTTCCGGACGTCCGGAAGCACCGCGATTTCAACGGCGGTAGTACCGCACTCATTGACCAACGGTTACTTCTGACTCTCTGACATAGCCGTTCTGACCGGTCAGCGAGGGTCCGGAAGTACCGCGGTTTTGCCTGCGGTAGTTCCGGATTTCCTGAATTTCAGGATTGTTTATTGTAACGGCTATTTGAGGTTGGTGAGGGTATAAATACACCCCCACCAGAACTTGGACATGTTGTTGAACATCCATTGAATACATTTGAGCCTAGTGCAACCTCTCACACCTCATTCACTCACTTGTGCATTCATTTGAGGTAGTTGACCCAAAATTCAAGTGCATTGCATTCTAGTTGATCCATTGAGCACTTGAGTGAGATCAAGCCGCAGTGGTCTATTCTCTTGGTGCTTGCCGGCACCTAGACGGCTTGGCGGAGTTTCGGTGATCTTCTCAAGAAGATTGTGAGAAGGCCCGGAAGATTGTGAAGGCTTGGAGCTCGCCTACCCGGAGAGGGAAAGGGCATCCAATAGTGATCGAGGTGCTTAGGCTCATTCGTGGAGCCGGTCCGATTCGTTCGGGCTTACCTCAACGTGGATTAGGGGAGACCGGCAAGTCTCCGATCACCACGGTAAAAAGTAATCGTGTCAATTGTGGTTTGCTCTCTTGTGATCATTTTCATTCAAGCAACGCTCTTCATTCATATTACTTGATTGCTTGCTTAGTTAGAGTAGCAATTGTTGTTCTCTTCCATTCGTTATTGCTCTTAGTCGATTACTTGTGCTAGTGTTAGTGTTATCTTGCTCTATCAATCCATCAAGTTTAAAATTGCTAATTAGAATTGGACGAAAATTTTAAAACCTCCTATTCACCCCCCCTCTAGTCGGCCTCCTCGATCTTACAAGTGGTATCAGAGCTTGGTCTCTCAAATTTAGACTTAACCGTCTAGAGAGAAAAGGATGGCTAGTGAGGGTATAGCAATAGGAAAGGCACCTCTATTTGATGGCTCAAATTATGCTTATTGAAAAATTAGAATGTCTATTTATTTAAAGGTCATGAGTCCTCAAATTTGGAAAGTCGTAAATGAGGGTTACGTTATGGCTCTTGATCCGGATCACCCAACGGATCAAGACGGGCGTAATGCTCATTTAGACGCCCAAGCTATGAATGCTCTATTTGGAGCCTTGAACGCGGATGAGTTCAATAGGGTGAGCAATCTTGAGACGGCTCATGCTATTTGGACTACCCTTTCGGAAATACACGAAGGGACATCCACGGTCAAGGAGGCCAAATTGCATCGGCTTAGGATCAAATATGAGACATTCACAATGTTGCCCCATGAAGACATCAATGAGATGTACTCAAGGCTCAACAACATTGTGAATGAGCTTAAGGGCCTTGGAACTAACCTTTCCGATCTTGATATTGTTCGAAAGATGCTTAGGGCCTTGCCGGAGAAATATAAAGTGTTGGTGACTCTCTTCCTCAACTCACCGGAGTTGGCAAGAATGACACCAACGCAATTGTTGGGCAACCTCATCACCAACGAGCTCTACAAGAAAGACAAGGAAGAGCTCTTGGAACAATCTTCTTCCAAGAATAAGAAGATCACCGCTTTCAAGGCTAAAGCGGTAATGAGTGAAGAATCCGAAGAAGATGATGAGGAGGACTCCGAAGAAGAATTTGCGCTTCTAGTAAGAAGAATGAAGAAGTTCATGAGAAGACGCCCATTTCGGAGTACAAGCCATGAGAAGACCAAGAAATGGCATTCTTCCTCCAACAAGAAGTTTAGCAACATTCGTTGCTATGAATGTGATGAGAAGGGGCACATTGCCTCTCAATGTCCAACAAAGAAGGATGACAAGGAGAAGTCATCAAAGAAGAAGAACTACAACGGCAAGAAGAAGCTTTTCAAGAAGCTTCACAAGGATGGTAAGAATGAAGCCCATATTGGTGAGTGGAACTCCGAAGAGGAGTATTCGGACTCCGACTCAAGCGAGGACGAATCTCCCAAGAAGAAAGGGCTTGTGGGCATTGCAATCAAGGAGGTTCCATCACTATTCTCCACTCCTACATGCCTTATGGCTAAAGGAGAAAAGGTAAACTTGCTTGATGATGATGAGCCTTCATATGATGACTTGATGAATATGCTAGTTGAATTGAATGAATTTCTTGGAAAAGAAAAATCAAAGTTTAAGGTCTTAAAGAGAGAACACACCTCTCTCAAAGACTCTTATGAGCAGCTAAAGGAAGCTCATGATTTGCTTCTCCAAGAAAATCACACATCTAGTACTAGCATTGGAGTTACTTGCAATATCTTGAATGAAATGTCTAGTATAGAAATTTCAAAGTCTAGCATATCTACTTGTTGTGACGATTTACTTGCCATACCTTGTTCATCAAGTGTAGATTCTAGAAATGCTTTAAATCTTGTTCATGATGATATCATTGCTAATGAAAACAAAAATTTAAAAGAACAAGTGCTAAAATTAAACAAAAGTTTAGAGAGGGCTTACATGGGAAAGGAAACCCTTGATAAGTTACTAAGCGATCAAAGATGCTCTTTTAACAAAGAGGGACTTGGATATGTCCCCCAAAAGGGTAAGAAGCCGGTATACAAGCCTCCAAGGTTTGTAAAGGAAAATGGTAAGTATTGCACAAAATGCCGGTGTATTGGACATATGCAAAATGATTGTTCTAAGAATAACATGCATTCCATTGGTTTATATGATTCTTGTTATATGCTTAGAAAATCCACAAATGGAAATGTTATTGCTCATTTCATTGGCACCTCGATTTTAGGTGCTAAAAAGAAATCCATTTGGGTACCCAAGACCTTGGTCACTAACCTCCAAGGACCCAAACAAATTTGGGTATCTAAAAGAACTTGATCTTCTTTTGTAGGTGAACTACAAAACCGGTGGAAGGCATTGGGTGTTGGATAGCGGTTGCACCCAACATATGACCGGAGACCGGAAGATGTTCACCACATTTGAGAATGGAAGCAATGACAAAATCACATTTGGAGATAATAGCAAAGGAAAGGTATTAGGATTGGGTAAAATCGCTATCTCAAACGACCTTTCCATTTCTAATGTATCTTTAGTTGAATCATTAAATTTCAACTTGCTATCCGTTGCTCAAATATGTGATCTAGGCTTAACATGCTCATTCTCAAAAGAAAATGTTGTAATCTCAAATGATAATAATAATGAACTAGTCTTCAAAGGCTTTAGATTTGTGAATCTCTATTTGGTAGATTTTTCTTCAAATGAGTCTTGTTTGAAAACTTGTTTAATTGCAAAAACTTCTTTGGGTTGGTTGTGGCATAGAAGGCTAGGTCATGTGAAAATGATTCAACTTAAAAAGCTTTTTAAGCATGACTTAGTGGTTGGCTTGAAGGATGTAAAGTTTGAGAAAAATCGACTTTGTAGTGCTTGTCAAGCCGGAAAACAAGTCGCTAATTCTCATCCTTCCAAAAGTATCATGTCAACCTCTAGGCCATTAGCGCTCTTACATATGGATTTGTTCGGGCCAACAACCTATAAGAGCATTGGAGGTAATAGCTATTGTTTAGTCATTGTGGATGATTACTCTAGATATACATGGGTCTTCTTCCTAATTGACAAAAGTGAAACCTCCGGGATTTTCAAAAGTTTTTCAAAAAGGGCTCAAAATGAATTTGATTTTAAAATAAAGAAAATTAGGAGTGACAATGGTTCCGAGTTCAAAAATACAAAAGTTGAAGACTTTTGTGATGAACTTGGAATAAAGCACGAGCTTTCCACTACCTACACTCCGGAGCAAAATGGAGTTGTAGAAAGGAAAAATCGAACATTAATTGAAATGGCTAGGACAATACTTGATGAATATAATACTTCCGACAAGTTTTGGGCGGAAGCTATTAACACCGCATGTCATGCCATAAATCGCCTCTACTTACATCGACTCTTGAAAAAGACTTCCTATGAGCTTCTTGTTGGAAGGAGACCGAACATCTCTTACTTTAGAGTATTTAGTTGCAAATGCTATATTCTAAGAAAAGGTGTTCGGCTCTCAAAATTTCAAAGTCGATGTGATGAAGGCTTCCTTTTAGGGTATTCCTCAAATAGTAAAGCCTATAGGGTCTTTAATAAAAATTCGGGGTTAGTGGAAGAATCATGTGATATTCAATTTGATGAAACTAACGGCTCTCAAGAAGAGCATGAGAACTTGGATGATGTAGAAGATGAAAGTCTTCGCAAGGCAATGGAGAACATGCAAATCGGAGACATCAAGCCAAAAGAGGATCCAACATCACCAAGCTCATCTAGACAAGTGGAACCACCCTCTTCTTCCATAACAAACGATGTTCAAGTTATTGAAGATGAAGAAAAGGATCAACCGCAAAATATTTTCAAGATTCACAATGCAATAGCCAAGGATCATCCAATTGACCAAATATTGGGTGACGTAAGTAAGGGTGTTCAAACTCGCTCTAGAGTAGCTTCATTTTGTGAACACTATTCTTTTGTATCTTCACTTGAACCTAAGCGTGTAGAAGAAGCATTAGATGACCCGGATTGGATAAATGCTATGCATGAAGAGTTGAATAATTTTGCTCAAAACGATGTTTGGACTTTGGTGGAGAGACCCAAGGAGCACAATGTCATTGGCACAAAATGGGTCTTCCGGAACAAACAAGATGAGAACGGAATTGTGGTAAGAAATAAAGCAAGGTTAGTAGCTCAAGGTTATACTCAAGTCGAGGGCTTAGATTATGATGAGACTTTTGCGCCCGTTGCTAGACTTGAATCAATTAGAATCCTGCTTGCTTTTGCATCATGCTTTGACATTAAATTGTTTCAAATGGATGTCAAAAGTGCATTTCTTAATGGTGCAATCTCCGAATTAGTATATGTGGAACAACCCCCGGGATTTGAAGATGCTAAATACTCTAATCATGTGTATAGATTGTCAAAGGCGCTATATGGTTTAAAGCAAGCTCCTAGAGCTTGGTATGAGCGCCTTCGTAACTTTCTAGTATCAAAAGGCTTTAAAATTGGTAAAGTAGATACAACTCTATTCACAAAAATTATTGGAGATGATTTCTTTGTATGTCAAATCTATGTTGATGATATTATATTTGGTTCTACTAATCAAGACTTTTGCAAAGAATTTGGTGAGATGATGTCTAGGGAATTCGAGATGTCGATGATTGGTGAGCTAAGCTACTTCCTTGGACTTCAAATCAAACAACTTAAAGATGGGACGTTTATAAGCCAAACAAAATATGTGAAGGATCTACTCAAAAGATTCGGAATGGAAGAAGCCAAACCCATCAAAACACCCATGGCAACAAACGGGCATCTAGACCTCAACGAAGAAGGTAAGTCGGTAGATTTAAAGCTTTATAGATCCATGATTGGTAGTTTGCTCTATCTTACCGCATCTAGGCCCGACATTATGTTTAGTGTATGCATGTGTGCACGTTTTCAAGCTTCTCCAAAAGAGTGTCATTTAGTGGCCGTAAAGAGGATTCTAAGATATTTGAAGCATTCCTCAAGCATAGGGCTTTGGTATCCCAAAGGTGCAAAATTTGAATTAATTGGATATTCGGATTCTGATTATGCGGGATGCAAAGTGGATAGAAAAAGCACCTCGGGTAGTTGCCAATTTCTAGGAAGATCTCTAGTGTGTTGGTCATCCAAGAAACAAAATTCCGTAGCACTTTCAACCGCCGAAGCCGAATATATTTCAGCGGGAAGTTGTTGTGCTCAATTGCTTTGGATGAGGCAAACATTGTTGGATTATGGGATCAATTTTGATAAAATGCCTCTTTTGTGTGATAATGATAGTGCTATCAAAATATCCAATAATCCCGTTCAACACTCAAGAACCAAGCATATAGATATACGCCACCATTTCTTGAGAGATCATGTGAGCAAGGGAGATATTGAAATTAGCCACATCCGAACCGAAAATCAACTAGCGGACATTTTCACCAAACCATTAGATGAAAGCCGCTTTTGCAAATTGAGGAATGAATTAAATGTCATAGACTACTCAAATGTAGCTTGAAATCTCATTTCATCCATTTCTGCTCATTTGTTGTGCTCATATGGATTTTTGTTGGTTTTTCCCCTATTTTGGTCAAAAATTCGTTTAAATTCATAAAAATTAGTTTCAAAATATAGCATTAGCTCAATTGATGCATAATGATCCTGAATGACTTTAGTTGCATGCAAAACTAGGGATCATTTGCAAAATTTTCAGTTCTAAAAGTCAAATCCTGAAAAGTTCCAGAAAATCCTGAACTACCGCAGTCCATTGTGCGGTACTTCCGCTCCTGACAGAAAAACCGGAACTACCGCAGTGTAATCCGCGGAACTTCCAGAATTTCTGTGAACACGGTACTACCGGCGTGTTACGCGCGGTACTTCCGCTTTCTGCGGGATTCAATGCGGTTTCCAAAACCGCCAACTCCTCCAGCCGTTACTCCTTTACCTTTATCTCTTTTCTCTCTCATCTTCACTCCTCCCAAACCGCAGCCGGCTACTCCTCTCTTCTTCCTCTCCTCCACCCTCTCTCTCCCAAGAACCTATCTCCTCTCCCGATCTTTGAATCTGAGGAGAGTTCTTCGTTTTTGGGTGATTCCTTGCACTCCTAGGGTTCTCCTCCTCCGACTTCACAAGGTAAATCGGATCAAAATCCACCTTTTATCTCGTTCTTAGAACCCTATGTGGAGTTTAGGTTAAATTTGAAATGTGATGATTTTTGCTGAAATTTTCTTGGGCAAAGTAGTTTGTTTGGGGTATTAGAATGTTTATACATACATGCACTGGATTCAATCCAAGAAATACCCCAAAATGATTCAATTTTTATCATGCCCTAGAAATGTCCAGAAAAACCGGAACTACCGGTCGAGCGGCCGGAACTACCGGGGTCCCGGAAGTACCGCATGTTTAATGCCGGAACTACCGGATTTCCCGGAAGTTCCGCAGTTTTGCCGCCGGTACTTCCGTTTTTCCTGGAACAGCAGAAATTCATTTGCTTTCAATTTCAAACCTACTTTCGTGTATTCTACCTCATACCTTGATTGTCCTACTGTGTCATTGAAGATGCCGAGGATGAAGAATGTCTCGCACAAGTCTTATGGGGGCACGACTGGTCAATCCTCCTCCTCGAGTCCTGCATCTCAGACGGAGGAGCACAAGGGCAAGGGTCCCGCCTCCGACCCTGAGAGTGACTCAGAGGATTCGCATGAGAGCGGATCTGAGGCCTCGCATGAGAGCGAGGATTATGCAGTCTCAGATGAGGAGATGCTTGAGGTAACTGCAGACGAAGAGGTGGACCTCGCCAAGATCACAAATGAGGATTATGCTATTCTTCGTCGCCGCAGTCAGTATGTACGCCCTCGAGACTCAATGAACCCCCCATTTCATTCCAAGTTTCAAGAGAAGGTGTACCAGGAGATGTATGGTCCGGCTCGCAAATTTGCTGCACATAAGTATGTGGACTGGGATCACTTGTCGCAGATCAACAAGTTCAGTGGTGCTTATCAGCTCTTTCAGCGAGCCGATATCCATCAACTTGTTGCATTCAAATGCAACTATATGGACAACATGATCAGGCAGTTCTATGCTACCCTGTACATCTCTCCAAACTTTGAGCATCTGAGTTGGATGACAGGGACCCAGTTCATTGAGTGCACCAGGCACGAGTTTGAGTTAGCACTTGGGACGGAAACCAGTGCCTATGAGAAGGTGCTCAGCAAGCGAGCTCTTCCTATTGCTGCATATTCAGAGTACTATGACCAAGCTGCTGAACGGTCACTGGGGACGACAATGGGCTTACTCCCTATTCCCAGCCTTGTCAACAAGATCATCAACCACACCATTCTTCACAAGAGTGGGAATTATGATGCTATTCGTGGCCATGCGTGGAATGTAATTGATTACATTATGCGCGGCCAAAAGTTTGATGTGGTGGATCTTATCATCAAGGGGATCGACGCCAATAAGAATGACAAACAGAAAAGGATCAACTTTGCACCATTTATCATGGTTGTGATCATTCGGAAAACTGGATACCGAGGAGCACTCTGCACCCCGCACAAGCCATACAAGCCGCGTGCAGAGCCTCCTGTTCCTGCTCCTGCTCGTACCCGTGCTCAGACTCAGTCTCAGCCTCAGCCTCAGCCTCAGCATCAGGCAGCTGCTGATCCCCCTCCCCAGGGCGAGGGAGATGTGTCGCTTTCCCAGATTTACTCCGCCATACTCAGGCTTGAGGAGCGCCAGGATGTCTTGATCTCCACTGTGTCTTCCCTTGGTGATCGCGTATCAGCTTTGGAGAGTGCAGTTCATCCGCCTTCTCCAGTTCGCTATGGTCGTCGCACTCGTCGCCGTGGTCCTCCTTCTCCCAGTGCAGCTCAGGACTAGCTCCTCTTTTTGGTACTTCGATGCCAAAGGGGGAGAAATTGTAGCAAGGAGAAGTTTTAAGTCTTAAGTCTTATCTATCCATGTAATAAAGTATGGTGAAATGAACCATGTAATGCTTACTCTGTGGATGTTTAGTATTTTAATTTCTGATGCATTGTAATGAACTATGTCATGTCCTTAATGCAATGCGTGTTTACTTGTCTATTGCGTATCTTTGAATTTTGATGAATGTGCTGTAATGCTATGATGTAATCATGCCTAATAAATTCCTGCAAAATTTGATGTACATGTTTAGGGGGAGCTCTTTCTTATTAGTTTCTAAAATGCAAAAATTCCCCATGTTCTAAAACTGCTAAAATTTCAAAGACCTTGTGATATACATCTTGCAAACTAGGAGTATATCCAAATCTTAAATTCTTCTCATAAATTGCTCTTGTTGTCATCAATTACCAAAAAGGGGGAGATTGAAAGCATCTAGGCCCCTAAAAATATTAGTTTTGGTAATTAATGAATTTATGTGAATATGGGACTAATGTGTGCATTAAGTGTTTGAAAGGATAAGTTCAAATGGCAAAGAAAGAGGCTCACAAAATTTCCCATGAAGATTCAAGATCTCTAGGGCGACAAGGTAAATAGTTTAGGTATCTATTTTATTTTACCGGTCTTGGAGTTAGGTTGGAAGACCGGATTATAGGATAGACGCCGTACTATTAAGAGGGATCATGGTGATTGCTTGATCATGTTCAAATGTGCCCTTTGGATCAATTTAGGATCATGCATGCACTTAGAAATTAAAATTTAATCAAATCTGTGCATTGTCAGAAAATCCGGTAGTTCCGGTGTGTATTGGGCGGAACTACCGCAGGTCCGGTAGTACCGGGCGCCCAGGCGGAACGTTTTTTCCAGAGAGCGCCCGGACTCAAACTTAGCCTCTCGGAAAACGCAAGTACCGCGGGTTGACCTGCGGAACTACCGGATGGCCAGTAGTACCGGGCACCCGAGCGGAACTTTATTTCCAGAGAGCGCCCGGAGTTTAACTTAGCCTCTCGGAAAACGGAAGTACCGCGGGTTGACCTGCGGAACTACCGGATGGCCGGTAGTACCGGGCACCCGAGCGGAACTTTATTTCCAGAGAGCGCCCGGAGTTTAACTTAGCCTCTCGGAAAACGGAAGTACCGCGGTTTTACCTGCGGAACTACCGCATGTGCGGAAGTTCCGGATACCTGTGCGGAACGTTATTTCCAGAGAGCGCCAAGAATAAGACTTAGACTCGTTGAGATCGGAAGTACCGGGTCTTGGAGCGGAACTTCCGGACGTCCGGAAGTACCGCGATTTCAACGGCGGTAGTACCGCACTCATTGACCAACGGTTACTTCTGACTCTCTGACATAGCCGTTCTGACCGGTCAGCGAGGGTCCGGAAGTACCGCGGTTTTGCCTGCGGTAGTTCCGGATTTCCTGAATTTCAGGATTGTTTATTGTAACGGCTATTTGAGGTTGGTGAGGGTATAAATACACCCCCACCAGAACTTGGACATGTTGTTGAACATCCATTGAATACATTTGAGCCTAGTGCAACCTCTCACACCTCATTCACTCACTTGTGCATTCATTTGAGGTAGTTGACCCAAAATTCAAGTGCATTGCATTTTAGTTGATCCATTGAGCACTTGAGTGAGATCAAGCCGCAGTGGTCTATTCTCTTGGTGCTTGCCGGCACCTAGACGGCTTGGCGGAGTTTCGGTGATCTTCTCAAGAAGATTGTGAGAAGGCCCGGAAGATTGTGAAGGCTTGGAGCTCGCCTACCCGGAGAGGGAAAGGGCATCCAATAGTGATCGAGGTGCTTAGGCTCATTCGTGGAGCCGGTCCGATTCGTTCGGGCTTACCTCAACGTGGATTAGGGGAGACCGGCAAGTCTCCGATCACCACGGTAAAAAGTAATCGTGTCAATTGTGGTTTGCTCTCTTGTGATCATTTTCATTCAAGCAACGCTCTTCATTCATATTACTTGATTGCTTGCTTAGTTAGAGTAGCAATTGTTGTTCTCTTCCATTCGTTATTGCTCTTAGTCGATTACTTGTGCTAGTGTTAGTGTTATCTTGCTCTATCAATCCATCAAGTTTAAAATTGCTAATTAGAATTGGACAAAAATTTTAAAACCTCCTATTCACCCCCCTTCTAGTCGGCCTCCTCGATCTTACAGCTGGCCGCCGCCACTGGATCGTCACCAGGCCCTCGCTGGACAGCCACGGATCTGGCCGCGCCCCGCTCGGATCCATCGTCGTCCCGGCCGCCGCGCCCGCCCCAAGCTCGATCCGGCCTCTCCGCCGTCGGATCTGGCCACCGGCCACCTCTTCCCGGCTGCCGGCGCAGCCGCATGTCGCCATCTCCCAGCCGCCGTCGCCCGGATCCGGCGCCGCCGGCTCGCTTTCAGTCTGCCCTGGCTCGTGCGGGTCGCTTCCCACCCGGATGGTGCGTTGCGCCTCCTCTCCAGATCCGATCTGGACGGCCTCGATCCGCGACCGCCGCCCAGACGCAGTCCCAGATCCGGATCCGGCTGCGCACCGCTTGGATCCACCGCTGTCCAGTCAGGATCCGACGAGATCCGTCCGATGCTGGCTCTCTTCGCCGTCGGTCTCACCGATCTCGAGCCGCCGTCGATGTCCTCTTCTTGGACCGCTGCCGCCGCTCGGCTCTCTCGACGTTGGCCGGTCGACATTTGCCTCGCCTCTCTCGGATCCGGCCATCTCCTCCACCGTCGACAAGCCCCGCAGCCGCTGCCGCAGCTCCCGTGGCCGCCGCCGCCCGCACCTTCCTCGACGCGCCTGCGCCGCCGTCTCCTGGCTGCTGTGCCCGCATCTTCGAGACAGGAGGGAATGAAGCAAGAGAAGGCGTGCGAGCGGGTGGGTGTGAGGAATCAGTGCGTGAGGAGAGAGAGCGAGAGGGGGGATTTTAAGGGGAGTTCAGTTTTAGTGTCTGAGTTCAGTTTGGCAGTCAGTCAGTTATTTTCTCATGAGTCTTCCGCTGTGTCCATCTAAATCCGTAGTTTCTGATTTTTAGTTCACTCAAGCCGTGCGAGTCCACAAATTTATTATCAGTCATAGAAGTGCAGGAATTTTTCTTTTGCTTGGCAGTAGCCGCTGCTCTTTTCCTTGAGCCGCTGCAGATCGTAGAAGTCGTCATGATGCCGCCGCTTCTCTTTGAGCCGTCGCCCCGAGTTTTTAAGGCCGCTGCGCTTCTTCTGCACTGCGCCTCTATTGTGTTTTTTGTGCACTGCGCCACCGCCGTCTCAGGCTTCGATCTGTGCCGTCATGCTTCTATCTATTCCTCTTCGGCTTGATTTGACAGTTTATTCGACGACTGCACGCAAGGACGACTTTATCACAACTCGGACGCCGGATATTTCTTGTTTTAGCATTAACCCTTTTTCAAATGCAATGCTATTGCATACGCCTTGCATTTGTGGGGGGTGTTAAGGGTATTAGAGATAGAATAGGACTCTTATTTGTTTCCTTATATGACTTGTATTCCTTCCATATACCCTCTTGTACTCTCCTATATATATGGCCCTTTGGGTCTTATATCTATATACACAATATTCATAACAATCTTCACCTTCCATCAATAGAGTATAGATTGCTTGCTTTACTTTGCACTTATGAGCTGGAGTCCATGGTTCCTTACAGTACCAACAAGGTTTCTTCTACCTATTAGCAATGTTTACATTCCCTTTCTCAATGGTAACTGGGGTAACACCTTTTACAGCTGGCTTTGCTGTATTTTGGACAAATTCTGACCAACCCCATAGTAGTACTCGACTTCTTAGCTATTCCTGATCTCTCATATACCTTTGTATACCGGTAAGCCTCCATAAGGCCTTGGGGTCTTTGTCCACAAACATCATGCTTAATATCTCCTATCAAATCTCCAATAAAACAACTTAGGAGGAAATGTTCTTGTAGGTATGGGTGATCCCTTCTCACTAGTGGCATGCATTCTTCAAACCTATCAATATAATTAGAGACTGACAATTGGTGTTACCTAATATTTTGTAATGATTCCACAACATCGTGGGCATTAGCTCCTAAAAATCGGTCATTGACCATAGAGCAGAATTGTGGCCATGTGGTGAGGCAACTAGGAATACCCACACCCTGGAACCAAGTAGCAGCTCGGCCATGGAAATGAGTGACTGCTAGACTAACCCATTGGTCCATAGGAGTTGCAGAAATTCCATAAAATTGCTCACATAACTTTAACCAATTAAGGACATCTTCTCCCTCAAACAAAGGTATCTCTAATCTAGGGCCCTTAATCACAACCTCAGCATATGGGTTGGAAGACCCACCTATATTAACATATTGATTTCTCTGTGAATTGAATACTTGAACTCCCGAGTTGAAAGGCATAAACTCTTGACTAGCACTAGTTCCCAATTGTGGTCTAAACTGTTGCATTGCTGGAATAACATTCGGGGCACTTGCTGTAGTGTATAAAGCAAGAGGCACAGAAGTCCTTGGAGATGTAGAGTATGCAAGGTAAAACTCACATCTAGAAACATTAGGTTCTATAATAAACAGCACCTCAGGATTTCTCAGAGAGTGAATTGGATTACGATCAGCCACAGTAGTTTGAACATAGGACGTGACTGTATTCTCATCAACAACTATAGGTATGAAACTAGATCCTCCTAGATCACCCATACCTGGAGGTCGATTAGAAACCACACCCTAATCCTGGTCAGCTATGTCGGCCAATGTAGTAAGGACCTCCTTCCCCATCAGTTTTGTCCACACTTGGGTCATCATAGCATTCATCGCCGAAACTTCAGTCTTCAAACTCTTCAATTCAGATACATCCTCTCTCAGAGATGAGATCTCACTCTTGAGCTCAGTAACCTCTTCCTTCCTAGCAATAGAATCTTGCGAATGCAATTGGGTTGTTGCCACCATAAGGAAATAGATCTACCGCCACCTTTCTTTACCCACTTAGATCTGGGAATTTTACGACTCAGATTGCCAACCCACAACTAAATCGGTGAAGAATCCGCCTCCGAGCTCAGATCTATTCTAGCTTAAGGATTTTATAGGGAAAACACTCATTCTAACCCTCACTAAACCAGACCATAACTCCATGAATCGTAGATGCTCTGATACCTTTGTCGGGAACTGAGGAGTAGCGACAAGAAAAATCCCCAATTCCTAACCAATCTATGGAATACAATGGAGAAGAATGAAATGGGGAAGTAACTAGGGTTCTAGACTACGCCTACTATAACGAGGGTACTATTGGGTTGTTCATTTTGATTCATTTCACGTAGTTCTGGGTTATATACCCCAACCAAATTACAGAGATTAGCCAAATCCTCAATTTACTTGCTAATGTTCCTAAATGAAAAACAAAATGACAATTACATGACGTCTACAGGAAGTAATCAAAGGTAACTAGTTTGTAGCCATCCGATCGCCAGAGATTTGTTTCGCATTACCTCCTTCCCCTCTGATTTCACTTGAGTTGAAGTCGCCCAAGGGTGGCCCTACCGACTTCACCACAGAGCGTTTCTTACTCTGAATTTTTCCCTCCATTGCTGAACTCTAGGTCGTTATTGCCATGGTCCTGAGTCCTGACAAGTAGGGAACCAACCTTGGGTTTACCTAGAGGGCGGATGCGACGGAGAGGTAGTCGGCGCCGATGGTATACCGCTCGGCAATGTCGGTGGCAGCATCCTGGGCGACGACGAAGCAAGCGGCGTCTCCGCTACCGAGGTGATAGAGACAATGGCGGCGGTGAGGGCAAAAATGGACGACGACTTGGGTACTGTACTACGCTAGGGCGTCCTATCTGGCGTCGACGGGAAATTTAACTATTTGCCATTCTTAAAAATGTCACTATCCAAATGTCATTCTCTTTGTTGCATTCAATATTTTGCCACCCTTAAAATGTGGTTGACTAACTAATCGCCACTTTCGAGCCCACGCGGCGCCAAATCACTGCCATGTCATGCCATGTCAGCGCCCGCGCCTCCCCGCGCCGCCGCCCGTGCCTCCTCGCGCCCGCGCCTCCCCGCGCCCGCGCCTGCGCCGCCCCGAAGCATGCCAAACCTTTCCCCTACCACTGCCGGAGCTGCGGCCCACCCCAGCTCGCCGGCGCCGTGCGCCTCCACTGCGCGGCCCCGCCTCACGCCGCCGGCTCCCCTCGGGTTTGCTCCGGCTTGGCCCAACGCGCGGTGAGTCTCCTTCGGACCCCTGGTACCTCATGCGCCCCCACCTTCTTCCTTTTCCCCTCCGGTCGCCGCCGCCCCGTCCCACCCTTTCCTCCGCCCGCCGCGGCCCGCCGCCGCCCCGCCTCGGGGCCTCTCGGCTCACGGACGTGCATCCTTTGGACTCCCCTGGCTCCGGGGTCCCGTTTTGCCGTCTCCGGTGTGTTCCCCGGCCGCCCCTCACCGGCGGCACCGCCGTCTACCTCGCGCCGCCCCTGCTCTGTTTTGATTCGGCCGGTTTCCCTATTATTTCTAGAGGCGCGAGCGGCGGCGCGGGGAGGCGCGGGCGAGCGGGGCGGCGCAGGCGCGGGCGCGGGGAGGCTCGGGGAGGCGCGGGCGCAGGCGGCGGCGCGGACGTTGACATGGCGTGACTTGGTGCCGCGTAGGCTCGAAAGTGGCGATTTGTTAGTCAACCACATCTTAAGGGTGGCAAAATATTGAATGCAACGAAGAGAATGACATTTGGATAGATGACATTCTTAAGAGTGGCAAATAGTTAAATTTCCAGGCGTCGACGGTGCGGATTTGGATGCTGGGAGAGCCTACGGTGTTGCGGTCAGCACGCTGGATCGTCCGATCTCAATCCAACGGTCCGAAGTAATTAGAGGACATTATTAGCAAGGAAATACGGCAGTACTTTCCCTCCCCGTCCTCCTATTGGCCAATGAAGGGTGGCTGGGCGCGCGGCAGCGGCGGCAGTGGACGGCGAGCAGGCTAAGCCGAGGACCGGCCGGCCGGGTGGCACGGCGGTGGCGTGAGGGCGGCGCTTGAGCTTCAAAAGGTGCGTGCTTGCTGAAATGCGAAGGAAACCATGTGCTCCGTCTCGCTATACTTGTGGGATCATGATTTGTGCTTAGGCGCTGCTTACTCTCTCTCCATGTGGTTCTGCGAACGTGCGTGTGGTTGCGAAGTCGCGAGGTGTTTGTGATGATGCAAGGTGCAGGCAGTACGTATCAAATGGAGTTTTGAGTGTGGGTACAAGATGTTCGTGGAAATGCCTACAAGAGAAAAATGAGTGGTTTTCATGCAAATAAAAAAGAAACAAAACTGAGTGATTGGTTTATTATTACAAATTCTTTATTCATCCTTTCTCCCTAAAAAATGGGAACAAATTCATAGTAGGGCACTAGCGCTTCTATGCTCTCCTGAAAACTAATTTGCACATATATTAAATAAAGCTGTACATTGTAAGTAAAACATAAATAAATTTTACTTATAGTTCACCTCCTGAAAGTATTTTGTTAAAATCTAACTGGAACCGAGCGATCATGAGAAAACCTGAATGTTCCTGCTCAGAAAATATGCAGTTCTACAAGCATTTTATGTTAAAATGCCAAATCGATCAAAATGAAAATTGACCTAGATGAAAACACAAAAATATTATATTGGCTTGAATTTATCTATTTGTAGTTCAGCTAACATAGTAAATTTTAAGTGGGTATATTACCTTCAATGAAGCATAGTAAATTTTAAGTGGGTATCTTGCCTTCTTTTAGGCATCCGGAAATCTGCTTGATAAGGGTCTTGAATAAGAACATGTAGCCTTCTCCCATTTGATATGGGAGCTACTGGAGCATGTAGCCTTCTCCCATTTCAACAAGAACATGTGGCATTCTCCCATTTGATATGGGAGCTACTGAAACACACAATCTATATTAGAACAAAGCTACTTGTTCTACAAGTCAAATATCAATTTTGAATGCATTATACAGTTGTGAAATATAGTCAAATGTACAAATGGGCATATGCAGAAATTAGACCACTAGCGTCCCTCTAGCACTGTAATGCTCATGTTATTTACGGAATTCACAATATTTTCTGCTGCTCCATCTGTCTCATAGTTCCTTCCTGCAAAATATATAGGTTGTGTTGGAGGTGGAAGTGATATATCTCCATTCTCCAGAATGGACACAATTGATGACATGAGTGGGCGTGCATTTGGGTAGTCTTGAACACACGAGAGTCCGATATGGACACATCGTAAAGCTTCATCAAGTGAACAACTCTCCACAATTGATGTGTCAATGAAATCCTTTGTGTTCCCATCCTTCCATAAACTCCATGCCTGCATGAATCACATCTTATCCGGTCAAGGTGCATATTTACTATAAGTTGCAGAAAGCATTTCATAGTACTTACATAAGCTTTAAGGTTGGGAAAGTCTGCTATTAGGTGCATAGAGCTGATCTTTGAGCCACTCACAATCTCTAGAAGCAGAACTCCAAAGCTATAGACATCAGACTTCACAGAAAACACACCTTCCAAAGCATATTCAGGTGACATGTAACCACTGTTTGAAACATTTTTGACTTAATTAGTACACAACTTAATTTTAGTTCAAGCACAAGAATAACATATTGAAGTTCATTCATGTATTAAATCTCTCACTATGTTCCAACAACGCGGTTGGTATTTCCTTGTTGCTGGTTGCCACCAAATATCCTTGCCATACCAAAATCAGATATCTTGGGTCTCATTTCAGCATCCAATAGTATGTTGCTTGCTTTGAGATCCCTGTGAATTATCTTCAACCTTGAATCTTGATGAAGATAAAGAAGTCCCCTAGCTACTCCTTTGATTATCTTGAATCTTATTGGCCAATCAAGCACTGATTTTCTTGTGGCATCTGCCAGCAATAGCATTAATTGAGGGATAACATCAGTCATGCTTGCTGATTTGATTAATTACTGAAAATTGGAAAGACGCAGTCAGAACATACTGAAAAGGAAGGCATCCAAACTTTTGTTAGGTAAGTATTCATAAATCAGTAGTTTCTCATCTCCATGGATGCAGCAACCGAGAAGTCTAACTAAGTTTCTGTGTTGCAACTTCGCAATGAGAATTACTTCATTTCTGAACTCCAGTACCCCCTGGCCAGAACCCTTACTAAGCCTTTTCACAGCAATTTCCTTACCATCTTCTAATGTTCCCTGCACAATTGCATACTTTTTAGATCAAACAAGATAGAAATACAATGATTTTGTACCATAAGAGAGAAGATTTCTTGTTACCTTGTAAACGTTGCCGAAACCTCCGTGTCCAAGCATGTTGGAGTTGGAGAAATTATTAGTTGCAAGTGCGATTTGTCGGAAGCTAATAAACGGATGCTTTAAGTTTCCGTCCCCAAATTCATCTGAAGTGCTCAAAGCTCCTGACATCAACTTCTTCCAAATTTTCTTGTTTCTTTGTTTGTCTGACAGGAATGTTGGTACAATCTCTTAACAATAATAAAGGAACACAGCACATGGAATAGTGAAGTGGCCTATGCAAACATGCTTGTGGGAAATACACAATGAAAAATAGGGAACTTGTGCTCTACCTCGGCAGTTGTAGATCCAAACAAGCCACAAGCATATGGGCATGAGCAAACTTGACAAGACTGGCAGTGCAATCTCCACTATGTTATTCTTCCTCTTTTTATCTGCCCAAATTTAATCCATGAATTAAATCATAATTTAAGAATTTGTGATATAACTAGACTTTACAAACCAAACATTTCTTACAAGTGTGAATTTACATGGACAATTATCTCGAGCAATTTATTTCTCGCATAGTCACGTGAGCAATTGCATTACCGGTAATCCGACATTACGATAGCGTTTGGCACACGCGAAGCCTCTTGCTTGATATTTAAACATAAAATCCTAATATAATTTTTTTCCCGTAAATGTTGATTTCTTATCATATAGTTGACATGCTCACATTGTTTGTACGACATAAACAAAGGCAGAAACAACTTAAGCCAAGACATGAAGGTTTCCTTCTATAAGACTGTAAATCTTCATGGTTATTACAGCGGTGCGGCGAGGCGCGGCGCCTCACCACCTTCACACAACAATATCGTGTATGGCGCGCGGCGTGGCGACGCCATACACATAAGTAGTTATAACAATATTGGACTTCCGGAGGGTTTAAATAGAAGAAATATAAAGCAAGAAGGACTTTATTGTAATTTCAGAAAATAACAGGACTAAATTGTAAAATATCAGAAACCCTAAATATAACTGGGCTCAGCTCGCCCGCCCGGTCGGCCGCCTCTCCTCTCGCCCTCTCGCCCGCTCGGCCGCCTCCCTCCTCTCTCCCTCCCCCATCTCCTCCGGCGCCGGCGAGCCGACGGCCGCTCCCTCTTCCCGCCGCTACTCCACCGCCCCCAAGCGGCAGCCGCGGAGGAGGCGGCGCTTCGAGGCAGGTGGGCGGAGGCAGTGGATCCGGCGGCGGCGACGGCGGAGGCAGTAGATCCGGCGGCGGCGGCGGCGGATCTGGCTACGGCGACGCTGGATCCGGCTACGGCGACGGCGGAGGCAGTAGATCCGGCGGCGGCGGCGGCGGATCCGGCGGCGGCGACGGCGGATACGCCACACCTCCATGCCGTCCGGACGGCATGAGCCTCCGGTCCGCCACGACGATATGGCGACGAGATATCGGCGATATCTCGACGCCATAACAACCCTATTAATCTTGTATGTTTGGATTTGTTGTCTTTGAAGAAATGTGCTGATTGTCCATTTACAACACATCAGATGTTTGAAACATCTATAAGAAACTGTTCCCTAGGTATATGGTTCAGATGGAAGTGCTTTACATACTGACTAATTTTAAAAAATTTGATCTGGACCATTGCCAACCATTACACTTGCACATGTAACATATTCTTATTCTACACCCGCTAGACGCTAACCTTCCCCCTCCAATTAAATAAACTGTCGTCCTTGTATAAAACAGGCTGTACTGATTCACGGACAGCATGCTGTGCCAAACTGTTCCATCAAAACTAATGCTCCAGAGTCCAGAGCGATCGTGCTAGAAAAATAAATACACTAACTTTTTACTGATGAATGACAGCTTTGGTCTCTCTACTTAGTCTACTTACTCATGGGCTAAAATAGCCTATATTAGTCCATCCACGTTGAAAATCACTTTTACAATTTTTCCCCATTACCTTCCCTCAGTTGCTGACCTACTCTCCTCCCAACCTTCCAACATCCTGAGAAAACTCTAGCCTTGCCACCTTACCATCTTCTCATCCTCCCATTGCCCAATGCAAGTAGCATTGGAACAACAGCGGTGCACATGTGTCAGAAATCTGAATTACATATTGGGAATCTGGAATCATTGTGCATATGTGTGTGGATTGACTGGTTTACTTCTTATTAATTTTACATTTCTAATGCAGGTGTGCAACTGGAGATCAGATAGGGGCCAGAGTCCCAAAAAATTCTGGGAGATCACTTGGAAAGGCAGATACTGGTATCCTCATCATCTCAGTAATATTGTTTTGTATCTCATGTTTTATCACTCTTTTATATATATTATTTCACTTATATGTATACATATACTATTATGTTGTTGTATAGCTGTATAACTATATTTTGTTATAAAATTGTGAACCTAGGAATTTTCTTATGGAAGTGTTCTACAATCTCATTCTGCAGTGTGATTCTGTGTAATTGTTAAGCCTTTGCTCTAAGATAGACACATCTTGAACTGCCATACATACAAACTTTTATGTACTACCTGCGTAGTACATTTGGTTGAATGGTGTAGATCAAGAGTAACTGGTGTTTGTATGGCTTAGTTCGGTGTGATGTGTTTCCAGTGCCTAATAAAGAACATGTAATTGCCTAATCGGTATAGGCACTTGTCAAATTGCAGCGTTTTGTCAGAATGGATAATTTAGTGTTGGTAATCAACAAACAGAATTTTCACTTGTTCATGATAAACTAGCGCGCCAACCACAGATCTTTTCTTACATAAGCTATGTTACGTAAACTTTTATTTTATCTATTACCTTGTACAAAGACTATATGGTCAATAAAGAAACTTTTTCAGGGAAAGCCTTCTCTTTAAAAACATACATGTAATACCATAAAGAAGGTATTATGAAGTTCCTACTCTAATATTTGCCCGCCACTAGTTATTTAGATGTAATTTGTGCTCTCGTGTTGTATGTAGCAATAAGGGGATACGATTGGAGCTTAAGTGGACCCGCAAAATGAGAAATATATCTACTTAGGCAGGTAGAGAAAGAGAAGCAGGAAATTATACCACTTAATCCGTTAACCCGAATATAGAGGTTTTCCCCTTCTTCTCCCAAGCGCTTCTCTATGTCAATCAAATCTTCCATCCATAATAGGCACCTTGTGTCATCCTCATTGATAGCCCTGATGCCAATATTAGCATAAGCGTATGCTATGCAGGAGCAGTTGCTAGTGCATTCTGTTGTGCACTCGTCGAAACTTCTGTTCTCAACATGCAAGAACTTGTCAGGAATCTTCATGGTCGGCAAAGTTAAGAAACTATCTCCTTGGCCACATCTTAGTGTCTCCTTCCGGTGGCATCCCTGTGAAAACCTGCCAGCGGTCCAGTCTGTATTGTTATTTGGCTCGAAACCATCAATGCACTTGCATGTTGCTATAGGCTCTGTGTTGTCGCAGTAACCGAATGGACCACAGTATCCGTATCTATTGCACTCTTGGTTAGGTTCTGACTGCAGGGCACTCCATTCTGACATGTTGATATTCCATATTAGTATCCTTACCCTGCCGGAGTAGTCCATCTTAATTAGAACTGATGTGGAGACACTTGCTAGTCCAAAAGACATGTAGATCTCATCATCGATGCAATGTAATGTAAGGTAAATAGTGGACTTGATACTCTCCATATAGTGCCCGACTGCCAAGTAGTTACTCCATACTGGACTTCGCCGGTATGGTGTAGAGCCATTCCAGATAAAGCACTGCAGAAATTCATTAGGATCTGCACCATAGGAGAAGTTGCCCAAGGATGGGTCTTGGGGGTCCTTCCAAGAAATCAGCCGGTGCAGTGCATGTGTCTTGTGGGTGATTCTGAAATTCATGCCGGGGAGGAGGGTGTCGGTTGGGTAATCAAAGCTTTGCCATAAGATGATGCCCTGTGATGTCCGAAGGATAAAATTTCCATTGTTATCAAGCATGGCTTCACCGGTGGTCTCTGATGATGAATTGCTTGCAGTGCTGTTTGTCATCCAAAGAATCTGGCCATTGGTATCTGACACAACAAGATTGGATCTGCTGGTCAAGGCAAGTGTTGCGGAAGAAGGATCAGTGATCGGTGTAGCACGGTTGGCAACCCATACGACGTTGTCTTTGGGAATGTTGTTGTACCATATACCAACATAGTAATGTTTTGTGGTGGAGTTGGACGGGGAGAAGAAGCCCAGTGCGAAGGTGCCATCGTTGGAGATGAGGGTGTTGCCAGCGGAAAGCGGCTTGTTGGGAAGAAGGCGGCTGTCCGATACACAGAAAGGCAATAAACGAAATGACCAACAAAACAACAAGAAGATTGTGTGTATGGGAAGGAGCTCCATTGATGTTCTTGTCGTACTTTGCAACAAAACTAGAACGGAACCACGGAAGTGGGGTATGTAAGCAAACAAGTTAAGAAGGTTGCCTGCCTCACACCTCCTGTGCACACAAGCAAACCGCTGCACTCATGCACGCAAGCATTCTCGGCCGACGCTTGCGATGCGAGGCGCGGGGAGGAGGGTGAGGGGTGGTGCTGGGGGAGGAGTGAGGAAGATGGGCGGAGGGCGAGGGGCGGCTTTGGGGAGAAGGAGTGAGGGAGACGGGCGGAGAGCGAGGGGCGGCGCTGGGGGAGAAGGACTGAGGGAGATAGGCGGAGGGCGAGGGGCGGCTTTGGGGAGGAGTGAGGGAGACGGGTGGCGTTGGGGGAGGAGTGAATACTGGAAATCAGATGCATATCTACTCACTTTATGAACAAATCAAGGTGAGGATGGTTTGATCCATACTTCTCAAGGAAAACGACCTGAAAATTGACAATAGGTGTGATATCCAATAATCCACGTTAGCTTCCTGTAATCACTAGTGATTTAGTTCTTTTAGGTGCGAATGCTGGTTTTTCATGTTTGAAGGTGCTGGTTAGTACAGTTTTAGTTGGCGTCCACATATCTGAACAGAACAAATCCCCAGTTTCTGTTTTGGTATGTTATCGAGATGTTTGCACTGAATTTGTTCTTTTAATACATATATAAGAAACTAGTAAATTGCCCGTGCGTTGCAACGGAAAACCAAAATAAAAATAATACATACTATCAAATATGATATCAAACTGAATAATAAACATTAATTTTATCTTACGTCATCATGTATCAAGCAAAACATACATGTTCATACTCATAAATAAATCAAACATCATATTAGTGAAGCATGATAGATAAAGCATCACATATATAACATATGTACAAAAATGGTAATAAACAATATTTTTCAGTAGTATTCTTAATACATATATGGCCTTGTAGATCATACCACATGCGATTTAAAATCATGTATTTTAATTGAAGGGTCAAAAGAAGCTGAGGCAAGCTTCAATCTATATGATTATGGGATATAAATACTTCGTTTATTAAACCCGGCAGAGTTCCCGGCTCCTGAGCGTATCCACGTCACCGGTTTTCCGCGCCGTATGGCCGCTCCGGTCGACGCGTGTGCGTGTGCGCGTGCGCTCCTGCAGAGCAGATGGCGTCGCGCGGCTTCGCTCGCTCTCCAGTATGTCTTTTGTTGTGCCTGAAAGACGCTTCTAGCTGTCCTTAATTTGACTACTCAATAGTTTCCAGGATGGATTTTGGATAGTTTGCATTGCATATTTTTTGCAGGATAGTATCATGTGGTTTTCTAAAATTACATACGGATCCTCATTTAGTTACGTATATGGCCTTACAGGTCCTCGGTTTTTTACGAAAAAGGCCTTCAGTTTTCTCAAAATTACACACATATCCTCGATTTTTAAAAAAAAACTTCACAAATTGCCATCTCTTTTACTTCAGTACACATGGTAGCTAGCGCGGCGTGGCGCCGCGCTTATATTGCTAGTTTCTTCAATGGTTTAACGATATGATGACCGCAAAGCAACTTCGAATCACTACATGAGCCTCCAACTCCTGAATTTGTTGAATAGCTACCTACTCAATGCAAGATCGATGATTGTATTCTTCTTCAAGCATGCCAAACTTCATATCTTAGAACATATTTGTATGCATGTTCGAAAAATTTTTACTACCCATTAGTTTCAGAATAATAGTATGATAAAATTTTAAAATCCGTAGCAATGCACGGGCATTCCGCTAGTATTCTACAAAAATTGCTCGGTTCCAGGGGCGAAATAGAGCCGGGACGACTGAGAAACAAACTTCATATTGCCATGCATAATTGTTTCTTCCTTCTGTTGGAAAGTTCTGAGTCGTAATGACATATTTCGAGGCAGTTGCTTTCGGAAAACGACGTCTTTAGGAAAGCCTCTGCGGTACAAATCTTAGGAAAATTCGGGTTTTCCCTAGAGATTTAATTAGGACCGTCGGTAGATTCGCCGTGTCATCACCCTAGTCCAATCCAATCAAATTTCTGGGATTTCCAAACCAGAACGGAGAACTTAACCCCAAACTTCAAGGAATTGGTGCTTGTAACCGTTGCTGGAATTTTCAGCTATACAATGATTCAACGAGTATACAGCCCTGTCCATGGCTCCATCCCATTCATGTCCATGAGATGCTTAATGATTGAAATTATATTAATAAACAAATGGCATGCTCAAATTAATGATCAGACGGTACATGTGCATAAGGATAGGATGATTGCACAAGGTGCAGTTTACTGGTGTTTGACAAGTAGGAAACAGGAGATGTTCTCTAACCTTTAGGCTCCAAACTTATTACAATGACGCTACAGCCAACAAAATACATCTGCAAATGGTAGTGCAATACAACAAACATGCAATGGATATGTATATCGTTCACGCAGATCAGGAAAACAAACATGGGAACCGGGCAACAACACAGCATGAAGTCGCAAGAGAAAAGAAAAACGCAGATAGATCACTTAAGTAACAAAGCCATGAACTATTAATCCCTACGAGTTAGAATTGTAAAACGCCTTCGAATGTTTCTAATAGTTGCTGTAACTTGGCCCTGGATATGCACACCCACGAGGACCGTCGTTATGTGCATTTAACGGATGCTGCATGTGCTGGTCTTGGTCCTGAGAAAAGTAATGTTCTGGGATGCCGTTCTGAGTAGAAGTAGAAGCTTCGAAAGAGTTATTGCCCGACCAGAAGTATGGATCCAACCAGCCAGCCAATCCTGCAAACCCTGCAGCAAAAAGAAACCAGAGAAGAATCAACTGCTACGAAGTTCATATGATGATTTAAAATAGGTGCATCATGCGCATTATTTGAAAATATTTGTTATACAAAAAGAAATGCTCAAGATGAAATGTATGGTTGTGCAGTTGTGCTCTTTCAACAGAAAACTTCCACTTTTCAGAATAAATTTTGAATTTTGGCTATCAGAAATTGTAACACTATTATTTGCTCACTGTAGAGGAACCTCCAAAAAAGAGGAAAAAGTTGCTAGCTTCCGTTCATGCAAAGTGACAAAGGTACATGCTTCTCTAAATTTCACTACATTGGATAGGTCCATACCATAATTTGCTAGTTGAGGACTGTCGAATCGCAGATCAGATAATTCAGGAAAGCCGTCCTCAGTGGCATGGTGCACTGCATTCTGAATTGTTCCAGGTAAATTATTGCCTTTGGAAGGAGTTCCCTGGAAAAAAAGTTCATGAGATTGCTATGTACAAAAAATGCAGCAGCGATCTCAAATTTTCAATATAACCAAATATTTATGGCTTACAATTATAATATGTTGATGCCATACTCCCATGGACACATAAAGATCTAACAATATGACAAGTTCATGTGTTATGTTGCCATATTAAAGTAATTTGCAATGTACAAAAAATGCAGCAGTGATCTCAAATTTTCAATATAACACAAATATTTATGGCTTACAATTATAATATGTTGATGCCATACTCCCATGGACACATAAATATCTAACAATATGACAAGTTCATGTGTTATGTTGCCATATTAAAGTAATAATGGTTTCATCTCTCTTTCAGATATGCTATCCAACTGCAAATCTGTAAAACGATTGTGGTAGACTGAGCAAATTCAACAGAAATTTATACTTACTTTAGCCATCACAAGGGATATAATATCCCGCACCAGAAATGTCTGCTCGGAGATAGTCACCGGCCATCTTACCACTTGATTGATCACCTTCATTAAAATTTTTCAAATCTTGTAATATCAAATAAAGAACCATTGTTCAAAACAACTCCTGCAACAGTGGGGAAAAAAATACAGAACCCACCTTGACAGCCATGTGTTCCATGTTGTTCAGGCGGTGTTAGTTCTGATGCACTTCGTTCTAGAATCATTGCACCAGCCCCACTGTTGGGAAATGCATCTGGCAGTTCAATGGGATGGTTAATCTGAGAACGACGTGTGGTCTTAACTGCTACAGTACATCGAATTGCAGATCAACAGGTATTTTTGACTTGAGACAACCTAGGCACTGGATTGTTGCTTGTTCCATTGGATGTACGTTGCAGATAGCGACTTTTCGATCACTTTGAATGTGATACCTTCAAGGAAGAATTCCAATCAATATAACGAGCAAGGCAAAGAAAAAAAATAAAGAACGAAAATTCTGAAGAAGCCGAGGAGTGGTTTCTCACCTGGCCATGACTCCGGAGATGATGGTAAGTTGGTTGATGCGATGTGGTCAATGCGAGGAGAGGTTGCGGGAAGAGGTAGGGGGCAATCATCTACTACCTCAGTTAAGCTATTTATTGAGTGAGACCCATCATCCTTTTTTTAGCTCTTCCTAACAGATAGAACAACAAAAAAAATTACATAAATCATAGACTTTATCCACCTTTAATTTCTGTTCACACATGCAATGTATGACATCTTTAAGAAAGGAGGACAGCAATTGCCCATATTATATGGGTTGAAGGATCACATAACTCAGGTGCTAATTCAAAATCATCGACGGGGATAAAAAAACGCAGAGACAGGAGACTTCCAAGTGCCTAGTATATCTTATAAAACAGATATTTCAAAGCAAGTTATACATATGATTGTCGTTATACAAACAACTCAGTAAATCTTATAGTAACTCTGAAGAAAATGGCATTCAATGTTCCGATTGCGCTAGTTCTTCGATTTCATTAACAAAAGTGAAGCATAGTACACCTGAGTTCTTAGTTAACTTATGATGGCCAAATTAAGCATTGAAGGCAAGGAAATGTTCTAACTTCTAAAAAATTAAGTCTTTCAGAGGAAATATTGGGATATGAAGTGCCGAGCTAGGTTTAGCACTTTAGCTACATCTAAAGGCCATGTTCACACTTGCAAAATATACATGCTCAGTATTTTTGACGAAAACTCGTCATCAATAGCTTGTTCATAGCCCTTGACAGCGTACAAATGATAAGCTTTACTTGTTACACATAAAAATGGTAACGCTGTGATATTTCAAATTGACATTCAGTTCCAACAAAATGTGCGTGGAGTCTGTTGTTCATATATGCAGAAACATAAACACTAAGGCAACAATAACTCATGTGAGAGATATAACTTGGTCTGGCATGCTGGCTAATTGGAATAGCATCTTTCGAGAAGAAACATAGAACTCACCACCATATGCTTTCATAGGGACGCCAACGAAGAAAGCCACGACAGGTTCCTTCCGGCCAAGGTCATACACTGTATCGGCATCGAATTAAACCACTCGCTGCCCCCATGGAGTAAGCTTTATCTGATAGTTCCTAAACATGGGGAAAACATTACAACGGTAAGCTTAATCTGATAGTTCCTAAACATGGGGAAAACATTACAACGGTGACGAGGAATATAATTGTTAGGGCCACTAAAATGAAAAGGGAGAAGCAGGTGAAAACTATCATAATATATAAAATACCCAGTATGTTTTAGAATAATTGTTGTTATAGAAGTCAGTGCTGTGCAAGGAGCAAGAAAGGAGCAATATGACCTTAAAAGATTCAGATCAGCTGTGGCTTATGATAAGAACCGGTCTATGGTGGAGGTTGTACGGGTGTGTGACGGGAGGACGGGGCGAAGGACTTGCAGGCAAGGTGGTGTCGTGATGAAGGCTCACGGTGCGCAGCACTGGTAGTGGGGACACGAAAAGAGAAATCACGGGAAGGGATAGATGCAGGTAGTCAGGTAGAGGAAGTTCTTTCTTGCTTAAGGAACTAAGGATACAATACTCATCCTTATATAATGGATGGCAAACTGAATCTGGAAACTATCTCTTAAGGGTCCTAACCAATCTTATCTTTCCTAATTTAATTGATCTCCTAATCCTTTCCTGCCAATGCAGCAGAGTCGGTTGGTTTGGGGCGGCGCTGGTCCACAAACGCGTCCACAACAGCTTGACTGCGTGGCACATTATTGTCACTCCCTGCGGCCACTCACTTCACACCAGATGTGCCAGGCATGAATTAAACGATAACCATTCCATGCATATATATTTGCTAAAGATTCTGATATGCTAGCGAAAAACAAAATATAAGCTCAAATGATTTCCTTGCACCATTGCAACCTAGCTGTGTTAATCTTTCTTGAACCACAAACACTATAGCTATCACCAAAACCGGGCCTTCCAAATTATTAGACATAAACAAAATTCCCTAACCTGTTAACATTGGCCACAGAGAGGGGCGGCGGCGCGGGGTGGGGAGGAGGAGGCGGCGGCGGCGCGGGGTGGGGTGGGGAGGAGGCGGCGGCGGCAGAGCGGAGGGGTGGGGGAGGAGGAGGAGGCGGCGACGGAGCGGAGGAGCGGGGGAGGAGGAGGAGGGGTGGAGGCACGAACATCACCAGTTGGGGCAGCGCTGGCCTGGAGGGGGTGTCAGAGCGGCGCTGGCTGGGTCGCTGGGAGACGGGCGGCGCAGATCGGGAGGGGGGCGCCGGGGCGGTGCGGCCCGGGAGGCAGGCGGTGCAGGCGAGGGCGGCGGCCGACGGAATCGTGCAGGCGAGGGCGCCACCGTAGTGGCGGCCCATGAGCTCGGTGAAGACAGCGACGATGTCCCCGCCGCGAGCGAGCTAGGTGCAGTGGTTGCGGTAGGCGGTGATGATGGCGTCGGCGCGGGTGGTGGCGGCGGAGCGGAGGAGTTGGGGGAGGAGGAGGCAGCGGCGGCGCGGGGTGGGAGGGAGGGGAGGAGGCGGCGGTGCGGGGTGGGGAGGAGGAGGACGCGGCGGCGGCTCAGGGTGGGAGGGAGGGGAGGAGGTGGCGGCGCGGGGTGGGAGGGAGGGCAGGAGGCGGCAGCGCGAGGTGGGGAGGAGGAGGAGACGGCGGCGGAGAGGAGGGCGAGGGAGGAGGCGCCGGCGCGGAGGGCGGGGGAGGAGACGAGGGAGAATCAGGGGGAGGAAGGCGCACCGGTTCTGGGGAGGGGGGCGAGGCGCACGGGCGGTTGAGGCACACGGGTTCGTGGGGAGGAGGCGCACGGGTGGTTGGTGGGGCGGGTGGGCCCATACGTCAGACTACCTTTTGTTGTCAGAAGGGATGGTGGTAGGAGAGGCCGCACCAACCACCAACTCCTTCTTTTATATAGTAAAGATAAAGATTATAGGTCGTCCGTTACCAAAATAAGTACTGCAGCAAATCCCAGTGTCTTCCTTCCAGAGTCACATCAGCTATTGATTGACCGTACGACCGTGTGAATTAAATCGAAGTCAAAAACATCTCCTCATCTCTTTCTATCTGTCCAACCATCCGATATGAATGTGCAATCATATTGCTTCCACATCTCCTCATGCTTCACCTTTGAATTATCTATCTCCTTAACCACCTCCTTAAGCAATGGCTCCCTTAGCTCATAGTTGCTGGGAGGTTTGTACCCAGAATCATACTGTGCAACGGCCTCCATAGCAATTTCAAATTGTTTTGAATTTACGGCATTAAATGGTATGCCACACTTATAAAAGAACTTGGCTATCTCCATGTTGACGGCATACCTTTCTTCCTTGGTCCTCATGCTGGACTGAATGCTACTTTGAGAAGCCCCTTTGGCATGTCTTTGCTCTACAACCTCTGTGGGTGTACGTCGAAGCATTGCGCCAATGGACTTCTTGGTCTCCTTTGGCATCTTTGGTGGTGGACCCTTGAACTTCAAGGCAGATTGCTTTCTTTTAGCAGCTGTCTCTGAACTTGGCTACACAACACTCCTAACATCTTGGGACTCTGTCACATGATCTCCATCTTGTTCTCCTTCATCGTCATCTAGGAAGAGTGTTCTCTCCCTCTTCTTTTTCATCAAAGCTTCATGCATCTCTCGTGTGATTGATGTGGTTGTTTTGGCACACTTTTGAACATCTTCAAACCTATCCACAAGATGCTCCTTAAGCCTCGTTATTCCTCCATGTACAATTTTGCCACAAAGTGAACATTGCACCGAATCTCGGTTGCCAATTATTGGCCAAAACCCATACTTCCATCCCGGATCATTTGACTTTGACCTCCGTTTAGGATCGGTCACTGGATCATATGAGTCGGCGTTAGAGCCCCCTGTGCTTTCAGTTGCCATTTATGATATGTCGTGCTTCTGCATGTTGCAAATTAGCATTAGCATATGAATATATGATTATCGATTGTAATTAGTAACTAAGTATATAGCGGCACTGTAGTAGCAAGCAATTAGCAGCATAAGCAAGTAGCAAACAATTAGCATTAGCATAACTGGAGTACTACTGTACTAGTACTGTTCTGGAGGCTTTTTACTGTTCTTCCGATCGCAACCTGGACGTCTTACTGTGCTTCCGATCGCAACGGTGCAACCGCGCAACGCATAGAAATATCGGTCGCCGCTTCGCTCGTGAGCACAGTCAACAGACATCGCTCGGACCACTCCATTCCCTGGCGACACCGCGAGCGGCGAGAGTAAACTCACCGGTGGAGGCGCCGGAGAGCCGACCAGCGAAGTAGGAGGCGGCGGCGGACCGGAGGAGGCAGCGGCGAAGCAGGAGGCGGCGGTGGAATGCGGCTTCGGCGGATCCGGCTGCGGCTTTGACGGATCCGGCTGTAGCGACAGCTGATTCGGCTGTGGCGATGGCGGATCCGGCCGCGGCGACGGCGGATTCGGCTGTGGTGTCGGCGGATCCGGCTGCAACGTCAACGGATCAGGCCGTGGCGACAGTGGATCCGGCGGCGGCGGGACTCTCTGCTCGCTTTTTCGCCCAACTGCCAAAACCCTAGGTATGTCGGTCTGTCTGACTAATACCACTCGAGTCTCGACTTTAACCCCCCTCACCCCCACGCCTATGGCGTCCGCCGAGCGGCGACTTATCGTCACAACGCCGCCACACCGCCATATCGCCGCCATGGCGGACAGGATACGGCGCACCTCCATGTCGTCCGAACGGCATGCAGCTGTTGGCCGCCACTATGATATGGCGACGAGATATCGCCGATATCTCGACGCCATAACAACCTTGATTGACTGTATGACCGTGTGAATTATGGTCAGATAAGTCAAAAACATCAACATAACACTTCACTCACGAAGCACATTAGACCTGACTACAGGGTTCATAGAGAACACTAGACCTGACCGGGATGTGCTATGAAGCAGCAGCTTCTGCTTCATTTTTTTCGAACCATGGATAATCCACTGTTTTCATTTATCATAGAAAGTGATACATCAATGCACGGTGGATGTTATTGTGGCACAGTCTCACATGGTAGGTTTTTTTTTTTTGCTTTTTTTCAATGGCTTCAGATGGTGAGAAGGCAAGGAAGGCAAATATGCTTTAGAACAGGTTTTAGTATGCTATCAGCAGATCATCGTTCTCCATCACTTTGTATCACAGATTATGTCTCTTCATTCTCAACTGTATTATAGATAACTCACTAATAAAAGAAATGACAGTTACCTAACCCAGGATTACCCACATATATTGGAGATTTCACCCACCTAGTGACGTATGGGGTCGTACATTCTCGTTACATAGGATATTACACCCCGTTGGCAGTTATACAATAAAGGACAAGGATGTGCCTGACTATTCTCTATAACCGGTATGTGGGATGTGATCACCGGCACCTTTGCTATAACTTGCTGTAACTTGCTAAATTACAATTATCTTTAATTACACTGTTTTTGCGATATCTATCTCTAATCTATATCAATGTTTCCAATAGCCTAGGTTCATTGGATTTAACTTGTGTCAATTACATACTTATATTGCTTGTCCTTTACATATCTTAGTTGTATTACCTGTCTTTTACTTACCGTGTTGTGACCGCTGTTGGGTATTTACTGAGATTTTCAAATCTCATGTTTGCTTTTTTCATTCTCAGGTACAAGGTCAGTGGAGTGATAGCAACATGTATGGGTGGGAGCACTCGAGTTTTCAACACTGTGGTTTACCACTATTTATATCATTTTATTTATTCTTTATTTGGTTAGAAGTGGATCAATTCCATGTTTCAAACATTTATTTCAACTTCCGTTGATTCTCTAATAAAGTACCTTTAAGGCTTTAAATTTCCTGTGATTTCTATTGTTGTTTTTATTATTTATTCTTTACTTTGACGGTGATGTTCCATAGTAGTATTCTAGATTAGTTGTATGTGAAGTGCTACAGCTGGTTAGTACAGTTTTAGTTGGCGTCCACGTATCTAAATAGAACAAATCCCCAGTTTCTGCTTTGGTATGTTTATCAAGACGTTTGCACTGAATTTCTTTTTTTAATACATATATAAGAAATTATAGGTCGTCCGTTACCAAAGTAAGTACTGCAGCAAATTCCAGTGTCTGCCTTCCAGAGTTACATCAGCTATTGATTGACCGTACGACCGTGTGAATTAAATCGAAGTCAAAAACATCAACATAACACTTCACTCACGAAGCACATTAGACCTGACTACCCGATCGGTTCGGCTTCTGGCTTATTTTTCACTATTTCTAAATTTCATCTTTTTCTGATTTTTTTGGATTTTTGGAGTTTTTTACCGGTTCTTTTTTTCCCGTATTAGTTTGCATTACACGTGATGGGCTAACCCATTTTTTCTATTTTTAAAATTTTAACATTTAATTATACCAAATAAGCTACCTTCAGCTACAATATAATTTCAACCAGCTACAGTGAAATAAGCCATAAGCCACAGCCAGCTACCGTGTGAATTATGGTCAGATAAGTCAAAAACATCAACATAACACTTCACTCACGAAGCACATTTGTTGGATCGAAAATGCCAACAGAGAGGGGGATGTTGCTTTCAAAAAATCGCCTCTAAGTAATCACACACAGTCTTCGTCTCCGATAGCTATAATAGTCTATGAAGGTAGAAGACGTTTGATCAAAATAACCATTCTGGAGAACTAGAAAATAGACCAAATGCTTCAACTGATATGGCCAAAAGAGTGCACTTGACGGAAATAAAAACAAATCAACAAAAAGAAAAGAGACCAAAGCTTAAAGCCAAGGGCTGCAGATGATCTAACACAGGACCAACATGAACTGCTGTCTAGCTGCCGAACTAACCAAAAAGATAATCAATAAAAACCGAAAGCTGCTGCTGGACTAAAAAGGAAACAATGCACTGCCGACAACCATACTGCACTCTGCTGCAGAAACCAAAAAAACTGAAAAAGAAAAAGAAGGCTAGAACCGAAAGAGACTTAAAAACCAGAGAAGAGAACATCAAGAAAATGAGGTTGCTGCTGAAGATCAAATCTGCAGTCGGCTGAAAATAAAACTGAGAAGCAAGAAGGCGCTAAAAAATCTCAATCCATGAAAGAGAGCTCTTGGGCGGCAAGAAGAAAGATAGACAAGACTTTAAAGGAACAAACCTTACCCCATGGATCCTTCGGACAAGACTTGCAAAAAAAGTGACACAATAAATACTAATTAAGAAGTAGAAACCATGAAGAAAGTGTACAGAGCAAGAAACATGGCTTTTGTTTACATGATGGCCGAATGGATATATGTTGACCGAATGGCCTTGAGAAGATATTCAGACCAAGGCAAAGAAACCAAAAAGAAAACATTAGCTCTCAACCCTCATGGCGTTTTATCCACAATCCACTTCCTTTAGTGCAGCTTTGCGTATTCACCAAAACGCCCCTCACGCATCTTCCAGGTTTTGGCAATAAACACATCAAGATGCAAGGAAGAAAATCGAAAATGAGAATGGATAGCATGGCTGAATTTTATTCAATCTAAGCACTTAGAGCTATGAAGATTATCCTAAATGACCTTGAAGTATTACACAAAGCCATAACACATAAGAATGCTATCAAGATCATGACAAGACATGTATAATCAAGCTAAGCCAAAAGATCACAATCTGAAAATTAGTTGAATTGCTTAGCATGTCAAGTCAACCATGGTTATAGTCTAGCTAAAGGTATCCAAAGATGATGCAGGCCATGTCAATAATCTAAGTGGAACCAAGAAGCTAGTATTGAGTCAATTTAGAGTGCTACAAGTTCAAGAATGAGATATTTGTTCAAGTACTTGCAAATTTTTTATTTTTCAACAAATGGAGCACAAGTGACATATTTTTCTTTATAAATCTCATAGTTGTGTCCAACCAGATTTTTGCTTAGTCAGGTGCTAGATCTCAAGCCTTATGCGACCACTCCAAGTGAGAAGCTTAAGAAAATAGTCTTGGTCATCCAAAACTCCCCCTGAGTTCATGCCTAGTGCAATGGCAAGCAGTCTTATGAGAAAGAATTGGTGAGATCAGTTTTTTCGCACAAAAGAGATCTTTTTGCTTACTTAAAAATTGTACCAACTCATGTTTCATCAAGAGACTAGCATAGCTCAATCTAAAGCTCAACAAAGATTCAAGACTCAACTCAGCCTATTTGATATGGCATGGATCATAAAAGGATAACTAAAGACAAACTAGTCTCAAGTGCTAACATGACATGAATTAATTCAAGTTGAGCATTTTTAATCAACCTATCATGGCAAAGACTTGACTACACATATAAAGTCATGATAAATCTAGCAAGTAATCACAGATCATGGCAAGATGTAATTCATTGTAAACATGTCATAACAGGATACTAATCAAGGCTCTATGTAGTTATATTACAATGCAAAATGAAATGCAGAAAATCCAGCTCCCCCTCAACATGAGATGCACTTTAGTTCAAGTTGAGTTATGTCAACATTAAGATTTGATTCCAGGAAAATCAATCTTGATATAGAACTCTATATCAAGAGTATGCAATGTATTTTCATTGCAAAAAGATTTGATTCAAGTTACCTTCGAAACTTGGCCCCAGTTTTTGAAAACCCAAAAGTTCAATTCCCAAGAACTTGCTTTTAAAACCAAAACTTGGGAATCTACTTGCTCTAAAAAACTATTGATATGGTTATCTTGGAAAAAACAAATGTTTTCAATCTCGGTAATTCTGAAAACTGTTTTCTAAAGGGCTCTGTTTCTAAAATAATAATAAGAAGCATGAGCTTCACAGCCAAAGCCCTTCTCGGTGCTCTCCTTTCTCTACTTCTGTCTGAAAAAAAAGAAATTTAGTTTTCCTATTCTTCCCCCTTACTTCAAAGGCTTAAGCTCGAAGGCGTCAGGGATGCTCGTGAAGATTTGGTGGCCTCGCTTCAACAAACCTAGTGTTCAGAACCCTGTGCTCTCTTGTGTGTGTCTCCGTGCATAGACGTTGCTTGGTCAAAAAGATTTTATTTGGCCCTGTGCACTGCCTTCTTGCCCTTGGGCGTTGTATTTCGTAGTCACAGGAAAAATTTGTTTTCAAAAGCTTGGTTATTCTGTGTGGCTTGTGTACTGCCCCAGCTTCTGGGTGTGCACTCCTTAGAATGGGTTAAAGTATCTCATCTCCGTGGTCCTTGCGCATCTCATGCTAATTCCTCCTCACCTTGTTGCTGAAAACCTCATCAGGCCTGCAGGCAAGAGGTAGCAGATAGCCAAGTCAAGACCCTTAAAGCTCTGAAGCTAAAAAGAGGCAACATCTTTGGAAAAAGCAACAACTAAAAAGGCTTTCGCCTACAAAAGGGTCAAGACTCAAGTTTCTGTCTCATAGCGAACTCACTGATCCAGTCATCATCAAACAAGCAATGGTCAAGAATAAGGCTAGAAGCAAGAAGAAAGAATCAGTAGCTCCTACTCGCTTGGGTCCCTACCACTCAACCAAATATTCATTCAGACCCACTCCGCAAAGACTACTAAGAAAGAGTCACCACCTGATAAGCAACCGTACCACTACATCAGGTGGACCCCGAAAGAACACCACTTGCTTTTATTGCGGAGAAAAAGGACATGACATTCGTAGATGCCCTGAGAAACGGAATGGTAAGGGTGCTTATCCCCTTTGCAGTAACACAGGATGTTGCGTGATCAAATGTCCCCAATGGAATCTAGAAGGATTAGCCTGGGATGCTATCACCACCAATCAAGGCCCTCAGAGGAAGCCAGGCCATGGGTTCAACTGCTTCAAATGCAGTGACCCAGGGCATTATGTGAGAGACTGCCCTCAACGGAAATCGAACAAGCAAGAAAATGATGTCGTCGCCATCAACCTTGGTCTTGGCAAAGGGAAGTGTGTTAGCTCCAAGTGTGTCATCCAGGAACCAACAGGACCTAACGAAGCCCTACTACCAGATCCAGAAGAATTGCCAGCTACTGCGTGCGCTGAATGTGGCAAGACAGGACATGACGCCCAATCATGCCCATCACTACGATAGGTTACATGTTTTGCTTGTGGGCAAATAGGACACTACAGTTACAATTGCCCAGCTCCGCACTGTCCTTACTGTAAGAAACACATCTACCAGAAGGCTGTCTCAAGAACCTAGTGGCATGTACACGCTATGGAGAAAAGGGACATGAGAAAAGTCAATTTACTGCAAAATGCCCCAACTGCGAGGAAGACCACCCAGCAGGAGAGTGTCCAACGAGCAAGATCACCTGTTCCCTCTGTGAAGGACAAGACCACTGCCCCAAGGACTGTCACATGAACCTGTTGCTAACCAAAGCAGCTGAGATGCTGAGATACAGAGACTGAGCCTTCAAGCCGCCATCAAACTCGCCATGACCAAAGCTGACAAGAGCAATTAGTACCGGTCGCCCGTCATTTTAAGGGGGGTAGCTTGAATAAATAAGGAGTGTCGAAGCACCTTGGTGTTAGGCCCTGCGGCCACTCCAGTGTAAAAAGAAGTTAGCAATCAGCATTGAAGAGACCACCAGCCCCAGAAATGTCAAGCATATGGAGTGAAGCCAGTTGCGACCAATCTAGAAGAGCAAGGTTTCCTTTGTGCGGCGTTTCTCTCCAAGTGCTTACCCACTTTTGTGCAGCTTCCTTCTTTTCCGGCAGCACCAAGAGCAGTATGCGTAGTATCAAGCAGTACCCTAGAACCTTTTGCTACCCAGCTTGTTCCCACCTACTTCTTTCTACTCTACTCGAATCTCGGGGACGAGATTCATGTTAAGGGGGGTAGGGTCTGTAACATCCCAATTAGGGAACTAGTGTAATTATGAAAATTATAAAATCTTTTAATGGTTTATCCCGTGTTTCTCAAAAGTTTTTGGCGAAATTCAAATTTCTCGAGTTGGATTTCTTGCTAAATGCCCGATTAATAAAAATCAAACTGAGAAAATCCAAAACTCCTTAGGAGTATTAAATTCAAATTTTAAAATTGAAATCTGGGCATTCAAAGCCAGGAATGGAAGTTTAAATCAATGTAAAATCCTTCCATCCAATTTTCGTATCCGGAAATTCAAATTGGGAAAAATTAAGATTTGTTTTCTCCGAAACTCGACAATCTTAAAAATTTAATCATCTTTTGAGCCAAGCTTTCAAATTGAGAATCTAATTACTAAATTCAATTGCTGAAATTTCAGAAAAATCCCCTTGGGCCCGACCCATTTTCCCTCCGGCCCGCTTTCTTTTTCTTCCCTTTCTTCTTTCTTTTCTCTTCTCCCAGGCCACTCTTTTTCCTTGGCTTTCAGCACAGCCGACGCCTCCTTCTTCCTCCCCTTCCCTGCTCATGGCGTCGTCGGCCCGCCCCCGCGCCGCTGCTCCTCCCGCCGGCCCAGCCCGCGCAGCGCCCCCGGTTTTCCCCTTGTCACCTCTGCGCCAGTACCCTACCACCAGCCTACCCCGGGCGCCATACCCCTACTCCACGCCGCTGCGCCCATGCCGCCGGACGCGCCCCATACCGGCGGTACTCCTCGCCATGCCGAAGTACGTGTAACCCATACCGGCGCCACTCCGCCGTCGAAGTGCGTGCCCGCCTCCCCTTCCTCGCCTATAAAAGCTCCGAGCGCGGCTGAGCTCTGTGCTGCACCAGCCGCCGCCGCCTCACCCTGTCTCGGCCGCCTCCGGCGAGCACCCCGCAAGCCGACCGCATCGCGGCGTGCGCCCGAGCGTCCACTGCCTCCCCTCGCCGTTAATCGAAGCGCCATCGCCCGAGCACGCCACGCCAGCCCTTTCTCCATTTCCGGCCGGCCGCCGCCATTGCCGCCACCGCTTCATCCTCAGTTGATCCCGAGTCAATTCGGCGCGGTGGGAGCAGCACCTCGCCGCCCCAAGGCTTCCCCAACCGCCGGCCGAAGCTCTCCCCCGCCAGAGCGACCCCTCCACGGTGGCCACCCTCCGCTGCCGCTAGTCTCCGTCGCGGGCTCGCCTCCGCCGCCCTCCGGCCAACTCAGCCGCTCAGGTGAGCTCCCGACGCCTTGCTCGTGCCTACGCGCACCTCTTTCCCTCTCTCCTCCGACCGCCGGCGCCCCATTTCCTCCTCCCCGCCGGCCGCCTAGAGCTGCCGCCCGCCGCCTTGGCGCCACCCCGGTCGAAGCTGCCGCCTCCCCGAGCTTCCTCGTCACCTGGGCTCCTCATTTCACCGGTCGCCGTCGCCACTCCGGCCCCTCCTCGTCGGCGACGCCGCACGGCTCCGCCGCCACTCCCCCTCTCCTGTTTCGCTGTGCTTCCCTGCTCTACTCTCATCCAGCCAAAGACACCCACATTTCTCTGTGTCTGTCAGGTGGGCCTAACTCCAAAAGAAAGTGCAGCTCCTTTTCACCATTTTGGCTACATGATCAGTCTATGTGTAAGGAGTGTTCATGCATGTATCAAAATAATTTGTGAGCAACAATAAGGAGAAATTTACTAATGAATTCATAATGAAAATATTGATGCAATCAAATTAGAAAACTAACATGAGTTAACTACATTCCAATTGAGTTTAACTTATAAATTCTCATACAAAAGTATGCCTGATATATGTTCAAATGATAAGGAAATTTACATGGATTACATGTATGTTTCTGTCAAACCCTAATTTGTGAAACTAATTAGAAGATTCTCTTTTACAAATCGAATATAATAGAAGTTGATCCTAAATAATTAAAGTTGCATGTTTGAAGCTTTATAAAGATAATTCCAATACCCTCAAAATTGACGTCGAACAAATCGAACATTACTATCACATTCTATTAAATGCTCGAGTGATCTACGTGGTATCTTCCATTTCTCGATCAAAGCTATTAGTACAAACTAAATAAATTAATTTAGCAAGTTTTGGCCACATAAAATATAGACCATAGATTGCTCTTGTCTAAAATCATATCATCTCTCTTATTAGTGCTTGAAGTAATCATTGGCAAGCCACATAAAATATCAAGTGTGGTTTACTCGTCTCTAAAATCATGGGAGCTATCTTTCCAAAAATGCATAAAAATATATGAAGTAAAGACTTTAACATTATCTTAAAATACTGGGATCAAGATAACAAATAAAATACGATTAAGAAAGTCTTAAACAAGAAAGAGCAATCCTTAGTCGTTGTCTCGCACCCAAATCCCCAATCATTATATCGGGATTTAACTTTAATGATCAAAAATAGATGATAATAAAAAGAAATAGTTTTACTAAGAAGATCCTTGTAAGAACCCTAACTCTCCTTTTTGACAAATCACAACTGTTGATCCTATCGAATAAAGTTAGTGATCAAGCAGAATAATTGACTTTAGAATTGACAGTTGCAATCTCAAATAGGAATGGCCTCATGAAATATTAAGACTTCATCGGGTGCATAAAATAATACTCCTGCCTGACTCATGGAGCTTCCTTGATAAACAGGAATCAATAAAAAGAAAGTCATCGATTAAAAAGGTCAGGCCTCGCTTTTCCCCAATCAGCTATGTTTGGCCACTTCATTTCCTAAAGCAGATAATTCCTGTAAATACTCATTCACCTCCGATCCCTCTTTATCCTAATTTTCCCTCACGATAAAGCCACTTAGATAATTCATTCTCCTGCCCAATTCATCTATCGTTGTGTTAACAACACTCTAATCTGAATCATCCTTCTATCCTTAAATCGCAATAAATGCTTAATTTAATTAGATTGGGCATTTAAAGTATTTGGATTTATTTGGTTTTCCTTTTCTTTGCCGCGTATTAGAATCTGGAGACTCAACAGGACGATAGATTCGAACAGGATCAAGACCCGGGTAAAAGCGACGACTAGGAAGTTAAGATCGCTGACTAAGCAGGCTTTGACTTAGGTCAATCAAGACCATGGTACACCAAGCAAGGCAAGTCATCACTTTGACCATATTGATCCTACATTTTATGCAAAATTATGTTCTTTTAAACTATTAACTTACATGCCTAATTTATTATGCAAATATATGTCAAAGCTTAAGGTAGCTACATGCCCACTTGATGTTGTATTATATTTATTATGCCATCCCTTGATACTTGAATACCTGATCCTTGTCACCATAGATATTAATGATAACATTACTAGCTATACGTCATATTAAATGCCATGCTAGTCTTGTCAATGTCTAGGGCGCTAGTTGCCCTGATCATTAATCTTTACAAGCATAAGAACTTGTTTTGGGGCAGTCACGGGATGTACGTGGCTGAATACTTTGTGATTACTTATTTTATGCTTCTCAAAACCCTCAAAACCTGCTATACCTGTCTGGGCGGTTGGTAAGAGTGGTTGGTGCGGAAGTAGCACAAGAATATGTGGTTTGTGGACTGAACCGCTCGGACGCATTAAGGACTTAATTCTGTGATGACTTCTCCGTGTAAAACAGTACAACCACAAGTCTGCAAATTGCAACTTGGCTAAGTAAATCTATCGAACCCCCGGAACTCATCTCACTGGTAGGGGAAAGGAGGATGCTACAAGGGCAAGAGAAGGCCTAAAGGGACACCGAGTGCAGGGTGAAGTTTCCAGCCGTGCTAGCATTGTGGAGAGTTGCAGTCCGAATGCGCTAGTTTCCGTGGTTACATCCCGTGCAAAGTATGGGACCCACCGCAAGTGGGAGAAGCCCATAAAGTGAGATGACAAAAGGGGCTCGATATTTTGAACAGTTATTGTGATGATCTACTCAACCGCATGACTAAGGAATTGTGTGGAGCAACGAGCTGATCGTCTCTTGTGGTGAATCTGTACAAACTCTGTAGAGTCAAAACTATTCGAATAGCCGTGCCCACGGTCAAGGGCGGACATGGGATTCTCCTCGAGTTAGTTCTATTTCAAAAACCTTTGTGGGTGGGACAAAAACCTATCGGGGGGAGGTACTCTGATTTTGGGATTTTTCCTGGAGGGACGTACTCCAGCGTGATTGATAATATGAAAGTGGCATAATGATCAAAAGCTAGCATAGGTGGATGGAACCATGTAATCGGTGGATGAAACCGACACCGCTATATTTATTGCACAATTTGAAACTCTTTAAAGCATGTTTATAAAATGCCAAGTCATAGGAATTTTAATTATGATTATTGCAAATGTCGCATTTAGCAAATAAAAGAACCTCAAGCCTCCTTGGACAGTCTTGCATCTATTATTATTGCATCCTGTGTGGTGGCTTGCTGAGTACCGTCGTACTCACTGTTGCTTAATTACCATCATTCAGTCAGAAAGGAAATAAAATCAAGCCCTACGATGCCTGAAAAGAGTCGACAGAGCTGGAAGACGAAGAGGCCATGGACTAGGTCGCGAACCCCAGTTGGCTGCCTGTGGGCAAGTCCTGCGGGTCCCACCTGTGTGAAGTTTCTGCTGCTGCATTTTATCGTTTTCGGCCTAACCGGCCCATGAGTAAGTATTACTGTATTATTTAAGCTTCCGCATGATATGTTTTTGATATACAGTAATGTATCTGTGAGCACTATCTACTGATCCAGGGAATAGTGTGGTGGAATCACAGAGGATCTGGGTTTGCTAACCCGAGGTCCGACAGAGCTGGTATCAGAGCATATCGACTATAGGTCGTAACCTTAGTTAGCATGGCCGTTAGCTTTATGACTAGAATTATTTCTTCAAAATCTAACTGCAAAAATATAAGTAATATTACTACTCTTATCCCTCTTAGATGATTCCCTCTCATCTATTTGCTGCCCTGGCCATTTTTAGCTCCAAGGCTCTCTTATCCCGAATTCAAACTAACGCGTGCCTGGGTTCTCTACTGAAAAATTACCTTGGGCCAAAATCATAAAGGCACCCGGAAGCTCAACAGAAAGCCTACTGAAAAGACCTCAAAAATGTGTAAACGTCTCATCCTTCGAGGCTAAGAAAAACACCCAAGAGAACCTCAAGAAGTCATCGACCACGACAAGAACATACCACTTCCCTCCTGCTGACTGCACTCGGGTTGGTCCAACTGTGTCCATGTGGAGCAGCTGTCCTGGTGCACGTATGTTACTAGTTAGCTGGTGACATATAATGCACACAGTACCTTCCAGTCGCTTGCCTGTGGATTTGGGTTTGCTTTTGCTGTATTTCCGCTGTGCGTATTTGTAATAATGACATTTGGCCTAGTCGGCCCCTTTTGTAAACTATCACCCGACGTGGTGTATTTCAATTCATGTAATATAATGGATGATTATGCGATGTATGAAATGATTCAGCAATGTACATGTGTGCACTAACTACTGATCCAGGGATTAGTGCAGTGGAACACAGTAAGATTCAGATTGAAAAATCTGGGTCTGACAGCGCTGGTATCAGAGCATACGACTGCAGGGTAAAAGCCATAGAATGGTCGTTAGAAGCACCTTAGGGTGGTAATTTCTAAATGTACAAAAAGCATTTATGGAAAATATAGCATACTATTTCTATCCGTATCCCTCTTAGATCTGTTCTACTCTACCTTTCATTAATTATTTTGGAAAATTTCTAGCCCTAGTAATTTAATTTACAGATGGCAGGAATTGGCGATAAGGGCAACTGAGCTACCTGGCCTATGGAGTTCATGAAGGGGAGTTTGCTAGCGTACTACACAAGCTCTTGCACTATTTAAACTACAAGGATCAGCCCATTTACCATAAGCTCAAGTCTACTAATGAAGGAGTAGGTAGAGTAGTGCCGTACTTACCATGCGTGGTGCAATTACTAGTTCCTGTAATATAGGATGAGGTACTAGTCCTTTAGTACTGTAGTCGTCATCATATCAAACCTTAGTATATTGTGTAACCGCAAAGTCCAGCCTAAAGGCTGGCTATTTGAATGCTTGTATGATAATAAATGGCCAAGCATAAGGCCTTATGTTGAATGTTCTTTTGTCGTTTATCTTATGATTCTTTTTGCAAAGAGGGTTGATACCCTTCCTTTTTCTCAAGGGTAGTGTTAGTACTAAGTTATGAAGCTATAGCTGCAGATGGCCAGTACAAGAGTTACACGATCTCGGGCTCATGCTAACCCTCAGCATGCTGAGGTAGACTCAATTCATGGCGAAAACCCCGAAGAGAATCAGAACCAAGATGCTGACCTCCCAAACCCTCCAGTTAATCCCACAATGGCCCAAGTAATGGCACAACAAACCCAGATTCTGCAAGCCATTTATGCTGGACAGCAAGGAAGCTCTGGCGGACACAGAGCTGACTTAGGGGATTTCCAGAGGACAAGACCAAGTACATTTACTTCGGCAGAAGAACCACTTGAAGCCGAAGATTGGCTTCGAGATGTTGAAAGAAAGCTGGGCTTAATCAAATGCGCAGAGGAGGATAAAGTCATATTTGCCACCCACCTACTTCAAGGAGCTGCCGCAGCATGGTGGGAGAACTACTTGGCTGCCAGAGGCCAGGAAGATGCTACCACCGGAGGTGACGTCGAAGCTACCCCATGGACAGAGTTCAAGAAGGCTTTCAAGGACAACTTCATTCCAGCCGGGATAATGCGGATAAAGAAAAATGAATTCCGCAATCTCAAGCAAGGGAACTTATCTGTCAGTGAATATCTTACAAAATTTACGCAGCTAGCCCGGTATGCTCAGAAGGATATAGAAGAAGAAGAAGAAAAGATTGACAGATTCTTTGAAGGGTTGAAGGATGAACTAAGAGTGCAGCTGATCACCCAGGACTTCACCAGCTTTCATCAGTTGGTAAACAAGGCATTGGCCTGGGAAAATGAGAAGAAGATTCTTGAGGCCAGTCGTAAGCGCAAGATGACAACTCAACAACCTCAAGGAAGATTCATTCAAGGATTCTTGAACAAACCTTCCTTTTTAAAGCCCAACCAATCCAATGCTTCGTCTCCAGCACCCCGTTCCAGTGGTGGCTCCCTCCCAACGCCACGCCCAGCAAGCCAGTCCACTGGGGCGAACCCTGCCACCAACCGGAGATGTTTCGGGTGTGGAGAGAAGGGACACTTTGTCAGCCAGTGCCCGCAATGGCAGACAAATCCAGTGAGAATCAATTTAGGGCCTCCCGCTACCCGCAGTCAAGCCTTGGTACCCAGCAAAGGGCATCAGAGCTCGCAGGCCAGCAGGAACACTTCAGCGCCAAACCGCGGCCAAGTTAACCACATCACAGCTGAAGAAGCTCAGGAAGCCGCTGGAATTCTTATGGGTACATTCTTTGCCAATTTAATAGCAGCGCATGTTCTTTACAAAAATCAGGGAGGGTTTCATCTTTTAGAGCTAAAAGATTCGTGGATAAGCCTGGGTTATCCACATAACTTTTAGAAACTACGGGCACTTAACTCGCCTGCCAGGATAACCAACCATTAATAGTGTAACCCACCCAGACTCTAGACATCATACTTATAATATACTGGCTAACAAGGCACCAAAGGAATATTAGACTGCGCCACTAGGAGGAGTAGCTTACCAATTAGAACTGCCTGCAAGTTTAGCAGATGAGCACGATGTATTCTATGTATCCCCAACCCAAGGCATGTCCACAAATATCAGAAGGATCAAACCCGTAGGAAACAGCCGAGCTCAAGAGTGACCTGATACCTACAAGAAGTGGCCTATCCAGATTTTATAAACGATAGAAAAGGATGCTAAGAGCCAGACTATCCACTTATGTCAAGTACAATAAAGTCACCATTCCAAGAAGGAAGCCACCTGGGAACGCAAAGATCAACTGCGAAAAGATTACCCCGACCTATTCGCTAGCTAGGCTGAATCTCGGGGTCGAGATTCTTTTTAAGGGGGGTAGATTTGTAACATCCTGAAAAATAAATTAAGGAGTTTTTAAATTATTTTATTTGTTTCCATTTGGAGTTGGAGTTTGTGGAAATTTTCTAAGAAAAAGTTGATGGAAATTCCAAAAGTTAAATAAGAAATGAACATGTTTAAATAGTAGAGAATTAAAATCTAAGTTAAGAATCTGAAAAGGTGATCCAGAAAAGGAGAGAGAGAGATTTGGCTTAGAACCCTCAATTAATAAATGATTGTAAAAATAAGGAAATAAATATAATAAGAAAGTCATCAACTATGGATATGTATGCATACAATTAAATATATCAAGAGAAACCAATAAATTAAATACCAAAAATAGTGAAAATATTTTTATTAAGTCCAAAAGGTCATCCAGAGCTTCTGTGAATTTTTCTGAAATTTTTAGAGATATTTTCATATTTTTCTGAAATTAATTGGATTTTCTGGCAGTTTCTAAAAGCTAAAAATCAAATTAAAGAAAAATTAAAATCTCGACTCACCCTCCGGCCGCCACCTGGACGGCCGGGATCAACCCACGTCGCCGCCCCATCCCGCCTTCCCCTCCTCCCGGGCCGCCACCTGGCCGTTCCCGATGCGTGACGCGTCGCCCGCGCCCTCCATCGCGCGGCCCAGCCCCGCGGGCGCAGCGCGCGCTCGCCCCGCCTCTGCCACGCGGGCCCGGCGCTCCTTCGCTCGCTCTCGCTGGCCAGTGGACCTGCCTCCACCCGCGCCTCTCCCTCTGCGCCGTGGGCCAGCGCCCGTGCCTCGCTGCCTTGTGGCCCCGCGCGCCAGCCGCTTTCCCCGACCGGTGGCCCGCCTCGCCCCCGCATTTCTTTCTCTGGCCGGTGGACCCCGCCCGCCCGCGTCTTCTTCCTCCCTCTGCCCTTTCTTCTCCACGCGCCGCAGCGCTGCTCTCCCCCTCACGCTCGCTCTCTCTCACTGCCGCAGCCAATCCCTCCCCTCTCTCTCTCGTACCTCGCGGGCAAATTCAAAGCACCCCCTGTGCTCTCTCTCCCGCGAGATCTCAACGAGATTTGGTTCGCCTCCCCTCGTCGGCGTGAGCAGGGCGGAGCCAAGTGTCGACCTCGCCGTACGAGCCCTCTCCGGCTATAAAATCCCCTTCCATGAGCCGCATTGGCACCGCAGAACCTTCCTCCTCCCTCTCCTGGCCGCAAGTTAGCCGTAGTGCCCTGAATCGCCGTCGGCTCACTTCTTCTTTCCCAGCTCCGGCGAGCGCCGATCCGCTGAGCCGAGCCACCAGAGCTCAATTCTTTGCTTTGGAACCATCTCTGGAGCATCGCCAACACATCCCCGTTCTCCTCCTCGCCTCCCGTGGTCTCCACTTCGCTGGCCACGGTAGCCGCCCCTGAGCCTCCGCCACCGCACGCCGCCAGCCCTCTCCGGCCACCGTCACCCTCGGCCACCTACACCAGAAGATTCCCCATCACCCGGAGATTACATTCTACGCAACCCCAGGCCTCCCCGACCATCGCTCGCCGCTGGCCACCGCCGTCCCCGACCTTCCTCTGCCCGGCCCCCTCGGCGACCTACTTCAAAAGGTATACTTACCCTATATGGGTAAGCATCGCCCGGCTGACCGGGTGGCTTTCAGCGTCACTCCTCCCTTCCCCTTGCTCCCGCGTCGCGTGTTCGAGCCTCGGCTCCGCGCGCGTGGTCGAGCGATTTCTTTTAAAATGCATCTCTGACAGCTGGGCCCCGCTCGTCAGCCGCTGCGGAACCCCAGACCCGCTGACAGCCGGACCCCGCCGGTCAGTGTATAACGTCACTGACAGATGGACCCCACTGGCCATAGACACAGTAATAAACGAATAAAGAAAAAGAAATAAAATAAAAAGAAACTGACATGTGGGACCCACTGTCAGAAATTTGAGCATATTTGGAATTAACTGAACTGAGAATTTTGAATGATCATAACTTTTTCATTTTAACTCCAAATTGAACGAGACAAATTTCTAAATTCATCTAAATTTAAGATCTGTCCAATGGAACCGAAATCATAATTTTTAGAGTTCATATGAATTTCTGGTGATCTTTTGAGTGATGGATTGCTTTTCTTTTATTTGGGTATTTCGCACGACTAAATAGCATACGAGGCTCAAGAGGAAGAGTTCGAGGCAGCGACACTAGAAGCATCAGAGAATCCAGATCCCGACCACTGTGACCAAGGCGAGTCAATACTTTGATCATGTTGAACCTACATTTTATGCAAATTATTTTAGTTTAAATTATCAAATTGCATGCCGTTATGTTATATATACAAATACATGTTAATTTAAGATTTTAGTTACATGTCCATTGCTTGCTTGACTAATACTACACCTCCTTTGGAATACCTGAATATGTGAGCCTTGTTGCCTTAACAAAACTATAATAGTAACTTTACAAAAGTAAGTCCATAATTTATATACGCCGTGCTTAGCATTGTTTAGGTAATCATGGGCGCGAGAACACCCAAACATCACTTTAATCATGAGGAAAAATTTGGTTGGGTCAGTCATGGTGGTAATGACTGATAAATGTTGGATATAATTATTTTATATCTCCAAAAACCCCCAACATGCTTAAATATCTGGGCGGATGGTTCGGGGGTGTGGTGTAGGTGTGCACGAGAGTGTGGTTTGTGGTAGAACCGTCCAGATACCACTAAGGACTGAATCTTGTCATGTCAACCCGTGTACAACAGTACAACCACAAGTCTATAAATTACAACTTGGCTTAGTAGATTTACCAGACCCTGAAAGTCATCCTTCCAGGAGGTGGTGTGAGGATGTGCAAGTGGCGGTCTGTGAGACGGCTTGAATGGGACACTCGTAGGGAGTGAAGTTCTGCTGTGGCGGGCTAGCAGGGGTGGGGAGCCAGCTGCTAGACGTTCAGAAGGAGGACATCCCGCACAACGTATGGGACCCACCGCAAGTGGGAACGACCCATAGGGTGAAATGATGGAAGGGGCGAGGTACTTTGAAAAGTTACTGTGATGGTCTGCTCAACCACATGACCAAGGAATCGTGTGGGGCAACGAGTTGATCGTCTCTTGTGGTGAAAGTGTACAAACTCTGCAGAGTCAAAACTATTCGAATAGCCGTGCCCACGGTCAAGGGCAGACATGGGAACTTAACCAGATATAGTTCTATTTCAAAATGATTTATGAAGGGGAATGGAAAAGTGGAGGGCAGTGTAAGGCCCTAGTTTGGAATTGTCCTGGGTGTCGTCCCAGTGGTAAGTTAAGCGGCTATAACGCTGAAGAATTGCTATATGGTGCAGATGCCATGTAATGGTGGATGGAATCTGAATCACTATTATTACTGCATTCAACATATACGTGTGTTCAAAATGCTAGGTCTTAGGGAATTTTTATATAATTGTATTCAAAAGCACTCTTCGCAAAAATAAAATAAACCTGAGCCATCCTTTGATTAGCCATACATGTTATATACTGCATTCTGTGTGTTGGCTCGCGGAGCACGGGGTCGGAGTGCTCACGCTCGCTTTGCGGCAAAAATCCAGAAACAGGAGCGCAAGACCACTACGCCTACGAGGAAGCTCCCGCTACGGAGGAGAAGAATGACGAAGGAAACTAAGGCGTAGGCTTCGCTGTTTAGTCATGGACAAGTAGACATATGGCGTTGTGTGCACGTATGTTACTAGTTAGCTGGTGACATATAATGCACACAGTACCTTCCAGTCGCTTGCCTGTGGATTTGAGTTTGCTTTTGCTGTATTTCCGCTGTGCGTATTTGTAATAATGACATTTGGCCTAGTCGGTCCCTTTTGTAAACTATCACCCGACGTGGTGTATTTCAATTCATGTAATATAATGGATGATTATGCGATGTATGAAATGATTCAGCAATGTACCTGTGTGCACTAACTACTGATCCAGGGATTAGTGCAGTGGAACACAGTAAGATTCAGATTGAAAAATCTGGGTCTGACAACATACAAGATCTTTGACCATCTTGAGTTTCGGCAGACCACGAATGAGATCGTGGCCGCTAACTCGGGTCAAATGGTCAAATCCAATATGACCAAGTCTCCTATGCCAGAAAGAAAGGTCACGGGACTCTGAAGCAACCAAACACCGGAGAGGATCACCAGAAGACTCAGAAAAATCAGCATGAAAGATCCTCCCAAAACGAGAAATCCCGCAAACCAGACTACCCGAAGAATCAAGAATTTTGCAAGCGTTTTTCTTAAAGCTTACCTCGAAACCGTCATCGGTAAGCTGAGAGACTAAAAGTAAATTATACTGCAGCTTACTAACCAAGGCAACATCTTTCAAAATGAACGAATCATTAACGCGCACTGTACCTTTAGCGATGACGCGCCCAGAAGAAGCATCTCCGAAGGTGATCGTCTCATCACCTGGAGCACGGGCAAGAGAAGAAAACCAACGAGAGTCTCCGGTCATGTATCGTGAACACCCGGAGTCTACGAGCCAAACCTTTCCCTTCCCTGCCCGGCGAACCTCATCGGAGTCGGAGTACAGCTCGCTGTCGCTCACTTCGCCCTCAAGGGCCGTGAAGCACATGCCGGAGAAGTCGTCGCCGTCCTTGGGATCTTGGTCGTCCGTCCCATCGCCGTCGCTCCACCCCTCCACCTCGCTGAGGTCGAGATCGTCGAAGGTGTTGAGGACACGGTAGAAGAGCTTCTTGGCTTTGCCAAGATCGCGGAACTTCTTCTTGCCTTGGGGTGAGCTGAGGGATTCTTGTTGCGGTTCTTGTCGATGTAGTCATTCTTGCTCACACCGCCGTAGTCGTGCTTGCCCTTCTCCAGCTTGGGGCAATTTGCCCGAATGTGGTTGGGGCCACCATACTCGAAGCAGATCACGGGTCCTCCTCTCTTTCTGTCCCTCCTCCTCTTGTAAGCATGGGAAAATTTTCGGGCTAGGAGGGCTAACTGGTCATCCGCAAGCTGCTCTAACTGATCATCAGTTACATCACAGAGAGCAGCAAGGGAGAATCCGCAAATTAACTCGGAAGAAGAACCGGAAACCAGACTAGGATCGGTGAATAAGGCCATCGACTGCGACTTCGACTTGCGAGAGACAATGTCAATCTCGTGAGTCTTGAGGCGTGAGTACAACGCATCAAGAGTCAAAGTCGAGAGGTCCGTGGTGTCCTTGATGGTGGTCACCTTCATCTCCCAAACACGTAAGTCGAGAGCCGCGAGCATCTGACGAGCGTTGTCCGAGTCGGAGTATGTGAGACCGACTGCTCGGAGGTTGCTCAAGATCTTGTGAAAACGCGCAAAGCACTCATCGAGGGACTCGCCAGCGAGCATTTCAAACTTGTTGTAATCTCGCTTGAACTGGTCCTGTCGGACTGTCTTGATCTGGGTGGTGCCCTCATGGTATGCATCGAGGGTCACCCAGATGTCGAAAGCCGACGTTAAATGAGAGATGCGATCGAACTCGCTTCGGCTCAACCCCTGGATTATGATGTTCCTTGCCTTAGCATTCGTCTCAACATCAGCCATGTTCCTGGCATTGATGTTCTCATCGGCAGGAACAACATATCGTACTTTGACCTTCCGCCAGATGGCGTAGCCTTGAGCCTGGATGTAGGTCTCCATCCGACTCTTCCAGAAGGGATAGTCGATCCCATCGAAGATCGGGGGCTTGGTCGAGTATTTGTCTGTCGCCATGGCTCTAGAGACCGGTTAAGATCTATGAGGAAGAGCTAACCGGCTCTGATACCAATTGTTGGATCGGAAACGGCAACAGAGAGGGGGATGTTGCTTTCAAAAAATCGCCCCCAAGTAATCACACACAGTCTTCGTCTCCGATAGCTATAATAGTCTATGAAGGCAGAAGACGTTTGATCGAAATAACCATTCTGGAGAACTAGAAAATAGACCAAATGCTTCAACTGATATGGCCAAAAGAGTGCACTTGACGGAAATAAAAACAAATCAACAAAAAGAAAAGAGACCAAAGCTTAAAGCCAAGGGCTGCAGATGATCTAACACAGGACCAACATGAACTGATGTCTAGCTGCCGAACTAACCAAAAAGATAATCAATAAAAACCGAAAGCTGCTGCTGGACTAAAAAGGAAACAATGCACTGCCGACAACCATACTGCACTCTGCTGCAGAAACCAAAAAAACTGAAAAAGAAAAAGAAGGCTAGAACCGAAAGAGACTTAAAAACCAGAGAAGAGAACATCAAGAAAATGAGGTTGCTGCTGAAGATCAAATCTGCAGTCGGCTGAAAATAAAACTGAGAAGCAAGAAGGCGCTAAAAAATCTCAATCCATGAAAGAGAGCTCTTGGGCGGCAAGAAGAAAGATAGACAAGACTTTAAAGGAACAAACCTTACCCCATGGATCATTCGGACAAGACTTGCAAAAAAAGTGACACAATAAATACTAATTAAGAAGTAGAAACCATGAAGAAAGTGTACAGAGCAAGAAACATGGCTTTTGTATACATGATGGCCGAATGGATATATGTTGACCGAATGGCCTTGAGAAGATATCCAGACCAAGGCAAAGAAATTCCTCAAAACCTCACATCAATTTGAACCAAAAAGAAAACAAGAGCAGAACAGAGAACATATCAAAAAGGGAAATAGAGAAACCAAAAGAAGAAACATCTCAAGACATCTCATATTTGCTGCAGGGACATGAAGGATTGTATTGAGAGGTTCTACAAATAGTTCAACACAAGAACTCACACTACATTCCCATACATGCTTAGAGTATGATGTCTCACTACATGCTTCACCTAGAGCATCTCACGCATGAGACTAACTCACACATACACTCTCTCAAGCCATCTCTCTAAAAATCTCACTCTCATTTTCATACATGCTGAATTCTTGAAGGCTACTAGAGAACACCCTCTCTATTTATAGCCTCCACTAATGGGTTTATAACACACTTTACCCATTAGCTCTCAACAACTCATGGCGCTTTATCCACAATCCACTTCCTTTAGTGCAGCTTTGCGTATTCACCAAAACGCCCCTCGTGCACCTTCCAGGAAGCTTTCTCATTCCTTACCCTCCAAGCCATGCAGCCACCTCGAGTCCTCGTCGTCTTCGGCACACCTCGGCCGTTCTGACCTCGGCACCGCCCGCGCCTAGTCCGGTCATCCCGTGCCTCGGCACGACTCCACCTCGACGTCCTGCAGTCATCACAGACAAGAAAAATATCACATAGCACCGCTCGACACACGTAATCACGGTTAGCAACAGTAAATCATACTTAAGCATGAAAGAGCTCAAACTTGTCGACTCAAGAGAATAAGCATCCTAAACATTTCGACCTAGTTTGACCAAGTCCGACCAAAGCCGATTGCACCATGCAACGACATGGCCCGAACCACACAAACCAAACTCGACTTTCTTAAAAATAGACGTCAATTACTCGTCACACAACCGAGATCACCTCCACATGGTCTATCAACATTAGACCTGACTAGGTAGCTTTCAAGGTTCAGAGAACACTAGACCCGACCGGGATGTGCTATGAAGCAGCTGCTTGTGCTTCATTTTTTTCTTCGAACCATGAGTAATCCCCTGTTTTCATTTATCACAGGAAGTGATCCATCAATGCACGATGGATGTTATTGTGGCACATTCTCACATGGTAGGGTTTTTTTTCTTTTTTTTCAATGGCTTCGGATGGTGAGAAGGCAAGGAAGGCAAAGATGCTTCAGAACAGGTTTTAGTACGCTATCAGCTGATCATCGTTCTCAATCGCTTTGTATCACAGATTATGTCTCTACGTTCTAAACTGTATTAACCTTTTTCTTTTAGATTCATTATATGTATAGAGATAAATTTTATAAGTATGTATAATGAATCACTTAAAATTTTATGCATAAAGATAAATTTATGCATAAAATTTTAAGTTCAGATTCATTATATGTTAGTGGTAACAAAAAAGAGAAAAAAAATATAACAACGGTTAACAGTTCAAATTTTACGGAAATTTCTCTTTTTTGCCGCTCTTAACATAGAATGAATTTGAACTTAAAATTCTCGAAATTTTTCGTAACTTTTTTAGTTAGGGTGTACCATGAGTGCACCACAAACTTGATTGTATAAGATATGTTGCCTACATAGAGGTAAAAGAAATTACTCGGGCCAAAATAACTCTATAGTTATTGTGCAAGCGGCATTCAAATACTGTTATTTTGTAGTTGATGAAATCTGTACATGTTGCAGACCTAAAGCCTAAAGGGACTGGGACTAGGGATGACAATTGTGCCCGTTTACCCATATACCCGTGGGTAAATACCCTAATGGAGCCGGGTATGAGATATTTCTTTACCCACGGGTATGGAAATGGGGGGAATACTCTACCCGTCGGGTAAACGGGTACGGGTATGGGTAAGCTCCACCCGTACCCGCCCCGCCCATTTACCCGCGATATAGATTGACAGGTGGCGCGGTCATAGCAATATCTCTAATTACTATTGATTGTTATAAACTTTTTCATATCTCTAATTACTATTGATTATTATAAAAAATTTTGATAGCTATTATATTTCCTAGCAACAGTTGTTGTTTATATGTATCTGTCATATGTTCAACTCTTGGATGGTGACTCTCAATTCGCGGGTAAACGGGTATACCCACGGGCGACGGGTACTCGCGGGCAACGGGTATGGGCGAGGTTTTTCGCCCGTTGTCCTTCACGGGTATACCCGTGGGCGTAAATTGGGGTCGCAGGTACGGGTATGGGCAAGCACTACCCGTACCCGCCGCACCCGATTGCCATCCCTAACTGGGACTGAGCTTGGCTTATTTAGCAAAGGGTGTCGTCGAGCACCCCAGCTACATGGCTTCGAGCCCACGGTAGCTCTATTTTTTAGGGTACTGCTCATATGAATAATGCTCCTGAATATGTGTGAACATAGGTGTTTTCAGTAGTTAAAGCACGTGCCACGCTCCTGGAGACTCTAGGTTCTCTATTTTGCTTCAAACGTATATATTGGACCCACTCACATGGGTGTATGGTGTCGTGTATGTGTGTATGTGTAAGCGCGTCCTTTTTATACTTAAAAAACGCCTAAAAAGACTGGAAAAGGATCTGGCTATCGGGTGTAGCTACTTGCACGGCAGCACGGGCGAAGTGCTGGGCTCAGATGGGATGTGCGTAGCACGACTACATGAGATGTGTGCGTGCCGTCATCTGTAAAAATAAAAAGGGAAAATTGCTCTCATGCCACAAAGTTAAGTGACATTCTCTCATTTGCCACATACTTAAGTGGCTTTGTTATTTTGCCACAAACTTGAGTATATTGTCCTTTGTTTTGCCATTTTCAGGGATTTAACCGGGGGTATTATCTAGCCGGTCCCACCAGTCAGAGAAAGGGTAAAACAGAGCAGGAACGGAGCAACCGGGCAAAGCCAGCCGAAAGCAGAGGAGGTGCCAGGCGGTCGGGGCAGGCGGCGTCGCCGGCGGGGGTCAGCCGGGGAGACGACGGCGATCGGCAAAATGAATGGTCCCGGTGGTGAGGAAGCTCAAGGAGCCAGCTGCTCCGGCCGGGGAGGTGCTCAGACGAGTTGGCGGCGGCGCTAGGCGACCGGTGATGAGGGGGAAAAGGGGCGCCGGTGGCCGGATGGGAGAGGGAGGGAGCAAGGGCGCGCATGAGTATGAGCATGATACCTGGAGCTCACCCGAGCGGTTGATTCGACTGGAGGGCGACCGAGGCAAGTTGGCGATGAGCTCAGGCGGCGGCGCGGGGAGGCCACCGTGGCGGGGTCGCGTCGGCGGACGAGAGCATAAGCCGGTGGTTGGGGAGGCTTCGGGTGGTGGAGGTGTCGCTCCCACCGCGCTGAATTGACTCGGGACTGACCGAGGAAGAAGTGGCGGCGGCAATGGCGGCGGCCGGCCGGAAGAGAAGACGGAGAGGGGCTGTCGTTTCAAGCGGCGATTTCTCAATTCCTTGCGTGGGGAGGCCGTGGACTACAGGGGGCGTCCCACCGCGCCCTTGCTCCCTCCCTCTCCCATCCGGCCACCGGCGCCGGCGGGGCGGCAGGGCCCGAGGAGCAGCGACGCGAGGGAGGAGGCGAGCTCGTCGAACTCGACGGTGCCGTTGCCGTCGGCGTCCATGGCGGCGATGAGGGCGTGGATCTCGTCTCCCGTGGTGGGGCGCAGACCGAGCGAGCAGAGGAGCGCGGCGATCTCTAGCTTGGTGAGGCTGCCGTCGCCGTCGAGGTCGAAGCGGAGGAAGAGCTCGCGGAGCTGCTGCAACTGCTCGTCCCGGAGCCGTGTTCGCCCGCCATCGGCCGAGGCGAGATCCTTGCCGCCGGCGCCGGGGAGGGACATGGGTGCCGAGGGCTTCGCGCGGGTCGTCGTCGTCGTCGCGTGCCGAATGGGAGGGTGGTACCGGTTGGATAATACCCCCGGTTAAATCCCTGAAAATGCAAAATCCCTGAAAATGGCAAAACAAAGGACAATATACTCAAGTTTGTGGCAAAATAACAAAGCCACTTAAGTATGTGGCAAATGAGATGATGGCACTTAACTTTGTGGCATGAGAGCAATTTTCTCAAATAAAAATGGCCAAAATTTCTCTTCTGTGCCCAATTGTTCATGCTTGCGTTTTGCTATGAAAAGATTGCCAAAGCAGCCTCAGGACATGTAAAGTTCACTGATTTATCTTGTACACGATTACTCACTAGCCTTCTTGCCAAAACCTTCGATTCGATCAATGGCAAAAAGGACCTAGCTGCAGAACTGTCAAGTACAGAGTTCTTGTTTTGATTAGGAATATGCCGACTTGTTTTTTTTTTCTCGAACACGCAGGAGAGTTGCGCATCTTTGTATTAAGAAGAAAAAAGGGGTAAGAGCCCTTACAACACACACCCACACACCAACACACCCAAGAAAGAGACCAAACGCTCGCGCCTTACGCTTACAACAAAAACGATCTCGACCAAGAAACCAAACACCTACTGGTTGCCTTCAGGCTCTAGCGCCATAAAGAAGGAAATACCTCGAGCCCCTGCCAAACTCCAATAAACCATCTCCTCAAGAGCGAGCTGCAAGACTCCAATATGCCGACTTGTTGATCCACAAGTGACAACTCCAAAGGTATTATACAGTCATGGAAACTGTTGGAAGGAGACAAAAAGCGAATTGCTCGGTAACACTTAAAAAGTGGCAACAGGATCTAGCTTGTGATGCCATTTTATTTATAATGCCTTCAGTTGGGCTTTTTTTGGGTGTCTTATGGCCGAAAACACTATAGTTAGCTGAAAAAATACTGTAGCTGATAGATGCTTATTTAGCATAATTAAATTTAAAAAAATTAAAAAATATAAAAAAATATGTTAGCCCATTACGTATAATACAAACACATACGGAAAAAAGAACCAGCAAAAAAGCTCAACAAAAAATCAAAAATTCAGAAAAAGACGAAATTTATGAATAGTGAAAAATAAGTCGGAAGTCAGAAGCTGAAGCCCAACCGATCGGGGTTGTGATGCCATTTTATTTATAATCTATACCTTTTGCGAGTGTTACTAGACATTTCCCCAAAACAAAAACGACAGAGAAAAATGCCTTCGGTCTTCATGCTATGATATGTCTTGTGCTTACTACGAAAAGATTACCCAAGTGTCGGCCGTACAAGCATGTACAAGCCCACGATGGTAACAAACAATGAACACATTCTGAAACCAGTCAGTACTGAAACTACCTATCTTGCAGATTGGCGTCTTTTTTCTTTTTTCTTTTTTGAACTAAACATATTGGTGTCTGTCAAATCAGCTTTTAAATCCAGTGTCCTTGCCATCGACCGGAGCCTTTTAGAACGTAAAATGCAGGTAACTGTTGCCAGTCTCTCAGCATAGTTCACTCTGATTTAGTTAGAGATTTACCACATAACACACATCTACTAACAAAATAGATTGCATGCCAAATCGTGGAATATCTGCCATTTTACTAGCCTTCTTGCCAAAACCTTCAACTAGCTGCAAAACTGTCAAGCACAGAGCATTTGTCTTCATCCGTTGATCAGAAAAAGGCTCACTTGCTGATCTACGAATGTCAACCCGTCCCTTCACCTCCCACCGCACCCGTCCCTTCACCTCCCACCCCCGTCCGGATCTCTCCTCCTCGCCGTCGCCGGAGCGCGCCACCGGTCTCCGGTGGACGCAAGGAGGGCGACGGCGGGGCGCTTTTTTGGTGCGGCGAGGTCTGCGCGGAGGAGGAGGGCGAGGAGCGCGTTGGAAACATCGCCGGCGGGGGGACGCGGCCAGGGAGGCCAGATCCGTCGGCGGAAGGCGCTTCAGGATGATCCTCTCCGGCGGCGGTGCGGAGGGCGCACCCGGGGCGGGCCTGCCGCGAGCGGGGCCGCGTGGACCACAGAGGCGGGCCCTCGCACTCCGGCGTGAGCGGGGCGTACGGATCCGCCGCCGCGGTGCGCATGAGGTACCACGCACGATGCTGTTGCAGCTCGCGCAGCTGCGCCTCGTAGTCCCAGGCCCCGAACATCACCGGCGGGGGGGACGCGGCCAGGGAGGCCAGATCCGTCGGCGGAAGGCGCTTCAGGATGGTCCTCTCCGACGGTGGCGTGGAGGGCGCGACGGCTTTCGCGGCCGCTGCCGCAGGCGCCTTCTTCTCGCGGTGCGAGCGGCCGCCCCGGCGCTCGCGGCGGGATCGGCGGAGGATGGCGAGGACGTAGCAGCCGGAGCCCTCGCGCGCGTCGTCGGCGGCGAGGTCGGTCTCCACGTCGAGGGGCACGCGGCGCGCGTGGCGCGTACGCGCGAGGAAGGCCGAGATCTGCTGCTTGCGCGCCCAACAGGGTCACGTACAATGTGATCATGGGCGGGCTGTGCAACCGCGGCATGTCGGGGGATGCGCTCAAGATGTTTGACGAAATGCTCAAGAAGAGATCGTGCCCAGTGTGAAGATCTACGCGGTCCTGCTCTCGTCCCTGTGTAAGGCAGGGAAGATTGAGGACGCTGGGCGGATGATGCTGTCATGAAAGGAGAAGGGGTGCCCGCCGGACGAGGCAACGATTTGAGTGGGCTGTGCAAGTCACGTTCGCAGCCGCACCTGGATTTCCTCACTGGACGCGCTTTCCGTGCGTGGGAGATTTCTTCCCTGAATCTGCTCAGTGGTGGCGCATAGGCGTCGCTTTGTGGTTTCTTCAGTGGCGGACATTGCAGGGAGCGACTCGTCGTAGAGTTCAAGGGTGGCTATGCCATTGCCTTGAGGCGCGCATGTCCCCGGCGGGTTGGTGGCGGTCTATTTTGTGAGTGGGTAGTACGTGGGGTGCTGTGGAGGTGCTGGCGAAAGCCTTACCGGTGATCTTACCGGTCTCGACAACGATGACGCCTTCGGGCGCCATTTTCCTTCCTGGAGGTGTTGTCATGGTACCCCATAGCCCTCATGTTTACTGATCTCCAGGTGAAAACCTTGCCTCAGTGAGGCGGGCGGCGTCGGCGACTCTCGTCGCCTCCTTGGAGGCGTCGTCTCGGAGGTCCTTCTTCACGCACAGTAGACCGAAGGTTTGAGGGAACGGTCGGAAAAGGATAGGGGCTTGGTTGGAATTAAGGACGGAGAAGAAGTTTGAAGCTTAGTCTTTCTAACTTTTTTTATAGTCCTTAAGCTTTATTTCTTGTTGTTTTATGCTCCTCAGGTTTTGAGGAATTGAGCCTAAGAGCTCGTGTATCTGTTGGCTGTGTATATCCCTCGTGGATATAGAGGCCGGATTTTATATCCTTTATCTAAAAAAAAAAACTCCAAATGTATTACATACTCTATTTTTGAACTTCCAAATGTATTACATACGGTTAAAAGAAAAGATAGCAAGGTTTGTAGTCTTGGAAACTTCGAGAAGTTAGATTTCAGCGTCCCTCTAGACCTGTAAGGCTCATGTCATTCACAGTGTGTTCAATGTTTTCTCCTACTTTATCACTGCCATGATTCCTCTGCGCATAATATATAGGCTGTTTTGGGGCTGGAAGCGCCGTGGCTCCATTCTCCAAAATGAACACAGACGATGACATGAGTGGCCGATCATTCGGGTCATCTTGAACACACAGAAGTCCTACATGGACACATCGGAGAACTTCATCAAGCGAACAGCTCCCCAGAATTAACGAGTCAACTAAATGCTTTGTGTTTCCATCATTCCACATGCTCCATGCCTGAGTCACAATATCAGATCATCTGATTAGTTGTGTATTTCATATGATCTGAAGAAATCTTGAGCACTTCATGATACTTACATAAGCTTTAAGGTTCGGAAAGTCTGTAAACAGCTGGTGTGTAGAGCTGATCTTTATGCCACTCACAATTTCCAAAAGCAACACACCGAAGCTATAGACATCAGACTTGACAGAAAAGGCGCCTTCCAGTGCATATTCAGGTGACATGTAACCACTATTTGTACCAATTTCAAAACAAATAACACATAATTGAAATTAGTTTATAAAGAAATATCACATTGAAGTATCTTCTTTATGAAATTACTCACTATGTTCCGACAACTCGGTTGGTATTCTCATGTTGTTGGTCACTTCCAAAAATCCTTGCCATACCAAAATCAGATATTTTGGGGCTCATGTCAGCATCCAACAATATGTTGCTTGCTTTGAGATCCCTGTGAATTATTGTCAGTCTTGAGTCTTGGTGGAGATAAAGAAGTCCTCTAGCTACCCCTTTTATTATCTTGAACCTTGTTGGCCAATCAAGCACAGATTTCCTTGCATCATCTGCCAAGGATAGCATCAAATGAAACACATTGTTAGTCAAGAATGCTCCTCAAGTAATACTTCATCGGATGAGCTTTTACACTCTCCAGAAAGAAATCTGCATAAAATTTAGAGAAACGAAATTACAACTAAGCAGATAATTTCAACTTTCTTTGTAGATGACTATATTCTGTGAAAGTGTTCTCTCAAAAAAACTAGTCTGTGCTCCAATAAAACATATTGCAAGACTTCAACGGAATTCAGAACATACTGAAAAGGAAGGCATCCAAACTTTTGTTAGGCAAATACTCATAAATCAATAGCTTTTCATCTCCATGAATGCAGCAACCAAGAAGCTTCACAAGGTTTCTGTGTTGCAACTTAGCAATTAGAATCACTTCATTTCTGAACTCCACTATTCCTTGACCAGAACTCCTACTAAGCCTTTTGACAGCAATTTCAGTACCACCTTCTAGCATTCCCTGCAGAATTGCACAATCGTTCAATCAGATCAGATAGACCTGCCACAAGTTACTTGAGGAAAAGAAATAACATAAGTTTCTACTACTGGGAATATTAAAATAAGATGTCGTTTTACCTTATAAACATTACCAAAACCTCCTCGCCCAAGCATGTTGGAGTCAGCAAAATTGTTTGTTGCAACAGCAATTTCTCTAAATCTAAGGAATGGAAATTCTAGTTTTCCATCCCCAAGTTCATCAGAAACGCCCAAATCCCCTTGCATCTTTCTTTCCCAAAATTTCTTGCAGCTTTGTTTGGCTGACAAGAATATCAGCGCAGTGTCTCAACAATACTTCAAATAATTATGCTTGGCATCCAAGGAGGATGATAAAAAATATGAAATGAAAGAAACAGAAAAAAGAAGGAAACAAACCTCTTGTTCGACCTCTGCATGTGCGAATCCAAACAAAACATATGCATATGAGTGTCAGCAAGCTTGCTGGAACAAGCAGTACAATTTCTAGTGCATTGTTCTTTCTCTTGCTTCCTGCACAAATCGAATTCATGGAGCGAATCATGATTTCAAAATGTGTACTATATTAAATATTAAACATTTCTCTTTTAACATAACCATCAAGCATTTGTTATATGATAGATATTTCGCATGACAAATCTACTATTCTAACACGCCCACCATTGCTGCCAAACTTATGCCAATCTAAGGTTACTACTTAGCTGTTTTTGCTGTGTGAAGTGAGGTCAAATGATACAGATCCTAAGTTAGCGCCATAGAGTTAGTTTTGTAAAAAAATCTTGTGGTTGGGTAGAAAAGACTAGAACCTATATACAGTGAGCAGAAAATGTCAATACAGAGATACAAACTCTCACCGGAGTTAACAAGCTTTCCCGTGTCAATAAGCTCTCCCATCCACAGCAAGCATCGAGATGTCGCTCTGTCGGTTAAGTTGCTGTAGTTACACGCTGTGCACGAGCAGTTGCTACTGCATAATGCTGTGCATTTGTCGAAGCTTACATTACCGAAGTACAAGTACTTGTCCGGCACTTTCATGCCGGCAACGACATCTGTTATGAATACTTGTCCGGCAACGACAAGAAAAGCTCTCCTCCACCACATTCTATGATTCTAGTGCCTCTTTTCTCCGGCAACTCTGTGATATGTTGCCGCTGACAGGGTCGAATCCTTCGAGGCACTTGCAAGTTGGGACAGCCTCTGTTGCATCACAGTAACCAAATGGGCCACACGTGCCATAGCGGTCACAGCCTCGAATTGAAATCATGGACAGGACTGTCCATCGTGAGAGGGGTGTTAAGGATGGAATATGATTATTATTCGTTTTCTTATATGCCTTGTTTTCATATCTGTATATAGCATATTCCTCTGTTTATTCCCTTACACATGTTATATATATTGCCCTTTGGGTCTCATAAATATATACACAGTATTCATAACAGATGTTACTCTGAAAGGCTGTGGTGTGGGCTAGTCTGTGGTTGAATCACCATTGTTCAGGGTGGTTGTATGGCTTAGTTAGGTGTGATGTGTTTCCAGTGCCTAATAAAGAACATGTAATTGCCTAAACGGTATAGGCACTTATCAAATTGCAGCGTATTGTCAGACTGGATAATTTAGTGTTGGTAATCAACAAACAGAGTTTTCACTTGTTCATGATAAACTAGCGCGCCAACCACGGATCTTTTCTTACATAAGCTATGTTACGTAAAGTTTTATTTTATCTATTATTTTGTACAAAGACTATATGGTCAATAAAGATTCAGGGAAAGCCTTCTCTTTAAAAACATACATATAATACCATAAAGAAGGTATTATGAAGTTCCTACTGTAATATTTGCCCGCCACTATTTCTTTAGACGTAATTCATGCTCTAGTGTTGTATTTAGCAATAAGGGGATACAATTGGAGCTTAAGTGGACCCGCAAAATGAGAAATATATCTACTTCGGCAGGTAGAGAAAGAGAAGCAAGAAATTATACCAGTTAATCCGTTAACCCGAATATAGAGGTTTTCCCCTTCTCCAATGCGCTTCTCTATGTCAATCAAATCTCCCATCCATAATAGGCACCTTGTGTCATCCTCATTGATAGCCCTGATACTAATATTGGCATAAGCGTATGCTGTGCAGGAGCAGTTGCTAGTGCATTCTGTTGTGCACTCGTCGAAACTTCTGTTCTCGACATGCAAGAACTTGTCAGGAACCTTCATGGTCGGCAAAGTTAAGAAACTATCTCCTTGGCCACATCTTAGTGTCTCCTTCCGGTGGCATCCCTGTGAAAACCTGCCAGCGGTCCAGTCTGTATTGTTGTTTGGCTCGAAACCATCAAGGCACTTGCATGTTGCTATAGGCTCTGTGTTGTCGCAGTAACCGAATGGACCACAATATCCATATGTATCACACCCTTGGCTGGGTACTGACTGCAGGGTAGTCCATCCTGACATTTTGCTATTCCAGATTAGTATCTTTACCTTGCCTGAGTACTCCACCTTCATTAGCACTAATGAGGAGACACTTGGTAGTCCAAAGGACATGTAGATCTCTTCATCGATGCGATGTAATGTAAAGTAAATAGTGGACCTGATGCTCTCCATATATGGCCCGACAGTCAGGTAGCTTGTCCATACTGTGCTTCTCCTGTATGGTCTTGAGCCATTCCAGATGAAGCGCTGCAGAAAACTGTTGGGGTCTGCACCATAGGAGAAGTTTCCTGGGGATGGATCTTGAGGATCCTTCCAAGAAATAAGCCGTTGTAGTGCATGTGTCTTGTGGGTGACTCTGAAATTCATGCCGGGGAGGAGGGTGTCGGTTGGGTAATCAAAGCTTTGCCATAAGATGATGCCCTGTGATGTCCGAAGGATAAAATTTCCATTGTCGTCAAGCATGGCTTCTCCACCGGTGGTCTCTGATGATGAATTGCTTGCAGTGCTGTTTGTCATCCAAAGAATCTGGCCATTGGTATCAGACACAACAAGATTGGATCTGTTGGTCAAGGCAAGTGTCGCGGAAGAAGGATCAGTGATCGGTGTAGCACGGTTGGCAACCCATACGACGTTGTCCTTGGGAATGTTGTTGTACCATATACCAACATAGTAATGTTTTGTGGTGGAGTTGGACGGGGAGAAGAAGCCCAGTGCGAAGGTGCCATCGTCGGAGATGAGGGTGTTGCCAGCGGAAAGCGGCTTGTTGGGAAGAAGGCGGCTGTCCGATACACAGAAAGGCAATGAACCAAATGACCAACAAACCAAGAAGAAGATTATGTGTGTGGGAAGGAGCTCCATTGATGTTCTTGTCGCACTTTTGCAACAAAACTAGAACGGAACCATGGAAGTGGGATATGTAAGCAAAGAAGGGGATGAGGTTGCCTTGGACAGCTGGACTCCAGGGCGTGGAAGCTTTGACTATGGAAGGAGTCATCACTTTGACTGTGTAGCTGTCCACCTTTGCCTACAGGAATCATCTGGGGATTTTGGAAGGAATCAAGGAACAACATTTCTAGGAAGTTGCTAGTTAGCATCATCATCTGGAGTCTGGACTATGGACTAGCAATCTAGCATGTCTCAGAGAAGAGAATAGACATTGCTTCTGCATTAGTAGGTCACCTTGAAGACTAGAACTTCAGGACACAGGAAAACAAGCATCTCATACACTGCAAAAATCACGGAGCCTAAAATGTCAATACAAGAAATCAGATGCATATCTACTCACTTTATGAACAAATCAAGGTGACGAATTGTGGATGGTTTGATCCGTACTTCTCAAGGAAAACGACATGAAAATTGACAATACGTGTGATATCCAATAGTCCACGTTAGCTTCCTGTAATCACTAGTGATTTAGTTCTTTTAGGTGCGACTGCTGGTTTTTCATGTTTGAAGGTGCTGGTTAGTACAATTTTAGTTGGCGTGCACGTATCTGAACAAAAGAAGTCCCAGTTTCCGTTTTGGTATGTTATCGAGATGTTTGCACTGAATTTCTTTTTTTTAAAAAAAAATACATATATAAGAAATTATAGGTCGTCTATTACCAAAATAAGTACTGCAGCAAATCCCAGTGTCGTCCTTCCAGAGTTACATCAGCTATTGGTTGACCGAATGGCCGTCTGAGTTTTGAATGGCGAAAGGAAGCAAAAATGGATACGTGAAGAGGACCGCTTCATGTTGTAGTCAATGCTTTGTACCACTTGCAAGTAGGGATGGAAACGGATTGACGATTGTCGTAACGGATATGAATTCGAATATTTTTAAGTACGAATCGAATGTCGTAACGGATATGAATTCGAATTGAATATATACTTAATTCGGTTGAATACAAATATCCTCTACAACTTCTGTAACAAATCTCGATAGAACAAATTTCTAACGGTTTTGCCGGTTTTTAACCGGTACCGACAATAGGTATAGAAAACAGATCGAATACGAATCGAATAGTCTCAAATACGAATATGAATACTCTTAAATACGGATACAAATATTTTCGAGTACGAATATGAATATTTTCGAATACGGATTTTACTTACCACATCCGCGTTTTCTCATATACGAATATAGGATAAACGGATTATCCGTTACCATTTTTCACCCCTACCTGCAAGAGATGCCATTGGAGCTGTTCACAAATACATCTAAACATGACAGAGGATATTCCAGACTTTACTTTGGACTAATTTGATCGCATCCTGTCACTGTTTTCGGCCAGATGTACTTGTGACATACTGAATCATCTAAACATCTAAACATGACAGAGGATATTCCAGACTTTACATTGGTTGTCGAACATCAACTGTTCATGTGCTAGTTTTTGTGGTCTGGACAGATCTACAATACATTGGAAATTGATACTTATGTTGGAAACAAAGCCATATGAGTGAGGCCCATTTTCTTTAATTCAAAAGCATGCATGATTTAGTAGCATATTGTTAAGGCAAAGTGAAGGAGACCAATTTATAATGTGGAGCCCTTGCCATTCCTTAAATCATGTCACGCATGGATGGAAATGGTACGAGGAGGGCTTTGGCTGAACACACACGCGCACGCATGTACGCGCGCATATTAGTATATTTTTGCTTCTGGACATGCTCATGACCTCCAACTACTGGTTGGTGAGATTGCGTACCTGGGCTATGTGTTGCCTTCTAAGTTTGTGGTTGTGGGCATTGTTGCTAAACTCCCTGCTTCTTGGCGGAATTTTGCCACTAGCTTGAAACAGAAGATGGAAGAGATTTTTGTTGAGGATCTCATTGGTGCCCTTGATGTGGAAGAAAAGGCCAAAGCAAAAGATGCTTTCATAGAGAAAAAGACTACTGCAAAAAAATACAAATCCAACAAACCGAGCTTTAAGAAGAAGAAAACTGATAAAAAGGATCTGAGGGACATCATCTACTTTATGTGCAAAAAAGACAATCATATGGTGACAGACTGTCACTTCTGCAATAGCAAAGATGGTGAACAGCCAAAGAAGAAGGTTGTTAAGATGATCAGAGGCAAAGTCTGGACTTCAGAAAGGTATGATAATTCTCCTATTGTCTTTTCAGTATGTCAATCCACTAATTGGTGGGTTGATACTAGTGCTAATGTTCATGTATATTCTGATATTTTCTTATTTTCTTCTTACCATGCAGTAGGGGCTTCCTTTATCCTAATGAGAAACGGGTCACATGCTTCTATTCTTGGTGTTGGCACAGTGAATCTGAAGCTTATTTCGAGGAAGATTGTCCACATGAAGACTATGTAGCATGCTCTTACAGTAAACAAGAACATAATTAGTGGTTCTCTCCTATGCAAGAATGGTTATAAGCTAGTCTTTTAGTTAAATAAAATTGTAATGTCTAAGTTTGAAAATTTTGTTGGTAAAGACTATGAGAGCGGATGCTTGTTCCGTCTAAATACTTTAGAGTCTTGTTATAATTTGAATGTTGCAACTGATTTAAATAAATGTGAGGCTAATATTTGGCATTCTTTTTCTATCATATTGGCTTTCATAGTATTGCTAGAATGTCCATATTAGATTTAATTCTAAAATATGAAATTGTCAAAAGTTCAAGGTGCTAGTTATGTGTGCAAGCAAAGTAACCTCAAAAACCCTTTAAAGCATTAGAGGACGAAAAGAATTTGACATCATTAGATCTTATTCATTCAGATTTGTGTGAAATGAATGGATTGTTGACGAAATTATTCAAAAGATATTTTTCTAACTTTTATTGATGATGCAACACGCTACTGCTCTGTGTATTTACTAAAAACGAAGGATAAAGCTTTAAATTACTTTAAAACTTATAAGACCGAGATTGAGAACCAACTAGAGAAGAAAATAAAAAGACTGAAGTCTGATCGTGGAGGAGAGTACATCTCTCATGAGTTTTTTCAATTCTATTGTGAGCATGGAATAGTTCATGAGTTTATACCACCATATTCATCCCAATCAAATGGGGTAGCAGAGTGAAAAAACTGGATACTAAAAGACTTGGTTAATGCCATGTTAGAGAGTGTCAATATGCCTAAGGCATGGGTGGGGAAGCTATATTGACAACAACTTTCATTCTAAATAGAGTAATCACTAAAAAGAGTGAAATTACTCCACATGCGAGATGGAAGGAGAGAAAAACTTAATGTTAATTTCCAGTGAACTTGAGGGTGTTGGGCAAAAGTCAATATACGATTGTGGAAAAAGAGAAAGTTTGGACCAAAAACAGTCGATTGTATTTTTCTAGGATATGCTCAAAATATTACAGCATATAGATTTTTAGTAGTTAAATCAGAAACTTCTGAGATTATTGCTAACACAATAATAGAGTCTAGAGATGCTTCATTCTTTGAGGATACTTTTCCTATGAGATATAATACCACTAAAAATGTAAAAGGGAAAACAAAGGAAATTAAGTAGAGTTTTGCTGTCAGACTCTTCAGCTTTTAGAATGCTGAATAAAAGTGGCATTCACTGAGGTTCCCAAACCGTCCAGGGACGGTCGACACCGTCTCGCATTTGGATTCTCATCATCCAACAGGAAATTCTATTCTTACCTTTTTACCAACTTACCTGCCACACAGTAAGAAATCCCCCAAAGCTCATGTAGTGCTATTTGGGCCAAATTGCCCTTGGGGCAGTCAGCCATATGAGAGAAAATGGGAATAAGGTGAGGGCATTCTAGTCATTCCACAAAGTCAGAGGGTAGGCCAACCATGCCCTTATAAGCCAGCACAGTACCAGCCAGCCCCCACACAAGCCCCATTCGCATTTCTTCCCCTGACCGAGAGCTCAACCAGGGAGCTAGCTCCAGACTGAGAAATAACCCAAGGCCAAGCCTCAACTCAGCCCATTCCAATTCACATCCAAGAGCCACCCAGCCAGCCATGAGGGAGGGAAGATGAAGCAAGAGCAAGGGAGAGGAGGGGACCCCATGAAGATGGTGAAGGCCGCAACATGAGGATGGCAACAACGTCAACCAAGGACCAACGGAACTGAAACATGACCATCGTCGTCACTTTCCTTTTCTTTCCCAACAAACCAAGTAGGTCATCTCCTCCCTGTATCCATCACGGTAGCACAGCTCGGTGCATGCCTCACTAAGCATCCCACACATGCACATAGAGTATAAAGGAGGTAGTAAGGGAAGGAGTACCAGAGGCGAGTTGTAGGGGGGTTTGGCCGAGGGCGACAGCGTGTAGATGACCGGAGCCAATGGCGAGCTTAGAGCCGGTGCGCTGTGGCCGCCGAGTCCAAAGGGAGCGGCGGCGCCGAGTGGAGGCCGAGCCACCACGTCAGCAGCCGGGCCAGGGGCAGTGCTGGGGAAAGGTGGTGGCGCCGGTAGAGCCAACGTTAGGGGCACCACCGGAGGCAAGCCCGAGGGCAGCGCGGCTGAAGCCCCTGAAGACAACAGTGCTGGTCAGGTCGCACCGGTCTGAGAAGGGAGGTGGAGTCACCAGAGGAAGGAGTAGCACCAAGCTCCCAGCTAGCAGCATGCCGTGGCCGATGATCCCGAGGGAACACTAAGAGGGAGGTGTCCGTATTTGGCTCTGGCCAGCCGGATCTGAAGGTGGGAGAGAGGGGGAGAGGGGGAAAGGTTGGGGAGCGGCAGAGGAGCCGTCGGTGGCATGCTCCAGGCCGGTGATACTCGAGCTCGGCTATGCGCCGTAGCATAGCCTGGGAGACGCCAGGCCGTTCGGTCAAGAAAAATGTGGAGAGGGAGAGAGTAATGAGAAAAGAAAACAGAAAGGGAGAGAAAAAAAAGAAGAGGAAGGAAAAGGAAAAAAAGGGAAAGAAAAGAAAAGAGGAGAAAAGAAAAAATAGGAGTTTGGTACCTGCACGACGGGTCCTTAACCCCGTGCGTTTTATGCCAGAGTCGGGTTATGTGCGTAGAGTCGTCACTGCTCGTTTAAGCACTGGTTTTGATATGATGTGTTGAGTCAGGTTAACGTTTGTACAGGTGGAGGACCCAGGTCGGAGCCATCCACGCATCGTCCCCCGAGGCTAACCAGGCAAGTGCATAGTAAAGCGGTAAATTCGGGTAGTGTTTGTTGTTAGTTGAATGTTGAGGCATTACTTACCATGATATGGCAAGTTAACTATTTCTGGTTGTATGATGAGGAATGATAAATGGCGATTGTTGAGATATGACATGTTGATATTCATAAATGGAGAACTTGCATTGCATGCATATCATGAAAAGAGATAGTTTTTGTGATATCATTGGTCCACTTTGTGTGGACGCTCCACGGGAGTAGAGATTGAGGTTCCCGTATGAAAATGACGGGCTACTAAGGTCCCCGTATGAAAAAGGACGGGCATGTGATCCCCGCATGGAAACAGGGCGGGTTTGGGTGAGCATCGACGGGTGCTCGCTCTGCTATACCGGTATAGGCTAAAGAGATAAGAGAGAAGTGCATGTGCATATGAAATTGCAATATGACAGAAAACGAGTGCAAATGCATAATGATTTGTTGATGAAAATTTAAAGAGATTAAATGGAAACAAGTGGTTATTGAAACTGTGATGGTTATGGACTGATTCGTGAACCTGTTATTTATTGTTTTGCTTTGTACTTGCTAAATCTTTGAACTCACTCTTGCTTTGTTATTTGTTTAGGTGACCGCTAAGGACGTCATGCACGGGCGGGAGTAGCACATGAATAACTTCACTTACTAGCAGCACTTCGCATATCAGCTTTTAGGTAGCATGTTAAAACTTCACTAGTATACTAGAATAGTTTCTTAAAATGATATGTTGTAAAGTGATCGCTGCATTATGAATAAAGTAGAGTTTGTTTCAAATGATTAGCAGTTGAAAAGGTAGTAAAAATATACAAAGATGATAGCATTCTGGCCCAGATGATAAGCAAGGTGTTACAAGATTGCAGACCTAAAGGGACTGGAAAAGCATATGCGTATCAGGTGTGGCTGCTGGCACGGCCGCACGGGCAAAGTGCTGGGCTCAGATGTCTGCAGAGATGGGATGTGCGTAGCACGAGTACATGAGATGTGTTCGTGCCGTCATCTATAAAAATAAAAATGGCGAAAATTTCTCCAGTGCTAAAGTGCTCATGCTTGCATTTTGCTATGAAAAGATTGCCAAAGCAGCCTCAGGGAATGGGGCTTCCCTATCCCCTTCTCCCTATTCCCCTCTCTATTACCTCAATCTAAACCACTCACATTTCATCTAATGGCTAGTTTTTTTATATTTTTACCATTTGCCCATCCATCATAAATAATAAAAAAATACAGAAAAAATAAAATTATAATTTCTGTAAAAATATTATAATAAAAAAATAAATTTTATTTTTTTCTGTATTTTTTATTATTTATAATGGATGGGCAAATGGTGAAAATATTAAAAAAAAGTTAGCCATTGGATGAGATTTGAGTGGTTTAGATTGAGGGAATAGGAAGGGGAATAGGAAGAGGGGATAGGGAAGCCCCATTCGCCTCAGGACACGTAAAGTTTCACTCTGATTTACCTTGTACACGGCTACTCACTAGCCTTCTTGCCAAAACCTTCGCTTCGATCAATGGCAAAAAGGACCTAGCTGCAGAACTGTCGAGTACAGAGTTCTGCAAAAAGGACCTAGCTGCAGAACTTAACAAAACAAACTAGCATGCGTATAGATATGCTGACAAAAGAAAGGAAGAATTTTACATGTCTGGTAAACTGTTAAGTTCTGACAATGAACTTGGGATGCTTCCAGTGAGCTGATTAGCTAAGACTTTCCCAACAAAAGCAAATCTTAGATGAAAGATACATACGTGATGCAATGCACGTGCAAGTTGGTGCTTAGCGATGGTGGGGATGGTGGTGATGATGTCGTCGAGCTTGAGCTTGTAGAGGATGGTGGTCTTTCCGATGGCGTCGGTGAATAGCTGGCTGAATGGCTTGGTGAACTTGAGCCCCATGTCCTCCTCTCCCGCCTCACCTCGTTTGCAACACAAATACAATCACCACACGCAATTGTAATCTTAGTTTCTACTCTTCCCTTCCGCTAGCTTAGGTCGCTAGATCTACATGCCTCGCACAAGATTCAGCTCTCAATCATGTAGATCTCAAGGATAAGGAAGAGAGGAGAGCATGTACAAAAGCAGAGAAAGACGGGTGGATCAGGGAGAGGCGGGGTGGAAGGGGCGCGAATCGCTGACCTGATCAGAGAACTCGATTCACGGTGGAAGCAGTGAGGTTTTGGCAGCGTGAAGGCGGCGATGCGGGGGCCGGGGAGAGAAGGGGAGCCACGTGAAAGGGGAGCGGCCGACCGGAGGGAAGGGGAGCGGCCGACGAAGCGGTGGCATCGAGGGAACGGCGGCGGCAAGGGCGTGGAGAGGGAGTCATGAGATGGGGGCGTGCGAATGGCCGAATGGACCTGTGGACGCTAGGAAGGATGGTTTGTTTTAGGTCAAGCTATATCAGCAGAGTATCTATGAGGTATCAGAGAAGTATCGGGATTTATTTTAATTTTTGAAAAATCAAAAAAGGGATACATTCAAGATACGTATCAAAGCATATCAAATGAGTATTCGTATCTGGTATGGTATCTGATACTGATACACGACTTTTAGGAAGTATACGTGCAATGAAGCACATTAGGCCTGACTAGGTAGCTTTGAAGGTTCATAAAGAACACTAGACCTGACCGGGATATGCTATGACGAAGCAGCTTCTGCTGCTTTTTTTTCGAACCATGGATAATCCCCTGTTTTCATTTGTCATAGAAAGTGATCCATCAATGCGCAGTGGATGTTCTTGTGGCACATTCTCACATGATAGGGTTTTTTCTTTCTTTCTTCTTTTTTTTTGCTTTTTTTGTTTTTTTTCAGTGGCTTTGGATGGTGAGAAGGCAAGGAAGGCATAGGTGCTGCAATCATGGTGATGGCACATCTCCTTAGGAGATTTACTTGCCTGTGACAGCTCGATTATGCGGTCTACGCGAATAATAGACTTTGAATGGCAAAAGGAAGCGAAAAATAGGTACGTGAAGAGGACCGCTTCATGTTGAAGCCCATGCTTTGTACCACTAGCAAGAGATGCCATTTGAGCTGTTCACAAATCCATCTAAACATGAGAGTATATTCCAGACTTGACTTTGGACTAATTTGATCGCATCCTGTCACTGTTTTCGGTCAGACGTACTTGTGACATACTGAATCATACTTTTTTACGCGTTTTTTGTTGAAAACTCATCATTTTTGTGGGCATGCAGTTTCATTTACACTTACATAGGGGGAAAAATTACTCGGGCCAAAATTTCCGTACTCTGAAGTTATTGTGCAAATGGCATTCAAATACTGTTATTTTGCAGTTGATGAAATCTGTACATATTGCAGACCTAGAGGGACTGGAAAAGGATATGCGTATCAGGTGTAGCTGCAGGCACGGCAGCACGGGCTCAGATGCCTGCAGATGGGATGTGCGTAGCACGAGTACATGCGATGTGTGCGTGCCGTCATCTACAAAAATAAACATGGCGAAAATTTCTCTTCAGTGCTCAAGTGTTCATGTTTGCGTTTTCCCATGAAAAGATTGCCAAAGCAGCCTCAGGACATGTAAAGTTCACTCTGATTTACCTTGTACACGGTTACTCACTAGCCTTCTTGCCAAAACCTTCGCTTCGATCAATGGCAAAAAGGACCTAGCTGCAGAACTGTCGAGTACAGAGTTCTTGTTTTGATTGGGAATATGCCGACTTGTTGATCCACAAGTGACAACTCCAAAGGTATTATACAGTCATGGAAACTGTTTGAAGGAGACAAAAAGCGAATTGTTCGGTAACACTTAAAAAAGTGGCATCAGGATCTAGCTGCCCGCCTCAAGCTTGGATGCCATTTTATTTATAATCTATGCATTTTGTGAGTGTTACTAGACATTTCCCCAAAACGAAAACGACACACAAGAACACCTTTAGTGTTCATGCCATGATATGTCTTGTGCTTACTACGAAAAGATTGCCCAAGTGTCGGCTGTACAAGCATATACAAGCAAGGTTCGAAAAACCGGAACCGGGTCAAATCCCACCGGGCGGACGGTACCAATAACCGACCGGTTACCGAAAAATCCGGTGAAAAACCGATCAAATTTGCGAAATGAAATTTTGGAGGGGGGCAGATTGGGGTCAGAAACCAATGAAAAACCGGATAAACCAGTAGAAACCCGGTTAATAGTAGTTAGATAGTCAAGTAATGCAAATATTAAATGAAAAGTATTTAATGAAATATCAAGGTCTCAATTTGTACATAAAAATTGCTCATTACTACCTTGACCATGTGGTGAAGCCCTCTCCTCCAAGTGTCGTGTCGCATCTGAAATAATAAAAACACAAGTTAATAGTAATGAATGGTAATTTGAGTAGTATACTAAAAAGTGAAAACAATAATGGAGTATCAATTCGTACCAATACATTATTGAGAAACGCGAAGGTTGTGCAATGTACTTATTGTTATTAATTAGGACAAGTCCTTCAGAATGAGCTAGGTGGGCTTTGTATTGATCCCAAATGTATATTGGATGGGCATATTGTACCCAATGATTATAAACTTCTTGGTAATATGCAGGTTCCGCCCACGGTAAGTAATTCTTGCATTGGGTTAATTTGCATAATGGTAAGTATAATAAAAAGAGATGTCTGAGGACAAATGAGAATCATCACCAGAAAATAGTAGATTGGCATCTTGACGCCCATAAGTTGGAAGAGAGTATGAGCTACCATGGGATGCGTAGGAAGAAGAGTCTTGTAGCCAAGGATGATCTCGTTGGTGGTCCTTAGCCCTTGTATAGGTCTTATTCATTATTCTTGATGTGTAACAACTATAGTCTTCATCCTGAGTAGCATGCGTGAAAGTTTTCTCACAGGTGAATTCCAATGGTTAACATATTTTTGTTGGTCTTGTACTCCATCAAGAGATATTCCACCATCAGCACTATCATCAGACGGCGAAGAGGTACTATCATCAGACTCTTGGTACTCCACTACATTAGATGTTGGAGTTTCTGTCTCTTCATCGCTTCCCACAATATCCTCGTCAATATATTTTTTCTTCTTCTTAGCAAGCACTTGTTTACTTGTTTGCGTAAGTAAGGCAAAATCTTAAGCCAATTTTTCAGTTTGTTGGCTACAATTTTTTCTTTTTGTAATATGAGTCTTGCCAATAGTTTTCTTAGTCCATTGCTTCAACGGTTAGTCATCTAGTGCTTTATCGAGTTCATTCTCAGAGATGGCATTAACTACAATTGTAGATGGCATGCGGGGCTCACCTTCCTCATCTAGCAGAGGCTCTGAGTGGCTCATGGAGCTGTCAAGCCACTTATAAATTGGGTTTGCTCTGTCGTACATAGTGACATTAATGAGATCTCCAAAAGGATCTACATGCTTTCTTGTAGTTTGTACCATTGTCAGCCACAATCTGCATAATATATTTAACTCCAATTTCTTTGACAACTTTACGGATCTCATAATACAAAAAATCCGCATTTTGTACGTCACCGGTCACATTCACTGACTTATGGAAAAGCATTTTTCCACTGCAGTACAACATGAAGTTAATTATACTCATCTGTGTAGGTCCTATCCAGGAATCACACATGATGGATACTCCATATATGCTCCAATCTTCTTTGAACTCCTATACATACTCCTTTATCTCTAGTTCATTAGCATCAAGGTATGGCCCATTGATTTCATGGCCTCTAGGTGACGGAATGCCTTCAACAAGTTCTTGTGTAACCATGATGGTAGCATCAAAATAAGGACACTCTGTCTTATTTCGAGCAATGTCATTACTATGGAACCACTTAACCCAAACTTTCCTAAGTTTTGACTTTACTTCTTTTTTAAGCGTTGTGTCAATGCGGAGTTGAATGAGTGACTGACTGCGCAAAATATCAGAATTAACTCTCATAGACTTCGACCTGCCAAACATCCTAGAAAGGGCATTACTTTCTGTACCCCTTCCTGTGGCACTTCCACTACCACCACCATGTTCAAATGTCGCACCCTAGGCTCTTGCCCTCTACTTGAGTTGGTGCAACTCCAACGACTCTCGGCGAGCCCATTCTATCTGCTTTTCCTCATCATCATCATCAAAGACATCTTCACGCGATGGACCACGAGCTACAGGCTTTGAAGCAACTTGCTCCATTCGCATTCGCAGGCGCTCATCTCTAATAGATTTCTTCTCGGCCTTCGTTTCTTCTATACTTGCTAGCATGAGCCTTCTCACTTCCGTCGGAACCCCACTGCAAGGAATAATATCCCCGTGCTTCTCAGTAAGATGTTCTTTCAGGCGTGTGACACCTCCGCCTGACTTTGTAATCTTACAATATTTGCACTTACACCCAGCACCTCCTAGTCTTTCTCCATGGTTCCAAACATTAATACTTTTACCAGCCATCACATACAATATCATGCAGCGACATTAGCCATGTCTTACATTATACAACAACCCAGAAGTAAGATTTACCCATATCTTCTGTCTAACTTCTCCAGTATAGAAACAAAAACATGTATATTTCCTATTATGGTACCATTCTATACAAGAACAACAAGAGAAAAGGAGTATGGATATGGACCCACTTGATGTATATTTCCTATTATTGTAACAAAAACATGTATATTTCCTATTATTGTAACAAAAACATGTATATTTCGTATTATTGTAAGTTTGCTAACTGAAAAACAACAAGAACAACAATTATGTAGAGTATGGACATGGACTCACTTAACTAGCCGTTGGCCTGCTGCTGCTCCTCCTCCTCTCCCCTCCCGTGCTGCTCCTCCTCCTCTCCCTCCCGTGCTCTGCTGCTCCTCCTCTCCCTCCCATGTTGCTGCTCCTCCTCTCCCTCCCGTGCTCTGATGCAGTTTCTCCTCTCCCTCCTAAGCTACTGCTGCACCTACTATTTTTCCTCTCCACTCTCATGCTGCAGCAGCTCATTTTTTGTCCCCCCCCCCCCCACCTACAGCACTTTCCTGTCTTCACATGCACCAACCAAAAAGAAGCACTTTCCACTTTTTAGCATGCCCCATGGGCCTTAGATGCTCCCAACCAGCAACACGAAGCATCCAATGCTTTATTTGCAGCACAGGCAGCCATTCTAATGCCTAAAAATTCAAAATTTTGAATTATGAATTTTGGGCGATTTTTAGTCTACCGGACCTCGCTAGGTTTTTCGGTTACCGGTAGTTACCGGCTGGTAACCGTCGGGAATCCGAACGCTGTACACAAGCCTATGATGGTAACAAACAGTGAACACATTCTGAAACCAGTTAGTACTTAAACTACCTATCTTGCAGATTAGTGTCTGTTTTTTTGAACTAAACATATTAGTGTCTGTCAAATCAGCTTTTACATCCAGTATCCTACCGAAGCATTTTAGAATGTAAAATGCAGGTAACTGTTGCCAGTCTCTCAGCATAGTTTGCTCTGATTTAGTTAGTGATTTACCACATAACACACATCTACTAACAAAATAGATTGCATGCCAAATCGTGGAATATCTGCCATTTTGCCTTCTTGCCAAAACCTTCAATTCAATCAACGACGAAAATGAGCTATCTGCAAAAATGTCAAGCAAAGCATTTGTCATGATCCGTTGACCAGAACAAGGCTCACTTGCTGATCTACGAATGTCAACTCCAAATGTATTATGTTAAAGTTGATCCGAATTTGTACCGTGTTCGTGTATGACACTTCTTCGCCTCATTCACAAGTTGTATCAAACGTGGTGTCAATCTGTAGCAACCAACTCTGATTCGGTTCCCTTTCTGTGTGGGACTCTTTTCCCTCACGCTATAAATATGTACCCCAGTAGCTCATAGGAAGAGCAAGCATTCCATTGTAAACTCTTTTCATTATAGTAATTTGCCTTCGAGCGCCCGTAGTTTTTTCCCGCAAGAGTTTTCCACGTAAAAATTTCGTGTCTCTTGTCTCTATTTTTCTGTGCATTATTTGCAACATATTACATACTTTATTTTTGAACTTCCAAATGTATTACAAACAGTTAAAAGAAAAGATAGCAAGGTTTGTAGTCATGGAAACGTCGAGAAGAAAGATTTCAGCGTCCCTCTAGACCTGTAAGGCTCATGTGATTCACAGTGTGTTCAATGTTTCCTCCTACTTTATCACTGCCATGATTCCTCTGCGCATAATATGTAGGCTGTTTTGGGGCTGGAAGCGCCGTGGCTCCATTCTCCAAAATGAACACAGACGATGACATGAGTGGCCGGTCATTCGGGTCATCTTGAACACACAGAAGTCCTACATGGATACATCGGAGAACTTCATCAAGCGAACAGCTCTCCAGAATTAACGAGTCAACTAAATGCTTTGTGTTTCCATCATTCCACATGCTCCATGCCTGAGTCACAATATCAGATCATCCGATTAGTTGTGTATTTCATATGATCTGAAGAAATCTTGAGCACTTCATGATACTTACATAAGCTTTAAGGTTCGGAAAGTCTGTAAACAGCTGCTGTGTAGAGCTGATCTTTATGCCACTCACAATTTCCAAAAGCAACACACCGAAGCTATAGACATCAGACTTGACAGAAAAGGCACCTTCCAGTGCATATTCAGGTGACATGTAACCACTATTTGTGCCAATTTCCAAACAAATAACACATAGTTGAAATTAGTTTATAAAGAAATTGTTATAAATATTGCGGTATAAGCATATTTGAATATTTAATTCCAACCAAAAATATCAAATGACCATATTTCCAGCACAATAAGAATGGCATAAACTGCATATAAATATGCGATTCTAACTTGCCATTCATAATCATAGATATATCTAAAGAATATAACATGATTACTGCGGAAAATAAGCAGCAAAATATCAATAGCAACAATGAAACAATTAAATCTAGCACAGAACAAAATAATTGTTTCATGATTGCTCTCAGAACAGAGTTGCGCAAAATCAAAGATTTTGGCCTTCTCATGCTAATATCGACACTCATCATTACTAATCTGATAATCAGAGATTTGAGCTCACAAAGGTCTCTCTACTGTAACAGGATGAACTAAAACAGTAGGCTGCAATGACCGATTTCAGTTTTATAAGTTTACAATTAACGAAACATGCAGTGTCCAGTCAACAGATCATTGAGTTTAATGGCAATTAAAGGAACAATGGATTAACAGGGATCTGTTCTAGCATGGCTGGAAAGAAGATACTGCACCACAGACAATTCCAATATGATGTAAACTTATCTATTCAGCTGAAATGAAATTAATCAACAGAACTAACAAAGAGTTCCTAAATGAGCTCAAATCTAACACAATTAATCAGATTAATCTCAGTATTCGATATTATCATCACAGAGCAAGTAAAAGAGCCCACAAGCATTCACAGCAATTCAATAATACTTGAACAAACCTATGTACCAAGGAGAACTGCTGTAAATAGCGAAGAATACAGATGAACTCACAGTTGGACAGTACTCCAAACTGTCCAGATGCCACCAAACCGAAGACAAAGTCAATCAATTAGGCAAGGCACGATGAAAACCGCTGTCCCAGAAAATCTATCGACCCGCTGTCGCAAGCGAGTGGATGATTCACGGAGATACAATGCCGCTCCTCACTTCTCAGCCGAAAGCCGGAGGTGAAGACGAGGTTCAGAGATGCCGCACAAGAACAATAGAAAGCCCTGGCCAAGAGCAATCACAATCACAGCAAGGAGCAGCGCCTCCTCCTTCTCCCTCGGGTAGAGCTCCCCGGTTCCCAGTTCCCAATCCACAAACTAGGGTTTGAGCAGGAAACCAAAACCGAGCCGACAACCAAAGATGGCCGAAGCCACCAATCTCAGCACACCCAAATCGGAGATGAGGAAGAGATCACAAGAGAGAGCAAAAACCAGATCGCTTCCAGTCCCTCCCACCGATGAGAGCCTCGGCCTTTTCAAGAGGATGAGACGGGGTCTGCGAGGGGTGACGCCAGCGATCGGGCCCGAGAAGCCCGCACCAGCCACGCCTCCAACTCTCGCCTCCATCGCCGCCTCCTCCTACTGAAAATCCGGATCTCAGGGGGGAATCGCAACCGCCACGGGAGAAGCCCAAGCGCCGCACACCACGCACCGCAGGGAGGAGACTCTGTCTCCTCCCCCTTATCTCTTGCGCAAGTGACCGACAGGTGGGCCCCGCCCTAAATTCCAACCGGTGGCATAAACAATTGGGAAATTCCCAAAATGCCCCTCTCATATACAACAGAAATATCACATTGAAGTATCTTCTTTATGAAATTACTCACTATGTTCCGACAACTCGGTTCGTATTCTCATGTTGTTGGTCACTTCCAAAAATCCTTGCCATACCAAAATCAGATATTTTGGGGCTCATGTCAGCATCCAACAATATGTTGCTTGCTTTGAGATCCCTGTGAATTATTGTCAGTCTTGAGTCTTGGTGGAGATAAAGAAGTCCTCTAGCTACCCCTTTATTATCTTGAACCTTGTTGGCCAGTCAAGCACAGATTTCCTTGCATCATCTGCCAAGGATAGCATCAAATGAAACACATTGTTAGTCAAGAATGCTCCTCAATTAGTACTTCATCAGAAGAGCTTTTACAGTCGCCAGAAAGAAATCTGCATAAAATTTAGAGAAACGAAATTACAACTAAGCAGATAATTTCAACTTTCTTTGTAGATGACTATAGTCTGTAAAAGTGTTCTCTCAAAAAAACTAGGGTCTGTGCTCCAATAAAACATATTGCAAGACTTCAACGGAATTCAGAACATACTGAAAAGGAAGGCATCCAAACTTTTGTTAGGCAAATACTCATAAATCAATAGCTTTTCATCTCCATGAATGCAGCAACCAAGAAGCTTCACAAGGCTTCTGTGTTGCAACTTAGCAATTAGAATCACTTCATTTCTGAACTCAACTATTCCTTGACCAGAACTCCTACTAAGCCTTTTAACAGCAATTTCAGTACCACCTTCTAACATTCCCTGCAGAATTGCACTATCGTTCAATCAGATAAGATAGACCTGCCATAAGTTACTTGAGGAAAAGAAAGTTCTCATAAAAAAAACTTGAGGAAAAGAAATAAGTTTCTACTACAGGGAATATTAAAATAAGACATCTTTTTACCTTATAAACATTACCAAAACCTCCTCGCCCAAGCATGTTGGAGTCAGCAAAATTGCTTGTTGCAACAGCAATTTCTCTAAATCCAAGGAATGGAAATTCTAGCTTTCCATCCCCAAGTTCATCAGAAACGCCCAAATCCCCTTGCATCTTTCTTTCCCAAAATTTCTTGCATCTTTGTTTGGCTGACAAGAATATCAGTGCAGTGTCTCACCAATACTTCAACTAATTACGCTTGACAGCCAAGGAGGATGATAAAAAATATGAAATGAAAGAAACAGAAAAAAGAAGGAAACAAACCGCTAGTTCGACATCTGCATGTGCGAATCCAAACAAGACATATGCATATGAGGGTCAGCAAGCTTGCTGGAACAAGCAGTTCAATTTCTAGTGCATTGCTCTTTCTCTTGCTTCCTGCACAAATCGAATTCATGGAAAGAATCATGCTTTCAAAATATGTACTATATTAAATATTAAACATTTCTCTTTTAACACAACCATCAAGCATTTCTTAGATATTTAGCATGACAAATCTACTATTCTAACACGCCCAGCATTGCTGCCATACTTATTTAAGGTTACTACTTGGCTGTTTTTGCTGTTTGTGCTGTGTGAAGTGAGGTCAAATGATACAGATCCTAAGTAAGCGCCATAGAGTTAGTTTTGTAAAAAATCTTGTGGTTGGGTAGAAAAGACAAGAGCCTATATACAGTGAGCACAAAATGTGCAGTACCTGCACCGGAGCTTGCAAGACGGAGATACAAACTCTCACCGGAGTTAACAAGCTTTCCCGTGTCAATAAGCTCTCCCATCCACAGCAAGCATCGAGATGTCGCTGTGCCGGTTGAGTTGCTGTAGGTATACGCTGTGCACGAGCAGTTGCTACTGCATAATGCTGTGCATTTGTCGAAGCTTACATTACCGAAGTACAAGTACCTGTCCGGCACTTTCATGCCAGGCAACGACAAGAAAAGCTCTCCTTCATGCTAGTGCCACTTTTCTCCGGCAACCCTGTAATATGTTGCCGCTGACAGGGTCGAATCCTTCGAGGCACTTGCAAGTTGGGACAGCCTCTATTGCATCACAGTAACCAAATGAGCCACACGTGCCATAGCGGTGACAGCCTCGAATTGAAATCATGGACAGTAATGTCCATCCTGAGAGGGGTGTTAAGGATAGAATAGAATTATTATTCGTTTTCTTATATATCCTAATTTCCTTATCTGTATATAACATATTAATTTCTTTATTTATTCCCTTGTACATCCTATATATATTACCCTTTAGGCCTCATAAACATACACATAATATTCATAATAGATGTTATTCTGAAAGGCTGTGGTGTGGGCTAGTCTGAGGTTGAATCACCATTGTTCAGGGTGGTTGTATGGCTTAGTTAGGTGTGACATGTTTCCAGTGCCTAATAAGGAACATGTAATTGCCTGATCGGTATAGGCACTTGTCAAATTGCAGCGTTTTGTCAGAATGGATAATTTAGTGTTGGTAATCAACAAACAGAATTTTCACTTGTTCGTGATAAACTAGCTCGCCAACCACGGATCTTTTCTTACATAAGCTATGTTACGTAAAGTTTTATTTTATCTATTATTTTGTACAAAGACTATATGGTCAATAAAGAAACTTTTTCAGTGAGAGCCTTCTCTTTAAAAACATACATGTAATACCATAAAGAAGGTATTATGAAGTTCCTACTCTAATATTTGCCCGCCACTAGTTATTTAGACGTAATTCATGCTCTAGTGTTGTATGTAGCAATAAGGGGATACGATTGGAGCTTAAGTGGACCCGCAAAATGAGAAATATATCTACTTAGGCAGGTAGAGAAAGAGAAGCAAGAAATTATACCACTTAATCCTTTAACCCGAATATAGAGGTTTTCCCCTTCTTCTCCCAAGCGCTTCTCTATGTCAATCAAATCTCCCATCCATAATAGGCACCTTGTGTCATCCTCATTGATAGCCCTGATGCTAATATCAGCATAAGCGTATGCTGTGCAGGAGCAGTTGCTAGTGCATTCTGTTGTGCACTCGTCGAAACTTCTGTTCTCGACATGCAAGAACTTGTCAGGACTCGTCATGTTCGGCAAAGTTAAGAAACTATCTCCTTGGCCACATCTTAGTGTCTCCTTCCGGTGGCATCCCTGTGAAAACCTGCCAGCGGTCCAGTCTGTATTGTTGTTTGGCTCGAAACCATCAAGGCACTTGCATGTTGCCATAGGCTCTGTGTTGTCGCAGTAACCGAATGGACCACAGTATCCGTATCTATTGCACTCTTGGTTAGGTTTTGACACCAGGGCACTCCATTCTGACATGTTGCTATTCCATATTAGTATCCTTACCCTGCCGGAGTAGTCCGTCTTAATTAGAACTGATGTGGAGACACTTGGTAGTCCAAAAGACATGTAGATCTCATCATCGATGCGATGTAATGTAAGGTAAATAATGGACTTGATACTCTCCATATATTGCCCGACTGCCAAGTAGTTACTCCATACTGCACTTCGCCAGTATGGTGTAGAGCCATTCCAGATAAAGCACTGCAGAAATTCATTAGGATCTGCACCATAGGAGAAGTTGCCTGGGGATGGGTCTTGGGGGTCCTTCCAAGAAATCAGCCGGTGCAGTGCATGTGTCTTGTGGGTGATTCTGAAATTCATGCCGGGGAGGAGGGTGTCAGTTGGGTAATCAAAGCTTTGCCATAAGATGATGCCCTGTGATGTCCGAAGGATAAAATTTCCATTGTCGTCAAGCATGGCTTCTCCACCGGTGGTCTCTGATGATGAATTGCTTGCAGTGTTGTTTGTCATCCAAAGAATCTGGCCATTGGTATCTGACACAACAAGATTGGATCTGTTGGTCAAGGCAAGTGTTGCGGAAGAAGGATCAGTGATCGGTGTAGCACGGTTGGCAACCCATACGACGTTGTCCTTGTGAATGTTGTTGTACCATATACCAACATAGTAATGTTTTGTGGTGGAGTTGGACGGGGAGAAGAAGCCCAGTGCGAAGGTGCCATCGTTGGAGATGAGGGTGTTGCCAGCGGAAAGCGGCTTGTTGGGAAGAAGGCGGCTGTCCGATACACAGAAAGGCAATAAGCCAAATGACCAACAAACCAACAAGAAGATTCTGTGTGTGGGAAGGAGCTCCATTGATGTTCTTGTCGCACTTTTGCAACAAAACTAGAACGGAACCATGGAAGTGGGACATATAGGCAAAGAAGTTACGAAGGTTGCCTGCTTTGGAGTGAGGAAGATAGGCGGAGGGCAAGGGGCGGCTTTGGGGACAAGGAGTGAGGGAGACGGGCGGAGAGCGAGGGGCGGCTTTGGAGAGAAGGACTGAGGGAGATAGGCGGAGGGCGAGGGGCGGCTTTGGGGAGGAGTGAGGGAGACGGGTGGCGTTGGGCGAGGAGTGAGGGAGACGGGCGGACTATGGACTAGCAATCTAGCGTTTCTTTGAGGTGAATAGACATTGCTTCTGCAGTAGTAGGTACAATTTTTTGGTACAAATAATCTATTTTTTATTTAAAATTACAGAAATATATCCGTAGGAAAATATTTTTATAAAAATAAGCGACCCAGCGGCGACACCTGGCAAATCTGGAAACCGTTGGGCGATTAATTGCAGTCGCCCCACCATTGGGCGACTAGACGCCAGTCACCCAACCGTGTGGCGACTGCAATTGCGTTATAACCACGCCGTGCTCGGCCGCGGCCGAGCACTGTTTGCATTGCGAAACCGAGAATCCGATCGATCCAGCGAGCGTGAGAGAGGAAGGAGAGGAGAAGAAGAGAGGAAGGAGAAGAAGAAGAGAGGAAGAAGGAGAAGAAGAGGAGAGGGAGAAGGAGAAGAAGAGGAGAGGGAGAGGAGGAGAAGAGGAGAGGGATCCAGGTATTTTTTGTAGTATATTATTTTTGTTAGTGTTAGCAAAAACTATAGAAAAATATAGATGTAGAAAATTTAGCGCAGAAATTTTGTATAGTATTCTTGATGCATTATTGTAGAAAATTTAGTGTAGAAATTTAGATATAGAAAATTTAGTTTTGAAATTTTGTATAGTATTTTTCATGTATTGTTGAAGAAAATTTAGTGTAGAAATTTAGATATAGAAAATTTAGTGTCGAAATTTTGTATAGTATTTTTGATGTATTATTGTAGAAAATTTAGTGTAGAAATTTAGATGTAGAAAATTTAGTGTCAAAATTTTGTTTAGTATTTTTGATGTATTATTGTAGAAAATTTAGTGTCGAAATTTTGTATAGTATTTTTATGTATTATTATAGAAAATGTAGTATAGAAATTTAGATGTAGAAAATTTAGTGTCGATATTTTGTTTAGTATTTTTGATGTATTATTGTAGAAAATTCAGTGTAGAAATTTAGATGTAGAAAATTTAGTGTCGAAATTTTATTTAGTATTTTTGATGTATTATTGTAGAAAATTTAGTTTAGAAATTTTGTATAGTATTTTTGATGCATTATTGTAGAAAATTTAGTGTAGAAATTTAGAGGTAGAAAATTTAGTGTCGAAATTTTGTACAGTATTTTTTATGTATTATTGTAGAAAATTTAGTGTAGAAATTTATATGTAGAAAATTTAGTGTCGAAATTTTGTATAGTATTTTTAATGTATTATTGTAGAAAATTTAGTATAGACCGTAATGTACAAATTAATTGTGCGGTGAAATTTATACGTATTAGAAAAATTAGTAAATATTGAGGGTAGAAATTAATCGTGCACGTTTATTGCAGTAGGTTACGATGCGTTTTTGATGTATTATAAGTGCTAACTTGAACTCTTTTTTGTAGGTATGGCTCGTGATGATCGTGACTCCGACTGGCAGTACCCGTTCTTAAACGAGCACATGGACTGCGTACACCGCGCTTCCCGTCGTGTGCCGCCACCGAGGAGCACGGACGAGCCGGCTGAGCTGGGAGTGGTTCGGACACGCACACCTCGCGTGGCCTGGGGACTCGACCCCGTTGGACTGCCAGCGTTTTAGTGTTGCCGTAAGAACGTTCCGTGCTGACCTTCACTTTGTTTGCAAGCTGCGAGATGCCAGGCTACTCCCTCTTGCCCGGATGGTGCAGGCCACGGAGGAGGATGGAGCCGCCTTGGCCGTGGGCGGGGACGAGGCAGCCATAGAGCGATCACGACGCTTCCCGTTCAATCGTTCCCTGCTGACGGCTTTGGTGGACCGTTGGCGGCCCAAGACGCACACATTCCACCTCCCATTCGGGGAGATGACGCCGACTTGCAGGATGTGTCCCTGCTTCTTGGCCTTCCGATCGTGGGAGGCGCTGCCTTCCTATTGGAGGCCCCAGCCGAGTGGCGCGCTGACCTGCTCGGCAAATTTGAGGGGGTCCTTCCACCGGGCGCCGCCGATGACCACCACATCTTCGAAGCAACTCAGACCCACAGGCCGTCGCTGAGCTGGCTCGCACAGTACCGGGTATGTGGTCTTTACAATCGATCGTATCTTCGAAGCTCTTATTTGCGCTATTACATACTAATAACAACTTGTTTGCATTCAGGTGGAGCGCATGGATCCACAGGCAGACGATTACCAGGTCTCGTGCCATTTGGAGGCGTACGTGTTGTGGCTGTTTGGTTGGATGCTCTTTACCACCAGCCACGGCAACTCCGTGGATGCGCGCCTTATCGCTCATGCAAGGGCGATCGCGGACGGCGAGGCCTCCCAGGTCAGCTGGGGATCGACCGCACTTGCCGCGACGTACCGCGGCCTGTGCGATGCATGCACGAGGACCAAGGCGAACTCGATCCTCGTGGGTTGTACCCTACTGCTGCAGTTGTGGCCGTTCGAGCGCTTCAGTCTCGGACAACCTGTGCTAGACGACATGGGTCCGTATGGGCTCGAGATGTATCCGGGGGGAGACGTCGATCGGCCGACGATGGGCTCTCTTTGGTGTTGTCGACGAGTAAGTATTATCACAGTCAACTATTTCGTTCTTATTAACGATGGTCATACTTAACAACTTGTCTTTCTTGCAGGTACAATTCACGCACGTGCAGGTCACGCGGGCGTACCTGCCCTTTGTGGAGCAGTTCGACTGCCTCACAGACTCCGACGTGCGCTGGGAACCTTACGCAGATACGGCACTGCAGGCACGTGCTCCTGACGGGCTGTCCACACTGTGCTGTCGTGACCGGGCTTTTTGGCTTACGCGCCGGAAGCTCGTGTACGATATCTTCGTGGAGGACTACGCACCCCAGCGAGTCATGTGGCAGTTTGGGCTACGACAGGCGCTTCCTGTACCAGTAAGACCACCGCTTCCGCGGAACGTGCACGCATAAGTGATCACTTCTCATAAATATGTACGTACTTACAATTGTGTTCGTAAGTACTTACATTACGTAATGGTCCTATAAGCAGGCACAACAGAAAGGGAGTTAAACGATGCACGGACTGGTTGACAAAAATGCAACCCTGGATTGCGTAGTGGGAGGGTGTGCTCGACGACCACGTGGAGGAGGACCGTCCATACGACAGCAGGGACTACGCGGAGTACCTGCGCTGGTACCAGGCGCAGACACGTACCAGGCTCGTACATGTCGTAGACCCGTCCACCACACACGTCGCCGCTCCGATAGACACGTACCCCGCGCACCTCGCGCGTGACGCTCATATCGCGGTACGTTACATGTAATTTCAAAGATTCCCAAATGGCAATGTCGTTTCGATGATGGACCATTTTATGTCATTTTGTCCAGGCTGACGTCGATTCTGTGCTGTGGACCGAGTTCGTCACACTACTGGAGAGGGTCGCCACAGGTGCGGAGTTGACCCACGAGGAGAACGTCAGCTTTGTGCGTCGGGTGGAGGCCGGGTGTAGACGCATCGTTAGCCTACTGTCCTTCACGAGGCTACCGGCGGTCTCCACACCCATGCCCAGCGCACAGACGGGTCGTCCACCAGTGCCACCCCGACCAGCGTGGCACTACTCCGGAGGTAGTACGTGGACACGTCCTACTCCACCTCACCCGGAGCAGCTAGGGGACTCTGCCTGGGGACAGCCTCCTACACCACCTCACCCGGAGCAGCCAGGGGGTTCTGCATGGGGACGGCCTCCTACACCACCTCAGCAGCTCTTCACGTCTCCTCCGCACATCCCCGGCTTCCACACGTAGGGGTGTACTCTGAGCTGTACGCCTCTCATCCTAGCGCGATGGCGCCAACTGCGGGTACGCATCGTCGGATCTCGTTTTTATCCCAAGGCGATATGTAACGAACTAACGTATTACTATTGCAGGTCTTAACTTCCATCAGCACGCACATGGCGTCTCCCCGACCCAGCACGATGTAGACCAGTTTTTTCGGACTGGCCCGGGCCGTCCTTCGACGCAGCTTTTCAGGGCACACCACCGGAGGTTCTCTTCGGCAGTGCCCTCCCCGGTGCACCGGAGGGCACACAGCCAGAGGTGCAGCTGACTCCACTAGCTCAGAGGCGGGTGCGACACGCTCCTGATCGTTTTACGTTCTCGGAGCGTCGTCCCGTTGCACCGGAGGACGGCCAAGCGGGGTCGTACGGGAGGACGTGGGCGCGGTGACGGGGCAGGCCAGGGTGGCGATTGAGGGGTGGTGCTGATGCTATATGTTATGCATGTAATGAAAAAGTACGCGACATATTACTCCTAACTGTATTATGAAGTTTATTTAAATTCAAACAAGCCTATTATCTCGTATTTTTACATTCAATCATTCACATATCAAGTCATCTAACAAATATTAACATATCGGTTTTCTCTGTACATGAATTCTCAGCGTATGTTACTTACCAGCGAATGTCTGAATCGTTCTACGGTCAATCGTTCGTAAAAAAAAGTTTCTAAAATTTTATACGAACCTACAACATACAATGAATATAAATTTTTATTACGACTCCAGCATATTTTTTACCAGTTTAAAACTACAAAATTCATAAAATTTAAAACAATCACGGGGGAGAGTGCAGTCGCCTAATGGGGGGCGACTGCATGAAAGTCACCCAACGGGAGGGCGACTGGATGCAGTCGCTCCTGGTTGGGCGAAAGGATCCAGTCGCCCAACCATTGGGCGACTGAAGCCTATTTTTGTAAAAAAAATTCCCACGAGTATATTTCTATAATTTCGAATAAAAAATGAATTATTCATACAAAAAAAATCGTAGTAGGTAACCTTCAAGACTAGAACTTCAGAACACAGGAAAACAAGCATTTCTCATACGCTGCAAAAATCAAGAAGCCTAAAATGTGAATACAAGAAATCAGATGCATATCTACTCACTTTATGAACAAATCAAGGTGAGGATGGTTTGATCCGTACTTCTCAAGGAAAACGACATGAAAATTGACAATACGTGTGATACCCAATAGTCCACGTTAGCTTCCTGTAATCACTAGTGATTTAGTTCTTTTAGGTGCGACTGCTGGTTTTTCACGTTTGAAGGTGCTGGTTAGTACAGTTTTAGTTGGCGTCCACATATCCGAACAGAACAAATCCCCAGTTTCTGTTTTGATATGTTATCGAGATGTGTGCACTGAATTTGTTTTTTTAATACATATATAAGAAATTATAGGTATACGTGTTTGAAATAATTTTGACTTCGAGTTCAAGACATAGTAGAGTTCGTCTTTGTGTGTAACTTAAGTTGAAATTGTGTCTAATTTAAAATCCAAATAAGTATATTTTATGAATAAGAGAATAGAGAAATTCAGAAAATTCACCTGTATTCTCTCAGTTTATTTGCGATATGTATGTTTTCTCTTGAATCAAATTTTTAACAAGTGATATCAGAGCCAGAATCATCTCGAGGTGGAATTGCTCGGTGACTAAAATCGACTAAATCGTCTCGTCAATTTTAAAATCGCGTCGGTCTAGTTGCTCGCCTCGTAAAAGTCCATCAACTCCGAACGGTGCCAGAGTTCGTCCGTACAGCGCGTATAAAAATTCTCGATCCGAAGACTTGGTCCGTGCATGACAAAGGAAAAATGTGCAACACAGGCCAGCATCTCTACTCCTTAAAAAGAGGAGTTCAAGGTGATGGTGCATCCTACACTTCTTGGTGCATTCTGACTGGCATGTGGGCCCCACCCCGAAACCCGTGCGCTGGCAGCGCTGCCTCCCCCGCCGAGTCCCGTGCGGCTGCCTCCCCCCCCACCTCATTTCTCCCGCTCTCCCCTCCCTCCTCCGCCGCCGCGCCGCCCTCGCCTCCTCCCCTCCCTTCTCCGCCGCGCCGCCCTCGCCTCCTACCCTCCCTCCGCCGCTCCGCCCTCGCCTCCTCCTCCCCACCCCGCGCCGCCTCCTCCCCGGCTCCTCCGCTCCGCCTTCGCCTCCTACTCCCCACTCCGCGCCGCTGCTGCCTCCTCTTCCTCATCCCCACACCGCGCCACCGCTGCCGCATCCTCCTCCCCCCACTCCTCCGCTCCGCCGCCTCCTCCCCCGCTCCTCCGCGCCGCTGCCGAGTCCTCTCCCCCCGTTCTCCGCGCTGCTGGATGACCTCGAAGACTACGGCTTCCCCGTTTTCTCCCCGGCCACCGCCGCCAGCAGCCTCGCCGACGACTTTTACCGTAGCGGCACCGACTGGTCCTCCCTGCGCGCCCCTCCTCCGCACCAACCGGAGGTGGCCTCTGGGACGAAGGCAAAGGGTAGCGGCTTGCTCGTGCAGAGGAGCCTCTTCCAGGCGTGGGGGATCGAGAAGCCGCGGCGGGAGGCGGCTTCGCATGGGGTCCGGGCTGGGGCTAGGGCTTCCTCATCATCCCCTTCTCCTTGTGGTGCTTGGTCCGGTAGGAAGCGGCGGTGGGGAGGCTCGGAGGAGGATGGGGCGGTCAGGATGCCCCTAGCTTGCCCCTTCTACAGGAAGATTCCCGGTAATGGCCGCTCCTTTTCGAAGCTGTTGCGATCCGGATCGATTTAGTGGTAGTGATGGAATTAGTATATTAGGAGTAGTGTACGCGTCTTTGCATTGAGAATATTAGGGGGTGGTAGATGTTGAATATTTGATATAATCTGCGAATTGAAGAAAAAATCTCACTTTTTTTGGTGTGTTCGTGCTATTTTTGTGGGCTAAAGGTGTCGTCTTTGGGTGTGTGTGCAGGTGCGAGCTGGTGGTGTCCCGCAATGGGTGGACGGAGAAGATCGCGTCGGGGTCGGTGAAGCCGTTCGTGGCGCACCTGCGGGCGGCGGAGGAGCAGGCGGCGGCTCAACCGCCGCCGCCGGCCATCCGGCTGCAGCTGGAGCGGTGCGCTGCGTGGTTCAGCAAGGGCACCCTCGAGAGGTTTCTTGATATGCTTCGAGAGGTTTCTTGATATGCTTGGCTTATGTGGTGATTCTCTGGGTGGTGGTGTCGAAAAGATCGAATTTTGATAGGTGTTTGGTTGGCTTGTGCTTGAAGGTTCGTGCGCTTCGTGAGCACGCCGGAGGTGCTGGAGATGGTGAATACCTTTGACGCGGAGATGTCGCAGCTGGAAGGGGCTAGGAGGATTTACGCACAGGGAGTAAGTGCCAAGCAGTTCTTTCACTTCTTGGAGTGTTTAGGTTGTATGTTTTATGATGTAGCACTTGTCTGAAAACGGTATACCTTATGCAGAGTGCTGGAGGTGCTATCACGGGTGGAGCTGGTATGCGCGATATTGTTTAGAGTGTTCTTTTCTTATCAAACGGAGTTTAGATTAGCTTTATGTCTGATCATACTTCATATAGTTCTCTTTTATCATGGGAAATTGAGTCCGTTTGAACTTGAGTGACTCAATAGGTTATTGGTGTAACATCCGGGGAAGCAAAAAAGGAAAAAGTGAGATATTTGATTATACCCTTATTGAATTGGCAACTGGATAATTGACTTGCATGAAATTTTAGAAAATTTTGATTAATGACAAGATACATTCAATGCCACTATATCTATATTATTCATCGCACAAACCTTGGTTAATAAGGAACATAAGAAATAATCTATGTCTAATTTAGGAAAGAAATGAAAAATATAGTCAATCGTTGCATGTGTTAAAGGGCAATCTTGTGTTTCATGAGAATTGTTTTAATGTGGCATCATTAGTCATTACAGTCATATATGGGACTATGTGCTGCTTCTCAATGTAATTTATTTAATCTCTTGCTGTGCTTTTTGTCAGCTGAAAATGTTACAGCCTCAGCAGCAGCTGCAGACATTACAAAGTATGCTCCTCGTTCATCTCTATTGTTGTTCATTTACTTCCCCTTTGCCAAATAAACTTGATTTAAGTGAGTTAAACATGACCCAAAGTTAGTTTGTTGAATAGATACATGAAACACATTAAGTGCAGTTCCTGCTAGATATTGTGCCTATTTTGGGTATGTACACTTTTGTGTCCCGCCATGTTAACTGCTATTTACCACCTCCAACTAAAATTCGGAGTGCAGATGATACCTTTGTTTAAGTACAAGTGTACATACAAAATTCAATGTTCTTTGTTGAATTAGTATAATTGATGCAGTCATGCAGCTATGCAATGTGTTGTGAATTTTGGTAGACAGACATATTACTTGAATGTGTAAATAAGTAGATAAATGTGAAAAGTTTGACCTGTTTGGGTCTGTGGGTCAATGCAAGTATCACACTTTGCGCAAATGGGGACCTGCTCTTACATGGCGCCAAAACAATTTTTTTATTAACATTATGTATGTTATGATGCCCGGGGAAGTCTAAGAGGATAAAGGAGGATGTTCCCTGCAGGGCATTTCGCGGGGTGTAGCACATGAACAGTACCTCGTGCACTGTAGACTGTAGTGGTCATATTAGGAATAGTTGTATGTGTATCTTCATATTAGAAATAATTAGATACATATCTTCATATTAATAATAGACTATTGCCAGAGGTCTTTCTGGTCGATTTTTTCCTAATGTTGTGCTGTCTGACTTGGCCATGCGGGTGAAGATTTGATTTTTGCCCTTTTTCCCCTAATGTGTGGTTGATTTTACTTTATTTTGTTAATTTGTTAATGCAAGGTTTAATTGAGACACAATTCATGGATGGCGCATATTATGGGGTAATGAATGGTGGGGTTGAATGCATAATCCGGAGGCCCAAATTAAATGGTCTCCTTGGTCAGCATACTGTCGCTCCCACACGGGCTACATTTCGCTCGACGAGGGGACCAAACTTGCCGTCGCTGTCACACAGGAGGGCTCCAACTGCTACATCGTTGCATTCTGCTGTGAGTGCTCGAGGTTGGTCTTGTCAGCTACTTTTTATCCACACATCATGTATTCTATACAATGCCCAAGAAAGTATGTTTTCTTTCAGAAGAAAAGATGAGTAAATGTTTTTTTTCAGAAGAAAAGATGTGTAAGTACACTGTGGTTTTGTTCGATCTATAGTATATTACTTTCAAAAGAAAAGATGAATAAATACATTGTGGTTTGTTCGATCTATGCCCTTGTTTCTAAAGGTTGGGTATTTACGTACAGTTACCTCTTCCATTTTGCACATTGTTTTTGGAAATTTTGTGCAGCGATAAGGTGAATCATGTTTATTGATTGCTTTTTGACTGCGCAAGTGAGAGATAATCTAAACATTACTTCTGCTACTTCAATAGCTGCTGATCTGTTCTATATACATTTGAGACTAATTGTTGTGCGTTTGGAATTGTTGAAATTTCATCATTTGTTTTAATAACCATAAAGTATACGTACGCAAAGGACCCTATGCTTAAAGAAAAAGAAAAGGGTATTTTGTAAACTTTGCCATGGACTAATGCTAGGGAAAACACCAAATGAAGTAAATTCTTTTCTGTCTAATGCAGCTCAATACACTGCTGCCACATGCTCATACATTGTTTTTTACAATGAACCCTGTAGCATTGATAAAATTGCCTCTTTGCCTTTCTTATCTGTGTGCAATTTTGGTGCCGACAAACTTTGCTTTTTCCTATATATGAAAAGTCAATTGTTTCACATTTTACATATCAATGAAACCAGGAATCTTGTGATATTTTGCTTGTATCTGCATACACTTGTTAAGACTGCGTATTTTACTCATCTAAGACATGATTGAGTTCAAAATTGAATAACATTGCGAACTTATGCGGTTTAATTCAATGATGAAGCTATAGCTACATTAAGTCAATGTTTTCATTGTATATATTCATTAATCCTTTTGATAAAAGGGTTATATCTTGTGGAAATTACCACCTAGCTGCTTTGTGCTAACCCCTTAGGGCATCAAGTCAAGAAAAGCTGAAAATGTAAAACAAGGGTTGTTTCGTGGTTATTGTAGATTTACAACGTCCATGTGTTGCAACGGAATATAATTAAGATGGTATACAGTATCCAGTTAATTGTCTGGGTATATAAATTTGAAACACATGAGTATAGCTCTTTTACATAATATTGGGGAACTGTAGGATATCTGATAAGCTTGCAACAATATTTTTTTTTCTAAGTTTGCAAGATTAATCTTACCGCAAGTGTTCCATTATGTGGAACCTATGTTTGAGTAAGGAATTCAGTATCATAACTTAATTGAAGGATTTTATACACTGTCATTGTCAAAAGCTGATTATCTCAGTATAACATGTCAAAATCTACTACTGTAGATTGCTAGGTATTAACTGATCAGACTGCCTACAATGTATTTTTCGAAGGAACAAGCTAAATTTTCTTTGGTATAAACAGCTCACATTTCCTATGAAGTTCGCCATTTTGTTGCCCATCTGCTTGCAATGTTGTAAATCAAAGCTTATTCTCTCCTTCCATTTCACATCCACGGATACGAAATTGGATATGGATACCAAGCGCTGTTATTTAAGACAGTCCCATGCTCCCAGCACTGAATCACAAAAACTGAAGATTGCTTGCAATGTACAACCAAATCAGAAGTTCCCAGTGTCATATTATGTTGCTTGAACCGTCAGATATACCAATCATGAGACTAGCAGCTGAGCATAATAATTTTGTTGCTATTCTTCCGTGGGACTCTGGTAATAATGATTTGTCTCATGTTTTGGTTGGTTATTCTCCCTTGAAAGAAAAATTGGGTTGTTTGCAAATTTGTATGCTTGAATATGATGGCCTACATGGTACAGCTTGTGATCTATAGAAAAGGCTTGAGTTTTTTTTTTTTGAGATTAGGTGGTAATTTTACCCCTAGAAGACCTGCATCAAGTAAGCTTTCAACATGAGCTGGGCCCGGTTTCTTGTGCCCCTAGCGGGCCCCTACTGCCCTGCCCTAGGGACAGCCTGATTTACTACTGAGTTCTAATTCAAGAATTAGAGAGGAGATTATAGAATGAATGCTGGCATTGCTTAACTAGATGGATATAATGGATTGCAAACCTATATTCAGAACATTTATATCTTCAAGAAGAATTGAATATTTGGATATTCTGGCGTTCACTACAAATATATATCTGTTTGTTGTAAACTTGTAATGCTACTCTTAACTTTTTTTTTTGGAGAAATGAACTTTTATCCTCTTTTTTCTTTTGCAAAAATGCTATCTATATTGTAAATAAATGTTGCTTATGCTACCATTGCGACTGTAGGAATATTCACGCCATATTTTGTTTTTCTAGAATTTAGAGTTTATGATATTTTTTATGAGATCTGTTGCAACGCACAGGCCCTTGACTAGTCACACAAGAAAAAAGAGCTTCTTTCTCCTGCGTGACAATCTTGCACCAGTCACATCAGATAAGTCAAATAAATCTTTCTCCTTCGAGAGTCACATCAGCATTGATTGACCGTATGACCGTGTTAATTATGGTCAGATACGTCAAAACCATCAACATAAAGCTTTTAGGGTTGATAGAGAACACTAGACCTGACTGGTATGTGCTATGAAGCAGCAGCTTTTGCTTCATTTTTTTTCCCGAACCATGGATAATCCACTGTTTTCATTTATCATAGGAAGTGATCCATCAATGCACGGTGGATGTTATTGTGGCACATTCTCACATGGTAGGGGTTTTTTTTTTTGCTTTTTTTATTTCAATGGCTTCGGATGGTGAGAAGGCAAGGAAGGCAAAGATGCTTCAGAACAGGTTTTAGTACGCTATCAGCAGATTATCGTTCTCCATCGCTTTGTATCATAGATTATGTCTCTAGGTTCTCAACTATATTAACCCTTTTCTCTTAGATTCATTATATGAATAGAGATAAATGTTATAAGTATATACAATGAATCTGAACTTAAAATTTTATGTATAAAGATAAATTTATGCATAAATTGTTATGTTCAGAATCATTATATGTTAGTGGTAACAAAAAAGAGAAAAACTAACAACGGTTAAGAATTCAAATTTTATGAAATTTTCTCCTTTTTGCTGCTCTTAACATAGAATGAATTTGAACTTGAAATTTGTACGTAGGTGAAGTAAACCATGGAATACATATAAAATTTTCTCGGAATTTTTCGTAACTTTGTTAGTTAGGATGTACCATGAGTGCACCACAAACTTGATTGCATAAGATATATTGCCTACATAGAGGTAAAAGAAATTACTCGGGCCAAAATAACTCTGTAGTTATTGTGCAAGCGGCATTCAAATACTGTTATTTTGTAGTTGATGAAATCTGTACATGTTGCAGACCTAAAGCCTGAAGGGACTGGGACTGAGCTTGGCTCATTTGGCAAAGGGTGCCGTCGAGCACCCTAGCCGCATGGCTTCGAGCCCACGGTAGCTCTATTTTTTAGGTACTGCTTATATGAATAATGCTCCTGAATACACGTGAACGTAGGTGTTTTCAGTAGTCAAAGTACATGCCACGCTCCGGAGACTCTACGTTCTCTATTTTGCTTCAAACGTATATATTGGATACACTCACGTGGGTGTATAGTGCCGTGTATGTGCGTATGTGTGAGTGCGTCCTTTTTATACTTAAAAAAAGCCTAAAAAGACTAGAAAAGGATATGCCTATCGGGTGTAGCTGCTTGCACGGCAGCACGGGCGCAGTGCTGGGCTCAGATGTCTGAAGATGGGATGTGCGTAGCATGTCTACATCAAATGTGTGCGTGCCGTCATCTGTAAAAATAAAAATGGCGAAAATTTCTCTTCAGTGCTCACTTGTTCATGCTTGTGTTTTGCTATGAAAAGAACTAGCCACGTAGGCGTGGCGCCACGCCACGCCAGCCACCGTGTGGATCGAAGCAAAAGAGACGAAAATTTGCAGGTAGTTTCATAAAAAAAATCGAGAAAAAATTGAGGACCCGTGTGCAATTTCGGAAAAACAAAAGGACTTTTTTGAAAAAAATCGAGGACTCTGATTTATCTTGTACACGGTTACTCACTAGCCTTTTTGCCAAAACCTTCGCTTCGATCAATGGCAAAAAGGTAGGGGCGGACCAACAGGGTATGCCGGGTGGGCCAGCCGAGCGGTGGAGCAGGCCTGACTCGGGTCCGCCGCGGGCGCCAACGCCCCGGAGCCAGCAGCGGACGACGAGGAAGTATTCTGCTCCACCACCTTCTCCGCTACAGAAACACCAAACCTTACGCCTCAGACGCCAAATTCACCACCTCCGCCGCGGCCAGCCCCTTCCCCGCCTCCTCTTCCGGCCTCCGCACCCTCGACCTCTTGGACGCCGGCGAGCTCGCCCCGACCCCGCGTCTCTACCACTCCCTCGTCACCGCCTGCGCGCAGTCCAAGAACCTCGACGATGCCCGGACAATCCACGCTCACTTGGCCAGCTCCCAGTTCGCGGGCGACGCCTTCCTGGACAACTCGCTCATACACCCGTACTGCAAGTGCGGCAGTGTAGTGGACGCGCGCAAGGTGTTCGACGAAATGCCAATGCGCGACATGGTTTCCTGGACCTCGCTCATTGCCAGGTACGCGCAGAACGACATGCCGGTAGAGGCCATTGGGCTGCTCCCTGGAATGCTTCGAGGGCGCTTCGAGCCGAACGGGTTCACGTTTGCCAGCCTCCTCAAGGCAGCAGGTGCTTACGCTGGCAGTGGCATCGGGGAACAGATCCATGCTCTCGCTGTGAAGTGTGATTGGCACGCGGATGTCTATGTTGGGAGCGCACTTCTTGACATGTATGCTCGGTGTGGGCAAATGGACATGGCCACTGCAGTGTTTGACAAGCTTGACTCGAAGAATGCAGTTTCTTGGAACGCATTGATTGCTGGGTTTGCAAGGAAGGGTGATGGAGAGACTGCTTTGATGACGTTTGCAGAGATGCAGAGGAATGGGTTTGAGGCTACGCATTTTACATACTCGAGCGTGTTCACTGCAATTGCTGGTATCGGTGCTCTTGAGCAGGGGAAGTGGGTGCATGCACATATGATTAAGTGTGGGCAGAAACTGACTGCATTTGTGGGAAACACGATTCTTGACATGTATGCAAAGTCAGGGAGCATGATCGATGCAAGAAAGGTGTTTGATCGTGTGGATAAGAAGGATCTAGTTACTTGGAATTCAATGCTCACTGCATTTGCACAATATCGTGTGGATAAGAACGATTTTTTGGATGATTGTCTAGTCACATTCATTGAGCGAGATATTTTTTTTGAAGTGGATGAAGATGATATAATCGAGACTTTCATGTCCTTTAGAAAGTGTAGGTCAAAAAAGTCACACAAGTAGTATTGTAAGTCTCTTTTATGTATATTTGAGACTATTAGTATGGTGTTTGAACTATTTATATTGTAATTTGTGCAAGTTTTCAATTTAAGATTTATTATATTATTTAGTGCATGTATACCGAAGTGCAAATTTTACAATTATTTACCGAATTGGCAAATGGTTTTACCGAATTGCATATGAAAATTTTGGTGTGGCATACCTTTTGGTAAAATCCTGGGTCCGCTACTGCAAAAAGGTCCTAGCTGCAGAACTGTCGTGTACAGAGTTCTTGTTTTGATTGGGAATATGCCGACTTGTTGATCCACAAGTGACAACTCCAAAGGTATTATACAGTCATGGAGACTGTTGGAAGGAGACAAAAAGCGAATTGCTCGGCAACACTTAAAAAAGTGGCATCAGGATCTAGCTTGTGATGCCATTTTATTTATAATCTATACCTTTTGTGAGTGTTACTAGACATTTCCCCAAAACAAAAACGACACAGAAAAATGCCTTCAGTGTTCATGCTATGATATGTCTTGTGCTTACCACGAAAAGATTACCCAAGTGTCGGCCGTACAAGCATATACAAGCCCATGATGGTAACAAACAGTGAATACATTCTGAAACCAGTCAGTACTGAAACTACCTATCTTGCAGATTGGCGTCTTTTTTTTTTTTGAACTAAACATATTGGTGTCTGTCAAATCAGCTTTTACATCCAGTGTCCTTGCCATCGACCGGAGCCTTTTAGAACGTAAAATGCAGGTAACTGTTGCCAGTCTCTCAGCATAGTTCACTCTGATTTAGTTAGTGATTTACCACATAGTACACATCCATTTTACTAGCCTTCTTGCCAAAACCTTCAATTCAATCAACGACAAAAATGAGCTAGCTGCAAAACTGTCAAGCACAGAGCATTTGTCTTCATCCGTTGATCAGAAAAAGGCTCACTTGCTGATCTACGAATGTCAACTCCAAATGTATTACATACTCTATTTTTGAACTTCCAAATGTATTACATACGGTTAAAAGAAAAGATAGCAAGTTTTGTAGTCATGGAAACTTCGAGAAGTTAGATTTCAGCGTCCCTCTAGACCTGTAAGGCTCATGTCATTCACAGTGTGTTCAATGTTTTCTCCTACTTTATCACTGCCGTGATTCCTCTGCGCATAATATATAGGCTGGAAGCGCCGTGGCTCCATTCTCCAAAATGAACACAGACGATGACATGAGTGGCCGATCATTCCGGTCATCTTGAACACACAGAAAGTCCTACGTGGACACATCGGAGAACTTCATCAAGCGAACAGCTCTCCAGAATTAATGAGTCAACTAAATGTTCTGTGTTTCCATCATTCCACATGCTCCATGCCTTACTTTTTCGTACGAATAATCTATTTTTTATTCAAAATTACAGAAATATACCCGGGGTAAATTTTTTTACAAAAATAGGCTCAAGTCGCCCAATGGAAGGGCGACTGGAGCCTATCGTCCAACCAGAAGCCAATTCTGTCCCTGTTACTCTACCATCAGGCGACTGCATCCAGTCGCCCTCCCATTGGGCGACTTTAACGTAGTCGCCCAATGGTTGAGCGACAGGGATCAAACATTCGCCAAAAATAGTGAAAATTGGTGGAGATATTCTTCATTGATCCAAAAGCCTTCAGAAAATTTTTTGAGCAATTTCGGCTACGGGATCAAAAGTTATAGAAATCGAGGAACACAAAGAGAGGAAACGGGGAGTGATTGAAATTTTTTACCAGTCACATTTTTTATTACGACTCCATCACATTTTTTACCAGTCCCACGGCCAAGGCGGCTCCATCCTTCCTCTGCGCATAATATATAGGCTGTTTTGGGGCTGGAAGCGCCGTGGCTCCATTCTCCAAAATGAACACAGATGATGACATGAGTGGCCGATCATTCGGGTCATCTTGAACACACAGAAGTCCTACATGGACACATCGGAGAACTTCATCAAGCGAACAGCTCCCCAGAATTAACGAGTCAACTAAATGCTTTGTGTTTCCATCATTCCACATGCTCCATGCCTGAGTCACAATATGAGATCATCTGATTAATTGTGTATTTCATATGATCTGAAGAAATCTTGAGCACTTCATGATGCTTACATAAGCTTTAAGGTTCGGAAAGTCTGTGAACAGCTGGTGTGTAGAGCTGATCTTTATGCCACTCACAATTTCCAAAAGCAACACACCGAAGCTATAGACATCAGACTTGACAGAAAAGGCGCCTTCCAGTGCATATTCAGGTGACATGTAACCACTATTTGTACCAATTCCCAAACAAATAACACATAGTTGAAATTAGTTTATAAAGAAATATCACATTGAAGCATCTTCTTTATGAAATTACTCACTATGTTCCGACAACTCGGTTAGTATTCTCATGTTGTTGGTCACTTCCAAAAATCCTTGCCATACCAAAATCAGATATTTTGGGGCTCATGTCAACATCCAACAATATGTTGCTTGCTTTGAGATCCCTGTGAATTATTGTCAGTCTTGAGTCTTGGTGGAGATAAAGAAGTCCTCTAGCTACCCCTTTTATTATCTTGAACCTTGTTGGCCAATCAAGCACAGATTTCCTTGCATCATCTGCCAAGGATAGCATCAAATGAAACACATTGTTAGTCAAGAATGCTCCTCAAGTAATACCTCATCGGAAGAGCTTTTACACTCTCCATAAAGAAATCTGCATAAAATTTAGAGAAACGAAATTACAACTAAGCAGATAATTTCAACTTGCTTTGTAGATGACTATATTCTGTAAAAGTGTTCTCTCAAAAAAACTAGTCTGTGCTCCAATAAAACATATTGCAAGACTTCAACGGAATTCAGAACATACTGAAAAGGAAGGCATCCAAACTTTTGTTAGGCAAATACTCATAAATCAATAGCTTTTCATCTCCATGAATGCAGCAACCAAGAAGCTTCACAAGGCTTCTGTGTTGCAACTTAGCAATTAGAATCACTTCATTTCTGAACTCCACTATTCCTTGACCAGAACTCCTACTAAGCCTTTTAACAGCAATTTCAGTACCACCTTCTAGCATTCCCTGCAGAATTGCACAATCGTTCAATCAGATCAGATAGACCTGCCACAAGTTACTTGAGGAAAATAAATAACATAAGTTTCTACTACTGGGAATATTAAAATAAGGTGTCGTTTTACCTTATAAACATTTCCGAAACCTCCTCGCCCAAGCATGTTGGAGTCAGCAAAATTGTTTGTTGCAACAGCAATTTCTCTAAATCTAAGGAATGGAAATTCTAGTTTTCCATCCCCAAGTTCATCAGAAACGCCCAAATCCCCTTGCATCTTTCTTTCCCAAAATTTCTTGCATCTTTGTTTGGCTGACAAGAATATCAGCGCAGTGTATCAACAATACTTCAAATAATTATGCTTGGCATCCAAGGAGGATGATAAAAAATATGAAATGAAAGAAACAGAAAAAAGAAGGAAACAAACCTCTTGTTCGACCTCTGCATGTGCGAATCCAAACAAGACATATGCATATGAGTGTCAGCAAGCTTGCTGGAACAAGCAGTATAATTTCTAGTGCATTGTTCTTTCTCTTGCTTCCTGCACAAATCGAATTCATGGAGCGAATCATGATTTCAAAATGTGTACTATATTAAATATTAAACATTTCTCTTTTAACATAACCATCAAGCATTTGTTATATGATAGATATTTCGCATGACAAATCTACTATTCTAACACGCCCACCATTGCTGCCAAACTTATGCTAATCTAAGGTTACTACTTAGCTGTTTTTGCTGTTTATGCTGTGTGAAGTGAGGTCAAATGATACAGATCCTAAGTTAGCGCCATAGAGTTAGTTTTGTAAAAAAATCTTGTGGTTGGGTAGAAAAGACTAGAGCCTATATACAGTGAGCAGAAAATGTCAATACAGAGATACAAACTCTCACCGGAGTTAACAAGCTTTCCCGTGTCAATAAGCAGAAAATGTCAATACAGAGATGTCGCTCTGTCGGTTAAGTTGCTGTAGTTACACGCTGTGCACGAGCAGTTGCTACTGCATAATGCTGTGCATTTGTCGAAGCTTACACTACCCAAGTACAAGTACTTGTCCGGCACTTTCATGCCAGGCAACGACAAGAAAAGCTCTCCTCCACCACATTCTAGTGCCTCTTTTCTCCGGCAACTCTGTGATATGTTGCCGCTGACAGGGTCGAATCCTTCGAGGCACTTGCAAGTTGGGACAGCCTCTGTTGCATCACAGTAACCAAATGGGCCACACGTGCCATAGCGGTCACAGCCTCGAATTGAAATCATGGACAGGACTGTCCATCGTGAGAGGGGTGTTAAGGATGGAATATGATTATTATTCGTTTTCTTATATGCCTTGTTTTCATATCTGTATATAACATATTCCTCTATTTATTCCCTTACACATGCCATATATATTGCCCTTTGGGTCTCATTTTTTTTAGATAAAGGATATAAAATCCGGCCTCTATATCCACGAGGGATATATACAGCCAACGGTTACACGAGCTCTTAGGCTCAAAGCCTCATAACTGAGGAGCATACAACCACAAGAAAGAGAGCTTAAGGACTATGAAAAAAAAGCTAGAAAGACTACGCTTCAGAGCTTCTTCTCCGTCCTTGCTTTCAACCAAGACCCTATCCTCCACCGACTGCGCCATCCAAACTTCGGTCTAATTTGTGCGAAGAAGGACCTCCTAGGCGACGCCTCCAACGAGACGACTAGAATCGCCAACGCCGCCCGCCTCACCGAGGCAAGGTTTTCACCTGGAGATCAGAGCACATGAGAGCTGTGGAATGCCAAGACAACACCTCCAGGAAGGAAAATGGTGCCCGAAGGCGTCATCGTTGTCAGGACCGGTAAGAACACCGGCAATGCTTTCGCCAGCACCTCCACAACACCCCACGTACTACCCACACGCAAAAAAGACTTCCACCAACACTCCGGAATCCATCATATCCTTCACCGGTCACCGCGGGATGCCTTAGGCACCCAGCAACCAAACCGTCTGCCGCACAACAGGACCACAGCCAACCACCATCGCCAGGCGCAGCAACCGGCCTCCAACCAGCCCCATGCAAGGCTCCGGCGACCAGCACCCGCGCTCTACCAGATCCCGGCGCCAGCACGCTGGAGCCACATGCCGTTGGCCGGCAACCTCGGCGAGGACGAGGCTGACCGCCACCAGGCCGGGCTGCAGCACGCCGCCACACCTCCTTGACGCCGCTCCACGCGGGCGACAACGCCGCCCCCACGCATGTACGCATGAGAGACGGCGACGGCGGAGTAACAAAGAGCGACTCCCAGCGGCCAGTCCTCCGGTAGAAGGTGACGCCCTTGCACTGCGAGCTCCGCGACCTCGGGCCTCGCCGGCTCTTCATCCCGCAGCACGGACGCCCATCAGGGCGCTTCCTCCGCCGGCGACCTCCACAGGGGCCCGGACGCCTCCGGCGGCACGCTCCAGCGGCGGCGAGGCGAATGGGAGAGGTAGGGGGAGACGGCGCTGGAACGCTGGGGAGAGAAAGGGTCGCCCACTCGTCTCCGGCCCCAACCGCCGCTTACGCCGCGCTGCCTCCGTCGGCGACCACCACGGGGACCCGGCCGCCGCTTACCCGCCGCCCAGATCCAGACGAGAAAGCCCCGCCGCCGCCTTCCTAGCACCCGCACAAGCCTCCGACGGCGTGCTCCAGCGGCGGCAAGGCGAAGGGGAGAGGTAGGAAGGGGAGACGGCGCTGGAGAGGAAGGGTCGCTGGAGAGGAAGGGTCGGCCCTTTGGGTCTTTGGGTCTCATAAATATATACACAGTATTCATAACAGATGTTACTCTGAAAGGCTGTGGTGTGGGCTAGCCTGTGGTTGAATCACCATTGTTCAGGGTGGTTGTATGGCTTAGTTAGGTGTGATGTGTTTCCAGTGCCTAATAAAGAACATGTAATTGCCTAAACGGTATAGGCACTTATCAAATTGCAGCGTATTGTCAGACTGGATAATTTAGTGTTGGTAATCAACAAACAGAATTTTCACTTGTTCATGATAAACTAGCGCGCCAACCACGGATCTTTTCTTACATAAGCTATGTTACGTAAAGTTTTATTTTATCTATTATTTTGTACAAAGACTATATGGTCAATAAAGAAACTTTTTCAGTGAGAGCCTTCTCTTTAAAAACACACATATAATACCATAAAGAAGGTATTATGAAGTTCCTACTGTAATATTTGCCCGCCACTATTTATTTAGATCTAATTCATGCTCTAGTGTTGTATGTAGCAATAAGAGCATACGATTGGAGCTTAAGTGGGCCCGCAAAATGAGAAATATATCTACTAAGGCAGGTAGAGAAAGAGAAGCAAGAAATTATACCACTTAATCCGTTAACCCGAATATAGAGGTTTTCCCCTTCTCCAATGCGCTTCTCTATGTCAATCAAATCTCCCATCCATAATAGGCACCTTGTGTCATCCTCATTGATAGCCCTGATACTAATATTGGCATAAGCGTATGCTGTGCAGGAGCAGTTGCTAGTGCATTCTGTTGTGCACTCGTCGAAACTTCTGTTCTCGACATGCAAGAACTTGTCAGGACTCGTCATGTTCGGCAAAGTTAAGAAACTATCTCCTTGGCCACATCTTAGTGTCTCCTTCCGGTGGCATCCCTGTGAAAACCTGCCAGCGGTCCAGTCTGTATTGTTGTTTGGCTCGAAACCATCAAGGCACTTGCATGTTGCTATAGGCTCTGTGTTGTCGCAGTAACCGAATGGACCACAGTATCCGTATCTATTGCACTCTTGGTTAGGTTCTGACTGCAGGGCACTCCATTCTGACATGTTGCTATTCCATATTAGTATCCTTACCCTGCCGGAGTAGTCCGTCTTAATTAGAACTGATGTGGAGACACTTGGTAGTCCAAAAGACATGTAGATCTCATCATCGATGCGATGTAATGTAAGGTAAATAATGGACTTGATACTCTCCATATATTGCCCGACTGCCAAGTAGTTACTCCATACTGCACTTCGCCAGTATGGTGTAGAGCCATTCCAGATAAAGCACTGCAGAAATTCATTAGGATCTGCACCATAGGAGAAGTTGCCTGGGGATGGGTCTTGGGGGTCCTTCCAAGAAATCAGCCGGTGCAGTGCATGTGTCTTGTGGGTGATTCTGAAATTCATGCCGGGGAGGAGGGTGTCAGTTGGGTAATCAAAGCTTTGCCATAAGATGATGCCCTGTGATGTCCGAAGGATAAAATTTCCATTGTCGTCAAGCATGGCTTCTCCACCGGTGGTCTCTGATGATGAATTGCTTGCAGTGTTGTTTGTCATCCAAAGAATCTGGCCATTGGTATCTGACACAACAAGATTGGATCTGTTGGTCAAGGCAAGTGTTGCGGAAGAAGGATCAGTGATCGGTGTAGCACGGTTGGCAACCCATACGACGTTGTCCTTGTGAATGTTGTTGTACCATATACCAACATAGTAATGTTTTGTGGTGGAGTTGGACGGGGAGAAGAAGCCCAGTGCGAAGGTGCCATCGTTGGAGATGAGGGTGTTGCCAGCGGAAAGCGGCTTGTTGGGAAGAAGGCGGCTGTCCGATACACAGAAAGGCAATAAGCCAAATGACCAACAAACCAACAAGAAGATTCTGTGTGTGGGAAGGAGCTCCATTGATGTTCTTGTCGCACTTTTGCAACAAAACTAGAACGGAACCATGGAAGTGGGACATATAGGCAAAGAAGTTACGAAGGTTGCCTGCTTTGGAGTGAGGAAGATAGGCGGAGGGCAAGGGGCGGCTTTGGGGACAAGGAGTGAGGGAGACGGGCGGAGAGCGAGGGGCGGCTTTGGAGAGAAGGACTGAGGGAGATAGGCGGAGGGCGAGGGGCGGCTTTGGGGAGGAGTGAGGGAGACGGGTGGCGTTGGGCGAGGAGTGAGGGAGACGGGCGGACTATGGACTAGCAATCTAGCGTTTCTTTGAGGTGAATAGACATTGCTTCTGCAGTAGTAGGTACAATTTTTTGGTACAAATAATCTATTTTTTATTTAAAATTACAGAAATATATCCGTAGGAAAATATTTTTATAAAAATAAGCGACCCAGCGGCGACACCTGGCAAATCTGGAAACCGTTGGGCGATTAATTGCAGTCGCCCCACCATTGGGCGACTAGACGCCAGTCACCCAACCGTGTGGCGACTGCAATTGCGTTATAACCACGCCGTGCTCGGCCGCGGCCGAGCACTGTTTGCATTGCGAAACCGAGAATCCGATCGATCCAGCGAGCGTGAGAGAGGAAGGAGAGGAGAAGAAGAGAGGAAGGAGAAGAAGAAGAGAGGAAGAAGGAGAAGAAGAGGAGAGGGAGAAGGAGAAGAAGAGGAGAGGGAGAGGAGGAGAAGAGGAGAGGGATCCAGGTATTTTTTGTAGTATATTATTTTTGTTAGTGTTAGCAAAAACTATAGAAAAATATAGATGTAGAAAATTTAGCGCAGAAATTTTGTATAGTATTCTTGATGCATTATTGTAGAAAATTTAGTGTAGAAATTTAGATATAGAAAATTTAGTTTTGAAATTTTGTATAGTATTTTTCATGTATTGTTGAAGAAAATTTAGTGTAGAAATTTAGATATAGAAAATTTAGTGTCGAAATTTTGTATAGTATTTTTGATGTATTATTGTAGAAAATTTAGTGTAGAAATTTAGATGTAGAAAATTTAGTGTCAAAATTTTGTTTAGTATTTTTGATGTATTATTGTAGAAAATTTAGTGTCGAAATTTTGTATAGTATTTTTATGTATTATTATAGAAAATGTAGTATAGAAATTTAGATGTAGAAAATTTAGTGTCGATATTTTGTTTAGTATTTTTGATGTATTATTGTAGAAAATTCAGTGTAGAAATTTAGATGTAGAAAATTTAGTGTCGAAATTTTATTTAGTATTTTTGATGTATTATTGTAGAAAATTTAGTTTAGAAATTTTGTATAGTATTTTTGATGCATTATTGTAGAAAATTTAGTGTAGAAATTTAGAGGTAGAAAATTTAGTGTCGAAATTTTGTACAGTATTTTTTATGTATTATTGTAGAAAATTTAGTGTAGAAATTTATATGTAGAAAATTTAGTGTCGAAATTTTGTATAGTATTTTTAATGTATTATTGTAGAAAATTTAGTATAGACCGTAATGTACAAATTAATTGTGCGGTGAAATTTATACGTATTAGAAAAATTAGTAAATATTGAGGGTAGAAATTAATCGTGCACGTTTATTGCAGTAGGTTACGATGCGTTTTTGATGTATTATAAGTGCTAACTTGAACTCTTTTTTGTAGGTATGGCTCGTGATGATCGTGACTCCGACTGGCAGTACCCGTTCTTAAACGAGCACATGGACTGCGTACACCGCGCTTCCCGTCGTGTGCCGCCACCGAGGAGCACGGACGAGCCGGCTGAGCTGGGAGTGGTTCGGACACGCACACCTCGCGTGGCCTGGGGACTCGACCCCGTTGGACTGCCAGCGTTTTAGTGTTGCCGTAAGAACGTTCCGTGCTGACCTTCACTTTGTTTGCAAGCTGCGAGATGCCAGGCTACTCCCTCTTGCCCGGATGGTGCAGGCCACGGAGGAGGATGGAGCCGCCTTGGCCGTGGGCGGGGACGAGGCAGCCATAGAGCGATCACGACGCTTCCCGTTCAATCGTTCCCTGCTGACGGCTTTGGTGGACCGTTGGCGGCCCAAGACGCACACATTCCACCTCCCATTCGGGGAGATGACGCCGACTTGCAGGATGTGTCCCTGCTTCTTGGCCTTCCGATCGTGGGAGGCGCTGCCTTCCTATTGGAGGCCCCAGCCGAGTGGCGCGCTGACCTGCTCGGCAAATTTGAGGGGGTCCTTCCACCGGGCGCCGCCGATGACCACCACATCTTCGAAGCAACTCAGACCCACAGGCCGTCGCTGAGCTGGCTCGCACAGTACCGGGTATGTGGTCTTTACAATCGATCGTATCTTCGAAGCTCTTATTTGCGCTATTACATACTAATAACAACTTGTTTGCATTCAGGTGGAGCGCATGGATCCACAGGCAGACGATTACCAGGTCTCGTGCCATTTGGAGGCGTACGTGTTGTGGCTGTTTGGTTGGATGCTCTTTACCACCAGCCACGGCAACTCCGTGGATGCGCGCCTTATCGCTCATGCAAGGGCGATCGCGGACGGCGAGGCCTCCCAGGTCAGCTGGGGATCGACCGCACTTGCCGCGACGTACCGCGGCCTGTGCGATGCATGCACGAGGACCAAGGCGAACTCGATCCTCGTGGGTTGTACCCTACTGCTGCAGTTGTGGCCGTTCGAGCGCTTCAGTCTCGGACAACCTGTGCTAGACGACATGGGTCCGTATGGGCTCGAGATGTATCCGGGGGGAGACGTCGATCGGCCGACGATGGGCTCTCTTTGGTGTTGTCGACGAGTAAGTATTATCACAGTCAACTATTTCGTTCTTATTAACGATGGTCATACTTAACAACTTGTCTTTCTTGCAGGTACAATTCACGCACGTGCAGGTCACGCGGGCGTACCTGCCCTTTGTGGAGCAGTTCGACTGCCTCACAGACTCCGACGTGCGCTGGGAACCTTACGCAGATACGGCACTGCAGGCACGTGCTCCTGACGGGCTGTCCACACTGTGCTGTCGTGACCGGGCTTTTTGGCTTACGCGCCGGAAGCTCGTGTACGATATCTTCGTGGAGGACTACGCACCCCAGCGAGTCATGTGGCAGTTTGGGCTACGACAGGCGCTTCCTGTACCAGTAAGACCACCGCTTCCGCGGAACGTGCACGCATAAGTGATCACTTCTCATAAATATGTACGTACTTACAATTGTGTTCGTAAGTACTTACATTACGTAATGGTCCTATAAGCAGGCACAACAGAAAGGGAGTTAAACGATGCACGGACTGGTTGACAAAAATGCAACCCTGGATTGCGTAGTGGGAGGGTGTGCTCGACGACCACGTGGAGGAGGACCGTCCATACGACAGCAGGGACTACGCGGAGTACCTGCGCTGGTACCAGGCGCAGACACGTACCAGGCTCGTACATGTCGTAGACCCGTCCACCACACACGTCGCCGCTCCGATAGACACGTACCCCGCGCACCTCGCGCGTGACGCTCATATCGCGGTACGTTACATGTAATTTCAAAGATTCCCAAATGGCAATGTCGTTTCGATGATGGACCATTTTATGTCATTTTGTCCAGGCTGACGTCGATTCTGTGCTGTGGACCGAGTTCGTCACACTACTGGAGAGGGTCGCCACAGGTGCGGAGTTGACCCACGAGGAGAACGTCAGCTTTGTGCGTCGGGTGGAGGCCGGGTGTAGACGCATCGTTAGCCTACTGTCCTTCACGAGGCTACCGGCGGTCTCCACACCCATGCCCAGCGCACAGACGGGTCGTCCACCAGTGCCACCCCGACCAGCGTGGCACTACTCCGGAGGTAGTACGTGGACACGTCCTACTCCACCTCACCCGGAGCAGCTAGGGGACTCTGCCTGGGGACAGCCTCCTACACCACCTCACCCGGAGCAGCCAGGGGGTTCTGCATGGGGACGGCCTCCTACACCACCTCAGCAGCTCTTCACGTCTCCTCCGCACATCCCCGGCTTCCACACGTAGGGGTGTACTCTGAGCTGTACGCCTCTCATCCTAGCGCGATGGCGCCAACTGCGGGTACGCATCGTCGGATCTCGTTTTTATCCCAAGGCGATATGTAACGAACTAACGTATTACTATTGCAGGTCTTAACTTCCATCAGCACGCACATGGCGTCTCCCCGACCCAGCACGATGTAGACCAGTTTTTTCGGACTGGCCCGGGCCGTCCTTCGACGCAGCTTTTCAGGGCACACCACCGGAGGTTCTCTTCGGCAGTGCCCTCCCCGGTGCACCGGAGGGCACACAGCCAGAGGTGCAGCTGACTCCACTAGCTCAGAGGCGGGTGCGACACGCTCCTGATCGTTTTACGTTCTCGGAGCGTCGTCCCGTTGCACCGGAGGACGGCCAAGCGGGGTCGTACGGGAGGACGTGGGCGCGGTGACGGGGCAGGCCAGGGTGGCGATTGAGGGGTGGTGCTGATGCTATATGTTATGCATGTAATGAAAAAGTACGCGACATATTACTCCTAACTGTATTATGAAGTTTATTTAAATTCAAACAAGCCTATTATCTCGTATTTTTACATTCAATCATTCACATATCAAGTCATCTAACAAATATTAACATATCGGTTTTCTCTGTACATGAATTCTCAGCGTATGTTACTTACCAGCGAATGTCTGAATCGTTCTACGGTCAATCGTTCGTAAAAAAAAGTTTCTAAAATTTTATACGAACCTACAACATACAATGAATATAAATTTTTATTACGACTCCAGCATATTTTTTACCAGTTTAAAACTACAAAATTCATAAAATTTAAAACAATCACGGGGGAGAGTGCAGTCGCCTAATGGGGGGCGACTGCATGAAAGTCACCCAACGGGAGGGCGACTGGATGCAGTCGCTCCTGGTTGGGCGAAAGGATCCAGTCGCCCAACCATTGGGCGACTGAAGCCTATTTTTGTAAAAAAAATTCCCACGAGTATATTTCTATAATTTCGAATAAAAAATGAATTATTCATACAAAAAAAATCGTAGTAGGTAACCTTCAAGACTAGAACTTCAGAACACAGGAAAACAAGCATTTCTCATACGCTGCAAAAATCAAGAAGCCTAAAATGTGAATACAAGAAATCAGATGCATATCTACTCACTTTATGAACAAATCAAGGTGAGGATGGTTTGATCCGTACTTCTCAAGGAAAACGACATGAAAATTGACAATACGTGTGATACCCAATAGTCCACGTTAGCTTCCTGTAATCACTAGTGATTTAGTTCTTTTAGGTGCGACTGCTGGTTTTTCACGTTTGAAGGTGCTGGTTAGTACAGTTTTAGTTGGCGTCCACATATCCGAACAGAACAAATCCCCAGTTTCTGTTTTGATATGTTATCGAGATGTGTGCACTGAATTTGTTTTTTTAATACATATATAAGAAATTATAGGTATACGTGTTTGAAATAATTTTGACTTCGAGTTCAAGACATAGTAGAGTTCGTCTTTGTGTGTAACTTAAGTTGAAATTGTGTCTAATTTAAAATCCAAATAAGTATATTTTATGAATAAGAGAATAGAGAAATTCAGAAAATTCACCTGTATTCTCTCAGTTTATTTGCGATATGTATGTTTTCTCTTGAATCAAATTTTTAACAAGTGATATCAGAGCCAGAATCATCTCGAGGTGGAATTGCTCGGTGACTAAAATCGACTAAATCGTCTCGTCAATTTTAAAATCGCGTCGGTCTAGTTGCTCGCCTCGTAAAAGTCCATCAACTCCGAACGGTGCCAGAGTTCGTCCGTACAGCGCGTATAAAAATTCTCGATCCGAAGACTTGGTCCGTGCATGACAAAGGAAAAATGTGCAACACAGGCCAGCATCTCTACTCCTTAAAAAGAGGAGTTCAAGGTGATGGTGCATCCTACACTTCTTGGTGCATTCTGACTGGCATGTGGGCCCCACCCCGAAACCCGTGCGCTGGCAGCGCTGCCTCCCCCGCCGAGTCCCGTGCGGCTGCCTCCCCCCCCACCTCATTTCTCCCGCTCTCCCCTCCCTCCTCCGCCACCGCGCCGCCCTCGCCTCCTCCCCTCCCTTCTCCGCCGCGCCGCCCTCGCCTCCTACCCTCCCTCCGCCGCTCCGCCCTCGCCTCCTCCTCCCCACCCCGCGCCGCCTCCTCCCCGGCTCCTCCGCTCCGCCTTCGCCTCCTACTCCCCACTCCGCGCCGCTGCTGCCTCCTCTTCCTCATCCCCACACCGCGCCACCGCTGCCGCATCCTCCTCCCCCCACTCCTCCGCTCCGCCGCCTCCTCCCCCGCTCCTCCGCGCCGCTGCCGAGTCCTCTCCCCCCGTTCTCCGCGCTGCTGGATGACCTCGAAGACTACGGCTTCCCCGTTTTCTCCCCGGCCACCGCCGCCAGCAGCCTCGCCGACGACTTTTACCGTAGCGGCACCGACTGGTCCTCCCTGCGCGCCCCTCCTCCGCACCAACCGGAGGTGGCCTCTGGGACGAAGGCAAAGGGTAGCGGCTTGCTCGTGCAGAGGAGCCTCTTCCAGGCGTGGGGGATCGAGAAGCCGCGGCGGGAGGCGGCTTCGCATGGGGTCCGGGCTGGGGCTAGGGCTTCCTCATCATCCCCTTCTCCTTGTGGTGCTTGGTCCGGTAGGAAGCGGCGGTGGGGAGGCTCGGAGGAGGATGGGGCGGTCAGGATGCCCCTAGCTTGCCCCTTCTACAGGAAGATTCCCGGTAATGGCCGCTCCTTTTCGAAGCTGTTGCGATCCGGATCGATTTAGTGGTAGTGATGGAATTAGTATATTAGGAGTAGTGTACGCGTCTTTGCATTGAGAATATTAGGGGGTGGTAGATGTTGAATATTTGATATAATCTGCGAATTGAAGAAAAAATCTCACTTTTTTTGGTGTGTTCGTGCTATTTTTGTGGGCTAAAGGTGTCGTCTTTGGGTGTGTGTGCAGGTGCGAGCTGGTGGTGTCCCGCAATGGGTGGACGGAGAAGATCGCGTCGGGGTCGGTGAAGCCGTTCGTGGCGCACCTGCGGGCGGCGGAGGAGCAGGCGGCGGCTCAACCGCCGCCGCCGGCCATCCGGCTGCAGCTGGAGCGGTGCGCTGCGTGGTTCAGCAAGGGCACCCTCGAGAGGTTTCTTGATATGCTTCGAGAGGTTTCTTGATATGCTTGGCTTATGTGGTGATTCTCTGGGTGGTGGTGTCGAAAAGATCGAATTTTGATAGGTGTTTGGTTGGCTTGTGCTTGAAGGTTCGTGCGCTTCGTGAGCACGCCGGAGGTGCTGGAGATGGTGAATACCTTTGACGCGGAGATGTCGCAGCTGGAAGGGGCTAGGAGGATTTACGCACAGGGAGTAAGTGCCAAGCAGTTCTTTCACTTCTTGGAGTGTTTAGGTTGTATGTTTTATGATGTAGCACTTGTCTGAAAACGGTATACCTTATGCAGAGTGCTGGAGGTGCTATCACGGGTGGAGCTGGTATGCGCGATATTGTTTAGAGTGTTCTTTTCTTATCAAACGGAGTTTAGATTAGCTTTATGTCTGATCATACTTCATATAGTTCTCTTTTATCATGGGAAATTGAGTCCGTTTGAACTTGAGTGACTCAATAGGTTATTGGTGTAACATCCGGGGAAGCAAAAAAGGAAAAAGTGAGATATTTGATTATACCCTTATTGAATTGGCAACTGGATAATTGACTTGCATGAAATTTTAGAAAATTTTGATTAATGACAAGATACATTCAATGCCACTATATCTATATTATTCATCGCACAAACCTTGGTTAATAAGGAACATAAGAAATAATCTATGTCTAATTTAGGAAAGAAATGAAAAATATAGTCAATCGTTGCATGTGTTAAAGGGCAATCTTGTGTTTCATGAGAATTGTTTTAATGTGGCATCATTAGTCATTACAGTCATATATGGGACTATGTGCTGCTTCTCAATGTAATTTATTTAATCTCTTGCTGTGCTTTTTGTCAGCTGAAAATGTTACAGCCTCAGCAGCAGCTGCAGACATTACAAAGTATGCTCCTCGTTCATCTCTATTGTTGTTCATTTACTTCCCCTTTGCCAAATAAACTTGATTTAAGTGAGTTAAACATGACCCAAAGTTAGTTTGTTGAATAGATACATGAAACACATTAAGTGCAGTTCCTGCTAGATATTGTGCCTATTTTGGGTATGTACACTTTTGTGTCCCGCCATGTTAACTGCTATTTACCACCTCCAACTAAAATTCGGAGTGCAGATGATACCTTTGTTTAAGTACAAGTGTACATACAAAATTCAATGTTCTTTGTTGAATTAGTATAATTGATGCAGTCATGCAGCTATGCAATGTGTTGTGAATTTTGGTAGACAGACATATTACTTGAATGTGTAAATAAGTAGATAAATGTGAAAAGTTTGACCTGTTTGGGTCTGTGGGTCAATGCAAGTATCACACTTTGCGCAAATGGGGACCTGCTCTTACATGGCGCCAAAACAATTTTTTTATTAACATTATGTATGTTATGATGCCCGGGGAAGTCTAAGAGGATAAAGGAGGATGTTCCCTGCAGGGCATTTCGCGGGGTGTAGCACATGAACAGTACCTCGTGCACTGTAGACTGTAGTGGTCATATTAGGAATAGTTGTATGTGTATCTTCATATTAGAAATAATTAGATACATATCTTCATATTAATAATAGACTATTGCCAGAGGTCTTTCTGGTCGATTTTTTCCTAATGTTGTGCTGTCTGACTTGGCCATGCGGGTGAAGATTTGATTTTTGCCCTTTTTCCCCTAATGTGTGGTTGATTTTACTTTATTTTGTTAATTTGTTAATGCAAGGTTTAATTGAGACACAATTCATGGATGGCGCATATTATGGGGTAATGAATGGTGGGGTTGAATGCATAATCCGGAGGCCCAAATTAAATGGTCTCCTTGGTCAGCATACTGTCGCTCCCACACGGGCTACATTTCGCTCGACGAGGGGACCAAACTTGCCGTCGCTGTCACACAGGAGGGCTCCAACTGCTACATCGTTGCATTCTGCTGTGAGTGCTCGAGGTTGGTCTTGTCAGCTACTTTTTATCCACACATCATGTATTCTATACAATGCCCAAGAAAGTATGTTTTCTTTCAGAAGAAAAGATGAGTAAATGTTTTTTTTCAGAAGAAAAGATGTGTAAGTACACTGTGGTTTTGTTCGATCTATAGTATATTACTTTCAAAAGAAAAGATGAATAAATACATTGTGGTTTGTTCGATCTATGCCCTTGTTTCTAAAGGTTGGGTATTTACGTACAGTTACCTCTTCCATTTTGCACATTGTTTTTGGAAATTTTGTGCAGCGATAAGGTGAATCATGTTTATTGATTGCTTTTTGACTGCGCAAGTGAGAGATAATCTAAACATTACTTCTGCTACTTCAATAGCTGCTGATCTGTTCTATATACATTTGAGACTAATTGTTGTGCGTTTGGAATTGTTGAAATTTCATCATTTGTTTTAATAACCATAAAGTATACGTACGCAAAGGACCCTATGCTTAAAGAAAAAGAAAAGGGTATTTTGTAAACTTTGCCATGGACTAATGCTAGGGAAAACACCAAATGAAGTAAATTCTTTTCTGTCTAATGCAGCTCAATACACTGCTGCCACATGCTCATACATTGTTTTTTACAATGAACCCTGTAGCATTGATAAAATTGCCTCTTTGCCTTTCTTATCTGTGTGCAATTTTGGTGCCGACAAACTTTGCTTTTTCCTATATATGAAAAGTCAATTGTTTCACATTTTACATATCAATGAAACCAGGAATCTTGTGATATTTTGCTTGTATCTGCATACACTTGTTAAGACTGCGTATTTTACTCATCTAAGACATGATTGAGTTCAAAATTGAATAACATTGCGAACTTATGCGGTTTAATTCAATGATGAAGCTATAGCTACATTAAGTCAATGTTTTCATTGTATATATTCATTAATCCTTTTGATAAAAGGGTTATATCTTGTGGAAATTACCACCTAGCTGCTTTGTGCTAACCCCTTAGGGCATCAAGTCAAGAAAAGCTGAAAATGTAAAACAAGGGTTGTTTCGTGGTTATTGTAGATTTACAACGTCCATGTGTTGCAACGGAATATAATTAAGATGGTATACAGTATCCAGTTAATTGTCTGGGTATATAAATTTGAAACACATGAGTATAGCTCTTTTACATAATATTGGGGAACTGTAGGATATCTGATAAGCTTGCAACAATATTTTTTTTCTAAGTTTGCAAGATTAATCTTACCGCAAGTGTTCCATTATGTGGAACCTATGTTTGAGTAAGGAATTCAGTATCATAACTTAATTGAAGGATTTTATACACTGTCATTGTCAAAAGCTGATTATCTCAGTATAACATGTCAAAATCTACTACTGTAGATTGCTAGGTATTAACTGATCAGACTGCCTACAATGTATTTTTCGAAGGAACAAGCTAAATTTTCTTTGGTATAAACAGCTCACATTTCCTATGAAGTTCGCCATTTTGTTGCCCATCTGCTTGCAATGTTGTAAATCAAAGCTTATTCTCTCCTTCCATTTCACATCCACGGATACGAAATTGGATATGGATACCAAGCGCTGTTATTTAAGACAGTCCCATGCTCCCAGCACTGAATCACAAAAACTGAAGATTGCTTGCAATGTACAACCAAATCAGAAGTTCCCAGTGTCATATTATGTTGCTTGAACCGTCAGATATACCAATCATGAGACTAGCAGCTGAGCATAATAATTTTGTTGCTATTCTTCCGTGGGACTCTGGTAATAATGATTTGTCTCATGTTTTGGTTGGTTATTCTCCCTTGAAAGAAAAATTGGGTTGTTTGCAAATTTGTATGCTTGAATATGATGGCCTACATGGTACAGCTTGTGATCTATAGAAAAGGCTTGAGTTTTTTTTTTTTTGAGATTAGGTGGTAATTTTACCCCTAGAAGACCTGCATCAAGTAAGCTTTCAACATGAGCTGGGCCCGGTTTCTTGTGCCCCTAGCGGGCCCCTACTGCCCTGCCCTAGGGACAGCCTGATTTACTACTGAGTTCTAATTCAAGAATTAGAGAGGAGATTATAGAATGAATGCTGGCATTGCTTAACTAGATGGATATAATGGATTGCAAACCTATATTCAGAACATTTATATCTTCAAGAAGAATTGAATATTTGGATATTCTGGCGTTCACTACAAATATATATCTGTTTGTTGTAAACTTGTAATGCTACTCTTAACTTTTTTTTTTTGGAGAAATGAACTTTTATCCTCTTTTTTCTTTTGCAAAAATGCTATCTATATTGTAAATAAATGTTGCTTATGCTACCATTGCGACTGTAGGAATATTCACGCCATATTTTGTTTTTCTAGAATTTAGAGTTTATGATATTTTTTATGAGATCTGTTGCAACGCACAGGCCCTTGACTAGTCACACAAGAAAAAAGAGCTTCTTTCTCCTGCGTGACAATCTTGCACCAGTCACATCAGATAAGTCAAATAAATCTTTCTCCTTCGAGAGTCACATCAGCATTGATTGACCGTATGACCGTGTTAATTATGGTCAGATACGTCAAAACCATCAACATAAAGCTTTTAGGGTTGATAGAGAACACTAGACCTGACTGGTATGTGCTATGAAGCAGCAGCTTTTGCTTCATTTTTTTTCCCGAACCATGGATAATCCACTGTTTTCATTTATCATAGGAAGTGATCCATCAATGCACGGTGGATGTTATTGTGGCACATTCTCACATGGTAGGGGTTTTTTTTTTTGCTTTTTTTATTTCAATGGCTTCGGATGGTGAGAAGGCAAGGAAGGCAAAGATGCTTCAGAACAGGTTTTAGTACGCTATCAGCAGATTATCGTTCTCCATCGCTTTGTATTATAGATTATGTCTCTAGGTTCTCAACTATATTAACCCTTTTCTCTTAGATTCATTATATGAATAGAGATAAATGTTATAAGTATATACAATGAATCTGAACTTAAAATTTTATGTATAAAGATAAATTTATGCATAAATTGTTATGTTCAGAATCATTATATGTTAGTGGTAACAAAAAAGAGAAAAACTAACAACGTTTAAGAATTCAAATTTTATGAAATTTTCTCCTTTTTGCTGCTCTTAACATAGAATGAATTTGAACTTGAAATTTGTACGTAGGTGAAGTAAACCATGGAATACATATAAAATTTTCTCGGAATTTTTCGTAACTTTGTTAGTTAGGATGTACCATGAGTGCACCACAAACTTGATTGCATAAGATATATTGCCTACATAGAGGTAAAAGAAATTACTCGGGCCAAAATAACTCTGTAGTTATTGTGCAAGCGGCATTCAAATACTGTTATTTTGTAGTTGATGAAATCTGTACATGTTGCAGACCTAAAGCCTGAAGGGACTGGGACTGAGCTTGGCTCATTTGGCAAAGGGTGCCGTCGAGCACCCTAGCCGCATGGCTTCGAGCCCACGGTAGCTCTATTTTTTAGGTACTGCTTATATGAATAATGCTCCTGAATACACGTGAACGTAGGTGTTTTCAGTAGTCAAAGTACATGCCACGCTCCGGAGACTCTACGTTCTCTATTTTGCTTCAAACGTATATATTGGATACACTCACGTGGGTGTATAGTGCCGTGTATGTGCGTATGTGTGAGTGCGTCCTTTTTATACTTAAAAAAAGCCTAAAAAGACTAGAAAAGGATATGCCTATCGGGTGTAGCTGCTTGCACGGCAGCACGGGCGCAGTGCTGGGCTCAGATGTCTGAAGATGGGATGTGCGTAGCATGTCTACATCAAATGTGTGCGTGCCGTCATCTGTAAAAATAAAAATGGCGAAAATTTCTCTTCAGTGCTCACTTGTTCATGCTTGTGTTTTGCTATGAAAAGAACTAGCCACGTAGGCGTGGCGCCACGCCACGCCAGCCACCGTGTGGATCGAAGCAAAAGAGACGAAAATTTGCAGGTAGTTTCATAAAAAAAATCGAGAAAAAATTGAGGACCCGTGTGCAATTTCGGAAAAACAAAAGGACTTTTTTGAAAAAAATCGAGGACTCTGATTTATCTTGTACACGGTTACTCACTAGCCTTTTTGCCAAAACCTTCGCTTCGATCAATGGCAAAAAGGTAGGGGCGGACCAACAGGGTATGCCGGGTGGGCCAGCCGAGCGGTGGAGCAGGCCTGACTCGGGTCCGCCGCGGGCGCCAACGCCCCGGAGCCAGCAGCGGACGACGAGGAAGTATTCTGCTCCACCACCTTCTCCGCTACAGAAACACCAAACCTTACGCCTCAGACGCCAAATTCACCACCTCCGCCGCGGCCAGCCCCTTCCCCGCCTCCTCTTCCGGCCTCCGCACCCTCGACCTCTTGGACGCCGGCGAGCTCGCCCCGACCCCGCGTCTCTACCACTCCCTCGTCACCGCCTGCGCGCAGTCCAAGAACCTCGACGATGCCCGGACAATCCACGCTCACTTGGCCAGCTCCCAGTTCGCGGGCGACGCCTTCCTGGACAACTCGCTCATACACCCGTACTGCAAGTGCGGCAGTGTAGTGGACGCGCGCAAGGTGTTCGACGAAATGCCAATGCGCGACATGGTTTCCTGGACCTCGCTCATTGCCAGGTACGCGCAGAACGACATGCCGGTAGAGGCCATTGGGCTGCTCCCTGGAATGCTTCGAGGGCGCTTCGAGCCGAACGGGTTCACGTTTGCCAGCCTCCTCAAGGCAGCAGGTGCTTACGCTGGCAGTGGCATCGGGGAACAGATCCATGCTCTCGCTGTGAAGTGTGATTGGCACGCGGATGTCTATGTTGGGAGCGCACTTCTTGACATGTATGCTCGGTGTGGGCAAATGGACATGGCCACTGCAGTGTTTGACAAGCTTGACTCGAAGAATGCAGTTTCTTGGAACGCATTGATTGCTGGGTTTGCAAGGAAGGGTGATGGAGAGACTGCTTTGATGACGTTTGCAGAGATGCAGAGGAATGGGTTTGAGGCTACGCATTTTACATACTCGAGCGTGTTCACTGCAATTGCTGGTATCGGTGCTCTTGAGCAGGGGAAGTGGGTGCATGCACATATGATTAAGTGTGGGCAGAAACTGACTGCATTTGTGGGAAACACGATTCTTGACATGTATGCAAAGTCAGGGAGCATGATCGATGCAAGAAAGGTGTTTGATCGTGTGGATAAGAAGGATCTAGTTACTTGGAATTCAATGCTCACTGCATTTGCACAATATCGTGTGGATAAGAACGATTTTTTGGATGATTGTCTAGTCACATTCATTGAGCGAGATATTTTTTTTGAAGTGGATGAAGATGATATAATCGAGACTTTCATGTCCTTTAGAAAGTGTAGGTCAAAAAAGTCACACAAGTAGTATTGTAAGTCTCTTTTATGTATATTTGAGACTATTAGTATGGTGTTTGAACTATTTATATTGTAATTTGTGCAAGTTTTCAATTTAAGATTTATTATATTATTTAGTGCATGTATACCGAAGTGCAAATTTTACAATTATTTACCGAATTGGCAAATGGTTTTACCGAATTGCATATGAAAATTTTGGTGTGGCATACCTTTTGGTAAAATCCTGGGTCCGCTACTGCAAAAAGGTCCTAGCTGCAGAACTGTCGTGTACAGAGTTCTTGTTTTGATTGGGAATATGCCGACTTGTTGATCCACAAGTGACAACTCCAAAGGTATTATACAGTCATGGAGACTGTTGGAAGGAGACAAAAAGCGAATTGCTCGGCAACACTTAAAAAAGTGGCATCAGGATCTAGCTTGTGATGCCATTTTATTTATAATCTATACCTTTTGTGAGTGTTACTAGACATTTCCCCAAAACAAAAACGACACAGAAAAATGCCTTCAGTGTTCATGCTATGATATGTCTTGTGCTTACCACGAAAAGATTACCCAAGTGTCGGCCGTACAAGCATATACAAGCCCATGATGGTAACAAACAGTGAATACATTCTGAAACCAGTCAGTACTGAAACTACCTATCTTGCAGATTGGCGTCTTTTTTTTTTTTGAACTAAACATATTGGTGTCTGTCAAATCAGCTTTTACATCCAGTGTCCTTGCCATCGACCGGAGCCTTTTAGAACGTAAAATGCAGGTAACTGTTGCCAGTCTCTCAGCATAGTTCACTCTGATTTAGTTAGTGATTTACCACATAGTACACATCCATTTTACTAGCCTTCTTGCCAAAACCTTCAATTCAATCAACGACAAAAATGAGCTAGCTGCAAAACTGTCAAGCACAGAGCATTTGTCTTCATCCGTTGATCAGAAAAAGGCTCACTTGCTGATCTACGAATGTCAACTCCAAATGTATTACATACTCTATTTTTGAACTTCCAAATGTATTACATACGGTTAAAAGAAAAGATAGCAAGTTTTGTAGTCATGGAAACTTCGAGAAGTTAGATTTCAGCGTCCCTCTAGACCTGTAAGGCTCATGTCATTCACAGTGTGTTCAATGTTTTCTCCTACTTTATCACTGCCGTGATTCCTCTGCGCATAATATATAGGCTGGAAGCGCCGTGGCTCCATTCTCCAAAATGAACACAGACGATGACATGAGTGGCCGATCATTCCGGTCATCTTGAACACACAGAAAGTCCTACGTGGACACATCGGAGAACTTCATCAAGCGAACAGCTCTCCAGAATTAATGAGTCAACTAAATGTTCTGTGTTTCCATCATTCCACATGCTCCATGCCTTACTTTTTCGTACGAATAATCTATTTTTTATTCAAAATTACAGAAATATACCCGGGGTAAATTTTTTTACAAAAATAGGCTCAAGTCGCCCAATGGAAGGGCGACTGGAGCCTATCGTCCAACCAGAAGCCAATTCTGTCCCTGTTACTCTACCATCAGGCGACTGCATCCAGTCGCCCTCCCATTGGGCGACTTTAACGTAGTCGCCCAATGGTTGAGCGACAGGGATCAAACATTCGCCAAAAATAGTGAAAATTGGTGGAGATATTCTTCATTGATCCAAAAGCCTTCAGAAAATTTTTTGAGCAATTTCGGCTACGGGATCAAAAGTTATAGAAATCGAGGAACACAAAGAGAGGAAACGGGGAGTGATTGAAATTTTTTACCAGTCACATTTTTTATTACGACTCCATCACATTTTTTACCAGTCCCACGGCCAAGGCGGCTCCATCCTTCCTCTGCGCATAATATATAGGCTGTTTTGGGGCTGGAAGCGCCGTGGCTCCATTCTCCAAAATGAACACAGATGATGACATGAGTGGCCGATCATTCGGGTCATCTTGAACACACAGAAGTCCTACATGGACACATCGGAGAACTTCATCAAGCGAACAGCTCCCCAGAATTAACGAGTCAACTAAATGCTTTGTGTTTCCATCATTCCACATGCTCCATGCCTGAGTCACAATATGAGATCATCTGATTAATTGTGTATTTCATATGATCTGAAGAAATCTTGAGCACTTCATGATGCTTACATAAGCTTTAAGGTTCGGAAAGTCTGTGAACAGCTGGTGTGTAGAGCTGATCTTTATGCCACTCACAATTTCCAAAAGCAACACACCGAAGCTATAGACATCAGACTTGACAGAAAAGGCGCCTTCCAGTGCATATTCAGGTGACATGTAACCACTATTTGTACCAATTCCCAAACAAATAACACATAGTTGAAATTAGTTTATAAAGAAATATCACATTGAAGCATCTTCTTTATGAAATTACTCACTATGTTCCGACAACTCGGTTAGTATTCTCATGTTGTTGGTCACTTCCAAAAATCCTTGCCATACCAAAATCAGATATTTTGGGGCTCATGTCAACATCCAACAATATGTTGCTTGCTTTGAGATCCCTGTGAATTATTGTCAGTCTTGAGTCTTGGTGGAGATAAAGAAGTCCTCTAGCTACCCCTTTTATTATCTTGAACCTTGTTGGCCAATCAAGCACAGATTTCCTTGCATCATCTGCCAAGGATAGCATCAAATGAAACACATTGTTAGTCAAGAATGCTCCTCAAGTAATACCTCATCGGAAGAGCTTTTACACTCTCCATAAAGAAATCTGCATAAAATTTAGAGAAACGAAATTACAACTAAGCAGATAATTTCAACTTGCTTTGTAGATGACTATATTCTGTAAAAGTGTTCTCTCAAAAAAACTAGTCTGTGCTCCAATAAAACATATTGCAAGACTTCAACGGAATTCAGAACATACTGAAAAGGAAGGCATCCAAACTTTTGTTAGGCAAATACTCATAAATCAATAGCTTTTCATCTCCATGAATGCAGCAACCAAGAAGCTTCACAAGGCTTCTGTGTTGCAACTTAGCAATTAGAATCACTTCATTTCTGAACTCCACTATTCCTTGACCAGAACTCCTACTAAGCCTTTTAACAGCAATTTCAGTACCACCTTCTAGCATTCCCTGCAGAATTGCACAATCGTTCAATCAGATCAGATAGACCTGCCACAAGTTACTTGAGGAAAATAAATAACATAAGTTTCTACTACTGGGAATATTAAAATAAGGTGTCGTTTTACCTTATAAACATTTCCGAAACCTCCTCGCCCAAGCATGTTGGAGTCAGCAAAATTGTTTGTTGCAACAGCAATTTCTCTAAATCTAAGGAATGGAAATTCTAGTTTTCCATCCCCAAGTTCATCAGAAACGCCCAAATCCCCTTGCATCTTTCTTTCCCAAAATTTCTTGCATCTTTGTTTGGCTGACAAGAATATCAGCGCAGTGTATCAACAATACTTCAAATAATTATGCTTGGCATCCAAGGAGGATGATAAAAAATATGAAATGAAAGAAACAGAAAAAAGAAGGAAACAAACCTCTTGTTCGACCTCTGCATGTGCGAATCCAAACAAGACATATGCATATGAGTGTCAGCAAGCTTGCTGGAACAAGCAGTATAATTTCTAGTGCATTGTTCTTTCTCTTGCTTCCTGCACAAATCGAATTCATGGAGCGAATCATGATTTCAAAATGTGTACTATATTAAATATTAAACATTTCTCTTTTAACATAACCATCAAGCATTTGTTATATGATAGATATTTCGCATGACAAATCTACTATTCTAACACGCCCACCATTGCTGCCAAACTTATGCTAATCTAAGGTTACTACTTAGCTGTTTTTGCTGTTTATGCTGTGTGAAGTGAGGTCAAATGATACAGATCCTAAGTTAGCGCCATAGAGTTAGTTTTGTAAAAAAATCTTGTGGTTGGGTAGAAAAGACTAGAGCCTATATACAGTGAGCAGAAAATGTCAATACAGAGATACAAACTCTCACCGGAGTTAACAAGCTTTCCCGTGTCAATAAGCAGAAAATGTCAATACAGAGATGTCGCTCTGTCGGTTAAGTTGCTGTAGTTACACGCTGTGCACGAGCAGTTGCTACTGCATAATGCTGTGCATTTGTCGAAGCTTACACTACCCAAGTACAAGTACTTGTCCGGCACTTTCATGCCAGGCAACGACAAGAAAAGCTCTCCTCCACCACATTCTAGTGCCTCTTTTCTCCGGCAACTCTGTGATATGTTGCCGCTGACAGGGTCGAATCCTTCGAGGCACTTGCAAGTTGGGACAGCCTCTGTTGCATCACAGTAACCAAATGGGCCACACGTGCCATAGCGGTCACAGCCTCGAATTGAAATCATGGACAGGACTGTCCATCGTGAGAGGGGTGTTAAGGATGGAATATGATTATTATTCGTTTTCTTATATGCCTTGTTTTCATATCTGTATATAACATATTCCTCTATTTATTCCCTTACACATGCCATATATATTGCCCTTTGGGTCTCATTTTTTTTAGATAAAGGATATAAAATCCGGCCTCTATATCCACGAGGGATATATACAGCCAACGGTTACACGAGCTCTTAGGCTCAAAGCCTCATAACTGAGGAGCATACAACCACAAGAAAGAGAGCTTAAGGACTATGAAAAAAAGCTAGAAAGACTACGCTTCAGAGCTTCTTCTCCGTCCTTGCTTTCAACCAAGACCCTATCCTCCACCGACTGCGCCATCCAAACTTCGGTCTAATTTGTGCGAAGAAGGACCTCCTAGGCGACGCCTCCAACGAGACGACTAGAATCGCCAACGCCGCCCGCCTCACCGAGGCAAGGTTTTCACCTGGAGATCAGAGCACATGAGAGCTGTGGAATGCCAAGACAACACCTCCAGGAAGGAAAATGGTGCCCGAAGGCGTCATCGTTGTCAGGACCGGTAAGAACACCGGCAATGCTTTCGCCAGCACCTCCACAACACCCCACGTACTACCCACACGCAAAAAAGACTTCCACCAACACTCCGGAATCCATCATATCCTTCACCGGTCACCGCGGGATGCCTTAGGCACCCAGCAACCAAACCGTCTGCCGCACAACAGGACCACAGCCAACCACCATCGCCAGGCGCAGCAACCGGCCTCCAACCAGCCCCATGCAAGGCTCCGGCGACCAGCACCCGCGCTCTACCAGATCCCGGCGCCAGCACGCTGGAGCCACATGCCGTTGGCCGGCAACCTCGGCGAGGACGAGGCTGACCGCCACCAGGCCGGGCTGCAGCACGCCGCCACACCTCCTTGACGCCGCTCCACGCGGGCGACAACGCCGCCCCCACGCATGTACGCATGAGAGACGGCGACGGCGGAGTAACAAAGAGCGACTCCCAGCGGCCAGTCCTCCGGTAGAAGGTGACGCCCTTGCACTGCGAGCTCCGCGACCTCGGGCCTCGCCGGCTCTTCATCCCGCAGCACGGACGCCCATCAGGGCGCTTCCTCCGCCGGCGACCTCCACAGGGGCCCGGACGCCTCCGGCGGCACGCTCCAGCGGCGGCGAGGCGAATGGGAGAGGTAGGGGGAGACGGCGCTGGAACGCTGGGGAGAGAAAGGGTCGCCCACTCGTCTCCGGCCCCAACCGCCGCTTACGCCGCGCTGCCTCCGTCGGCGACCACCACGGGGACCCGGCCGCCGCTTACCCGCCGCCCAGATCCAGACGAGAAAGCCCCGCCGCCGCCTTCCTAGCACCCGCACAAGCCTCCGACGGCGTGCTCCAGCGGCGGCAAGGCGAAGGGGAGAGGTAGGAAGGGGAGACGGCGCTGGAGAGGAAGGGTCGCTGGAGAGGAAGGGTCGGCCCTTTGGGTCTTTGGGTCTCATAAATATATACACAGTATTCATAACAGATGTTACTCTGAAAGGCTGTGGTGTGGGCTAGCCTGTGGTTGAATCACCATTGTTCAGGGTGGTTGTATGGCTTAGTTAGGTGTGATGTGTTTCCAGTGCCTAATAAAGAACATGTAATTGCCTAAACGGTATAGGCACTTATCAAATTGCAGCGTATTGTCAGACTGGATAATTTAGTGTTGGTAATCAACAAACAGAATTTTCACTTGTTCATGATAAACTAGCGCGCCAACCACGGATCTTTTCTTACATAAGCTATGTTACGTAAAGTTTTATTTTATCTATTATTTTGTACAAAGACTATATGGTCAATAAAGAAACTTTTTCAGTGAGAGCCTTCTCTTTAAAAACACACATATAATACCATAAAGAAGGTATTATGAAGTTCCTACTGTAATATTTGCCCGCCACTATTTATTTAGATCTAATTCATGCTCTAGTGTTGTATGTAGCAATAAGAGCATACGATTGGAGCTTAAGTGGGCCCGCAAAATGAGAAATATATCTACTAAGGCAGGTAGAGAAAGAGAAGCAAGAAATTATACCACTTAATCCGTTAACCCGAATATAGAGGTTTTCCCCTTCTCCAATGCGCTTCTCTATGTCAATCAAATCTCCCATCCATAATAGGCACCTTGTGTCATCCTCATTGATAGCCCTGATACTAATATTGGCATAAGCGTATGCTGTGCAGGAGCAGTTGCTAGTGCATTCTGTTGTGCACTCGTCGAAACTTCTGTTCTCGACATGCAAGAACTTGTCAGGACTCGTCATGTTCGGCAAAGTTAAGAAACTATCTCCTTGGCCACATCTTAGTGTCTCCTTCCGGTGGCATCCCTGTGAAAACCTGCCAGCGGTCCAGTCTGTATTGTTGTTTGGCTCGAAACCATCAAGGCACTTGCATGTTGCTATAGGCTCTGTGTTGTCGCAGTAACCGAATGGACCACAGTATCCGTATCTATTGCACTCTTGGTTAGGTTCTGACTGCAGGGCACTCCATTCTGACATGTTGCTATTCCATATTAGTATCCTTACCCTGCCGGAGTAGTCCGTCTTAATTAGAACTGATGTGGAGACACTTGGTAGTCCAAAAGACATGTAGATCTCATCATCGATGCGATGTAATGTAAGGTAAATAATGGACTTGATACTCTCCATATATTGCCCGACTGCCAAGTAGTTACTCCATACTGCACTTCGCCAGTATGGTGTAGAGCCATTCCAGATAAAGCACTGCAGAAATTCATTAGGATCTGCACCATAGGAGAAGTTGCCTGGGGATGGGTCTTGGGGGTCCTTCCAAGAAATCAGCCGGTGCAGTGCATGTGTCTTGTGGGTGATTCTGAAATTCATGCCGGGGAGGAGGGTGTCAGTTGGGTAATCAAAGCTTTGCCATAAGATGATGCCCTGTGATGTCCGAAGGATAAAATTTCCATTGTCGTCAAGCATGGCTTCTCCACCGGTGGTCTCTGATGATGAATTGCTTGCAGTGTTGTTTGTCATCCAAAGAATCTGGCCATTGGTATCTGACACAACAAGATTGGATCTGTTGGTCAAGGCAAGTGTTGCGGAAGAAGGATCAGTGATCGGTGTAGCACGGTTGGCAACCCATACGACGTTGTCCTTGTGAATGTTGTTGTACCATATACCAACATAGTAATGTTTTGTGGTGGAGTTGGACGGGGAGAAGAAGCCCAGTGCGAAGGTGCCATCGTTGGAGATGAGGGTGTTGCCAGCGGAAAGCGGCTTGTTGGGAAGAAGGCGGCTGTCCGATACACAGAAAGGCAATAAGCCAAATGACCAACAAACCAACAAGAAGATTCTGTGTGTGGGAAGGAGCTCCATTGATGTTCTTGTCGCACTTTTGCAACAAAACTAGAACGGAACCATGGAAGTGGGACATATAGGCAAAGAAGTTACGAAGGTTGCCTGCTTTGGAGTGAGGAAGATAGGCGGAGGGCAAGGGGCGGCTTTGGGGACAAGGAGTGAGGGAGACGGGCGGAGAGCGAGGGGCGGCTTTGGAGAGAAGGACTGAGGGAGATAGGCGGAGGGCGAGGGGCGGCTTTGGGGAGGAGTGAGGGAGACGGGTGGCGTTGGGCGAGGAGTGAGGGAGACGGGCGGACTATGGACTAGCAATCTAGCGTTTCTTTGAGGTGAATAGACATTGCTTCTGCAGTAGTAGGTACAATTTTTTGGTACAAATAATCTATTTTTTATTTAAAATTACAGAAATATATCCGTAGGAAAATATTTTTATAAAAATAAGCGACCCAGCGGCGACACCTGGCAAATCTGGAAACCGTTGGGCGATTAATTGCAGTCGCCCCACCATTGGGCGACTAGACGCCAGTCACCCAACCGTGTGGCGACTGCAATTGCGTTATAACCACGCCGTGCTCGGCCGCGGCCGAGCACTGTTTGCATTGCGAAACCGAGAATCCGATCGATCCAGCGAGCGTGAGAGAGGAAGGAGAGGAGAAGAAGAGAGGAAGGAGAAGAAGAAGAGAGGAAGAAGGAGAAGAAGAGGAGAGGGAGAAGGAGAAGAAGAGGAGAGGGAGAGGAGGAGAAGAGGAGAGGGATCCAGGTATTTTTTGTAGTATATTATTTTTGTTAGTGTTAGCAAAAACTATAGAAAAATATAGATGTAGAAAATTTAGCGCAGAAATTTTGTATAGTATTCTTGATGCATTATTGTAGAAAATTTAGTGTAGAAATTTAGATATAGAAAATTTAGTTTTGAAATTTTGTATAGTATTTTTCATGTATTGTTGAAGAAAATTTAGTGTAGAAATTTAGATATAGAAAATTTAGTGTCGAAATTTTGTATAGTATTTTTGATGTATTATTGTAGAAAATTTAGTGTAGAAATTTAGATGTAGAAAATTTAGTGTCAAAATTTTGTTTAGTATTTTTGATGTATTATTGTAGAAAATTTAGTGTCGAAATTTTGTATAGTATTTTTATGTATTATTATAGAAAATGTAGTATAGAAATTTAGATGTAGAAAATTTAGTGTCGATATTTTGTTTAGTATTTTTGATGTATTATTGTAGAAAATTCAGTGTAGAAATTTAGATGTAGAAAATTTAGTGTCGAAATTTTATTTAGTATTTTTGATGTATTATTGTAGAAAATTTAGTTTAGAAATTTTGTATAGTATTTTTGATGCATTATTGTAGAAAATTTAGTGTAGAAATTTAGAGGTAGAAAATTTAGTGTCGAAATTTTGTACAGTATTTTTTATGTATTATTGTAGAAAATTTAGTGTAGAAATTTATATGTAGAAAATTTAGTGTCGAAATTTTGTATAGTATTTTTAATGTATTATTGTAGAAAATTTAGTATAGACCGTAATGTACAAATTAATTGTGCGGTGAAATTTATACGTATTAGAAAAATTAGTAAATATTGAGGGTAGAAATTAATCGTGCACGTTTATTGCAGTAGGTTACGATGCGTTTTTGATGTATTATAAGTGCTAACTTGAACTCTTTTTTGTAGGTATGGCTCGTGATGATCGTGACTCCGACTGGCAGTACCCGTTCTTAAACGAGCACATGGACTGCGTACACCGCGCTTCCCGTCGTGTGCCGCCACCGAGGAGCACGGACGAGCCGGCTGAGCTGGGAGTGGTTCGGACACGCACACCTCGCGTGGCCTGGGGACTCGACCCCGTTGGACTGCCAGCGTTTTAGTGTTGCCGTAAGAACGTTCCGTGCTGACCTTCACTTTGTTTGCAAGCTGCGAGATGCCAGGCTACTCCCTCTTGCCCGGATGGTGCAGGCCACGGAGGAGGATGGAGCCGCCTTGGCCGTGGGCGGGGACGAGGCAGCCATAGAGCGATCACGACGCTTCCCGTTCAATCGTTCCCTGCTGACGGCTTTGGTGGACCGTTGGCGGCCCAAGACGCACACATTCCACCTCCCATTCGGGGAGATGACGCCGACTTGCAGGATGTGTCCCTGCTTCTTGGCCTTCCGATCGTGGGAGGCGCTGCCTTCCTATTGGAGGCCCCAGCCGAGTGGCGCGCTGACCTGCTCGGCAAATTTGAGGGGGTCCTTCCACCGGGCGCCGCCGATGACCACCACATCTTCGAAGCAACTCAGACCCACAGGCCGTCGCTGAGCTGGCTCGCACAGTACCGGGTATGTGGTCTTTACAATCGATCGTATCTTCGAAGCTCTTATTTGCGCTATTACATACTAATAACAACTTGTTTGCATTCAGGTGGAGCGCATGGATCCACAGGCAGACGATTACCAGGTCTCGTGCCATTTGGAGGCGTACGTGTTGTGGCTGTTTGGTTGGATGCTCTTTACCACCAGCCACGGCAACTCCGTGGATGCGCGCCTTATCGCTCATGCAAGGGCGATCGCGGACGGCGAGGCCTCCCAGGTCAGCTGGGGATCGACCGCACTTGCCGCGACGTACCGCGGCCTGTGCGATGCATGCACGAGGACCAAGGCGAACTCGATCCTCGTGGGTTGTACCCTACTGCTGCAGTTGTGGCCGTTCGAGCGCTTCAGTCTCGGACAACCTGTGCTAGACGACATGGGTCCGTATGGGCTCGAGATGTATCCGGGGGGAGACGTCGATCGGCCGACGATGGGCTCTCTTTGGTGTTGTCGACGAGTAAGTATTATCACAGTCAACTATTTCGTTCTTATTAACGATGGTCATACTTAACAACTTGTCTTTCTTGCAGGTACAATTCACGCACGTGCAGGTCACGCGGGCGTACCTGCCCTTTGTGGAGCAGTTCGACTGCCTCACAGACTCCGACGTGCGCTGGGAACCTTACGCAGATACGGCACTGCAGGCACGTGCTCCTGACGGGCTGTCCACACTGTGCTGTCGTGACCGGGCTTTTTGGCTTACGCGCCGGAAGCTCGTGTACGATATCTTCGTGGAGGACTACGCACCCCAGCGAGTCATGTGGCAGTTTGGGCTACGACAGGCGCTTCCTGTACCAGTAAGACCACCGCTTCCGCGGAACGTGCACGCATAAGTGATCACTTCTCATAAATATGTACGTACTTACAATTGTGTTCGTAAGTACTTACATTACGTAATGGTCCTATAAGCAGGCACAACAGAAAGGGAGTTAAACGATGCACGGACTGGTTGACAAAAATGCAACCCTGGATTGCGTAGTGGGAGGGTGTGCTCGACGACCACGTGGAGGAGGACCGTCCATACGACAGCAGGGACTACGCGGAGTACCTGCGCTGGTACCAGGCGCAGACACGTACCAGGCTCGTACATGTCGTAGACCCGTCCACCACACACGTCGCCGCTCCGATAGACACGTACCCCGCGCACCTCGCGCGTGACGCTCATATCGCGGTACGTTACATGTAATTTCAAAGATTCCCAAATGGCAATGTCGTTTCGATGATGGACCATTTTATGTCATTTTGTCCAGGCTGACGTCGATTCTGTGCTGTGGACCGAGTTCGTCACACTACTGGAGAGGGTCGCCACAGGTGCGGAGTTGACCCACGAGGAGAACGTCAGCTTTGTGCGTCGGGTGGAGGCCGGGTGTAGACGCATCGTTAGCCTACTGTCCTTCACGAGGCTACCGGCGGTCTCCACACCCATGCCCAGCGCACAGACGGGTCGTCCACCAGTGCCACCCCGACCAGCGTGGCACTACTCCGGAGGTAGTACGTGGACACGTCCTACTCCACCTCACCCGGAGCAGCTAGGGGACTCTGCCTGGGGACAGCCTCCTACACCACCTCACCCGGAGCAGCCAGGGGGTTCTGCATGGGGACGGCCTCCTACACCACCTCAGCAGCTCTTCACGTCTCCTCCGCACATCCCCGGCTTCCACACGTAGGGGTGTACTCTGAGCTGTACGCCTCTCATCCTAGCGCGATGGCGCCAACTGCGGGTACGCATCGTCGGATCTCGTTTTTATCCCAAGGCGATATGTAACGAACTAACGTATTACTATTGCAGGTCTTAACTTCCATCAGCACGCACATGGCGTCTCCCCGACCCAGCACGATGTAGACCAGTTTTTTCGGACTGGCCCGGGCCGTCCTTCGACGCAGCTTTTCAGGGCACACCACCGGAGGTTCTCTTCGGCAGTGCCCTCCCCGGTGCACCGGAGGGCACACAGCCAGAGGTGCAGCTGACTCCACTAGCTCAGAGGCGGGTGCGACACGCTCCTGATCGTTTTACGTTCTCGGAGCGTCGTCCCGTTGCACCGGAGGACGGCCAAGCGGGGTCGTACGGGAGGACGTGGGCGCGGTGACGGGGCAGGCCAGGGTGGCGATTGAGGGGTGGTGCTGATGCTATATGTTATGCATGTAATGAAAAAGTACGCGACATATTACTCCTAACTGTATTATGAAGTTTATTTAAATTCAAACAAGCCTATTATCTCGTATTTTTACATTCAATCATTCACATATCAAGTCATCTAACAAATATTAACATATCGGTTTTCTCTGTACATGAATTCTCAGCGTATGTTACTTACCAGCGAATGTCTGAATCGTTCTACGGTCAATCGTTCGTAAAAAAAAGTTTCTAAAATTTTATACGAACCTACAACATACAATGAATATAAATTTTTATTACGACTCCAGCATATTTTTTACCAGTTTAAAACTACAAAATTCATAAAATTTAAAACAATCACGGGGGAGAGTGCAGTCGCCTAATGGGGGGCGACTGCATGAAAGTCACCCAACGGGAGGGCGACTGGATGCAGTCGCTCCTGGTTGGGCGAAAGGATCCAGTCGCCCAACCATTGGGCGACTGAAGCCTATTTTTGTAAAAAAAATTCCCACGAGTATATTTCTATAATTTCGAATAAAAAATGAATTATTCATACAAAAAAAATCGTAGTAGGTAACCTTCAAGACTAGAACTTCAGAACACAGGAAAACAAGCATTTCTCATACGCTGCAAAAATCAAGAAGCCTAAAATGTGAATACAAGAAATCAGATGCATATCTACTCACTTTATGAACAAATCAAGGTGAGGATGGTTTGATCCGTACTTCTCAAGGAAAACGACATGAAAATTGACAATACGTGTGATACCCAATAGTCCACGTTAGCTTCCTGTAATCACTAGTGATTTAGTTCTTTTAGGTGCGACTGCTGGTTTTTCACGTTTGAAGGTGCTGGTTAGTACAGTTTTAGTTGGCGTCCACATATCCGAACAGAACAAATCCCCAGTTTCTGTTTTGATATGTTATCGAGATGTGTGCACTGAATTTGTTTTTTTAATACATATATAAGAAATTATAGGTATACGTGTTTGAAATAATTTTGACTTCGAGTTCAAGACATAGTAGAGTTCGTCTTTGTGTGTAACTTAAGTTGAAATTGTGTCTAATTTAAAATCCAAATAAGTATATTTTATGAATAAGAGAATAGAGAAATTCAGAAAATTCACCTGTATTCTCTCAGTTTATTTGCGATATGTATGTTTTCTCTTGAATCAAATTTTTAACAAGTGATATCAGAGCCAGAATCATCTCGAGGTGGAATTGCTCGGTGACTAAAATCGACTAAATCGTCTCGTCAATTTTAAAATCGCGTCGGTCTAGTTGCTCGCCTCGTAAAAGTCCATCAACTCCGAACGGTGCCAGAGTTCGTCCGTACAGCGCGTATAAAAATTCTCGATCCGAAGACTTGGTCCGTGCATGACAAAGGAAAAATGTGCAACACAGGCCAGCATCTCTACTCCTTAAAAAGAGGAGTTCAAGGTGATGGTGCATCCTACACTTCTTGGTGCATTCTGACTGGCATGTGGGCCCCACCCCGAAACCCGTGCGCTGGCAGCGCTGCCTCCCCCGCCGAGTCCCGTGCGGCTGCCTCCCCCCCCACCTCATTTCTCCCGCTCTCCCCTCCCTCCTCCGCCACCGCGCCGCCCTCGCCTCCTCCCCTCCCTTCTCCGCCGCGCCGCCCTCGCCTCCTACCCTCCCTCCGCCGCTCCGCCCTCGCCTCCTCCTCCCCACCCCGCGCCGCCTCCTCCCCGGCTCCTCCGCTCCGCCTTCGCCTCCTACTCCCCACTCCGCGCCGCTGCTGCCTCCTCTTCCTCATCCCCACACCGCGCCACCGCTGCCGCATCCTCCTCCCCCCACTCCTCCGCTCCGCCGCCTCCTCCCCCGCTCCTCCGCGCCGCTGCCGAGTCCTCTCCCCCCGTTCTCCGCGCTGCTGGATGACCTCGAAGACTACGGCTTCCCCGTTTTCTCCCCGGCCACCGCCGCCAGCAGCCTCGCCGACGACTTTTACCGTAGCGGCACCGACTGGTCCTCCCTGCGCGCCCCTCCTCCGCACCAACCGGAGGTGGCCTCTGGGACGAAGGCAAAGGGTAGCGGCTTGCTCGTGCAGAGGAGCCTCTTCCAGGCGTGGGGGATCGAGAAGCCGCGGCGGGAGGCGGCTTCGCATGGGGTCCGGGCTGGGGCTAGGGCTTCCTCATCATCCCCTTCTCCTTGTGGTGCTTGGTCCGGTAGGAAGCGGCGGTGGGGAGGCTCGGAGGAGGATGGGGCGGTCAGGATGCCCCTAGCTTGCCCCTTCTACAGGAAGATTCCCGGTAATGGCCGCTCCTTTTCGAAGCTGTTGCGATCCGGATCGATTTAGTGGTAGTGATGGAATTAGTATATTAGGAGTAGTGTACGCGTCTTTGCATTGAGAATATTAGGGGGTGGTAGATGTTGAATATTTGATATAATCTGCGAATTGAAGAAAAAATCTCACTTTTTTTGGTGTGTTCGTGCTATTTTTGTGGGCTAAAGGTGTCGTCTTTGGGTGTGTGTGCAGGTGCGAGCTGGTGGTGTCCCGCAATGGGTGGACGGAGAAGATCGCGTCGGGGTCGGTGAAGCCGTTCGTGGCGCACCTGCGGGCGGCGGAGGAGCAGGCGGCGGCTCAACCGCCGCCGCCGGCCATCCGGCTGCAGCTGGAGCGGTGCGCTGCGTGGTTCAGCAAGGGCACCCTCGAGAGGTTTCTTGATATGCTTCGAGAGGTTTCTTGATATGCTTGGCTTATGTGGTGATTCTCTGGGTGGTGGTGTCGAAAAGATCGAATTTTGATAGGTGTTTGGTTGGCTTGTGCTTGAAGGTTCGTGCGCTTCGTGAGCACGCCGGAGGTGCTGGAGATGGTGAATACCTTTGACGCGGAGATGTCGCAGCTGGAAGGGGCTAGGAGGATTTACGCACAGGGAGTAAGTGCCAAGCAGTTCTTTCACTTCTTGGAGTGTTTAGGTTGTATGTTTTATGATGTAGCACTTGTCTGAAAACGGTATACCTTATGCAGAGTGCTGGAGGTGCTATCACGGGTGGAGCTGGTATGCGCGATATTGTTTAGAGTGTTCTTTTCTTATCAAACGGAGTTTAGATTAGCTTTATGTCTGATCATACTTCATATAGTTCTCTTTTATCATGGGAAATTGAGTCCGTTTGAACTTGAGTGACTCAATAGGTTATTGGTGTAACATCCGGGGAAGCAAAAAAGGAAAAAGTGAGATATTTGATTATACCCTTATTGAATTGGCAACTGGATAATTGACTTGCATGAAATTTTAGAAAATTTTGATTAATGACAAGATACATTCAATGCCACTATATCTATATTATTCATCGCACAAACCTTGGTTAATAAGGAACATAAGAAATAATCTATGTCTAATTTAGGAAAGAAATGAAAAATATAGTCAATCGTTGCATGTGTTAAAGGGCAATCTTGTGTTTCATGAGAATTGTTTTAATGTGGCATCATTAGTCATTACAGTCATATATGGGACTATGTGCTGCTTCTCAATGTAATTTATTTAATCTCTTGCTGTGCTTTTTGTCAGCTGAAAATGTTACAGCCTCAGCAGCAGCTGCAGACATTACAAAGTATGCTCCTCGTTCATCTCTATTGTTGTTCATTTACTTCCCCTTTGCCAAATAAACTTGATTTAAGTGAGTTAAACATGACCCAAAGTTAGTTTGTTGAATAGATACATGAAACACATTAAGTGCAGTTCCTGCTAGATATTGTGCCTATTTTGGGTATGTACACTTTTGTGTCCCGCCATGTTAACTGCTATTTACCACCTCCAACTAAAATTCGGAGTGCAGATGATACCTTTGTTTAAGTACAAGTGTACATACAAAATTCAATGTTCTTTGTTGAATTAGTATAATTGATGCAGTCATGCAGCTATGCAATGTGTTGTGAATTTTGGTAGACAGACATATTACTTGAATGTGTAAATAAGTAGATAAATGTGAAAAGTTTGACCTGTTTGGGTCTGTGGGTCAATGCAAGTATCACACTTTGCGCAAATGGGGACCTGCTCTTACATGGCGCCAAAACAATTTTTTTATTAACATTATGTATGTTATGATGCCCGGGGAAGTCTAAGAGGATAAAGGAGGATGTTCCCTGCAGGGCATTTCGCGGGGTGTAGCACATGAACAGTACCTCGTGCACTGTAGACTGTAGTGGTCATATTAGGAATAGTTGTATGTGTATCTTCATATTAGAAATAATTAGATACATATCTTCATATTAATAATAGACTATTGCCAGAGGTCTTTCTGGTCGATTTTTTCCTAATGTTGTGCTGTCTGACTTGGCCATGCGGGTGAAGATTTGATTTTTGCCCTTTTTCCCCTAATGTGTGGTTGATTTTACTTTATTTTGTTAATTTGTTAATGCAAGGTTTAATTGAGACACAATTCATGGATGGCGCATATTATGGGGTAATGAATGGTGGGGTTGAATGCATAATCCGGAGGCCCAAATTAAATGGTCTCCTTGGTCAGCATACTGTCGCTCCCACACGGGCTACATTTCGCTCGACGAGGGGACCAAACTTGCCGTCGCTGTCACACAGGAGGGCTCCAACTGCTACATCGTTGCATTCTGCTGTGAGTGCTCGAGGTTGGTCTTGTCAGCTACTTTTTATCCACACATCATGTATTCTATACAATGCCCAAGAAAGTATGTTTTCTTTCAGAAGAAAAGATGAGTAAATGTTTTTTTTCAGAAGAAAAGATGTGTAAGTACACTGTGGTTTTGTTCGATCTATAGTATATTACTTTCAAAAGAAAAGATGAATAAATACATTGTGGTTTGTTCGATCTATGCCCTTGTTTCTAAAGGTTGGGTATTTACGTACAGTTACCTCTTCCATTTTGCACATTGTTTTTGGAAATTTTGTGCAGCGATAAGGTGAATCATGTTTATTGATTGCTTTTTGACTGCGCAAGTGAGAGATAATCTAAACATTACTTCTGCTACTTCAATAGCTGCTGATCTGTTCTATATACATTTGAGACTAATTGTTGTGCGTTTGGAATTGTTGAAATTTCATCATTTGTTTTAATAACCATAAAGTATACGTACGCAAAGGACCCTATGCTTAAAGAAAAAGAAAAGGGTATTTTGTAAACTTTGCCATGGACTAATGCTAGGGAAAACACCAAATGAAGTAAATTCTTTTCTGTCTAATGCAGCTCAATACACTGCTGCCACATGCTCATACATTGTTTTTTACAATGAACCCTGTAGCATTGATAAAATTGCCTCTTTGCCTTTCTTATCTGTGTGCAATTTTGGTGCCGACAAACTTTGCTTTTTCCTATATATGAAAAGTCAATTGTTTCACATTTTACATATCAATGAAACCAGGAATCTTGTGATATTTTGCTTGTATCTGCATACACTTGTTAAGACTGCGTATTTTACTCATCTAAGACATGATTGAGTTCAAAATTGAATAACATTGCGAACTTATGCGGTTTAATTCAATGATGAAGCTATAGCTACATTAAGTCAATGTTTTCATTGTATATATTCATTAATCCTTTTGATAAAAGGGTTATATCTTGTGGAAATTACCACCTAGCTGCTTTGTGCTAACCCCTTAGGGCATCAAGTCAAGAAAAGCTGAAAATGTAAAACAAGGGTTGTTTCGTGGTTATTGTAGATTTACAACGTCCATGTGTTGCAACGGAATATAATTAAGATGGTATACAGTATCCAGTTAATTGTCTGGGTATATAAATTTGAAACACATGAGTATAGCTCTTTTACATAATATTGGGGAACTGTAGGATATCTGATAAGCTTGCAACAATATTTTTTTTTCTAAGTTTGCAAGATTAATCTTACCGCAAGTGTTCCATTATGTGGAACCTATGTTTGAGTAAGGAATTCAGTATCATAACTTAATTGAAGGATTTTATACACTGTCATTGTCAAAAGCTGATTATCTCAGTATAACATGTCAAAATCTACTACTGTAGATTGCTAGGTATTAACTGATCAGACTGCCTACAATGTATTTTTCGAAGGAACAAGCTAAATTTTCTTTGGTATAAACAGCTCACATTTCCTATGAAGTTCGCCATTTTGTTGCCCATCTGCTTGCAATGTTGTAAATCAAAGCTTATTCTCTCCTTCCATTTCACATCCACGGATACGAAATTGGATATGGATACCAAGCGCTGTTATTTAAGACAGTCCCATGCTCCCAGCACTGAATCACAAAAACTGAAGATTGCTTGCAATGTACAACCAAATCAGAAGTTCCCAGTGTCATATTATGTTGCTTGAACCGTCAGATATACCAATCATGAGACTAGCAGCTGAGCATAATAATTTTGTTGCTATTCTTCCGTGGGACTCTGGTAATAATGATTTGTCTCATGTTTTGGTTGGTTATTCTCCCTTGAAAGAAAAATTGGGTTGTTTGCAAATTTGTATGCTTGAATATGATGGCCTACATGGTACAGCTTGTGATCTATAGAAAAGGCTTGAGTTTTTTTTTTTTTGAGATTAGGTGGTAATTTTACCCCTAGAAGACCTGCATCAAGTAAGCTTTCAACATGAGCTGGGCCCGGTTTCTTGTGCCCCTAGCGGGCCCCTACTGCCCTGCCCTAGGGACAGCCTGATTTACTACTGAGTTCTAATTCAAGAATTAGAGAGGAGATTATAGAATGAATGCTGGCATTGCTTAACTAGATGGATATAATGGATTGCAAACCTATATTCAGAACATTTATATCTTCAAGAAGAATTGAATATTTGGATATTCTGGCGTTCACTACAAATATATATCTGTTTGTTGTAAACTTGTAATGCTACTCTTAACTTTTTTTTTTTGGAGAAATGAACTTTTATCCTCTTTTTTCTTTTGCAAAAATGCTATCTATATTGTAAATAAATGTTGCTTATGCTACCATTGCGACTGTAGGAATATTCACGCCATATTTTGTTTTTCTAGAATTTAGAGTTTATGATATTTTTTATGAGATCTGTTGCAACGCACAGGCCCTTGACTAGTCACACAAGAAAAAAGAGCTTCTTTCTCCTGCGTGACAATCTTGCACCAGTCACATCAGATAAGTCAAATAAATCTTTCTCCTTCGAGAGTCACATCAGCATTGATTGACCGTATGACCGTGTTAATTATGGTCAGATACGTCAAAACCATCAACATAAAGCTTTTAGGGTTGATAGAGAACACTAGACCTGACTGGTATGTGCTATGAAGCAGCAGCTTTTGCTTCATTTTTTTTCCCGAACCATGGATAATCCACTGTTTTCATTTATCATAGGAAGTGATCCATCAATGCACGGTGGATGTTATTGTGGCACATTCTCACATGGTAGGGGTTTTTTTTTTGCTTTTTTTATTTCAATGGCTTCGGATGGTGAGAAGGCAAGGAAGGCAAAGATGCTTCAGAACAGGTTTTAGTACGCTATCAGCAGATTATCGTTCTCCATCGCTTTGTATTATAGATTATGTCTCTAGGTTCTCAACTATATTAACCCTTTTCTCTTAGATTCATTATATGAATAGAGATAAATGTTATAAGTATATACAATGAATCTGAACTTAAAATTTTATGTATAAAGATAAATTTATGCATAAATTGTTATGTTCAGAATCATTATATGTTAGTGGTAACAAAAAAGAGAAAAACTAACAACGTTTAAGAATTCAAATTTTATGAAATTTTCTCCTTTTTGCTGCTCTTAACATAGAATGAATTTGAACTTGAAATTTGTACGTAGGTGAAGTAAACCATGGAATACATATAAAATTTTCTCGGAATTTTTCGTAACTTTGTTAGTTAGGATGTACCATGAGTGCACCACAAACTTGATTGCATAAGATATATTGCCTACATAGAGGTAAAAGAAATTACTCGGGCCAAAATAACTCTGTAGTTATTGTGCAAGCGGCATTCAAATACTGTTATTTTGTAGTTGATGAAATCTGTACATGTTGCAGACCTAAAGCCTGAAGGGACTGGGACTGAGCTTGGCTCATTTGGCAAAGGGTGCCGTCGAGCACCCTAGCCGCATGGCTTCGAGCCCACGGTAGCTCTATTTTTTAGGTACTGCTTATATGAATAATGCTCCTGAATACACGTGAACGTAGGTGTTTTCAGTAGTCAAAGTACATGCCACGCTCCGGAGACTCTACGTTCTCTATTTTGCTTCAAACGTATATATTGGATACACTCACGTGGGTGTATAGTGCCGTGTATGTGCGTATGTGTGAGTGCGTCCTTTTTATACTTAAAAAAAGCCTAAAAAGACTAGAAAAGGATATGCCTATCGGGTGTAGCTGCTTGCACGGCAGCACGGGCGCAGTGCTGGGCTCAGATGTCTGAAGATGGGATGTGCGTAGCATGTCTACATCAAATGTGTGCGTGCCGTCATCTGTAAAAATAAAAATGGCGAAAATTTCTCTTCAGTGCTCACTTGTTCATGCTTGTGTTTTGCTATGAAAAGAACTAGCCACGTAGGCGTGGCGCCACGCCACGCCAGCCACCGTGTGGATCGAAGCAAAAGAGACGAAAATTTGCAGGTAGTTTCATAAAAAAAATCGAGAAAAAATTGAGGACCCGTGTGCAATTTCGGAAAAACAAAAGGACTTTTTTGAAAAAAATCGAGGACTCTGATTTATCTTGTACACGGTTACTCACTAGCCTTTTTGCCAAAACCTTCGCTTCGATCAATGGCAAAAAGGTAGGGGCGGACCAACAGGGTATGCCGGGTGGGCCAGCCGAGCGGTGGAGCAGGCCTGACTCGGGTCCGCCGCGGGCGCCAACGCCCCGGAGCCAGCAGCGGACGACGAGGAAGTATTCTGCTCCACCACCTTCTCCGCTACAGAAACACCAAACCTTACGCCTCAGACGCCAAATTCACCACCTCCGCCGCGGCCAGCCCCTTCCCCGCCTCCTCTTCCGGCCTCCGCACCCTCGACCTCTTGGACGCCGGCGAGCTCGCCCCGACCCCGCGTCTCTACCACTCCCTCGTCACCGCCTGCGCGCAGTCCAAGAACCTCGACGATGCCCGGACAATCCACGCTCACTTGGCCAGCTCCCAGTTCGCGGGCGACGCCTTCCTGGACAACTCGCTCATACACCCGTACTGCAAGTGCGGCAGTGTAGTGGACGCGCGCAAGGTGTTCGACGAAATGCCAATGCGCGACATGGTTTCCTGGACCTCGCTCATTGCCAGGTACGCGCAGAACGACATGCCGGTAGAGGCCATTGGGCTGCTCCCTGGAATGCTTCGAGGGCGCTTCGAGCCGAACGGGTTCACGTTTGCCAGCCTCCTCAAGGCAGCAGGTGCTTACGCTGGCAGTGGCATCGGGGAACAGATCCATGCTCTCGCTGTGAAGTGTGATTGGCACGCGGATGTCTATGTTGGGAGCGCACTTCTTGACATGTATGCTCGGTGTGGGCAAATGGACATGGCCACTGCAGTGTTTGACAAGCTTGACTCGAAGAATGCAGTTTCTTGGAACGCATTGATTGCTGGGTTTGCAAGGAAGGGTGATGGAGAGACTGCTTTGATGACGTTTGCAGAGATGCAGAGGAATGGGTTTGAGGCTACGCATTTTACATACTCGAGCGTGTTCACTGCAATTGCTGGTATCGGTGCTCTTGAGCAGGGGAAGTGGGTGCATGCACATATGATTAAGTGTGGGCAGAAACTGACTGCATTTGTGGGAAACACGATTCTTGACATGTATGCAAAGTCAGGGAGCATGATCGATGCAAGAAAGGTGTTTGATCGTGTGGATAAGAAGGATCTAGTTACTTGGAATTCAATGCTCACTGCATTTGCACAATATCGTGTGGATAAGAACGATTTTTTGGATGATTGTCTAGTCACATTCATTGAGCGAGATATTTTTTTTGAAGTGGATGAAGATGATATAATCGAGACTTTCATGTCCTTTAGAAAGTGTAGGTCAAAAAAGTCACACAAGTAGTATTGTAAGTCTCTTTTATGTATATTTGAGACTATTAGTATGGTGTTTGAACTATTTATATTGTAATTTGTGCAAGTTTTCAATTTAAGATTTATTATATTATTTAGTGCATGTATACCGAAGTGCAAATTTTACAATTATTTACCGAATTGGCAAATGGTTTTACCGAATTGCATATGAAAATTTTGGTGTGGCATACCTTTTGGTAAAATCCTGGGTCCGCTACTGCAAAAAGGTCCTAGCTGCAGAACTGTCGTGTACAGAGTTCTTGTTTTGATTGGGAATATGCCGACTTGTTGATCCACAAGTGACAACTCCAAAGGTATTATACAGTCATGGAGACTGTTGGAAGGAGACAAAAAGCGAATTGCTCGGCAACACTTAAAAAAGTGGCATCAGGATCTAGCTTGTGATGCCATTTTATTTATAATCTATACCTTTTGTGAGTGTTACTAGACATTTCCCCAAAACAAAAACGACACAGAAAAATGCCTTCAGTGTTCATGCTATGATATGTCTTGTGCTTACCACGAAAAGATTACCCAAGTGTCGGCCGTACAAGCATATACAAGCCCATGATGGTAACAAACAGTGAATACATTCTGAAACCAGTCAGTACTGAAACTACCTATCTTGCAGATTGGCGTCTTTTTTTTTTTTGAACTAAACATATTGGTGTCTGTCAAATCAGCTTTTACATCCAGTGTCCTTGCCATCGACCGGAGCCTTTTAGAACGTAAAATGCAGGTAACTGTTGCCAGTCTCTCAGCATAGTTCACTCTGATTTAGTTAGTGATTTACCACATAGTACACATCCATTTTACTAGCCTTCTTGCCAAAACCTTCAATTCAATCAACGACAAAAATGAGCTAGCTGCAAAACTGTCAAGCACAGAGCATTTGTCTTCATCCGTTGATCAGAAAAAGGCTCACTTGCTGATCTACGAATGTCAACTCCAAATGTATTACATACTCTATTTTTGAACTTCCAAATGTATTACATACGGTTAAAAGAAAAGATAGCAAGTTTTGTAGTCATGGAAACTTCGAGAAGTTAGATTTCAGCGTCCCTCTAGACCTGTAAGGCTCATGTCATTCACAGTGTGTTCAATGTTTTCTCCTACTTTATCACTGCCGTGATTCCTCTGCGCATAATATATAGGCTGGAAGCGCCGTGGCTCCATTCTCCAAAATGAACACAGACGATGACATGAGTGGCCGATCATTCCGGTCATCTTGAACACACAGAAAGTCCTACGTGGACACATCGGAGAACTTCATCAAGCGAACAGCTCTCCAGAATTAATGAGTCAACTAAATGTTCTGTGTTTCCATCATTCCACATGCTCCATGCCTTACTTTTTCGTACGAATAATCTATTTTTTATTCAAAATTACAGAAATATACCCGGGGTAAATTTTTTTACAAAAATAGGCTCAAGTCGCCCAATGGAAGGGCGACTGGAGCCTATCGTCCAACCAGAAGCCAATTCTGTCCCTGTTACTCTACCATCAGGCGACTGCATCCAGTCGCCCTCCCATTGGGCGACTTTAACGTAGTCGCCCAATGGTTGAGCGACAGGGATCAAACATTCGCCAAAAATAGTGAAAATTGGTGGAGATATTCTTCATTGATCCAAAAGCCTTCAGAAAATTTTTTGAGCAATTTCGGCTACGGGATCAAAAGTTATAGAAATCGAGGAACACAAAGAGAGGAAACGGGGAGTGATTGAAATTTTTTACCAGTCACATTTTTTATTACGACTCCATCACATTTTTTACCAGTCCCACGGCCAAGGCGGCTCCATCCTTCCTCTGCGCATAATATATAGGCTGTTTTGGGGCTGGAAGCGCCGTGGCTCCATTCTCCAAAATGAACACAGATGATGACATGAGTGGCCGATCATTCGGGTCATCTTGAACACACAGAAGTCCTACATGGACACATCGGAGAACTTCATCAAGCGAACAGCTCCCCAGAATTAACGAGTCAACTAAATGCTTTGTGTTTCCATCATTCCACATGCTCCATGCCTGAGTCACAATATGAGATCATCTGATTAATTGTGTATTTCATATGATCTGAAGAAATCTTGAGCACTTCATGATGCTTACATAAGCTTTAAGGTTCGGAAAGTCTGTGAACAGCTGGTGTGTAGAGCTGATCTTTATGCCACTCACAATTTCCAAAAGCAACACACCGAAGCTATAGACATCAGACTTGACAGAAAAGGCGCCTTCCAGTGCATATTCAGGTGACATGTAACCACTATTTGTACCAATTCCCAAACAAATAACACATAGTTGAAATTAGTTTATAAAGAAATATCACATTGAAGCATCTTCTTTATGAAATTACTCACTATGTTCCGACAACTCGGTTAGTATTCTCATGTTGTTGGTCACTTCCAAAAATCCTTGCCATACCAAAATCAGATATTTTGGGGCTCATGTCAACATCCAACAATATGTTGCTTGCTTTGAGATCCCTGTGAATTATTGTCAGTCTTGAGTCTTGGTGGAGATAAAGAAGTCCTCTAGCTACCCCTTTTATTATCTTGAACCTTGTTGGCCAATCAAGCACAGATTTCCTTGCATCATCTGCCAAGGATAGCATCAAATGAAACACATTGTTAGTCAAGAATGCTCCTCAAGTAATACCTCATCGGAAGAGCTTTTACACTCTCCATAAAGAAATCTGCATAAAATTTAGAGAAACGAAATTACAACTAAGCAGATAATTTCAACTTGCTTTGTAGATGACTATATTCTGTAAAAGTGTTCTCTCAAAAAAACTAGTCTGTGCTCCAATAAAACATATTGCAAGACTTCAACGGAATTCAGAACATACTGAAAAGGAAGGCATCCAAACTTTTGTTAGGCAAATACTCATAAATCAATAGCTTTTCATCTCCATGAATGCAGCAACCAAGAAGCTTCACAAGGCTTCTGTGTTGCAACTTAGCAATTAGAATCACTTCATTTCTGAACTCCACTATTCCTTGACCAGAACTCCTACTAAGCCTTTTAACAGCAATTTCAGTACCACCTTCTAGCATTCCCTGCAGAATTGCACAATCGTTCAATCAGATCAGATAGACCTGCCACAAGTTACTTGAGGAAAATAAATAACATAAGTTTCTACTACTGGGAATATTAAAATAAGGTGTCGTTTTACCTTATAAACATTTCCGAAACCTCCTCGCCCAAGCATGTTGGAGTCAGCAAAATTGTTTGTTGCAACAGCAATTTCTCTAAATCTAAGGAATGGAAATTCTAGTTTTCCATCCCCAAGTTCATCAGAAACGCCCAAATCCCCTTGCATCTTTCTTTCCCAAAATTTCTTGCATCTTTGTTTGGCTGACAAGAATATCAGCGCAGTGTATCAACAATACTTCAAATAATTATGCTTGGCATCCAAGGAGGATGATAAAAAATATGAAATGAAAGAAACAGAAAAAAGAAGGAAACAAACCTCTTGTTCGACCTCTGCATGTGCGAATCCAAACAAGACATATGCATATGAGTGTCAGCAAGCTTGCTGGAACAAGCAGTATAATTTCTAGTGCATTGTTCTTTCTCTTGCTTCCTGCACAAATCGAATTCATGGAGCGAATCATGATTTCAAAATGTGTACTATATTAAATATTAAACATTTCTCTTTTAACATAACCATCAAGCATTTGTTATATGATAGATATTTCGCATGACAAATCTACTATTCTAACACGCCCACCATTGCTGCCAAACTTATGCTAATCTAAGGTTACTACTTAGCTGTTTTTGCTGTTTATGCTGTGTGAAGTGAGGTCAAATGATACAGATCCTAAGTTAGCGCCATAGAGTTAGTTTTGTAAAAAAATCTTGTGGTTGGGTAGAAAAGACTAGAGCCTATATACAGTGAGCAGAAAATGTCAATACAGAGATACAAACTCTCACCGGAGTTAACAAGCTTTCCCGTGTCAATAAGCAGAAAATGTCAATACAGAGATGTCGCTCTGTCGGTTAAGTTGCTGTAGTTACACGCTGTGCACGAGCAGTTGCTACTGCATAATGCTGTGCATTTGTCGAAGCTTACACTACCCAAGTACAAGTACTTGTCCGGCACTTTCATGCCAGGCAACGACAAGAAAAGCTCTCCTCCACCACATTCTAGTGCCTCTTTTCTCCGGCAACTCTGTGATATGTTGCCGCTGACAGGGTCGAATCCTTCGAGGCACTTGCAAGTTGGGACAGCCTCTGTTGCATCACAGTAACCAAATGGGCCACACGTGCCATAGCGGTCACAGCCTCGAATTGAAATCATGGACAGGACTGTCCATCGTGAGAGGGGTGTTAAGGATGGAATATGATTATTATTCGTTTTCTTATATGCCTTGTTTTCATATCTGTATATAACATATTCCTCTATTTATTCCCTTACACATGCCATATATATTGCCCTTTGGGTCTCATTTTTTTTAGATAAAGGATATAAAATCCGGCCTCTATATCCACGAGGGATATATACAGCCAACGGTTACACGAGCTCTTAGGCTCAAAGCCTCATAACTGAGGAGCATACAACCACAAGAAAGAGAGCTTAAGGACTATGAAAAAAAAGCTAGAAAGACTACGCTTCAGAGCTTCTTCTCCGTCCTTGCTTTCAACCAAGACCCTATCCTCCACCGACTGCGCCATCCAAACTTCGGTCTAATTTGTGCGAAGAAGGACCTCCTAGGCGACGCCTCCAACGAGACGACTAGAATCGCCAACGCCGCCCGCCTCACCGAGGCAAGGTTTTCACCTGGAGATCAGAGCACATGAGAGCTGTGGAATGCCAAGACAACACCTCCAGGAAGGAAAATGGTGCCCGAAGGCGTCATCGTTGTCAGGACCGGTAAGAACACCGGCAATGCTTTCGCCAGCACCTCCACAACACCCCACGTACTACCCACACGCAAAAAAGACTTCCACCAACACTCCGGAATCCATCATATCCTTCACCGGTCACCGCGGGATGCCTTAGGCACCCAGCAACCAAACCGTCTGCCGCACAACAGGACCACAGCCAACCACCATCGCCAGGCGCAGCAACCGGCCTCCAACCAGCCCCATGCAAGGCTCCGGCGACCAGCACCCGCGCTCTACCAGATCCCGGCGCCAGCACGCTGGAGCCACATGCCGTTGGCCGGCAACCTCGGCGAGGACGAGGCTGACCGCCACCAGGCCGGGCTGCAGCACGCCGCCACACCTCCTTGACGCCGCTCCACGCGGGCGACAACGCCGCCCCCACGCATGTACGCATGAGAGACGGCGACGGCGGAGTAACAAAGAGCGACTCCCAGCGGCCAGTCCTCCGGTAGAAGGTGACGCCCTTGCACTGCGAGCTCCGCGACCTCGGGCCTCGCCGGCTCTTCATCCCGCAGCACGGACGCCCATCAGGGCGCTTCCTCCGCCGGCGACCTCCACAGGGGCCCGGACGCCTCCGGCGGCACGCTCCAGCGGCGGCGAGGCGAATGGGAGAGGTAGGGGGAGACGGCGCTGGAACGCTGGGGAGAGAAAGGGTCGCCCACTCGTCTCCGGCCCCAACCGCCGCTTACGCCGCGCTGCCTCCGTCGGCGACCACCACGGGGACCCGGCCGCCGCTTACCCGCCGCCCAGATCCAGACGAGAAAGCCCCGCCGCCGCCTTCCTAGCACCCGCACAAGCCTCCGACGGCGTGCTCCAGCGGCGGCAAGGCGAAGGGGAGAGGTAGGAAGGGGAGACGGCGCTGGAGAGGAAGGGTCGCTGGAGAGGAAGGGTCGGCCCTTTGGGTCTTTGGGTCTCATAAATATATACACAGTATTCATAACAGATGTTACTCTGAAAGGCTGTGGTGTGGGCTAGCCTGTGGTTGAATCACCATTGTTCAGGGTGGTTGTATGGCTTAGTTAGGTGTGATGTGTTTCCAGTGCCTAATAAAGAACATGTAATTGCCTAAACGGTATAGGCACTTATCAAATTGCAGCGTATTGTCAGACTGGATAATTTAGTGTTGGTAATCAACAAACAGAATTTTCACTTGTTCATGATAAACTAGCGCGCCAACCACGGATCTTTTCTTACATAAGCTATGTTACGTAAAGTTTTATTTTATCTATTATTTTGTACAAAGACTATATGGTCAATAAAGAAACTTTTTCAGTGAGAGCCTTCTCTTTAAAAACACACATATAATACCATAAAGAAGGTATTATGAAGTTCCTACTGTAATATTTGCCCGCCACTATTTATTTAGATCTAATTCATGCTCTAGTGTTGTATGTAGCAATAAGAGCATACGATTGGAGCTTAAGTGGGCCCGCAAAATGAGAAATATATCTACTAAGGCAGGTAGAGAAAGAGAAGCAAGAAATTATACCACTTAATCCGTTAACCCGAATATAGAGGTTTTCCCCTTCTCCAATGCGCTTCTCTATGTCAATCAAATCTCCCATCCATAATAGGCACCTTGTGTCATCCTCATTGATAGCCCTGATACTAATATTGGCATAAGCGTATGCTGTGCAGGAGCAGTTGCTAGTGCATTCTGTTGTGCACTCGTCGAAACTTCTGTTCTCGACATGCAAGAACTTGTCAGGACTCGTCATGTTCGGCAAAGTTAAGAAACTATCTCCTTGGCCACATCTTAGTGTCTCCTTCCGGTGGCATCCCTGTGAAAACCTGCCAGCGGTCCAGTCTGTATTGTTGTTTGGCTCGAAACCATCAAGGCACTTGCATGTTGCTATAGGCTCTGTGTTGTCGCAGTAACCGAATGGACCACAGTATCCGTATCTATTGCACTCTTGGTTAGGTTCTGACTGCAGGGCACTCCATTCTGACATGTTGCTATTCCATATTAGTATCCTTACCCTGCCTGAGTAGTCCATCTTAATTAGAACTGATGTGGAGACACTTGTTAGTCCAAAAGACATGTAGATCTCATCATCGATGCAATGTAATGTAAGGTAAATAGTGGACTTGATACTCTCCGTATATTGTCCGACTACCAAGTAGTTACTCCATACTGGACTTCGCCGGTATGGTGTAGAGCCATTCCAGATAAAGCGCTGCAGAAATTCATTAGGATCTGCACCATAGGAGAAGTTGCCCAGGGATGGGTCTTGGGGGTCCTTCCAAGAAATCAGCCGGTGCAGTGCATGTGTCTTGTGGGTGACTCTGAAATTCATGCCGGGGAGGAGGGTGTCGGTTGGGTAATCAAAGCTTTGCCATAAGATGATGCCCTGTGATGTCCGAAGGATAAAATTTCCATTGTTGTCAAGCATAGCTTCATCGGTGGTCTCTGATGATGAATTGCTTGCAGTGCTGTTTGTCATCCAAAGAATCTGGCCATTGGTATCAAACACAACAAGATTGGATCTGTTGGTCAAGGCAAGTGTTGCGGAAGAAGGATCAGTGATCGGTGTAGCACGGTTGGCAACCCATACGACGTTGTCCTTGTGAATGTTGTTGTACCATATACCAACATAGTAATGTTTTGTGGTGGAGTTGGACGGGGAGAAGAAGCCCAGGGCAAAAGTGCCATCATTAGAGATGAGGGTGTTGCCAGTGGAAAGCGGCTTGTTGGGAAGAAGGCGGCTGTCCGATACACAGAAAGGCAATGAACCAAATGACCAACAAAACAAGAAGAAGATTGTGTGTGTGGGAAGGAGCTCCATTGATGTTCTTGTCGTACTTTGCAACAAAACTAGAACGGAACCATGGAAGTGGGATATGTAAGCAAACAAGTTAATAAGGTTTCCTTGGACAGCTGGACTCCAGGGAGTGGAAGCATTAGTCAAATCACTTTGACTGTGTCGCTGTCCACCTTTGCCTACAGGAATCATCTGGGGATTTTGGAAGGAGTCAAGGAACAACATTTCTAGGAAGTTGCTGGTTACCATCATCATCTGGACTGTGGACTAGCAATCTAGCATGTCTCAGAGAAGAGAGTAGACATTGCTTCTGCATTAGTAGGTCACCTTGAAGACCAGAACTTCAGAACACAGGAAAACAAGCATTTCTCATACGCTGCAAAAATCACGGAGCCTAAAATGTGAATACAAGAAATCAGATGCATATCCACTCACTTTATGAACAAATCAAGGTGAGGAATTGAGGATGGTTTGATCCATACTTCTCGAGGAAAACGACATGAAAATTGACAATAGGTGTGATATCCAATAATCCACGTTAGCTTCCTGTAATCACTAGTGATTTAGTTCTTTTAGGTGCGACTGCTGGTTTTTCATGTTTGAAGGTGCTGGTTAGTACAGTTTTAGTTGGCGTGCACGTATCTGAACAGAAGTCCCCAGTTTCTGTTTTGGTATGTTATCGAGATGTTTGCACTGAATTTCTTTTTAAAAAATACATATATAAGAAATTATATGTCGTCTATTACCAAAATAAGTACTGCAGCAAATCCCAGTGTCTTCCTTCCAGAGTCACATCAGCTATTGGTTGACCGAATGACCGTGTGAATTTTGAATGGCAAAAGGAAGCAAAAATGGATACGGGAAGAGGACTGCTTCATGCTGTAGTCAATGCTTTGTACCACTTGCAAGTAGGGATGGAAATGGATGGACGATCGAATAGTCTTAAATACGAATATGAATCTATTTTTTAAAAACGAATATAAATACGAATTCGAATATTCTCGAATACGAATACGAATCGAATATTGTAACGGATACAAATTCGAATTGAATATATACTTAATTTGGTTGAATACGAATATGTTCTTATAACTTCTGTAACAAATCTTGATAGAACAAATTTCTAGCTGTTTTGCCGGTTTTTCACTGGTTTTTGACCGGTTACCGACGTAGGTGTAACACCCCGCCCACTCTCTGGGCCAAGATGCTACCACCTCTGCAACTCTTACCAATTCATTATCAACTAGTAGGAATTTAAGCCAACAATAAGTTTATTCATCTTGCTGCGTTCAGATACATCATAACATTTCTAGTGATTACTCTAACCTAACACAGATAAAGTACACTGACAAAAGGTGATACAAAAATGCTACTAGTTCGTGCCGTTATTTCATGTGCTACTTCCGCCCGTGCCTGTCGTCCTCAACGGTCACCTAAAAACATCAACAAAGTAAGGGTGAGTCCACCGACTCAGCAAGTACAAAGCAAAACAGCAAATAACAGGTTTATTCATTAGACCAGAAATCATTCCATTCTCATTAACCACATTTCCATTTAACCACTTTTCGTTCCGATGAGCTATTCATCATGCACATACACATGCACATGCACATCTTTCTCAACTCTTTAGCCTATACTATTTAACGGTTATCACTTCCCATCTCTGTGGACTGCACCTCACTATCTCTGTAACTATTCTATTGTCATCACTTCCCATTTTTGCGAGCTGTTCTTCACCATTTCTGTAGCTATTTCACTATTACCACCTTCCATCTCTGTAATTATTTTACTGTTATCACATCCCATCTCTGTGAACTATACCTCACTATCTCTGTATCTGTTTTATCATTAACTCCTTTATGCAATACAATGCATATGTAACTGTATCACTGTTCAGTTCTGCTTTCATGCAATGCCATGCAATGCAATGCATCTGTAATGCGTCTGTAACTGTAGCTTATACCGGTAAAGCGGAGTGTTCACCCGTTGATGAACCACTCAATCCCCGTCCTCTTTCATACGGGGTTCCATGCTCCACTCCCGTGGAGTACCTACCGAAGTAGGTCCTGTTGTCTGTGTATGAGTGCAATGCATTATGCAACATGCGGTCACTGTTGGCACTTAATCATAAGCAACTCTCATCACAGTATGATTAGCACGAAATCATAAGTACTGTAGAACATGGCACAGAAGACATGAAAAACCAATCATCCACCACCGTCCACTGTTCTACCATGCACTTGCAAGTTCATTTATGCACATCAACTTGCCATGTCTTAACGTTCATCATTCATCTTTTCTCAATATGCACCCGGAAAAGGTAAACTTACCCCCAAATCATTCAATTTAACCAAAATCACTACCTGAATTCACCGCTTTACAATGCACTTGCCTGGTTAGTCTCGGGGATGACGCGTGGACAGCTCCGACCCGGGACCTCCACCTGCGTACACGTTAACCCGACTCAACGGCAAATCAATAAAAAAAACCAGAGCTTTAACGGGTGTCGACGATTCTACGCTCTGACTCGACTCGAGTGTAGAATACACGGGGTCAAGGTCCCGTCGCACGGGTACCACCCCATCTTTTTTTCTTTCTTTCTCTCATCTTTTCTTTTCTTTCCTCTTCTTTTTTTTTCTCTTCTTTTCTCTTTTCTTTCCTTTCTTTTCTTCTTTCTTTCCTTTTCTTCCTAATCTCTCTCCTCCCCATTTCTTTTGGCCGAATGGGCCTTATCCTCTCCATGCCCAACTCCTCACTCACTTCTCTCTCTCACCCAACTCGGCCGAACGGCCTGCTCCTTCTCCAGGGCGGCGCGGCAGCGCGCGACGAGCTCGTCGCCGGCGGCTCCCCCGCCGCCCCCTGCCTTCTCCTCCCCCTCCCCTCTCTCTCTTTCCCCAAGCCTCTCTCTCCCCTCTAACCGACCGGGCGGCGCGGCGGCACTCGGCGGCGCCGGCCCTTGGCCCGCCGCCGGCGGCTCTGCCGGCCCCCCCGCCTTCCTCTCGCCGGTCTCGCCTGGGGGCGGCGCGGCGGCGTGCGGCCACGCGAGAGGCTCGCCGGCCCCGGCCCTCTCTCTCTCCGCCGGCCCTCCACCCAGGCGACGCACGGGCGCACGGCCACTGGGCCTCGCTGGCTCCTCCACCCAGGCGGCGCACGGGCGCACGGCCCCTTCCTTACAGCCGGCTCCTCCATTACCCCGCCCCAATCCCTCTCTCTTGCGCGGCCTCCTCCGGCGGCTCGATGGTGCGCGGGTGGGCTCGGCCCGCTGGCCCCGGGCTCACCACCGGCCGTCCCCCTACTCGCCTTCCCCGTCCTAGATCCGGTCAGGACTGGATACCGCCGCCTTCCCGTGCACGCGCGTAGCGAGGCGCGCCTTCCCGCGCTGCCGTGGAGGATGGCACGGCCTTCGGCCACCGAACACCTGGTTTGCCGGCCGTCTCCCCCTATTGCTACTTCGCCTCCCTCTCTACGTGCAGGTTTGCAAGGCTTGGTGTGGGAAGAATATGCAGCATTCTATTGAGTGAAGGCTCACCTTGCACTTACCTTGTGCTGGCCGAAGAGATGTGGCTATGTGGGGCTGGTTTAGTGGAGAAGAAGAAGAGAAGAGGAATGGAAAGGCTTGAGAGGCTTGTTTTATGTTCTCTAGTTCTGCATGGACTTGGCTAGCTCTCAGAATGAGCTCTTGGGTGGGGAATGAAAATGGCTTTGCTTGTTTTGTGCTTTCACATAGAAGCATGGTTGGGGCTGCCTTGCTTTTGTGAAATGACCGTAGCGCCCTCCTCGAGCCCCATGCCCCTCTCATATACCTACCTGCCCAAGGGCAAAATGGTCCAAGGCTATGTTGGTTTGGGGTTTTTACTGCAGCGGTAAGTCGGTAAAAAGATAAGGTAGAAATGGCCAGATGATGAACACCCGAAACGCGAGATGGTGCCGACTGTCCCTAGGCGATCCGGGAACCTCTGAGAGCGCTAGTGATACGGCTCTCTAGATGGTGCCGACCGTCCTGGGATGGTCTGGGAACATCTGCGCACGATACTAAATCGACACGTTAAAAGTCGATGGGTCTGACGACAAAAACCCCTATTTACCTCTAATGTTTTCCTTTTGCAAATTTGGGGTATTACAGTAGGCATAGGAAACGGATCGAATACAAATCGAATAATCCCGAATACGAATATGAATATTCTCGAATACGAATACTCAAATACGGATACAAATATTTTCGAATACGGATTTTACTTACCACATTCGTGTTTTCTCGAATACGAATATCGGATAAAACAGATTATTCGAATACGAACACTGGCGAAGTAATTGAATGTACTGCATGAGTGATAAATTGAAATAATTAATGCTTGTTTAGGTGGCGGTTCGAGTTTGGTGCCATCCACGCACCGTCCGCCAGGTTAACAGGCAAGTGCATGGTAGACGGTAAATTGTGATGAGTGTTATTCGTGATTCCATGCCATGATTTACAGTATGTATGAGAGGATGCCTGTGATTATGTGCTAATCGTACTTTGATGAGTAACATTTATGATTAGACATTCACATTTGGAGCATATTGCATCATGCAATTGCATAAGAGCCAGGTCGGTGAGAAAGTCTTATGACTAGTCCGGAATGCTCTTGAATAAGACCTACAGAGGTAGGCACTCCACGGGAGTGGAGGTTATGACCTCGTATGAAAGAGGACGAGGCGAGTGGTCCATCGACGGGTGGACACTCCGCTATACCGGTATATGCTACAGTTACAGAGCATACAGATGCATTGCATGATATTGCATTGCATTACAGTGACAGAAAGTGATACAGTTACAGAGTTGATTTACAACTTACAGTTACAGAATTGATTTACAGCTTACAGTTACAAAGTAGATTTACAGTTTACAGTTACAGAGTAGATTTACAGTTTACAGTTACAGCATTGGTTTACAGTTTACAGATATAGAATTGAATTACAGTTTACAGACATAGGATTGAATTACAGCTTACAGACATAGAATTGATTTATAGAATACCGTTACAGACTTGACTTACAGTTTACAGTCATAGAATTGATTTACAGCTTACAGTTTGTGAAATTGATTGAATTGCTAAAGTGATGTTACTGTTTTTATCGTGTGCTTGCTGAGTCTCCGGACTCACCCTTGCTTTGTCGTTGTTTTTAGGTGAAGGTTGACGACATGCATGGAATGGGATAGCACTTTTGGCACTGCACATATGAAATAACAGCTTAGCCGTATACGGAGTCTTTATTTTTGTTATAATGCTAAGACTTGTGACTCGCTATTTGGTTTAGCTTGCTTGCGAGCCAGGATGGCGTGTCTCCATGGTCGTGGAGCCCACTCTGTTTATGTTATAACTTGTGAAATATGAAGTTAGTTGCTTCTGCAATCATCCTACTGTTAATTGTGGTTTGATTTCTGTGGGCAATGATATAAAAAGAACAGAGGAGGTGCTGCTAAAAGTTGAATTAGCAACACTTTTGAATTGGTAAGGGTGTGGTGGTAACATCTTGGACCCTATGGAGGGTCGGGGTGTTACATGGGGGCGCTCGAGTACCAAAGGCAACCGACGCCGCTCGTGTACGACGAGTGGTCAGAGTCGTCCAAGTACAGAAGGGGTCCGTCTTCGAGAAGCAATCGGAGGCACTCAACTTCAATAAGGGGTCGGATGCATCCGTCTTCGAGAAGCGGTCAGAGGCACTCGACTTCTACAAGGGATCGGAGACAACCGTCTTCGAGAAGTGGTCGGAGGCACTCGACTTCGACAAGCTGGTTGGAGACATCCATCTTCGAGACGTGGTCGGAGGCACACAACTTTGACAAGCGGGTCAGAGACGTCCATCTTTGAGAAGCTATCAAAGGCACTCGATTTCGACAAGGGGTTGGAAGCAATCGGAGATGCCATCTTCGGGAAGCGGTCGGAGGCACTCGACTTTGACAAGCGGTCGGAGATTCCCGTCTTCGAGAAGTGGTTGGAGGCACAAGACTTCAACAAGCGGGAGTACTGCAGCATCGTGGTCGTAGGTAGTACTCGTAGTGCACTATATCATCTTGGTCGAAAGTCATACTCGAAGAGTATTGTAGCACCATGCTCGAAGGCTGTGCTTGTAGAATACTGTAGCCTTGAGGTCAGAAGCAATAATCAAATGAGCATTGTAGCACCCGGATCAAAGGCTCCCGTGTATCAATGGCGGCCGGCGGTGTTTGAGTTTGGCGGGTGGCTGACAATGTCGAGTACGGTGATCGGTCGACGACAAGCGGTCGGTGATGTCCGGCTTTGCCAAGCGGTCGGTGGCGTCTGGCCTTGATAAGCAGTCGGTGACATCCGGCTTCGCCAAGCGGTCGGTAACGGCCGAGTATTGAGGACAGTTGGAGGTGCCTGGCACCGAAGGCAATTGACGACGCTTCAATACGGTGAGCAGTCGGAGACATCTGAGTGCCGAAGTCGATCGAGGAAGCTTGAATGTTGAAGGCAATTATAAGCGCCCGAATATTGCAGGCAGTCGAAAGCGCCCGAGCACAATGGGCGGTCAGAGAAATATGGAGCGGAGGAACTTCATGTCTCAAACCTGGTGAGTCGGAAGGCGAACAACAATCTCAACGGTCTCGATATCAGGGTCACGGGCTACATCTCGGTGAGCTCCAGATAGGGATGGCAATTGTGCTTGTTTACCCATATATCCGTGGGTAAATACCCTAATGGAGTCGAGTATGGGATATTTTCTTTACCCACGGGTATATAAATGAGGGAATACTCTACCCGTCGGGTAAACGAGCACGGGTATGGGTAAGCTCCACCCGTACCCACCCCGCCCGTTTACCCACGATATAGATTGACAGGTGGCACAGCCATAGTAATATCTCTAATTGCTATTGATTGTTATAAACTTTTGTATATCTCTAATTGCTATTGATTGTTATAAACTTTCTTGATAGCTATTATATTTCCTAGCAACAGTTGTTGCTTATATGTACCTGTCATTAGTTCAACTCTCAGATAGTAACACTCAGTTCGCGGGTAAACGGGTACCCATGGGCGACTAGTATGGGCAAGGTTTTTCACCCGTTGTCCTTCACGGGTATGCTCGTGGGCGTATATCAGGGTCGCGGGTACGGGTATGAGCGAGCACTACCCGTACCCGCCGCGCCCGATTGCCATCCCTAGCTCCAGAGCACCTGGTCGGTGGCATTACCAGCGGCGGTCATAGTCATTTGGCGACGTTCCAATCATGGTCGTCGTTCACAATATGCAGGCTAGTTAGATGGAAAAGAAAGAGAGGAGGGGATATTCTTTACCATTCTGAGCGTAGCATGCAATGGCCTAGACTTGTACGGATCGCTTTCTTAAGCTCCTCCGCCTTCTCCTTTTTTGCTTGTATCTTCTTTGCGTATGTCTTCTTCGCGTATGTGTGCTAATAGTATTCGTGTATCTTGTGTACGTCTCCCTCCCTGCGTCTTCTCTGTGTTTAGGCGCGATCGGATGTCGTCGGTGTCTCCTTTTCTCTTCTTTGCCTCTTTCTCCTTCTTACATAGGCACAAGCAAGGGCCATTGGCAACCAACGTGCCTCTCACGCGGCACCAATCGTCCCCTAATTTTCGGGATCAAATCTTTGATCTGATTATTGATTCTTTCCTTCTAAACCTATGCTTTCCAGATTAGAAAAGATTTATCGGGAAATACTTCCATAGATGAAAATATGGTGCAATCATCTTTCCATCGTGAAGACAATATACTCAGAACAAATCCTTTCCTTCCGTCTCGGTGCATAGGTTGCCATGCTCATAGCGACGCGGCCGACACAGTGTGGTCGGAGCGACCGTAGTTGGAACCTCGTGGTCGACACAACACGGTCAAGGACATCACGGTCGACCCAACGTGGTCGAAGACCCACAAGCTCAGGAGCTAATCTCAACACATACACTTAACGATCGATCGACGACGTGGAACCATATGAGGCGCGACGTGTTGACCACTTGGTGGTTTTGTTTTACGTACATCTTCACAACTCGATAAATGGGAGATCCTGCAAGACGTTAAGAGTCCGAGACAGTTGATTCTTGATTGTCTTGCATGTGCCTATCAGATAGCAGATGAGAAAAAAGAAAGAAGTTGGGAAAATTGAAACAGAAAATAAGAAAAGAAAAGATGTATACTTACAATGTAGTCAAAGATGACAGGGTTATCATTGAAGGTGGTAACACGGCAGTCAGCAGGCTCAATCAATCAAGACATCATCTTGATCAACACACACAAATCTATGAAACTAGGACACAAATTTACAAGTTCAATGAGTGAACCACAAGCATCTGGCAGATCTCCATCTAGATGGTTGCCATTGAGTGACCTGGGAAAATAATGTCTCCATCTAGATGGTTGCCATTGAGTGACCTGGGAAAATAAGGATGTTAGCAAATGAACTTAACAAAACAAACTAGCATGCGTATAGATATGCTGACAAAAGAAAGGAAGAATTTTACATGTTTGTTAATTTTTTAAGTTTTGACAATGAACTCGGGATGCTTCCAGTGAGCGGATTAGCGGAGACTTTTCCCAACAAAAGCAAACCTTAAATGAAAGATACATACATGATGCGATGCACCTGCAAGTTGGTGCTTACCGATGGTGGGGATGGTGGTGATGATCTCGCCGAGCTTGAGCTTGTAGAGGATGGTGGTCTTTCCGACGGCGTCGGTGAATAGCTGGCTGAATCGCTTGGTGAGATGGGGGCGTGCGAATGGCCGAATGGACCTATGGACGCTGGGAAGGATGGTTTGTTTTAGGTCAAGCCGTATCAGCAAAGTATCTATGAGGTATCAGAGAAGTATCGGAATTTATTTTATTTTTTGAAAAATCAAAAAAGGAATACGTTCAGGATACGTATCGGAGCATATCGGATGAGTATTTGTATCCGGTATGGTATCGGATACTGATACGCAACTTTTGGGAAGTATCCGTGCAACGAAGCACATTAGACCTGACTAAGTAGCTTTGAAGGTTAATAAAGAACACTAGACCTGACCGGGATATGCTATGAAGAAGCAGCTTCTGCTGCATTTTTTTTCGAACCATGGATAATCCCCTGTTTTTATTTGTCATAGAAAGTGATCCATCAATGCACGGTGGATGTTCTTGTGGCACATTCTCACATGATAGGGGTTTTTTTTTTTTTGCTTTTTTTTTCAGTGGCTTTGGATGGTGAGAAGGCAAGGAAGGCATAGGTGCTGCAATCATGGTGATGGCAAGATTATGCGGTCCACGCGAATAATAGACTTTGAATGGCAAAAGGAAGCAAAAATAGGTACCACTAGCTAGAGATGCCATTTGAGCTGTTCGCAAATCCATCTGAACATGAGAGTATATTCCAGACTTGACTTTTGACTAATTCGATCGCATCCTGTCACTGTTTTTGGCCAGATGTACTTGTGACATACTGAATCATGCTTTTTTACGCGTTTTTGTTGAAAAGTTGAAACACATCATTTTTGTGGGCATGCAGTTTCATTTACACTTACATAGGGGTAAAAAAAATACTCGGGTCAAAATTTCCGTACTCTGAAGTTATTGTGCAAATGGCATTCAAATACTGTTATTTTGCAGTTGATGAGACCTGTACATATTGCAGACCTAGAGGGACTGGAAAAGGATATGCGTATCAGGTGTAGCTGCTGGCACGGCCGCACGGGCAAAGTGCTGGGCTCAGATGTCTGCAGAGATGGGATGTGCGTAGCACGAGTACATGAGATGTGTGCGTGCCGTCATCTACAAAAATAAACATGGCGAAAATTTCTCTTCAGTGCTCAAGTGTTCATGCTTGCGTTTTGATATGAAAAGATTGCCAAAGCAGCCTCAGGACATGTACAAGTTCACTCTGATTTATCTTGTACACGGTTACTCACTAGCCTTCTTGCCAAAACCTTCGCTTCGATCAATGGCAAAAAGGACCTAGCTGCAGAACTGTCGAGTACAGAGTTCTTGTTTTGATTGGGAATATGCCGACTTGTTGATCCACAAGTGACAACTCCAAAGGTATTATACAGTCATGGAAACTGTTTGAAGGAGACAAAAAGCGAATTGCTCGATAACACTTAAAAAATTGGCATCAGGATCTAGCTTGTGATGCCATTTTATTTATAATCTATACCTTTTGTGAGTGTTACTAGACATTTCCCCAAAACAAAAACGACACAGAAGAATGCCTTTGGTGTTCATGCTATGATATGTCTTGTGCTTACTACGAAAAGATTGCCCGAGAGTGGGCTGTACAAGCATACACAAGCCCATGATGGTAACAAACAGTGAACACATTCTGAAACCAGTCAGTACAGAGACTACCTATCTTGCAGATTAGTGTCTGTTTTTTTGAACTAAACATATTAGTGCCTCTCAAATCAGCTTTTACATCCAGTGTCCTACCGGAGCCTTTTAGAACGTAAAATGCAGGTAACTGTTGCCAGTCTCTCAGCATAGTTTACTCTGATTTGTTGGTGATTTACCACATAACACACATCTACTAACAAAATAGATTGCATGCCAAATCGTAGAATATCTGCCATTTTACTAGCCTTCTTGCCAAAACCTTCAATTCAATCAACGACCAAAAAGAGCTAGCTGCAAAACTGTCAAGCACAGAGCATTTGTCTTCATCCGTTGATCAGAAAAAGGCTCACTTGCTAATCTACGAATGTCAACTCCAAATGTATTACATACTCTATTTTTGATCTTCCAAATGTATTACATACGGTTAAAAGAAAAGATAGCTAGGTTTGTAGTCATGGAAACTTCGAGAAGAAAGATTTCAGCGTCCCTCTAGACCTGTAAGGCTCATGTCATTCACAGTGTGTTCAATGTTTTCTCCTACTTTATCCTCTGCGCATAATATATAGGCTTTTTTGGGGCTGGAAGCGCCGTGGCTCCATTCTCCAAAATGAACACGGACGATGACATGAGTGGCCTATCATTCGGGTCATCTTGAACACACAGAAGTCCTACATGGATACATCGGAGAACTTCATCAAGCGAACAGCTCTCCAGAATTAATGAGTCAACTAAATGCTTTGTGTTTCCATCATTCCACATGCTCCATGCCTGAATCACAATATCAGATCATCTGATTAGTTGTGTATTTCATATGATCTGAAGAAATCTTGAGCACTTCATGATACTTACATAAGCTTTAAGGTTCGGAAAGTCCGTAAACAGCTGGTGTGTAGAGCTTATCTTTATGCCACTCACAATTTCCAAAAGCAACACACCAAAGCTATAGACATCAGACTTGACAGAAAAGGCGCCTTCCAATGCATATTCAGGTGACATGTAACCACTATTTGTACCAATTCCCAAACAAATAGCACATAGATGAAATTAGTTTATAAAGAAATATCACATTGAAATATCTTTCTTTATGAAATTACTCACTATGTTCCGACAACTCGGTTGGTATTCTCATGTTGTTGGTCACTTCCAAAAATCCTTGCCATACCAAAATCAGATATTTTGGGGCTCATGTCAGCATCCAACAATATGTTGCTTGCTTTGAGATCCCTGTGAATTATTGTCAGTCTTGAGTCTTGGTGGAGATAAAGAAGTCCTCTAGCTACCCCTTTTATTATCTTGAACCTTGTTGGCCAATCAAGCACAGATTTCCTTGCATCATCTGCCAAGGATAGCATCAAATGAAACACATTGTTAGTCAAGCATGCCCCTCAATTAATACTTCATCAGAAGAGCTTTCATACTCTCCAGAATGAAATCTACACAAAATTACAACTAAGCAGATAATTTCAACTTTCTTTGTAGATGACTATAGTCTGTAAAAGTGTTCTTAAAAAAACTATAGTCTGTGCTCCAATAAAACATATTGCAAGACTTCAACGGAATTCAGAACATACTGAAAAGGAAGGCATCCAAACTTTTGTTAGGCAAATACTCATAAATCAATAGCTTTTCATCTCCATGAATGCAGCAACCAAGAAGCTTCACAAGGCTTCTGTGTTGCAACTTAGCAATTAGAATTACTTCATTTCTGAACTCCACTATTCCTTGACCAGAACTCCTACTAAGCCTTTTAACAGCAATTTCAGTACCACCTTCTAACATTCCCTGCATAATTGCACAATCGTTCAATCAGATAAGATAGACCTGCCGTAAGTTACTTGAGGAAAAGAAAGTTCTCATAAAAAAAAACTTGAGGAGAAGAAATAAGTTTCTACTACAGGGAATATTAAAATAAGAAGTCTTTTTACCTTATAAACATTACCAAAACCTCCTCGCCCAAGCATGTTGGAGTCAGCAAAATTGTTTGTTGCAACAGCAATTTCTCTAAATCCAAGGAATGGAAATTCTAGCTTTCCATCCCCAAGTTCATCAGGAACGCCCAAATCCCCTTGCATCTTTCTTTCCCAAAATTTCTTGCATCTTTGTTTGGCTGACAAGAATACCTCAACTAATTACGCTTGACAGCCAAGGAGGATGATAAAAAATATGAAATGAAAGAAACAGAAAAAAGAAGGAAACAAACCGCTAGTTCGACCTCTGCATGTGCGAATCCAAACAAGACATATGCATATGAGGGTCAGCAAGCTTGCTGGAACAAGCAGTACAATTTCTAGTGCATTGCTCTTTCTCTTGCTTCCTGCACAAATCGAATTCATGGAGCGAATCATGCTTCAAAATATGTACTATATTAAATATTAAACATCTCTCTTTTAACAGAAGCATCAAGCATTTCTTAGATATTTAGCATGACAAATCTACTATTCCAACACGCTCACCATTGCTGCCAAACTTATGCTAATTTAAGGTTACTACTTGGCTGTTTTTGCTGTTTATGCTGTGTGAAGTGAGGTCAACTGATACAGATCCTAAGTAAGCGCCATAGAGTTAGTTTTGTAAAAAAATCTTGTGGTTTGGTAGAAAAGACTAGAGCCTATATACAGTAAGCACAAAATGTGCAGTACCTGCACCGGAGCTTGCAATACGGAGATACAAACTCTCACCGGAGTTAACAAGCTTTCCCGTGTCAATAAGCTCTCCCATCCACAGCAAGCATCGAGATGTCGCTCTGTCGGTTACGTTGTTGTAGCTATACGCTGTGCACGAGCAGTTGCTACTGCATAATGCTGTGCATTTGTCGAAGCTTAAATTACTGAAGTACAAGTACTTGTCCGGCACTTTCATGCCCGGCAACGACAAGAAAAGCTCTCCTCCTCCACCGCATTCTAGTGCCACTCTTCTCCGGCAACCCTGTGATATGTTGCCGCTGACAGGGTCGAATCCTTCGAGGCACTTGCAAGTTGGGACAGCCTCTGTTGCATCACAGTAACCAAATGGGCCACACGTGCCATAGCGGTCACAGCCTCGAAATGAAATCATGGACAGGACTGTCCATCCTGAGGAGAGACCTTTGCCCCAGCTCAGGACCTGCACGTTGCCGGAGTTGTCTAGCACACCACGTATCCGTAGTGAACTGTCAGAGGTGGCGAATGTCACATAGACATTGCTCCCTGCGGCAACCAATGCTTGGTACCAAATAGAGCCCAAGGTTCCGTTGTACTGGCCGGTGACCAGTGGGCCGTTCCACAACGAGCTGCGCCAATACCGGTGGGAACCATGCCACATGAAGAGCTGCGGCTCTGCCTTCGAGTCGCTGCGGAGGGAGAAGTCGCCGGTGGATGGGTCATCAGGGCCCTTCCAAGCGACGATGGGATCGATGGAGGCATGTACAGCTCGGCGAAGCCAGATCTTCATGCCGGGGATGATGGTGCCAGTCGGGTGATCAAAGCTCTGCCACACAGCAGTTCCATTGCGGGACAGGATGACCAAGTTCCCAGTGTCGAGCAGCACGGCTGCCGCTCCGGTGACTCCGGTGACGTTGTTGTCCGTGGTCCAAAGAGTGCCGCCGACGGAGTCGGACACGACAAGATCACACCGGTCGGTCAGGGCGAGGAACGCGGATGACGGATCGGCGATCGGGCTATTACGGTTCGCGACCCACAAGAGGGTGCGAACGGGGATGTCGTTGTACCAAATGCCAACATACAGCGTCGCGTTGGAGCTGCCCGGGGAGAAGAAGCCAAGGGCAAAGGCGCCACCGCCGGAGACAACGGTGCTGCCAGGGGAGAGCGGCTTGCCGGGAATTATCCGGTCATCTGTTCCACCACAGGTAGAAATCAAGAACAGGAAGATGGCAATGCAGAGGGGAATCGAGTCCATTAATCTTCCTTTCTGCGCATTGGGAAATGTGAGTGAGGCGTATAAAGAGTGCCCCAGTTGGTGGTGGCATCTATGTTGCTCTGAAAATTAAGTTTGTGGCATTTTTATCACACAAACCAATATTAAGCGCGCGCAAGTAAACATTGGCGTCCGAACGTACGAGGATTAGCCCACAATGGCATCATGGCAACACAAGAATTTGACCAAATCGACAGTGGTCGGCGACAAACAGCTTTAATTTCCACACGAAATACATGTTTCCTATGCTGCAAACTGCAGCTGTGCAGGGCCGCATGGGGTGGGAATCCATCGGCAGTCGGCGTGGACCAGAGTTTGTGTTCGTCAAGAGTAACGAGTGTACTGTACTAGTGTGTGGAACCATTAAAATTGAACAAGGTCAAGCAAACTCTCTAGAAGAGAGCAAGTGCTATTGATCAAAAGTTTGAATCAAAATCCAACTAAGTCAGAAAAATCAACAAAGACGGATTATCCAGCTTTGAGTGTATCATTTGTCCAGAGAGGGTGTTTGTTGTATTTTTAAAAATTTAGACAAAGGCAAGTAATCCAGGTCAAGCCGTACCATTGGAGAGTGCCATTAGCCCAGAGAGGGTGATTTTGGTGCCCGTTGAATTTTGGCCGTCCAATACCCTGAACTATGAAACTGGATATTTGTCCTCCGAACTTTGCAATCTCGTTCAAATAACACTATGTCCTGATTTCGAATGGTGGTATTGTCCGCGTGGCGCGATGAGTGGACATTTTTACCACGTAGCCACGTAGATAACACGTTGGTCAAATTTTGGTGAATAACAGGTGGGGCCCATAGAGCTCCTTTTCCCAAATTGAAACAGAGAGGGAGGGAACTACAGGGGGCGGTGACCATGGAAGCATGACTGGGAGCTCGGTGAGGGAGAAGCCCTTGTGGACCCATATATCATTGACCCAATTTGGCCAATGTGTCATCACACTAAGCGGGTGATACCACTATGCGAAATCGGGTCATGGAATTATTTGAACTGAATTGCAAAATTCGGGGAGTCAAATATTTGGTTTCATAGTTTAAGGTGTTGGATGAACTTTTAAGCAAAGTTATGGAGTTTTATATGAACTTATTCCTTGAATTTTATACAAAGGCATATTGTTAGGTTGAGGCATATCATTGTTCTAGCAAGCACATTTTTTGTGTTTTGAGTCGTTTTAGAGTGTTCGATTGATCCAGTGGCTATATGGCTTTAACATCTTTTGTTTTAGAGGTTTTTTATGTACTCATACCAACTTGAGAGAAACTATGATTTGAGGTGTGTGTTTGGAACTGGCCCTTAGCACTTTGTCCTCCGATTGGAGTGATTATAACCTTCATCTCCATGTCCTAATAGAATATCAAACTTGTTTCTCATGTCTCTCTTGTGTTCTTATTTGGTTTTCTTGCCTTCTTGAGTTGGATTTGTGATTTCTTGTTTCCACTCAGTTAAGGTTGTTTCTTATCATGGTTAGGTTTGCTGAGATGTCTTAAAATTCATCTAACACCATCTTGGCTATCAAGAACCCATGATTTTGCCTAGATCGTTGGTTTTATTCTTGACCTAGAACATGGCTTGACTTGAAGAAAGATCTCAACTTTGGATTGGTTTTGCTAGATCTCCAATTGTTCTAGTTTCCTAAGGTTCATCTTGTTACCTACAAAATTTCAAGTCGGTGGTAGCTTTGATTTAGAAGTTCTGCTTGTTTTTGTCTCGGGTTGTACTGTTGTTTTCCTGTAGTGTGATTTGGATAATCCACCTTGACCTAGATAATCCGCCTCACCTGGATTATCCTACTCAACCCGGATCATCCGGGTTAGTTGAACTTGCTGCAAGTCTTTTGAATGTGTTTCCGTTGTGTGGGTTAATTCTTGATCTTCATAGCTCTATATAGCTACTGGAGTAAAAGAACTTGAATACCTAGGGAGAAAAGAACTTGAATACCTAGGGAGGAAATTGTCAGAGTCATTCACCCCCTCTGACTACCATAACCTGCAAGAGAGGGAGAGAGCACCTACAAGGTGGATGCGGGCGAGGTCAGGGATGGCAAGGTGGTCGGTGCCAGCAGTTGAGGCCCGACACCCTCAACTGTGGCATTCTTGGAAGTGGGGACAAGAGAACGAACCAGAGAAGGCATGGGCACAGTGGTGGTCCTACCAGGAACAAGGACACAGGTAGGGGTGAAAACGGATCGGATAGTTTCCGACCGATCGGAACAATTTTCGAATATGGATTATGTTGGCTCGGATATTTGTCGAATTGTATCGGATAAAAAATGAATATGGATTAGGTAGCTCACTATTCGTCGAATATGGATTTGGATTATCCGAATATTCAGGGGTCTAATATCTGCAGTTTACATCCTCTATTTCAACCTAGCCTATTTACAAGATACTTTATTAGCCCATCATATATTAACATATACATTAATACATGGAGTTAGAGAAGGAACCTTAGCCTATCTGAAGAATTCATAAACTTTCTTCACGAATGTTTAGATCAAATAAACTAGTTATATTTTTTGTTCATTTTGTGCATACAATTTAAAGGGTTTTTATGTTCTGAGAAATATTCGTGACCATATTCGATTCGATTCACATTCGCTCCATATTTGTATTTAATATTATTTATATTTATATTTATATTCGTATCCAGCATATCCATATTCGAATGCGCATCCGAAAAGAAAATATGAAAATAAATATAGCAAAACCATTATCCATTCATATTCAATCCGGTTTCACTCTAGACACAGCGGATATACCACCGCCCAAGGTGGCGAAGCTATCGTGGAGGCAACCATGCTTGGTTGATGGCTACTGCCGTGTTTAGGTTAGTTCCAAATTTGCCGTGCAAAATAGGAACCACCTTTAGCCTCGGCAATTCTAACCATGTCCTAGGGGCGCATGTGCGTGTGCGACCTTGTAATCTCAAGAAAAGTTATCGTGTCAATTTTTTTGAATAATCTCAAGAAAAATTATCGTGTCAATTTTTTTGAATGATGCGTCAATTTTTGGTCGTGCCATACTTAACGGATCCGTATCCTCTTGCCTTGCTTAAGCACAGGATAGGATGCCAGTGCTGCAGAGTGAAAAATTAGAGAGAGGAATGGTGAAACACTGTAGCAAAAAATATTGTGCCTAGTGACTGTCGAGAAAACAGCAATACGAGCTGTCCATTTAGGATCGAGATGTGCCCTAAGGCAGAGGACTGTTCCACTTACGCTTCTCTTACTTGTGTGACAGTTGAATTTTGCTTTCTCATGAAATTCGGTCACATTCCAGAGCACGTTGCTAATTATCTTCGCCAAATCGTTGGGTATGAAACCTTAAGGCATCTGTAGTATATGAAAATAGAAAGTCATGAGCCATCTTAAGGTCGACCTTATACATTACAGGGGTGACATTAAGCAGGTCATAAGCAAAAAAGGCTTGAGGCTGGTCCTCAAGCTAAATACCTGACCACAAACATTAAAAATACAATTTTCTTTACATCTATTGTTCTCTCTCCCCAACTACCAACTGCCACATCCCCCTTCTTCACAGCCGAGTGGACACACCTTAAGAGCCGACGGTGACCTCAAATGTTGCAGCGTCGGTCTTAAGAATGATGCGGAGTCCACCTTAAAAGTCAGCAAGCTATATACACTATAGATGCCCTTACGCCAAAATTTGGTTGTCAATTCTTCCCCTCTTTCAGTCGCGAGCGGTTCCACAGTTCCTCGTCAACATTGGCACCAGCTGCAGGAGAAGCCATTTTAGCTGCTCAGAAGCTCCATCTAAGCAATGGGCTAGCTACTAGCTAGCTCATGGCAAAGGATAATTGACCAGGCTTTGATTTCTGCAAAGTGTTGTGTACATTCTGATGCTGTTCTACTGAGACCTGCACAGTGAACAGATGCAGACCAAAAGGAGTAGAAAAAGCCCAAGCAAATGACAATCTACCGGCGTCTAGATTTGTTAAAGCCTGTTACATTCGCATGGGCTGGGCCGACAGCTTTTTTTTTTCTTTTTAGTAGTACCTGATGTTTGTACCATACTATCATTAGCTTAAAAATCGGAATTTGCTAACGCCCGGACGTCTGATCCGGGTACTAGCTCCCGGACGCTCAGTCGTAACACTTTTTACTTATATATGTAACATTTCTTAGTTATATGTGCAACATTTTTTAATCATGTGTACAATATTTCTCGGCCATATGTATAACATTTCTCGACTATATATACAACAAATTTAACCACTATATACAACGAATGTTTCTAAAAAAAACAACCCCCGAAAAGCACCAAAATTGTGAGGCAACAGACTTGAAATCTTAATCAGGAGGAGGATACGACAATGGCAGGTACCTTTTTGTGTTGCGGTCTTCAAGATAGTTGTTAGTTTATCCAATGCAATTATGAAAGTGAAACAGGTGCTTTGCTTATCCAATGCAATTATGCAGGTGGATTTATATTGTACGATGCATGCAACCTGAATTAAGAGCCGTCACGTATTGGTTTCGCCGATAGTTTTTAATTTTAGCTTATAAATAATGATAGATTATAAAGAAATATATAGAAAGAAAAATTTACGTGTAATTTTGATTAATATAAATAAAGTAGTCTATATTATAATCGACTAGTAGATTCTATCTTAAAAAATATTTCGTTTAAAAGTTAAACGCCGTAAAAAAAACCAAACAGAAACCAATAAAGCCTAAACCTGCCTACCGTCGCGTATGGATGGATGGGATTAATGCGAGTCAATTCAGGTCAAGATCCAGTGACGCTGTCGTCCACAAGATAACAAATGCCGGTAGCTCAGCGGCTGGGAGCCCAGGTAACATCGCTGTAAGTTAAGAAGTCTATCTGAGCACTTGGAACGTGGTTTGCTAGCTGCTCTCAGATCAGATTTAGACCTATGCATCATCAAGTGGAAAGGTCAGATTTAGGCCCCGTTTGGCACAGCTCCACCACCAGCTCCTTGGAGCTGTTTGGAGCTGTTTTGTGTCAAACGGGGTAAAACAAAATAGCTCCACCCAAGGAATTTCTTAAAACCTGCTGAGACAAAAGTAACTCCACCCAAGGAGCTGAAAAAAGTAGCTTCACCCGGCTCCACTTGTGAAGTCAAAAAAAAACAACTCCACTTGTGAAGTGGAGCCGTGCTAAACGGGCCTTAGTCCTGCATCGTGCACAGGAGATAGACACTCCTTCCACGCTGACGATGCGATCGAGTGTGAGATGCTAGCGCGCTAGCGTGTTGATCGATCGACTCTGCAACGGAAAGTGTAAACCAACCATTTTGCTATCGTCTCTGCCCTTCATCTTTTCATCTTCCTATTGGCGTTTCATCGAGCATGCGTTGTGCATGGGAGAGAAGGAAAGTCTCGATCCCCTTGCCACCTGACCTCGACGTCGTCGTCTTCAAGCTCGCCTTATAGCACTGAACCCGCTCGACGCCTCCTAGACTTTTCGTCGTCAGTCACCATAGCCTGTCAGTGACCAACTTCGTCCTCGGGTGTTGTGCACCATCGCTGTTGCTATCTTTGCCTCATGCAACTGCTAGCAGCAACGTGAGCTAGACAATCCAGCTTCTCTGCCATGAGAGCAAGGGTGAAACACGCAAGGGAGAAACCATTGTGCAAGTCTAGGAACTAGATTTGAAGGAAAAAATCTCTGAACCTACGGACGACTGGCATGCGCCTGACACGAACAGGACAAGGTATGATTTCACGAGGGCGCTGCTACCGACAGTGTGAAGGAACGGAGGAGAGAGAGAGATTAGAGTAGAGAAGAATAAGGTCATAGGGATAAAATTATCATTTGTGAGTTTTTCTTTCACCTAAATAATCGTCAACAAAGCCTATAGATGGAAAACCTACTGGTGGGATTTTTCAGAATTTTTGGTCTAGGTGATGGTATTTTGAAGTAAGGTATGGTATTTTTCAACCTCGTGATGATTGGGATGGTATAAAGCAAATTTACTTGTTTTTTGTATTTTCCATCTCGTCTTTTCTTTTCGTCGTGATACGCATGTACATCGCCCTATTTGAAGCATATGAATTTTATGTGAATCAACACAATTCCTCCCAAGGAAACACATGGAATTCCTCATTATAAACAGAGACATTTGAGCAATCTAATCGCACACAATCGACCATTCAGATCAATACAACGATAAAAGAAACAAAAAAAATACTATCTTGTATTTTTCATGGTGAGCAACCCAGAGCACCAACTTCTAGTGAGTTTGATTTAATTTAGAACCACTACACCCCTCGTTTCCTACTTTATCTTGCATACGAGAGAAGCGGTGATGGATACTAATCCATTCCATATCTTAAACCAATCAAATGGATTAGATTTAGAGCTTAAAATGGAATGGTCTATTTTTCTTCCCAGGCTGTAACTCATCGAGAATGAGACAAAGCCAAGCGCTGGCCGTCGTTCTCGTTTGGCGGAAAGGTGAAAAGCACTTAAGCTTAGAGGTATCCAGTTTGACGATAGCTTATAATTTTTTATTATAGCTGATTTGTTTTTTATTATAATTGATATTGATTTATTTAGTGTAATTAAATTTAAAAATGTAAAAAACAGGTTAACCTATCACGAAAAATACAAAGGAATATAAAAAAAATCAAAAAAATCAAAAACAAAAAAGGACAGGATTAAAAAAAAATAAATTAAAAATCAGAATGTCGAAGTTGAGGCCTTGTTCTTTACGGCTTCTAAAAGTGGTTTTTAGCTTTTGTTACAGTATCTAACTTTTAAACGGAGTATTTTCTCAAGACGGTGTCTACAAGTTAATTGTAGTATACGTTATAAGTCTAACATCTGTATCAACCAAGATCGCAAGTGAGTATCTCTCTTTGTAATCTCTATCATAAACAACTAAAATTTAAAAAATTTAGTTAAAAATTATAAATCACAGCAAAAAAGAACTGACCCTGAAACGAGCGGGTTACACAGAATGAGGGGAAAGAGAAGTGAAGCCGAAGCATTACAAGTGGTGGCAGCAGCTTGCCTAGCCTCGGTGGCTCGCGCATGCAATTTTTTTAGGTGGCGAATCTTTTTCGGGCCTGCTCTTGCCGGCGGGCCCACCGTGCAGCGCGGAAAGCAATCAGGCCCATGCCGCCTTCACGTGGCCTCCGTACCCACCCCGATCGTTCCATCCCGCTGATTTTTTTTCCCGCTCTTTTACACTAACGCTAGTAATTTTTTATTTTAATTTTTACTATTTATTAAATTTACCAGTCCTACCAACTAGCTCACCTCCTTTTCTCACCTCTCTCCCCCCATTTTCTTTCCATCTTTTCTTGCTCCTCTTCTCTCACCTTTATTTTCCCCTCCTAAAATTCACCGCGCTACTAGCTCACTTCACCCATCGTGTGGCCAACGCTTCTCTCTTTATTTTTCTCGCGTCACTATCCTGCTCTGTTTTGGATCTTCTTTTTTTTTTTTGCAAGGCACATCTCGTCCGTAGAAGTACTGGCGCATGTTTGTCAAGGAAAAAATTAGTTAAGTAACCAACAGCATGGCCCACTCTAATCTGGATAACCCAATCGAATATTTCCTTGGGGCGCAGATAGATATGCAAATGCATGTAACTATCTCGTCTGCGCTAGCTGTCACCGCGCTAGCTGCTGCTGGTGGATTAGACGGATGGGAACGTGTCGAGGGCGGTAGGTGTTGCGTGTTGTAGCCAAGAAAGCGGCCGAGACGAGACGGTGCCTTGGCCAGGGAGTTGCTGGCCAGACGTTTTTTTTCTTCTCCTATGGACCGATTCAGAAAGAGGAAAGGGAGAATCAATTTTGTGGCCATGAGCCACATGTTGTGTGTTACGCGTAAAGTAAACCGGTAAACCAGGAACTCGCAAATCAGCTCGTGTTAGCCGATTATCTGTCTAAATGAAAACAACCGATAAAGTTGAAGTCATCGTATTCGTTTTGAGAGAGAAAAAATCTCACAATAATTCTAAAACAAAGAAATCATAGAAATACTCACATTAATCGAGAAAAAAGATAAGCATCTTCACCACTTATTTTGTTAAAATCGATTATAATGGTACAGATTAATTATATATGTATATTAGAGTTATATAGTAAATACAATTATATTTAATTATATGTAGTAGAGTTGTATACCAAACATAACTACATCATAATATTTAATCACGTAATTGCATAGATAAATCTACTGGTTAGTATATAATGACAATAGTTGTTCGATACAACGCAACAGAATTGCAGAAATCTAGCAGTGAAGTCTTAGCTAAGCTCTAAACACCTGCACAATTAACGAAAGGCTAACACGAGCAAGTGGGCGCTAGTCACCCGTCATTTAGCCAGTCGGTTAACAGGTGAGAGACCGGCTGGGTGGGGCCCACGGGTATTGAGCCACCGTTCACGTGGGCCGCGGGGCCCACGCGATCCTCCACAGCCACCCGCCATGCTGCCCTGTCCCCCTCTCCCCCGCGCCTCCCCAGCCATGAGTTCCCCAGAGCCCTCGCGCCGCCGTCCGATCGTGATCCGACGGCCCAGGGTCGCCCGATGCTCCCCTCGCCACGATCTGATCGCCCCCGCCAACGTGTGGCCACCAGCCGGCGCGAGCGTTCCTTGCACGGAGTTGAATATATTATATACGTATATACTCGGACTAAACTGGAAGCAAAGTATGGGAATTTATGTCGGTGGACGTAAATAGCCAGCCTTTTAGTTTTATCTTTTCAATGTGAAAATTTTTGTAGATCGGCTGCACGAGTTTCTGGTATCACTAAATGCGCCACGGAGTATGCTTTCATGGTTTTTTTTTGTCATAAAAGCATATCGTAACAGAAATTAACGATTAAAATAGTGTTTTAGAGACGTATTAAAGTCTAAAACGGCCTACATTTCAGTCAAAAGGGAGTAGCAAACTGCTCCTATGGTCCTAGTACCGTAATGTCGATGTGCAAATTGCACACAATTTAGGTCCACTTATTTCCTTCATGTTACGGCTCACTAGTAACTACAAAGTGATGATGGTAGATGAGTAATGGTAGTGTGGTTGGTAGCATGTAAGGATGGCTTTGATGCTGTCTTGCTTCTTTTCTTCCTCCTCTCTCTATCTTTCTCTCTCTCTTGATGAGAGTATATATGTAGCATCCTAGTTTTTAAAGTCTTTTAAAACTTTGAAAATAAAATTAACTATTTAGATTTTTAAATTAAATAAAGCTTAATTTGAATTTTTAGAAATTAAAAATATTTACTATGATTAAAATAAACTTTAATTAATTTAAAATCTATTTTATTTGGGTTTATTATATTGCAAGAAATTTTTTTTGTATTTTTTCAGGATTTGTTTGCTATTTTCTAGAGCTCAAATCCATTTTTCTCTCATTTCCTGAAATTTAGAACATGTAGAACATCCTTAAAAAGCTTTTTGGGCTGAAACCAAAGTCGCGGTCCAACTCTCGCATGCGTGGCCCAACCTATCACCTCGTCCTGGTAAAAGTGTATATAGCAAAAATAAAGGGCTCTAATAAAAAAAATTTCGACCAAGTCGCATTGGAGTATTATAGAATTAATATTTAAGTATACCGAAAGTGATAAAAAGGTATAAAATAGTTGTTTAAGTAGTATATTCGAAGTAGAAGTATGTACTCCTAAGAATACGGAAAATGCTTATATATATGCACGCACACACATACATACATACACACACACATACATACATACATACATACATACATACATACATACATACATACATACATACATACATACATACATACATACATACATACATACATACATACATACATACATATGGTTCTATTTGCACTTCTCTGATTTCAACCCAAAAGCGTCTTTCTCGTGTGGATCAGCCCATACCTCATGCAGCCATACCCCATTAGCGTCGGTTAGCCCATTTGAATAAACCTAGCCATTCATTGGTTGCACGACACTCTTGGTAACAATTATGGCATGTAGTCTAGTACAGAGGTTTGCTCTAAAGAAGCACTAGCATTGTTCCTGTGGACATGTGGAGCTTCGCAAGAACTAGAAGTAGAAAGTTCTCACACGTACTCAAGTGCGTTTGCAAGTTAGGTGCTACAAACATTATATTGGCTAAAGTGCCAAATACAACGCTTCTTGATTTAGTTTAGCTAAAAGCCGAATTAAACACTTATAATTTTAGCCACGGTTTCTTGCAGTTGTTACAGTGCCATTTCAACCAAAAAAAGGTAGTGTTCATTTGGGTTTATAAGTTCAGATTTCTAACTTTTTTTACGCTGTAATTGCTGTTAGATTTTTTGCGTAATTAAATTTTAAAAAGAAAAGGTTATATCATCACATGTAATGCAAAGGAATAAAAAAATAAAAAGCAAAAAAGCAAAATTAAAAAGTTAAAAATAGCTAAAGCCACGACCCACGGCCGAATAGAACGAAGCCTAATCTTCTTACAACTTCACGTTCATACAGCTTTTAGATATTTCGTTTATTGATTTGGGGCGTAGGAACGTGATTCCTACCGTAAAAGTTTGACCAGCCAGATGTTCTCGTGTTACAAAATATATAATATAATATATGAAAAAAATACTAGTGAACGTACAACCACAGAGAAAGCATGGCGAGAATTTTTACTTGCGATGTACGTACGGCTCCCATAAAATAGAAGAAATCCGCAGCAGCTTCCGAGTCGGTGTGCACAACTTGCAGAAAATCCAGATAAGGATGGATCAAACACATCGCAGAAAAAGATTGCACTACATAATTTGACACGGAAGCTGGTAGATTAACTAGAACCATAACATAATACTGCAAATGCTATGTGCACCCAAGCCAACTTCTTGCGTTAAAAACAACGGCGTAACTTCTCTGACGTTACGAAGCAAGTCACGCTGTGACTCTGCTTTGTTACGTTCGTCCATCCGGCAATGAATAGTTCAGATTCATTCAGCTTTTTTTATTTTTGTATTTCTAGTTTTTAGTTTTTTATTTTTATCTTTTTTCTAGTTTTTTTATCTTTTATCTTATATTTCTTTATATTATCTGTGTTAAAATAACCTATTTTTAATTTTTAAAAAATAGGTTATTTTAACACAGATAATATAAAGAAATATAAGAAAAAAGCAAAAAACTAGAAAAAGATAAAAATAAAAAAACTAAAAACTAGAGATACAAAAATCAAAAAAAGCTAGATGAATCTGGACCATTCATTGCCGGATGGACGAACGTTACGAAGCAAAGTCACGCTGTGACTTTGCTTCGTAACGTCAGAGAATCTGCGGTGTAAAAACAAACCATCACAAGTGTATCATCACTGTCTCATGGTGCCAGCTACTGGCCCTTTTCATTTTGATGTATGATTTGTAACTTATAGTTTTTTAAATAATGAAAAAGAATAGTTTCTTCGCTCTTTTTTTGAAATGACTTATCAGGACAACATTTTCAAAGCGGCTTATTGATATTTGGTTCGTTCATACAAACAATCACGTTAGGACTAAAAACCATCAGCCGTAGCAAAAAAGAACCCACCCATTAAGTTGAAGTTTTTTTCACTCTTATGGTAAATTTAGCACATCTACATTTAACTTGTGGCTGAAAATTCCGCTGTTGTAATTTCAACTGTTTTTATACAAGGATAATACAAAAAAAATGGTAGATAGGGCTAGCTAGCTACACATACAAGGAGATAGGGCGCAGGGGCGTAGCCAAGGAGGGGCTGGGCCTCGGGCCTAGTCTATGGATAGTCCAGAGGATCATATTTTAGCATGTTAGCTACAGTATATTATAGTGACGAATTTTCATTTGGATCTCAAGTCATTGCCTCAGTGGTCCGAGACCTAGTTCCGCCACTGATCGGGCGTATCAACAACAAACTAAACTGGTAAACATCTGATAGAGAGAGAAAAATCAAACTCGTCGAGCTCCAGCGTGTCGAAATGTGCAATACTGCCGACCATAGTCCGCCGCTAACCAAGATTAGCACCGAATAATCATGTGCTCGTAGCAGCGCTATAAAAAAAAAAGGTTAGCAAGGTGGATGAGAGAGGGAGGCGAGGACACAGGGAGGTGGTATCGGGATTCGAAGAGAGGGAACGGAAATATCTGGGGAGCCTGGGAGTGGGAGAGATGGGAGTGGAGGCAGGCAGGGGCGAGGAGGCAGGAATACGAGGTGGCAGGATGGATCGGGCGCTTCACGTGGGCCGCTCCCCACCTCAGCATTCCCCCGCTTGTGGCCCTCGCCGCTCCCCTTCCCAGCCTCACGTTTCCCTCCCTCCCCTCTTTTCTCTCTCTCTCTCTCTCTCTCTCTCTCTCCTCCCTACCCTTGTTTATTCCCCACCACCACTTGATCCCCCCTTCCTGCGCCTTGTTTCCTTCGCTGCAGTTACTTATCTTTTTCTTTTGGAATCATGAAATAATGATATTTGCACGTAGGATGTGTTTTATTAGTCTAGTGAATAATGATTCTGAGAAGAGCTAAGAGCCTCTGAAAAATAAAAAAATATGGCCGTAATCTATGATCATTTAGAATTAAACACCTTTCCTTTTCTTTATCCTACGAAACTCCTGCGTTCCAAAACATAGGACGGTTTATCAGTCTAGTGAATAATGATTCTGAGAAAAGCTAAGAGCCGCTGAAAAATAAAAATAAAAACTGACCGTAATCTAGGGCCATTTAGAATTAAACACCTTTCCTTTTCTTTTTTTCTATGAAACTCCTGCGTTCCAACACGCCGTAAGCTTTTTCTGTAAATATTACATATGTCGTGCCACGAACTTCGTACACATACATAGTATCTATAGGTAAAAAGAAAAATAAAAGATAGATGATGTATAAATATGTTGGTGGTATAATTTGCACATTGTTACTTTCTATTTGGTGTACATTTGGAGTTGTAGTTGTGTTTCTTTGCTAGTTAATTAGCTTACTATGGTGCTTCTTTGCTAGTTAAATATACCCATTGATAAGTGATAACCACCTCTTGCCCTTGTACAATAAACCATCACATGCGCCTCCTATTCGCAGCACCTATGCAGCCCCAACCTCTCGATCGTTGGCAATCCCATCGTTGAAAGGAAGGATTCCCTAGCTAACACCTTGACCTATCCTATAAATACTATCAACACATATCAAATAGTCCTTTTAGCTTTTACCTATAGTAACCACAAACGGCATTGATTTATAATAATTCTTTTCTTAGTTGATCCAGTTTCAAGATCGTGGCTACAAATTGGGCTCGAGTCAATTCACTTCACGTCATCTGGCTGGACTTTAACAATATAAATATCTAAATAGGCGCAAAGAAATCTAAGCTAGTGTGTACCTTTGGATGCGTTTGAAATACACAATTGCCTAAGCACATGATATTTTAAGCAAATGAAACATGTAGGAGAAAGTTACACGCGTAACACTGCTCACACGAAGAAAACTAAATTAACCAAAATGCACAGAAGAGGCCCCGCTTGATTGAGCTGAAAAGCTATAGTTTATAGCTGAAATTATATTGTAGCGGTTGAAATTTCACTATAGCTGAATGTGGCTTATTTGACGTAATTAAATTTAAAATAATTTAAAAATAGAAAAATATGCTAGCTCATCATGGACAACACAAATGAATATGGGGAAAAAGAACCAACAAAAAAGCTAAAAAAAGCCAAAGTTTAAAAAAAGACGAAATTTATGAATAGTGAAAAATAAATCAAAAACTAGAATCTGAAGCCGAAACGAGTGGGGCCTTACACTTGAGCTTGTGAGTAAACCTAAATTAAATCAATTACATTCTTGGAACCGAGGTTAAATATGATCCAAAAGAAGATTAGGGTTGGGAAAAGGAAAGCCAAGAAAACAAACCACGGAATGTCCACCTGGAGGCTTGAGCGCCAGCAGTGGGAGTGAAGCGCATCCGCAGAGGATCCTCGGTTGGAGGCTCAAAACCTCCCATAAGACAGACCCAAGTACCCAACCAACACCAGCCTCACATATGCTCACCATCCACGGCACAACACAAGAAAAAAAAAACTTCTCTCTTCTCCCACACACTTCTCTAGCCTCTCTCTATACATATCGAAGGAAGAAAAAGAACGAAAACAAACAAAAACCAATCGAAAAAGAGAGAAAAATCTTGTGGCGCCGAGGCGAGAGATAGCCAAGGAGGAGCCGGAGAGGAGGAGGAGCAGGAGTGCGATCATGTCGGCGGCGGCTGGGGGAGGGGAGGGGAAGGAGAAGGGCGGCGGCGCGTGCGAGCTCTGCGGCGCGGCGGCGCGGGTGTACTGCGGCGCCGACGAGGCCACGCTCTGCTGGAGCTGCGACGCGCAGGTGCACGGCGCCAACTTCCTCGTCGCGCGCCACGCTCGCACGCTGCTCTGCCGCGGGTGCGCGCAGCCTACGCCGTGGCGCGCCGCGGGGCCGCGCCTCGGCCCCACGGCGTCCCTCTGCGAGCGCTGCGTCCGGCGCGGCGGCGGGCACGGCCGCGGCGGCGTGGGCGGCGGAGGTGACGACGAGATGGCCGGCGAGAGCGACGGCCGCGAGGACGAGGAAGAGGACGACGACGAGGAGGTGGTCGTGGAGGAGGACGACGAGGACGACGACGAGGAGGAAGGGGAGGGGGAGAACCAGGTCGTGCCGTGGGCGGAGGAGGGGGATGCCACCCCGCCGCCCGTCGCGAGCTCCACGTCGAGCAGCAGCCGGGAGGCAGCCGCCAACGGCGCGAATGCCGCCGAGTGCGCAAAGGTGCCGCCTTTATCTCCTCCCCTCTTCCTGTTTCTTGATTTGGTTTCTACGCCATTCTGCTGCTCCTAATCTTGGAAAGTTGCATCCTTTTCGTCAAATTTATACTCCTCCCTCACAATTACGGCAAAAAAGATCGATCCGTTCTTGCAATTTCGAAGGAAAAGATTATGCTCTTGTAAAAAGTTTGACGCCAGCTTCGCGTCTGATGCAAATGCCGATGTGTGCCTTTTCAGGAGGACGTGCCGTGCTCGACGTCCCAGCCGAGCTTGTGCCGCTACGCGTCGTCAGCACGCCACGGCGGCCGGAGCGACGAGGCTACCTCCCGGAACGGCGGCCTCTTCCTCGCCTCCCGGCACAGGAAGAGATCGCCCTCGGATTTCCTCAGCTCGGGGTCGGCGCAGTCTGGGAGCGGCACGCCGGGGAGGAATTGCTCCAATGCGACCATTGGTCGAAATGAGTGAGTTTGCAAACCCGTTGTTCCAAGAATTCTCTGCCATGTCTTCTATGAACACTTAAGAGCTATAAGTACCATTGCACATACGCGAAAATTTTCAACTTTTGGACAATGGTGCAATAATACGTCTTCGCAAGCATCATGTGGAAGTATCAAACTACAATAATTGTTATATTAATGTGTGAATAACTAAGTTGCAACGCCAGGGAAGAAGAAAGAATGGGAGGTGAGTGAACTGAGGTAGAAGTTTGAGTGAAAGGTTGATTACAACTTCTAGGTTTACTGTCATGAAGTTTCTACTGGCGAAAAGCGATGGCTGCATCATAAGCCACCTGTTCTTTTGAGCCGCGATTTATTAGTCTAATAAATAGTGATTATTGAAAGGAGCCGAAGGCAAAAGCCGGCTGAAAAGCCGAAAAGAAAGGTGCGCATATGATGCTTGAAGTGCTCTGCAACCCCACTAGTGTTGTAGTTGATGGATAGCAAAGTAACTATTAGATTCTAAAAGCATTACATTTCTACTTACCGGCCTGTGAGTTGCCAGGTGGCAACTTATGTCGAACGACATAATACCATGATTAAGTTTTAGTGTTTTGTTTTGACCCTTGAAAATGTTTTCACATGTATCTGTAGTGACTTAAGCTATAATTGGTAGTTTTTTAAGTTTGGAAGATTTTTATGTTAACTTTTTTTGTGGGAAAAAAATTGAGCAACCTAGATTAATGCTCTTTTATTAACAAAGTAGCTGATGATACCCTTTTGGTTATGCAGCTTTTCCTGAGGCAACTTGAAACGATGATGTAGATGCTGATGCTAACTACATTAGAATGTCACTTTTAGTGTATCCAAGCATTGGGGAGATGTGGATCACTGCAAGAACAAACTTCCACTGAAGCATACATCCTTTCGGTCAACTTGCAAACTCGACTTATCGGGGCAGCCGTCCCAGAACATGATAGTATCCGTAATTGTGACGGCTTGCTGGAGCTTGTATATGTCCCCCACTACTTTCCTGTGTTTACTTCCTTTCTCCTTTTTGTTTGTGGATGAGGCGTGTTGGCTAACGTAAGAAATGATATAGGTTTGCATTTGCAGTGACATTCTTCCATGGTTTCACTGTCTGAATGCTTCCTTTGTGCCTTATGCTTGGTTTCTAGCTTGTTTACAATGTTGGATGAGATTTGGTGAATTATGTGAATGCGTTGGCTGTTCGCTGTTGAATATATAATAGTACTCATGAAGTTTAAGGGAGCTGGAGTAAGAAATACCGAACAAATCGATTGCCAACCTTGCAGGCTCTGCAATTTGGACAAAATGACCTCTGTTACATGGATCTTGAATTATTGATAGGCTTTGTGGGCTTAGGATGTGATAATTGTATGGATACTTTATGTGGTCAAATCAGTGTTCATAAATGGAAAATCCAGCTTGGTAGGAAAATCATAGAATAACCTCATTTGAAAACTTGCAAAGGTTGAGCTCATCAGGTCAGTGAAAGCAACACATGTGTGTTTTTTTTTTGAGGAAACACATGGATTTTAATATTGTGCTAGCTTTCGTTTTCCTCCTTGAGGGCATCAAATTCTTCATACTGATCTTTTGATCCCCAGGTCATTATCAACATCACTCACCACAAGAAAACACAGAAAAAGAAAGATGCATGCATGCTTGCTTTGTGGTGCGGAAGTTGCAGCGAACTGAAGCGTCCCATTGGCGTTTAGTACGGGAAACATCAAGCATGCCATATGCTGGTGATCTGCCGTTTGTTTGGAAATGATGCACAATAAGTTAATCAGGCTTTTAGTCATTAGAGCAGGTACAATAAGACTTAGTCAGCAGGCTATAGTAAATATAATATCAACTAAATCTTACGTGGCAGAGAGAGAAAGGAAGAGAGAGATGGAAGCTGATTACTAAATTACAGCTAGCTATAGCACGTAAAAATATGCATTTCACTCTCTTACACGTGGGGCCAAATAGTTATTGTAATAGCTACCTTATTGTATGAACTATTTTTTGAAGGTTATAGATGAAATGGACAAGTGTTATAGCCACTAGTTGGCTACATTATTGTACTTGCTCTTAGGAGCTGTGGATCTTGCGAAGCCCCTCCTTTTGACTCCTTTCCATTTTAAAAGACCGTTAAGTCAGAACAGGAGACACTTCATCATTACAAGCTATACCATCCTAATGATATGTCCAAAGGGGATCCTAAGAGCATGTACAATGGTATGAGCTAGTTACTAGCTTTAAGCTAACTTCTCTAATGATATTAACTTTTAGCACATAGCTCATAACATGAATAGTCCTACATGACATCCTCATATAATCTTGGAATGTGTGTATGAGACTAGCTCTTGATCAAGAGCTAGCTTTTCTCTCTCTTCTATTAAAATATGAAATAATATGTTTAGAACTAGCTCATAAATCACCATTTGACATGCCCTAATGCCCATCTCCCCTCGTACGTGAATGACAGAGTTACTGCCCCGTTTCAAAAATTCAAAAAAAAAAAAATCCTATATTTCCTTGTTCCGAGAGACTGTGTGTTCTCTTTGAGATATTCCATAAAAATAAGGACTTCTTGGCTGGATTTTTTTGGGTTTCAGACTTATAGCTTTTGACTTATATTACAGTAACTAGTTTTTAAACAGAGTATTTTTAAAAGCGGGATTTATAAGTAGATTATAGTAGATATTGTCTTGACTTCCCCTATATTAGCCAAAATCACATGCGAGTATCTCTATTCATACTCTCTCTCGCGAACAGCCATAGTTTAAAATTTTAAGCTAAAAACCAAAATTCACAGTCTAAAAGAACCCATCCTCTTCGGAGGTATTTGATAAAAATAAGAATTCGCTTACGAACGGTCCGATTGAGACGGCTTGCTTGATCATGCGGCTGGAAAAGAGTAGTAAGGACGGTTCTCGTGAAAATGGGATCCTTTTTCATGTACCCTGTTCATCAATTGTCATGGCATAGCTGCCAACCGTTGGGAGGACGCATTAAAGGGAAGGGAGGAGAAAGCTGGATGGACGATGGCCATGGAATGGAGAGGAGGAAGTCATTGTCACAACACCTTTGCTAGTAGGAAGGATAGTAAGTCCTGGCCGATGATGGTTTGCACAATATATACCTAAAACATAAGTTTGCGCTAGATATGTCTCGTTTGTTTATAAATTATAAGCGTCTCCTTCGTTTACGAGTAGATCTGGTGTAGATCACAGAGGCAAGCATAGTGGTGTAGCGGTCATCGTTGAAGGACCTCTCAAGAAGGTATTTACTGTTGGAAATCTAGTCAATTTTCAGTATATTTTAATTCAAAAATTCAGTATATAAAACATGACATAAACATGCATGAGTGATCTATCAACGATGTATTCATATTCGCTAACGAACAAGCTAACAGAAACATCTATTAACATATTCATAGCGCACAGAAACAAATACACCAGAAAAGTTTTCAATTTATACCCTCGGGCAGGGCCAGTGCCGGAGACACCGGAGACGCCGTTACCATCAGTCGACATGATGGCCTATTTGATGTAGTCGATCGAGGCGTGATGCAGGACGAAGCTTGATGCAGGAAGATGTTCGCAGTGCAGTCCCGCGAACGGTTCACCACCAGAAAGTAGACGTCGCAGATTGAGTAGTCGCGCTGATGCGCTCCCCAAAAACTTGATCGCCCGCCTACCCGTGCAGGTACACAAACGGACGAAGTTCCGGAGGCCTACTCGCCCAGAAACTTGTGCGCGCAAGGCTCTGGACCGGAGATGATGAAAGTAGCGCAGCAGCAGAGAATTGCTTTTCCGTATGGAGATGAGAGCCTTTTCATGCTCTGTTCTTTTGTAACAGCAAAAACGAAGAGCCAGAGTAACTGCAGCCATTACTCGAAAGTAACCGCAGCCACTAGTAACTGCATCGTTACTGCCAACCAATTACTGCGAGTCAGTGCGTTTTGATTTTTCGAATAGATAAAGAAAAACGCGCCCGCACCCGACACGGCTGCGCGCACGCACGCACACACACACACACGGCACGGCGTGGCGTGGCGTGGCGAGGCGAGCGAGCGAGCGAGCGCGCGCGTATTGGCTTTCTCCAATTCCACAATGGGGTTACTACGTTCCACCTTTCAAAGTGGTGTAACTCCCATTCAATTCTCCATATGGGACTAAACAGTTTTTACACCTAGCATTAATAGTGGGCCTAAGAATTTCATTTGATTAATTGCTAAATTAAAATGGACCAAGCCCAATTAATCCAACAATCCCACCAAATTTCAAGGCACACGAGAAATGCTCTCAGTTCTGCTGTTGTTTGATATACCAGTGTTTCGATGGAGACTGTTAAGTTGAACATCCACCTAGGAAAGGAGTTACACTCATCCACAACTGAACAATGGACTATGCCTTGAATTGACAGTTTTGTGTGAACAAGCTTTACCCAATTCCTTTACTAGTACTAGGCTGCCTAAAGCATCCCCTCTGGTTGGAGCGTATATGTCATACTCCATGCCTATTCATGAGTATCTAGAGATCACCCAAATCTCATAGACTGTGACCAGCAGTCGAACTCATATAGGTGTGTTCCTTCTAAGATGTCCTGTAGGCCAACATCTCTGCTCTAAATAAGCCACTTGGATCACATTGAGGTAAAAACCAACCTGCCATACAGAATAGGAGAGAAGCGCATCATTGAAGAAATGAGCCCTGTAAAGGTCTCTCCTCCCAGTCAACCAACAGCTTGTTTCACCATCCTACTTCACGGGATCTCCGATCACGTAGAACAGGTTACCACTGTGGTATGACTCATGTGGGTCTCAGGCCCATCTCACTCGATGCACTATCTATCACATTACGTGATAAACTCTTTGTAAATTGGTCGGCCATATTATTAGCTGTCTGGACATAGTCCAGTGCTATCACTCCGGAGTTTTTCAGCTTTCCAACAGACTTCAACCGCCTCTTAACATGCCTAGATGACTTCATGTTGTCCTTAGAACTGTTCACCTTGATAATTACAGTCTGATTATCACAGTTCATCAGGATAGCCGGTATCGGTTTCTCAACCACCGGCAAATCCATAAGGAGTTCACGAAGCCACTCAGCCTCAACAGTAGCGGTATCTAATGCTGTGAGTTCTGCTTCCATTGTTGACCTCGTTAAGATGGTCTGCTTGCAAGACTTCCAGGAAACAGCATCACCTCTAAGTGTGAACACATATCCACTCGTGGCTTTTATCTCATCAGCATCAGAGATCCAGTTTGAATCACTGTAGCCCTCCAGTACCTTTGGGTACCCAGCATAGTGAATGTCATAGCTCACAATTGCCTTTAGATAGCGCATTACTCTCTCAAGAGCACGCCAATGATCATCTCCCGGATTTGAAACAAACCGGCTTAGCTTGCTCACAGCAAACGAGATGTCAGGCCTCGTAGCACTAGCTAAATACATCAATGAGCCAATGATCTGGGAGTATCTCAATTGATCCCTTGTTATTCTTCGGTTTTTCCTTAGTAACACACTAGGATCATAAGGAGTAGGAGCAGGCTTGCAGTCACTATATCCAAAGCGACTCAAGACCTTCTCCACATAGTGGGATTGCACGAGTGTAACCCCACCATCACCTCCTCTCAGTAGCTTAATGTTAAGAATCACATCAGCCACTCCCAAATCTTTCATCTCAAAGCTCTTGGACAGAAAATCCTTGACCTCCTCAATCATATTGAGGTTTGTCCCAAAAATCAGTATGTCATCAACATACAAGCACAAGATCACTCCTTCTCCCCCACCATAGCGATAGTACACACATCTGTCGACTTCATTCACAACAAAGCCAGCAGATGTCAAAGTTCTGTCGAACTTCTCATGCTATTGCTTAGGTGCTTGCTTTAGGCCATACAAAGATTTTAACAACTTGCACACCTTTCCTTCTTGACCTTCTACCACAAACCCGTCTGGCTGATCCATATAAATCTCCTCCTCCAACTCTCCATTTAGGAAAGCTGTCTTAACGTCCATTTGATGAATGAGAAGACCATGAGAAGCAGCCAGGGCAAGTAGTACTTGAATTGTGGTCAATCGGGCAACAGGTGAATAAGTATCAAAGAAGTTCTCGTCTTCTTTCTGGGTATAACCCTTGGCCACAAGTCTTGCCTTGTACTTTTCAATTGTACCATCAGGCCTAAGCTTTTTCTTGAAAACCCATTTACATCCTACAGGTTTACACCCATAAGGACGGTCAACGACTTCCCAAGTTCCATTAGACATAATAGAGTCCATCTCACTCCGTACTGCTTCCTTCCAATAGTCAGCGTCAGGAGAAGAATATGCCTCTTCAATGGTTCTTGGAGTGTCATCCACAAGGTATACAATGAAATCATCACCAAAAGACTTTGCAGTCCTTTGTCTCTTACTCTTTCGAGTAACTTCATTGTTATTCTCCTCAGGATTTTCCACAGGCGTTTGCTCAATATGTTCTATCGGCAGAAAAGAATCAAGGGAAATTATAGGTTCTTGACTAGATGAGCTAGGTACATCACTATTCATAGGAAATTCATTCTCAAAAAATGTAGCATCTCTGGATTCTATGATTATACCAACACGCATGTCAGGTACTCCAGATTTTATAATTAAGAACCTATAACCCATGCTGTGCATAGCATAACCAAGGAATACACAATCTACGATTTTTGGTCTAAGTTTGCGCTTCTTGATAATTGGCACGTTAACTTTGGCCAAACATCCCCAGGTGCGCAAATATGAGAGAGTCAGCGTCTTCTTTTCCCATTCCTCGAATGATGTTACTTCTTTGTTCTTTGTAGGAACTCTATTCAGGACATGACACGCGGTCAATATAGCCTCACCCCACCATTCCTTAGAAAGTCCCGCAGTGTCTAACATAGCGTTAACTAAATCAGTTAGAGTGCGGTTCTTTCTTTCGGCAACCCTGTTTGATTCGGGAGAATAGGGAGGCGTCCTCTCATGAATAATTCTATGTTCCTCGCAGAATAAAGTAAACTCATGTGAAAAATACTCTCCCCCACGATCAGACTTTACCCGCTTGATTTTCCTCTCAAGTTGGTTTTCTACCTCAGCTTTATAGATCTTAAAGTAATTCAACGCTTCATCTTTTGTTTTCAATAAGTACACATTGCAAAATCTAGTGCAATCATCTATAAGCGTCATGAAATATTTCTTTTCACCTTTAGTCAGCACGCCATTCATCTCGCACAAATCGGAATGAATGAGTTCTAACGGTGCCAAATTCCTCACCTCTTTTGCTGCCTTGTGAGGCTTGCGAGGTTGTTTCGATTGAACACACGCATGGCATTTAGAACCTTTGACCAAAGTGAATTTCGGGATTAAACTCATATTAGCTAAGCGCGTCATACAATTTTTGGATTGTGGAAATCTAGTCAATTTTCGGTATATTTTAATCCAGAAATTCAGCATATAAAATATGACAAAGTCGTAAATGCCAAATATTAGACTCATCATCATCGTTACACACATGGTTCACAACTTTATTACAGGAATCCATCAAAGAAAAATGGAACAAACCTCCGTTCTCATAGCCTTTACCAACAAATATTCCATATTTAGACACGACACATTTATTGGACTCAAATGCAAGCCTAAAACCATCTCTACACAGTAGAGATCCGCTGACGAGATTTTTCTTTATGGAGGGGACATGCTGCACGTTCTTCAGCTGCACGGTCTTTCCCGAAGTAAACTTCAGATCGACCGTACCAACACCATGAACAGCTGCATGCGATCCGTTCCCCATCAACAAGGAGCAACCTCGACCGACCTGATAAGATGAAAACAAGGAAATATCAGCACAAACATGAATATTAGCACTAGTGTCAACCCACCACTCAGGTGATTGACAAACATAAAGAACTGTAGGTAAATAATTACCGTACCCCGATGTTCCTCCAGCGTCACTAATAACCATGTTGGCAGACTTCTTCTGCTTATCCTTGCGATCTGGACAATCCTTAGCCCAATGGCCAGAATCACCGCACACAAAGCAGCTGCCCTTTCCTTTGCCTTTCTTCTTAAACTCAGTAGTAGCCTTGGGCTTGACAAAAGACTTATTTTTCTTCTTGTTGTGGAAAGCCTGAGGATTCTTCTTCTGCACCAAATTGGCGCTAGAACCTCCCTCAGCAGCAACTTTCTTGCCACGAGTATCTTTTGCCCTCGCCTTCTCTTCAACACCAAGAGTGCGAATGAGATCAGTAACACTGAACTCCTGCATCTTGTGCTTTAGAGAGGTAGCAAAATCCGACCAAGAAGGTGGTAACTTGGCGATAATACCGCCAACCACAAACTTATCCGGTAACTCGCACTTATTGTTCTCAAGCTCCTTTGCCAGCGCCTGAATCTCATGAGCTTGCTCTACTACAGAACGGTCATCGACCATCTTGTAGTCATAGAACTGCTCCATGACATACAACTCACTATCAGCATCGGAAACTTAGTGCACCCGGTATTTTTTTGAAGCCAAACAAAAGGAATACTAGCAACCTAAATTTTTAGTAGCTAGCAGTAGTCCATGAGGAGTCTTCACTGTCCCGCAACACACGAGGTCACTGCAACACCCTGCCCAAGAGAGAGGATCGCAATAGGTCATGGTGTCTATTTGATCAATCCTGAAGCATGTCACTTCGCACAACCCTCTACACCTGTTCATCTCATAAAGTCATGCAGAAGATGTGCATCACGCCCGCTACAGCCACACCCAATCAGGCAGCAAATATTCACAAGAAAACGTGAGAAATCGATGCCACCGGTGGCCCTCGTTTGCCATCTGGCTACAGTGCCGCTTGGCCCTTGTTGCCATCTTGAATTGTTGAACATACAAATATCTAATTGACCTTTTCAATTATTTGATGATTATTCCATAAATGATAGACTTATTTGTTATGTGGAAAAAATAAGAGTTATAGAAAATTACCAATGATATTGTGGTTCATCGCTTTATGAATTTGAAAGAACACAAATACTAAAAAGTAATGTTTTTACTTATATTTGATCATTCTTTTTTTTACTTAAAACCTTTTTCTTTTTTATAGGCCAATGAGATCAAATGATGTATTTTACTAATGCTGAACAACTTTTTGTATGTGATTTCGTACTTAGTTAATTCAGTTTGCTGCAACTAACCAATATTATTATCAGGTTTATTTATTTTGGTAAGTATTTCGATCGTTACTTCTTTATTATCATATACTGCTATCGATCATATTGAAGTATTGATGCTAAAAATTATCGGACATATTACTATTAGGCATAATATTGATTGAAAATTATATATATTGTTATATATATGATGAAGTGGTGAACCTCGATTATTTTTGTTCTAGTTCCGCCCCTGCAAGTATGATATGATACAAGAAAGCTTCTTGCTTTGCAATTGGGAAATGTTTTATTACTACATCCCTTTGTTATGCCTTATAACTCCCTTCTTGGGTATCTTTCTACCTATAGGTAGTAGTTGATTAGATGGGAGTTGTAATATGTACTGTCCTGCCTCTTGCAGCATTCGATCAATCGTGTGTCTCAACCTGCCTAGTTTTTCTGGAGGCTTGAATCCATGGGGCACACCTGGCTCGAGGAAAGTAGAAGAAGTGAGTTTCCATGCTCCAAGCCCCTTTGATTGATGTCTGAACTGCATGTTGCTGTGATTCACAAATTGTTTGTGGCAATGCGCAGAGAGACTTGACGGCGCCTTACGTTGATGATGGCCTTCTTGAGGTGGTGGGGTTCCGCGATGCCTGGCACGGGCTGGTCTTGCTGGCCCCTAATGGACATGGCGCTCGCCTCGCGCAGGTATAAACTACTTCTGCTGTTCCTCCTCCTGTCCGTTTGACATCTTAGACTGGAAACAGAACAGGATTAGTAGTTGCATGCAGCATTGTGCCGTATAATTTGCTGCATTAGAACTCGTTTGTTCCCTCCGTGCAATCGCATGCTGACACCCTGCAAAACCAGGCCCATAGGATCCGTTTCGAGTTCCACAAAGGAGCGGCGGACCACGCGTTCATGAGGGTCGACGGGGAGCCGTGGAAGCAGCCCCTCCCGAAGGACGACGACACCGTGGTCATGGAGATCTCCCACCTCGGCCAGGTCACCATGCTGGCGAACGAGCCCTGCAAGTCGAAGAGCGTCAGTGACCCATTGTCGTCGCAGGCTCACGACGGCCACAACGACGACGACGACGACAAGGACAGCATGGAGGACGAGGACGAGTGGGAGGACGGCAAGAGGAAGTTTGGGGCCGTGGACACTGAAAAGCCCCAAAATTTCAAAATCCAAAAATTTGTGAATTTTTGCCGGTTTTTGAGTGATTTTTGAGAACTTTCCTTTTTGGGAAAGTTTTCCCCGCCGCCGCTTTCCCTTTTCGGCCTGGCGCTTTCTCCCTCGCGTTGGCGCCTTCTCCTTTCCCGTCTCCTCTCCTCCCCGGCGCCTCCCGCTCTTCCCTCGCGTTGGCGCCGCCCCGATTCCGCCTTCGCATCGCGCACGCGCGGAGCGCTGCGCGCTGCGCCCGCCTCCCTTCGCGCGGACAGCGCCGCCGCCGGTTTCGCCTCGCCCGCGCGCCGTCCCGACCACCCCGGTCCAAAACCGTGGGCGCTCCCGCGCCACGCGTCGCCGCTCCTCTGCGCCTGGTCCCGCCTGGCAGCGCCGCCCTCTCTCTCCCGCGCGCGGACGCCCTCCGCTCGCCGCTCCTCGCTCCTGCCCCGCTGCGCTGTCCCGACCACCGCAGCATCCTCGCGCCACGCGGCGCCATCCCTCTGCGCCCGACCCCACCTGGCAGCCCCCGCCCGTCACTTCCCCGCGCGCGGACGCGCTCCCCTCCCATGCCGCAGCGCCACCCCCGCCCGTACTGTCACCTCGCCATTACGGCCGCTCAGCGCCCGGTCACCGCCCCGTCTGCGCGGAGGAGACGCTCCCCCAACTCCCCGTCATTCCTGTTGACTCCCGTGCCCTCCCGTTGCCTTCTCCCCGAAGGAGCTCCTCCCTCCGCTCGGGGTATAAAATTCCCCCTCCGGCTCCTCGCTCCTCCTTTGCTTCCCGAGCCACTCCACCACTTCCACTCGCCTCCCCAACCTCCAGAGAAGCTCCCCGAGCGGCCGATTGAAGTCTCGCCGCCCGGAGCTTCCCCTTTGCCGCCCTGTGAGCCGGCGGCACCCCGAAGCCAATCTCCCTCTCCTCTCCCTCTTTCTTCAATGGCATTTGCCCAGAGCATCCCCTCCGTGTACTAATCCTGTTGGTGGGTCCCCTTGGCCAGGTACTCGCCCGTGGAACGCCGCCGTCGAAGCTTCTCCCCGGCCGTCGCACCCCTCCCGTGGCCAGCTCACCTCGCCGCCTCCCAGCTCCCACCGCCACCTCCAATGTAAGCCTCCAACTCCCCAGATGGTGTAGCCGCCCCCGATTGACCTCTCTCGCCGCCGGTGACCCCCTCCACCGCGGACGGACCGAATCACCCCTTCTCTCTCCTGCCATCCCCGTTGGTCCCCTCACCCTCCAGAGCCCCAAAATGGACTTCCCTCACTCAGACCTACCCGGTGGTACCCTCCTTTGCCGTCGGGACCCTTCGCCGTGGCCGGAGAGCGAGGGCGCCGCCGTCTCCGTCCCTCGGCTGCGCGCGCGCGGCTGGAGGTAGAAGACGATGGCGTGGCCCCTCCTCTGCCTTCGGATCCGCCCGTTGCCGTTTAACTTCGCCCGTTGGATCCTCCGTACCGGTTCGCCGCCTCCCTTAAGTCCCAGCCGTCCGATCCCGTAAAGACATCACCCCTCGTCCGTCGGATCGCCCGCGCGTACCGCTTCGCCGCCGCATCCGGGCCGCACCGCGGGGACGCGTGTCGCCCATCCGCCGCTCGCGGGCGCTGCGCAGCTGGGCCGCGGCCTCCCGGCCCGCTCCGCTCCCGCGCGCGCGCGCGTTCAAACCCCTGGGCCGGGCCGCACTGTAGCGACCGGACCGGCCCGATGCTGTGTATTTGATTTTCCCCGGATTTTCCAATTTCCAATATTCCAGAAAATCCAAATAAATCCTAGAAAATCACAGAAAATTCCAAAAATTCCCAAATTTCACCACTTTGCTCCAAATAATATTCCAGACCCTCTGGTGAACTCCATTCCCACAGATTCTCCCCAAATAAATTCCTAAAAATCCATTTGGGGTGTTTATGCAATTTACTCCTTTTTAAATAGTTTATTTTCCCTCGCTTGATTAGTCTCAAGCTGGATTTGATTCTGTTTTGTATGTTTGCGCTAGTGTCGGAGTCTCCTGAAGTTCAGTTGCAGCCCCAGGAGCCAGGAGGTTCTTCGTTCGAGCTAGCGGAAATCATTCGGATTGACGGCAAGTCCCAAATCCTTTGATCATATTGAAACCCATGCTGTTTATATATGTTAATATGCTATTTACATTGAGCTAGTTGTGAAATGTTAGTTTGAAATAAAATAAAATGTTTAGAATGACTTGTTATGTAGTTAATCCTACCACCGTTAAATGCCATGTTTAATTTGTAGCCATGCCCTTGAAACCCTAGAATTAATTATCTGTTAATCTAGATAACTGTAGACTATTATCATCATGCAAAGTCTTGTACTGATAAGGTTGTGGCTGTGGGCCAATAGAATTTGGAAAACCCGACTCTAAGGTAGGGTGGTATGGGACACCGTATCTTAGAGCGGAGAGTGCCGGCGTGCACAAGGTAGGGTAAGGAGTGGGGAGCCGCGAGACGGCCTTCGCCCATCTTTACCCTAGGGTTTGGAGTAGGGTAAGGGTGAGTGGGAAATCGCGAGACGATCTACGCCCACCGCTTACCTTAGGTTGGGTCGCGGGCCTGGCGAGGTTGTGGACCATGTGAAAATATAAGGACTGACACCCTTATGCTGAGCAAATGTCATAGAACTCGCTCAAACCACAGGAGTTGACTTGTCAACACTTGTCTAGTAGCTGCTCAACTCGATTGAAACTCTACAGGAGGTTTAGCAGTGAGGTTAGGCAAGCCGTGTTTGGGTGCCTAACAACGGTAGAGTTCACTCGAAGCGGACACCGTCTTTTCCTGTGTGAGTGTGTGTGTGTGTGTGCGTGTGAGAGCCAGACCCGAGTGAATTCTACCGGGTAGAGCCTATTTAAAGAGTTGAGCAGTGAAACGACCTGGCTTTCTTAACTCTTTAGCGGGAGTTAAGGGATCGTGTGGGTAAAGCTGAGCAAACTCTGCAGAGTCAAATAAATGGTATTCGAATACGCCGTGCTCCCGGTTATTGGAGCTGTGTCACTCGGGTGATTCCAGCAGCAAAGCTTAAGTAGTTTTGTAAACGTTTAACTTGTTTAGGTTGGTTAATGAACTCTTGTGGAAAACCCTGAGATCTTAAGAAGTAAGTTTTGAGTCCGTCTTATTAAAATGATTGTAAATAAAACTGCATCCACTGAAAGATAATAAACCAAATATATTCCCTTCCTTGAAGTTCCGTGCATGTAGTAAGTTAAGATCCCTTTGGGATTTGCTGAGCCGGTTGGTTGGCTCACGGCTTGCTAAATCTAATCTTTAGAGGATCAAGACGAAGGAGAAGGTCTTCCCGTTGAAGAAGTCCCGGAGGACCTTTTCTTCGACGAGGACCCTTGGCTGTAGGTCTCGGCCGCGCTCAGGCGGATTCTGGAAGACCTTTTTGTAATGTAGATATGCTTTGGGCTTGCACGCCCCGCTGTAAAAACCTGGATGTTAATCCTTATGTCAAATATATGCTGGACTTTGGTTGTAAGCATGCAATGGTATACTCTTGCGCGACACTCCTTAACTGTTCATGCTTGAATAGTTACGGAATGCCGTGTCCGTACACGCCCCTGGAAACGGGGGCGTTACAAGAAGTGGTATCAGAGCAGGCACTTGACCGTAGGTTGAGACCTAAGGCAAACTAGGAAGCGATTTTATCGCAAAACTTAATTTAAGCCATAAAAACGGTTTACGAAAAATATAAGGTTTATTGCTGTCTTTTTCCTCTCTTGTTGCTACCTTATCTGTCTTAAATTTATTTCTGCTTAAGATTTACATTTGCAAAAGTTATTGTCTCGCTTGTCTAACTTCAAAATTTCGTTTCAGGCAGATGGTGCACTACGTTCTCTCCCGCCCTGACCGTATGGATGGATGGCCATACAAGCTTTGGGAGATGAGGAGGTACCTTGGTTCGAGGGAGCACTGCAGCCCAGTGTTCCATGCAGTGAGCCGCACCCGTGGAGAGCAGCTCTACGAGTGGAAGGCATGGGTGGTCCTTACACCCCTGCCTGTCCGCCCCGACCAGGAGCGCAAGTTCATCGCCAGAAGAATGGACAAAGACGACGCAGTTCAGGATGCGGCCCAGAAGGCTGCGTTCTACTTGCGGGACTACTACAGCCTCGAGCTCTCCTTCACTCCTTTCGACCTGGTGCCGCAGCAGCGTCGCGAGGGCCTGGCAGTGCCTCAGTTCGGTGAGGATGACGATCCCCGCCTCGCGGGCATCGCCGTCCTTTGGGCACAGCAGGTCGTTCGTTACGACAGCACGGTCGAGGAGTCCAGGAGGCTTCAGCGACAGCTCTGGAGGGCTCGTGAGCAGGTTCAGCAGCTCAGAGCCTCTCTCCGTCGTTTTGAGGAGGTCGAGGCCTTGGACCACGTTGAGGAGCCGAGCGTCCAGTCCTCGTGCTCCACGGTGCAGTCTAGGCGCAGGCGCCGGCTGATGACCACGGTAGAGTACCGTGCCCGGTTCCGCCCGGCAGCCCCGCTTGCCCTCCCAGCACCAGGGGACGACGAGGAGTAGACGCTGACTGCTAGCGTAGCCCGACCTTTTGTAATAGTGGTACTTTTGGATTGTAATGCAAGTAAAAACTCGAACCCTAAGTGGTCTGCGTGCCGCTTGCTTTATTGTGGAACTTATGTTAATTAATCCTTTATGTTGCTTGTTTAAATTATCAGTATTTCCCTCTGTGTATTCAAAGCTTTCTCCTGTCCCCTTTCGTTCTTATTCGTATCTTCGTTTCGCCCTATACTTACCTTGTAAATTCGAAGTCTTACTTACCTGCCCTTAATTGTCAAAGCCGCTGCAAATCTAACCTCAAGTTCCCAATAAACAGATGGAGCCAGCAGGGCAGACGGGTCAGACCAGCGGGCAGGGTGCACCTGCCACCGACCAGAACACACTTGCAAGGGTTATTGAAATGTTAGAAAAGAATCGATATCAAGGAGAGCAGAATATCTTGAAAGTGTTAGATCAACAAGCTCAGCTTCTCGAACAGATGGCAACCCGATCCTCCAGTGTTCCTAGTGGGAGTAATGCTCCTCGGGATGGTTCTCAAATTTCCACCCGATGGGCAGATTTTCTGAAAACACGTCCACCGGTCTTCTCCACCTCCGCTGACCCTACGGTAGCTGAGGATTGGCTTGTGGACGTGGAGAGAAAGCTTCAAACAGCACGATGCGATGACCAAGAGAAGGTGTTGTACGCATCCCACCAGTTGCAGGGTGCTGCAGCTACGTGGTGGATCAACTACCAACGCACCCTACAGAACAGAGAAATTAGTTGGGAGGACTTTTCAAAGGCCTTCCGCAAGGCACACATACCAGATAGCGTCATGGAGGCTAAGCGTCGAGAATTTCTTGCGCTTAAGCAAGGAGGACGCACCGTTATGGAGTACTTACATCAGTTCAACCATTTGTCCAGGTTTGCCCCAGAAGATGTTGACAGCGAAGACAAGAAGATGAATAGATTCAGGACTGGATTACAGCAGTCTCTGAAATTTCATATTTCAGCTCTGAAGTTCCAGGATTTACATGACATGGTGAACAGCTTAATCAACTCAGAAGAAGCTAGAGGAGAAATGGAGGACTATAGGAAGCGTAAGGCAGTACACAAATCCCAATCTTCTTCACAAAATGCTCAACGAATCAGGACATCGGGATCGCCCTCATATCGATCCCAATCCTCCCACCAGTTTGTGAGGTTACCGAGGACTCAGTCTGGCCAATCACAGCAGTATAATTCTCCTTTGCCACTAGCGCTCAAGTGTCCCACCTGTGGTGGGAATCATCTTGCTAGTAGCTGCCCAAAGAGATCCAATGCTTGTTTTCACTGCGGAGAAATTGGACACTATAGAGACCAATGTCCTAGAAGGAACTTGCCATCTGATGCGGCAAGACTGCAAGTCCAAAATCAGCAACCGCAAGAAAACAAGACGCAGTCAAGCCCTAGCACTCCCAAGGGAGGATATCTACAGATCAAAGCAGCTGGACCCCAGTCTCCAGCCGGCACAGCCAATTTCACGTCAGTAGGCCGAGGCAGAGGCCGTACCAGATCCACCTTCTATGCAAGGGTGAACCATGTGTCGGCAGAGGACGCAGCAGGAGCTAGCGACATCATTGCTGGTATGTTTCCAATCAACTCCATACCTGCATTGATTTTGTTTGATCCTGGTGCAACACATTCTTTTGTTTCGAAGAGTTTTGCTTCAAGAAATCAATTGCCTTCTGTTGCTTTACCAAGACCCTATGTGGTTGAGACCCCTGGAGTTAGAATGGAGTCCCACAATGGGTGTGCGGGACTCAGTATAAAAATCCAAGGGGTAGATTTTAGAGCGGACTTATTGCAATTAGATATGTCCGGATTAGATGCCATCTTGGGCATGAACTGGTTAGCCAAAAATAAAGGCAAGGTAGACTGTGAGATCAAGACAGTGTCTTTGGTCAATTCTGAAGGTCAGAAAGTGATAGTGGAGACAGATCGAGAAGTATTAAAAGATGCCAAGAAGCGTATGATCAACATGATAGCAGCCACACCTAATCAAGTACCAGTGGTACAAGAGTATCCAGATGTCTTTCCAGAAGAACTACCAGGAAGACCTCCTGACAGACAAGTGGAACTTGCTATTGAATTGGTACCTGGTACCAAGCCAATTGCCAAACATCAGTATAGAATGTCAGCTAGTGAGCTGAAAGAACTGAAGAAGCAGCTAGATGAACTACAAGAGAAGGAATTCATTCGACCAAGTACTTCACCGTGGTCAGCCCCAGTCTTATTTGTGAAAAAGAAGAATGGAGAATTAAGGATGTGTGTTGATTACCGAGGCTTGAATGCTGTCACCATCAAAAACAAGTATCCTCTCCCCAGAATTGATGACCTGTTTGATCAACTCAAGGGTGCCAAAGTGTTTTCCAAGATCGATCTGCGCTCGGGTTATCATCAGCTTAAAATCCGAGAGCAAGATCGAGAGAAGACAGCTTTCATCACCAGATATGGATTATTTGAGTTCACGGTCGTTCCCTTTGGTTTAACCAATGCGCCAGCTTATTTCATGAATCTTATGAATCTGGTGCATATGGACCAATTGGATCGATTTGTGATTGTTTTCATTGATGACATTCTGATTTATTCCAAGAGTGAGGAAGAGCACAAAAAGCATATACACATGGTACTGACAAGACTGAGAGAACATCAGCTATATGCAAAGTTTGACAAGTGCAGTTTTTGGCTAAAAGAAGTTGCTTTCTTGGGTCACATTATATCTGAAGATGGAGTGAAGGTCGATCCAGAAAAGATATCTGCAGTTATGGAATGGAAACAACCCAAGACCGTGACTGAAGTAAGGAGTTTCCTTGGATTGGCGGGCTATTATCGCCGATTCATTGAAGGCTTCTCAAAAATTTCTCGACCACTCACTCAGCTATTGAAGAAAGACAAGCCATTCATATGGACAGATGCATGTGAAGAAGGTTTTCAGATGTTAAAGACCAAATTAACAACCACGCCCGTCTTGATTTTGCCTAATCCAGAAAAGGAATTCCAAGTTTATTGTGATGCTTCAAAGCAAGGTTTGGGATGTGTACTTATGCAAGACGGAAAGGTTGTCGCTTATGCCTCAAGACAGTTGAAGCCGCATGAGGAAAATTACCCCACACACGATTTAGAACTAGCAGCTGTAGTGCATGCACTAAAAATTTGGCGGCACTACCTGCTGGGGAATCGATGTGAGATATTCTCTGATCACAAGAGTCTGAAGTACCTATTCACACAGCCGGAATTAAACATGAGACAACGCAGATGGCTGGAACTGATAAAGGACTATGATGTCGATCTTCAGTATCACCCGGGCAAGGCCAATGTAGTTGCCGACGCCCTTAGCCGCAAGGCTCGTCCAAGCAAAACTAGCAAATCAGAGTATCCGCCAGAATTGCAAAGGGACATAATACGACTGAACTTGGTGATCACAGAACAGGGTGAAGAAACAGCATTAGAAATTCAACCATTACTGACAGATCAGATTAAAGCAGCACAAGATGAAGATGAAGAGATTCAAAAACTGAAAAAGGATATTGAAGAAAGAGACTCCTTAGAGTATACGATAGACGAGCATGGAATCCTTACCTTCCGTGGTCGCTATTGCATACCCGACAAGAAAGAGTTAAGGGAATTAATATTGTCTGAAGCCCATTCGTCCCAATTCTCAATTCACCCAGGAGGTACTAAGATGTACCAAGACTTAAAGAAGAAATATTGGTGGAACCAGATGAAAAAGGAAGTGGCAGAATATGTAGCTAAATGTGATGTCTGCCAGCAGATCAAGATAGACCACCAGAAACCATCGGGATTGTTGCAACCTTTGCCAATACCCGAATGGAAATGGGACAGTATCGGCATGGATTTTATTACTGGACTTCCCAAGACTCGTGAGGGATATGATGCTATTTGGGTCATTGTCGACAGATTGACCAAAGTGGCTCATTTCCTCCCGATCAAGCAAACGTATGGGAAAGATAAACTTGCTGAGTTATACTTGACCAGAATTGTGACTCTACATGGAGTTCCAAAGAAAATTGTGTCGGATAGAGGAGCACAATTTACATCTAAGTTCTGGGAGAAATTACATGAAGCAATGGGCACTGATTTGAATTTCAGTTCAGCCTATCACCCCCAGACGGATGGACAGACAGAAAGAACGAATCAGATCTTGGAAGATATGTTGAGAGCTTGTGCTATTGTGTATGGTGCAGCCTGGAATACTTGCTTACCATTCGCTCAATTCTCATATAACAATAGCTACCAAGCTAGTATCCAAATGGCCCCGTTTGAAGCACTTTATGGCAGAAAATGCAGAACCCCTCTGAATTGGACAGAAACAGGAGAGCGACAACTTATTGGTCCTCAGATTGTTCAAGACACAGAAGAACATGTTAGAATTGTCAGAGACAGACTCAAAATGGCACAAGACCGACAGAAGAGCTATGCAGATTCTTTTAAGGGGGGTAGGTTGAAAAGCCCCAAAATTTCAAAATCCAAAAATTTGTGAATTTTTGCCGGTTTTTGAGTGATTTTTGAGAACTTTCCTTTTTGGGAAAGTTTTCCCCGCCGCCGCTTTCCCTTTTCGGCCTGGCGCTTTCTCCCTCGCGTTGGCGCCTTCTCCTTTCCCGTCTCCTCTCCTCCCCGGCGCCTCCCGCTCTTCCCTCGCGTTGGCGCCGCCCCGATTCCGCCTTCGCATCGCGCACGCGCGGAGCGCTGCGCGCTGCGCCCGCCTCCCTTCGCGCGGACAGCGCCGCCGCCGGTTTCGCCTCGCCCGCGCGCCGTCCCGACCACCCCGGTCCAAAACCGTGGGCGCTCCCGCGCCACGCGTCGCCGCTCCTCTGCGCCTGGTCCCGCCTGGCAGCGCCGCCCTCTCTCTCCCGCGCGCGGACGCCCTCCGCTCGCCGCTCCTCGCTCCTGCCCCGCTGCGCTGTCCCGACCACCGCAGCATCCTCGCGCCACGCGGCGCCATCCCTCTGCGCCCGACCCCACCTGGCAGCCCCCGCCCGTCACTTCCCCGCGCGCGGACGCGCTCCCCTCCCATGCCGCAGCGCCACCCCCGCCCGTACTGTCACCTCGCCATTACGGCCGCTCAGCGCCCGGTCACCGCCCCGTCTGCGCGGAGGAGACGCTCCCCCAACTCCCCGTCATTCCTGTTGACTCCCGTGCCCTCCCGTTGCCTTCTCCCCGAAGGAGCTCCTCCCTCCGCTCGGGGTATAAAATTCCCCCTCCGGCTCCTCGCTCCTCCTTTGCTTCCCGAGCCACTCCACCACTTCCACTCGCCTCCCCAACCTCCAGAGAAGCTCCCCGAGCGGCCGATTGAAGTCTCGCCGCCCGGAGCTTCCCCTTTGCCGCCCTGTGAGCCGGCGGCACCCCGAAGCCAATCTCCCTCTCCTCTCCCTCTTTCTTCAATGGCATTTGCCCAGAGCATCCCCTCCGTGTACTAATCCTGTTGGTGGGTCCCCTTGGCCAGGTACTCGCCCGTGGAACGCCGCCGTCGAAGCTTCTCCCCGGCCGTCGCACCCCTCCCGTGGCCAGCTCACCTCGCCGCCTCCCAGCTCCCACCGCCACCTCCAATGTAAGCCTCCAACTCCCCAGATGGTGTAGCCGCCCCCGATTGACCTCTCTCGCCGCCGGTGACCCCCTCCACCGCGGACGGACCGAATCACCCCTTCTCTCTCCTGCCATCCCCGTTGGTCCCCTCACCCTCCAGAGCCCCAAAATGGACTTCCCTCACTCAGACCTACCCGGTGGTACCCTCCTTTGCCGTCGGGACCCTTCGCCGTGGCCGGAGAGCGAGGGCGCCGCCGTCTCCGTCCCTCGGCTGCGCGCGCGCGGCTGGAGGTAGAAGACGATGGCGTGGCCCCTCCTCTGCCTTCGGATCCGCCCGTTGCCGTTTAACTTCGCCCGTTGGATCCTCCGTACCGGTTCGCCGCCTCCCTTAAGTCCCAGCCGTCCGATCCCGTAAAGACATCACCCCTCGTCCGTCGGATCGCCCGCGCGTACCGCTTCGCCGCCGCATCCGGGCCGCACCGCGGGGACGCGTGTCGCCCATCCGCCGCTCGCGGGCGCTGCGCAGCTGGGCCGCGGCCTCCCGGCCCGCTCCGCTCCCGCGCGCGCGCGCGTTCAAACCCCTGGGCCGGGCCGCACTGTAGCGACCGGACCGGCCCGATGCTGTGTATTTGATTTTCCCCGGATTTTCCAATTTCCAATATTCCAGAAAATCCAAATAAATCCTAGAAAATCACAGAAAATTCCAAAAATTCCCAAATTTCACCACTTTGCTCCAAATAATATTCCAGACCCTCTGGTGAACTCCATTCCCACAGATTCTCCCCAAATAAATTCCTAAAAATCCATTTGGGGTGTTTATGCAATTTACTCCTTTTTAAATAGTTTATTTTCCCTCGCTTGATTAGTCTCAAGCTGGATTTGATTCTGTTTTGTATGTTTGCGCTAGTGTCGGAGTCTCCTGAAGTTCAGTTGCAGCCCCAGGAGCCAGGAGGTTCTTCGTTCGAGCTAGCGGAAATCATTCGGATTGACGGCAAGTCCCAAATCCTTTGATCATATTGAAACCCATGCTGTTTATATATGTTAATATGCTATTTACATTGAGCTAGTTGTGAAATGTTAGTTTGAAATAAAATAAAATGTTTAGAATGACTTGTTATGTAGTTAATCCTACCACCGTTAAATGCCATGTTTAATTTGTAGCCATGCCCTTGAAACCCTAGAATTAATTATCTGTTAATCTAGATAACTGTAGACTATTATCATCATGCAAAGTCTTGTACTGATAAGGTTGTGGCTGTGGGCCAATAGAATTTGGAAAACCCGACTCTAAGGTAGGGTGGTATGGGACACCGTATCTTAGAGCGGAGAGTGCCGGCGTGCACAAGGTAGGGTAAGGAGTGGGGAGCCGCGAGACGGCCTTCGCCCATCTTTACCCTAGGGTTTGGAGTAGGGTAAGGGTGAGTGGGAAATCGCGAGACGATCTACGCCCACCGCTTACCTTAGGTTGGGTCGCGGGCCTGGCGAGGTTGTGGACCATGTGAAAATATAAGGACTGACACCCTTATGCTGAGCAAATGTCATAGAACTCGCTCAAACCACAGGAGTTGACTTGTCAACACTTGTCTAGTAGCTGCTCAACTCGATTGAAACTCTACAGGAGGTTTAGCAGTGAGGTTAGGCAAGCCGTGTTTGGGTGCCTAACAACGGTAGAGTTCACTCGAAGCGGACACCGTCTTTTCCTGTGTGAGTGTGTGTGTGTGTGTGCGTGTGAGAGCCAGACCCGAGTGAATTCTACCGGGTAGAGCCTATTTAAAGAGTTGAGCAGTGAAACGACCTGGCTTTCTTAACTCTTTAGCGGGAGTTAAGGGATCGTGTGGGTAAAGCTGAGCAAACTCTGCAGAGTCAAATAAATGGTATTCGAATACGCCGTGCTCCCGGTTATTGGAGCTGTGTCACTCGGGTGATTCCAGCAGCAAAGCTTAAGTAGTTTTGTAAACGTTTAACTTGTTTAGGTTGGTTAATGAACTCTTGTGGAAAACCCTGAGATCTTAAGAAGTAAGTTTTGAGTCCGTCTTATTAAAATGATTGTAAATAAAACTGCATCCACTGAAAGATAATAAACCAAATATATTCCCTTCCTTGAAGTTCCGTGCATGTAGTAAGTTAAGATCCCTTTGGGATTTGCTGAGCCGGTTGGTTGGCTCACGGCTTGCTAAATCTAATCTTTAGAGGATCAAGACGAAGGAGAAGGTCTTCCCGTTGAAGAAGTCCCGGAGGACCTTTTCTTCGACGAGGACCCTTGGCTGTAGGTCTCGGCCGCGCTCAGGCGGATTCTGGAAGACCTTTTTGTAATGTAGATATGCTTTGGGCTTGCACGCCCCGCTGTAAAAACCTGGATGTTAATCCTTATGTCAAATATATGCTGGACTTTGGTTGTAAGCATGCAATGGTATACTCTTGCGCGACACTCCTTAACTGTTCATGCTTGAATAGTTACGGAATGCCGTGTCCGTACACGCCCCTGGAAACGGGGGCGTTACAGACACGTTCAAGATCCTCGACGAGATCGACATTGCTCATCTCAGCTGAGCTCCTCGGCTTCTGCATCGACTCTGATCATGCCCTGATGGTTCATAATATTTGTTCAGTAAAGTGATACTATTGCTCATTTCATTTTATCATTTCAGACGCAATGCTTCTACCCAAGGTTTTCATGTCAATAGGATCGGGATCATAGGACCGGACCACGGTAAGAGCGTACCTCGAAAATCATTATTCTATAAATCGTAAGATCCAGACAATAATTTTATAATCCAGATCTTATGTAGGATCATAATTGGAATTAGCAAGGCGATCCACGCATTTGCACGATTAGATATGTTCCAAATTTTATAGTATTAAATAATATAGCTTAGAGCATCTCCAACAATCCCCTTAAAAACCCACCCCAAAAGACACCTTTTAGGGGCAGCCCAAAAAATTTGTTAACCTATTTTAGTCCTCTCCTCCAACAGCTCCCCTAAATATTGGAGCGAGGATAGGGGATCCCTGAAAGTTCCCGGTTTCTACCTAAGTTTTGGGAAAGTTTTGGGGGGAATAGAAATAGGGGGGTGTTTAGGGGAGTTGTTGGAGAAGACTTTTTACACAATTTCCCAATAATTTGATTTAGGGAGAGATTTAGGGGGATTGTTGGAGATGCTCTTAGATGTTTTAGAATATTGTTTTACATTCTCTTATAACCAAAAAACATTGTTTGCATATTCGGTTTTGGTTTGTTTTCCATCAATAGAAAGGTAACTACTCTCAAAACATTGACACATCAGGTTTACTAATTTGGTGCTTCTAATGTCAATACAAAGAACAACCAACTTACACGCACATCGGGTTGAGTCTACGAAAGAAAAAAGAGTCTTAAAAAAAGGATACATTGGGCACCAGTCATGAGTCATGTATCGGCCATTGCAGCTGCACTTGCTGGCTTGCTGCATCCTGCATGTTTAGTTTAAAAGCGATAACTCCAAAGCATAATCGCACCCTTGAGGCCTCGAACGCGTGGCTTCCTTTTCCTAACCTGCAGCGTGTCGTAATTAGAATAACGTGGGCGTTCTAGTGCGTTGTATATTCTTATCCAAGACTTATATCATTTAATGATGGCATGTGAATCGCTAGAACATATGAAGTGTATGGCTAACCTAATAATAAACGTTTCGTAAGGGGATTGGAGCAGGCTATCATAAGATAAAAGATCTTCTTTCTAAAGAGGTTCGATTCGGAACTCTTATATGTCCAAGGTCAATATGGAAATTCTTTCAGAGGTTTTCCCTTACTTTGTCCGTGTCAACTAACAATTCGAAATACCTCGACTTTTTCAGAACAGGTATATATACATATATATATATATATAGTATAAATAACAGGGGCATCATGGTGCCCAAGCTCCATGATTAAGACTTTCCATCCATGATAGAGACTTTTCATCCATGATTAAGACTTTCCATCCTGATATACTATATATCATTGCACTTGCACGCATCTAAAAGCAATCCAAAGATAGGGAGACTTGGTGTCCAGACACCATAGTGGCTCATGAGTTGACACTATATATATATATATATATATATATATATATATATATATATATATATATATATATATATATATATATATATATATATATATATATATATATATATAGGACGAGTGTTTCATGCACCCAGGTGCCTAGGCACCCATATCAATACCCGTTGATTTGCTTTGAGATTCGTAACGTTTGATATGGGTATCTTCACATACCCATAAAAAAGTATATTTGAGATGTCAAACTCCGAAAAAAAAATTAAATTCAACTTCAGTTTAATTAGTTTGAACTATTTCTATGGTATATACTCACTGTAGTCGCATCGAACTCAAAAGTAGTTCAAAACTTACTTACCATAAATATATGAAGGGTACAAAACATTTTCATACCCAAACTCAAAAAAATTATCAATCATACACGTGTATCGAACGGTTCTTGATGTGGGTGCCTAGGCACCCATATCAATACCCGTTGATTTGCTTTGAGATTCGTAACGTTTGATATGGGTATCTTCACATACCCATAAAAAAGTATATTTGAGATGTCAAACTCCGAAAAAAAATTAAATTCAACTTCAGTTTAATTAGTTTGAACTATTTCTATGGTATATACTCACTGTAGTCGCATCGAACTCAAAAGTAGTTCAAAACTTACTTACCATAAATATATGAAGGGTATAAAACATTTTCATACCCAAACTCAAAAAAATTATCAATCATACACGTGTATCGAACGGTTCTTGATGTGGGTGCCTCGGCACCCAGGTGCCTTATGTAATTTTCATATATATATATATATATATATATATATATGTATATATATATATATGTATATATATATATATGTATATATATATGTATATATATATATATATGTATATATATATATATATACGTGTATATATATATGTATACATATACATATATGTATGTATATATATACACGTGTATATATATATGTATACATATACATATATGTATGTATATATATACACGTGTATATATGTATATATATACACGTGTATATATATATATGTATATACGTATATATATATATATATATATATATATATATATATATATATATATGTATGTATGTATGTATGTATGTATGTATGTATGTATGTATGTATGTATGTATGTATGTATGTATGTATGTATGTATGTATGTATGTATAGGGAGCATATCTAGTGCTAATGAATATTTCAGTGCTAAGGTGTTAATGGCGATGTGGACAGTACAATCTAGATTGTGTGGTTCGGATGGAGGTAGGTGGAAATCCCATCCCACTTAAACGCTTTTACAGAAAATCCCCTGCGCTTTTAACAAAAACCCATCAAGTCCACCATTGTTGTTGTATATTGTAGCGTTTCCATTTAAGTGCAAAGCGCAGGGGGTTTTCTACAAAAGTGTTTAAATGAGATGAAGTTCCCACCCACCTCCATCTGAGCCACGCAATTTAGATCGGACGGTCTACGTCATCATTAGCACCTTAGCACTGAAATAGCCATTAGCACTAGATATGCTCCCATATATATATATATATATATATATATATATATATATATATATATATATATATATATATATATATATATATATAAGTTTCTTAGGAGTCCAAAGTTTGTTTCTATAAAATTTGAAATCATTTCAAATTAATTTAAAAAAGTTATGTCCTTCTTTCACTTTACTCAAATTCTAAAAATTCAGAGTTTTACACATTTTTAGTAGATTTATAATTTTGTATCTTTAAGTGTGATCATAATCTGGGTAAGTTGTAATTATGACTTTTGATCCTCCATTGTTGATCAATATTGACAAATTTTCTCAAATTTATTGAATATTTGTAATTCAGTTTCTCAGCTAGCTTTTGAAGGTCTATTGAGATGTCAAAGTCTAAAAATCTGCAACTTCAATTAGAATGTCAAATCCTTCTAAGAGTTCTCAAGAAAAGATTATTTGAATGTGTTTCAAGTATCTTTTCTTGTAGTTATCTAAATCTATCCAAATTGGTCATATGTGCCTATTTCATATTCTTTGTGACCAAGTTAGATGTCAAGTCTCCATTTTGGTATATAATATGTTTCCTTGCTTTTTGGTGATCGATGTCAAAACCGGGAGAAAAATGTATAATATCGCTGTTAAATTTAAAGTTAATTTTGAATAATGCCAAAAGGGAGAGTTAAATTTGAATAATTCCAAAAGGGGGAGAATAATTTGTCAAAGAGAAAAGTAAACTATTCATGCTTGTCACAAAGTGATTTCACCTTAATTTAATTTCCTATCACATGCTCATTTTCATCAAAATGCTATTATAATTAATGGATTTGTCATCAATCACCAAAAAGGGTTAATTATAAGTTCAAACTCCATTAAGTTGGTTTTGGTGATAATGACAAATGCAATTGGGAGACTAATATGTTTATTAGTTATGATATTGCCTAGTCTCACTTAGATGTGATTAATGACAAATACTATCTTGAGACTAACATGATTATGATATCTCACTTGGATGTGATTAATGACAAATGCTATCTTAAGACTAATATATTTATTGATTATGATATCTCTTAAGTCTCATTTGGATGAAAAGGTGAAAAACACAAAGGTATGTATTTGATATCACATTCTTATAACTTAGTGTATTTCTCAGTCCAAAAATATAGATTGAACTCTATAAATAATCAAACTTGAATATGTCCATATGTTTTCATTATACATTCTTGTATGCACATATTTAAGGTAAATTCACTCTATGTTTTGAGATTTCATAAGTATTGATCTATATTTTTTCCACATATTTAGGATCTTTACTTTGAAATATATCCCTTGAGTATATATAGTTTGTGTAGTTTATATATACTCATTATTGATTTAATTTAAATCAATTTTAATCGGGTTGTCATCTCGCTCCTCCATTATGTGTTAATGGTTGGAGATTAATGACAACCGGATGTGTAAACTTTGCTAGCAATTAATTTCAAAGATAAACACTTCCATTCAAATAAGTTAATTACTTTGAAAGCTTATCCTAGAGTATCAAGTGTTCTGTATATGTTGTATACTCGCAAATTAATCTTTTATCTTATGATTTATTGAGATTGTCATGAATTACCAAAAAGGAAAGATTGTTGAATCTAGTCCCTCCATTATGAGTTTGTGGTGAAGTTTTGGTAATAATGGCAATTGATTTATGGATTAATATTTTTCATGAGTTGAATGAATATGTTAGGGTCTGCAAATGAGGATGACTTGGAATGACTTCATGTGTTGAAGATCATCAAATTAAGATGTAGGATAAAAAATAGCTCCATGAGTTGAAGACCATTTAGAAGAAAATGCATCATGAGTTGATGATGTCCAAGAATAGATGATATGAGTTGATCATCAATTAAGAGAAGACCCATCATGTGTTGATGGAGTTCAAGTGAAGAATGCATCATGAGTTGATTCATATCAATACAAAAACAAGGACTTGGAGTAAAGATACGCATCATCAAGTTTCAAGAGGATGACTCAACGCAAAGGTATGACTAGTTAGGGGTAAGGATGTGTTCCTAATTTTTTACCGTCTTGGTGCTTGGTTGGAGGACCAGATTATTAGTATATATATTATCGTACTACTAAGAGGGTCATATCTAGTAGCTTGAGTCTCATCATGTGTTAATAGCTCAATCTCACTCGTTCTAGCTCTCTGTAGGATGATGATTATATTTACAAATGTGTTTTGCAAATGATTGAAACTCATGTGTTGAATCCTTATAATATGGGACTATACATTGTGAATATATTTTGCAAGTGTTTGAAATCCATGTTTCTTACTCCTTATGGTATAAGGCTGTATTTGCAAATATGTTTTGCAAATGATTGAAACTCATATACAATCCTTGTAGTGTGTGACTTAGGATTGCGAATATGTTTTGCAAATATGAAGAGTCCATGTACCTATACCTTGTGTCATAATTTCAAAAGTGTGCAAATATATTTTGCAAATATGAAGAGTCCATATACCTATGCATTGTGTCATGATTTCAAAAGTGTGCAAATGTATATTGCAACTGTTGAGAATCATGATTTGATCCTTGTGTGCATGATACTATAATTTGCAAATGTGGTTTATAAATTAGTTGAAGTATATGCACTTCTCTGGAAAACAGGTAGTACCGGCATGTGTTACGCGGTATTACCGAAAGTCAGTAGTACTGACATGTGTTTTGTGGTATGATCGGGAAGTGGTCAGACGACATGTGTTGCATGGTCGGACCGGCCGGTGGAAGTACCGATTTATCCTCGGTACATTTTTTCTAGAGAGACACCTGTTGGATAGCTTTTTTCTCCCTGGAAAATGGTAGTTCCGTAATGTGTAGAGCGGTACTACCGTTCACGGTAGTACTGGACTTTTGCTGGCGGAATTGCCGATTTTGCTGAATAACGGCTAGTTTTATGACCGTTGCGAGGGGAGTGGTAGTATTGGCCTTATAATGGTGGTGCTACCGGAATTCCTGATTATTTTTAGGGGGTTTTGCTTTCAACAGGTAGTTTTTGTGTGTGGGGTATAAATACCCCCTGTGGCCGGTTGGAGAAGTTGTTGCTTGATTCCATTTTATTCTTTTGAGCTAGTGTGAGGTTCTCCTCTCAATTATGCATATGTTGCACATTGTGAGCAAAGAGAAGGGCTCCAGATTGCATATATTGTATCTAGAGGTGAATTTCATATCTATTTGAGCTTGTGAATTCGTTGCATGTGGTGAAAATCAAGTAAGGGGCTTCACTTGTTACTCTTGGAGTTTTCCGACTCCTAGACATTGTTGGAGGTGTCGTAAGCGGTGATGTTCTCAAAGAAGTTTGTGAGAAGATCCGGTAAGTTGTAAAGGTTGGAGGTCACCTACCCGGAGCAGAAAAGAACTACCACTAGTGGATTGAGGTATTTGGCTTAATTCATGGAGTTGGTCCAATTTGTTTAGGCTTATCTCAATGTGGACTAGGGGAGACTAGAAAGTCTTCAAGTACCACGGTAATAAGGAACCGTGCCATTGTGATTTGTTTTCTTATGCTCAATTTACATTTAAGTAATTTATATTCATAGAATTAAATTGATTACTTGTTACCCTAGGATTGCAAACCTTTAACATAGACTTAGGTTATTGGTGCACCTAGTGAGACTAGTTGATTTAGACCTTAATTGTGCAAAACTGATTTGATTTACTCTTCCACATTATAAATTTGGTTTTAGCCAATAAAATTTTAAAACCGTCTATTCACCCCCTCTAGTCGGTCTCCTCGATCCTACACTGGTGTCCTATGCACCTAGGTGGTCTTATGTGGATCTACCCATACATGTCCTTATATGCATATTGATCTCGATTCATGCAAGTTTGGTAATAGCATCTTCCCAGCCTATTAGTTCTTTACCTACGGTAATGGCCTATATTCTTTTGGGCTTTAGCTTTTGGTTTCTTTGAAAGTCGAACCAAATGTGGTGCTTTTTTGAAACAGATTCTTCAAATGGCTTCTCAAATCTAAAACCGTGTACGTCGTCCATGCCTCCACCGTCCGCTGTCGTCTTAAAAAGTGCAGACAGAAACCATCAGTTGTAGTCAAAAATCATCAGTTGCAGCCCAAAAAACAGAGCTGTACTTTTTTTTTGTGCCGGCCAGGTTTAGGTGCTTAAAATATATTATTGTAATTGTAGGCTTGTAACAAATCCAAATCTGAATTCATAGACAAACACTAAGTTCTCCTTATCCAGACAAGATGTTTCGCTTTTGTATGAGATTTTGTAGCATATTTGTCTTTTTAATAGCATCCAATGGGCGCTATGGTTTAATTTTAATTATGCCACACCTAATCAAGGGCCATCTGTTTTTAGTTTTTATGAGAATTTTTAGAATATTCATCTTTTTCCTTAGCAGTTGTAGAAGGACTGTCATGAGCTGTGTCAGCCAGGTTTAGGTGCTTAAAGTCTATGATTATAATTGTAGGCTTGTAACAAATTTAAATCCAAATCCGTAGACAAACTCTAAGTCCTCTTTATCAAGGACCAGATGTTTTATTTTTCTTACGAGAATTTTTAGTACATTTCTTCTTTTTAATAGCATTCAATAGCTGCTATGGTTTAAATTTAATTGTGAACGACCTAATCAAGGTTCAGATGTTTTTATTTTTATGAAAATTTTTAGAATATTTATCTTTTTTGTTAGCGGTTGTAAAAAATTATGGTAAACTTTTATTATATAATAATAATAGATAGATTGTCAGATAGGATTGTAGGATGGTAAAAATATTTCGATACAAACCACGACACTCATAACCTTCTCCTGCCGAAACCCATTTTCTGATTTCCATGGGTCCAGCAAATGCAGTTGGTCGTAGCTCCCGCGGGATCGATAAGACGGGTGGAGCTTGATTTGGATTTTCGACTAGTCGTTTCAGGTCCAAACAGCGATTGCCACAGAATTGAGAGGCTAGAGTTGCAGCAAACCATGATCACACGAGCGATCAGTGGTCGTGTCTTTTTTCGGCTTATAATTTATATATTTTTTAAATAAATAGATAGAGCAATTTCTTCTTCGTTGTTTCAAAGCGACTTATTTAATAGCCATTACGAAACGGTCTATAAACTTATTGGCATTTGATTTATTTATATAAACACTTATGCTAAAATTAAAAACCATCAGTCACGGTTATAAACCATAAACCGCTGTTGAAAAAGAACGCATGATCTATATGCACGATAGTGACCGTAGCAGCGGATCTGGCCCATCTATTTGGAGATTCTACGACCTAGATCGACTACTGTAGTACACTCGCATGGTAATTGGTACAAGGTACTGTGCTTCTTTTATGCTAGTATTTTGCCGTGACTTGTTACAGTACCCATCCGCGTGTGTGTATAACGAATGTCTTTTTACTTTCGACTGTAATTACATCTACCTCTAATATACCACCTAAACAAACTTGCAATACTCCTTTACCACTTTAGTTATACTTATATACTAAATATAAGATACTCCAATGTGAACCACACGAATAAATTGCAAGGGAGTTCATAGTTTTTAGCGTATTTTGTAAATACCTTCATATACGCACATAAAAAAGAGTATGTCTAAAAAATATACATACTACCTCTGAAATATTGTTTATACCACCTAGATGGTCTTAAATACCCGTATACTATATGTATATACCATCCATTACGCGAGATACTCCCTATGTTGTGAGATATAACATAGGGTGTAATTACTCCCTATATATACAAATGCACTATCCAGCGCGTACGCGCACGCTACGTGTAGGTCACAATGCTCATGCACAAACTGGCTTGCATCAGTGGGTCGTGCGTAACGGGATCAGCAGTAACTTTCCTAGCATTGCATTGTGAAAGTTTCCACCGGACAAAGCAAAAGTTATTAACTCATCGCAATTCGTGTGTAACCGAAGTTTTCCCATTTTGTAAAACGTTATTAGCTTGCCCTCTTCAAATTACATGTCGTGAAACATTAAGATATTGCCATCAATTGTAGACTAACAATATTTTGCGGTGAGCGGAAAAGTTATTGGCGTTTGTGATTGAGTTATTGTCAGCATTTTACCGCACGTGATAACTGTAAGTAACTTCATTCTTGTACATGGTAACTTATTATGTAGGAGATAGTAATTTTACCGTATGGATGATAACTTTATCCTACGGATGGCAACTTCATTGCATGTAAATGACAACTTTATGCGTAACTACAAGTAACATTTTGAGTTCGACTAACGAAGCTGGGTGGAAGGTCGAAGTTCGACTTCGACCGAGAAGTCGAAGTGTATCAGATTGTATTCGAGTAGCATAGGAGAATCAGACGGCGTTCGAGTAGCTATGGAGATCGGATGACATTCGAGTAGCTACAGAGATCGGACGGCGTTCGAGTAGCTATGGAGATCAGACGGCGTTCGAGTAGCAACGAAGTTTCAGACAGTGTTCAAGCAGCTACAGAGCATCGGACAATGTTCGAGTAGCAGAGGAGAATTGAACGGCGTTCAAGTAGCAACGATGGTCAAAGTTGTGGTCGAAGCCATGGCCGAAGCAGTAGTCAAAGCCACAGTCGAAGCTACCGTGAGTGGTCATAGTTACAGTAGTCGTAGGGACTGTAGTAGTCATTGATACTGTAGTGGTATTGTAGCAGTTAAAAGTATTGTAACAGTCGTGTTAAAAGTACTGTAGCAGTCGTGAGTATTGTAGCTACAGAGTGATTCGATCGTACTCGAAAGTCATGGTCGAAGTTGCGTCATGGTCGTAACTCGTAAGAGTACTGTAGTACTACGACAATACACTACGAAATTACCATCTACTATATAGGAAAAGTTATAGTTCAGTTATCTAAAAGTTACCGACAATACACTACGAAGTTACCACCTACTAAATAAGAAAATTTAAAGACCATTGATCTAAAAGTTATCGACCATACACTACGAAGTTACCAATTATCAACTAGAAATTTACTATACATCCACTAGTAATTTACAAAACAAGTATTACAATGTTACACGTATCTCATTGTATTTGGAGCAACTGTTGCCCTTCTTCCTCTTCACGTTGTGATCATTTCTGATGGATTTCACAATAGTGGGTTTTGCTTGGGTAGGGTCGAGAGTGATCTCCAAAGCATTCTGGCTATCCGCAATTGTGATTTTGCTTACCTTGGACGATGCCTTCCCCGTCATCTTCATTTGCTCTTCTAACACGAAATTTTCAGCGATAATGAGGATTAGGTATAAAATACAGGAACAACATCACAATGACGAATTAATCGCACTATGGCCAAAATATAATGAAAACATCTAACCAAATCGCTAACCCTAGGTACAGCCGGGTGAGGTCGATGGTGACGACTGACGGCACGCGGTCAAAGCAGCGACGAGAGAAGATACCGGATTAGGATGTGCGGCCGACGACGAGGCGGCGAGGTCACTGGATTAGGGAGGCGCTCTCGCGAGAGTGATGGAGAGACGGGGAGAGATCGAATCGTGGAAAGACAAAGAGAGATTTCCGGGTGAGCTTAAAAACCGTTCGGAGTCTATACCCCACTAAATCCCCAAAAAAGCGGCATATGGGACCCAGGAGCACGGTTTTAACGCACGTGATAACTGTAAGTAACTTCATGTATTATATATGATAACGTATTATGCAGGAGATAGTAACTTTATCATGTGGATGATTACTTTACCCTGCAGATGATAGTTTCACTGTATATAGATGATAACTTTATGCGTAAGCGCAAGTAACTTTTTCAGTCTACCAATAACACAACCATCAAACGTACGTGGGGCCGACTGAAAGGGTGGCGCGATTGCGATTGGCTGATTGGGTTTGGGTCGTGTCACTAGGGGGGCGCTTATTCTACACTTAGCTACTGAATAGTACACACACACACGGGGTAGCGCTATTCTATGCCTGCGTGTCCTGTGCATGCAGTTTTGTGCCCTGAAAAATTATCACCGATTGTGAGAAAAGTTATCATCGGCTGTAAGAAAAGTTACCACCAACGGTTACAGAATGAGCGTAACTTCATGTTTTGTAGGTGGTAACTTTACGCGCAGAGGCTAATAACTTTTTCTCCCGAATGATATTGACCGTACCGGCCACAAATGGTTGTAACTGCATGTTGTATAGATGGTAACTTTATGCAAAGAGGCCAGTAACTTTTCCCCCGAATGATGTTGACCGCAGCGACTACAGATGATCATAACTTCATGTTGTATAGATGATAACTTTATGCATGAAATATAGTAACTTTATATCACAACTGAATCTACTAAATTTACGGGCGCTGCACCAGAGGAACCAGCGCTGCACCATGTAACTCACGTGCACCGTGTGCTCAGACGCTCTTTAGCTTGACTGTGTGTGTATGTGTGTGCATACGCGCACGCATGCACATGGACCTTTGGTTTTGATCTTAGTTCTTGTACAAAATGCAAGTAGCTTTTGTAAATGTCTCATTTTTTAGTTTATGGTTTATTTTAAACAAACAAATGAAACAGTTTCTTCACTCTATTTTTAAAGTGATTTATCGAAGTAGTCTTTTCATAGCGACTTATCGGTTTAATAGAGCCGTAGCCGTAAGCCACATAAAAAAAAAGCCTCCAACATGCATATGGTGCCGTACGTCCACGTCAGCACGCACCGCAGAAAACCGCAGGTAGGCGGCCCCTCGGTTCATGCAAGGCGCATTACGTTTTCCGGCCGGGAAAGGGTTAAAACTGAGGTCGGCGCACACCGGAAACCAACAGAAGGCGCCTACAAATCCGCACACCTACCCTCTCCTCTCATCTCCTCCCCCTGCAGGCCTGCACTGCACTGCCCTGCTTTGCGTGCTAGTAACTGCAAACTCGCAACACCAAGAAGAGAAGAGCGGGTAAGAGAGCAGCGACGATGAGCGTGAGGCTCGTGACCCGCGTGGGCGCTCGGGTGGCGCCGGGTGCGCGCGAGGGCTCCGCGTGCACGTGCCCTGTCAAGGACACGGCGGTTTCCTCGCCGTCGGGGCGGGCGAGGAGGCCGGCGGTGGAGGGGGAGGGGCAGACGATGGGAGGAAGCCGAAGGGAGGAGGAGTCGCTCCGGGCCTTCATGTTCCTCTCCTTCTGGGGGCCTCACACCTGATACACACTGAATTACTTGTGTTAGTTGTATCAGCATGCAGCCTATGTTGCAACAAAAAAAATTACTAGATTTACTAGTAGTCCATGTACCTTAATTTTCCCCTCGTCTTTTCCCTTGCTTCATCTTGTCGGAAAGGCTAAGATGTGAAAATTTGTTCTGAGAACATTGGGGATTGAGGAGTTATTATGAACTTGCCACTCATCGCATCTCTGGCCTGTCTGACGAGGTTATATATGTATTGCTGCCATTGCCATGCTATGTCTTGTCATCATATCCTCTCCGGGTTTTTCTAAGTAATCGAGCACTGGTCGGGTACTCGGTTAGAACTGGTTTGGTTGGATTGACAAGCTCTGATGCAGGGATGGGTGGAATTAAAGATGTCATCTTTGTACAAATGCTAGATGATATACTACATGATTTCAATTTCTGCGCAGGGCTGCAGGTTGTTGACATGATCACATCAAAATTCTGAATTCTCTTATGCGCATGCTACACTAATTGGGTCCCCAGCAGACGAGATGCATCACGTTGTCGTCCTTCTCCGCTCTCCTCGTCCTCATCAATTTCATCTTCTCCGCCGCCGCAACCGCCGTCTTTGCGGGCACACCCTTCAACCCGCCGGAGAACCGCCTCGCGTGCGGCTGATGGTGGGCGGCAGCAGGAGGCGCCTGCTTGGACGACGGCTGCTCGGCCCGGACGGCGGCCTGCACCACCCTGACGCACACCCTGCTCATGTAGCCCAGGCTCATCGCTCCTGCTGCAACTAGCTTCTGCTGATCAGCCGGACGATGCTCACCTCAACTCTGCACCAGCTTCTTTCGTGTCAGAATTCAGAAAAGTTTGGCGTACACTTCTCAACTGTGAACTGAACTGTGAAGCAAATATATAGGTGGAGTACATTGATACATGCATCTGCATATGCAGTTGTTTGAAGGTTGATGCACGGTTATGTCATTCCAAAACCATCAAACTTCAAACGTTTGGTTCTGTTTCTGCACACTGCTTTGCACCAAGAAGACAAATACACTCAGTTTCAGTGTGTGCCACAGCAGTGCAGATTCGTTGAGAAACAAACAGTCTAAAGTACTAACGTTAGTACTGAAGAAATTAAAAAAAAACGAGTACAGATAATTAGTGGCCTGCAATTTGTCAATCGAGGCCACAAGTGAAATGACCCCTAATTTGTGGGCGATAAGTATTGGTTTATTTTCTGGTACTAGTTTTTTCTGGGTGCAGGCAGCACACAGGTGAAGGAAGCTGACAAGAACAGGGGACCTTTCATGATTCTGATTGATCTAGGCGTCTAGCTAGTGAACAAAAAGAGATACCAAGTTAAATCAATGTAACAGAGAGGGTTGAATGGGATAGGCCCATCTACAATGCGTCTGAAAGTTCAAGACGAACACATGGAGTGAGGAGTGAGGAGCAGAGAAGAGACAAGAAAAGGAGAGGGGAGACAGATCATACTGTTCTTGCTGAAGATGCTTCTTGACTCCAATCTGTAAATTTTTCCCCTTCCATTCTGTTGGTTAATGGAGAGTGGCTTGACAATCTGAAGGTCATGAAGAACAGAAGAAGTACGGGGCGGCTGCACCTAGCTGGCCAAGAATAGTTCTACCCAAATAATAATTATTGGCCCGTTAATAAAACTTATTGCCCAATAAATCATTAAATTAGTTAATTAATGCTACCCTTAGTCGTATTCCTACTTTGGAATAAAACTGAGTCATTTATGGGAATTCACTTACTCCATCTATTTCGCAGTATAATTCTAAAACCCACCATACGTGCAAACCAAAGAGACATTAAATTTATAACCTTAGTGAATGACATACTACGACTGCTCACTCATTTTTGCCACATTAAAGAGGGGTGACTAGTGAAAATATTATAACAACTACACATTTGGTTTTGGCAATAGACTTATATTGTCGGACGATGTTCTTTTAAAAATAAAGACTTATATTGTGGGACGGAGGGAGTATTTCGCTATCTACTTTTTATCTCTATTTACTTCAAATATATACTTATATTGTGGGATGGAGGGAGTATTTCCCTATCTACTTTTATTTCTATTTGCTTCAAATATATATGACCCATATTTTTCTGTCGTGTCGGCACGGAGATATTTTTAGGCAAATACAATACCTAGGCTGAGTTCTTTTCAATTTATGGCTTATGATCTCTCTAAAACAAACAAATGGAAAGACTTCTCAGTTTATCGGTATTTGATTTGTTCACGCAAGCACCGCGCGAGGGTCAAAAACTATAAGCCGTAGCTGAAAATAACCCACCCCTACTTGCGCAACCAGTCGATATTGAAATTTAAGAACAAGCCTACGCATCATGAATCGAAGGTTTCGATTTAGCAAGTTAGAGATGAACTGAGAAATTTTCTAGTGGATTGAGGTGTGTGATGCAACTGTGTAAGACCTTGGATTTAGCCATCCGGAATCCCCTGTGATTCCACCGCACTATTCTCTGGATCAGTAGATAGTGCTCACAGTTACATTGCCGTATATCGAAACATATTAAGCGGAAGCGTTGATAATGTAGTGACAACTTACTCATGGGCCGATCAGGCCGAAAATAAAATGCAGCAGCGGAAACTCCACTCAAATGGGACCCTCAGGACTTGCCCATAGGCAGCCAACTGGGGTTCACGACCTAATTCTTGGCCTCTTCATCTTTCAGCTCTTTTGATTCCCTTAGGGCAACGTAGGGCTTGATCTTCTTTTCCTCATTGACTGATGATGGTAATTGAGCAACAGTGAGTACAATGGTACTCAGCAAGCCACCACACAGAATGCAAATAATAATAGATGCAAGACTGTCAAGTGAGGCTTGAGGTTCATTTATTTGCTAAAAACGACATTTGCAATAATCATAATTAAAATTCCTATGACTTAGCATTTTACAAACATGCTTTATGAAGTTTGATATTGTGCGGCAATTATAGCGGTGTAGGTTCCATCCACCTATGCTAGCTTTTGATCAATAGATTACTTCCACCTTATTATCAACACTGGAGTACATCCCTCTAGGAAAATTACCAAAGTTAGGTTACATCCGCCTGACAATTTTCTTCCCACCCCTCAAAAGTTTTGAAATAGAACTAACTCGAGGAAGATTTCCGTGTCCGCTCTTAACCGTGGGCACGGCTATTCGAATAGTTGTATACTCTGCAGAGACTGTACATCTTTACCCACAAGAGAAAATCGTCCCGATGGTTCTACATGATTCCTTAGACATGCGGATCGAGAGAATATCACGAGGCCTTTACAATACCTCGCCCTTTAGCATCTCACTCCTATGGGGTTGCTCCCACAAGTTGTGCAGGATGTCTACCACAGGTTAGCGCAGTCGGACTCCACTCTCCACATACGCTAGCCTTGGCGATGTCACCTACATCCGATGTCCCATTCCACGTGGGGCTTTTATTACCCACCTACACACGTTCTCCGTGATATGGCTAGAGAGTCTAGTAAATTATTCAGCCAAGCTTACAAAATGCTAGCTTGTGGTTGTACTGTTATACACGGAGGGTCCACACAGGATTATGTTTTTAGTTTGTCCGGGCGGTTCATTCCACAAACCACAAACCTTGTGTTACATCCACACCCACCACTCTTACTATCCGCCCAGACCGGTATAGCAGATTTTTAGGGTTTTGAAAAGCATAACTTTAGTTATCACAAATAATCAGCCATGTACATCCCGTGACTGCCCAAAACCAGTTTTCATATTTAAAGAATGATGATCAGGGCCACTAGTGCCCTGGACTTGACAAGACTAGCACGTCATTAATATGGCTTATAGCTAGTAAAGTTATTATTAACATCTAGGGTGACAATGGTCAGGTGATTCAAGTGTCAAGGAAAGGCATAGTAGTATTTAAAGCATCAAATAGGAATTTAACTACCTTAAGCTTTGACATATATTTGCATAATAAAGTACGCATGCAATTTGATAATTTAAAGGAATATACTTTTGCATAAAATATAGGATCAATATGATCAAGGTGATGACTTGCCTTGCTCAATTTACCATGGCCTTGATTTCATTCAAAGCCTTCTCAGTCGATTATTTGGGTTATTGATCTTCGTCTCTGTCCAAATCTTGATCCTGCTCGAACTTGTCGTCTCTTCGTGGCTCCAGTGACTAATTGCACGACTAACTACTAGCAAATTCAACAAATCCAGCAAAAGTCCAAATAAGCTCAATTAAGTTTACTTATAATTTTCTTATGATTAAGGGTATGTAGCGGGTTGCAGGATAGAGACGAAGTCGGACGAATTTTTGGTTGGAAGCGAGGTGACGGAGTAACTTTGCCGGGAAGGATATAAAGGAAGGATCAGTGTCAAAGAAATATTTACAAGGATATTTTGTGGTAGATAGGAGTAGGGTGGGACATAGCCGATTGCAAGACACCAAGACTTGATTTTGCTTGATCAGATTTAGATCTGGAGATTGAGACATGACGTATTATTTAGACTATTCGGGCTTTCGATAGGATGTGACTTTAGTATTTGATTTGTGTGAAGGTAGAGTTTGGGATTATTGATATTATCTTTATAAGGCTTCAAGTCCCAGGTTATGATGACATGCATTTTTTTTTATCTTCTTGCGTTAGTTAATTTCAGAGCAATGATCCTGCTAATTTGTTTAGAAATGAATTAGGGTTAGGTTTCAGGAATTACTAATTTATAAACTCCTTCAATTAGTTCCACATATTAAACTTTAATATTAACATTCAACTTTAATGTGTACATTTGTTGGTTCCAAGATAATTATTTGCCATTTGAAAGTAGATCATGCACAATCTTGTTTTAGTTTTATATAAGGATTAATATATTATTTCATTACTCTTTGTTGTCATGAACTTAATTAAGAAAATAGGTTTTAATTGCAAGAGCCCCTTGATTAACAATTAGATTTTAACAACATACAAACCACATTAACTACTCCTATATATATGATAGTTAACCCGATATTAAATCTTAAATAAATTTTATTAGTTTTCAGAGATTATTTTCAAATTTCTCCTCAGTTTTAGTATTTGAGATGGATCAAAAGAACAGAGAACCAAAAAAGAAAAGGAGGGATAGAAAATGCGCAGCAGGGAATCGAACTCACGACCTGCGGCCAGAGAGGTGAATGTGCGCTCGGCTAGCCAACTGGGCACTTGGCCTTTGGCGATCCGTTGGAGGCAGTAACATAAAAGAACCGAGTGGGGGGTTCGGGACCAAACAGCACCAGCCGGCCGATACAGGGGAGGTGCATGGCGGTTGGGGCAGGCGGTGGCGCCGGCGAACGGCGGGCAGGGAGGCGCCGGAGCTAACTAAAATGGATCCCCAGGAGGCCATGGGAGCCCTTGGAGGCGTCGGGTCCGACAGAAAGGCATCAAGGCGGGCCGGCGGCAACGAGGAGCGGCGAGCGCGGGGAGGTCGGTAATGGTGGCGGTGGCCGGAGGGGGTAGGGAACGAAATAAGGGGAGCACGAGTGGGAGTGAGTCTTGGGGAACCTTACCGTGCAGTCCATGGTGGTGGGGAGGCGACGAGAAGCTCTTGCATCGGTGACCGGTGGCGGCGCAGGTAGGGGCACGATGCCGGCGAGCTGCGGTGAGGGAGGAGCTTCGGCGACCATTGGGGAAGCTCGAGGGCTACATGGTGATGCTCCACGCCCGAGGAATTGAGGCGCCTCGCGCGGATTTGGAGATGGCGGCAAAAAGGGCGGTTTTGGTCGGCGGCGAGGAAGAATGGCCGCGCGGCGAGCCGGGGCCGCCGGGGTCCGATTGCTCGAGGGAGGAGGTCTCCGGGGGCACGCCGTGACACGGTTGGACCGGCGGGGGCGTCACCGGAGCGGCCGGGGTGGGGTGAGACGGCGGCGGCCGGTGTTCTGGGGCTGGCGCCTGAGTTCGGGCTGAGCAGGGGGAGGATGGGGAGGAACGCAGGAGGCCGGAAGTAGTCGTGACTACTTGTAGCCATGATGGGAAGCGCTGCTTTGCTGCTGTGGCCGTCGACCCAAGAGCAGTGCACGGCAGAGCGACGCGACGTCGAGGCGACGGCCGGCAGTGAGATTCGCGGGAAGTGTTGGCAATCGCTCTGCCGAGGTGACGGGGTCAGCGCGTTGGGAATGTGCGAGTTCTTGGCGCGACGCGGTAGCAAGGGCGGTGACAGGGTAGGAGCGGCTGACGTGAAGAGGACGGAGGCAGGAGCGGGACCGGTTGAGCAGGCGCGCTGAGGAGGAGGACGACGCGGGCGCAGAGCTTGGGCCGAAGGACAGGAGAGGAGAAAAGGCCAGAAGAAAAGGAGTGGGCCGAGAGAGGGAGAAAGATGGCTGCGGGCCAAGAAGTTGATTTCTCTTTTTTTTTCAGAAAAAGATAAATTGGTTAAATTAATTAGATGGAGAAACTTTTTCTAATATTAACTTTTAATTTAAAGTTTCCCATTTTTGATCTAAACTTTCTAGTGTTAATTAATTAAATTTTAATTGTTATATATATATATATATATATATATATATATATATATATATATATATCAGACTTTAGGGCTTGCAAAGGAAATTTAAATTTTTCCTTGATTTGATTTTTAGTCTTGGCTATTGATCAAGATTTACATTTTATTAATTTGGATTTTGAACAAGGGACCCAAAACAAGAGATTCGAATAAACATAAAAAATTTTAAACAACACTGGAAACACAAACAAAAGATTTTTTTAAAAAAATTCACAAATACAAAAAGTCTCTTTTTGGGATGTTATAAACTGCAAGGAGATCAGTGGCCGTTGGGCGGGGCGAACCCACCATGATTCATGAGTATTCAGTCAAATACCTAAAATGTTTGGCAAAAAATAGTATATACAATATACAATGCATATGTGTACTAGTAGTTAGGCTAAATACGTCATGTTCATATCCAATCAGCCTAAATTGCTCCCCCGGCGCCGCCATTGCTACCAACCGGCCCAGCCCAGGCCGCCTACGTTTGAAGCCAACCGCCAGAGTCCTCGCCAAGCCGCCAAGCGCAGCATCCTTCGCCCCTCCTCGCCAAGGAGTGCCAACTACAAAGACCATCTCGTGCTTCATTTTTTTTTTGGGTATTGTTTCTGATGTGCAAAATCCACTCCCGGAGCAACGGGGAAGCTTTAATTTAGTCCTTGGAACATTAGGGAGGCTGAATTGCCTTAATTCGGTCTTTGAAGCATTCAATAAGGCTTACGACTTATGAGCAGTAATGGATTCATCCTCTAGGCGTAGGACAGTAGGAGCTTTGTAGTAACCAACTATTCACCGCACATCGGTATTTTCATGGATGAGTGTTTTGTTCTGAGGTGACAACTTGAGTTATTTTCCATCTTTTCTTAGGTTTGAGGCGTTGAGCTATTTTGCGTTGTAATTTTGGAATTTGTAATGGATTGGGAGTGTTAGCTTTGCTGATTGCATTAACAAATATCAGTTGACGAGAGGGGGTGATTATTTTAGTTTTATGTGCTTTCAATTATTAAATCCACTGATAATATGATCTTTGATATATGTTTGATTTTATAGATCTTTGAGCTTTAAAAAATAAAGTCTGCAGATTTCAAATATTTATGGGAGAGAGCTGGAAAGACGCAGAAGGTAGCTTTCACCTCGATGCCAAAACCAATTTATAACGAAAGCCAAGTTCAGAATCAGACCAATTTTCCTTCCAATGATACTGAGCTACAGCTGGTAGTGTACACACACGATGACAGTAGCACCCTAAGCACAGAATCTGAGGTAGGCGCAAGCACAAATCTGAAATGGATTTCCCATTGTCCCCAATAACAAAAGATGATAGATTGGATGATGAGGTCATCTATGATCTTGATTTGCTTTCGCATAATCCCAGAAAGAGAATCCCCATCATATGCTATAATATCAATGAATAAGATGCAGTGAGACGGGGATACATTGCATTAGGACTATGTCAACCATGGGCATATGATTTTCTAAAGAGAAATATTGGAGGTATACATCACTTCTTAGCTAGTTGGTTTGACTAATATAATTGTCTTGAGTATAATGTGGAACGAGATACTGTTTTCTGCTTTGTTTGTTATTTGTTCAAAGATAAAACTAATTGTGTTTGTGGAGATACTTTTGTGAATGAGGGATTTAGAAATTGGAATATGAAAAATATATTTGACAAACATGTTGGAGTAATTACTAGTGCCTAGAATGAAGCTCAAGAGAAATATGATTTATTCACTAAACCAAAAGCATCAATTGAGGAGTCTTTTGCTTCAAACTGAAAACAATAAAAGGTTATGTATAAATCTCGTTTGACCTATTCACTTAAGTGCTTGGGGTTTCTTTTGTGTCAAGGATTGACTTGTCATGGGCAGGGATATCATGGAGTTAGTAGCATGAAGGCTCAAGTGAACAATCGAAAGAAACTAATTATGGATAAGTCTCCTTCATATTATATTCATTGCTTTACCCATCAACTTCAATTAACTATTGTTGTTGTTGTTAAGGAGAATGGTGATTGTGTTTAGTTCTTTTAGCAATTTGCATATTTGTTGAGTGTTCTTTGTATGTCTTGTAAAAAGATATAAATGATTCGAGTAGCTCAAGCCCAACAGATTGTGGAAGCATTAGAATTGGGTGACATTTAAACTGGCTGATGTTTGAATCAAGAGATGAGCTTAGGTAGACCAGGTGATATTCGTTAGGGTTCTCACTATAAAAACTGTTATGCATGTTATTTTTTTTGTATCCTTTAATCCGGCGAGTTCTTATAAAGATTGGAGAAGATCACTCTTCAATCACGGAGGCTACACATGCTCAAATTATGTTAACATTATTTGAGTCATTTGAGTTTGTTTTCATGGCACACTTATTGCTAACCATATTTAGGTACAGAGATGATTTAAGCAATACTTTGCAAAAGAGAGATCAAGATATTGTTAATGCTATTGATCTCATTTATTTGGTAAAGACTCAATTGCAGTTATTGTGGGGAGATGATAGATGTGATTCTTTTCTTAAAGATGTCACTTTCTTTTGTGTGAAGTATAGCATCAAAGTTGTTCAAATGGATGGTTTCTATAAGTCGGTTGCAAGATCCAAAAGGTTTTTTTTCCCAAAAATGTCAAGAATTTCCATCACTTCCATGTTGAAATGTTCTTACGTGTTATTGTAGACAGCTTCGAGAGCTTAACGACATGTTTGATGAGGTAAACATAGATTTGCTTCTTTGCATGATATCATTCAATTCTACTAAATCATTCGCTGCTTATGACAAGAACAATTTGGTTAGGTCTGCTCAGTTTTATCCAAAGAATTTCTCAAGCACAAAATTGGTGCATCTTCTATTTCAACTTGCACATTTCATTACTGATATGTGTAGAGATGAAAGGTTTAGAAAAGTAAACAATTTTTATGAACTTTCTATTATGTTTGTTCAAACAAAGAAGAAGCTTAGTTATGCAATAGTTTACAAGCTTCTTAAATTGGTGCTAATTCTTTTCGTAGCAACTGTTAGTGTTGATAGAGTGTTTTTTCAATGAATTATTTGAAGAATAAGCTAAGAAATAGAATAGATGAGCAATACTTGAATGATTGCTTATTACATTTTTTGAGCGAGAATTTTTCTGTAAATTAAGAATGATGATATTATATCTTGCTTCCAAGATATGAAGCATCGTCGCGTTAATTTTTAATTATTTTATAATTTCTTTATTTTATTTGAGATATTGTCTCTAGTATGAATAATTGTACTTTAATTTTTGTTATTATGAATTTGTATATTTTTATTAAATAATATTTTGTAATTTTGAATAATCTTTACTATTATATAATATTATATAAAGAGACGTTGGTGGTTGGTGCGTTCTCCTCTCTCCCTCTACAACCATCCGATTTAATCTGGACCATTCATCTCTCTCCTCTCTCTCAGGATATAACCACCCACCTCCATTTTCCCTATCTCCTCGCGCATTCTGGCCACCCTTCTCTCTCAATCACTTGCTCTCCAATGTTTGATGTGTGGAGTTAGTCAGGCAGTAAGTTCCGTCTCACTACTTTTATAACTCCGTTGCAATGCACAGGTCTCTAACTAGTCATTCTAAAGTTTTGTGATCGGCCACTGCCGTTGGGTGGCTAAGGCCTTGTTTGGCACAGCTTCACCAACAACTTCATGGGCTGTTGTGAGTTATTTTTTTGCCAAACACCCTTTTTGCAAACAGCTTCATGGGTGAAGCTCCTTTTTTTCTGCTCTCACAAAGGAATGGGGAGAGGTGAAGCTGAAAAAAGTAGCTTTTCACAGCTCTCTCCCTCAGGCCCGCAGTCCTAGGAACCCACTGCCCCTCTGGTTCACCAAAATTACACGCATTTGCCACTAGTCCATCCCGTTCACCTCTCCCGTTCACGAAACATAAACAAGGTACTAATATTGCTTCCTAATTATTTTAATTTTTATTATTTATTATTTTAATGTTTTAATTCATACTCATTCAAATATATTATTTTTTAATTCATATGACCATATACAAACATACAACTCTAAATGTTAGAACAAGTTAGGTAGACAGGGGCATCTTGGACAATTGCCCTCTCTCAGCCATCATGAAGCTGTTTTGCCAAACAGTTTTCCAAAATAGATTTAGCTTCATTGGTGAAGCTGCTCGTGAAGTTGAAACAAAAAAAAATAGCTTCACTAGTGAAGCTGAGCTGTGCCAAACGGGGCCTAAATAGAGGAACGGAAGTTGCGGAGGGATTGGTAAGTTTTGCTGCGAAACAGGGGGAGGCTGCAGCATGCAAGTGATGGTTTTGCCGTTTTGGTGGGCAATGGTTTCCGAGATACCAGGGGCTCCAACCGTGCCAAGTCAGATAGCTCAGAGCCTGTCCACATCAGCGTGCATCCTACGCGGAGGGAAGAGAAAGAGAAAAAGCAAACCAACTAGCGAGTATTCCTGCGCTAGGCTCGCTCGAAAAACGAGGGTAGAAAAGCGAGTGTTATCGTCTGATGCCGTCTCTTCTCCCTCGGCTCGGATCAGCTGCTCCCTCCCCAAAATCTTCACACTGGAGTTCCTTTCCGCGCGCACGAAGCCTCCCTTCCCGCCTGTACCTTCGCGCGCGAATCTCCTTCCCGCCCCGCCTGCTGCGCGCTTGTGCTTCCGATTTACTCTTTGCGCACGAAAGGAAGGGAGGTGCCCTCTCCTTTTACTCCTTTCCCCCTTCTTCTCTGCCCAGATCTAACCACAAAACCTAACTCGAGTTTAGCCTAAATCCAATCTCCAAGCTCGGGATGAACCACCGGTCCAAGCGGGAGGTAGCTCCGCCGCCACTTCAGGCTGCATCTGCGGCCGCTCCTTCTTGTCCAGGCGTCACTGCCCTTCAGTCCACGAGCAACGCCATGGCTCCACCTACCGCAAGCCAAGCAGGTAACATCTTCCTTCATCTATTGTTAATGATTTTTTTTGTTTGCATCTGAATCCTACCTCTCGTATGTCTACACTTCTGATACCTCTTTCTTCTTCTCAATCATTGCTCTCGTTGATTTCCAGCATGGTGGACTGGATCTCTACCACAAACCAACCCCTTCAGTGTTGGACCACCAGATTGGTGAGTTTCTATACATTTTTCTTTCTTTTCTCGTCACAAGATTCGTCATCCTAATTGAGTACCGATGACTATATTGATTTAGTCAGTATACACGATATTGATTAATAAGTTGTACAATTAGGCAAATGATTATCTAATTTTGTAGTGGTATGGATTTGCTGAATATCTAATTTTACAGTGGTATGGATTTGTGCCCACCTGGTGGTTTTTTAAGCTATTTTCAAAATGGCCAGCAACCAATTTTTGCACCTCATGTTTCGGTCCCGGCACCCTGGCCACCTACATGCAACATGAGTATTTCAGCATCGGGCACTGATTCAGACACTCAACCTGATGCAAAAAGAACAAAAGCCAAACCTGTTATTAACATAGATGATGGCGATGATGGTAGGACTGCAAAACGTCTTGTATGGGAAAAGGATGAGGACTTGCGATTGGTAAGTAAAATTGTGATCCTGTATGCTAGATATCTAATTTCTGAAATTATGTTCAACTTTCTTTTATCTCCAACAATATATCAAGCTATGAGTAATCTTGTGTGCTAAATATATATAGGTGAGTGCCTGGTTGCACCATTCTAATGATCCAATCAATGGGAATGGGAAGAAAAATGAGAGCTACTGGGGAGATGTAGTTGAACTGTACAACAGTACTACACCCGCTGATCGTAAAAGAGAAGTAAAACATCTCAAAGATCGATGGCAAAGAGTTAAGAGATGGGTAGGATTTTTCTGTGCCTCTTGGGCAAAGGCTTGCTCAATTTATACTAGTGGACAGTCGGATGATCAATTGAGAGACACGGCTATGCAATTTTATGTGGATGACTTTCCTAAGGAAGGTCCATTCACAGTTTTGCATTGCTGGAAGGTTCTTCGTGATGAACCCAAGTGGCTTGCTGTATTGGACGAGCTTGATAAGTCGAGCAAAAGGAGGTTTGATGAAGAAGGTGAGGTGAGGAGGATCACAGACACACTAGAAGATGCTACAGAAAAGGAGCGTCTGATAGGAACAAAACAAGCAAAGAAGCTATGCAAAGAGAGAGGCAAAGCCAAGAACGATGATGCTAGTTTGGACGAAGAAATGAAGAAATACATGGATATTCAGGCTGCAGCTACAAAACGACAAGAACAATTCTTAGAGACCCAACAACGCATTTCTGATTCAAAGGTTAAAGTAGCAAGCCTTAAGAGGGAGTCTGTTTTGCTAGAATCATATCAAAAACTGCTGAGTATGGATACTAAGGAGATGAGTGAAGAGATGAAAGTTGAGCACACGATAGGCTTGAAGATTATGAGGGACAAGTTAGTTGGCAATACTAAATGAGGTACTTGCATTATCTACATTTTTTACTGTTAGCTAATTACAGTAGTAATCAAATCCAAATTGTTATCTAGTAAATTAATTAGTCAGTCAACATTATCCCTGTAATTGATCTTTACGTTCTTCTTATCTACATTGTTTTACTGTTAGCTAATTACAGTAGTCAGTCAACATGTCCTTTAAATGTGCTGCAAATAATCATGTAGTCAGCTTGCAGTTTCAATGTGCTGTAAATAACCATGCAGTGTACATGCATTCTGAATAACCATGTAGTTAGCTTGCAGTTTCAATGTGCTGTAAATAACCATGCATTCAGCTTGCAGTTTCAAAATATAATTACTCCTAGGTTGTACTTCTATGCAGGCTGCATCTATATATTGCAGCCCAGTTGAACTCTTTCCATCTGTATTTTCTTTCCATTCAAACCAACACTCTTGTCCATTTGAGCTCTTTTTCCTTTGTATTCCTTTCTACACTTTCTCCAACCATGTCAGATCAAGCTGATGATTCCATAGATTCTACTGAGACAAACACTTTAGAAGAGTTCATGGCCGAGGAAAGTGTCCTTGACTCTTTTGGTAGACGGATTCAAGCAAAGATTAAGGCCAAACTTGAAGCTGGTCCATCTAGGCGTCGAAGTGGCACAAGAAAATACATCAACAGGAACCATGAAGGGGCTCATAAACAACTTGTGGCTGATTACTTTGCTGAAGATCCTCTCTACTCTGATGCAATTTTTCGTAGAAGATTTCGAATGAGAAGGCATGTTTTTCTACGCATCGTGGACGCCCTAGGCAATTGGTCTCCCTATTTCACTCAAAGGGCAAATTGTACTAAACGCCTAGGGCTATCACCTTTGCAGAAGTGTACAGCAGCAATCCGCATGCTTGCATATGGGACTGCTGCTGATATGCTTGATGAAAACTTGAAGGTTGCTGAGAGCACTTCACTAGAGTGCTTGGAAAAGTTTGTGACTGGGGTGATCGAGGTATTCGGTGATGAGTACTTGCGAAACCCCAGAGTTGATGATGTTGAGCGTTTGCTCCAAGTTGGAGAATCTCGTGGATTTCCTGGAATGCTAGGCAGCATTGACTGCATGCATTGGCGGTGGGAAAATTGCCCAACGGCATGGAAGGGGCAATATACCACCGGTCGCTATGGAGTCCCAACACTCATCCTTGAAGCAGTAGCGTCATATGACCTTCGTATTTGGCATGCCTTCTTTGGTGTCGCTGGGTCGAACAACGACATCAATGTTCTCAACCAGTCTCCTCTGTTTATTGAAGCGATAAAAGGTGAAGCCCCCCGAGTTCAGTTTTATGTGAATGGAAGGCAGTACAACACCGGATATTATCTTGCAGATGGAATTTATCCAGAATGGGCAGCCCTTATAAAGTCTATAAGGTCCCCTCAACTAGAGAAGCACCAGGTGTATGCAAGTGAACACGAAGGGGCAAGGAAAGATGTGGAGCGTGCTTTTGGGGTGCTGCAAGCTCGCTTTAACATTGTGCGCCGTCCATCACGATCATGGAGCCTCAAAATCCTTAGAAAAATCATGAAAACTTGTGTTATTCTCCATAACATGATTGTGGAAGATGAGGGAGCCGCAATGGTTGAGCGTCCTATTGACTTGAATGATGCCCCAGGGGCATCAATTACTCTTCCACCAGAAGTACAAACAGGCAGTAACAATCACCCATGCCTTGATGACGTTCGACGTAGAAATGCTGCAATCCGTTCTCAACCAATCCATGCCCAACTGAAAGAGGACTTAATTGAGCATATTTGGCAATGATTTCTACGCAGGAAAAATAACTAATTTGTTCTTATTACATTTCTATGTAAGCTTTAGCATCCATTTCTTGTTTAATGTTTTGTCACAAGATTGATCATTGTCATTTAATATTGGATCTATTTCTTTCAGGGGAATGTTGGCTGTTTGGTGACTGGAAGTGTGATTATCAGGTATGCGTTGTGACTAGATGTCCTGCAGATGCTAGTTCTTGTAATTCGAGTTGCTAATTCAGAAGTATTTAAACTAATAGCCTTTGCTATATAATGCTTGTGACTGTGATGTTTAACCTTATCCATTTTACTTTCTCTAACAGGATGTAGTGGACAACTACAGTCTCTATCAAATTATTTAGGACTTTTGGTGTTTCTTCCTCAACAAATGCAGCTAGCGCTTCTATCTATTTTGTATCCTGAATGAAAGAGGCGTGTTGCCATTAGTTTTCTTATTTAAGAATAGCCAAAAATACCATGAGAGTGGCCTTGCATGGTGCTCATGTCAGCTGGTTCATTTAGTAACATGGACTTCGTACTTTTAATGTCTTATTATTGTCTTCAATTTGGTCAAAAATTAAGTAATTGCTCATAGTTGTGTCAACTGTGCATTGTCTTACTATAAGCTAGTCCATGTCATTATGCTGAGATGAAGTTGTAAACTCTTTGCTTGGCAAACTGAGATGAGACTTATTTCTAGTGAGCACTGAGTCTTTGAAATAGCCTCCACACAAAGAGCTACAAAGATGATGTGTAGTTGATCAGGACTTCCTATAAATACAACGGAGCATTAAAAACACCATGAGCCAGTCTTAGAGATAGACACGAAGGAACTGACTTTTTCAGTAGGCTCAGAGCTAACTAGTATCTCTCGTACTCTTGTACTGTTGGAGATGCCCTTAGCTCGCATGCTGTAGTGTCTTGTCCTCTCGTACTCTGTTTGTGCCACTGGTCTTCAACTCATCATCTTTGCGTATGGCACTGACAAGTGACAAACAAGTTGTCTTCAATGATGATGACTCGCCGCTAGTAATGTCTTATCCTACCGAGTATAGTCACGAAGAAAATCATCACTCTCACCCTTTCGTCTACAGACAGACTGCTTCGATACGGAAAGATCTAGAAATATTTATGATAAAATATTATCAATATATGTTGAATTAAAATTTAGATTTGTGGTCAATTTGAATTTTCAGGCTAGTGGCTTCAGGTTTAGACGGTTGGATCGGCCCTGTTAAGTGGTCTGACCGGTGTAACAAGTCTAACCGGTCAGTAGGTGGCAATCAGACTGGTATCTCGGATTTTTGGCCATAGAGCTGTCAGACCAGCCGTACATGACGGTCAGACCAACTAAGGTCTGAATTTTGTTGAGAGTTCTGAATTTGAGAATTTGATCGTGGATCGTGTCCCCCCTTGGTGCTGCCCTCTTACCTGCATAAATGCCACTCTATCTATACTGTATCATCTTGCCCGCTCCCTCCTTCGGACATGTGTTGGCTTGACATACTGGCCCCCCTCGCCCGCACAAATGTTAGTCTGGCTATGTCGGCCCGCCTCGCCCGCTCCCTTGTGCTCACGTATGTCACTTTTACCATGTTGTCCTCTATCGCCCGTGGTGGTGCATGTCGACAATGCGTCCATAATTTTCGGTGGCAACGCACCGGATTCTTTTTTCACTCGCTTCAAATACAGAGCTCTCGTAATCGTTCATCTAAACTGGGTTTCGCTTCTTGTAGGAAAAAGAACCTTCTGCGTCATACAGTAACATAGCATAGAAAATATCGAGGGGCCCGTCGGAGTAGGGTTACCAAAGGAAGACCTTCTCCTAGAAAGGAGGGAGAATTTTGGCCATAACTACCGCTTGATGCCAAACAGGCGGGATCAACCGGTATAGCCGAAATGCAGACACAAGGAGGACACGGTCATGCAGGTCGTCGAAGGCCATTTCGATGGCGGGCGTTGTTTCTTCCGATGCCTACACTCTAGGGTACAATTAGCCAATAGTTTATTTTCTCTTACTGCTAATAGAGCTTTTATGTTAATCCTCCTTTTCAGCAGATGATGAAATACAACTTCGTCCGCTGGATATATCCTCCTCATGAACATTATGTTCTGAGGTACGTGGATACATTGTGAGAGCGAATTTTAGAGATGGAGGCACGGATTGACAGTCTCAATGAGGAGAACGGTGACCTCCGACAACAAATAAGAGCGAGAGGGGCAACAAGGAGGTCGTCAACATAGGAAGTTTGTATGATCCGACATGCTATTACGCGAATCCTAGCTGTATATGTGCGTGCCACTACAACGATGGCCAACCACGTCCGAGACGCCCCCCACTGCAACACTCTATGTGGATACCACGATGCACCTTCTACCAGTAAGCACACACAAAGAAGCTTATAGCATGTAGTTCGTGGTTATGTTCAATCTCGTAAAGCACATAACTGAATGGTGTACGTATCGTTGCTGTTGTTATTTTTGAGTGGATTGTTCAAATGCTGCATGCATTAAGCTAGAGGGGTCGATATGCATTGAATAAACGTACATCATACAAAGAAGTACAAATAAAAACGCAACAATATTACATATATCACGTGCGATAATAGATTATGGAGTGGAAAAGACACAAGCAAAGTGACAATTGTGCGAAGGACATAGTGGAAAAGAAAAAATAGCAGTAACGGCCCGACATATGTGCGAAAAACAGAGGTCACACACTTCAAAAGATGCTTGAGAATTGCATATCGCTAATTACGATTAAATTATTATGAATTAATATGGCAAATTTGGAGCACATAAAATTCCTAAAAAACACACAATTAGGTCAACTATGTTAGAAGGCTCTACATAAAATTTTATAATTTTTAGAGCTCGTTCGCTATATGTAATAATTCCTACAAATATTGAAATCGTATGAATTTTTGAGCAATATTTAGAGGGGATAAACTTGTAAAAATGTTACACAATAAAGTATGTTGTGTCAGGAGTATGTGCATAAAATTTTGTAATTTTTTGACCTCATTTGCTATATTTTAAAAAATAAACAAATATGATGTAAAATTACGAATTTAGACAGTGATTAAGCTCGCTAAATCACCCGCCGTCCCGTGGGCGGACGGCAGGCGCCTATCGTCTGGTGAGCTGGTGGCAGACACTTGCCGTCTGCGCACAAGGCAGCAGGTGCCACGCGTCGTCCCCCCCCCCCCCCCGGTGCTGCCGTCCGTCCACCAGATGACAAGAATGTTATTTTTGTAAATACGTTACGTATGTAGCTAGTTTTTTAAATAACGCTAAATGTTAAAAACTCGGAGGCAATGGTTTTCAGGATACCAGGAGCAGTAAAGCAAGGCAGTAACCAGTACACGACGTACTACGCTCTTGCCGTGACTCTCAGCTGGCCCCTTTTCCTTAACATACCAATCTGTTATTCTGAGTGTACTTACCATTCAGTCATTTAGGAATTAGGAGAACAGAGGCAGTTAAGCTTAGCTTATTTGGTCGGGAGTTAGCCCATGGCAAACACGCTCAGTTAGCCCATGGCCATGGCAGGCCACCAGCAGAAAGAAAAGAAAATTCAGTACTTGACAATGCAACTTGCGTGATCCTCAAAGTTTGGAGATCGATTAGGATGAACAATTACAGGTTGTAGCTAATTAAGTGCCACTGGACAAGTAACCACAGACGTTCGTTGACTCGATTATCATCATGGGTTCTGAATCTCTCTCTCAGGTTCGTTTTGTTCAGGTGATCATAATACTTGTCGTCGTCATCTTATCATTAGCAATATTACATATACATAAACTAGCTGGAGCCTAGAGCAAAGCTCCTTCGATCACTACAATTTCGTAGCGAAAGATCGACGCCAGAAGCAATTAAGATCATTTTGCGAGCTTCCAAATTAGCAAACAGAATAAGCTAGCATCTGATCTGATCGTATCTAATTGGGGCCCCAGCAGCTGAGGTACATGACCGTCCTCATCCCCTCCTCGGCCTCCTTGGCTCTCCTCCTCTCCGCCGCGGCCGAACTAGCCGCTGCTGCGGGCGCCAACCTCCCGGCGGCCCGAGAGCCGCCGCCGCCGCGCAGGTTGGGCTTCGCACCCTGGTGCAACGAGCGGAGCGCGTAGTTCCAGCGGCAGAGGCCGGCCTGATCTTTCAGCGCCTCCACCGCGCCCACGCTCATCGCCACCATCCACGACGCCTTCGCCGCCGCAGCGCTCGCCATCTCTCAGTCGCTCGTGCTAATCGTCTCCTCCTCCGCTCCCCTGTTTCTTGGTTTCTTGGATGGCGATACGAGTGGTGATGCGTGTTGTGTTGATGAGAGGGGGGTTGGGGTTGGGTGGTGTATATACGGAGTTTGGGACGGCGAAACAGGCGGCGGGTGGACGGTGGTTTCTCCGGGAAACCGGGTCCTCGGGCTGGCTGCTTGTTTATTCCGCGGTCGCTCTCGCGCGTTCTCCATCTACTCGCGGCAGAAGCAGCTCCTGCGTGTCTTTGAATTCTTTTTGCTGTAATTATGTCTTTAGGTTATAGCCGATAATTTTTATCTGTATATTTTAAGATAACAGTGAATATCTAAACGGTGATGTGGATAGCATATATGAATTTTGACTTAAAAAGTCATTTGAAAAATCTGTTTTAAAAAACTATCACGTTTGTTTCAACGTTTGAAGAAATTAAAAACCAAAAGAACAAAATTTAGGAAGAAGAGAGTACGAGTTTTTTTTTCCGAGGGCACCTTAGGAGAACTGCGTGTGTAGTATATTAAAGATAGGAATGTCTATACAACATTCGACTAGGACAAAAACAGTCAGATTGATCTGGGACGTTAGATCTCCATCCAACGGATCCACTCAAAAAATGACCCCCTTAAAAAATGATCTAAGGCGTTGAATCTCCATCTAACGGTTCAAATTCTGACTGTTTTTGTCTTTAAAAATATTCGAATGTTGTATAGACACTCCCATAAATCTTAATAGGGAGTGTTTGTCCCTATGGAGTGTCTGATCTGATCTCCCTCTCTCTCTCTCTCTCTCGTTTTTGTACAGTGATCCATCCAAAACGTCGATACGCAATCCAATATTTGACTGCAGAGTAGTAGTTAACCTTCGGTTTGAGTCGACTGGAATCATTAACAGTCGATGTTCCCACTGCCATGGTCACAGGTAGAAGAGGCTTGATTCCCCAGCTGGTATTGCAATCCGCACTTTCTTGGATTCGTACTTCTCCCTGCATTGCTACAATTATTTCTTCCAATCAACAGGGGAGCATCGAAACTAGATTGTATGTCAAGCATATACAAAATGGGGGGAAAACCCAAAGAGAAGGCACAAATACCATCTTTTAAGCCGACAAATGGGATGGGTTGCCATCGCATATCTCATGCAACCACCGGTTTCAGCAGCTAAATCCATGGGCACCCAAGTTTCGCCATCAACCGGGCCGGTCGACAATTCAGAAAAGCGCAGAAACGACGCACAGAGTTTGCCCTACGTCGTTTTCCCGGTTTTGAGGAAACCAACGCTCGCAGATTCAGCGAAACCATTGGCGCGCGCGCGCGGCTCAGCCAGCACACCGAACGCACGTACGTCTACGATGGCAAGCATGCAGCGGGGATTCGCCGTTCTCCTCTGTGCGTATATGGCGTACAATTTATGGAACGGACTGTGAGCAATGCGTCTACTGTTCTCTTGGTTCTAGGACTGTATATAGGCCATATTCTTTTCGGCTTTCAAAAGTTATTTTTCAGTTTTTTTTACAGCAACTAACTTTTAAACAGAGTATCTTTTTAAGATACAGTCTACCAGTTAATTGCAATACATACTGTACCAACTTCATTTGTATCGGTAAAAAACTGCACGTGAGCTTCTTTTACTCTGTAATCTTTCGCACGAACAACTCAAAAGCCACAAACCGCAACCAAAAGTCATAAGTTTCAGCCAAAAAGAACAGACCCATATATAGGAGCTGAGCTGCCACTAAAGCTAGGGGTGAAGCAAGAATTGGGCTACGCCGCGGGCTGGTAATCAGATGGGATCGATCCCGTGCATTGTTGCCGGCCCGATGCACGACTGTCGCCGTCTTTGCCCAGCCGCGGGTGGCGGCTGCGTAGCACCGTTCCCATCTTCCTCGAGTCCTGCCATCTTGGGTTCAGAGCGCCCATCTGCCCCAACGTTGGCATTAGACCATCTAGGTCATTGTGGCACCTCTACCCAACGGTGAGCCTAGAAGACTACTGCTATCATTCGTCACTCCAAAATTAAACTATCATTAGTAGCAATTTCAGCAACACTCTCCCTAATTATTTTCGCTAAAAGAAGCCATGAACAAGAAGGAATAATAGTTTCACACATAAACTTGAGCCCCGCGCCTAAGAACACTTGGGTCCTTGTGTCCAAGAACACTCAGAGGTCAGAACCATGTGTTCGGGAGATCTTATCTTGAACATACAACTAGCAAAGACACTAAAACAATAATGTTCACCATAATAGTCTATATTGTTCATCTTTGTCCATAAGCACTTGAAACTAACTATGTTTCACACACCCATCTTAAGTCCCCAAAAGGTTCGATCGACTAAGTTACAACTAAATGAATTAAAGCACTAAGATGTAAATAAGAAAACTAGATTTATTCACAGGACATGGTGCAAATATGTTACTCCCATCACATGTATGTTACTATCACTGGTCATCTAAAAACATCTACGAAACAAGAGTGAACGCACAACCCAACATGTACATAATAAAACAATAATCTCCCCATATCATCGACATTATTCAGTTATCATCGACATTAGGCATATATGTATATCCCTTTCTTTTCATCGATGCAATACAAATGCTCATACACATGTCTCATCATCTCTTTAGCAGCTAAATCCATGGGCACCCAAGTTTCGCCATCAACCGGGCCGGTCGACAATTCAGAAAAGCGCAGAAACGACGCACAGATTTTGCCCTACGTCGTTCTCCCGGTTTTGAGGAAACCAACGCTCGCAGATTCAGCGAAACCATTGGCGCGCGCGCGCGGCTCAGCCAGCACACCGAACGCACGAACGTCTACGATGGCAAGAATGCGGCGGGGATTCGCCGTTCTCCTCTGTGCATATATGGCGTACAATTTATGGAACGGACTGTGAGCAATGCGTCTACTGTTGTCTTGGCTCTAGGACTCAGGGGCGTAGCCAGCAGGGGGGCTTGGTGAGGCTTGAGCCTCACCTCCCCCCGATGGCAACCAACAAGCAAAGTAGAAGTGATTTTATATATTTACTTGTTGCCCTTATATTATTTGCTGCTTGCCATTTTGCTTGAGCAAAGTAAAGCAAAACAAGCAATCAAAAGCCTTCTGCCATTAGTAACAACCAACAACCTACTTTTAGTAATGCTTGCCATTTTGCTTACTACTTGCTTACTTCTTGCCTTTCTCTGCGCTCTAAACATTTTCGTTGCTCGAGAGCAAAAGTTACTGCTGATTTCCACGGCACGATTCCTTCCTAGTTTATCATAACCAAATTAAAATCATAATAAACTTGTTTCAAAAATTGTACTGCCCAGCCGTATCAATAGGCATCACCCACAAAAACAGCACCAATGAACATTCTCCTTCATCTTGTTCTATACTGTCTCCTCGGGCAAACCTTCCAATGACCTATTTTCTGCCATCCAAACTCTAAATCAAGTGGTTCAAAATTTTAAATTCATCTACATTTATATTATACTTCCAAGTACCTATTTTATACATTTTTATTTCATTTGATTTTATTTTGTTTGGGCCGCTTTTCACGTTTAGACTACGATATTTCCGAGTATGACTTCGCTAATCTTTCTCACCACCAGTATGCTTTGAGCCCACCCTCTATTTTCTTTCTGGCTTCGCCACTGCTAGGACTGTATATATATAGGAGCTGAGCTGCCACTAAAGCTACAATATTTTAAATTAGAGTGAATGCACGACTCAGCATGTACATAATAAAACAGTAATCTCCCCATATCATCGACATTAGCCAGTTATCATCAACATTAGGCACATATGTATATCCCTTTCTTTTCGTCGATGTAAATATGTAATACAAATGCTCATGTACATGTCTCATCATCCCTTTAGCTTATACCACTTTAGTGGACTAAGCACCTGCTGATGCTTACTCAAGCTCGTCTTCTTTCATCCGAAGACCTCAATAGTCCGTCCTCTTTTATACAGAAATCTCAATCTCCATTCTCGTGGAGTACCTACCAATGTAGGTCTTACTCTTTTCACTCGTGTGAGATGTCCGCGCAAAGTAGCCATAGATGTCCACAAAGATCATATGTTTCCATAATATGAATGTACGTAATGCAACATTTCTTTTTACGCATTTATCATGTATCACTAACCATTATCCCTCATCATGTCATCATCAAGTAACCATATCATATGCCATTATTATTATCCATCATTATGTCATCATAAAGTAATAAATATAAATAATCATGTAAACAAGATTAATCATCTCATAAAAACATGATAAATATTGCATCAAATTTAATTAGTAATAACCATCAACCTAATTTATTGTTCTACTATGCACATACTTTTCAATCACGACAAAAGGGACAGTGTGCAAACGATTCCTACCCCAAAGCAACACCTCCTTCTGAACAATCATAACCAACCTAAAAAAAATCTTGCTACAGTGGTACATAGTCAAATAATAAAACGACATCACTCCTGTGTGCAACTTGACACAAACAACCTCTTCATCAGATACCCTTTCCACGGTCTCAGTGATCAAACGACTATAATTATCAATTCTAGAATCCAAACATAATAAACTATATATGTTCTAAAATCTGCAAAAAAAATTCCCCACATATTCATAGTGATCATGATTTCAAGATTAACCTATCTAGTCCCTCGTTTTCATCCCCAAAAGTCATACTATTAATTGATTGGACAACATGTTTCGCAATTTTATATCTATTTTTCTACAGCATGAAAATTAGCAAAACATACACCTTTGGAAACTAAATTAAATTATCTAAATATTTTAGTTATCACTATAATTTAATTTGGCTGTATACTAATTTTAATTTGCAACATAACACAATTGTCACCATACACGACCAATTTCTAGACAGCAACATTCCTAGTGCATTATCTTTTAAACTACTCATCCAAATTCAGTGAATTAGCACACTATGGAAAGTTTAGACCACAGTCTACATCTTTCATGTAGAGCAAAAATCCTAATTCTTACATCTAATATTTTTAATCTGATAATCACCATGACGGTACCCAATCACGATGATTCACTGGACAGCGAACTTGCTATTAGCATAACTTTTAATCTATCTAACCAAATTAAGTGTTTAAGCACTTTATAGAAAGCCAATGAAGTTATCTACAACTATCTAGTAGGGTACATATTCATATTTGTGACGACCTGTGTCATTACTAAGGGGTAATAACACTGGTCAACAGATTATTATTCATTTGCTAGGTCGAACACCGCTCCAAAGAATAATAAGTTCATCTTAGAGTGTTACAGCGGAACAATAATTAGAGATAGTCCTTTCTTACTACAGTACTTTCGCTACGCAGGGCTAAAGGGAATTACAAAGCCACGAGGGCTCAACTAATACAATATTTAGAAAGAAAAGAGGTTCTAACCAGCAACTACATAAAAGGCGATGACTAGCCGATAGTTATATTCTCTTGTACTCGAGTTCACAACATTCCATCCAGTGTAGTGGTAGTCATCCATGTGAACTTCGTCAATCCTTGTAGATCTCCGGGCTGAGCTAGTTCTAAACAAAGGAGGAAAATAGCAAGGGTGAGTATAGAAGTACTCAGCAAGCGTTATTAGCAAAATGCACTGGATGCTCATAATCTAATATTTCTTGAAATCTTCCTTCTCATTCTCATTCTCTTGCTCATTTTCTATCTCTTTCCCATTCTCTCTCTTTTTCTCTTTCCCTTTCTCATTTCCAAAACTTATAGAAAATAAAGGTATTTAGGTTTTGAAAAGTTTTGGTTTATTAATTTAGAAATCTATCAAACACTCGTATAGTGGATAAAAACCTCCTTGGTTTCATAATCTCCAGTCCAGGAGACAGGCATGAATTCATGATTTATATAGCACTGCGCAGGCTTGTACCACTTTACCAATAGTCACTCTGATCCTTATAGCGAGTGGATCTTCGCATTTTCTTACATGCAATGCTCGAATCAGAGCACATAACTTTTATTACTATCTCAATATATTATATTTCCACCCAACTATTCTCAACCGGTAGCCTGCACTCAACGGAAGCAACATAGCTGTTGGTTGGGCTGGTTTTTTCACCCTTACCCAACACTCCACTATGGTAATATATACGCCTAGGATCCCCCACTAATGGGCTCTATACCAGTTTGGGTTCCTCCTGCTTTGGATCCCCCACTCCCAGGCTCTATACCAGCTCTTGGTTTCTCCACTAGTTATAACTACTTACTCATATGGAGAATATAATAATCTTGATAGAGCTACTGATTCCACCTGTCATTAGATGGAACGATGGTTGATATGATTGATATTGTCCATTACACAAGTGAAGTCTGATTAATCTTATATTTTATCCCTATGCAGAAGGTCACATACATGCCATTTCTTTCCTGTCGTGGGGACCTTCCACCCACCTATTTACTGGCCTGATAGGGGATTCTTCAATTGTCTATCCTTATCTCTTTCTTTTCTTTCTCACCACATTCTTTTGATTTAAATATCATTTTAATTTTTGATGCAAGGTGGTAATAATTAAATAGGGATATACTTGTTTTATGGAAGATACTCTGATCATATGCTCAAAGGGATTTTCCACCCACCTATATGCTTGCAATATATGAGCTTTAATAGTACATATGAATTTTCAATGTACTTACGACATTCCTAATTAATCATAAATGTTGTCTAATAATGTTTTGCATTTTAACATGACTACCAAAATTTTTCACAGTACTCTAACATACCATGGGATCCTCACAATTAAATATTCACAATGAAATAAATTAATTCTATGTACGCTTCTCCTCCCTTTTATTTTCTTTCTCATGTCTTCTTGCTTTTCTTTCTAGCCATCTAACCGAAATTATACTATTTTTTTTCTTGAACTATCATTTTCTACTGATGTTAGGTATACTATTCTTTACACTAAACAAACTATTTACTTACTACAAAAATATAGACTAAAAGATAAAAAATTTTACCTTACAGACGAATCGCTCCTCGTAGAAATAATTGCACCTTCTCTTCTCCTTCTCCCTCTCCCTCTCCTCTTTTTTTCTTTCTTTCCTCTTCTCTCATCTCTTCTCTTTGTTCTTGCACTCAGCCGGCAATCACTCGAGCGTGTGACTTATATAGCCCATCCAGTGGCCGAACGGTTGAACGACTAGAGGGTGTTGTCGCCGAATGGTTAGGCGGCAACAAATGGGAATCTCAATGAAACAAATGGGAATTTGAATCGAATTAAACCAATCGAACCAAATTCATTTCTTGTTCTGAACTTTCAAGTTGCGTATTTGGACTTTCTAAATTGGGAGATTGGATCATATACCCTCCCTTTAGTTAGAAAATTGAGGATTTACCCTCCACATTTCAATGACACGTGGGGTCATCATAAGTCACTGACACGTGGGCCAGGAGGGTAAATCCTCAATTTCTATCTAAATGGAGGGTATATGATCAATTTTTTCTTCTAAATTTATGTGCAGTTTCTTGCTACGATAACAGTGATAACAACTGTAGCGGATCGACAAAATGAGACCTGAAGGTAGGCAATTGTTGTTCTTAATTAAGGGGGAAATCGTGATTGACTCGGCGTTTAATCGAATCTTGCAGGGTCCCGTTATAAAAACCAAGTCATGTTTGAAACGTGGGAATTTTTCTTATTTCTGCGAGATTTTCTGGTGGAATTCCTGCTTTCCAAATGCCCCAACTGTTTTCAGCGATACATCTGGCTTTGCTTGCTACGCGCTCATGCGGGGAGAGCCACCATTGGGCAGCTACCCAGCCAATGGTTGCTACAAGTGTTCGCTAGATTCTACTGAATATTTTTTTTATTTGATCTTATTGTGTCACCTTAATTTTAAAATTAGTCCCTTGTGATACAAAATTATAAATCTAACCCTTTTATCGAAGATGAAAGAACCAACGACCGATGTGTGACTCCTACAACACGATCCGATCACGACAGCATCCGGCCACCGTGGCACCACCGACGAAAACAACATAGTTTGGCCCAGCACGATAGGTGGTGGGACCTATTGGGTGCCGCACCACCCAACCGCAGCAGGGCCAGGCAAGGTGCCGTGGAACCGGAGCGCGGCAGGGGTGGGTTTTGCACCCTTTTTGCCGGCAAATGCAATTTGTTGGTGTAAGCATGCGTTATTGCTGATCTTGTCTATCGTCAGTCGTCGTTCGTCTTAGTTAACCTTTTTGTCGCTGATAGATTGTTGACGCCCCTATCGCGCTCGGGTTGCGCAGCGTCTTGTCTGACCCCTACCACGGTCGGATGGCATGACACGTCGGCATCTGATGGGTCCTGTCACTTGCCACGTCGGGTCAAACAATGCCGTGCTCGTCAGCAAAACCACGATAGGAGCCACGTATCAGCTGTTGGTTCTTTCACGTTTGGCAAAAAAGCTAAATTCATAATTTCATACTACATAGGACTAATTTTAAAATTAAAGTTACACAATAGAGCCAAATAAAAAAAATCGATTCTTCTTTCCCACGTCCTCTTCAATTATAGACGAACAAACTGCAAGCACACAAAGGCATAACGGAGATCGTTGAACAAAGAAACCAAACATCTACAGAAACCAACGAAAGCATAAACGCATGAGAAAATCTCATGCGATTCATATCATCTGGCACAGATAAGAATTCCTCAGACGAGTAGTACTTCAGCATTTGGTTGCCACACCAAATTACATGAGTTAATGTAAGTAAGCCTCTCCGCTGGGAAACCAGCGTCTGAGGTCATACTTAGGAGGGCATAGATCTTGACTAGGCGAGAACCATTGACGTCGTGCAGGTTTATGCTCCATCAGCATTTTGGAAGGGGTTGGCGATCTCATCTGTTCCCTCCGTTGGCGATACAAGCATCACCGCTGTGCCCCTGCAGACCTGCAACAAACAGCCATTAGAGTCGTGAGGATGATCAAATGAGACCATTAGAAAACAAATCACAGAAATGAAGGAGATTGTAAGAAACTATGGAAAACACTAGTTCCTGGTTCAAGCTTATTTCGTTTAATTGTCATTCTGTTACAAACATTGCTGATAGCAACAATTTCAGGAAATTAACTATGGCACTTATCACCCAAAAAACTATGGCACACTTCAGCACCACGCAAAAGAATCATAGAGGATGACATCCACTACTCTTGGAACTACAATTGCCGAACCACACAAATAATATAGGAGGAATATAAGTTGAGTATTGAAGTCAATACTGTAAAGAAACTTACAATCAGACCAAGCTGTCTGGTTTTCCCCGATAGTTTCAATGGATCATCTTGCTCTAAAAAAAGGTGAAATCCGTTAAAGTTGGCAATAAGACAGAATAAGGTCTTTAGTTATTTACAAGTGCACTACACCTACATCAGCAAATAGTAATTATGTAAGCATACAATACTGATCTGATATATTTAGCCCATCTCCTCCTTTGTATGGTAACAGCATATTAGCATCATAGAAACAAAGGCAATGTGCGAAGAATGGAAATGTGTTCTCAGTTGAGACTCACCGCCAAATACATAACCTTGCAATTTATAGTCCACAATTCCACATGACGGGATCAAACAAAATTATGCAATGTATCCAGCAGTACCTCTTTCAAACTCAATCGCTTCATCAAGCACTAAGTTCAGAAGCTGGTCATAGCCTTTCAAAGTCCCAGTTACTGCAGGTGTACAAATGCCAAAGTCACAGCCTGTGGTGTGGTTTTACAACAAATTGCAAGATAACTAGAATGGTTTCTGCCTTTTGGAAATTTGAAACATTCTAGGAGCATGCATATTGGAACAACAAACTAATAGGTGTGACATTAAAAAGTTAACAAGTCCATATAAACCTATAAAACATAATATGATACACAGCAAGTGATTTGATTATTTTACTGATGCCAATGCAGAAATAGAATATCCTGATATCCAAGAGAACCTTGATGTTGACTCATCTTTCTTCAGTTTGTATATGATAAACTTGCTTAGATCAAAGTATCCTATTGCTAAATAGTGTGATTGGATCAGCAGGCATGCAAGGAGGCAACTTGGGGATCAAAGCAAATGATCAAGCATGGTTATTAAGGCGGTGCGGCAAGGCGTGGCAACTCACCACCTTCACACAACAATATCGCTTATGACACGAAGCGTGGTGACGCCACACACACAAGTAACCACAACAATATCGGATTTTCAGTACCAGAGGGCCCAAACAGAAGAAATACAAAGAGAGAAGGACTTTATTATAATTTCAGAAAATAAGATGACTAAATTGCAAATTATCGAAGCCCTCACATAATCGGCCCCCGCCTTGAGTTCAGCATTCCTCGCGGCTTTAGTGCTTCGCCTCCACTGCGTCTCTCCCTCTCTCTTCCCCCCATCTCCTCCACCTCCGGCACCGGTGAGGTTGAGCGAGCTCGCCGACGGCTGCTTCCTCTTCCCGCCGCCACTCTCCATCACTCCCAAGCGGCAGCCACAGAGGAGGCGGCGCCATGGCGGAGACTGGAGCCGGTGGAGCCACGGAGGAGACCCGATCTGGCGGCGACGGCGGATCCAATTGTGGCGACGGCGGATACGGCACACCTTCATGCCGTTTGCATGGCATGGAGCCTCCGGTCCGCCACAGTGATATAGCGACGAGATATCGTCAATATCTCGACGCCTTAATAACCATGTGATCAAGTGTCAGCTTACTTCAAAATATGCAAAAGTCTTACACAAGGTGACATTTTGTTGCAATTTTTATCTCAGTAGTACTACCAAGGTTCAACTATGGTAAACAATGTAAAAAAACAAGATATGTTTTAGGCAAAATTGTCTACTGGACAATGCACTTTGTTGTCATTTGCCAAAACACACACCAAAAGCCATATTTGGCTAAGGTACCCTTGCAAAACCGCGATCATTTGTTGTTGGACACCTTGGCCAATAATAATATGATATCTAGGCCAAAGAGGAGAGAGAAGGGCGGTGATCACAAATGCCCTTCAGGTCGACCTGGCCATATCGTCCAACTTAGCCAAATACAAATGGGTTCCAATCCAAAGGGCATTTGCAGCAATAATTGTTCTTCTCTCTCCCTCTTTGGTCTAGAAATCATATTATATTGGCCGAGGTGTCCAACAGCAAATGATCGCGGTTTCAATGGTACCCAGCCAAATATGGCTTTTGTAGTGTGTTTCGGCAAATGACAACGAAGTGCAATGTCCATGAGCCAATTTTGCCCTTTTTTTTTAACAGGCTGGTCACCCATCTACTCGAAAAGGTTTTGTCCTATTATGGGCTCGATGGAAATGGAACGTGAGCTGAGGGCGCAGAAGTGAATGGTTTTTTGGATAGGAACGTATAGGATAGCAAGAGTCAAGAGGCTCACACTCGGGTTCACAACAGGGCTTGTCCCTGGCCGTCCCTGAATGTCAATATTTGGGGTAATTTTCTATTTATTTCTTGATCTACTAAGCAATGAGTGTCCTCTTTAATTAGGATTCCTAACAAGATGGAAACTAATCCTCAGATATGCATCTAATCAATTAACAAGATAAGCATGGCACTACTACCAAATTCTGAGATATGCCAACAAATGCAACTTCCAAGTATTAAGATAAGAAGATAAGCTTCCAAAACACTCAAATGCTTCCTTCTTGAGCGCGTTACGCCTCCTAGCCGCGGCTCTCCCTTGTGCTCCCGCGTCAGGAGTATGTCTTCCCCCAAAACGTGTCCACAACACTCCGCCAGCCTGGCAAAACAACTAATCCTCAAGCTGGAACAATGGGTAACAACGGCAAAATTCGTCGAGTGGCATCCAGGAGTTAGCTGCCATACTTGTGCCCCAATGTATAAGTACCTCCTTTGTTCCCCGATTCAAGCGTGCACGCATCACGTGCTAAGGTGAAGGCAATACCTGGCTAGTGACAATCCAAGAAGAGTGGCCAAGTCAGCACGCCTTTATCTCTCTCCAATTGGTAGTACCACAGTTGGGCCGTGCCAATCAGATGGTTCCACACCAACCACATCTTCTCTTCTTCCATTGTCCGCTGCCCCCAAAAAAAATGTTTGCACTGCTTTAGCCAGGGCAGCGGGTCTTCTTTACTGTCATAAGATGGGAAATCCAACTTGTGGTATGGGGTAACGCCAAGGGCATTGTTACCGTAACTACCACCATTAGTTGAAGATGACGGTGGCCAGGACAGAACCTCTTTGGGTGATGTGGCAACTAGATTATCATTAACCATAGCCTTGCCATGCTTAACACGCACCATGGCCAAGTTGAGGGCGAGTTCTTGCTGGCCCTTGCGTTGACCCTCCTTGTGAGCAAAGCCAACTGTGCCAGGATCTAATCCAGCTTCTTGCCTTAGACTTCGGAACCTTCCACGCCGTCACTCATTGTGGAAGATGTGGCACTTGGCTCTGATACCAAGATACTATGGGCTCAGTGGAACGTAAAAGGAGGGCAAAGAAGTTGTTGGGGGGAGGGTCTCCGCGCTACCTCAGGCCCATGATCACTTCGGAGCGATGGCACCCGTTGGAAGGTCTACCCTAAGTCAAGTCCACAAATCAACCTCAGCGAGGTTCGCGAGACCAATCTCGGTGAGGTCAGCGAGAGCCAACTTCGGCGAGGTCCACGAGACCAACCTCAGCAAGGTTCGTAAGACCAACCTCGACGAGGTATGTAAGACCAACCCCGAAGGGGGTCCGGAGCCAACCCTGGGCGAGGTCCAGGGCCAACACTGGATGGAGTCCAAAGTCAGCAACGAACCGACCCTGGAGTCCCAAACGTGATGGGACCCGTGCGGGGCAACGGACATAAATACCCCTAAGAGTAAGCTAGGCCCCAAGGGCAAACTTGTAATTTCACTTGCCTCCCTCTCCCCCTCTAGGACCTCTTGTAATGGGAGAGGGGAGGCCATTTGTAACTATAGACACTCATACTGAATACACTTGGGTCATTTATGTGCTTCTCCTTGAGTCCCTTTGCATCCTCAGTGGTCTCCGTATCCGACCAAGGGTGCTTCTAAGTTTACTGTCCGGTCTCATATTGATAATAGAAGTGAATGGGTTTCTAGATGGGATCATATAGGATAGCGAGGGGCAAGAAGCTCACCCTCAGGTACACAGCAGGGTTAGTCCCTGGCCATCATGCGCGAGACTCTGAATCTTGATATTTTAGGCAATTTTCTGTTTATTTTTTCACCTCCTAAGCGATGACTATCCTCTTTAAATAGAAATACTAAAAGATGGAAGCTAATCCACATAATATGAAGATAAGAAGATAATTCCAAACAGCTCAGTTGTTCTCTTGCGCAGATTGTGCCCCCTAGCCGCCAGCTCTCCCTCGTGGGCCCACATCAAGAGTACATCCTAAGATATTCTCTTCTTGCATGGATTGTGCCTCCTAACCACCAGCTCTCCCTTGCAGACCCACATCGAGAGTATGTCCTCCCCTAGAACAAGTCCACAACATGCCATTACTTAAATCAATATGCAGATAGCATGGTCCTTCACCTTCTTTTTATGGAAAATGGAGTAGGAAAATGTGAAAACATGAAAATTGAAACTCTTCCTTCAGTTGTTTGAACAACCAACTATGTTACCTAGGAGAGATTAGCAGTGAATAGAACACATGCTGTTTTTTACTTGTGGCTTAGGGAATATGCCTTTCAAGTATCTTGGTATATCTGTTGGTCATACAAGATTATAAAATCAAAAGTAGAAGAACCTGAGAGACAAAATAGGAAATCTAGCCCCACCAAACTTTGGCAAGAATTGGCTAGCCAATTTTTTGGTGAGAGAATGCTGCACCCTCAGTTTGGCCAAAACTTAGGCAGGAATTGCGAGGGGATGACCAAAATACTCCTACGCAGCCAAAATTTTGGTAACAAACCAAGCAAAAGCCAAATACATTGGCATGACCAATATTTTGGTAAGTTAAGTTGGGGGCAACAACCAAACACACTCTAAGTTTCTAGAAGGGCAAGATCCTGTCAATGGGGCAATATTGGTGTTGTTGGATACTTGGATGCATGCAAGCAGCATGCTAATTTACATAAGGTGTTTTTATACTACACCAAAAGCCGTGTTCAGGAGAGTGAGCCGATTTAGAGACTTACTTATTTGGAAAGAAAATTAAGGAATTAGGAAACATCTTTTGATAAAGTTGCTATTCATCTGGCTGAGAGAAGTCAAGGTGGGTTTTGGGGCACTAATTCTAGTAACAGTAAGCATTATCCTGTTAACTGGGTGGGCATGGATCCGCAGGGGCCATGCCAATAAACCATAAGAAAATGCATTATAGTGATCAAACCTTACCCCGGTCAAGCCAAAAAAAAAAAAAAAAACTCGACCTGCGCCGGGGGGGGGGGGAGAATCCCCCCGGGCATTGCTTAAGAAGAAGGTCTTCTCACGCAGACCGAGAAAACCCCCGAACCCCTGCTCCACCCTTACACAGCGGCACCATCGCCCGACCTTGTGAGACTACCGGCGGATCCTTCGGATCAACGCCTTGGCGGGGCCTAAGACCTGTGCTTTGGTGTGGTAGCAGGCGAGGGGATTTTTTTTCCTCCAAGCCTGAAATTCGCTCCCACTGGGAGTCGAACCCAGGACTTGGGGGGTGCTACTCAAGCCTCTAACCATTGGGCTAGAGACCCTTTCGCCGGTCAAGCCAAAATCACAAGGCTCCCAGAAGCAAGTCGTAAATTTTTCTGCTAAGTTAGCTCCCATGGAAAAGTTAAACCAAGGCATGTTGTTGAACGCATGATAAATTGATAACCACCAATCCCACTACATCATTATCATTTTCATCAATCATTCCTAACAGGTTACAATTTTCCATGGAATGCACTCAGAGGAGAACAGGTTGCAGCCACAGAAGGCACGAGGATGCCATGAAGGCGAACAGTGGTCCAAGCCTACAACTAGTCCTCTGGATCGGCACGAACAAGCTGGTGCATGCAGTGAATCTCGCCGACGGAGTTGGCAGCATGGTTTCGAGTTGGCTATGTAATCAAGAAGTCTTAGCTCCACCCTGGTGTCTTCTGCTCCTACCATTGTAAGGTTTCATGCCATGCCATGGTGTTTCACTACGCATGTAAACCAACTCGAACTAACCCCGTAGGTACCAAGATTCAAGAAACATGTAAATGAGCAGATAAATACTATGAAACTATTTGGGCCAACTCGTGATTGATTGGAACGAAATTTAGCAACCGACCTTGCCTGCCGCCGGTGAGCTTGACCTGGACGCCCTTGTCGACGAACTTGGCCAGGTCCAGCACCGTCTCCTTGCGCCCCGACTGCTCCAAGAAACAACCAAGAATCAGAGTCAGATCAATCCAATCGAGCAGGCAAAACTAGAGGTGGGGAGGGGAATCACAGCTTACCATCCCGAACCAGCTACTCTAGCCACTTCAAAGCTGCAGAGCGATGAAGGAAAGAAAAACCATCAAAATCAGCGAGAAAATCCGCGACGGCGAGTAGGAGAGGGGGGGGGGGGGGGGGGAGAGACCGCGGCGGCTTACCGGAGCAGGGGCAGGCGGCGGCCGATGCGTCTTCTTTCTCTCTCTCCCCCCTTCTCTTTTCTTATTTCCTTTTATTTTAAATAGTAAAACGAAATTGGACCTAACTATTAGGCCATGGGTGCGGTCCAGTTCATGTGGACGTGGCCCGTGGGGCGTCCTCTCTTTTTTTATTTCCCTTTTTCTGCTCTCCAAAATAATTCTTTTCCTCCTTTTCCTCGGCTTCCGTTCCGAGGATAATGGGCTCATGGCTCCCTGAGAAAATCTTGTATTTTTGGTTAACTAGCAATCTATGGAGGCTTAAAAGTTCATATAGGGTAAGAAATTATTTGCCGACTATTACGACATTGCTTGGTGTAAATGAATTTATATGTGTATTCAGATTGAGTGCATAGAAAAGGGAGTGTCTAGGAATCATTCGGATGTTTTCTTCTTAATTATCATCTAAATTTATGACCTTTAGATTAGAGATCAAAAGGCTCCTTATTTTTTAAGGGGGGAGATTTTTCAAGGGGAGGAAGTATAATTCAAGAGTGAGAGGGGAATTTATGATCATTGAATCTCTAATCCAATAATCCTAAATTTGGATGATAGTTTGAAAAAAAAATATCCGGATGATGTTTAACAAAACCCATAGAAAAATGCTGTTGGGTGTTATACGTGCGAACAATGCGGTAGACTGAAAGTACTGCTGCTCTTGTACCATTCCGATACTAGTTACAGATATACTACTCATTTCATGCATGCGTCATGCATGTATTCATGTGCTTCCATATAGAAAGGTACCAGATTTGATCTAGTGACATTGTTGTTGCCCAGATCTTTATGTAGCTGTACTAATCAACACTCTATCCTCACCATCAATAAACCCGAGATTATTTCGTTGAGTTAATTTTCACAATTAATGATATGTATAGCAAACTCCTTAGACAACATCTGACAATAAAACCAAGTTTATTCTTTCTTTCTTGTTACCTCAATATTTTTCGTTGCACATTGAAGTTTAGGTTTGCGAACATGTACACAATGTCCCCTTTATCACCTAGTAACGGTACACCAGATTACCAGATCGAACAACTCGGTAATCGGTATAAATAAGAGCAGTTTTCCTATCTTTGAGGAGGTACCAAGAGGTACAAGCTACCAAGAGGTATCAAATTAGATCCAGCCGTTCAATCAGTGTGATCAACGGCTCAAAATTTGGTACCTCTTGGTATCTTGTACCTCTTGGTACCTCGCGTCCGGTACCACTAGGTACTGCCAAATCTCAGCCGTCCGATCAGTGTGATCAACGACTCAAATTTGGTACCTCTTCCCCCTCAAGGATAGTAAAATTGCTCGTATAAATATCTATTCCGTCGAGTAAGCTAGTGCACAAGGCTAGACCGTAATACAGTTGTTTAAAGAACTAAAACTCAGTATACAAAACAAGATTATGTATACAAAACACGATTGTAACTCAGCTGTTTAAAAACAAACAAACAAAAAAAAATAGTGCAAAAGCGCCCAATTGTAATTCAGTCATTTAAAAAAAAGAAGTGGTAAACGAATCTTGATTGTGAATTTGTGGTTCAGTTGTTTCTGGAAAAACCACTAGTACTCAAATCATAAATTTATTACTTCTCACTCCATAGCTCACTCAACTACGAAAAACATCTTCCTTTGCATGCCTCCAGGTACGAGGTACCTGCAGCTTCCAATGCTGTTACTCGCATTTAGCTTTTGCATGTGTTGTTCTTCAGACAGGCCGAAGAAGGAAGCAGTACACTGCGTATACTCGTGGCGACCGACTGCCACCTCGGCTTCCTCGAGAAGGACGAGCTACGGCGGTTTGACTCATTCGACACCTTCGAGGGGGATCTGTTCATTGGCAGAGCAGAACAAGGTAAATGATCTTGTCAAGAAGCACATTTGATATGTATGCGCACCTCTCTTTGCATTGCATGTACTATTCTACTTCTGCACATGCACTGTTTAAGTATCAACTGTTTGATATGATTGGAGGCACGGTTTGCAGGTCGATTTCCTGCTTCTTGGTGGTGAATTGTTCCATGAGAACAAGCCTTCGCACTCGACGCTGGTGATGACCATGGAGATCCTGAGACGCTACTGCCTGAACGACCTGCCGGTGCAGTTTCAGGTGATCAGTGATCAGGCAGTAAGCCTGCCGAACAGGTGCCGGAATTAATTGTCAACTTCATGTCTGAACTTCTGAACATTGTTGTTTCTCAATCGATCTTAGTAGCTATACTTCGTTACAAAGCATGGGCATGCACCATCCAAAGATCTAAGAAACCATCCCTAGCTAGCTATTGATCAGCTTTAATTAACAGGCTGTTACCTTCAGGTTTGGTCGAGTGAACTATGAAGAACCAAACCTCAACGCCGGCTTGCTTGTTCCCACCATCCATGGGAACCATGATGATCCTGCAGGTATATGGTAGGGCAATCTGTCTACGACTGATATTCTCTCCGCTTCCAATTTTGTGAATTATTTCGGAAAGGTGGATCTTGGCAGTTCCGGTGTTGCTCAAATATCAGTCCATCCTATACTCGTCAAAAAGGTATATCTATTTGTACTTTGTTCATTGAAAAACTTCCTTATGATTTTAAGAATTATCATTAGTTGCAGCTGGAGCTAGCAACTTGTTAATGCTGAATACATTTACATGAATGTATCTGGTTCTTCAGACACCTCATGCAATAGAGTGGATACAACCTGAAAGTCTAGATGATATGCCACTGTCTGACTGGTTCGACATTTTGGTTCTTCATCAGAACAGGTACGCAAAAAGTGATTGAACGATCACTGATGAAAATGGTTTAATTATTTGTGATTTGATTTTTACGATTATGCTTCCTGACTAGCAATTGTTGTCTTGAATTTCTGCAGGATAAAGGCAAGCCCTAACAATGGCATCGATGAATATCTCTTGCCACATTTTCTGGACTTGGTAATATGGGGCCATGAGCATGAATGCCTTATTGATCCCCAGGAAACAAGACAGATGCCATCTATAATTTTTACAAATTTGCAAGTCGTGTTTAGTTTATTGTTTTTTCTCTTTTCATTTGTTTTCAAAATTTAACTTCACTTTCCTTCTAATCAATTCTTTACGGGAGGTTCCCACATCAGAGCATCTCCAACAATCCCCCTAAAAACCCACCCCAAAAGACACCTTTTAGGGGCAGCCCAAAAAATTTGTTAACCTATTTTAATCCCCTCCTCCAACAGCTCCCCTAAATATATCCTAATAGTATTTTGAATCTGGCCCAACATTAACAACCGGCCCATTTACATGAATGTATTGCCTTTAACAACCGGCCCATTTACATGAATGTATTGCCGATGTGCTAGCTCGTCCGTGAATCCGCGTCCGTGAATCCTCAAAGAGCTTCAGATGTTGGTGCTGCTCCGGATGCAACTTTTCCATGAATGTATTGCCTTTAAATACAGGTACATGTATGACTCCAAACGGAATACAAAACCAAGTCTGTGTCCACTACGGCACAAAAGATATGGCATGAGTGTTCTGAACTCAAACCGGATACGGATAGCTAACTGAAAACGGAAAGCATTGTACAGATTTCGATCTATATTATCCAACATAAGCCGATCCAACATCAGCCATCGCTCTATATTATTGTACAGATTTCGATCATTGACATAAGCCGAGCTATAGTATCCAACATCAGCCATCGCAAGGAAGTACCTATTATGGTTTGATAACATTTCCATATGCTGGGTTAAGAAACAACGTATATCTAACATAGACTACCAAATTTCTCTAAATATTGATAAATAGTTATGATCAACTAACAAGACTAATCACCAGAGCAAAATCAACTAACAAGACTAATCACCATGAAAGTTTGATCAACTAACAAGACTAATCACCATGAAAGTTTGATCAACTAACAAGACTAATCACCATGACAGTTTGATCAACTAACAGATGATAAACCTTTAATCACCAGAGCAAAATCAACTAACAAGACTAACCATGAAAGTTTAATCACCAGAGCAAAATCAACTAACAAGACTAACCATGAAAGTTTGATCAACTAACAAGACTAACCATGAAAGCATCATCAACTAACAGATGATACTGAATGATTAGGAGCAAAATCAGACCATACTGTTGATCCCTCGACGAGTGAGTATCTCACTCCGTAGGCTCCTGTAGTAAAGCTGCTGCTCAATAGGCAGACCACTAATGTCCATTGTCATGATTCTCTCCTCTTCTAACATAAGTTTCAGCTTCGACTGGTCCTTCTCTATTTGCAGCCTCTCTTGTTCAATTTGCAAGGATTTGTTAAACCTTTCATCCTTTTTTACTTCTTTGTAATGATCGGATATCTTCTTTTTCTCCCACATATTATTGAATGCCTCAATGCAAGCATCACCTACTTCATTACGGAGCTGTTGTTTAGCCTTCTTTCTACCAATTGGCCGCTTCGGAACTGGAGGATCTGAGCAACAGTTGACATTATTAGCAAAATTCAGATTCTCTTCATTTCCATCACCTGTCAAATCCAGAATTGAATCTCCAAGATCCCTTTGTTTCTTTTGGGTAGGTTTCTGAGCTGCCAGTTGAGCCATCTTGTCATGCCATTTTGGTTCAAATCTTAATACGTGCCAACAGTGCAATAGAGTAAAGGATTTTTTTTCTTTATCCTCAGCCTTGTACAAAGCACGTGCATCCATAAGCTACAAAAAAACAATATTATATTAGTTGCCAACCAAAATTAATAGAAATCAGACATATTGATAAAAACATGTACCTTATCTTCAAAAGTCTTTCCACTTTGATTTCTTCCTTCAATTGCAGCAAAGCTCCCACAAAACTTATTGACACACTCTTGAATCACTGTCCATCGATGTGATAGAGAATTTGGAGTACGATCTAATACAACATCCTTTTCACAAATGAAGGCTTCATGTACCCTTGTCCAATATGCCCCACGCTTTTGATTTGTTCCTGGAATTGGATCTGTACTGGTGTTCAACCAAGCTTTCACGAGTACTATATCTTCATTTTCACTGAAGTTCTTGTTCCTACTTTTTGTGCTCCCTTTTGTTGTGGGAGTAGGTTCAGGTTGCTCTTCCGGAGGGCTTCCTGTGACATCCCATCCCATTCCGGCATTTCCTGGACTCTGGTTCATCAAACCCATAAAATAGCCCTGCCCCTCCATTGCAGAAAATGCCTATTAAAATAGTACAGAACAGTTAGCATTTCAAGAAAAGAAAACACTGAACATTGACAAAAAAATTGAGAAACAGTGAGGAATGGGGTTCCGTTCTATGATATAGAAATTGAGCACATGCTAGTTTCTTGAATGAGCACATACTAGTTTCTCCAATTATCATTCTTTACTAATTCAAATTATTTGGTTGTGGTTTAGCTTAGACCTTACTATATGACTATGTTATACTGTTTTGTTTCTTTTTTCCCTTTTGTTATACTTGTCATAAATTTGAATGGCATACTATAGAACGCACTTATCCTAATCAGAAGGTTCCACAAACTACTTATTTCACTGGAGCTGTCCTTTACTTTCTATATTGAATTTCTTGTCCTGCCACTTTATAGTTGACAGAGATATCTTTGGTTTGGCTCATGTTATCCATACATAGCAACCACAAGTATCTTCAGACCCCTTTTTTAGTCTAGGTTTGAAAACCACTTCTGTACATCAATTCATTTTCTCCCCCAGCATACTCTACTCCATCCAAAATTCCTAATCGGCATGTGCCTCCAAGTAAGTTTGGCTCCACGAAGATGAGCATCCTCTGTTGTTAAAATGCACAATCCGATGGATCACAACCTAAGCCATCAAATAGAATGAATTGCACAACATTACATTCACAGGCTAGACTCGATGGTCACCAATTTTTCACAGAAGCATCTCTACGAGTTCTCAGTGATTACTAATTAGGAGTATCAACGATTAGTAACAACAAGACAGGATTAGCACCAAAAAGCTAACAAGTAAGCAACTCCACAATTTTTCCTACTATTCCAAAGCATTTGGAGCTTGGGAAAACAAGAAACGCAATAAATTGTCCTAACAAAGGAGAAAATTAACACGTCGGGAGTACAGATACGAGATGGTTACCACGTCGGGAGGCCGCAGGGCGTCGGGGCGTCGGGCCGCGGTGCGTCGGAGTGTCGGGAGGCGTCGGGGTGGGTCAGTGCAGCAGATGTGGGTGAAGATGCAGGGCGGCGGCGCTGAAGGGGTGGAGAAGTCGCGGCGGCGGAGGAGCTAGGGTCGGCGATGTGGATGGAGACGGGGTCCCGGTCGCCGAGGTCGGTGTCGGTGGCGATGAGATCGGTGGTGGATGCGGTGGTGCCGAAGGAAGAGATGGGGAGAAAAGCAAGATGGGGCAAATGAAGAAGTGGATGCAGGTGGCGCACTGGAGGGAGGCTGTAGGGAGCGGCGGCGTTGGCCGGTGGTGCGGGTGAGAATGCAGAGAAGGGGACTGGCGGCGCAAGGGCAGAGGATGAAGGGGGAGACCAAGGGAGAAGAGGAGAGGAGAGAAGTCGCGGCGGCCGGAGGTGGTGAGTGGTGGCGCCGGTGGAGAAGGGAGGTGGACCTGCAGAGGGGAGAAAAAGGACGGCGGCGCACTGGAAAGGACCCGCGCCGGGGACACGGGGCGCCGGGTGGGGGAAAAATGTGGCGCCAATTTTTTTCCCAGCGCGCGTGACGGCGGGAGAGAGTATACGGGACCCCTGAAAGTTCCCGGTTTCTACCTGGGTTTTGGGAGAGTTTTGGGGGGGGGGGGAATAAAAATAGGGGGAGTGTTTAGGGGAGTTGTTGGAGAAGACTTTTTACACAATTTCCTAATAATTTGATTTAGGGGGAGATTTAGGGGGATTGTTGGAGATGCTCTAATGTTATGGCGCAGATTTGGCCAGATTTGTCATCGCGTGACCTCCTCCTCGGTGTGAGCCGCCAAGGCCTCTGTACTTGCTGGATTTGCGGCCTGATTCATCGCCACCTCCAATCGGATACTCCATTCTTCTCCATTGTGCTAGCTGTCGCACCGCCTCCTTCATCGCCGGATCGAGCTAGCCATCTTCACCGGATCCGGTCTCCTCCATCGCCGGCCTCCCCTAAGTTGGTCGCGAGGGTTGTCTATCGGGAGCAAGGGTTCGATCGCCTCTCTTGCTTCTTCACTTCACGTGACGACGTTGCCTTGCCTTCCTTCCACGGTGATCAAAGTGGGACTTCCCGTTGTGTTGGCTTGGTTAGGGAGTCCTATCTCTCACAAGGGTTATCTATTAGGACCAAGGGTTTAATTGCCTCTCCTTGCCTCTTCGCTTTGATGTCTTCTCTCTTTGGTACTTCTGCTGCTTCTAATTTTCTCAATTTAGGAGGTGTTCTTCTGGCCTTAGATATCAAGTTGGATGGCCATAATTATCATGAGTGATTGTCGTCATTTTGCATGCTCCTTCACTCCATTGGTCTTCTTTCATATATCATGGTAGAGCCTCCGACGGATAAGACCGATGTGAATGCTACTGCTGCATGGCAGAGTGCTGATGATCGTGTTATGGGCATCCTATGTCACAGTGTCAAAATTTCATCAAGATGGATTTCATTGACCTTCCAAGTTCTCGCAAGATGTGAGAATATGATCAACAGTGCTATGAGCAGACCAATGTGGCTCGTCATTTTTCTCTTCTACAGACTCTTTATGATTTATGTCAGTAGAATATGTGAAAGCATCTAGGCTCCTAAAAAATGGTTTTGGTAATTAATGAATTTATGTGAATATGGTACTAACGTGTTTGTTAAGTGTTTAAAAGGCTAAGTCCCTAAAACAATGACAAGATGTATGCTAAGAATCAACATGAAGATCAAAGTGGTTTAAGGCAAAGGTATATGCAGACTAGGATCCTCTTTTTATTTTACCAGTCTTAGAAGAAAGGATAGAAGACCGGATTATAGGCTAAATATCGTACCATAAAGAGGGATCATAGCAAGTAACTTGATAGCATATTCTTGTGCTATTTAGATCAAGTTAGGATCACGCATTCATTGAAAATTAAAATTGATAGCCAAATATGTGCTCTGTCTGGAAAAACGGAGCCTCTTTTTTCCAAAGAACACCGTTGAGACTATTCTGAGTTCACAGCAAACAGAAGTACCGGAGTTTTAATGGCGGAACTACTGTAGAGCGGTAGTTCCGCAGCCTCAAACGGTACTTCCGCAGCACGGAAGCTCCGAAAGTTCGGGCGAAACCTTTTTTTTCAGAGAGTGCCAACTCTCAGCCTCAGTTCAAACGGAAGTGCCGCACCGACTTTCCGGAACTACCAGCTAATGGAACTACATGATTTATAATGGAGGTAGTTCCACACCAACTTTTAACGACTAGTTTAGAAGCTCTGACATAGCTATTACTGTCGCGTCAGAACAGGTGCGGAAGTACCGACCTTTGGCCTACGATACTTCCGCTTGCCCTGAATTTTTCTGGAATTCACTTCTAATGGCTAGTTTTGGTTGGTGAGAGTATAAATACCCATTCACCTGCTTAAGGATAGTAAGAATAGACCCTATTGAACATCTTTGAGCATTGAGTATTCACTCCACACCTCTCTTTCTCGTTATGCATTTATTTGAGGAGGTTGAGCCAAACAAGTACATTGCATCTATTAGATTGATCCTTTTGGCACTTGACTGTCGTCAAGCGAAGCGAGTGGTCTTTTACTTTAGGTGTTTGCGGGCACCTGGACGACTTGGTGGAGTTTGCACAGTGACTTCTTCAAGAAGGTTGTGAAGAAGCTCAGGATCAACTTGTGAGTGGTTTGGAGTCCACCATCTTCGAAGTGAAGGAAGGACTACCAATAGTAGATTGAGGAGGTGAGGCTTAATTCGTGAAGCCGGTCCAATTCGTTTGGGCTTTTCTCAACGTGGACTAGGGGAAACCGGCAAGTTTCCGATCACCATGGTAAAAACATCGTGTGTACATTTATTTCCTTTTGTCTCCTTTTAGCACTTGTATTTTTAGCATACTGTGATTATTTATTTGTGCTAGTGGTTCTTATAAAGATTCATTCTTGTTGAACCATAATCTTACTAGAATTGTGTAGGTTTCAAGTGTTTTAAATCTTTGCCATATTAAAATTGTAGAAATTAATTAGAAGGAAAGAAAATTTTAAAAACCTCCTATTCACCCCCCTCTAGTCGGTTATCCTTGATCCTACAATATGTCTATTGAGGAGTACTATAGTTCTTTCACTCGCATTTCACGACAATTGATCTCTATGGTTCCTACTTCTTATGCCGGATGTACTGGATGTGTATGCGAGGTGAGTCATGATGCGCAGAATTTATTGGTCACCTTTGTTTATTTGTCTTCACCCAGAGTTTGAGCCTATTCAAGCTCAACTCCTGGGGCATGATATTCTTCCAACCATGGAGGAGGCCCTTGCTGCATTGATTGCTGAGGTGACTCGACTTTGCTCTCTACCCTTTGGATAGGCACCACCGCAATCTATTCTTGGAGTACCACCACTTCAATCTATTTTGTGGCACCTCATCAGGAGGTTTACCAGCCTGTTCCACTTACTAATGCTACATTAAACCAGGTTATCTGCTCTCACTGCAGAAGTCTGGTCATCCCATTCAGAGGTGCTTGAAGCTTCATCTGGAGCTGCGACCAATGTCACATCGTCCTCGTCGTGGTGTGGTTGTTGTCTCTACTCCTGCATCTATTGGGGATTCTGCTTTTGCCACTCAGTCAACTTCAGTCCCAACTCCAGGCTCTTCAGACTCAAGTTTAGCAGCGGTCTTCATCTGATGCCCCTCCTGATGGGTTTGCCAGTCTTGCTGTAGCCTCTTCTTCTGTGTCAGGTACTAGTCTTCTATGGGTTTTGGACTCTAGATCTTATTTTCATATGACATCGGATAAGTCTTACCTTGCATCATGTCGACTTGTTATGGACGGTTCTTATGTACAGACAACTGATGGCACCTCATGTTCAATCACCCATCAGGGCACTCTCTCTACTCATTTTACTGTTCACGGTGTGTCATTCGTACCTCAGCTTTCTATGAATCTTATGTTTGTTGGTCAACTTGCTGGTATGCACTATTTGGTTAGATTTGATGACTCTACTTGCTATGTGCAGGATCGCCATACAGAAATTCTTGTTGGTATTGGTCATCGCCTTAGAGATTCTCAGGGTCTCTACTTACTTGATCGTTTGAGTCTTCCATCTTCCTCCACTCATGCATCTTCAGTTCTTGTGTCAGTCTCTATTAGTTTTCTTCAGTAATATCATCAGCTTGGTCATTTGTGTGGCTCTCGTCTTTCTACTTTAACTCATCAGGGTGTCCTTGGTCGTGTCATTATCGACACTAGTTATGATTGAAAGGTTGCAAGCTTGGTAAACAGCTACAACTCCCATATCCTACCAGTACATCTTGGTCTAGTCGTCATTTTGCCTTGGTTCATTCTGATGTTTGGGGTCCTGCTCCCTTTGATTCCAAGGTGGTCATATCTATTATGTAATTTTTATTGATGATTAATCTCAATATACTTAGATCTATTTTATGAAACATCATTCTCAACAATTGTCCATTATCAATTTTTTGTTGTATGGTTCACACCTAGTTTTCAACTCATATTCAGACTTTTTGTTCTGATTCAGGAGAGGAGTGCTTGTCGCATGCTTTTCGTCATTTTCTCTCTGCTAAGGGAACTCTTCCTCAGCTTTCCTATCCTATTGCTCATGCTTAGAATGGTGTCGCTGAACATAAACAATGTCATCTTATTGAGACTGCTTGTACTCTTTTACTTGCATCTCATGTTCCGCGATATTTTTAGGTTGAGGCTATTTCTATGACTGTCTTTCTTATTAAAATGCAGCCATCTTCTCGTCTTTAGGGAAAGTGTCCTGGAGAGCTCTTGTTTTCTACTCCCCCATGGTATGACCATTTTCGAGTTTTCAATTGTACCTGCTATGTTCTGCTTCCGCCTCGTGAGCGCACCAAGTTAACAACTTAGTCTGTTTTTCTTGGATATAGTCTTGAGCATAAGGGCTATCGAGGTTATGATCTCTCTGCTCTGCGTATGGGTATTTCTCGTGACGTTTCTTTTGTCGAAGATTATTCCTACTTTTATTCTTCTACCACTCGGTCCTCTTCTCCTGCCGAGTCTCTCTTTTTTCTTTACCTTTCACCTATTGTTTCATTTGATATACCTCTTTTTGTGGAGTGCTCTTCTCTGTCCTCAGTCATATCACCGTTTCCTCTTCACTATACTCGTTGGTCTAGGGTTTCTCCTGATACTCAGTCTTCAACTATTCACTCCTCTAACGGCATGTCTAGTATTGATGATTCTCCACCGGCACCATCATCTCGGTGTGAGCTTCGTGATCGTACTACTATTATTGCTCCTAAGAGATATGGTTATTCTTCTGCTGCTATTGTGCCTAAGCCTCACACTTATCAGGAGGATGTTCATCTTGAGTGGCAATTAGCTATGGCTGAGGAGTTAGTTGCTTTGGATCATACTGGTACGTGGGATTTTGTTCTTTTACCTGCTCTTGATGTTCCTATTACCTACAAGTGGGTGTTTAAGGTCAAGACCAAGTTCGACGGGTCTGTTGAGAGGTACGAGACTCGAGTTGTTGCTCGTGGTTTTCAGCAAGCATATGGTCGTGATTATAATGAGACATTTGCTCATGTTGCTCATATGACAACAGTTCGCACTCATGTTGCTATGGCTGCTGTTCGTTCTTGGACTATCTCTCAGATGGATATGAAGAATGCTTTTCTTCATGGTGATTTGCAGGAGGAGATTTATATGCAACCACCCCAGGGTGTGATGGCTCCTGTTGGTCATTTTTGTTGCCTTTGTCATCCTCTTTATAGCCTTAAACAGGCCCCTCGTGTTTGGTTTGAGCGGTCCAGTTTAGTTGTGTTAGCTGTTGGTTTCTTCTCGAGTAATCATGATCTACATTGTTTATTCATACATCTCCATGTGGTCATACTATGCTTTTTCTATATGTTGATGACATGCTGATTACTAGAGATGATGAAGAGTATATTACTTTTGTCAAGCAACGGCTCAGTGAGCAGTCTTTTATATCAGATTTGGGTCCACTACATTACTTTCTGGGAATTGAGATTACTTGCACAGATGATAGCTACTATCTATCCCAGCAGCGCTATATTTAGGACTTACTCATTTTGGCCTCATTAATAGTTGGACAGCTACTACTCCTATGGAGCTTCATATTCAGCTTCGTCCTACTGATAGCAGCCCTCTTGAGGATCCTTCTCATTACCGTCATATTGTTGGGAGTCTTGTCTATCTTACAGTAACACGTCCTGATATTACTCATTCTGTTCATGTGCTCAGCCAATTTGTTTCTTCTCCCACGTCTGTTCACTATGCTCACCTGCTATATGTATTGCGCTATCTGCGGGTGATTGTTGATCGTTGTCTCTTTTATTCTTAGTTGAGTCAGCTTCAGTTTCATGCTTACTCTGATTCGACTTGGACGAGTGATATTGTTGATCGACGGTCTGCCTCTAGATACTTCATATTTCTTAGATCTTCTCTCATTGCCTGGAAATCCAAGAAACAGTCTGCAGTGTCACGGTCTAGTGCTAAGGTTGAGCTTCGAGCGTTGGCTACTACTACTTCAGAGATCGTTTGGTTTCGTTGGCTCTTGGGTGATCTTAGTGTCATGCAGTACTCCTTCATCTCTTCTATGTGACAACACTAGTGCTATATAGCCTGTTACTGATCCAGTGGAGCATGAGCTCACTAAACATATTGGTGTGAATGTGTCCTTTACACGCTCTCATTGTCAACTAAGACTATTGCTCTCCAGTATGTGCTATTTGAGGTTCAAGTTATTGATTTCTTCACCAAGACTTAAACTCAAGAGCAACATCGCTTCTATCTTTCCAAACTCCGTGTTTCAGATCCTCCTGACTAGGGCTGAAAACGATCGGAAACGATCGGTAGGAGGTCAAATCACTTTCAGTTTCACATTATTTTTTCGAAAACGAAATCGATACGATATTGTCGGAAATGAGAACAACATCGATATCCCGGTAAATTCGGAAACGAAACTATTCGATCAAAAGTGCATCGATAACGATTGAAAATCATGAAAGCGATATCCAAAATACAATAAACACATTACACACCAATCTGCACAGCATGACAATAGCTGTATATATTGACCTAGGTCACATGAAAGTACTAGTACACTAGTAACTAAAATACTAAATCAAGTTCTTAGTTGAACTTAACAAAGGATAGGAGCAGGCTTCCTATAGCTGAACATCTGGCATGTCATCATCATCTCCAAGCACATAATCACCGCCCGTTTCATCCTACAAATTGCAATGGAAATAACGTGTTAGTATTTCAAATGAATTACATGCTACTGCAATACATATCAATATAATTGTACCTCAATAAGCATATTGTTCTTAATGGCTCTGAGACTCTTTCCATCCAATGTCACTGGTGTGATCGATGAAGTTGAGGTGTCTTGGCACAGAGGAGAAGACATGAATCAAATCGTCCTGGGTGACAAGGGGGTAGTCGGCGGCGTTGAGGGAGATGGAGGTGGTTGGCCCGGTGGCGCAGTACAGGAAGGCGGTGCGGTGGTAGCCGAAGAGCGGCGATGCTGAGGGAGAGCAGCAGAGGGGACCAGGGGAGAGAAGCAAAGGGGGCTAGGGGAGAGTGCTTGCGGCGGCCGGAGAGTAGGGAGAGGCGGCGGAGTAGGGTGGCGCGGTGGCGAACCGGAGAGGAGCGGGGAGATGGCCGGTAGATGCAGAAGGGGAGGATGGCACACCGGAGGGGGAGCGAGGCGGCGGCGCCGAGGTGGATCTGGAGCCGACGGCGGATGGATGAAGGAGATGGCGGCCGGAGGTGTGTGAGATGGAGAAGCGGCGGTGGCACGCCGGTGAAGAAGTAAATGCTCGGGGGAGCAGTGGTGGAAGAGGAGGCGCGATAGAGGGGGCGGCCGGTGGATCTGGGGATGGAGGAGCGGTGGGGAGCGGCGCGATGGAGTGGCAGGTGAGGACGGCGGTGGGGTTTGGTGGCGCGGTGGCGAGCCGGCCTGGCCTCGCCGCCGGCCGAAGCTAGAGAATGGGGGAGGAAAGCACGCGGGGGCCAAGGGAGAAGAAGTGTCAGGTTGAGGAAGTCGTCGTTGCCGACGGTAGGCGTCGATCTGGAGCAGGCGGCGGAGGGATGAAGAACAGGGGCGCCGGAGTAAGAAGGGATGGGAGTTGAGAGAAGAAGCAAGGGGGCAAGGGAAGAGGAGAAGTGGCGGCGGCGCTGAAGGGTGCTCTCAGCGGAGATGGCCTGGGGGTGCTACTGCTCTGTGCTCAGTCGGCGGTAAATACGGTAATTATCGACGGTATATTATATGGTAAATACGATATTTTTCGAAAACGATCGGAAGAGAGCTAAATCGTTTTCGTTTTCGTTATCGGATTTTTTTACCGTTTTCGTTTCCGTTTTATCGGTTACCGTCACCGTTTCTGTTTAGGGGAAAAATCGATAATTTCTCAAAAACGATTTTCGGTAACCGAAAATTACTGTTTTCGTTTTCAGCCCTACTCCTGACCCACGTTGAGTTTGAGAGGGGATGTTATGTGTGTGTGTTTGTGTATGGCCCATTAGGCCCATTAGTATATATTTAGCCAATGAGACCCATTAGTCCTATACTCTAGACTCTAGAGTTGTTTTGTATTATGACCCCGTTTGGCACAGCTCTAGCTCCGAGATCTATGCTGGATCTGTAGTTTGTTGACTAAATTAAAGTGATTTAAATATTTTTATTTAATATATAATATAAATGAAATGAGTCATGTAAATGCACTTAACATGCCTGCAACTCTAGATCTAGGATTTTCTAAAGTTACAGATGACCAGCTCTAGGAAATCTGTAGATTTTCTAGAGCTAGAGCTCTGCCAAACGGGACCTATATATACCTATTGGTATCCATCTAATATGATTGAGATGTTCAGATTCTATCATCTTCAATTGCCACCTCACTGATCAGTGCTGCAGCAAAACCAAAGCATGTGCTTTTGCTGGAAATAAAGGTCAATATTTCTGCAACATGCTGTATTAACCTTCAACTTCCTTTTGTCTGCTTCTAATATCTTATGGCTCTTCCCTTATCTTATGGCTCTTCCCTTGAATAGGGAAGGCAGTACAAGCCAACCAAAATACCTTTGTTAGACCTTTTGAATACGCTAAGGTAAACCACTCCTTACTTCATCTTTACTTTCAATAAAGTGAATCTCAGATCATGAGCATGTCATGTAGGTTGTATTAGAAGATCAAGTGGATGTTGACCCCAATGACGAAGCATCTGTTCACGCACATTTGGATTAAGTTGTAAGTATTGAACTACATAGTTTGTATTAAAAAAAACTTGTTCATTTTCTTGAGAAAAATGGCCAAGATATTGGCCCATTCAATTGTGGTTCAATAATGGCATCTTTAATAGTTCTATTAGAAATGAAGTTTCAGTTGTTGGATATTTGTAGTTTCCAACTATGTATAGTACTAACTATTGAGCTGCTTCAGGTGAGCAATCTTATTGAAAAGAGTAGAAAAACACCAGGAAGTGGATCAGAGCCCAAAATTCCACTAGCTAGAATAAAGGTAAATTAGGAGCACTTGATGTCCAATTTTCTCCTAGATTGTAAAATGAAAGAGTTCAAATTGTTTTGCAGGTGGACTACTCTTGGTTTTCAACAATAAACCCTCAGCGGTTTGGCCAGAAGTATGTTGAGAAGGCACCTTAAACACTAATATGGAGCTTACTGATGTGATACCCCTTTCTATACTATTTCAATGGTTAATTACTCTATGTACAACCTTTTCATTGTAGGTTGCAAACCCACAAGACATTCTTGTTTTCTCAAGATCGGCAAAAAGACATCAAACTACACGAGGTACCTCTTTATGTTTAATGAAAAATCATAACATACTTAGTATACTAAAGAAGTGAGGACTGAGGAGTGATTTTGATATGACTTGATCGGAAAAGGCTTCATTCTTTTTAGTTTATGGCTTATGCCTTCCCCTAAACAAACAAACAGGACGACTTCTCTGCCATCTTTTCGAAGTGGCTTATCGGGACAGTCTTTTTAAAGTGCCTTATTAGGACATCCTTTTCAAAATGTCTTATCGGCATTCAGTTCGTTTGCAGAAACGACGGCATTCAGCTTTAGGGGCAAAAACTATCAGCCGCAGCCATCTTGTGATCCTAGTTGAAAAATGTGATCTATTCTATTTTTTGTATTGTAGAAAACACTGACGGCTCTGAAGAACTTGATCCTAATGATCTTAATCAACAAACTATTGAAGCACTTGTTGCAGAGAGTAACTTGGTTCTTACCATAACTTTCTTCTGGTCCTTTTTTAAGGAGGAATTGCATGTTGATACCCCTTCAAATCAAGACGGCATACTCTATTTTGCTTCAGATATCGAGTCCATTACATAATTGCAGATTAGTGATAACAAAATACTATACTGGTTAACACCTAATCTCTATTTTGCAGAAAATGCAGATTCTTCCAGTAAATAATTTGGACACTGCCCTGCATGATTTTGTCAACAAGGATGTCAACATGACATTTCATTCCTGCTTTCAGCAGAATATCGAAGAGGCAAAAATAAGAGATACTACCTATATATAGCGAGGAGTGCTTCTATACTTTCTTCTCTAACAAGAATAACACTAATTTCAAAGCACATAAAGAGGTAAATAACATTTATCCACCATTCATTGTGCTTTAAAAATTGTGCAAATTATTGTTAAGAAAAGTATAGAAGCACCTCTCACATATAGCATTGACTCCCCATGTACAAATCACTTTGTAGTATCTGAAGATTCAACATATCTAATATTTCCGTCCGGACTTAAAATCTCTTGTTGAAATTTGCAGAATAAGTTGACTACCGCCACAGGGGATTTTAAAATTGAAGAAGAAGAAATAGTACTTGGACTGGATCAGTGAATGCAGGTGTGGGGCTCTTCTTTTACAATTACCTGATATGGTTTAAGCAGACACTAAGAAATGAAAGAGAATAAATGTTACTGATGAATTCTTATTCTACAGGTGCGAGTGAAGGAGACTTCCCTCTTCTCCAAGGAAAGAAAACAAAGCACACCAAACCCTCAAGAACCTGCCAACTAACACACTTAGCGCGTTCGAGGAGCTGAAGTGCTCCTCGAATGAGGAGCAAGATCCTCATGAATCAGATGAACCTGTTGAGACTTTGTATGTTTCCTTCCTATTTCATCTGTTGCAACCATTGCAAACCAATATTAGCAGCAATGCTACTCAAGTATTCCTGCCAAATGGCATCTTGAAGAACTACTTTTGTTCTTTCATGCTCACGGATGTAGTGTTTTCTCAGCTAGCAACACAGAAGAGGTCAGCTCCTACGGGTGGACGCTCTGCATCTGCCAGGAGGAGAAAGACAGACCTGACTTCTTTTCAGCGGACCCCGGCAAACAAGGAAGACGATGGGGTCAAGAAAGGCCAGCCCCATGTTCGTGAAGCATCTCTGCAGTTTCGTAGCTCCATTGCCACTCGTGTTAGTTAGTTCAGTGATGTGTAGTTGTGCTACATGTTCAGTAAGCTGCTCTGATTACTCAAGATTTGGTTGTCATGCAGATTGCGGGGATGTATGGGCTATAAGGAGAAGATGAGATCAGTGACCAAAATGGATGGCTCCTGCAAGGCTGCAGCTCTCATTTCTTTTGAGAATTTGACTGTTGGGTTCACGATACTTTTAACATATTCGTGATCGATCTTGTATTGTTGTTTGCCAATTGACCGCACAATGTGTTTGATTTTTATTAGACTATGGACTCTGCATGATATGTCTCACATATATGTCCATCTGAAGACCTGTAGTTGCTTGATGCTATCTTCCTATCTGAATCTGAATAAATCATCAAGTTCATCGAAGGAAGCCAATTAGTTTGCAATATTGAGGGAACAAAGGAAACGCTCTTGTGCTGCTGTGACCTGCAAAATGAATACTGTATTTGGCTATGTGCCCAGCTGCTGCAGTGCTAGTGTGCTACTTCAGAGCATCGATAATGTTGAAAGAAGTTTTCAGAGCATTGATCACCTAAGCATACCGTGGCGCAGTAGTTTTCTGACTCCAAGAAGCGTTGCTCTGGGATCGCCGCGGCTTCTCGTCGCGGCGGCGGGTCTCCTGCCAGCGGCCGCGGCGGTCGGCCTCCGGCGAGGAGCCACGGCCGAGCGTCGCCGACATGTGGGTCCCACCTGACCACGGACCCGCCTGCCAGTGGGGGCGGTCCCTTGCGACTGCCTGGAAGGCTGGAAACGTACAATGGGATCGACCCGCCCTTGGGTTTCGTAACCGTCCGATCTCTATTCTGCGGCTCGGATTGAGGAAGGTCTAGTGGAAGAGGAAGTTTTGCGTAAGGGACCCTCGCGTTACTTTGTATTGCTAATTAATTCACCCATGTCCAAGTCCGGTTTCTTCTGAACGCTCGATCACTCTTGTGCGGTTCAGATCGAAGCGTGTGAAGCAGAAGAGAGATATTGTGCGTATAGGACCCTCTTATCATTCCATATTACCATTTGGCTCACCTTAGCCGATTAAATCAACGGTGTACGGCTCACATTGTAGAGGAGAGGAGGGCAAAGGATGGCGACGGCGGCGGCCGGAATGCGGCGGGGTTCCGGCGGGCGGCGGCGGAGCTCCAGGAGGAGCGGGAGGACGGCCGCTTGAGTCGGAAAGGTCAAATCTTCGCGGCGACAGTTCAGATACTTACTCTCCAGGTTTTGTTCCTGATTTTGCTTGGATTGGAGATTAATGTGCTCAGCCTCAGCGGCTCAGAATAGTGTGTTGGCCTCCTATGATCATTGCGTTGCCCCGATCAGTTCATCTTTTCGGCAAAAGATTTTGTTTCTCGTTTGCTCTTGCTATGGTTTGGTTCCAATTAACAGCATTGGCTATGCTGCAATGGTTGTCCTAGTTCTTGGGCTCACCTGATTGTAAAGAAAAGCAATTGCCGATCGTATTTAATTGTAATCTATCGTAGTAGTGCTGATTTATGCTATGATTCATGAGAATAGTAAATGATCCATGATACGGAGCCTCAGTGTCATTTGGACTTGCAGGCTCTTAAACGCTAAGTGTATAGATTCTGCACTGTAAGACTTGTATCTGTCTATCTGAACGCTTGTAGGTGCTTGATGCTATTTGTCTATCTGAATAGATGACTGCAATGGCTTAATGTTTACCTATCTCATTTGCAGCCTAATCTTTCCATTCAGTGCTTGTAATAATTGCTTAATGTTGCATTGTATATTAATAAGTCTTTTTTATGCCATATGTCAAGCGTGTTCTCACACTTACAACAAGGTCTAGCTGTACCTTGTCAGTAGTATTGAGCTACCATATTGCTTGCATGGTTTTGGCCTTTTGGGGTCACGGACTCACCAATCACTACGCATGCTTGCAGAAATCGTAAGGTGCAGGATGATTTTAGTTTTACTCTATTCAAGAGGAAAAAGGTAGAGTGCTATACAGAATTTATGACGAACTATGCAAAATTGCTTCGTCAACAGAAGATAACTTGTAGAAACATTATATTATCAAGTTCGTAAAACAAAACCAATTCGTGATGTTGTAGAGAACAAGTTATATGGTGCTATGAGCTATAAATTGATCACTATATTTGCTCAGCTACTCTCTGGCTTCATTTCTACAAAGCATTTCAACCTACCAAAATGGTATCAGTGTTCTTGTTCGCTCTCCAATAATCTGGAAGGTTCTCTTCAGCCATGGTATTCTATCATTGTAATGCAGTTCTTTTAATTGCAAAAACTCACTCTGGGATCGATGTGGCATCTACTTCCCTTTCTTTTGTAACTTCTCCTCATCAATAAAAGTTGCAATATCGGTCATCTTCTTCTTCTTGGATCTAGACCTTTTCTTGTGTCTCTTGTTTTGCTGTTGTGTTCCATCATTGTTTACTGACATCTTGGGCTTCACGTCAGCAGCACCAGCCATCTCTTCCACAGCTTGTTTCGATTTGTTTCGATTGGCATCACTTAAGATATCTATGGAGATCTTTTCCAAGTCACCATCAGTTTTGTTTGGCTTGGTTTCATCAGAAGCTTTATCATTTTCCTTCTCGAGCAGTTTATTGTATCTGACGCGGTCACTGTCCTGGTCTAAGGAGTGCCATGACAGTTCTATCCCATCCAATTCTTCTCCTCCGCTGCCTACTTGACTGTTAGTCAAAAACTTTTTGTTCCGCCGAGGAAACTCAGACTTCCTTGAATGACTTTCTCCGTAAATTTCATCTATATCTTCAACAACATCACTTGTTTTATCTTGTAAGCCATCATCTTCCATGTTAGTTGTGGATTTCATCAGTTTTTCTTCTAAATATCTGTCTTTTTGGTGTTTGCTTGCTGTAACTGTGGTGTTGCTAGAGCTCTTTCCTTCTGCTTTAGTGGGCATCGCACCACTGGAGTTTGTAGCCTTTTCGACTACCGCAATATCAGATGTTGCATTTGCATTGTTCGTTTGCACAGGAGTGCTCTTACCACTTATGCCGTTTGGCCCCTTTCTGTCTGTTATCTTGTAATCTTGGAACCTGATCTTGATCTCTTCGAGTTCAGCTTCCTTTTGCTGCAGGAGTTCCATCAGAGCTGCCATCTGGTCAGGGTTTGTACCTGCTGCTTTCTCTTCTATTTGTTTGATGTGGCTGTCTTTCTCCGTGAGAGCTGCTTCCAGTTCTTTCTGAGTGTTCTTAAGATTTGTGACCGTGGCTTCCAGTCCCTTGAGCTTTGTTTTCAGGTATGTCTTCTGAGTTCTTAAGGAAGATGTTGTGGCTTTCAGTTCTTCTACCTTCCTCTTTATCTCTTTGTTAACTGCCGTTTCTTTCTGGGAAATGAAAAGAGTAATGCAGCAAAGTTTGGTTAGTTATATTATTTTGTTTAATTGGAAAATCACACATAAAAAAAAGAGATGGCAATTTAAGCTCTCTGTCTGCTACAGATCTGTACAACTTACAATGTATATGAATAAATCATATGGAGCTCATAATAGTTAGCCTCTCAGTAGCAAATTAAGAGATCATTTGGAACACTATATTCATAGCTTCGTAGACCTGGTTAGCACTGATAAAAGATGGTGAGTTTTTGAAAATTTAGCTGGTTAGGAATCTTAAAGCCGACTGCTACTTATGAACGTTTTTCCTGGTTCTGATCAGGTTTTGCAATACTTTTGCTTGTCAATTCAAAATTACATGTTATTGTTGGAGAAAAGGCTAGTGGTGCAAAACTCTTGATTTACCAAGTTTTGCTAGAGGTGGATTCTTTTGGGCTGTGACTTTGGCTTTTGGTTATGGTTTTTGAATTCTGGCTACTCGCGAGAGATGACACACAAAGGGAAATGGTCGTATGCAATTTTAGCTGGTATAACTAAACTCAGTACAGTGTCTACTATAATGTACCTGTAGACCCCGCCTTAAAAAGACGCATCGTTTAAAAGCTAATTACTATAGCAGAAAGTGATAAGCCAAAAAGAACCTAGCCTAGATCTTGGGCAAAAATTGATTTGTTCTCTGACTAAAGTTGAAACTAACACTGATGAGAACAATGTTGCATCGGGTATTCAATTATTAGACCAAAACTGATCACCTATGGTTACTGTTCCCAAAATCCTATATGTGTTATGTTCATGGGTTGGGAGGCAATGCAAATTTTGGCTCAATTTGATTCATAATATGCTTGCAGCCCAAAGTTTTCCAGTAATTGTTGTCAATATGCAAGTCTTCATTGAGTGTTCTGTGTTCATAAATACCAATACATGTTCAGATTCCAAAATATACTACTTGACAACTCTAAAATGTCATTTGTGCAGTGAATATTGGTTTTTAGAAAAAGGCACTAAATGTTGTAGTTAAGGTTGGTAATCATGTGCATAATTTTGCATTTTTAGGAGTGCATCCTCTATAACAAAACAAAATTAGACAGAACCTATGCTACCAGTTGTTACTAATAGGTTGGTACAAATCATCCTATCAACCGATCAACTGCTTAAAAACTTGTGCAATTTTCTGTTGCTGTAGACCCATTTTCCATGCACCTCCTACTTTTTTTTAGGGTCTGCAGAAGAACTGTAAGAACCATTTTCCTTGCACCTCCTACTTTCAAACAACTGAAATGGCTACAGTTTGTGTTACACCATGTTTCTTAGAAACAATCTAGCCCAGAAGCAAAAAGGTCCAATACAGTGAGCAATGCAGGTAAATAGAAGCCATGATCCATGGGACCATTACCATACCTGGAGGAAGATCCGGAGGGAGATGATCTGCCGGTCGCGCTCCTGGAGGTGCACAGCAAAGGCGCGGTGCTCCCTCACCTTGTGCAGGACGACGACGCTCAGCGCGGCTGTGGCCAGGGCCAGCAACAGCAGCAGCACATAGGGTAGCCTCTTGCCGGCGCTAGCCATTCCGTTGCCTTTTGATCTGTACTTGCTCCCATCCATCTCCTACTCCAAACTGTGTACAATGCACTTGCTGCTGTTTTACACCACTCCCTCTCCTTGCTTGCAGGATCTTGGCCTTGCTTGTTGCAGCAATGTGAAGGAACTAGAACTGCAGCTACAGCTACAGCGTCTTTCTTGGCTTGCTTGGGTTTTGGAATGGTAGGACTTTGGAGACTGCCTTGTGCATGGAGGGGACACAGATGAGGCTTTGAGGTGATGCACTCATATGCAAATGCACGGTAGCACACGACATTGAAGTACTACAAGTCTATTTTTTTTAGCCATGGAATCAATTAATAAGATGGTGTGCCATTGACTTACTGGAGGGGATTGACTGCAGGGAAGAAGTGACTACTGACAACCCATGGAGGTACTGCACAAGCTTTTGGATCATCTAACCGTGTCCAGATTGAGCATCTGGAAGGTTTAAGCGTGCGCGAGAAATTTCCAATTTCTTGCATGACATTGGATTGGAAGTGTAAAACCGACCGTTCACGGTAATGTAATTTCTTCTCCAGTGCAGACCATCTAAATTTCCAAAGTCAACATCGATCATAAGGTGGCAATAAATGAGGAGATTCTTCTTCTATGCTTCTCAGATCTCCAGGCAAAGATCACCTCAGGATGAGTAATCTATTCATGGAGCAGCAGCACGGTTAGTGCTCCACCATGCAGGACCGAATATCTTAGGCCTAGTTAGGCTCCATCAAAGGACGTGTGAAATGTTAACTAATGGATGCAAAACGCATGGCTAGCTACTCCCAAAGTCCAAATGGAATTGGCAAGAATAAAAGAGCACACTTATTAGTAGTGGTACTAGCTTATAGCCATGTGACTGGTGAGGAAATTTTACATTTGTACTGTACTTTTGACAAGAAGATGGCATGGTAACTCCATATGCAGCATGTGCAGGCTCGATTCAGAGATGGGTAGTAAATTACAGAGCAAACAGTTCAATGGACTGTGTCAGAGAAATGGCCATCATGATTCATGAGACGAACACCGTCGGTTGGAGTCTGCAATGGAAGGTGAATTGATGCATGCACGTCGAGATGTTCTAGCTGGCTGATGGGCTGCACGTCGACGTCAACATTCCTTGCGTGATGAACCGGGAATTCTTGTCGCTCTACGCGAATTTATGGCACTGAGGCTAAGTTGAATGTTGTTATTGGACTCTAAATTTCCAAACATAATTAGTCTAAAGTGGCTCTCCCATTTTGGTGGAATTAATGTCCATATATATATATATATATATATATATATATATATATATATATATATATATATATATATATATATATATATATATATATATATATATATATATATATATATATATATATATATATATATATATATATATATATATATATATATATATATATATATATATATATATATATATATATATAACAGGGGAATCATAGTGTCTAGGCTCTATGATTGAGGCTTTTCATCTATGATTAAGATTTTTTATCCTTAATTGAGATCTTCTATTCATGATTAAGACTTTCCATCCTGATATATTATATATCATTGTACTTGCACACATCTAAAAGCAATCGAAAGACAGATATGCTTGGTATATTTTTTGAAAATATCAGTTTGAAGGTATATACTCATATATAACAATTCAAATAAAATATATAAGTTTGAAAAAATATACTCAAATTCAAAGTTTTGAATGAATTTAGATCACATACTTTGCTGATTTATATATATAATCAGCATATACCTATAATCAAACTATCATCAAAAGAGACAACTACAATTCGAAACTTAGTTCAAACTTGTTTGAACTAGTTAGTAAACTAGTTAAACTTGACATCCAAGAAATTTTAAAATTTTTCGCGCGCGATACATACCTATTTTAGACTATGATGCATAGGCACCAAGGAGCACTCGTTATTTTTACTCTCTCTCTCTCTCTCTCTCTATATATATATATATATATATATATATATATATATATATATATATATATATATAGGCACCAATATCAATACCCGTTGATTTGCTTCGAGATTCGCAACGTTTGATGTGGGTATCTTCATATACCCATAAAAAAAGTATATTTGAGATATCAAACTCCGAAAAAATTTAAATTCAACTTTAGTTTAATTAGTTTGAACTATATTTATGGTATATACTCACTGTAGTTGCATTGAACTCAAAAGTAGTTCAAACTAGTTTGAACTGAGTTCAAAACTAACTTACCATAAATATACCAAGGGTATAAAACATTTTCATACCCAAACTCAAAAAAATTATCAATCATACACGTGTATCGGATGTTGGTGCCTAGGCACCATGGTGCATTACGTAATTTTCCTATATATATATATATATATATATATATATATATATATATATATATATATATATATATATATATATATATATATATATATATATATATATATATATATATATATATATATATATATATATATATATATATATATATATATATATATATATATATATATATATATATATATATATATATATATATATATATCCTTTTTTACTACTGGGTATAATTACACCCTATGTTATATCTCACAACATGGAGAGTATCTCGCGTAACGGAGGGTATGTACATATAGTATACGAGTATTTAAGACCATCTTGGTGGTATGAATAATTTTTCAGAGGTGGTATATACATTTTTGACATACTCCTTTTTATATACGTATACGAAGGTATTTACAAAATACACTAAAAACTATGAACTCCCTTACAATTTTTCGTGTGGTTTATATTAGAGTATCTTATAATTAGTATACGAGTAAACTTAAAGTGATAAATGAGCATTTCAAGTTTGTTTAGGTGGTATATTAAAGATAGGTGTAATTACAACTAGGAGTAAAAGGCATATATATATATGCCACATAACATGCTGCGAGGACCAGAGCTGGTTCATGTTGTCACTTATGGGAAGTAGGCAGAAAAGGGGTGAACCTGCCACTCCTACAAAATAAGCTATACTAGTCGCCACTACTCCTAGTTTACTTCAACATATTAATTCTTGCTTGATATATATTGATTCATGAATAGTACATAGCTGACTAGCTATATATAGTAGCATTAATAATCTAATTTGACACTAATTTGTTACATGCGTAGTGTAGATGGACCGAAGCTGGATATACGTTGAGAACTGTGTGAGTGAAAAGTACATTAATAGCGTGTCTGATCTTAGAAGAACGGCCAAGCTGGATATGTTGAAGAAGGTGATGGAATATATGTACTGTCCATGCATTGATTGCGATAATCTAAAGATGTTTACCAACTCAGCGTAGATCGAAGCTCACCTGATTCGAATGGGTTTCAAAAAGAGGTATACATGTGGACCAATCACGGTAAAGAGAAGATTATACAGGAATGTGTCGAGGGAGACAACGATATGCCGATAGTGGACTGTGCTTTCGATGAGGATAGATCGTATTATGATAATCTGGATAAGATGCTACGCGAGGCAGAAGAAAACTATAATGAGAGAGAGTTTGGTATATTCGAGGGCTTGATGGAGGACCTGAAGAAACCTTTATTCTCAGACTGCAAGCCGCAATACACAAGGTTGTCATCTGTTCTTAAGCTACTAAAATTGAAGGCAAGCAATGGTTGGTCCGACAAGAGTTTCACGGCATTGTTAGGTCTCCTAGCGAATATCCTTCTAGAGAATAATGTGT